>CM059584.1:50137500-52637500 GCA_030407085.1 Trichopria drosophilae | reverse complement strand
TGCCAAATTTCAAATAATGATTTTGTTCCGCCACAAAAACTTACTAAATATGAGCAAAAACAGTGTTTTTTTGGCACTTTTGGTTTAGGATATCTCAAAATCTTGACGTGATAGAACAATCCTGCGGCTAAATTTGGATTCATCGCAACTAAAACCTTCGGAAAAGTGTAGACTGATTTCTAAGTATAAATTGTGATGGCCAGTGTTATATAAAAAAATAACAAACAATGGGCAAGTAAAAGGATGCGTTTAGGGGGGTTTAAAATGGTCCACCGGTAAGGTAGGAAATTTCACTAAAAACGTAAATTAACGATGACTGAATAAAATTATCAAAATTCGAGATCTGTAAAGGTAATTCTGATTACTATAGACGGTTTTTCTAGAAAACACCAAAGACATTAATTGAGAACTGACTAAGAATTTTCGGAAATAAATGAGTCACGTCTTTCCGAAAATTCTCGGTCAGTTCTCAATTAATTCCTTTGATATTTCCTAGAATATCGTTTATAGTAATTAGAATCACCCTTACACAGTCCGAATTTTTAAAAATAAGGGGGTTCTAAAGTGGTCCGCCGGTAGGTAGGAAGTTTCATTAAAAACGTAAATTAAAGATGACTGAATAAAATTTTTTAAAATTGGGATTTGTAAAGCCAATTCTAACTACTATAGACGATTTCTTAAAAAGTACCCAAGACATTAATTGAAAACTGACCGAGAATTTTTGGAAATAAGTAAAAATATATAAAAATCACTTATGCATTTCCGAAAATTCTCGATCAATTCTCAACTAATGTCTTTGGTATTTTCTCTGAAAGTGTCTGTAATAATTAGAATTGCCTTTACAGGTCTCGATTTTTGAAAATGTTATTCAGTTATCTTTAATTTACGTTTTTTAATGAAATTTCATACCTTACCGGCGGACCACTTTAGAACCCCTTAATTCTCTAACCTAAAATACTCAAATTAAACAGAAACTAGAGGTATTTTCAAACCCATATCTACTTTAGGACGCTTTTAAGCATTTTTTACAAATACATATCAATACATATTTATCGAACATATTCTAAATTATGAATACATAATTATACAAATTACCAGAAAATGAAAAGCAGAACGTTTAAGAACATACGATCATTCAGCAGTCATATTAAATTGCACATTATAGTGTAATAATCTTTTAATATAATTTCTTAATCATTCAAATAAGGCGAAAATACGTCTTTGATTAAAGTCTGTTTATTTCGAAAAGTCATTATTTGTACCAAAATATTCAATATTATTAAACCAATGTTTATTTACTTTTATATAGATTTTCACCTTTCTATTCTAATACATAATGTAGCAAATATTTAGTTTCGCAATAAATTTGAAGCCGGGTTGGAAATGGGTCAAAAAGCAAGGAAAACTTTAATCTCAGTTCTATGATTTACAAATGCTTTTTAAAATTATTGCTGTTTTTATCAATAATATGTGCTACATGGCAATCGAATGAGTTCTTAATTAATTTCTCTCCTAGTAAATACTTTAAATAATTTAAAGAATCGTGAAATAAAGGATAAAATTATTATTTATTTACTACTGTAAAGAACACTAAAATAGGTATCATTCTACGTGTCAATCCATTGTCTCTCAAACTGACATCAACAACCATTTTCGCCACTTTTACCCCGATATATTAATGCTATATAAAAAATTAAACACTAGATATATTGATCAATATTTAGTTTCAACATATCGCAATTATGTCAAGTCCATGAAAGATATAGAAATTACTGGACCAAATGTTAATGAGCTTGGGAATTAATTACAATAGCCAAAACTATACTATTGTCAGATATTGAAAATTTTAAAGTTTAAATAAAAATCTCAACTAACACTATTTCTATATGCCGATGTAACTGATTTCAGACCACATGATTGAAAAAAAATTATATTAGCCAATTGCAGGATTGAAATTCAGTAGTAAATCTCCTATTTTATAGACAACAAAATTCAATTGGAAACAAAATCTCCTGCAGTATTTAGTATCAAAATGATGTTTTTAGTAAACTGTCTGTTTATTCAACTGCTATAAATAAGGCCCTAGTACAAAAACTCACAAAATTGGGTCAATGTAATATTAATTTTCCCTTATTTTTAGTAATAAAATAAATATATCTCTCTTAATTTACAATAATTGTACAATGAATATTTCGGGAATATATTATCCGTAAATGTATATTTAATTTCCCAATTTTTTTCAGATTTTCGGTCAATATTTAGAGGTCGCTGTCTTTGCTTACAGGTCGTTTGATGAATCAAATGCCATTGAATTGATATAGTACATGCTTTGTACAATGAATGATAAATGATTATTTTTTTTGAATAAGATAGACTTTCTAACGCACATTTTAAGAGATTGTGAACCTATTTTGATTTAATAGAATATAAGATATGATTTTTTCTTTTTTTTGACAATTTTTTATTTAAAAAATCTCTGCATTTTATGTAAAAAAATCTAACAACCATTATTATTTTTCATAAAACAGACATTCTCACACATTTTAAGAGGTTGTGAACCTGTTTTGGTCCAGTTGAATATGATATATGATTTTTTTAATCTTTTTTTGTGACAATTTCCGTTTAAACAAATGTCTGTGTTTTATGTAAAAAAAATCTATAAACATGCTATTATTTTTTCCACATAATATACATTTTATGGAGCATTTTGCGATATCTATGACCTTATTACATAAAGTTTTTTATCACGCAGATTAGTTAGAATTACATTTATTGTAAAAAAAAACGTGAATTTTTAGACTTTCTTTATTAATAACAAAAGTGTACTTATCAATAAAAATAGTGCAGAGACTACATTAAAAATACCTCCAATAAGAATATCAGTAAGCCAATCTAACATACTAAAAGCTAAAATTTATAATTTCATAACAAAATATACCAAAAATAACAAAAATTACCATCAATTTTTTTACAAATTTATCGTAATTTGTAACATGAAGATGTCAGTAATAATGAGGCTTTTGAAAATTGTGAAAAATATAAAAGTCATGAATGACGTTGTAGAGCATGGTGTTGCACTTTCTCAAAGTCATATTTTGTTAACAAAATATAAAGAACAATATCAGTACCTAATGCAAAATGTTGAACACCATCGGAAACTATTTCCTTCATCTTCAAAAAGATGTAAGCAAGAAAGACTTCATATGTTCAAAAAATTAAAGTAAATAATGAATTTTGAACTCAGTACTATATTATCTCAATTATTTGCAATATATGATATTTTTGTCAATTGAATATATAAAATGAATAAAATTTATTTCTAAATTGAATATGCATTATTAACACGTTACGTCAATTGTAGCATTATAATTATTAACAAAAACTTACCATTATTATTAACGTACATCTAGTTACTTATTTTACGAAATATACCCCACAATGTTTAAAAAATTACATATCCCGTTCTATTTCACGTAATGGGATTATTGATCTCGCAAAATGTTCGATAAAATGTCTATTATGTGAAAAAAAATAATAGCATATTGTTAGATTTTCGTTACATAAAATACAGAGATTTTTTAAATAAAAATTGTAAAAAAAAAATTCATAAAATCATATTTCATATTCTATTAGATCAAAATAGATTCACGACCTTTTAAAATGTGCGTTAGAATGTCTATGTTATTAAAAAAAATAATTATTTATCATTCATCGTACAAAGCTTGTACAATATCAATTCATCAATGGCATTTGTTTCATCAAATGACCTGTAAGCAAAGACAGCGACCTCTAAATATTCACCTTAAATATTTGAAAAAAATTGAGACTATTCTTTTTCACACACTGAATTTACTTGTAATGTGTGCTTGTCAAAATTCAAATTTTTTTTATTTTTTCGCCACCCAACTGTACATATTTACATTAATTATGAAAAGAGTGTGTAACAATGAAAATTTTGTTCTAATTGTATGTAATTAAATGTGTACCACAGTGGATTTGTCAAATTAAAAATATTCTTTATGCTTCTACATTAATTTTGTTTTATTTAATATCCTATTAATTAATCTACATCTTGAAAGGCAAATAACATATGAATTAATATTTGACAATAGAAATAATGATGGAATAATAAGATTAAAAAGTATGAAATAAAGCAAACATGGCTCGATAGATTTGTTGACAATAATTAATAAATTATAATAGTAAACCACAAGGACAAAACATTTTTATTTGTCACTTTACTCAATTATCTGATAAATGTGAGTTAGGAAGGAATATAATATTACATTTTCAAGAAAGAGTTAAATCATTAAGCTCTGTAAAATGTGTAACATGAGATGAAAATATATTATAAAATTATTTATATTAAAATGATTTTAATTCATTTCGGGAAATTAAATATACATTTATGCATAATATATTCCCGAAATATTCATTGTACAAATATTGTAAATTAAGAGAGATATATCTATTTTGTTACTAAAAATAAAAGAAAAATAATATTACATTGACCCAATTTTGTGAGTTGCTGTACTAGGGGCTTATTAACACCAGTCGACTAAACAGACAGTTACTAAAAACATCAGTTTGATGCTAAATATTGCAGATTTTGTTTGCAATTTAATTTTTTTTGTCTACAAAATAGCAGAATTACTACTGAATTTCAATCCTGCAATTGGCTAATACAATTTTTTTATTTCAATCATGTGTCTGAAATTAGTTACATCGGCATATGGAAATTGCATTAGTTGAGATTTTTATTTGAACTTTAAAATTTTAAATATCCGACAGTAGCATAGTTTTGGCTATTGTAACTAATTCCCAAGTTCATCAACATCTGGTACAGTAATTTTTGTAACTTCAACACTTGACTTGACGTAAGTGCAGTATGTTGAAAGAAATTTTAAGTCAATGTGACAGCATTTTGGGAAGTAGTAATTACCGCACAGATTCTGACAAATTTGAAATAATGGTTAAAATTCGAATTCGTTAAAAAGAACATTTGTATAAACAGATCCAATTTGAGTGCACCTTTCAGAATATTTATTCATAATTTCTAGACAATATAGTTATTAATAATTATTTGTAATCATCTATAAACGTTGTTGAAACGGAAAAACTTGGTACTTTTTTCATTCTAAAGCTTCCGTATCGAAAACAGTGCAAGATACACTAAAAATGCACTGAACCTTTTTTATAGAGCACAAAATTTCCTAAAAAAAAGTCAACGAGAGCCCTACACGGAGAGAAATTTCTAATGTTTATACCGTGTGTCACCGTTTTCGGTGATTCGTTTGTTTTCATACTCTTTTGCAGCGGCCGCAGAGATTGACAACGTATTCTACCGTGGACGCATACTTTATTTCCTCAAGACCCACCGGATTTGATGGTGGGTAGCGGCATGGGATGCGTCGATAAGAGTTCCGTACTATAATCGTTAGAAATTTCTCTCCGTGTAGTTAATAGATTATCCATAAATAATGCTGGAATTTTGTCTTACAATTGTATCTGTTCATACAAAATTTCTTTTTAACGATTTCGAATTTTAACCGCCATTCAAAATTCGTCAAAAGTCAAGAAATAAAAAATTAGTCAGTCCGAGAGACAATGGATTGACATGTGGAATGACACTCAATTACCAGATAAAAAATTTGAATTTGGAAAGAATAAAATATTACATTTTCAAGAAAGAGTCAAATCAGTAAACTCGTAACATGAGATGAAAATATATTATAAAATTATTTATATTAAAATGATTTTAATTTATTTCAAGAAATAGATTAAAATTTTTCACATATTGAATTTACTTGTGATCTATGCTTGTCAAAATTCAAATGTTTTTTTATTTTTGCACCACCCTAATGCACAGTGTTATTTTGATGTTTGGTTACTGAATTTTACTTAGTTATTTACATAACTAAAAACAAACTTGTTTCACATTACACTTATATTCCAAGATTCACATTTCAATTGTTTCTTCAATAAAATATACGATGTTTACAATCTCTACTACAATTCTCCTATGATTTAAAATTTAGTTATTAAGCTATGAAAAATATGAAGCTAATAAAAAATAAACTGTACACTAGTTCTGTAATTCTCATATTACACCAATTACTGTTAAGAACTATTGCTCGTCAGTAACAATACGTGAATAATAACAATTTCCCAAAGTTTGAATCTACAAGCTATTGCAGCACTGGTTAGTTAACGTGAAATTAATAGCCAGTAACTACCGAACTTATAAGTTACCTGCAGTAGTTATCTCTAACAAGCACATTAACTGCCGATAATCAATACATTCACTTACCTTCGCTTGATAAGTACTTCCACTGAATGCAAACAAGAAACTAATTTTAATTTTTTGAAAAGTTGTTAAAAAAATAAAATTACTATATTAAAATACCATACTATTAAGAACATGTTAGAAAGATTAAATTTAAGTAGTAACTTAAAAAAAATTGATATGCATTAAGTATGATTAGTCAGCTTATCACTGCAAATTTGTGAAATCCAGTCTTTAGCTTGATAAAATGACAACTTATCTACATTCGACAAATTTTCCACACACGGCTGTTTAAAAAAAGACATTAACTTATCATTGAGAACTGTGTACTAGAATAAAATTTTGCTTGACAGAAACGGAACGAAAATGACTATAAACAAAGGCATTTTATTACCAACACAGCTGTTTTATAACGTATGATCGAATAATGGTAACCAACACATGCACATTACCCCCTGCTGGTTGATCCGTGTAATGGCAAAACTGAAATCACACGCAGCTTTCATGTTTTATTAATTTTATTGATCGAAGCAATTTTGTTACAAAAATTCAAATCAAATGGCTTTTATAATCCTGAGATGGTCGAATCATTGTCTGTCTACAATATTAGCAATAGTAGTATACAAACGGAATAGCTTAGTACTTAGGTAGAGACTATATATATAAATATATTTATATATAGCTTTACGATGCGTAATAAGCGATAGTAAGTCGCGATAAGAACTACACAATAACTCGCTAAAAATTTGACCTGAACCAAGAGGAGATAAGGGAAAGACGCGTTCGTTTGTCATTAATCTGCAAGTATGTCTCTGCCGTGTATACGCGTTGGCCTTATAAAAAATCTCTAGTCTTACAGTCGCATTTCATTCGTTAAGAATTCAATCATTTACGCTTCTCTATTAATGATTGCGACACAACGCTAACATACTTTGCTTGTAAACGCTTGCCACGCTTTTTTTTCAGGACAAGCCTTATTTTAGTAGTATTTCTTTATACATATACATATTTATATTCAATATTGTTCGTATTAATAATTATTTAACTAATGTGTAACTAGATCTAAAAACCGCACCCAACGAGACACTGACAAACTTACCGTCCACAGTTGAAACTTTTTATGTAATCCATTCCTATTCCTGATAAATTGTAAATTAAAGTTAGCAAAGCCTTTTGTTATCAATAATTTGACATCGTTATTAAAATGTGCCACTGAGAGTACGTCTAATTAACCCTCTACTGGTACAGCAAAATGAAAAAGTTATTGTTATTTATTCTAAACTTGTTTGCTTCTAAAAAACTGATAGTAAGTAAAACTTTAAAAATGTACAGATGATAAAAAATGCAATGGCATTTTTGCAACTTACCAGTCGAGAGTTAACCCTGGTCAACTTATTGCACAAACACAAATGGTAAAGCGAAGGAATTTCTTAATCGGAGGAATCCAACTTTGAATTCTAATTAAACGAGGACAATGTCGCTAAACGAAAAGCATCGCCAAGAAACTCAAAATAGTAAATTTACAGCAAAACTAAAAAGTATTGGACAGATTAAAAATGCACTATTTACAAGAAAGATCAAAGGTTTCTACTGGAAACTAAGAATGTGGACTAATAGTGCTTTGTGTTTACTTTCGTAAAAGGACTCCTGTAAATAAGGAACTAAGAAATTTCTGAGAAAACTACATGAAAATTGAGGAAATTGAAGATTTTGTTCTTAGATGGAATCTCTCTCTTGGTTGGTGTCTCATTAAGTGTGGATTTCTTAAAAGTAAAGCGTTGATCATAAAATCTAACTGTACACTCACAACCGTTCAAATACACAATAATATTTAACATATTTAATATGGGACCAGTAAAATTGTATGAAAATAATAACAAAAAAAAAAAGATTGAAATGAAATTCTCGCGTCCCTGGTTTCGACCATGTTTTTGTTCACCGAAACTGGAAGTGATGCAAGGACGACCAAAGCGACCAGAAAAAAGGAAGCGAAGAAAACCATTACAGTGTCTACTGCCATCGTCGATGTAATGCAGCGAAAGGAAGGACATGCAAAATTGAGCGAAAGACTGCTGAGCGCATTTATCAGAAATTTTATTTCTGCATACCATGAAAAAAGAGGAGAATCAATTTTTCACCATTATCGTCTCATATATTCCACTTCATTCAGTCGTTATTTATATAAGTAAAGGTATTACAGTAATTTTCTATGAACGAGTCAATCGCAGCCACTTTCACACCAGACCTGAATCGCAAAGACACCGTGCAACTCCTCTCCCGTGCTCAGTTCTGATTTGAAAATAACCTCTTTTTCTCTTTCTCTCTATATATAAGTCCATATTAAATATATTTTACAATAATATTATCATTGTACATGAACAACGTATGCTCTACACCTCTTTCCTCGCCATCACCTTCTAATCAGCGCACGCGGACGAGTCGCCGAAATCAAATTAAAACGCAAATATAATAAATGTAACCCTCAGGGCTTCGCTGAAACTTCAAGGTTCTTTATCCTTTCGTTTCTCCGCGTTGCCGCCTCGTCCCTTTATCCGCTTCGACAAGTAATCGATCGGTTAAATGCGCTGATTAGTATGACAATTAACAAGACGGTGTCAATTAGTTAAAATAGACGAGGGGACAGTATTTGCAAGACCCGATGTGTGCGCCCCTTGGTACCTGCTACAATAAAACGATAGATTGCTCTTAAAATGTAATTCTCCAAATGTCAGTCTCACTTCGGAAAGCCCAACTCCGGTTTCATTTTCACAATGCCGCACGTATGCAGCGAGTCGCCGTCGCATTACAAAAGCGTTTTTCGTCTTTCTTTCGTTGGAACGTCGAGCACTCGTGAAAAAATATGACAATATCTAAACCTGCCTTATGCTGTTTCTTATTTTCATTCATTTTTTTTCTGTTTTTTTTTTCATTTTTTTTTCCATTATTTGCTTACGAATAGAAACTTTTCGATACTTCGCACGGGTATCGATAATGAGAAACTCATAGAGTTGTGCCGGGATAAAGTGAAGGACCGACGCCCGGGATCTTTGTAACGAATAACTCCAAGCGCACCACCGAAACCTTGATAAGAGTAAGTAAGACACAACTAAACGGAAAGAGTGATTTCTTTTTTTAAATCTTGAGTCGGAAAAGACTTACATGAGAGTTGCGGTAGGAGAGACGAAAGAAGGTTATTCCTTTTTCTCTTCGGTGGATGCGGCGTTCGTGGTATTCTCCGAAATCGCGGACGGCGGTGCTTCTGCATTGTCGTCTGTCGCATTTTTACTCGAATCCGAACTCTCAAGGTCTTCCTTGGACTCGCCGTCTTTTTTATCCTCTCCAGCGTTTGTCATCTTAACACCTTCTACCGAATTCTCAGACTCCTCGGTTGACTTCTCGTTAGCATTCTTGGAATTCATGTCTGCATTCTGATTTTCGGCAATGTCTTTGCCGTCGGCTTCGTCGTTATCTTTGTTTTCTAATTTTCCATCCTTCTCGTCTTTGTTCTCATCGACCTCCATCTTAGCCGATTCATCTTCGGATAATTTTTCGTTCTTGCTGTTCGGAGCCTCATCGTCATTGTTTTCGTTCTTCTCTTGTCGCTTCGGGCGTCCGCGACCTCGTCCGCTTCCTCTGGCTGGAGTTTCTTTTTTCTCCTTCTTTGGTGGCGACGGAGCTGGTGTCGAGAGGACACCTCTTGCTGAGCTACGTGTGCGCCTTCTGCCTTCCATTTCTCCACCTGTGTTTAAATCCTGAAAACAATAATTAATATTAATTTCACCAATGTAGTCTTAGATTTTCTAGTACTAGTTGGAACATTCTTAATATTCTGAAAGTAATTTATAGAAACGTATTTTGAAGAAAAAAAATATTTTAAAACAGTACACAATATTTGTTTTCTTTTACACTGTTCTTTCAATTCATGACTTTGTGACTTGTTTGTTTTTCTATAAATTGATATTATTACAATATTTACTGTATAAAAAATTACAAATACAAACATAACAGTATTTATTTACATAGTTGAATATATAATTGCAATTTTAATTTGGAATAAGCAATAAATATATTACATACTATGGAAAAAGCATACAACATGATTTTACTTTTCAGTCAGATAATAGAAATATTAAATCAACATAATTATTAAAGTCCTATGTTCAGGATGAGATATGTCTCAAATTGCTATAATTTTTACTGATACATGTGCACATATACTTGTTGAATTGTTCATTGATCACAAACATCCATACATGTCTTACAACTAGTTTGTTTCTCTGTACTAAATGTTGGTATACCTCAAAAAACCTAACAAATCACAAAATAGACACTTCAAAAACCAGACATTAAAAAACCAGATATTTCAAAAAACAAACATTTCGAAATATGGTTTTTAAGAACGTTCCTGGAGAAAATGAAAAACTACAGATTTTCCTGAAACTTTGCTAAAACGTTTATTTCGAGATGCTTTATCACTGATTAAAAATTCAGTATAACAAATCGAGTTAAATTTTGAGAAATTTGATATTAAAGTTGCAAGGTTTTATGGACGGTACAGGGAAATGCGGTTTCGCAAGGTAAATTTTTAGAATTGTGAAACAAATAATCTACAGAATCCTTTAAAAAATCCTTAATATCGGGTTTTTAAAGTGTCTGTTTTTGTGATTTGTCGGGTTTTTCAGATGCATCCCTAAATGTTAAAGAAAGAATAACGAAAGGTCTTGTTATTAAACTAAATTTGGAAAACAACAAATAAAAAGAAAGAGGTTTGGTAGGAAAGGAAACCGAAACAGAAATACATGCGAAAATAGTGAGTCAGTCAGTCGTAGTGAGCCAAAAGGGACAGACGTGCCCAAAAGCTGCGATTTAGAAGTTCGCAAATTACATCAACTTGTAATTATTAAAGACAATAGTTTTTATTTGCATTTTAATACTTTTTGTAATATTTTGTGCCTTCGAACCCTATCCTTCCCATAGAAAATGACATAGGTCGGTATCATATGTTTCAAATTAATATAAAATAAATAAAAAATATAAAATAATGAAAATAAGCAATATTTTATAAAATAATTGTAAATAAACTTTAATAGTAGGTTCATAAATGAAATTACAGAAAATTGAAATCGTTTGATAAATAATTGATCCAACAATTTTGTCAACTGATTAAGTCTCAACCAGTTTATGCTAAAAAGAATATTTACAAGTGGTAACAACTTGAAACGGAAACTGCGATTTATTTGTTTGCGAGATATTCAAGTTTATTTCCATGCAAGTAGTTAAAAAATCCTATTTTTAAGATTGACGAAATGTCCCTGAACCATTGAAAATATCACATAATCTGTTGTTTACATACTTCACTTAATTACATATTTTTAATTAGTCAAAAATCAGAATTGTAATTTAGTACTAATAAAATTTATTAATTATAAAAGTAAAGGCGTTAAAAATGTCAAATCTTTAATTCTAATCTGTTTGTACAATTTGTTTATGTTACAGATGAATTCAGTTCCTGAAGTCTTTATTAGGGTATGAGATAAGAAATGTCAATAACGTAGTTTTAAAAAATACAATACCGACTCTGATAATTCATACATCATCCTGGAATATATACGAGAACAAGTTATTAAACTCGATGAATTTAAATTTCTATAACTTTACTTTGCAAAATTTTGTCTAACACCTATAAGACATACAATATTCTTTATATAAAATATTTAAAATAACATTGTGTAATCATGTGGTATAAGAATTTCATCATTTTTTTTTTTTTTTTTAAAAGAGGTCAATAAAAACAATTAATATAGATAATAATAAGAAACATTTTTTACAGAACTATAAATTTTTCTTTGAAACACCTTTGAAAAATAAACATTTTTGACAACTTGCATCATTTTCAAGAGAAATTGTACACTTCTGGGACTGAAAGCAAACATTTCGAATAAATAAATAATTAGTAAGTAATTGTGGACATGGTAAGTTGTGCCTGGCATGAACAAATGTTAAAGAATCACTCATTTAACAAATTACTTCCTAAGTGTGATTGCATCTCTAAATACCATCCTATTTGTATATTATCGTTAATTATATTCTTTACCACCATATTTTAATAATCGTAAAATCCTATATGTCAAAAATACTTTATACTGAACTTGAAGAATGAAATCTATTAACCAAAAGAGTGACATTTACCTAATTTCTCTAATTTTATCTTTTTACTTTTTTAACTATATCATTCACAAATTAAAAGAAGTATGTATGTTTTTGTTAAACTGTTTTTACAAAATGTAAAATTTCAAAATTTAAAGAAATATTGCATATGCTCAATGAACAAGAATGGCTCACGTTTTATGAAAATGACAAAATCTATATATAAAAAGAAATGTTTACAAAAAAATTAAAAACTGAAGATTTTTAGCTAGATTTAACATTTGTAAAAACGAAACATTTAATTTCATAAATGGGAAATTTCTTATGACAGATTAGAAAAATTGTCAAACTCATTATCGCCGACTATATCATGGTTTGGTCATTTTTAGAAAGAAACTCATTTTCATGTATTTGAACATTGCTTGAATGTTAAAACACGTAAATTGACAAACATCTTGATAACATCTAGATAGATGAAATCTGATTAAATTGTTACGAGTTATCAACAGGGCCTGAAGGTCTTTAGTATATTCTCTGCTAAATATTACAAAACTTGCAATGAGAACATTTTGGAGCACTGCTCACTCAAATTGCATCCATAGTTCCAGAATGCTTTTATCTTTTTAAAATATAATTAAAAATATTTTTAAACAATTTTTTTCTGAATTGATTCTGTTTTATAATATCATTAAAATGTATTCATTATTTCTAGACGATTAAATTGTTTGTGAACTAATTTGTATCCTACTTTTTATCAACCACTTAAATAATTTAATCGTCTAAAAACAAAGTTTACATCTTTTTAACAATACTATGAAATAATCAACCGAATAAAATTTAATTAAAAAAGAAGAAAATTTATTGTTACGATTTATTATTATGATTTATTATTTAAAAAGTTAGAAATATTCTACGAAAACTTTATGTCCCATTCAAGAGAATAATGCTCTTAAGTTTCTTATTATACTTAAAAATAATGAGTAAAGTTACAAAATTTTTATATATCTTGAAATAAAAAAATAAAAATATTAGCTGATGTGTTTTCTGTTGAAATCAACTAACAGGTGTTTCTCTTTCTGTTTTTTTAAATTACTTTGAAGACTGCAGGTCTGGATAAAGTATCAGTATTCAAATTTCATCAATGAAATTCACAGATTTTAATTTATAAGAAACAGGCTATCCAATACGAAATTCCTGATCATTATACTTTATAAGTAACAAATGACGGATGTAAATGGCTATATGATCAATTAAGATTGTAATGAAATCTAATGTTTCTAACGATTTTACTTCAAAAGTCATAAACTTGTCTGTACAATTCAGAGTTATTTGCAAATGTTTGTCAAACAAAAAATGTTCAAATGTCAAAATGGTGAGTAATGGAGAACTTTATTACAATCTTTTTACTTTTTTTAAATTTTGAAAAAATGAGAATCAAACTTTTTAGTTTTGATGTCCTAAGACTTGAACCAGTGAACATTTCAAATGTTCACAGAAGATATATCTATCATTTGTTAATTTCAATACGTTAGCTTTTATTCGTTCTCAATTTCCAAGTATTGGATCCAAAATAATCAAAATGCTTGTATTACTTGCAAAGAAATTTTAGATTGAGATTGCTGGACGTGTGCGATCATAATTTCTAGAAGATTTAGTTACTCATAATTAACTATAACAATTTTTAAACTTTCTTAAAAAGAAAAAAGCAGTACATTTTCATGTTATTGCTTTCGTATTGAAAATGTACAGAATTCACCAAAAACTTGTAATGAAAGTGAATTTGTCCATAAAAATGTTGCTATTTAATGATTTCCTATTTTAATCACCATTTTAAGAGCTAAACCTACAATTTTTTGGCGCCTAACTTGCAGCCTGCAGTTTCAAATATTTCTACAATACTTCGAAAAATAAAAGTAATTACATTTCCAAATTTTTACAGTTTTGTTGCAACTTCCTTTTACTTTAGTAATAAAATTACAATTTTCTTGTAAAATTGATACGAAAATAGAAGGAAATTTACCATAAACATGTAAAATTTACAATGGAAATGTAAATTTACAACAGCAACTGTGGAAATACCAATAATCATCGTGGTAATTTTACATCGTCTTTGTAATTTTCCATAGTTTTTCATGTAAAAAAGCATGGACAATGTAAAATTACAAGTGCACTGTAAACAGTGATCATGTAAAATCACGTCGACTTTACTGGAATGTAAATTTACCATGATTTTCAAATCATGAAATTAAAAAAAAATATTGTTGCCCTAAAAGAGTCGATTCCGATAGGATTTTTGTTCCTGAATCCAAATATGATTACCGAAATAACCAAATGGCTCTAGTTTTTAAGGTATTTTAGGTCAAAGTTGTAAAAAATTCAATTTTAGGCATTTTTGAATATCCAAAAAAAATGATGTTGTCCCACCGGTAAAAGTCAATTTTCATATGATTTTTCCCGCAGAATCCAAATATGTATGCCGAAATTCCAAATGTATATTTAATTGGATCTACTCTTTGTTCAAATTTTATATCAAAGAGGTAAAAAATCTTGGTTTAGGACATTTTTCATATTTATACTACATAACGTGATGCAAAATATTAAAAAAATGGTGGTTCCAAATAAGTTCAACAAACTTTTTTAGAAAAACAAGAAAAAATGCTTGAATACACAATTTCGTTAAAAACAAAGTAAAGTTGCCAAAATGATAACGAGTTTGATGTGATTTAAATTTCCAAAAATTCATTGGACATATTGAAATTTCTATTTGACATTTCTTAATTTTTTGCATCTCCTTGAATAGTATACATATAAAATATGTTCTAATACACGATTTTTTACCTCTTTGACTTTCAATTTGGGCAAAAAGTAGGGTCAATTCAATATTTTGATATACATATTTGGATTCTGTGGGAAAACTATTAGAATTGACTGAAAATACCTGAAATCGGATTTTTTATCCCTTTGACCTGTGAATTTTGGAGCAAATAACCTCCCTTACTTATGCACTGTAAAAAATAGAAATGAATTTTACAAACTCCTTGTAATTTTCATTTTATATAAATTTGGTAATATTCCCATGTGTGAAATAGTATTTTTACTATTTGAGGTTAGGATTATTACAATATTTTTTGTAAATTTACCAGACAACACTGTAGATTTACTACATCAAGCATACACTGTAAACAATTTCTATGCAATTCTACTACGTATCATGTTGGAAATAAATCGATTCACATGTAACTTAGTAAAAGTACAAGCCGTATGTAAAATAACATAGTGTTAAATTGCAGATATACAATTAGTATGTAAACAGCAATTATAAAAATTCGGCCATTTTTTACTGTTTTTACGTTTATGTCATAAATCCAAGCGTTTTCTTGTTCTGAACTTTGAAAATTTAATTGTCGTTGATTACACATCGATTGTAAATTTGCAATATGTCACCACGTAATTTTATATACGGCTTGTATTTTTACTACGTTACTCGTGAATCGATTTATTTCCAACATGATATGTAGTAAAATTACATCAACTTTTCTTACAGTGTAGGGAAAGTACAACGGGTTGTAATTTGACAATGCTACACATTGGTAATATTTGAGCCTACGTTAAACGCGGTAATTTCACCGTTTAATGCGTCAAAATTTATAAAAATACAATGCCCAACAAGAAAATTTACAATGTTAAAAGAGTGAAATTTACCATGTTGAATGTGGGTAATATTTAAGCCCATGTTCAACGTGGTAAAATGCATTTCTATTTTTTAAAGCGTACACTGCAAAAAATCAAAATGAATTTTACAACGCACTGGTAAAATTCGGACATAAAATTTCTTTAATAATACTGCGTTGAGCGTAGGATTTTTTTTCTGAATTGAGGTTAAGTTCAAGACTGCGTTGTAAATTTACAACGTAAATTGTAAGTTGCATATCGGAAATGTACCAAATTGTGTATTCTTACGACGTCGTTCATGGGTAATTTTTTTTGCCCACATTGGACTGTAATTTTACAAATCGAGGGAAAATATACAAGATTATATGAAAAGTAACGTATGAAAAGTGACAGTGAGTTACAATGTTCCTCATGGTAAATTTACTGTGTTGAAAGTGGGTAATTTTTTTGCCCATGCTCAACGATGTAAAATTCTTTTTGATTTTTTACAGTTTATATGAAATTGGGAATTTCACGTTTTGTATACTGTAAAAAATCCGTAATGAAATAATCCATATATAATCGTAATTTTACAACCTTGTAATTTCCCTGTGCTTAATGTATTAAATTTACAAACTTATAAAATTTACTGTTATAGATAGGTAAATTTACCAAATATTGTAAAACTCCAATGTTGTACGTATAAAAATTACTAAAAATTAATGAAAATTACATATATTGTTATTATATGTTTATGTAATAGGCTTTTCGTCGTTGATTCTAAATAAATAAATAAATAAATAAATTACAAAAACTGACAAATCAAAAAGCAAACAAACAACAATCAAAAAATGAAAGTCCACTAGTCGATGTGTCTATTTTTTCATGTGTCAGCTTTTTAGACCAAAAATTCTCAAATTTTTTTTGGACTGTAATTTCTACCATTTCACAGTAAAATTGTACTTTAACAATTTTTAGTTTACACCCAGAATAACGCACCTAATCCTAGTAAACGAATGATTTCATTAAAAAAAAAAAAAACCGACATTCCCTGACTCGAACGTGCAGCGAAATTCAAATAAGCCGGTAAAATCGGACGCACCGGAACGCCGGCAAGATGCGGTGAACAACACCTTGCCATTCTCCCCCCCGAAATTCCGGACACATGATTGAAACCGTGGCGCCCTCCCGGAAAACCGTCCCCTCCATCGACGTCATGCATTCCCCTTCCCCTTAAAATTTGTTTCCCCAGCAGTCGTCATATATATATATATATATATGTAATAAAAAAGGAACGAGGGAGGGGAGAGGCAAGAAAGCGTTGCGGGGGAAAAACTGGCAAATCGTTGCACTCCGTTTGGGGTGGCACCGAAATCTTTTTGTTTTTCCCTCGACAAGTTTCGCCGAAGCGTCGATCGAGAGGAAATCGACGCTTTGGGAATTAAACGGACGTTTTCGTCTTTCGCTCGCACCCATCCACACATTATATCTTATTCACTCTGTCGCACCTTGATCATGGCTTCTCCTTCCTGCGCGGCCCTCTCCAAATTCGAAAGCCTCTTTGTGGCAGCTCGTTTGTTTTTCGTTGCTACTGGCTTCTCCTCCGGCGACTCCTGGAAAATTACACATTTCATGTCGCGACTTCTTTTCAGGCACAATAATAATAATAATAATAAGAGACGCCAAAGATCGACGTAGATTGTAGGCGTTCGAAACTATCACCGCTATTCTTTTCCCCCCTCTACAAAGTAAACATCCACTTTATCGCACGTCACTGCCAAAAATCACCTTTTCTAAATATTTACTTGTCAAATCGGACACCTGCTGGCGTGTGAAAAATAAACCATTTCCACAATTCAATGACGTAGAAATGTAAAAAATATTTTTGTAAAATTAAACCACTGTTTTACTAGCAAAAGTATAAAATCACAACTCTGAAAAATTCCTTTTTTGGTTATGTATTGTACCACTGCAATAGTACAGTAGTCCTCTTCTTAAGTCTTTTGCTCCCCATAAGTTATAATTTTATAGGTTATAAATCCTGATGCGTTCCCCAATCACGCGTCCTGTTTGACGGTAGCTCGCGTAACGTTTTGTATAAATGTGTAACCAACAAATGTACCAAAAGTACCAGAAAATTACATTGCAAAACCATTGAATTGAATGTTATGAAATATGACTTAAGGGGAGATGCCGCCATCTTGTTTTCCCCCACTGAATAACTTTAGGGGAGCACTACTGTAATATTACAACAAAATTACCTATTCTGAGAGTAATTTTTCTACTATGAAATTTGTAATTTTTACTACTTCAGAAGCTGTAAATTTACAAAATTAATGTAATTTTACTACTCTGGAAGCTGTAAAATCACAATTTTCCTAGAGCTTTTCCTACTCTCAGACTAATAACTTTAAAACAGAATTTTTTACAACCTAAAAAAAAACTGCACAAAAATTTGTAAAAACACCACAGATCGAAACAAAATGGTGAAGCTGACATTGCATCCTAATTCCGACGCGCATCTCGATTACATAACGCTATAAAACATCCGCAAAAGGAAAAAAACACTTAGAAAAATTTGAAAAAGCGGGTCAGAAAATAACGCACCATTCGTATATTTTGGAAGCTGCCGCCAAGTTATGAAAAAATGGTGTTCGCGTCGAGTGGCCGATGTGACGGTTGGATTCGAAAAACGAATTCATGAACGTAAAAATCGACACCGGCGGACGAAAAGGACCGAGAGGGCCTTCGGGGACGACGGAAGCCGACGAAGGAGTGCGCGCGGACGAAAAACCGAACGGAAAGACGCCGGGGAACTTTTGGCCGGCCGGTTCTCATTCCGTTCCCGAGAGTAAAATCGCGGAGGCTCCCGCGCGTCGACGCCGAAAAAAAAAAAACGCGGGTAATTGCGTCGTTCACTTGGACGGCGATAAGCCGACGTCGTCGAGGACGAAACGTTGAAGCGTCAGGGGGCCCTTCAACTTTCCCGCCATTTCAGGATGCGTTTTTGCAAACGCGAGGAACGCGGGGAGGGGGGGACCGCGAGAAAGGCGAAACGCGTAATTTACGTGCGAAAGGGGTAAAATACGTAAGGATGATTCTTGCCTGCACTTTGACGATGATCCTCGAAAACTAAACCGTTCTAAATGCACTTCGGAGCACAAGTGCCGTCGAGAACGCAACTGGAAGGTCGCGAAGCGAGAGAGACAGCTTGACAGGGAAGTGGGGCGGCAAAAAAAAGGAAGGCCGGTCCGAAATGAGTTTTCGAAACGAGGGAAAACGAAGAATCGGGAGAATGCACAATAACGAGGGAATGAGAAAGGGAACGAAACGGTTCGAAATGGTATTTGAAAATGCGTTCGGCGAAGCGGCCGAAATAGAGAGAGAGCGAAATAGAAGCCATATTGAGCGGTGCACGGAGAGACGGAACGAAAGCGGGTGGAATGAGAGCGGGGAAGAGAGATGGATAGAGTCCAAGTGGAGAAAGCCATTTCGCCGATCGAAATGAACTCCGGGGAACAAAAAGGTAAAAAGAGCGCGAAAGTTGGAAAAAGAAAATCGTCCTTGGGAGATAAGGCGAGAGACGGCATTAGTCCGATAATCGCCCGGGTACCGGTGGACGGAGCGCTTTCCCGCCCTTTTGCGTGCGGCCACCAGCAGCACGCGGCAACGGCACTCTCCTCGACGGTGGAACACAAATTGAAATATCCGCCATCTTCCGCGAGGAAGGACGTGAGCGGGGATCCGGTGGAAAAAAAAAGTCGCGGTATCGTCGCTGCTGCGGTGGCGGCGGCGGCGGCTACTGGGAGACGACGTCGCCCCAGGTGCCGGCCTCCGTTCCAACATCACTCCGGTTACCGTCGGCGACGAGGAAATACGAAACGCGTAGAACGCACGGCGTGTCGGCTTTCTTCTCGTGGCGGCGAGCTTCCATCACGTAGAAATTCTAAGGCAGCCGTGTATCGTTGCACGCCGCCGCACCGCCTTGAGCACGAGAAACGAGCACTCATCTTGACTTCGCGTTTTCGACGTCCTATAGCCGCTTACCTTGGTCGAATCTTCGACATTGTTGTCGTTCTTGTTCTCCACCTTAAGGTCGGACATTTCTTCGCGCGGTAATCACTCACGAACACTGAAAAAGCACGGGTTTCCCGAGAGGATTCGCGCTCGACCCGGTCGCACTGTTTATACGGTGAGCAAAGATGGCGGTTAGCGTGGGTCACGTGATCCCGTCAAAAAGCGGCGGCGGCCAGAGGCCGAACTCTTCCAAGAGCGGGACCTTTGATTTGCGCCGCGCAAGAGGCGACACCCAACGTCGCAACCGCCAACGACTTCCGTAGCGACGCACTGCGCCGCTAGATCGCGGGAAATACAAAATCGCTTTTTAATCCTCCGATCCTTCCTTTACTTTTACATTAATTGAAAAAAAAATTTAGCATTTAACAAAAAGAATTAAACAGCTTTTAAACAATAGTGTAATTTTATATTATTTAAATTTACTTTTGACGGATATCAACGGGAAATTACGAGGGATATGTCGATAGGCGTGATGCAGTTTTCATTACCGACTCTGTTCTATTTACACCCAGGCCGTCAAAAAGTAAGGTGGTACCAAGTCGTAGCGTTCTTTAAAGTTGTTCTTACCACTGGTTTTACACATGTGAGCTGCTATATATTTAAAAATTCGAATGTATTGAATTCTTGTTTAACCATTTGATTCAACTTCAATTTCAGATGTCAAGTTCCTTAAACGTCTGCCGAACAAACGACAATGGATTTTGTCAACATCTTAACCCCTTGAGTGTGAGGTACCTTTATAGATGTACATTCAAAAAAATTACTAAAAAAAAACAAAAAACAAGTAGATTTACATCACACATACATTCTTCTTAATATGTCTTGTGAAAATTACGTTCTCTGAATAGGGAGTGTTCAAAAATCTTGTTTCTAGTTCGAGTAATGTCCTGTATAAACATAAAAGTAACAGTTATGTAACAACTATGTAACATTTATGTAATAATGTAACCATTACGTAAATATTACATAATTGTTACTTTGCGTGTTTGCAGGGTGTTGCTCTTATCTTACACATCTAGTGTTAAAAACATTATAAAAATGTAATGTATGATAGTTTATTAAATTATCTGTAAATGTGAATATATTGTCGTAACTCAGGGCATGAAATGTTAAATAAACTTATTTTTGAAACAATTTTAACACGTAACAGGTTTTAACAGAATCCGAGGATTTCAACAAAATATGTTCGCCATATTGGATCCGCCATTTTGAATTCAAAAAAATGGACTTCATATTCGTAATCAGCGATCCCGAAAACTCAAGTGTACCCAATGTCACAAATTTTGGTAGCTTAAAAAATTCTTAACATTTTTTACCCACATTTCAGATTTTTCTTCTGAAGGGGTTAAATGCATCGCCGAAAATTGTTTATATAATTCCTCAATTCGTAATTATTATTATTATTATTAACGACCTTATTGGCAGATAAAGTTCTCTAAAATAATACGTACATATAGTTATGAATTCAAATATCAAGAAGCGAGTAACAGCCAATGCTCATACATTTTTGAACAATTTTGAATGCATATTAAAGCATAGATTTGAAATGAAAATGCATTTTTTTATTATGCATGTGAATCCATCCAAAAGCTTGAGGAATGATTTGAAGGCCAGGATCTTTTCTTTCAATATGATGAATGCATTTGAATACACTAATAACATTTGTAAACAAATGCATTTAAATTGAAAAAAACACTTTTTTAATATTGTAATTGCATGGTCTTAAAATATAGACTACTCACACATTAATTTCCGGAGTTGTAGGTCTATTTATGTTTACTGCAAGTGAAGATATTTTTTTAACTGATATTCTCGAAAAATAGGAAATTTAGTGCATGGGTGCTAGATGCACTGGCATGTAAGTGCAAAATTTGTTTATAACAAAAAAAGATATAGGATAGCTGTACAAGAGTATTACATCCAGAAAATTTGAACGACACCTCTCTGACATTAAAAAAGACGCCTAGAGAACATTTGCATGCGTTACCGAACATTTTTTTAGGAAATTATAGATCGCCTGGTTATACAAACTGGTATTCAAAATCTTCTTAACCCGTTTCGTCCCAAAACGACAAAATTTGTCGCCGGATTTCATCCTCCGTAAGTTTATGGATATCTTTGAGATATTGTTATGAAACGTAGGTTTTCTATAGTTCTTGGGTGTGCGCTTTTCGAATCTGAAGTCAGTTTTACGATATCACTTTCCATTTTTTAAATATGACCACTTAAACGGAAGAAAATGTGGAAAAAAGCGAAAACTTTTTCAGAAAACTGCAATTTTTCTTGCGAAGGAGTTCCGGAATCGTGTCAGGCCTCAGAATCCTGTGGCATAATGAGTTTTACTAAAAGTTGGTCAATATTAAGATTTAAGTTACAAAATGGCGTCCTCAAAATGGCGCTGCTCATACGGAATTTTGTTGTTATTTGGGTTTTATTAAAATATTTCTGGTATCTTGAAGTGAACTTTGATGAATATGTAGATTGCTTTTGAGGTGACTGAATACTAATTCGTTATTAAATTTTGCAAATTCAAAATGGCGGATCCAATGTGACTTCGGAACCTTTATACCAAATACCAGACACTTTTTATAAAATTGCGGCCATCCATATTGGATTCCCTATTTTGAATTTCATAAATTTAATAATGGATTTGTATTCATCATCCTCAAAAATAATCCACTAGAACATATTCATCAAAATACACGAAAAAATACCAGAAATATTTTAATAAAACCCAAATAACAATAAAATTCCGTATGAATAGCGTCATTTTGAGGACCCCATTTTGTAACTTAATTCTTAATATTGACCAACTTTTAGTAAAACTCATTATGCCACAGGATTCGGAGGCCTGACACGATTCCGGAATTCCTTCGCAAGAAAAATTGCAGTTTTCTGAAAAAGTTTTCGCTTTTTTCCACATTTTCTTCCGTTTAAGTGGTCATATTTAAAAAATGGAAAGTGATATCGTAAAACTGACTTCAGATTCGAAAAGCGCACACCCAAGAACTATAGAAAACCTACGTTTCATAACAATATCTCAAAGATATCCATAAACTTACGGAGGATGAAATCCGGCGACAAATTTTGTCGTTTTGGCACGAAACGGGTTAATGCGTATCAAAAATAAATTAAAATGTCATTAAACATCCACTTTTGCAATCTCATCTTGGATGCGGGTCAATAAACCGACAAATAAAAAAAACCGACAATCGAAAAGCCGACACATCAAAATTAGGCACATCGACAAGCGGACAGTCATTTTCTGAAATGTCGGCTTTTCGATTCTCGGTTTTTTTATTTGTCGGTTTTTCGATCCGCACTCCCATCTTGAGTTTTGTCCAGAAAACGTTGGAGCAGTAAGCAGTGAACAGGGCGAGGGATTCTATTAAGATATCCAAACAATGAAAAAACGTTATCATAGTTTCTGGAATTAAAGTATGATAAGAAACATTTTTGGATCCACAACCGCTAAAATCCAGAGATGAGACACATAGTCGAAAAAGTCATGGCACGCGAATTTGATTAATAAAATAGTGTTTATTAACTTTAATTTTATATACGTCATCAATTATTTACAATAATGAATATCATAAAATAAAATAAAAACGTTAAAAAAGTAAAAAAAAGACCTTGAATTGGTACCTTGAATAACGCTAATTGCTGCGGTATTTTTACTTCGGATTCTGCGTCTCCGATGAATTTTCAGTGTTGACCAATGTTATATTTGGATTCAAAGATTTCATTATATATTTTCAACAAAATATTATTTTTAGATTCAAACGCATTCAAATGTTATATTTTATAAGAATATACAGGTGTGATCATAAATTTCACATATAAATTTTCTGGATAAAAATCCATTGGTATTTTAATATTTTATTACTTTTTGATTTATATGTATTTAAAATCGATATTCAAAACATCAAGTTTTTTTCATTCAAAACTATTCGAAATGGACAAAAAAGGGATCAAACACAATAAAGTGAATGTCTTCGTATCCCCTCCAATACATTTGAGATTACTGGAACGTTTGAAAACATTGGAATAGAAACTATTTTTTTTAATACAATTTCAGTCATCTATACATATATTGAAAATAATGAATGCTAACTTAAAATAAGGAAATACTTTGTTAATTTAAATAAATATTTACTTGCTGGGTAAAATCAAATTAATATTTAGTTAGTAATTAATGTATCGTTTCTAGTATAAGTAAATATTTTATTGCGACTATTCAAGTAAATATTTACATGAAATTATGAAATTTTTGTTTAGTGTGTAGTTGTAATTTGGGATTCAAATGATCAAAATGATAAAATGCTATCAGATCTATATATTTTGATTTGTTGCATCGATCCAGACAAAGTCTGGATTTTTTTAAGAAAAAAAAAAACGATTAGGGTGGAATTCCGAAAAATACCACTGTCGGAAATTTCAATGTGATACTACCTACCAAATGGGAATACATTAAAACGAATTGCTATGAACACGAACTGTCTAAAAAATCATGAAGAACGCCTTACAATAAAATTAATACAATTTTTTTTTCTTTTGTTTAGGACCAAAAAAAATGTTCAACTTGTAACTACGGCGATCTGTTCACGAGATACAGCACGCGAAACCAAATTACACAAATTTCTTTTAAAATACATTTTCTCACACTCTGTGCTCAAAATGCTATTTTGCTCCCTATACTTCGGAACCAAAATAGCACATTCTCTCCCTAGGGAGCAAAATAAATATCTCCGGGAGCAAAATAAGTTTCTCGCATTCTGAGCGCAAAATAGCACGCCCCATTATGAGAAAATATTATGTGCAACAAGGGAGAGAATGGGTATTTGTTGTCTCGTGCGAAATGCCGTCCTCGCTTCGTTCGGGCGTCGAACACGCACTCATCGGCAAACACATATTTTGCTCCCTAGTTGCACAATCTAATATTTGATCCTCCGCGAAATATAGATCTCCGACGATTGTGATTCTTATATTACCCTCACTTCGCTCGAGCGACAAACATCACAATCGTCGAAGATCTATAATGGCGCCCTTGGCACATAATGTACTATTTTTTTATTCTTAAGGAATCTGAAAAGTCAACATTTGATGAAATGCTACAGTTTTATTAGATATTTCTTGGCCGAAGTGACCAAATTCAACCACACGTCCAGAAGTATGGTCTGGGTCGAAGTAATAATAATAAACTGAGAACTGAAAACCTATACTTCGCACGTGCTATCCCATTTCCAGTTCGCTGTATTCTTTTTAAACCCTTATGCTATAGAACATACTGGACACGCCAACTTGATTATTTTCATGTGCATTCATCTTCTACCGCTGTACCGTTGATTTTACGAAGAAAATGCCTGTAATATTCTTTGAAGAAAATTTAATGCTCTACCATTTTTTGTTTGAAATATATTTTGATCTGATTTGTATTTTTGAAAATATGTAAATCCAATAAACGTGATTCTTTCATATTTATTCGTCATTTATGGCATAACCGTTGATTTTATGAAGAAAGTGTACCCGACCTTTCATGTAGAAAATTGAATGTGCTGTGTTTTTTCTTGGAAGCATTTCTTTTGCGTGATTTGTATTTTTTATAAGAAATGCAAAAAAAAAACGTCTTTTTTAGGTTTTTTTTTTTACATCCCTGTAATCTAGTATGGACGACTTTGATTAGTTTATGAACAGCTTCAAAAACTAATCAGTACTAAGTTAGACTATGCCAAGCTCAAAAAGAAGTTGAACTTACGTTTTTAAAAATTTACAAATTTTATGTCTCAGTGAAAAACAGGCGAAATCCCTAAAAAACAGTTTTATTACTGAATTAATAGCGTCTAAAAAGTGTCATTTTCAAAAATTAGAAATAGTTCGGCATTTACTTAGATTATCATGCGGGCATTCGGTTATTTTGTATGGAGTTTCACTCCATTCTGCCGTGTTAGATGTCGCTGTTGAAACCTGCACTAAATTACAGACATTTTTATCCAATTTTAAATCAAAATTATCTCAGCAAACAATAAAAGTAATAAAAAGCTAACTGATATTGCAATACTATTTAAATTACCTATCCGATATTTCGTTTAAAATCTGGATATTTTTTCATAACTAAGAAATTATAAGTAGGGTTTCTTTATCGAATTAGAAAGTCCTGCTGTTTTATTTTAAATAAGAGTGCATGAGATTGGTTCAAAAATATTTTATACCCAATTTAAACATAAACATTAAGCAAAAAGATATAAGATAGATTACATTCTAAATATCTGACCAAGTTTTTATTTTAAGTGAGAAATTCGTTCCCAGTACGATCCTCCCTTATTTTCTAAGATGGGTCTGCTGAAATGCTTGGCATTCGGAAGCTGGGTATATGACGTGGAAGAGCAGCTGCTTTATACTGCATTCGTATACATTATAGGGAAGGGATACAAAGGACGAATACCTATGTAACACAAATCTTCAAGTTACATCTGTCACCGACTAATTAATTGTAATAATTACGTATGAGTCTTAGATTCTGCGCTCGATTATATTGAAATCCTATTTTTATCCTTGCGTTAAATTTGCTAACGATTGGCTAAATAGTAATTTAAGTCCTGCAATATATATGCATAAACATTTTATATGTTTATACGCAGAAAAATATTTTTCTGTAAAAAGTGACGGAATTTTTTGGATATCGAGTTCTATAACATTACTAATCCAGTCGAAATTTTCTCCAAATACTGACGCAGTAGGTACATTCGTATTATTGAAAATAAATACAAACAATAAACTTTTTTTTTTTTATTTTCCAAGTGGGCGGGTAAAATATGACTCACTACTAATTTTTAATATCGTATTCCTAATCTTCGCCCCAAAATATGTTGTGTAATATTCATTTCTGGATTGATGCTGTTCTGCAACTTTACCAAATCCTGAGATTTTGTTTTTTCCTTTCAGCATCGATTTTCCCGCGACTCCATCAGAACGTGAAGCCAGGACCACCGCAGGGGTACACCCTTTCGAACTACAAAAGAATTTTACAAATCGCTGTACGACTGTTTATGGTTGAATATACAAGAAGACGAATACAGATCCTCCTCCTCCTCCTCCTTTTTTGAATACGGTTCGAAACATCTTCAATTTAGAAACTTAAACATTTTCATATATTCTTGCTTTCGCAAAATATATTTAATATAATTAGAATATAATATATAATTTGATAAAATTCCATCAATTTGATTCAAGATTTATTTAGAGTTTAATGATTTTGTTTAGCATTTAATGAATGTTCGATGAACGATATTTTTACGATGTAGCCTATAATGTATCATTGCTTTAGCCTCTTAATCCAAATAAAGTTGACTGGGGAGTAAATAATTTAATATCAATCAAAAATCATAAAAATGTTGCCGGTTTGTTTCTTTCATTCGACGTAATTAAAAAAATTCTACATGGTAATTTTATTTTTAAATGTAAAAACAGTATCATGAAAGGATATAAACTCACTAAAATTATTGGAGTCCATTGCGGGGTCCATTGAAAGTAATCATTAAAGTTCACCCCTCTAATGTTTAATTTGGAAGATTTCGAAACGAATAAACCAAATGCCTTCGACCCGGGTGCCCACAATCGCATTGCACTTCCTTGAAGAAAGAGTGATGCTGCTAAGAACATTCCCATTTTAACACTGCCGAGGAAAAAGAGGGCGAGGGTAGTTCCAGCATAGTTAGGTCCAAGTAGTTTCGATACATAATATTCCTTAAATGTCTAAAAAGTGAAAATGAGCATTTTCAAAACTTCGACCCTGAAATGCTTTTCCGATGGATGTGTTTGCGACTCGATTAGTGCATACATGAAAATGGATTTTAAAAATTTTTAAATATTGAAAATTCAAATTTCCAAAAATTTCTTAAATATCTCGAAAACTGTAAGAGATATGAAAAATTTGAGAAAATTTTGGAAGTGTACTTATAAGGGGGACGATCTCGAGTCGATTAATACATACAGGGTCATCGAAAAGTATCGGACCCCCCTAATATCTTCAGTTAGAATGCACTTAGGAGAAAATGTCCAATAGCAAAGTTGTATGGTTTCAAGCGGGGAGTATTGACCATGTCCTTCAAGGTCATTTCAAGGTCAATCTTATTTTTTTAAATAGAACCCCCTACATTTTATTGCATATTCTTATAGCTTATCTCGAGAGCTTTCCAAAACACTATAATAAAATATTTTTTTATTAAGTACTTTTTGAGTTATAAAGGTTTGAAGTTAACAATTTGTTAAGTGGCGTGCGAGATATTAGGGTGATCCGATTAATATATTTTCTTTAAACCAATTAATTGGTCTCATTATTCCGCGCACAAAAGTATTAAGGTTATGATTACTGAAAACTAAATAATATTTTACATTTTGTGTCAAAAAATTGTTAACTTCAAACCTTTATAACTCAAAAAGTACTTAATAAAAAAATATTTTATTATAGTGTTTTGGAAAGCTCTCGAGATAAGCTATAAGAATATGCAATAAAACGTAGGGGGTTCTACAATCGATTAATGCGTATATGTAAACGGATTTTGAAATTAGACCTACGGTCTGGGTCGAAGTAATTAAAATTAACGTTTTTTACGAATTTTTTTATGACCCGATGTGCGTCTCGACTTTAAAATCTAATCAGATGTAATTTAGCCCACGCTAAATCCAAAAAGATGTTACATGTTTAAATCCGTCTTTCGGTTCTCGAGATATCGCGCAGACAAAATTCTCCATACGGACGGACGGACTACAAGGTAACAGACATTTGGAAGGCAATGTACAGTAGTCCTTCCCTTATTCTAATGTCTTCCCTTATTCTAATTGTTCCTCTTCTTCTATTCTAATATTTCGCCTCATGCGTTCTCCCCACTGACGCGTGTTGACGTGTGGATTTTCTAAATACAAATAACGGCGCATGCGCAACAAAAGAAAAAAAGACAAAAGTGAGACTACAAATCTAAGAAGTGGGGGAGAGGGGAAAATTAGAATAAGGGAAGAAAGCCACCATCTTGCCTGACTGGACCAATTAGAATAAGGGAAGGACTACTGTCGCGGGCTCTATCGGACGCGCTAGACGGATGATCTCATAAAATAACTTACATTACATTTTAGTTGACGAACAAAATGAATATTTCAACTTTTAAATTGGTTATGATTTTTGTATAAAAAATAATGCCCGAAGTGTGAAAATGAAAAAATCGGAGCTGACCAAATTCAATACTTCGCCGGCCTACGGTCTGGGTCGAAGTAATATTTTATGGCATTATGGTTGACTTCAGGAAGAAAATGCATAAAACCTTTTTCTGTAGAGAATTTGATGCACTACCTTTTTTGTTTGTAATATTTTTTTGTCCGACGAATACTTTTAGTGATATTGCCAAAAAAATGGCGAAAAGAGGCTTTTTTTCTTGGTTTTTACTAATTTGGCATATGAGATATGGGGTGAAATGAGAAAACGCGCATTTTAAAAAAAAATCATCCCGATAGGCTATCCGTTCGCGAGATATCGAGCAGACAAAATTCTGCATACGGTCATTTCAACCTGGAATATAATGGCCAACTATATTTCACATTATTTTCCTATAAATATATAACCTTCAGCTGCCAAATTTTTGCGATAATAAATCACGAAAACATGGCCCATATGTTCATTATTTTGAGTAACAATGGAACGAATTAAGATAAATTTTGAAAGGTCCCTTTTCGAGAAATGTGATTTTTTTTCTATAAAATCGCGTAATTTATCGTTTAACAATATTTTCAAGCAAATAATTATCGTAAAAATATACAAAGAGGTAAACATATAAGTATATACAGATATGATACGAGTATAATACATGAAAAAGGTGCATTTTCAAAATTCATTTTGAGAGGAATCGTAATCGCGTGAGTATTTTTGTACAAGCTTCTCGATTTCTCCGTTAGGAATTATATTTCTGACTTTATTCCTATTATTTAAATCACGAACACCGATCACTTTAAAACACAATACGCTCAATCTTTTACGATTATCTTCATGAGTTAATGCGTTTGTCGGCATTTTGAAACTAATAGATTTGTTTATAATTAATAAATATTCACATTTTGAAAATACAGGTTTGTATACAAATTATGACCATGTGAAACTATCGTTATTATGTTGATTTGGACTTTGGTTGTTTTAGTTTAATAGCAATTCATTTGTTTTCATCCGTTAACTGTTTACATTTTGAAAATGCACCTTTTTCATGTATTATACTCGTATCATATTTGTATACTTATATGTTTACCTCTTTGTATATTTTTACGATAATTATTTGCTTAAAAATATTGTTAAACGATAAATCACGCGATTTTATAGAAAAAATCACATTTCTCGAAAAGGGACCGATGGATGATTTTGACTTTTGGTCAAAATACTCCTTTTATGTCCTAGAATAAAGTCCTGGACGAATATCTTGGTTGTTTTGATTTTTGATAATAACTTCTTAAAGCTCACCGTGTAATAGTATATTGCTCGCTTCACTCGGTCGTCAAACACCTATTTTGGTCCCTAGTTGCACAATCTACTATTATCTATTTTCAGAATTCTTAAAAATAAAAAAACACATTGAAATATGCTTTAAGCGTAAGTTTTCAAGTTTTTATTAATTTTTACTATCTTTATATAAAATTTCATCTCCGAGTCTCATCCAAGTTTCATCTCCGAAACTGATGTTTAGTAACTGAAAATACAAATATTTTCGCTGTATTTACATTCATTATACTAGCATATTGGTGTATTTTACAACTATTTATTTATACGTACAATAAAGTGCATAATAATGATAATTGATATATTACACGTTGGCGATTCCATGCGATTTCGGCCACTTTTTGGAGTCAATTCGTAGACATTTTTTCAAACTTGGTATACGTTTAGAATATGCCAAATTAATCACAGTGTTAAACTTTTAGATGAAAATATTTATTAGTTTGAGAGTTATTGCAAAAAGAGTTTCGCGGATTTTCAGCTTTTAACCCCTTCGCTGCGGCGAGAATTTCACAAAAAGTGCCCAAAATGCGAGAAAAAAAATTTAGTTAGATTTTACCGTAACTTGTTGTATAGGGGTTTCTTGGGACGCCAATTACGAATTTGAAGTCAGATTTCGAAAATTTAAAATGGCGGATTCAATATTGCGGGCAAATTTTCTAAATACCAATCATTTCGCCTGACACTTGTTACTCAGGGGTTTTCGGGGTCGCTGATTACGAATCTAAAGTTACATTTTTGGAAAATTCAAAATGGCGGATTCAATATGGCGGAGGTCTTAATCAAAATTCGAACTGATTACGAAACTTATATCAGTTTTTGAATGTACAATATTACGGCAATTTGTTATTCATATGTCAATAATGATGTTCGTGGCAGGTTGGCAATAGAAACACTTTCGTGATTATTTATAGAATATTTATACAGAATTTTGTATTTTTATCAAAAATTTCTTCGATTCTACAGCTATAAATCTATATTTTTACTTTTTATAGATATTTTACAGAGTTTATTATCTATCCAGATTATTCCGTGTAAATTTCAAAATTTTGTTATGTACTCCTGAGTTATCGTGTTACATGTGGGAAAAAACACTGATTTCTAGAGTTCAATATGTTACAGTTTTTATTTTAAAAACAATTTAAAAAAAATATATATAAAAACAGAAAAAAAATGCACTTTGAAGACCTTTCTCGAACGTCCTCGTAGTAAAGTGTGTAAGTACATATTGTATATCGAAGCTAACGGGGGAAGGCTAACATTAACCCGCGGTATTGGATCCGCCATTTTGAATTTTCAAAATATATCGTCAGATTTGTAATCGGCGACCTCGAAAACCCCTGAGTAGCAAGTTTTAACTGATTTCATTAATTTTTAATGCAGAAATTGACCTAATACGGCGACATAGCTCATGACAAAGATTTTTACAAAATCGTAAAAACAACATATTTTAAGAACTTGCATCTTTTTTTTGACAACATGTTTTTGAAAAAGGACAACGGCATGTTGTTCGGTGTACCTTAGGCTGGCTAGAAATGGTCAAGTTTTTCAATTGGATATATTATTGACTTCATTAGACTAATTTATGTCATGACAAAGATTTGCGTTTTTGCCGCAGTCAGAGAAAAGTCCTAAATGACAAAAATCTTTGTCATCCGCAGCGAAGGGGTTAACCCATTTCTGACACTCTCCAATCGGTCATATCTCATAAACTAACTAACTACTAACTAATTGACGCATCGAGATAATTTTTTTTTCATATGTGCAGAAAAATATAAGCTTTCACATTGTATATGGAATAACTGCGTACTTATTTAAATTACCGGGTGCCATTCCGTATAGTTTCCGACTCGTACAAAACAGCTCATGATTTATAACTGTTAATTATAAACTATCGGCATTATGATATTGTCTAAAAACATACATTTTTGATGGGAATTGCCAATACTTTTTAATTAACAATGCAATATATATGTGTGAAGAAAATATGAAAATATCCCACTAACCACCGAAATTGCGGTTATATCACTGTTATGTAACCTGTACAAATCCTAATGTAACAGGTAATATAACCCAGATATGTTACATGTAACGTTCCGGTTAGTTGTTATTTCCCAGTCAATGCGATATAATAGGAATACAACATACACATAACATTATATTCGGGATACAATTCGGTTACAAATACATATTATCTTCTTTAAATATACAGGAATTACCAAAAATTTTACTTATTTCAAATTTCGCGATTAGGCGCCAATTCGAACGCCATTTCAGAAGATATAATTTTCTCCCCCCAAATCGAGTTCATCAGCATTGGGCAACCTTGGCAACTGTTGGAAAATGGGAAGCGAAATATGTACGAATTTATTGAGTAAGACAAATTTGCAGTTGTCGCTATAGCAAATGGAAATCATTTTCGTCGAAATTCGACATTATTAACTGAAATTTATTAGTGACTTTCGCTTTTTCCAATATTTAGAACAATACTTAATTTCTTCCCTTATTTTACCGCTTCCCTTCATCCCCACCACTGGCAGTATGAGAGAATAAAAACAGAGAAAGGAGATACATAGGTATGTATAGTGGCGTCCTTCTTCACCTGTATGCGTAAGCGCAAACAGCAGTCCGCACTCTTTTTAACACATTCAAATGGCGAATGGTGGGGGAACTCATGAGGGGAAGAAGTTAACATAAGGGACGAACAAAAGTTAAAATAAAGGATGCAGTTAAAATAAGAAGAGTTAAAATAAGGGGAGGGCCACTATACATATATGTTATATTACTGTCATATCTAACTAACTATAGGAAATAACTAATCGGAACGTTACCGGTAACATCTAGGTTATATTACAAGTTATTTTCCGGTTATATAACCACAATTTTCCGTGTTTGGTCGGACATTTGATACGTATGTATGACAGCCCAATAAGCAAAAAGAAATTTTGAAATATTCAAAAAGAATACTTCTTGAATGCTTTTATGGAAGAAGAATTCTAGAAGAATTCTTTGTGAATGCTTAAAAAAATAACGAAGGTCCGCTTTAGTTATTAAATTAAGAGTTAGATAAGAATGCTTTTTTTTAAACGCATTTTGTAAAAATGTTCTTCACAAACCATAATTAAGTGTTCATAACGAATTCTTTTACTGAATAAGTATAATAATAAGTATGGAATTAATTTTGAGAGCGAGATAGAGAGAAAGAGAGATAGAGAGAAAGAGAGATAGAGAGAGAGAGAGAGAGAGAGAGAGAGAGACGTATTATAAGCATGTAACAATGCACACAATACATACAGGGTCATCGAAAAGTATCGGACCCCCCTAATATCTTCAGTTAGAATGCACTTAGGAGAAAATGTCCAATAGCAAAGTTGTATGGTTTCAAGCGGGGAGTATTGACCATGTCCTTCAAGGTCATTTCAAGGTCAATCTTATTTTTTTAAATAGAACCCCCTAAATTTTATTGCATATTCTTATAGCTTATCTCGAAAGCTTTCCAAAACACTATAATAACATATTTTTTTATTAAGTACTTTTTGAGTTATAAAGGTTTGAAGTTAACAATTTGTTAAGTGGTGTGCGAGTCCGACCAGTTAAGGCAAGAGTGGTATGATTACTGAAAACTAAATAATATTTTACAAGATATTCTACATTTTGTGTCAAAAAATTGTTAACTTCAAACCTTTATAACTCAAAAAGTACTTAATAAAAAAATATTTTATTATAGTGTTTTGAAAAGCTCTCGAGATAAGCTATAAGAATATGCAATAAAATGTAGGGGGTTCTATTTAAAAAAATAAGATTGACCTTGAAATGACCTTGAAGGACATGGTCAAGGTCAAAGTCAAGGTCATCATCTTACTCCCCGCTTGAAACCATACATCTTTGCTATTGGACATTTTCTCCTAAGTGCATTCTAACTGAAGATATTAGGGGGGTCCGATACTTTTCGATGACCCTGTATATGTAACATACAGCATACCGCGTGTGTTGTACTGTTAATTACTTTTGGAGGTTCCTTATATACAAACTTGCCCAAGACTCGTGCGCTTGCGAGAATCTCGGTCGGTAACTCAAATTTTGTTATAAACGAATTCTTTTTTATTACTTCTTATACATTATAAGTATAATTTCATGAGGACTTTCGAGAATTCATAAAGTATTCCTTTTTCAAAATCTGTGCTTATTGCGAGATCACTTTATGCATCATCATGCGGTGGGAGCTCGAATCATCCACTGATGCCGACGGACTGTTTAAGATGGCCACACATACCGTGTATTATGAATTTGTTAACAATGAATACTTTAGGACTACACTTTGACCGATGGTATTTCAATTCATACATTTTTTCATAAAGATTACTTCTTGACTACTTTTTGAATACTTTAAGAATGGCGATTTATTGCGGACATTCAAGACTACTTAAAGAATTCTTCATTTCGGAAGTGTGCTTATTGGGAGGAGTATATTTGAATTATTATATTTACTATCCGAAGAAAGGAACAATAAAATCGTTTAATTTATCAAAGCAACTACAGAAATTATCGAAAAGTTTTAGGGCGAATGTTGTGTTCATTAAAAGAATGTTAATTAAAATTTAAGTAAAATTAAGAATTAAATAGTTATCTATGAAATCTAATGCAATAATAATATTTATATAACTCCGTAACGTAAAGTGCACTTTCGCGCGATTTTTTCTCCCTCGTCACTTAAGTTATCATATGCCGCACATATACGATGAATGTCACGACTCGACTCCAAAAAAATGGCCAAAATCGCACGGAATCGCCCACAAAATGAAATAAAATGTCCGGTAACTGAGCAGAAGTTTATGTTTTCAATCGGGATATGATCACTAACAGGTCGCTTTCTGTACAGGTTTTGAGTAAGACATTATGGGCATAAATTACGACCGGGAACTGGTATTCATTTATAGACTTTCAATCGAAATTTTATTAACAGATATTTGGTATTAGTTATATTACGAGTTTTTATCTAATGACCAATTAAAACTATGAGAGTACAGACAAATATTTCTAAATGTATACCGCATTACCAATAATTTATCAAAATCGGCCTCAATACCCATTTTTTAAGACTTAATACTGAAAATTAACCAAGAAATACAAGAATTTCGCGTCTATTAGAACTGTATTCTTATTGTTATAAGTTGAAATCTTGACCCTACTGAAAACTAGTCCACTCAACCTGTCGTAACTTTAGATGGGAAGCAGTTCTATTTACCATCATTCAAAGGAATACGATCCCTTTAAAACAAGTTACACAAGGGCGAGTTATGTCTAAATTGAGTTGTTTAAATGCAGACAGACGTGTTTATCTTAAACATCTAAACGATTGCTTCCATTGTTGAAACTGAAGCTTAGAAAAAGAATATATTCATGAAAATACGAACGTATTCATCAAGCATTTTAATACATTAAATTGTATATAATTAAATACGTATTTTTGCCACAAAAACGAATTCACACGAAGTATGCTTTTTCTCCCATTCCTTAGATATTAAATTTGCATGTTAAAAAGTATTAAATGCCTCTATTAGCGTGATTTTTTTTTATTCTAGCGTGTGCAGTATCGACTAAAGGTTCGTGAACGCTCTGAATTTGTTGAGTTCCTCAAATACTGCGAATACTGCAATATCTGTCAAATATCTTTGATGATTTTGAACAAACTTGAAGAGTATAAGAAGAATATATTTTAAAATACACAAATATTGTTATCCATTCTCCAATTTTGAGTTCATAGGCGCAGAAAATAGGACAGGCTGGGTTGGACTACATTTGACTTCTTTGGAGACACAATATACAGTAGGACCCCTCTTATTTTAACTGTTAAAGTTTTTCAAGATGGCGCCGACCCCTCTTATTTTAATTTTCACATTACCCCCACTCACATACAAATAAAATTTGACGTTGTATAGCCGAATATCGAGATTAAATTAAGAGGAGTTAAAATAAGGGGAGGACTACTGTAGTAGGTGCGGTGGAGAAAACGTGTGAAGGGAAATATTAGAATAGGAGAAGAGAAAAAATTGGAATAAGGGAAGACATTAGAATAAGGGAAATTATATTAATGGAAGGACTACTTCGAGATAGGCGAAATCATCTATATTTTGAAATATCGATATCAACATCGAGATATTTTACGTTCTGTTCGAGCGGTGGTGGGGGAAGACGTGAGGGGAAACGATTAAAATAAGAGGGGCAATTAAAATAAGAGGGGTTCTACCGTACTCTAATAACGCGAATAAACACGAAAAAAAGAAAGGCGACTAAATACTGTATAGACAGGATTAGTTATTACGCGGCCGGCTTTTTTGTTTCAACTTGCTATAACATAGTCAATTTTGAATGTTTTGAAACGATTAAAAAAGGAAATTGTTCATTGGAGATGTCCGCATCTAGTAGTCAAACATGTACATCTAATAGCATCTAATAGTCAAACAACACATAGTATTAATTTTTCATTCATAAAGGTATGAACAATTTTCTAGAAAGTTTTATCTTCATTACTAGAGTAGTTAAATGGTAACGAATCTTCAAAGTTGGTGGCAGACGATGGCCTACGCGTCATGTGCTTCAAGTATATAATTTTTTCTTCATTATAGATGCAACATGTTATAGCGACTTGAATTAAAAAATGTTTGCCAGCCGGCCACGCTGTAACCAGTTTTCGGTGCAGTAAATACAACTATACCGGTAAAGGGATTCAAACCTAGCATGAAATACACAAAAGGAACAAATGTGACTCCAAGAGAGTGAAATTGAAACCTATTAGGAGTGAAATTTAATAATTACTCTATTGGACTCCGCAATTGACTCCTATAATTTTAGGGTTAGTTAGTTGTATTTTCAAAATGTTGAAATGTTAATCTCTGACTGGAAGTTTAAAAAATCGTTCGTGCCAATATTTCATCTAAAGGCTGACAAAAATTAAGAACTTTTAATTTGTGTTTAAGAAAAGGCATACTAATTTTTCGATCCAAAATTATGATTTATTAAAAATGTTCAATTTAGCTCGTTGTGCACAGTGGGAGGTGAGGGAGGACATTTGGGGAGAATATTTCTAAGAAAAAAATTTCGCAGATATATTCATAATTACAAGGAGTAGGGACGACCTTGTCGCTTGTCACGTGATAAAGTAGTACTGGTGATGGAATATCGCTCAAGGGATTATTTGCACTTTACGTATGGCATTTCACTTTACGCATTCTGTGCTTAAAAGTTCATTTTACGCTCGCTGTAGGGGCATCAGAAGTACTTTACGCACTAACTTTACGCACTAAATTACAACATTTTTTTTTCGAAAGAAAAAAGAACCAGGATTCTAAATTCCGTATAAAAAATATTCCGAAAGTGCGTTAATCCGAAAATCTAAAAATTCAAAATTAAAATACGCAAAGATGTACCATTCATTAGACATTTTAATATATACTACATTATATGTTTATTTTTATAGAATTTCATTTCTAGACATTATTTATCGATTTATTACTAATTAGTGACTAATTTATGATAAAAATGTGGTGTCATAAATTTGATATGTTTAAAATACCTTTATGATCACGGTTTATCGCATTCTGATCACATTATGATAGTATTATGATTACTTTCACTTAAGAAAATGTCAGAAAAGAAAAATCAAAATTAATTCCATTATGATAGTATCTTAGCAAACCATAAAGACATCAAAATTAGGATCTCCATTTTGAGGACTTTCTGAAAAATCTGCTGTCTGGATTCTTTTATAAAATGCCAAGCTGCTTTATTGCAAGTACGCCAATAATCATATACAGTTTTCGATGTAAACTATACGACGTCTATGATGATGTACAATTCGTGCTAAATTCAATACAGTATAACTTCACTTTATTGTCCTACTCGGGACTTTGCCTTTCACTGTGTTTTCCGAAAAATGGGCATCGTTTCTTGCGCACCATCCAGCCTATCACAATAGGCCCAACACTGGAATTACGAAAGAGGGAAGAAGGACTAACCTTACCTGCGCTAATTACGTGAAAGGAATCTCGCTAATAATGTGAAGGCGATACCATAATGAAAGACAATAAAGTGAAATTCTGCTGTATTTAGTTTACATTTAACATACAGAATGTAGCATTTAAAAAACATATACTAAATTATGTTAATTCAGTTCTTATGCTTAGTTGGCTCGGATTTATATTTCATTAATGTATACACTCGATTTCTTGTTTAACAAGTTTGACATTTTTTCTTAATACACTTCACTATGTTATTTGGGCGCGGGTCGAAAAACCGACAAATCAAAAAGCCGACAGTTCAAAAAATGACTGTCCTCAAGACGATGTATGTATTTTTTTATGTGTTGGCTTTTTGACTGTGGGCTTTATGACCCGCACCTACTTATTTTAAAAATGTTATAAAATATTTTAAATGGGTGCGGGTCGACAAACCGACAAATCAAAAAGCCGACAGGTCGAAAACCGATAGTTAAAAACATTCAAAACGTCAATTTTCTATACAACTTTTCCGTGTACATCAAAGTTGGATCGTGTAACTAATAATAAAATGCATTCAACGAAATTCAATTTATATTAGGGAAACAAGTAGACTTCTCTAAAATATAATATTAAAACATAAACGCCATATAAGTAATACTAAACAATATTCAATACCTTTGATGAAAGAACATGGAATTGCTATTTTTTTATTTTTTTTTTTGCCAACAACCATCCCAGGGCATTGAATATCTAAAAAGTCGGGCCTTCATTTTTTCATAAATCAGAAATAACAGTCCGGCGAGGACTTTCAGTCACAGTCATAATACCGACAGTCGGTTTTTTTACGAGTCAGATTTTTGCCATCCGTTTTTTGAATGTCGGTTTCTTGACTGTCTGTTTTTTTACTGTCGGTATTATGGCGTATCGGCTTTTTGACGAGTCAGCTTCTTGTCTGTCGGTTTTTCGACATGTCGGCTATTTTATTTGTCGGTTTTTTTATCCGCACTCTATTTTTTATGTGTCTAATTTGTTTTCTAATTTGTCGATTTCTCGATCGGCACCTACTTATTTTAAAAATGTTATAAAATATTTTAAATGGGTGCTGGTCGAAAAACCGACAATCGAAAAGCCGACAGTTCAAAAAATGACTGTCCTCCTGACGATGTGTCTATTTTTTATGTGTCGGCTTAATGGCTGTCGGTTTTTTCACCTGTCGACAAATAAAAAGCCGACAGGTAAAAAAACCGCCACATAAAACACTAGACAAATCGTCAGGACAGTCATTTTTTTAATTGTCGACTTTTGGATTTGTCGGTTTTTCGACCCGCACCCAAAAAAACATAGTGAAATGTGGAACTGTCCTGACGATGTGTCTATTTTTTTTTATGAATCGGCTTTTTACTGGCGGTTTTAGACTGTCGGCTTTTTGACCGTCGTTTTTTTTTACTGTCGGTTATTTGACGTGTCGACTTTTTGATTTGTCGGTTTTTCGACCCGCCCCCTCAAGAAATGTTTATTTGGACATTTTTCGGTTCCATTAATGTTTTGGTCCTCGTTTGTCACCCATTGTAGACTTAACCTTAATTAATAGACAGAAGTCTATTTATAAAAATTAATTTATCATTAGACAATTGAGAGAGATTTTATTTATTGAAAATTCTCGATTTATTATGTGGAATATAAGTACAAAATAGAAGAAACAAAATGTATTCATATAATGATTTACAGCAAAATTTATTGAAAAAATCTTTAATTATAATATAAATATTATACACAGTACAATATGCTAATAACTAAACTAATTCTAATGCGTAGGCATTCTCCTAAACCAAAATCTCGCCCTGAAGTCGTCACTGCAGGTTAAGAATGCTGGTGCAGTCGGGGAATGAACGATTAATCGTACAGGTCCATTGTGTCCTAGCGACAAGAGTTGTTTCCTCGAAGCATTTCTAGAATTCCAAGCACAGAGAGAAGTAGTGGCTTCGTCCGGGAACAACACGTAGTCTTCCGTATGGTTAAAAATGGCTTGAGCCTTGTGCTCTTGTTTACCTGCAAAATAAATGACATTTTTAAGTTAATTAACGCTATTATATATTAATACATTTCATTTTCATTAATTAAGGTAATTACCTGTAGTTCCAGCTCCAGTGTACGCAATTAGGCATCTGCTAGTCGACAACTCCCACAATTTTATTAACGAGTCCTTACCCGATGACAAAAGATACTAAAACATTAAATATTGTTAGTACCGCATTAACAGGAATATTTTATGTTCAAAATTCTTATACTAACCTTTCCGTTTCTTGTGAACGTGACTGAACAAACTTGATATCCATCGTGCGCCTTTACAAACGTATTTATACACCTACTAGAAACTCCGTCCCACAACTTAATACTACCATCTTTACCAGCAGATGCGTAAGTTTTCGCATCTGGAGAATACTTTATACTAGTAATTCCAGACGTGTGTTGATGACTTGGTATACTACATACGAAACATTGTGCAGTATTCACATCATACAGACGAACTATAGGATGATTTGTGCCAACTACCAAAAAGTCACCAGTAGGATGAAACGAAAGACATCTTATTTGGTCCACGTCCGTAATAGTACGAAAAGCTTTTTTAACGCTAGCTTTGCTAAAATCAAAGAGTTTAACGGAGAAGTCTCGGCTTCCAGAAACTAATATTGGTTCTCTGGGATGAAATTCTAAGCATGTCACTTCTTCCAAATGATCGTACAATGTGCGAATTACAGGATGACCACCCGATTGATCAGCTGGAGTCATTTCGTCAGGAGCCGATTTTGCTAGCATGCGATCGACGTCCAAAATTTTTATGGAAGCGTCGACGGATCCAGTAGCAATTAGTTGTCCGTCTGTTGAAAATGCTCCAGCTCTACAATTACCTTTGTGAGATGTGACATACGCAGTTTCGTACTGGGCTGGTTCTGGAGCTTGTGTTTGAGCCTCTGTTTCAAATTCCAAATCCAATCCTGGACCAAGCGAATTTTCAACATAATTAAATGTTGACACATGGTTATTTTCTTTTTTTGAGCGATCTGGCTCGTGAGTCAATCCTGACAGCATCAAATGCAACAGTCGATCGGATGGCGGACATGGCGGATCCACTTGCACCAAGTTCGAAAGGTTGACAGCTAATCCTTGATGTCCATCGTAAAACAATTGGCTGGAAATATCAAATAAAGCATCCAATTTGTAATTACAAATCTGTCAATTAATTTACAATAAAGAAACCTAAATTTTAGGAGTCTTATCTCCGATATACTTTTATGCTTCTAATCACAAGAAGTTTTTTATATTTCAATCACGTGATAAATAAAAATTAAATAAGAATCAAAATCGACAACAATTTATGTCAAAAAATTCAGATGAGTACAAAACAACACGAGAAACAAGAATGAAAATAGAAAATTTCGGTTACCTTATCATAAGCCGGTACAACAATTCTCTGCTTTTTATAATATTTTTGGTATCTACATCTGATTCCTTCATTATGGAATTATTTGTGTGAACTGTAGGGGACTGAATTTTGCCGGTTTTTTCGTCAAACAAACACTAAAACTTCAAAAATTTTAAGATACGATTGTGCAAGATGGTGTATGTTTAAATACACACTGTATTTACAGAAATAATGACGACTGTTTGACGCGTGCAGTGCACATATGTATTAATCATCAACAAAGCGCAACTGCGCAACTGAACCACTGCGCAAACTGATGCCAGGTGGAGCATAGTCATGCGCATGGGTTTTGCGCACCTTGCGCTAATTGGTCGGAGGAACGAGCGGAGAATTCAAATACCGGATCCTGCATAAACATCTTATTCGCTGCGTGCAAGTTGGTGTGGCAATAATGGTCAAATTTCAGGACTTTTACTTACTGAAATATCAGCTAAAATATACAAAAATTGAAAATTTGCTTTCTTAACGAAATTTAGCAATCGAGATTGGATAGGATTGGATTGAAAATTTCAATTCATTTTAAATTCACACTTTGATTCCGTAAATATGTATTCAAATGGATTGAATTCCGAAGAAAGGAATCCATCCGTATTCAATTTTACGAATACAATCGGACGCGTAATTTGACGAATTATATTTCAGAAAAAGTAATCCATCTGTATTCAATTTTACGAACACAATTACGAATACAATCGGAAGCAGTATAAGAATACAAATAAATACAGATTTATTCAAAGTTTATTTTTTGAAAGAAAACTTTTTTGCATTGAAATGAATACGCTTAGATAGTTTTGAATCCGTAATGTTGAATACGGAGGCATTCAATATTTCGTTTTGAAGAAGGAAACTTTTTTTGGATTGAAATGAATACACTTGGATAGTTTTGAATCCGAAATTTTGAATACGGATGCATTCAATATTTCGTTTTTAAAAAGGAAACTATTTTTGGATTGAAATGAATACACTTAAATAGTTTGGAATCCGTAATGTTGAATACGGATGTATTTAAGATTTAACTTTTAAAAAGAAAATTTTTTTTTGATTAATATGAATTCAGAAAATAACCTTTTTATTCTTATGACCGAATAGAATTGTATTTACGCATTAAAATGGATTCACCGTTGACCAAAGTATGGATTCGGAATTTGATAATTGAATCCAATTCTATACAAATCTATCCAAATTCGATTGCTGGGAAGTTTACAATTTTATAAAGCGTAATATACAAATGGTAAATAACATACAAGTTATTTTTCGCTTTCTACATTTTCTTTTATGTTTTCGAAAAGCACAATATGGATTAAAACGAATTTAACATGTAGCAGGTCTTACAATTATTCCTTTTGAAACCCAGTAAACAAAAACGAATAGAAAGTTAAAAATACGAATTGAAATGAATTCAAGTGAATTAAAATGAATTAAAATGCATGAAAATGATTAATTGAATCCACTTTTTAATTCATTTTAATTCACTTGAATTCATTTCAATTCGTATTTTTAACTTTCTATTCATTTTCGTTTACTGGGAACGCTCTATTATAATATTATTGAATATCATGACGAAAGTAGAGCAATTGCAATAGATAAAATAGAAAGTAAATCAAGTTTTATAAATATTCATGCACTACATGTTAAGATTAATTTTAAGGTAATTTTGAGGTTACTTTGTACCGTTAGCGAAAACAACGGCGAAAATAGCGAATGTAAGTTTTACCCTGTATTAAACAAAAAATTTTCTTACGAAAGAGATTTTGGTCGAAAATTTAATTAGTGACTTTCAAGCCCATTTCTGATAACTAAATCCATCTTTGTTATATTCATAGTAATCATAATAAATTTCAGTTAAATTAATGAATTACTTTTCAAAATTAAACTACCAATCGCGCAATAAATTAAAACTTGAAAGACAAAGTTAACCTATAGTGCATATAAATACTTGTAATACTTGACTTATTTTATATTTTTATTTACATTCTACAATTTCTCTACTTTCTTTATGATATTCAATCATCTTAACGTTGAGCAATTCGAAAGAGGTAATAAATATATCTAAGCTCTGTTACATCTTTACATCTTGATTTGCGAAAATTGTACTTTTTAAGAACATAAAAGCAAATGTAGAAACGGAAAAATAACTTCTATATTATTTACCATTTACGTAAATTGCCTTACAAAATTGAAAACCTTCGTCTAAAAAGACGAACTCCTTTTAGTCCGTAAAGTGTGATGTTACGGACTGATTTCCGCACTTCACGAACTAAAAGCAGTGGTAAATGTGCCTACTATTGCGAACAGTGTATAAAAAAATAGTGTTCGCTCCTCGGCCGTAAAATTGAACTTTACAGCCTAGGACCGAAAAGTACTATTTTTCATTTTAAAGGGGAAAATTAGCTCATTCACGACAAATTTATGGCTTACAGATACATTTAGAGCATATAATTTAAAAAAAGAGGAAACCCTAGTGGTATAGAAATTCTCGTAGTAAGTGTATCGCGTGAGGGCAGCAATTCCGTATTCTCCGACGAGCTGATCACGGGATTAAATAACTTATTAAATTGTACTGAACTTGTGGATAAAACAAAGATCTACTTATAATTAACTTAAATTTATTTATATTTCAGTAAACTATGATATAACTCTGCTCATCGTGCAAACAATGTAGTTTGACTTGTCGCCGCCAGACGCTACTTCGCACTTGCGACGTCTATAATAGAAATGGATTGCCGTTCGGTCATAAGGTATTCAGTTATGCGAAATTAGATGAAGTATATTTATATGCGGTTAGATATACCACTAGGTAAGCCGTAAATTTGTCGTGAAAGAGCTATTTTTCCTCTTTAAAATGAACAAAAAATGATTTTTCGTTAATTTTTTACCGAGATACAGAGGATGAAAATGAAAAACAGAAGGCCCCTATATTGCATGTAATCGTGTTACATATCGACGCTCCATACGAAGACTAGGATATCTCAAATCTGACACAAAGACGAATTCGGAGTTAAGGGGGTTCAAAAGTGCTAGACTAATCAAGTAGGAATTTTCACTAAAAACCGTAAATAAAAAATTACCGAATGGATTTTTCAAAATTCGGGCTCTGTAAGGGAAATTTTAATTACTATAGACGGTATCCTAGAAACTTCCAAGGAAATTAATTGAGACCTGATAAAAATCACTTATTTCCGAAAATTCACGGCAAGTTTCCAATTAATATTTTTGGTATTTTCTAACAAACTATTAATAGTGCTTATAGAATTGCACTTACAGAGTACGAATTTTAAAAATGTTATTCAGTCAACCTTTATTTCCGTTTTTCACGAAATTTCCTGCCTTACCGGCGGACTGCTTTAAAAACCCCCTAAGACCTTAGGTCGAGTAACTTATATACTATATCCTATGGACTCTATGGATCCTGTGGATACGAGATATGTACGATTAGGATCCTTTTAGGATACGATTGGTATTCGCCATGTTAATTTACTCTGGTGGCCAGATTTGAACTACTGAGATGGTTTCACATATAGTACACAATAATGAAAACTTCATTTGGTAACAGGTAACAAGTCTAATTAACATTATGAAATGTTGACATTTGCAATTTCAACTTTCAAACTCAACATTTACAAACTCAACATTCGACAAACTCAACATTTAGGGAACTCAACTTTTACAATTTCAACATTATTTTTATAATATTGAATTATATTGTATTCTTAAAATCAAGTATAATAACATTAATCGTAACATAAATTAAATCTTAAATCTGTGTTAATAATTGTCAATAAAGAAATGAATGATAACAATTTGTATCAAAGAATTTAATGAGTATTGTGCGCTTGTCCACGGAGATATTTCATTAAATTTGGTTATGTTTACGTTAAGTTCGGTTGGAACTAAATTAGGTTAGGTTAAGTTAGGTTAGGTTCGATTCGAACTAAGTATACGATGTTTATGTGTATCGGATCAAAACATTACTAAGGAGAGGTGATACTCTGTTAATGGTTATGTTAGGTTAGGTTAGGCTAGGTTAGGGTTAGGTTACGTTAAGCTAGGTTAGGTTCGAACTATTTATATTTATTTTTGTTGTAATGTAATGTTTGATAATTTTATTTTTTATATTATTTGTATTATTTGTTAATTTAGTTAACTATTAAGTTCGAAAATGTTGAGCTTGTTAAATGTTGAGCTTGTTAAATGTTGAGTTTGAAACTGTTGAATTTGTATGTTGAGTTTGTTTTGTGTTGATTAGACACGTCATTTGTGTACAGTACGTGAAACCCATCTCAGTAGTTCCATTTTTCGCCACCAGAGTAACTTAACATGGCGAATACGGTTCCCTCAAATTAAGCGCAATAAATTTCACAGTACAGTAGTCCTCCCCTTATTTTAACTCCTCTTATTTTAACTGCATCCTTATTTTAATTTTTTTCCGTCCATTATTTTAACTTTTTCTCCTCGTGAGTTCTCACCATTCGTCATGCGCTTGTAGTAGCAGTCCACATACAGTGGCCCTCCTCTTATTTTAACTCCTATTATTTTAACTACGTCCTTTATTTTAACTTTCTTTCGTCCCTTATGCTAACTTCTTCCGCCCGTGAGTTCCCCCACCATTCGCCATTTGAAAGTGTTAAAAATAGTGCGAATTGCTGTTTGCGCTTGCGCGTACAGGTGAAGAAAGACGCTGCTATCATATCTCCTCTCTCTGTTTTTATTCTGTCATACTGACAGTGGTGAGGATGAGGGGAGGCGGTAAAATAAGGGAAGAAGCCGCCATTTTCCTTGACTCGAAAAGTTAAAATAAGGGGAGGGCCACTGTATGTACGTAGATGTGTTCAAAAGGGTGCGGACTGCTGTTTGCGCTTACGCTTACAGGTAAAGAAGGACGCCACTATATGTCTTCTCTCTGTTTATATTCTCTCATACAGCCAGTAGTGAGGATGAAGGGAAGAAGCCGCCATCTTCCTTGACACGAAAGGTTAAAATATGGGGAGCCCCACTGTACATACAGTAGACCTCCCCTTATTTTAAGTTTTCGAGTCAAGGAATATGGCGGCGTCTTCCCTTATTTTAAGTTTTCCTCTCACTCCCATCCTTAGAGTTGCTAACTGTGTGAGACAGAAAAAACACAGTTTCCTTCCTTCTCCGCGTTTATGCGCATGCTCAGACTATACAGTAAGACTCCTCATATTTTAACCCTCTTATTTAAAGTTTCTTTCCTCTCATATTTTAAGATTTTCCTCTAACGCGTTCCCCTACTCACGCCCATGATTGACTTGGCGGAGCAGCACGCGGAGAGCAGGCGGTTAGGGTTTTGGCATCGTATATAGACGCGGAGAAGGAAAGCTGTACAGTAGGCTCCGTGCTAAGCTATACCGCCCAAAGTTATATGTCTATCCAAAGTTATAGATTTTGCTTGTCCCAAGTTATACAAGTTTCTTCCTCCCCTTGACCCATTACACGGTTTCGATGAGCCACACTCGCTTCGCCACACTCACGCACAGAAGCACTCATTGCACGGATATAAATAGAGTTACAGAGGTGGGGATAGTGAGGGGCTATAACTTTGGACAACCCAATAAACGAAAAAGTATACGGAATCGATATTTTGCATTCTGTTTCTTTCTAGTGGCGTATTGATTACTCGAGGTTTTTATTCGAATTTATACTATTTTATACGATCTGTAATACCAGAATTGAATTAATTCTATCTTATACGATACTATATTTAACGCATTACAAAAATTGATTTGTTGCGGCTTAGAATAGCTTTAAATTCTGTTAATTTAATCGAAGAATTGATTACATATATCGTTTTCCGTATTTCATCATTTTCGATGAAACGTTTTGTTTTCTAGTTTTGAGTTCGATAGATTTGGATCATTCGATAATCCAAAGTAATCATTTCTTTGAGGTTATGTGCGTTTATGTATCGCGTATAATATCGTATACACTCGTATTCGTAACTGAAAGAGTGGGAAAGAAACCGACTTATTTCGTATTAAGTCGTTCACAGATTTTTCGTATACTTTTTCGTTTGTTGGGAAACTTCCGCCATTTTGAAAGAACCGACGGTATAACTTAGGATGGGGCCTACTGTATGCACTTCTCTCTCTATTACATGGCTAGCAGTATGCAGTAGCACTTCCCTTATTCTAATTTCCCTTACTCTAATGTCTCCCCTTATTCTAATATTTTCTCTTCTTCTATTCTAATATTTCCCCTCACGCGTTCTTCCCACTGCCATGTGTGGACGTGTGGATTTTCTATACAGTAAAACCCCTCTTACTTGAACACTCGCTTTCTTGAACACCCCGTCTATTGGAACAAAATAACCTCGTTTATTTGAACTATTTCTACCTCCCCTTACCCCCCCCCCCCTCCCCGCCCCAACTCGCTCTTACGCTGAGGCAAATTGTAATGCACGTGCGCTACTCACGCCGCGCCGGACGGGTATACAGTGGCCCTCCCCTTATTTTAACTCCTATTATTTTAACTTTCTTTCGTCCCTTATGTTAACTTCTTCTCCTCGTGAGTTCCCCCACCATTCGCCATTTGAAAGTGTTCAAAAGAGTGCGGACTGCTATTTGAGCTTGTGCATACAGGTGAAGAAAGACGCCACTATATCTCCTCTCTCTATTTTTATGCTCTCATACTGCCAGTGAAGAGGATGAGGGGTAGCGGTAACATAAGGGAAGAAGCCGCCATCTTCCTTGACTCGAAAAGTTAAAATAAGTGGAGGGCCACTGTATTGCGCGAGAAGTGGGGACAACTGTAAGCGTTCAAATAAACAGGGTCGGAGGGAAAATGCTAGCTCGACCCTGTTCAAGTTAGAGGGGTTTTACTGTAAATACAAATAACGGCGCATGCGCAACAAAAGAAAAAGAGACAAAAGTCTAAGTAGTGGGGGCGAGGAGAAAATTAGAATAAGGGTAGAAGGCCGCCATCTTGCCTGAGTGGACAAATTAGAATAAGGGAAGGACTACTGTACTATGATGGGGGTAAAGGAAATACTTAAAATAAGAGGGTCAGCCGCCATTGGCCCCATCTCAAAATCTTAAAATAAGAGGGATCTTACTGTACTACAAATGAACTGACGTCGCAGCATAGGTCGAGTGGTGGGGGAACGAGTTAGGGGAAAACATTAAAATAGAGGAAGACAAACACTTAAAATAAGGGACGAACTTAAAATAAGAGGAGTTAAAATCAGGGGAGATGAAGGTGTTATGTGCTGTGTTTCGGTTTCAAAAGATCACAAAATACAGTGGCCCTCCCCTTATTTTAACTTTTCGAGTCAAGGAAAATGGCGGCTTCTTCCCTTATTTTACCGTTTCCCCTCATCCTCACCACTGGCAGTAAGAGTGAATAAAAACAGAGAGAGGAGATATATGTACAGTAGGACCTCTCTTATTCTAATTCGTAAAGTTTTTCAAGATGGCGCCGACCTCTCTTATTCTAATTTTCCCCTTACCCCCACTTACTTTGCTTGCGAGCTTGTGATTCGTGGACAATATTTTTCATTGATTTTTCGTGTGATAGTGGGAGAAGACTTGTGGGGGAACGATTATAATAGGAGAGGCTGAACAATTAGAATAAGAAAGGCAATAAGAATAAGAGAGGTTCGAATAAGAGAGGTCCTACTGTAGTGGCGTCTATCTTCACTTGTATGCGCAAGCGCAAACAGCAATCGGCACTCTTTTGAACACTTTCAAATGGCGAATGGTGGGGGAACTCACGAGGGGAAGAAGTTAACATAAGGGACGAAAGAAAGTTAAAATAAACGAAATAAACGACGCAGTTAAAATAATAGGAGTTAAAATAAGGGGAGGGCCACTGTATTCAAAAGTCGATGTCGATAAAGTAAAAATCTATAATTTTCAACTCTTTCAGGAATGTTCGTAGCGACACTCGTGACTATTTCCCGAGATTCACGACTGTCGTGTCGTGTCTATGCTCCAGCTTGCAGGTTGGGATCGTTGGGATCTCAGATGATCTCAGATGATCATCGACGTTTCCCTACCATACCCCACCATACCCATACGTAGATAAATATATATATATATATATATATACCTACATGGTACTCCAATCTGAAGAACAATTTTCGTTTTTTATTTTGTTTCTGGTACATCAACAAAATTATAAATTTGAGAAAGCACGCTTTGCTGAACTTTCAGCAAAGCGCGCAGTTGCTAGTTTTTCGGGAATCGTGCAGTTAGACGTTACAGACTGCATTGCACTGGTGTACAAGGAAGAAAGCACATACACATAAGTAAGTGAAAATTAAACACAAAATAGTTACCATACGCGAAGTATATCATTTTTGTTAATTATTCATTAGTTATTGCTCAATACCTATCATGAAAAATATATGGTATTTCTGCAGGTTATAAAACTTGGCCGTGTAAGAACATTTTTTACCTTGACAGCTCATCCCATATTGTCATTCAAAAATATATACACCGATTGGCATACATTTCGCAATTTCGCTTCATCATTGAGGTCGCTCAAGAAAGTTCAACAGCAGTTTTGAAATGGCTACATGGGATGGTTCGTATCAAGGACCAGATGGTTACTACGTTTACGCAGATCAAAACAATCCATCGTCGAATGTACCTGATTGGAATTATTTCCCTCCAAACTCAGAAAGTACTTTAAATCCGAGTATGTCTAACCATCAATATGTTGCGAACCCTTCCATGAGTTTTGAGCAAAACGGTACAATAGTATACGATCACCTCGAAAATAACAGAATTCAACCTTTTACTTCAAATCCTCAAGTGTCGAGAAATACATACACAAACAGTGCAATTCATGCGACTGGGAATAACTTTAGTGAACCCCAAAGCTTTTATGAAAATAATAGACCTATATCTCAATTGCCGTCGTTTTATTGTCGTACGGGTAATTATCAGAAAGGAAATATGCAAAGAGACGCATTGTCGTATAATAACGTAATAGAAAATTCAAATCTACAAGCTACAGCAAAAGAATTTGTGCATATTCCAAGAAATGCGCCTAATACAAACAATATGCATCAAGAACAAGCATCGCATCAAAGTCAAGATGTGGAGCAAAAGTCAAACGTTTATTACGAGAACAACAGATCGAGATACGGGGATAAAAAAAATGAAAATAGAAAAGACCGAAATGCAAAGAAAAATTGGGAACCACGAAATCAGTTCCAAAAATCTGACCGAATGCAACGTACATACGACAAAACTCAAAATTTTAATAAGTTTCAAAATGATAAATCGTATTCTTATCGGAATTATCAAGATAAAACATACAATGGGAAAAATACTCGACTGGGAACTGAAGAACCTGAAAGCCCTGTTGAAAATGGTTTAAACTCTGTACAAAACGAAAGGACTAACGAGTGTAAAGATGTGCGCAATTTTAATAAAAGTGGTAACGCGAATTTAGAATATGATCAATTTCAAAAACCTGCAAAATCTTATTTAAATAATGGTCGTAAAGACAGATATTACGATAGAAATGATCGATATACTGACAAATACAGTCCTAGAGACAAAAAATCTACTCCTCAAGATAATAGCTTCAGAAGCAATTACAACAAATTTGAACGAAGTAGAGATTGGGGTAAAGATTCTTTCGAAGAAAATCGTGAGAAAAACGTATCCAATTGGAGGCAGAAAGGCGACACTGCTAATAAAAGCAATTTGAAACGCACTTATAATACCAAATTGGAAATCGGTAAGTTTTTTTATAATTTGAACTGTTTCCTTTTTCCTCGCTTCCCTTTTTTTAGTTATAATATATAAAAGTAAAAAAATGACCATGTTTTATTAATTTCTAGTTTTTAATTATCATTTAATATAAATTTATTTAAAATTATTCCAATATTGTCACATTTTGTTGCAATCGGAATTGTATTGAAATGTACGAACTTGGATTCATTTTTTCGTTTTTGAATACGCTATTTGAACTTTTCCAATACATTCCATTTATTCCAAAAATACTTTACTAATATTTCTAATAATAATAATAAATTGTCTTTATTGGCAAACAAAATAATAAAACATATACAGATCAAGCAAATGTGTACATTGCCAAAAGGCGAGCCTCAAATTAAAAAAGTTGTTTTACAGACTGACCTTCGATATTTTAACCCATTAAGTCCAAAAACGGTAAAATTTGTATCGTACGTTTTTAAGTTCAGGAAACTTTGTGAAAAACTAAGAAAATCTTTTGGAAAATATGCAACCATACTATTTAACCATTATATTAACCATACTATATCCAACCATACACTCGGCATGATAAAATGGTTTAAAAATTTAAAAACTTTCATTTTCAATTGTCGATTAACAATTTAAATAAAAAAATATAATTTTTTTATGAAAAATTTTTATTTAATCCAAAATTATGGTAAGGTAATTTTTTTTACTGTCGCAAATATGCAAAAAATTGCACAAAATTGCACTAAACTTTTCAACCAGCTTTGGTTTTTTATCATACGATTTTTTTGAACAAAATGGCGGCCAAAAAACGAAAGCTAAAACATCCAACTTTAATTTCACTGCTATTTTTGACGTTTTTTTCATTGGAATCATGTAAATTATTCAATTATTTCAGTAATAATGTATTTAAATATAATATATTTTTTTAAAATAACTATAAAAAGGGTTAAATATGAAAAATAATGTTTTTAAGGTTTTAATAAGTCGTTTTTTAAGGTTTATCGTCAGTATTTGAACAAGAACTAATGTAATAATCTGAATATCGTTGATTTTCGAAATATTGGTTTGCATTTTGATATTTTTAGAACAAATATTAGTGAATCAAGTAAATCTAATCATTTTTCAATTTTCATCTTTTAACCGTTATTTTTTTCTTACGAAACAACGTTGCCCAACACATTTGTGTGGAGGTTGATGAATTCAAGTGTTTTCTTTTTTTCTTTCTTAAAACCTTAAAAACATTATCTTTCATATATTTTTTATAGTTATTTTTAGAAATAATATTACATTTAAGTATATTTTTATTGAAATAATTGAATAATTTACACGATTCCAATGAAAAAAATATCAAAACCAATACTAAAAGAAAAGTTTGGTTTTTAGCTTTCGTTTCTTCACACTCAAATTTTTGATTAAATAAAAATTTTTCATAAAAATATCATATTTTTTTGTTTAAATTGTTAATCAACAATTGAAAATCAAAGTTTTGAAAATTTTAAACCATTCTATCGTTTAGAGCATACCCGAAAATATTAGGGTTGGATATTTTCCAAAAGATTTTCTTACTTTTTCACAAATTTTCCTGAGGTCAAACGTAAGACACAAATATTTCTGTTTTGGGACTTAATGGGTTAATACAAAAATATGAATCCAAATGAATATATAAATAATAGTGTTGTCGAAACTACTAAAAATACGAATATAATTTAATCCATGATTGTAATTGGAAATATGTTGTATTAATACATATGAATCTTTCGTTTACACTTGAGTCAGAAAAATGCAAAAGTCATGAATCCATCTGCACGGAAAGAAACTTGAAGTAAATGCCACTGCTCAGGGAAGTAACAGCTACCGCACGATTTCTGACGAATTTCAAATGGCAGTTAAAATTCGAAATCGTTAAAAAGAAAATTTTTATGAACAGATACAATTTTATTACACCTTTTTGAATAGTTATTCATAATTTTCCGACTATGTAGTTATTAATAATTAATTTTAATGATCTATAAACATTGTAGAAACGGAAAAACTTGGTACTTTTCTCATTCTAAAGCTTCCGTATCGAAAACAGTGCAAGATACACTAAAAATGCACTGAAACTTTTTTGTAGAGCACAAAATTTCCTACAAAAAAGAGATCGAGGGCCCTAGACTAAAGTTAATAGCTTAACCACGAGCAACGATGGAATAATCCTTATATTTTACAAAAGTTCCAAAATATTCATAATTAACTTGTAAGACAACATTTCAGCGTTATTTATGGATAATCTATTAACTTTAGACTAGGGCCCTCGCTGACTTTTTTAGGAAATTTTGTGCCCTATAAAACTGGTTTAGTGCATTTTTAGTGTATCTTGCAATGTTTTCGGTACGGAAGCTTTAGAATGAAAAAAGTGGCAGGTTTTTCCGTTTGAACAACGTTTATAGATCATTACAAATAATTATTAATAACTGTATCGTCTAGAAATTATGAATAAATATTCTCACAGGTGCACTTAAACTGGATCTGTTTATAAAAATTTTCTTTTTAACGAATTCGAATTGTAATCGTCATTTCAAATTCGTCAGAATCTGTGCGGTAACTACTACTTCCCAAAATGCTGTTGCATTAACTTCAAATTTTTTTGCGTGTGAAAACAAATGAAGATTGAAATGATAATTTTTTAATACAATCAAATCTAATGAGGCTGAAACTAGCCCATACTTTTCAGCCTACAGTTCTCGTGGACCAAAGAAGAATAGTGTACGAATACCTCGGGGGTTCCTAACAATTAAAGGCCCATATGCAACACTAAATTTATGAAAAAATACTTAAAATACAGGCGTAATAGAAATATAAAAAAGGATAAATTATAAAAGTATGGGCTGGAAAGTGTGGGTTAGTTTCAGGTTCATTCAAATCTATGAATAATAACAGTTAATTACCAGAATTAATGAATCCAATTCAATAACTTAGCAAAATAATGCCCGTTTTAATCCAAACGCATCTAAAATCAATGCAAAAATTTTCTATAAATGTTTGGGTAAACTTTTTTTAAGTGTAATAACAATGTTCATTTATTTGTAATCAATTGACAATTTTTTCACTTTTCAGTAGGTGTACAATGTGATATTTTTGTTGATAAAATAAATATATTATTTTCAAAATTACACAATATCTCGTAAACATATGAGTTACGTGAAATCTTGCAAAATGTTGACATGATGTGCAATGATTCAAAGCCATCATACACAATTAAAAAAATTTCATAACTTTAGAAATCGGAAATTTAACAAATTTTCGAATCATATAGTGGTTTTGAATCATGGCACCAAGGTACCTCTGCTTTGTAATGTAATGAAACTGAAGTATGTAAAAATTTCTTCAAATTTCATGTATATCGTAACGTTTTACAGATATGTATAATTAAGAAAAAAAACTTACAATATTTATTTTATCAACAAAAATATGTACTATCTATCCATTCAATCTTTTCAAAAGTCGATAAGTAAATTATTACATAAATGTAGAAAATGGTAATAAATTTAAGACATTATTTTTATTTACACAATGCATAAATACTCCATGTTTCAACTATTCGTTAGTTTCGCATCATCTTACAACATTGAGTCTAGTCGAATGGTTAAGATTCGATGTTGTTTGATTCTCGATCGATGCAATATTTTTTTGTCATTAAATTTGTGCACTAGAATTATTTTTGGATTTAAATGTATTGCGATGCATTAAAAATTTTAATACATGTCAATCATTTCAATCTTTTCTAAGTTCAAATAGCGCATTCAAATGCATTGTAATGTATTCAAAATTTTTAATACACTTCTGATTGCTGGGATGTCCTTAAATGTAAAAAAAAAGACATCAAATGTATTCACAATATTGTGCAACTGCAATTATGATAATTGTACACTATTGACCAATACTATGAAATAACTTTAAGGAAGTTCTTTCGATAATAGAAATAAAAAACAGATTTTATTGAGTTTGGTATACTTCTTCATAAAGATACAAAATATGCACGTGAAATTTTAATAGGCGCACTTGTAAGAAAAGTTTTCAGGGATTATATTTTTGCATAATATGATTTTATGGAAAGTTTTTATGTCCTTTATGAACATGTAGAGTCCAGAATAATTATCATTTGGCAGCTGTAAGGGACAAAATTAATTATTTATTTATTTATTTATTTATTAATCAACGGGTAAATACCCAATTACATAAAGAATTATAAAAGAAAAAATGAGTAACAATGACCAAAAGAACCAATTATATATATATTATGAAATAAACACATTTAAAAAGAAAAACGTACCGTAATAATGATTATTAATAAAAACCAACCGCACTTCTAATTATATAACTAACAATAAGTAACAATATATGTGAAATTAACAATATTTGTAAAGCCTATTCCAAATCACCTTATTAAATTCTAAATAAGATTGTTGTAGTATGTGTATACGCGGCAACAGAATATTTGCTGCTTTGCACATTCTAAAAAGCAGAGAGTTCATAGCGTCGTTCATACGTGGAGTATGCAAAGAGAACATTAATTATAATAATAATAATAAATTGTCTTTATTGGCCAACAAAATAAAAAATATACAGAGCAAACAACCGTGTACAATGCCAAAAGACGAGCCACAACTTAAAAAAGTTGTTTTACAAACAGACCTTCAACTTTGCAGAAAAATAATTATAATTATAATTATTTCATAAAGTCAGCCGTCATTGCTGATAACATCGCATATGGTACTTTTTGATTATATTGTGACATATTCTCTCATTTGACTAGAAACGTACACTGTGAAAAGTAAATGTAAAATTAACATTCAGAGTTATTACAGTTTTGTTGAGATTTCCTATCTCTATCATTGTAAAATTACATTTTTGCAGTAAGTAACAAACGAAAACAGAATTAAATTTACCATAAACGTTTGAAATTTACAATGAAAATATAAATTTATAGTGCAGAAAGTGAAAATAAAAATACCAGTGGTAATTGTTGTAATTTTATATTGATTATGTAATTTAAAAAAATATAATTTTACATCACCTTTGTAACTTTTAATATTTTTCATGTAAAATTACAAGCACAATGTAAACTGGCTCTAATTGTTGACGACGGTGGTGCTATTGACCATAAAAACTGATTCTCTACGATTTACAGTGCATATGTAAAATTAGATCGATAATGTAGAAATTTTACTATGTCACTGTAAATTTACGATACTCACTGGTTTTGTGATTTCCATATTTTCACCGTAAAATTACATCAAAATTTATCACAGTGTATCATTATTTATTAAATATTGATACCGATATCAAACAAATTTTGTTGATTACATCATATAAGAGTTTTAAAAGAAATTATAAATTTGAAACTTTTGCAAAAAAACGATAATGCTTAATATTGTTTGTAATCCATTTGATTCTGAAAAAAAGTCTATGGATTGGACTTAAGATAGGTGTAGGGAGAGAACTCCCTTAGAAAGGAAAGGAAAATACATTTTTAATTATAGTCCATACAGTTACTTAAGTGATACATAGTTTAATCTTTGTTGTGCTAATGAATCATTTTCATTTTCATGAGAAATTTTGTGATAATATATTGTGATACTTGATAAGTTGTCAGCATTTAATATTTGCACAGCATATTCATATCGATATGAAGACATCAAATGTGTTTACTTTATTACGCTAGGCAGTTTAATTAGACATTTGCGGTTTCAAGTTTGCGGCCTTTACCATCTTCTGCAGCATTACTGTTGATTTTACAAAGAAAATGCATATAACTTTGTAGAAAATTACTGCTTTACCTATTTTGTTTGAAATATTTTTTAATGTGATTCTTATTTTTGAAAATAAATAAAAAAACGTGATGCTTCCATTTTTATTCGTCAATGGCATAACCATTGATTTTACGAATAAAGTGTATCTAATTCTCTAATAGGCTTTGATGGTTTATCTTTTTGGTTAGAAGCATTTTTTATGTGTCATTTGTATTTCTGATAAGAAACACAAACAACACATTTTTTCAGCTTTTCTTCTACCTCCATAATTATGGATCTACTCCAAAAACTAATGAGATTTAAGTTAGGCCATGCCAAACTCAAAAAGAGACATATGGACGCACACTTCCCGGCAATCACTTTTGAAATACCTAAGCCGACATTTATCAAACTTCAAAGCTTTGCGAAAAATTATCGTAGTTTAAAAAATTGAAAGGCATTTCAAATAGTTATTGAAATAGCTTTCATTTAAGCAGAGAACAAATTGAAAATACACAAAATTCAGATTTGTATGGATAAAAAAAGAACAAGAAAAAATACGATATATTTTATCTTTAGTTAATTGTTTGCCAATTTAAAACGAATAATAGTGGGGTAATGAAACTAACAGGGTTTAAAAGATATGCCTTTTACCTTTAAAATGATCGCTCGTACATTTTTGTGCGACCTTTCTGACTGGAGTTATGACTACTTTTTTTAAAAAATATGATCTTTTTTTATTTTCTTATTATCTTGTAAACTAATAGCGATAGAAAAAAAATATTAAATACAAAAAATACTAATTTTTAGGTGGAAAATTCATAAATAAGGTCAAAATTACAGAAATCAATAAATTTTTTATTGTCATTTTTTTTGTACATAGAAATTTAAAAAAAAAATTTTCTTTTTATATAATATAGTTGTTTATTTAAAGTTATGCATACAAACAAATCGTAGCTTTACTTTTAAAAATGTTCAACTCGTTATGAAGGTCAATCTGTAAAACAACTTTTTTAAGTTGTGGCTCACCTTTTGGCAATGTACACGGTTGTTTGATCTGTATATTTTTTATTTTGTTGGCCAATAAAGACAATTTATTGTTATTATTATTATAATGTTATGTAATACATAAATCAAATATATAATAATTTTACAAAACAATTCGGAGTTCCTATAATAATTTATTTATTTATTTATTTATCGGAAAAAAAAATTTCATTATCATTAAAATATTAATGTGTCCATTTTTAAAAGAACGCTACATTTTGTTCATTTTTTTCAACAACTGTATTAAATAAAATGAGAAATTAAACAAAAATTTTTTCTACAAAAAACTGAAAAAAAAATTCTTTTTATGTTTAAAATTTGGCTTTATTTTTGTATTTGTTACCTAAAATCGAGTAATTTTTACAGTTAACATTTGTTTTATCACTCCTAGTTTTCGAGATAATGAGAAAATAAAAAACATGATGTTTTTTAGTAAAAATGGTCATAACTTCGGTCAGAAAGGTCGTACAAAAATGGGCGAGCGATCATTTTTAAGGTAAAAGTAGTCGCATATATGCTACACTTTTTTGTAATTCATTATTTACATATTTAAGGCAATTATTAATTCATTTTGCGGCAATTTTTTGCTTTCTTACTTCAAGAACATGTTAGGAAACGTAAATAAATAAATATTTTTAATTAATTATCACGTTACATTGCTTAGAAAATTAATCAAAGTGTAAAAATGTTGGATTTTTTACGGAAAATATATGTGGAGAAGAAAACATCGCACAAATATGACGAGACTGGGTACTCGGGGGTTCTCGGGGTAGCTGATTACGAATCTAACCTCATATTTTCAAAATTCAAAATGGCGGATCCAATATGGTCGACGGAATTGCAAAAATTTACTTGATCGAGGTGAAATTGGGTACTCGGGAGTTTTCGGAATCGCTGATTACGAATCTGGGCTCAGATTTTCAAAATTCAAAATGCCGGATCCAATGTGGCCGACTGAAATCTAGGGTGAATCTGACTTGTTTTTACATTTCGGTCGGCCATTTTGGATCCTCTATTTTATATTTTGAAAATATGAGGTCAGATTCGTAATCTGTGATCCCGAAAACCCCCAAGTACCCAACTTCACCTCGATCAAGTAAATTTTTGCAATTCCGTCGGCCATATTGGATCCGCCATTTTTAATTTTGAAAATCTGAGGTCAGATTCATAATCAGCGACCTCGAAAACTCCCGAGTAACAAATTTCAGGTATTTTAAGCGTAAAGAAAAATGTATGCTTCAAAGGGTTAAATGAAAAAACTGAATTAATAGTTTTCGTCTTTTTTTAAAATAATTTTTTACTAAACATTTGTAATGTCTAATAAAGTTTTCGTAATCAGAAAGAGAAAACATCTTGAAATTATATAAAATAATTTTGTTAGATCCCTATTTATCGAAAATTCTTACGTAAATTTTTCATATGTGTATGTAGTAGTATTAATTGAAGCTTCAATTATTTTTAATTTCAAAACCTCGATTCACAATACTAATTTAATGCTGTTTGGACCAAAATAAACAATGATAAACTGGGAATTAATATGTTATTTGTTATTTATAACATTTCTAAAAATAATTGTAAAATAAAGAAATAAAATTAAAACAGGTTGAAACAATATGGCGGTTAACAAATCAATTGTTTTTTTTATTAGTACAAAAATTTAAAGTTTCGTATATTAAAATAATATATCTAAAGATGTTGTTAAAGTTGTTAATAAGCAAATTACAATTACAAGCAAATCAAACGCGAAAGACCAATGACTAAAGTGTTTTTTAACTATGTACCAGGATGTAAACGTGAATTTTTTATATTTTGTGCTAATTTAACTTTGTTTGGACAGAAATAAATAATGCTGAACGCGAAATGAATATTTTATTTGTTATTTACAGTTTTTCTAACAATAATTATTAAATAAAAAACTTATTATTTATGAGCATTTATTTGTTTTTTATTTAATAATTATTATCAGAAAAACTGTAAATAACAAATAAAATATTCATTTCGCGTTCAGCATTATTTATTTCTGTCCAAAGTTAAATTAGCACAAAATATAAAAAATTCACGTTTACATCCACTTGGTAAATAGTTAAAAAGACTTTACTCTTTGGTCTTTCGCGTTTGATTTGATTGCAATTGTAATTGTTTTTATTAACAATTATATCAACGTCTTTAGATATATTATTGTAATATATGAAACTTAAAATTGTTCTTCTAATAAAGAAAAAAAAAATTAATTTATTTGTTAACCGCCATATTGTTTCAACCTGTTTTCATTAAAATTCAAAATGGCGGAATTTCAGTTTCACCTACTTTTTCTTAACCGTGGTACCGAAAAGGTCTACAAAAAATGTCTGCTTTTGGAGTGTGTAGTTGAAAAGGTATACTACAAGTAGTAACAAATAAAATATTCTTTTCGCGTTGATCATTATTTGCTTTTATCCAAATGCAGTTAAATTAGCACAAAATATAAAAAATTCACGTGGTTTTTTTTTTGAGATATTTTAGTCCGTCATTTTGAAATAAAAAAATCTAATTCTGACGAAATTCAAGATGAACGTTCAAATGCCAAAGATCTGTACGATTCGTACCAAATTTCATTGATAGGACCGTTTTTTCGAGACATTAAAATGACCGATTGCCATGGCATGCGCGATATACTTTTTTCACCAAATACGATTTCTTATAATACAAAAATGCGGATCATTGGGTAAAATATTATTTTTTTAATATTTTACTCATTTTGTTATGCTAATAAAGGTTAATCAATTATTCGAACGTGCTAGAACTCGCATTATTGTTAATGCATAGTCTTTCGATAGTCTTGTATGTGTATAAGTTAAAAGTTTGGGTGTGTCCGTGAACAGCTGCACTATTTTGAACTACCTTTACGCATAACACGTTTTAAATGTGACTATTAGCTTTCTCTCACTTGTTAAAACCTGTTTACGTTCTATAAGTGACAATTCATTTCAATGTACAATAAATAGCGAAAAAACAATAAAATTATTAAAAGCATACATGCGGTATAAAGCAAATTACGATAAAAGTATGAATAGCATCCCGATACAATTGGCATCTTCGAGCATATAATAATATGCTGAACAGCCGATTTAATTATTAGGCGGACCCCTCTAGCATCAGGTCTTTGAGTGCAACGGTCAAACCCGTATTGTACGATGGACTAAAATACCGGTTTTAAAATTCATATTAGGATAATTTAAAACAAAGGCACTTTGCTTAAATGTAGTTAAATACTCAGGTTTTACTAGTGCTGTTTTTATATAAAAGTATAGGGCACACTTGTAATAAATGACTTAATCAAATGTTAATGCGGTAGTCAACGTTTATGTCCAGCCAACATAAACAAAAATGATTAAAAAAATAAACATTTTATGTTATTTTTCAAACATTTACATAATGATGTTAGTCCAATAAAATATATAGCGATACAACAGGTTTATTGAAATTTATTATTTGATTGCAGTTTCCGTTTTCTTCCTTATTTCGTAATTTATCTCCACTTTTCGGCCTGCGTACCTTTTCATGAAAACTGTTGGCAACCCTGGAAAAATGAACAGTTACGTGGACGTAACAAATTTCCAAATTAACGGTTATTATGTGCTTATAAACTTTTTATGCTCCCTGGTAAAAATCGAAGAGTACGTTAAGCGTTTTTTTTTTCGAACTCCTTTGGCACTCTTGCAGTCACTCTTATGTAACCCTTGGCGTGCCTAAAATTACAGATTCTCCATTTTTCACCCCTTTTTAATTACATTCTAGCTGCAAAATGAACCCAAAATCACTGGCCAATAAATCAAGAAATAACTTTGCTGAAAAAACTAATCTGAAAAATAATCCTAAATTGTTAAAGATCCGCGCAATATTTTCTCGCCCTTTTTACCTGCCTTGTGCCACGGAGTCACTTTTGAAAGATTTACAAGCATCTATGAAAGTTTTTCTAAGCTCCCAGGTTATTAGTACTGTTAAAAAAACCCTAAGTTATAACAAATATTTCGTAAAAGTTGAAGTTCTAAAATACCTTTCCACGTTTCATGATGTGTATTCGAAATATAAATGTATTAGTGTAAAGAAACCCACTGAAAAAGAAGAAGTACTTCTGAATATTTCTCTTACTCTAGAAATTGTAGTTATTTGTTTTTCTAATAGTTTGGTTCATGTTTAAATTTAAAATGTTAATCGTACAGTTCAGTATTTTATTCTGAACCCTATAGTTGTTGAATGCTTCCGCGTTATACTAACACAAAAAAACGGAGTATTTTGCAAAAAGGAGAAAACATAGTTTTGAAATTAGAAACAGTAGAACCGCTATTTTCTGACTATCATTTTTTTTTTTTAATCTACTATATACAATTATTATACAAGCGTAAAAAAACTGATTGATGGTATACGAAAAGTATATTTTAAATTGTGATCAAATTTGTCATATGAAAAAAGTTAACGTGAATTTCAGTAAACCAAAAGCTAGGCTTTCGAATTGTTTAGATTTGGATAACATAGCCCTATGAGTAAAATTTTGTTGCCGTATAAGTAAGAATCGATTCTGATAAGATTTTTTCTGCAGAATCCAAATATGTGCACAATAATAGCCGATTGGCTCTAGCTTTTGAGATATTGAAGGTCAAAGGGGTTAACAATCCGATCTCAGGTATTTTGAACATCTATTCACAGCCTAATAAAATGCTGTTATCCCGCCAGTATGTACGCAAAAATATTGAATTGGACCTAATTTTTGCCTAAATTGAAGGTCAAAGGGGTAGGAATTCGTGTTTTAGGGCATTTTTTCTGGGTTTCTCGGAAGGTAATTAAAAACGATAACGAGTTTAAAGTGATTCGAATTTCAAAAAGTTCCGTGGACATATTGGATGCGCCATTTTGCATGTCTTGATTTTTTTGCGACACATCCTATAGTAAAGATGTGAAATATGTCCAAAAACATGTTTTTTGACCCGTTTGTCCTTCATATGGTCAAAACTAGGTCCACGTCAATATTTTGGCATACATATTTGGATTGTTCGGGAAAAATCCTATAAGAATTGACTCTTACTAGTGGGACATCATTTTTTTGGACTGTGAATAGATGCTGAAAATTCCTAGAATCGAATTTCTGACCCCTTTGACCTTCAATATCTCAAAAACTAGAGCCAATTGTATACGTTGGTGGTCATATTTGGATTCTGGAGCAAAAGTCCTATTAAAATCGACTCTTATTTATACGGCAATATGAAATTCTTAAATTTTTGTTGGGCTGTGTAATGTTTACACATTTCAAAAGTAAATACAAAAAATGCATTTGTGTTTGTTAAATCTTTTATGTTCATAGTCGAAGTTAAGAGTAAATTTAATTTGGATTTTGGACATTCTATTTCTAAATATATTTTCCTTATTTAGAAAATTACATATTTCCATTAAAAATTATGTATACTTTTTTCAACATTATTTAAAATCTGAAGAGTATGGAGTCAAATTTGCTTCATTAAATGGGGCCAAACAGTCAAGTTATCATTTTTAAGATATATTTTTTTATATTAAAATGTTCACAAAATGTCCAATAAAAAGCTAAACATTATAATTTGTATGTTTTAAAATCTAATATCGGAGGGGGGGGGGGGTCAAGGATCGCTAATAATTAATCTTATATCAAACTGTCGGTTCCGATATTACCAAGCAAAACCCAAAATGGAGGACGATCCGAATTTTAAACTAAAAATATTTACATTTTTAATGTCTAATTTTATTATCGCCATGTTTATTTCTAATAATTATAAAAAATTACTTAAAAGTACGTTATATTTTGAGCACCATTGGAGGAAGAACTTAGTGACGACTTTTTTGAAGAGGGGGAAAATGGCTTCATCTAAACTTTTATAAATTTTCTAGACTGTAAATAGTTGTGACGCTATTTACAGTATTAAGTCGTTAATTCCCGTGTGTATGAACGCGATAGTAATCGCTAGATTTACTCATATGAGAACATCTTAAGTATCCGCTCTAACACAGAATCGTTCTAGACCGTAAATAAACAAGTTCGATAAATTTCTCAAGTATAATTATATAACTATAACCATTAATAGAATAATGTGTATAAAATTAAAACTATTAACGTTTATGTACGCCATATATGTAGTAACTGCTTTAAGAAGCATGTTCATATCTTTATAAAATATTTTTGGGTCTTTTATTAGATAAATACGTCGATGTAAATAATTGTTTATATAAAATGCTGAATGTTCATGATTAAATTCGTATTTTTTCCCTCTATTTTATGTTTGTAATGACTAATATTCAAAATACAGTAGAGTTTCGGTATAATTGCGTCTCGCTGTATTTACGTCCCAACATATTTACTCATTTCCGTCTTGTTATATTTACCTGTCGCCTGCTATGACGTCTCGAACGTAACGCGGCTGAGGGGAGTGGGAGAAACGACGATCACTTTCCTTTAGTAAATATAACGCGACGGGAGGGGAAGGCGAGAAAAGGAGATATCGGGGCTCCACTGTACATTGGCAACACCCTTAAATCTTCGATATTAAATGGCTGAAAAATCAATAAGGATTATTTTGCACACTTTAAATAAATAAATGAATATATTATAAGTTTTGTTTTTGTTAAATAAAATCATAATTCTAGAATGTGAATTTTTATAAATTCAATTGAATTGAAACATATTTATTGGCAATTAACCATCTGAAACTATATAAAATTCAACCGCATTGTAATCTTACTCTATGGTAAAAGATATCAAATATTTATAAAAGTACAATGTCTGGCAAAGAAACTGACAACTGTAAATGTGAATTTACCATATGGAGTTTCAATACAATTCAAACCTATGTTCAATATGGAATTGATTTATTGTTTATACATATAATTTATGTATATATTTCTATTTATATAACATATATGGTCAAATCCACAGAACTTTTGACTTTTGCTCAAAAAATGTTGAAAAAAATGTTTAATTGCACACTATTCCCCCTTCACATACGTGTTTGTGTACCCCTCTAGAGGAAATAATCTATACTTGTGTAACTTTTCTATTGCGGGCTGTTTGAATGTGTATGAAATACGTAGGTATTTTTAACAATTTTGAATTTATTTTCACTATATTATTAATTACATTTTCTCTCATAATACGAACAAAATATAAGAATTATTTGCTATTAATAAATCCTCATAATTTCTATTAATAAATGATCGATTGATGGATTCACAGACATCAAGAAACATATTAAAAACTTATTAGAGATGTGTTCTACAATAGTGTCAAATTTTTTATGGTTGCACGAATTATTTATTTCAACTTTATCCTGACATGGATGTACAACGAGCACATATTCGTAATAAGACAAGATTTCTCCATTTTTATCTCTGGAATAAAAAGTATCTATTATTTCGTTGGGTTATTGCAGGCCGCTTTCATGAAACAGCAAAATATTAATAAAATGTGAATTTCACAAAAAGTTATTTTCATCACACTGGGACGAAAACAGCAACTTTCCTCCCGCAAGCGGATGAAGAAAAATCATATACTTCCCTCGGAAAGTAAAAAAGAATGCCTCAGGCTGCGTGTAATTTTTACCCGAGGTGAAGCCGAGGGTGAAAAACATGTAGCCTGAGGCATTCTTTATTTTACCTCCCTCGTTGAGTAATATACTATTCATGTCAAACAGATGCTGAAATCTTGTAGTAAACTTTGCGCACATTGATGTGACTTGTAATATTGTTTTCTAGTATGTGTAGTTACAATTTAAACATCAGATCAATGCCTTAATCCCGGGGCCGTGTGTTTATCATATGGGAGATTTAAGAAAATTGGATTATTTCATTTACAATTTCCAAGTTTTTAAAATTTTGCCTCTTGCTATTACATAAAAATACTTTGGCACACCTTTTTTGCTACAAATGTTGTTAATAAAGGTCTTTGCTGGAATACGAAATAAGTAGATTTTTTAAACATTCCTCACGGGTGTCCTCAACCAAAAATAAGTTTTATGAAAATGCCTGGGGAAAAGGTTTGCGCCATCTTATTTTATATGTTTCATAGTTTAAAAATCCGTTTCGAATGAAATCCTAGCTGATCATTTTCATAGAAAAACACTATTCAACATTTTTTCTATTTTTTCTATTTTATCCATTCAAATCCTGTAGTAACTAAAACATTTAGGATCATTGATTAATGTTAGAATTTGTTCAAATCAGACTTATAAAATGCACGTTTTGTAGAATATATTAGGTATATTTCACAAAATAGCAATAAAACATTTCCAATGAGTATCACTCTCAACCTAACCCAGAACCACGACGGGGACGTGATGATACAGCGGTTTCATTTTTTTGTTTTTATTTTTTTTATTTTTATTGTTTTTTTCTTTGTTTTTTTTACTTGTTATTTTTTTTTCTTTTTGTTATTTTTTATTGCTTTTTTTTATTTATCAAATTATCCTGCAATGAATAAAAACGTGAAAAAATGAATAATTTTAAAATACTTCAATGTAATATTTAAATATGTAATGAAGAATATTCAGCTACCGTACTTCTTAACTTATGTTGATATGATGAATCATCTATTAGAGTGATTTTGTAGCGGTTCCAAACATTCAAAAAATCCCTATGAACTTCTGACCATAATCCAAATCTCTCACCATCTAAAAAATGTAAGGAATGCTGTAAATGTTGAAATATTCGTGAATTTTTAGTGATACTGTAACGCCTGTACTTTTGTAAACTTTTTTTAATTCTTTTACATATTTATCTAATTTCTTGACCTTTTATAAAATACAGATTTTTTTTACAAAATGTGCATATTAAAAGTCTGATTTGACTAAATTCTAACTTCAATTAATGATCTTGGGTGCTTTAGTTACAACAGGATTGAAATGGATAAAATACAAAAAAATGTTTACAAGTGTTTTTCTATGAAAATGCTCAGCTAGGATTTTATTCGAAACGGATTTTGAAAGTATGAACCGTCTAAGATAAGATGCTGTAAACCTTTTTCCCGGGCATTTTCATAAAACTTCTTTTTGGTTGAAGACACCCGTGTCCTAAAGCTTTAATAAAATTATTATTTATATATATATATATATATATATATAATTAATATATATATTTAATAATTTTATGAAATTATGGGTATTTCACAAAAATGAAAAGTTCTGTGGATTTGCCCAAATGTCCGCAGCAATGTATTAACATATCTACCTCAAAAGTAAAAATTATTATAAAGTCACATAAAGAATTCAGGTCTTCACAATAATCATAAATAAATTATTCTTTATTAGATGATGATGCGAGTCAAAGGGAGCGATTGACCGAACAATTGAATAGGGGTCAGTTAGAATGTCTAGTTTGTTATGATAATATACGTCAAAACGATTCTGCTTGGTCGTGTTTGAATTGTTATCACGTTCTGCATTTGAAATGTATAAAGAAGTGGGCAACTACCTCAAGGGGTGGTAAGTTACATTCGTTTTAATTGTAGTAAACTTATTTTATGACAATGCACATAATAATGTTTTTACTACAGAAAATGGCGACTGGCGCTGTCCAGCCTGTCAAAATGTGACGCTGGATATACCTGAGGATTACTACTGTTTCTGCGGGAAAACTCGTAATCCTGAATGGAATCGTCGCGATATCGCCCATTCTTGCGGTGAACTTTGCGGCCATGCTAGGTCGAAAAATAATTGTGTACATAAGTGTACTTTGTTATGTCATCCAGGATCATGTCCACCGTGTCTTGCGAAGGTGACAAGAACCTGTGGTTGCAGTCGAGTAACACAATCTCAAAAATGTAGCACAGCGACATTATTAACTTGTGATGCCATTTGCGACAGGGTTCTTAATTGCGGAGTACATAAATGCGAAAGTATATGTCATCATGGTAGCTGCGAACCTTGTAGCAAGGAAATAACACAAAGTATGATATATCCAAGTCACTAAGTATATTCAACTTATTTACAGCTGCATTATAGATTAAAATAGTCTTCCCAAACATTTTACTAGCCATAACGTAATTATCTTCTTCAGATTGCCACTGTGGGAAGCACAATCGTACCAAAACTTGTGAATCTGATTTGCCGCCGTTTTATTCTTGTGATGAAATTTGCGGGAAAATGTTAGATTGCAACAATCACACCTGCAAAAATGTTTGTCATCCAGGAGCTTGCGGGCCTTGTTCCTTAAAAACGGACACAGTGACACATTGCTGTTGTGGTCAAACACCACTGTCAGTGAAACGTGAAAGTTGTTTAGATGCAATTCCCACATGTGATAAAGTTTGCCGCAAACGTCTCAAATGCGGTCAACCTAGTAAGTCTTTCTATATTAATACATATTGATAGGAGTAGATTTCTAAGCATATTAAATTTGATCAATTGAATAAAAGACTATTGAAACTACCATTGATAAAAAAAAAACATATTTGTTCGCTGATTCAATTTGAATGACTAAGAATTCGAATTCCCTGACACTATGTAAATAAAGTGCATTAAAAAACCATTCAATTTTAGGTAATCCTCATTCCTGCCAAGCCAATTGTCATGAAGGAGATTGTCCTGAGTGTCAATTAATAACAAAAGTCAGATGCCGCTGTGGTAACATGGACAAGGAAATTTCATGCATGGAATTGACAACTAAAGCCGACGATGCACGATGCGACAAAAAATGCACAAAAAAACGCTCCTGCGGCAAGCATAAATGTAACCAATTGTGTTGCATAGACATCGAGCACATTTGTCCATTACCATGCTCGAAAACTTTAAGCTGCGGAAAGCACAAATGTGAACAAACTTGTCACAAAGGTAAGTCATCTTTTTAAATCAATAGTAGTACAATTTGTATGACATAATGATTTGTTTACAGGTCGTTGCATGCCTTGTTGGCGAAGCAGTTTCGAAGAATTATATTGCGAATGTGGAGCGGCTGTTATCTATCCGCCGGTTGCTTGTGGCACAAGGCGACCGCTGTGCGAGAAACCTTGCTCACGGGAACATTCTTGCGATCATGAAGTTCTACATAACTGCCACAGCTATCCAAACTGCCCACCGTGTACAGTTTTAACAAAGAAATTGTGTTACGGCAGTCATCAGTTTAGAAAATCGGTTCCTTGCCACGTGAACGAAGTCTCGTGTGGTATGCCATGCAATAAACCTTTGTCTTGCGGTCGTCATAAATGCATCACTATCTGCCATCCGGGACCTTGCGAAAAACCTGGGCAAGTATGTATCCAGCCGTGCACAACACCACGCGAGCTCTGTGGCCACATATGTGCTGCACCGTGCCACGAAGACAATTGCCCGGAAATACCTTGCAAAGAAATGGTTAAGGTAATATGACATTTTTATTCTTTGTTACGAAATGACCTGATATTTAATGAGTAGATTGATTATGAATATTATGTGTTTAAACTTCGGAGCTGTTTATATTTTCCAACATTTTTTTTTTAATTTTAGTGATTCCCGAAAATGATGAGTATTTAACAGGGTTAGGTAGTAGGAAATTAAAAAGTTAAAAGTTAATTGATATTAACTTAACTTAATTACTTTTTAGATTATAATATTTTATCTTTAATTTTAAAACTTTTTAGGTCTTAATTTTTAACTTTTTAGTTAACTTTTAACTTATTAATTTTAACTTTTTAACTTTTAACTTGTAACTTTTAACTTTATTATTAGTTAACTTAACTTCTATCTTCTATTTCAATTGACTAAATTACGAGTTAACTTTTAACTTAATTTAGTTAATTTTTTGTACAGTTAACTTTAACTTAACTTACTTTTAAAAAAAAACTTACTTACCGACTCTGGTATATGGGCGTATCTCTAGAACTTTTAAATTTGCAGGTATCGGAAAACTAAATTTTGTTTTCAAGTTACATTATTAAAACTAGTTCTGTTGTCTTTGGTATTGTCCAGATAATAGAAAATAACTCGCGTAACTCATTTTGACCCCTTGTTAACCCACCTGAGTACGAGTTTGTTTCCACAAAATTGGTTTCTGTTACACACCAATTTTTTAAATTAAATTTATTCCTGACAAAGACGAGAGGGGTGGATGTGATGCATAAATATTTGTATATGAATGCATGGAGTTTGTGTTTTCTTTTCCGACAAAAGACAAGAGGATTAGGGAAGTCAAATTTGACAGATTTTCATTAGCCGTCGGAGTAGATGGTTCGCCACTTTTCTGGGACAAAGTGTAATAAATACATGTTTATTCTCTAATTGAGGGTTTATTGTGTCCGTTTGTAGATTACAGTTTCCAAATGGATACATTTTTGATACGGCTATATTTTAGTATGCATTGGTGGTACATTAGGGTTTTAGGAGTCGTTGGTTACGAATCTGAAGTTAAAATTTCAACATTCAAAATGGCGGATCTAATATGGAGGACTAACCCTATTGAAAAAAATGAAATTGGTTGTGATGTCCATTGTGACGTAAAAGGTTACGTCGAATGTTACGTCAAATGGTACGTCACATTGGACGTCATTTTTTATAAAAGAAATTTTGCTTATTCAAAAAAGCAACTGCTAAATCAATTTATTTATCTATTATAATTATACTTTACGGATACATTTGAAGCATTTCGCGGACATTGGTGACGAAAATTATACTTTTGGTTCTTTTTAAATGTGAGCTCTCAAAATTTTTGGGGTTGCTGTCTAAAAAATCAATAAGGCTAATATTAAGAAATAATCATTTGATCGTTTTTAAACTCGTTGCAATTTATTTTATTCGAAAATTACAAATAACACAAAAATAAAATAAAAACGCAAATTTAAAATAAAAATCGTCCTCCATATTGGATCAGCCGTTTTCAATTTTTATACCTTTGCAGCATACATTTTTCTTTATTTGGCTTGAAGGGATAATTGTAATATTTCTTTGCAGCCAATAAAGACGTAATAATAATATTAATAATATAAAACTGCTTTCGTAGGTTACATGCCAGTGCGGACACAGATCTACAACAAGGTGCTGCGCCGAAAATGCAAAAGATTATCAACGGATCGCCAGTGGAATATTAGCTAGTAAAATGGCAGATATGCAGCTCGGTCATTCTGTCGACTTAGAAGAAGTATTCGGACAAGGAGCCAAGAAACAAAATCAATGGAAAACTTTGGAATGTAACGACGAATGCAAATTGATAGAGCGGAATCGTAAACTAGCTCTCGGTTTGCAAATAGCCAATCCAGATTTAAGCGGAAAGTTGATGCCAAAATACAGCAGTTACATGAAACAATGGGCGAAGAAAGATGCACACTTTTGTCAAATGGTGCACGATAAACTTACCGAGCTTGTGCAATTGGCTAAACAGTCGAAACAAAAGTCACGCAGTTATTCTTTTGAAAGTATGAATCGTGACAAGAGACATTTCATTCATGAAACGTGTGAACATTTCGGTTGCGAAAGTCAAGCGTATGATCCAGAACCGAAAAGAAATGTTGTCGCTACGGCTGTGAAAGATAAGGTAAAAATCACTACGTTAATAATAATTAGTAAAATTTGTGATTTTTCAAAGTTTTTGTTTTATGTTTCAGTGTTGGTTGCCTAGCTATAGTTTACTAGAAATGATGCAGAGGGAAAATGGTCAACGCAAAGTACCAGGACCCATGCTAAATAAACTGAAGCCCTGGTAAATATTTAAAATTTATATTTACTATTTGATATTTCATTAAATCGAGTGTAAATTTTGTTTCAATTTAAAATATCGCTAAAAAATTGATTAGATCTTTTGAATGTTAGGTTATGTAGAGTAAACATAACCTAACTTACTAGTAATGTTTTGAAACAGAGTTTATTTAGTTAATTTTATAGAACATTATTAATTAATGTTTTGAAATTAATATTTACTATTTGATATTTCATTAAATCGAACGTACTTTTTGTTTCGATTTAAAATATTGATAAAAAGTTGATTATGATATTTTAGAATGTTAGGTTATGTAGAGTAAACATAACCTAACGTACTAATATTGTTTTGAAACAGAGTTTATTTAGTTAATTTATATAGAAAATTATTAATTAATGTTTTGAAATTAATATTTACTATTTGATATTTCATTAAATCGAAAGTAAATTTTATTTCGATTTAAAATATCTATAAAAAGTTGATATTTTAGAATGTTAGGTTATGTACACTAAACATAACCTAACTTACTAATATTGTTTTTAAACAAATAGAAAATTATTAATTAATGTTTTGAAATTAATATTTACTATTTAATTTTATTTGAAGACTTGGTTAAATCGAAAATAAATTTTGTTTCGATTTAAAATATCGATAAAAAGGGAGTAAACATAACCTAACTTTTTATGTTGTAATACAGACTTTATTTAGTTAATTAATATAGAAAATTATTAATAAATGTTTTGAAATTTATAGCAGTTCAGAGATAATGCCATTAACATCGAGAAAAAATATTCAACTGCCACCACCGCCTCCGATATCGCCGTCAAGATCTCCCGAGCCTGAAATCGACTACTTTGATTATAAAGGTTGAAGCAAAGTTGTCTGTAAGCGTTCGACCAGAATGATACAAGCATAAGTTCAATTCCGAAGAACTAAAACACTGCGATCACCAATGTTTTCCAAGGTTAGCGAGATCCTCAGTTGAATAGCGTGAAATGAAATGCATTTTTTTAACTTTCATAAATTTAAGCTAATGGAAGGAACGTACGTAAAATCAATGTATCCTTGTTAATATTTAACGTCAGTTATGTAACGATCTTCGCTGCGAATTGTCAAGTTTTACCTCAGGATCCGCAGCGGCAGATCAATCGTATTGTTTGTAAAGTAAGCTTCTCACATCGACTTATTAGTTTTCGGATTTATTTTTGACTTGACTATATTTCGTCAGTGATTTTTTTGGGTTTAAGATTGTTAGGTGTGGAAGGAAGACGCGATGTTCGCCGTCGATAGTGAAATGTGACATATATATTGAAAATAAAGGATTTTTCCTAATTATAGATCAGTTGTAATTAATGTCAAAACAGTATCTTTTATTAATTCGTGTTCATACATCCATCTTTGAATTCACAAATAGTTTTCAAATCTTTTAGACTGTACATTGTAAAGGTTCTTTTTTGTAACTTTAATAAGAATCTTCAAAAAGGTGATTCACATTCAGCTTTGAACTCGTGGTGATAAAGGTCGTACTGGAGAGTCAGGAAATCGCATTCGAACTCTTTACAACGATGCGTTACCAAGATATTGCTACTTACAAGATTTCAGGGTTTATTAACCAACTACTATCTTAATTTTCAAAGAGTGGAAGTGCTAGTTCGAAAGACAGTGCACCGCTGCTACGTTTTTTTTTTTGTTCTTTTCTTTTTGTAAAATATTCCCAAACCCCTATTATCGACTAGTTCTACTCGCAGTTGATGTACACGCTTATTTATGTGTATTGTCACACGCTGCAACTGAAGTGCCTTGATTGTGTCGAAGGCACTGCGCTCTAGGCACGGTGAGTTTTAAACCGATTTAACCTGAAGGTTCTGGCACATGGGATTTTCTTGTTGATTTCAATTCCAGATCATTAATACATCATTTTTTCGACAAAAACGAAAATCTTTTGTAAAGCCGTTTTTGAAAAATGTCGATTTAAACATTCAAAATGACGAAAAGTCAACTTTTCTGGAAGAAATATTCATTTGAGAAAAAATCTCATAAGATTAAATTTGTAGACATAAAAAAAAGGATTTTTTTTGTCTGTATCAATTTTCTCTACAAATAGGAGAAAAGCAAGTATTGTTAAGTTTTTTTTACACTTTTGACTAGTTTTTTTAAATTTGTCCGCCATATTGGATCCTCCATTTTGTATTTGTAAACACTAACGACAGATTTCTGATCAGCGACGTTAAAAACTTTTTCTTCTACCACGTTTCAAGCAAATTTGATTATTTTTAAAAAATTTAGTTCGACATCCCAGCAAACAAAAATTAATTAAAATTGATTCATTTCCAAAATGATGAATACAAAATATGAAACATCGCAATCAATTTCAAACGAAAATCTTCTGTGGAGCCGTTTTTTAAAAATGTCGATTTAAAAATTCAAAATGACGAAAAGTCAACTTTTCTGGAAGAAATATTCATTTGAGAAAAAATCTCATAAGATTAAATTTGTAGACATTAAAAAAAGGATTTTTTGTTTTGTCTGTATCAATTTTCTCTACAATTAATAGTTTAGGAGAAAAGCAAGAGAAAACCAATTTCATACGTGTATTGTTAAGTTTTTTTTACACTTTTGACTAGTTTTTTTTACTCTGTGTGCCAATATAGTACTTTATTATTGCCAAGGTTGGTATGCTTTAAATTTTGATCAAAACAATTGGTAGCCGTAATCTTCACAGTTGTCATGAAACGTTTTAAAATAAAAACTATCATTATAACCTTATTAATTATATTAACCCATTAACACCTGAAATGGCATTTTTGATACTTCATTTTCAATCAAGTATTTCGTATAAAAATCGAAGTTGAAAACAATTGAAAGGTACATATCCTATTGTTTTCGAGGTCGCTCTTCAAGATTCCGAAGTCGAAATTGAGTTTCAGCCATCAGGAATTCCAATATGGCGCCGGACTTTTAAAAAAAATCCAAAAAATTGGGAATTATTTATTCCTATCAATTTTTTTCGAGCTATTAGAATATTGAAATTCTATTGAAACTCTGAACAAAGGTGAACAAAATACTTCAATTTTAAGGAAAAATTTTACTTTTATACCCTACATCATTGTAACGACCTCAAAATGGCGTCAACAATGAAAATTTCTTTGAAAAATTTCTGGACGCTCTAACTCAAAAACTACATGCTGTTATAAAAAAATGCTAAGAATGAAAAGTTCTTAGAATTAATCGAGAAATATAGTGGAATTTTTTCAGATTTTTGTGATGACATTTTGAGAAATTTTTTTTTAAAATCATAATTTATTTACAAAAAATTCTGAAAAAAATTTGGTGTATTCACTTATGAATTCTACGAGTTTTTTGTTCTTTGCAATTTTTTCCAAAAGTTTTTGGGGGGAAAAAATCCTAAATTATAATATTTGAAATTCATTTCCTCGAAAACTATCAACTTTTCGAAAAAATTGCAAAGAACAAATAACTCTTAGAATTCATCAGAGAATACACTAAATTTTTTTTCAGAATTTTTTGTAAATAAATTACAATTTTGAAAAAAATGTTGAAAAAAAAATTCTCAAAATGTCATCAAAAAATTTTGAGAAAATTCCACTATATCGCTTGATGAATTTTAAGAACTTTTCATTCTGGGCCTTTTTTTTTTTTTAAAGTTCGTAGTTTTTGAGTTAGAGCGTCCAAAAATTTCTCAAAGAAATTTTCATTGTTGACGCCATTTTGAGGTCGTTAGAATGATGTAGTATAAAAGTAAAATTTTTCCTTAAAATTGAAGTATTTTGTTCACCTTTTTTCAGAGTTCCAATAGAATTCCAATATTCTAATAGCTCGAAAAAAATTGATAAGTATACAAAATTCCTAATTTTTTGGAAATTTTTTTCATATTCGACGCCATATTGGAATTTCTGATGGCTGAAACTCAATTTTGACCTCGGAATGTTGAAGAGCGACCTCGAAAACAGTAGGATACGCACCTCTCAATTGTTTTCAACTTTGATTTCGATACGAAATACTTGATTGAAAATGAAGTATAAAAATTGCCATTTCGGGCGTTAATGGGTTAACCCATAAAAAAACAAATTTTTTTCAGGTCGCATTTCTTACAAATATCGAGTTTTCGACACAATATCGTGCTTTGAATGAGCTAAAATATATTAAAAGCTTGCACTCGATAGTAGTACTTAAAAGCTACACTGGTATATATTTTAAATTTTGCAATGTTAAATCCAAAATGGACACCGCAGCAACGAATTTATATTTAAAATTTAACAATTTTTTACTTCAAAACCAGAGACTTTAGAGAAAAATTTCTAAAAACAATTTTGTTTTAGAATGAGTCAAAGAATACCCTGGAATTTTTTCGAAATGTATTTACAATTTTTAATTTTTCGAAAAATCGAAAACCCTAAATTTTGCAAAATGTTAGTTGAAAAATCTAAAAAAATTTTAGGGCATTCTTCAATCAATTCTAAGACATTTTTGTTCTGTGCAAATTTTCTCCAAAATTGTATATTTTTCCAGAAAAAAAGTCTTTAGAGAAAATTTCCACAGAACAAAAATGTCTTAGAATTGGTTGAAGAATGCCCTAAAATTTTTTTAGATTATTCAACTGACATTTTACAAAATTTAGGTTTTTCGAATTTTCGAAAAATTGAAAATTGTAACAATACATTACGAAAAATCTCGTGGGTAATCTTTGACTCACTCTAAAACAAAATGGTCCTTAGACATTTTTCATTAAAGTGTATGGTTTTGAAGAAAAAATTGTTAAATTTTAAATAGAAATTCGTTGTTGCGGTGGCCATTTTTGATTTAACATCGCAAAATTTAAAATATATACCAGTGTAGTTTTCAAGTACAACTATATAGTGCACGCTTTTAATATATTTTAAGTCATTCAAAGCACGATATTGTATCGAAAACTCGATGCATTTGTAAGAAATGCGACCTGAAAAAAACTTGTTTTTTTATTATATATGCTAAAATCATAGATAAATTTTGAATTTTTTACAATTTTCTCTTCACCATTCGAAAGAGCGACCCCGAAAATGGTAGAATCTGGTAAGTATGATTTTTTTCGAAATTTATTTCTTACTGGAAATAAGCGTTAAATTTCGTGTAAATGTTCTGTGCATTTGGGCGTTAATGGGTTAAACCTGTTATTGTGAGCTGAATAGTAAAAATGTTTAAAAGTCGAGCTCTTACACATGATAAAAATCGACTTAAAGAGTGCCTACTATGTTTACAAAAGAAAAAAAGATATGTATCCTATAAAAAATCAGTTAAAAAATGAAAAACACATGCAAGAAGTTACTTTCTTTCGTTTTTCTCATAAACTATTGATTGTAGAGAACAATGATACAAATACAAAAAATGTCTTTTTTTAATATCTACAAATTCCATCTGACGAAATTATTTCTCAAATGAATATTTCTTGAAAAAAGTTGACTTTTCGACACTTTGAATTTTTAAATCGACATTTTTCAAAAACTGGAATCGAAATCAACAAGAAAATCTCAGGTGCCAGAACCTTTAGGTTAAATCGGTTTAAAAATCACCGTGTAGGGTCTTGGAATTCCGTCTAACACAGTTGTCTAATCATAAAAATATCGATCTGTATATAAATAGTTATTTCGCACCTATTACGGTCCTTCAATAACTCCTCTTTGGAAAGTTCGACAATCGTAAACATTTAAAATAGTTAACACGTATGTTTGGCACATTTAAAACATCTATCCTAACTAGATGGTCCTTCATGATAGTCTCGGAAAGGTTAAACTAGCGCGTAAATCGTAACAGTTGTTCGCAATATATCTCGAATAAAGCATTATAAAAACAAAGAACGAGCTAACGAAGTAAAAAATATTATATATATAAATAGGAAAACGAAGAGACTACAATCTTAATAAGGTGTAGATGTAAAAAATATATGTATATTTATATTATACGTTATAGACTAGAATATATTGTTTCGAACTTTTAACTCGAATCACCGACTGCTCGAGATATGTTTCGAATAACTCGTAATACGCGAACATGACCGCGATTCAGAATAACGTTTAAGTATAACCTAACATTCAAACATTTATCACATGTAGAATCACAACACTGTTACGAGTTTGATTTGTAGGTAAAACCATTAAACATCAATTGTAATAAATTATGTTTTCTTGGTTGAACACTCAGAAGTTGGAGCGGCTTCAACAGGGATCGTAAAGTTAGCTACTGACCATAGCCAACAAAGGTCTTCTTTTGTGAATTATTATTTGTTTAGAGTTTTCCTTTTAACAAACTATCACATTAACTATTTCATATAAAATTTCACGCATATTTCAGTAAATTTCGATGGAATATACGTTAATGCAATCGCTATATGAAAATCGCGAAGAAAGTGTAAGTGCGTGAATGAGCAGTAGATTTTGTTAATTGTATACAGTTAAAGAGAATTCTTTTAGAGTTCACAGTCGTGTACTCCGCTAGACCAGTGAATTCCGTAATCGATTATTATTTTACAAAATGAGTAAAATGACACATGAAACTTTACAAATAATGATTCACTTTTCTACTGAATTTTAAGACCAAATAATCTCAGAATTTTTTGTGAAAGAATATATCTTGATGTCTCCTTTTCATAGAATTCTAACTTGTATTGAAATTTCAACATTTGTGTGAAATACAACGATAAAGGATGAATTTTCATAATCGGAAAGTCTCAATGCGCAAGGAAAACGATGTACGATTACAATAAACAAAAAAAGTTGATTATCTCCGACTTTGTTCCATAAATTCAATAAATTTAGTTTGGAAAAGTTTTGTGATTTCATTTGATCTCATAGAGATTAAAATACTTGTACATTAGTACAAGTTAATTGGAAGCTGATATGTTGATTACAAAATTTGGATAACGAAACCAAGTATTGTTATTAAGCATAACAATATTGCACAGTTTTGAGTTCGAATACAATACAAACTAGAATTTTATGAATGGAGCATCGATTTGAAGATCTCTTGTTGATTATCACTTTGCAAAAATGATAACGATGAACATTTTCAATTATTTTACGATACTAAGTAATAATTATATACAATAAATTATTGTCGCGACTACAGTATAATTTTCAATAGAAAATAATGGTCGAAGCCGCGACTCGCTTCAAGGAATTCTTCGGTTGGAGTACGGTACCCCCTTAGTACCGCGATTAACAGAATTCTAAAAGACTAAAGAACGAGGTTTAGCATACGTTTGAACACAGTTGCCTTTCCTAGATTACGCTGATTATTGTCGCGTTTCCTCCCCATTGTAATTCGTTAATCAAACCGGCAATAAATGCGAATTTGGGGAAAAGCGAACTTGCGCTTCGCGACTAAAATCAAGAGTTCGAAGTATACGTAGGCTTCCGATCTCATTTTTTGTTTGGGGGGAATTGACTTTCATTAACGAACTAGTGTCCAAGGAAACGAAAGATACGTCGGGAAAGCGCGCGAAAAAGAAATTTGGCATCCTTGCGTAGGCTTCAGTCTTGTCGACAACTGGGTTCTAGAGTATTGCTTTATATGTAGTTATTATCCCGTTGCTTGACGCGCAAAGTGTAGTTGGAATAATTGTTGAGGTATTGTAAGCGTCGAGGACTGGCGGAGGGTTGCTTGGTTATACTTGCCATCGTACAACCCATTATGAGCTCCAGGCTTCGACAAAGAGTCTGATATAGTAACCATGGCCAAGGTTTTGGAAACTGCGCTGCTGAAGGTTTTGTTCCATATTTCACAACCTCCGCAAATAATCCTGCAGTTTAAATTGACAAACATGTATACATCAAATTAGAAGATATTTTAAATCATTTTTATGAATTATTATTCTAATGTACATTAGGGTGGTAAATAAAAATTGATTTTTACTTTCGAGTGGATTCTTGTATTTGTATTTATTGATTAAGCCTTGGTTGCGAATGTCGCATTACCTTATGGCTACTTACAAGAAAATTACAGAGATAGAATACGATATAAAAAGTACAATGCTTATACACGGAAAAAAATAGAACGTCGCTCCAGCCAGATTGTCTAGCTAAAACAGCTTCCCACTGTCCAGCAGATCGCGATGTAAGTCGCGAGTGAAGACGTAAAATGACAATTAAAATTCGAAATCCTCAAAATTTTTTTTTCTATAAATAGGTATACTTTTCTTATATCTTTAAGAATATTTCTACAGAATTTCTAGACGATGTGGTTATTTATATTATTTTTATATGATTTTTTAAAGTCGTTAATAGTGAAAAAATCACTACTTTTTTCATTTTAAGGCTTCCGTATTGATTACCGTGTTAGATACGACAAAAATGTACTCAACCTTTTTTGTAGAGCACAAAATTTCCTACAAAAAAGTCATGGAGAGTCATAGTCTAATGTTAATAGATACGTCACGAATAAGATAACTATCTCTGTTCTAAAATTTCAATGATTTTTTCAATAACTTCCGATGTTTTTCATGCCGTACATATTAACATTAGACTATGGCTCTCACTGACTTTTTGTAGGAAATTTTGTGCTCTACAAAAAAGGTTCAGTGCATTCTTGTCGTAGCTAACACGGTAATCGATACGGTAGCCTTAAAATGAAAAAAGTAGGGATTTTTTCACTATTAACGACTTTAAAAAATCATATAAAAATAATATAAATAACCACATCGTCTAGAAATTATGTACAAATATTCTTAATGACATAAGAAAAGTATACCTATTAATAGAAAAAAAAATTTTAAGGATTTCGAATTTTAATTGACATTTTACGTCTTCACTAGCGATTTACATTGCGATTTGCTGGACAGTGGATAGCTGTTTTAGCCGGACAATTTTCTCCGTGTATAACTAAATTAAAACTAACTCGATTTTTGATTTCGTAAGGATGACATGGTATGACGATAATTTGAGACAAATACAGTAATTTCATTAAAATACTAAACACTGGTCGTAATTTTAAGCAGCACAACGGTAAGTAAAATACGGCATGATTACGAATGAACGTGAAGCAACGATATATTAAAAATTTTGAGTGTCGAAGGATGTAAGAAAGTTAAAGAGAAATGCTTTGAATACAAAAGGTGAAAATGATTCACGAATATTGATGGGCAAGAAATTCTATAGGTACTTAAAGCTACAAAGCCAAAGTCATCAAAACCAAACAAAACCGGGTGGGATATTTGTTGCTTTTTTGTTGCTAATTTGTTGACCTAGTGGCGATTTTGTTGCTCCTATATTTAAAAAACACGTACAGCCGGGATAAAATAAAAAACTAAAAGCATAGGAATTTGTTGCTTATTTGTTGCTTCAAGAAAAAATTGATCTAGACACCATTGCACCTATTTCTGACCGTGTACCAAATACTGACCAATATCGAAAACCTATAGATTTCGGCAAAACGGTCGGTCTTCGGCCCGTAAGGCACTAGCAACAAATTATTTAAACAATTAATGATATCACATATTATTCTCCAGACTCCTAGGAGTAATTTATTTATCATATATATGGTTTTGATGGACTGTAAACCGGAAATAAACCCACAAATTCGAAAAAATACGTGAAATTTCCTGAATTGACCCAGTTTTCGCCCCGATAGGCACTAGCAACAAATTATTTATGCAACTAATGATATCACATTTTATTCCCCAGACTCCTAGGAGTAATTTGTATCTCATAGATTTGGTTTTGATAGATTGCAAACCGGATATAAACCCACAAATTCAAAAAATACTTGAAATTTCGTGAACTTGCCCAGTTTTCGCCCCGAAAGACACTAGCAACAAATAATTTATGCAACTAATGATATCACATTTGAATCCCCAGACTCCTTGGAGTAATTTGTATATCATATATATGGTTTTCATGGATTGTAAACCGGAAATAAACCCACAAATTCGAAAAAGTACGTGAAATTTCGTGAACTGGCCCAGTTTTCGCCCCGAAAGGCACTAGCAACAAATTATTTATGCAACTAATGATATCACATAATTTGTTGCTAGTGCCTTTCGGAGCAAAAACTGGGTCAATTCAGGAAATTTCACGGAAAGAAATTTTAGGTGCATCCGACAACGATCGGCCTTCAGAGCCTTCATCCGTTAAGTCGGTACGGCCCTAAAGAAAAGTAGTTCCCAAGGCATGCATCAGCTGTCGCTGCTTATCCTTCCGGTCGTATCGGCCGAAAAATAGATCGGCGAAAATAGCCCGGGTAACGGGCACGTGTGATCCCAGAGCATACGGCAAGTGCAAACCTGTGTCGTGTGTACTCACTGTGCAGTATATACGTAATCTTTATATTCATTTTTTTTTATTGAAATAAAAACTTATGATATGAACTTTGATTCAGACATCAACAAATGAATTCCTTATAGTTAGTTTCTTAATATGCCTCTATTATAGGATGTTTTATGTGCAAATTGTTCCTGAAGGCAACAGCAGGCACAGAATCAGGTCCTTATACGTCTGTATATTAAGACATGGCGCGCCGCATAGGTTAGGTTTGTATTACCGGCGAGTTCGGCAGGCCCTGCTTGCTTTCTGTTAGAGAACGTCTGTTTGAACCGCCGGGCTAAAACGGCTTGGGTGTCAAAGCTTCTGACGCCTAAGACGACTTGCTTAACAGTGTTAGGCTGAGACAGCCGGGGAGTTCGGCACTTCTCACCTAAAATTTCTTTCAGTGTTCACGTATTTTTTCGAATTTGTGGGTTTATTTCCGATTTGCAATCCATCAAAACCAAATATATGATATACAAATTACTCCTAGGAGTCTGGCGAATAAAATGTGATATCATTAGTTACATAAATAATTTGTTGTTAGTGCCTTTCTGGGCGAAAACTGGGTCAATTTTCGAAATTTCACGTATTTTTTCGAATCTGTGGGTTTATTTCCGGGTTTCAATCCATAAAAACCAAATATATGACGTACTAATTACTCGTAGAGGTTCAAGGAATGAAATGTGATATTATTAGTTGCTTAAATAATTTGTTGCTAGTGCCTTTCGGGGCGAAAACTGGGTCAATTCACGAAATTTCACGTATTTTTTCGAATTTGTGGGTTTATTTCGGGTTTGCAATCCATCAAAACCAAATATATGACATACTAATTACTCGTAGAAATCCAAGGAATTAAATGTGATATCACTAGTTGCTTAAATAATTTGTTGCTAGAGCCTTTCAGGGCGAAAACTGGGTCAATTCATGAAATTACACGTATTTTTTCGAATTTGTGGGTTTATTTCCGGTTTGCAGTCCATCAAAATCAAATATATGATATACAAATTACTCCTGGAGTCTGGGGAATAATATGTGATATCATTAATTGCTTAAATAATTTGTTGCTAGTTCCTTACGGGCCGAAGACCGACCGTTTTGCCGAAATCTATGGGTTTTCGATATTGGTGAGTATTTGGTACACGGTCAGAAATAGGTGCAATTGTGTCTAGATCAATTTTTTCTTGAAACAACAAATAAGCAACAAATTCCTATGCGTTTAGTTTTTAATTTTATCCCGTCTCTACTTGTTTTTTTTAGCGATGTGTTGGGTAGCTTTTTCTTAAGCCAACCCACCCTCGTTTTTTTTTTTTAAAGATAGGAGCAACAAAATCGCCACTAGGGCGACAAATTAGCAACAAATATCCCACCCGGTTTTGTTTGGTTTTGATGACTTTGGCTTTGTAGCTTTGAGTACCTGAATTCTATAACCTGGTGGTTGTGAGTGAAAAGGATTTGAAATAGGGCTTACTTTTCGCTCTGTTTATAACAAGATCAATCAGTTTGTGATTCTTGTGGAGAGAGTTATAGAGTTCAATCGATGGATGAATAATGTAAACAGATAATTAATTTTTTATTGTAAAATATCGAATAAAAAGATACGTGTTAAATAAAACTTCCTTTTCTTAAACGTTTTGTGAAACTTTATCGGTACATTAAAGACTCTATTTCAAGCTGCAAGAAAAACTTACATAGATTTTTTTAATAAACAATGAGGGATCCTTATCAAAATGTAACACTTCATGGTCGAGGTTCTTCGTTTTGTCTGAAATTTTTCTGGTGTTTTTTTACATCGAAAAATATGTGTCTAAATAAAATTTCAAGTCCTAATCTCTTATAGAAGTCTCACAATCTTCAATTTAATAAAATTTGACATTTTTTAAAATTAAATTTTAAAAACTCATTTTTACTCTAAAAACTTTGATTTTAGTCAAAAAATATTGAAATACATAGTGCAAATAGAGTGGAAATTTCCTAAGGAATTCAGTCCCATTTACGTTTTTTATCTAAAGTTTTAACGACTTTTTCATTAAAAATTCATAACCTAAAAATACCTTTTCGGTTTGGCTCCAATTTTTCGGAAAAGGAGTTAAAAGTACATATGTACAAATGATCTAGGTTTTTTTAATTTTTTGCTATACTTTTTAAAAATAGCGTGAAAATTCAATTTTTTCAATGATTTGTCCCAGTTTTCATGTATTTTTGCACATGCATGGCTTTGGAGAAGAAATTTGAATTAATTTATTTTCTTGGTAAATTCTATCGAAAATAAATTGAAATAAAGTATCAGAATGCATAATTGACTGGAAATTTATCAAGAGTTTTAAGTATTTGAGAATTTTCTCGATTTTTTTTTCATATTGAACATTTTTTTATGGAATCTATTTTTCGTGTATATTTTTTGTGCTTCAATGTGAACAAAAATTTAGAAAATTCTCATATACTTAACATTTTTTATAAATTTCCAATCAATTATGCTTTAGATTATCGGAGTGCTTAATTAATGGAAAATTTGCCAAGGAATCCAAATTCGGGTTCAGATTTCTTCTCCAAAACTGCGCAAGCGCAAAAAAGCCCGAAAACTGGGACAAATCATTTAAAAAATTGAATTATCACGTTATTTTTAAAATATGTAGCAGAAAAATAAAAAAACCTAGGTCGCTTATATAATCATTTCCTACTTTTAACTATCTTTCCTGAAAATTTGAGATAATTGTCGTAAAAACATATATTTTAGTGAAAAAAAGGTGCAAATAAATTATTAACGAAATTTTAGGGTTTTATTGATTTTTTTTTTTTAACTTCAATGTTTCAAGAGTGTTGATTTCAAAATTATGGCGAATAATTTTAAAAAAGTCCAGTTTATCGTTAGGAATTTAAACTTCAAACCACTTGCAGACCAGGTTAATATCAAATAAAAATAAAAAAAACGGATTCATTGTTTTTCGATACTTTCCAAGAACAGAGTCAAAATAATAAAAAAAATTCATGAGTTTTTTGTTTAACCATTCTAGGAATAATTTTTCCACGAGTCTAAATTTCACGCAAATTATGCGGCAAACATTTGGTACGCAATGCGTTCACGTATTCTTTTTTCTAATGTTTATTAACTCAATATGACTGACTTTAAAATTCAATACGACTGAGTCAAAAATAACTTACATATTGTATCGATTTTCGTGAAATTCCGATTTACAATGTAAGAATTCGCTTTTTGATTCTCGCCATTTTGAATCAGCCATATTGAATTTTGAAATTCTGACTTCAAATTCGTATTCAACGACTCCAAAAATGTATGGAAACGTAAATGTACTGTCGTTTATATGAAACGTTTGGAATATTTCGAGAACTGTCACGAACAAAACTGAAAAAATCCACTTTTTCATTAAAAGTTCAAACTTCAAGCGACTTGCGGGCCGAGTTAATGTCGTAAAAAAAACGCAAAAAGTCGTTTATTTTTTTTCGACATTCTACAAGAATTCACTCAAAAGTAAAAAGAAAAAAATTTTTTGTTTTTTGAACGACCACAAAATCTACAATTATCTACCGGGATGGAATTTTTCGAATATTATATTTTTTATATAATAAAATAATGGAACAAACATGCATGGAATATTTTTTAAATTCAATAATAGTGAAGTTTTAAAAAGTTAATATTATTAATGAAAAATATCGTTATTAATTGGGAATTGTAATAAAAGTGATATGAACCATTATCGCATATTGATACAAGATTTATTTGTGGAATTTATATTAAATATGTTTTACACTCAATTCACTTTTTTTCTTTTTACCCAACGTTTTTTATTTTATTTTTAACATCATGCAGACACACATGCCCTAAAAATACGCAATATACAAAAATAGATAAGCTCATTATATAAATATATTAAACAAAGTAAAAGCTAACGAAATACTATTAATATTATAAGTAATATAACAGAGATTCTGTATGAACATTAACAAAGTTTATATGACGGTAATCATTTAATTTTCATCTAATTTTTCCAAGTGCTGTACAAATGGTTTTTAACAGTTTTTATTTTTATAATTCAGACTTTCAGAAGATCCTAAACATTAAGTTTAAATGCTCAACAAAATTAAATTGCTTAATATACAATTTACTAAATGCGCAATGAAGTAATTGGAACCCTAATAATTATAAAGTTCATGAACTCTTCAGGAAAAAATGAAATTACATAAGTATTTAGTTTAATAGATCATTTATCATAATTAAGTACATAACAAGTAGGAAAATATATAACGTCTGTTATAATGTAATCTGGCGTAGTTTACTGACAAATGTTAAATTAATTGATTAAAAATCTTGTAAATAGACGAATTAACTAAATAATAAATATTAAAAGGATTTACATTATATAAAAGTATTTCAAAATAAATGTGTAAATATAATATAGTAAAATGAAAGTTACAAACTAAAACGTTCGGTTACTAAAAATTTCGAAGTTATAAATACAACTCGTTTGAGTTATATCAATAGCTGAAATGTTAATTAAGTGTAATTAACTTTTAAACTCATTTTTAAGACAAAAATAATACTTGAAAATTTAATTTTTGTGCTGACTGTAAGTATTATGATGTAATAAAATTTAAATGCAAATCTTGCACAACAGTTTTTGTATACTATAACCGGGGTTGGGTAAGTTAACTTTTCTTTTTTGTAACTAAGTTAAGTTAAAAGTTAACTCGTAATTTAGTTAATTGAAATAGAAGTTAAGTTAACTAATAATAAAATTAAAAGTTACAAGTTAAAAGTTAAAAAGTTAAAAGCTAAATAGTAAAAATTAAAATTAGAACGTTAAATATTAAACGGTTAAAAGTAAGATTCTTGAAAAATAAAATGTACACTTCATGGTTAAAAGTAAAATGAATAAAGAAAAAAGTCGATCAGTTAAAAGATACAAGTTAGAATTGAAAAATTAATACAGTAGAACCTACGATATCGCAAACTCGGATATCGCCAAACCCATGATATCGCAAATGAAGAACCTCTTATATCGCCAAAAGAGGAAAAGTGTCTTCCCCCACCCTCGTCTGTACATTACATACGTACACACATACACATTAGAGAAGCGCATGCGCGTCTCTGAAATAGGGGCGCGAGGTATATAGAGAAGGGGTACAAGGAGAAGGGGTTTCTTTTGGCGATATCGTAGGTAGGCTGGAACCAACTATTTGCGATATCGTAGGTTCTACTGTAATTTCAAACTTTAAAAATGAAATAAAGTTAAGAGGTTACCCAACTTAAGTCTGTATTACGGTACAAACTTTTTACTTTACTTTTTATTAAAAATTAGCATTTTAAATTAACAGTTAGAACAATTTAAAATTAAAAAGTTAAACGTAAACTTAAATAATTTAAGTTAAAGCGATCTAAAAAATAATATACCAGTGAAATAGGTATTAAAAGGATCAAATACGGAATAAATTAATAGCAGGACAATGAAGGGTGGAAATGGTAGATAAAATTGCACTTTACGAGAAATCACGAAAAACCACGTCTGACCCCTAAAAGTCACCCGACTCCCTATACAGGACATCCTCGGGACACAGGACGCCTTGAGGACATTAATAGGATGATACAAGCGGACATTTGGACGTCTTGAGGACGTCGCCAGGACAGTGTGCTGTGTGGGATAATACATCTGATCGAATTGCATTTTTATCCCCCGTAAAGTGCAATTTTATCTACTATTTCCACCCATCATTGTCCTGCTATTTATTTATCCCGTTTTCGGTTCTTTTAATGTCTATTTTCACTGGTCTAGTACTTTTTAGATCGTTTTTTAACTTAATTTAATTAAGTTTGCTTTAAACTTTTTAACTTTTTATTTTTAAATTCATAAAAAATAAAGTAAAAAGTTTGTACCGTAATATAGACTTAGATTTGGTAACCTCTTAACTTTATTTCATTTTTAAAGTTTAAAATTATTAACTTTTCAATTCTAAGTTGTATCTTTTAACTGATCGACTTTAATTTTTATCTTTATTCTTTTTACTTTTAACCGTTAAGTGTACATTTTATTTTTCAAAAATTTTAATTTTAACCGTTTAATATTTAATATTTAATATTAAATTTTAATTTTAACTTTTACTATTTAGCTTTTAACTTGTAACTTTTAATGTTATTATTAGTTAACTTAACTTCTATTTCAATTAACTAAATTATGAGTTAACTTTTAACTTAACTTACGTATGTTTTTGTACAGTTAACTTTAACTTAACTTAGTTATAAAAAAAAGTTAACTTACCCAACCCTGGTTATAGTATACAAAAACTGTTATGCAAGATTTGCATTTAAATTTAATTACATTATAATACTTGCAGTCAGCAGAAAAATTAAATTTTCAAGTATTATTTTTGTATTACAAATGAGTTTAAAAGTTAATGACACTTAATTGTCATTACTTTTTAGGTTTTTTGCTCATATTACCTTGAAAAATTAATATTTATTTTGTTTGAAATTATAGCTTATTTGAGACATAGAAAGGTAAGTTTCCTGTAAATTTCATGAAAAAAAAATTATTTTTGCACAAGAAAAAAATTAAAAACGAAAAACTTTTCAATTTTTTCTAAGAATCTTTAAGGTTATGTGACAAATTTTATAAACTCATTGTAATTTTCATTTTATATAAATTTGGTAATATTCCTACGTGTGAAATAGTGTTTTTACAATTTGAGGTTAGGATTTTTACAATATTTTTGTAAATTTACCAGAAGGCACTGTGGATTTACTACATCAAGCATAGGGAAAGTACAACGCGTTGTAATTTGACAATGCTACACATTGGTAATATTTGAGCCCACATTCAACGTGGTAAAATTCATTTCTATCTTTTACAGTGTACAAGAGTTTTAGATCTTTTTGATATCTACAACTTTGTCATTGTCTTGCTATTAATTTATTCATCTCAAAACCTATTTGCACTGAGCTATAATTAAGTTAATTGCATATTTATTAACTTTTTAACTTAACTTTTAACTTTTTAATTTCCTACTACCTAATCCGGACTATAAGATAAAAGAGAATGGAATATGTTACCGCACAATGTACGCAGCTTAGGTTTACTTCCGTTCAAATCGACAATAAGAAGACTTACTTCAGTTACTTTTTGTCTATTTAATTAGCTTTAGTCTTAAAATTAATCGTTGGCTTTTGTAATTCATATTTTCGTTATTTTTGTTATCTTTATAAATTGTACAGATTGTTGTAAAAGGCACATCTGCTCCGTTGATCTCAATAAATAAATAAAATAAATAAATAATTTGTAAGTTAAGAATATATTCTTATATCATGAATTTAGATGCTATTTCATATTAAACTCTTTTGAAAATCTTACCGTAAGATCCAAATATACGTATAACATCTGCTACACAAAGAACAATTCCTAGTACAGCAGTCGCATACGTAACATTTAAGACCCTTTGTATTTGTGATCTTCTCTCTGCGGCTGTTGAATTTGCTTCCGGTATATGCAACGGGGTACCTGCTTTTGCTCTATTAACATATGCGATATGATTTAGTATCGAATGGAGTGTAAAGTCAGTACCCTGTAAAGAATACAATATTTTGGAAAGTCCCTTTAAGAACTTTGAAATAAAAGTCTTTGAAGATATACGCACTCTATTATCGGATGGCTGGATATCCGGAAGCAAACTAGTTTCAGCAGTGATGCTTTCGTGGTCAGATGTGATTTTATCTCCGTTTTTCCATGATAAACTCTTTTTGCGTCCTTCAACCTTATCTTTAAGAGAATTTTTCATCATCAAGGCAGCCTTTTCTCCGCAATCTGGCTGGTCCACATCCGACTCTGATTTTTCACGGGTTTCAGTCTTTTTGTCCGAATTCTGATGGAAGTGATTCGGACTTTTATCTAACACTCTGATGTTTACATCGCTACTCCTTCGATTGGAGATCAGTGGTAGATCCGGTCTTCGACCACATGATGCATCAGAGTTACGTCTGGACTCGGTGGATTTCATGGATGTTAGTCCACCCAAGTCAGAGTTGCGTCTAGATCCTATAAAACAAACAAGTATAACCCAAAAACAATTTATATAAAATGATGGAACTTACCTTGGGGACTCACATCGAGAATCCGACACAGTTTAGATTGATCTTCGGAGGCAACATTCCTTTTTGGAATTCTGTTCCCAAAGTCACTATTTCTTCTTAACGTGGAGAATTGAGAACGATGAGCAGAATCAGAACTTCTTCGAAGATCTTTGTTGCTACCTGTAGGTGTCGTACACTCCGAGTGTCTACGAAGAATCCCATCCGGAGTACGAGATCTCTCAGACGATTCTGAAATACGTTTCGATTCGGATGTGGGAGAAAAGTCTTCTTCATTGATAAATCTTACACTGCACTCGGAGCTTCTTCTTGATGCCCCAGATGCATCGCTGCTTCGTCTGCTGCTTACAATGGAATTGCTACGACTTGGTTTAGATACAACAATACTCGGTAAGTTTGCTAACGATGGAGTCGGTGTGGGAGGTCGAACATACACTTCGGGCACTGTGGACACTGGTTCTTGGGTCAAATTCAACGGCGGTGGTCTTTCTTTTACAGAACCAGCAATTCTTTTCCTCTCCTCTTGGATTTTTATTGGCTTCATCGATCCTTTTATCGAGAAAAGAAATGTTAAAAATATTTCCTTACACGAAGGTAACTTTTAAACTACCTGTTAAGCTCTGAACTTCTTTATTCGTATTGCACTCCTCGGAATTAGTTAATGTCTGGCCAAGCAAAGTAGGAGCAAAGGCAGCTACTACCGACGTAGCCAGATTATTATACGGTGCTAACATAGCAAACTGCATTATGCCTACAAAGCAAATAGCAACGTTAAACTTACGTTACGTACCTCTAACATAAATGCGAACCCACTGACCTTTCTGATGTGCACTGGAATTATCCCGAGTCAACAAACTCGGCGGCATTTTTCTCAATAATATTTTCACTTTATACCCGGCGTGTAGGAATGTCATGTATAAAATTATTCCCCAAACTAGGAACACAGTTTGGACCACATACTTGGCAATATAGTGATTGTGAAAGACTAAAGCAACATCGCTCACTATTATTAAAGCAAAATTAAATATTATCATTATATTAAGACAGGTCTCTTTTAGAATTTTTTCCAGCCCAAATTTAAACTGAAAAAAGAAAATAGTTATTTTCAAATTTGCTACACTTAATAAAAAATATTACCTGAGTCAACTGAAGGAAAGCCAATTGCACGAGACAAAATGCGGAAGTTATACAAGGAAAACCAATATCCCACATTATAGATCCTATCACTTTTGGCATTATCTGCAATGTATTGATATAAATATTTTTGCAAATTATTAATTATTTAATAAAGTTCACCTCTTGTAAATTATATGGATCTATAAAAAAACTGAGACTTCTAGAAGCTCCGAGAATGCAGAGGAAGACGTTTATTGTTGACATGAATGGACGATTTGCAATCAAAGACCTAAGGATGTTAACTCCATTAAAATATTAATAAATTGACATCAAAATATCACCGTCAAAATATCACAAATAACAATTAACAAAATATTGAATACAAGTGATTAAAATTAAATACAAGAAAATTTCCACGAAATGAACAAACACATTTTTTATTAAATTAATTAATTTATTTATTTATTTTAGAATAAACGGGAAAAAATCCCTTTTTACAAACAAATTTTCTTTTTATATCAGTGTATAAACAATATAATAAAAATATACATAATAAAATATATAAAATAAAGAAATGTAACAAATAACGCAAAAACTAGTGAAATTCATAAAACGTACACTTAATTAGATTGATAACAGAATTATATGGTATATTATTATCAAATAAATTTATATCCGCATTATAATCACAGAGCGAGTTTACCAACAAACACATTCTATGTATCGGAGCATTTCTAACAAAATTTTTGTAACTGAAGGGTAAATTTTTAATTAAAAAAATATTTGAAATACTACACAAAACAATAATAAAAACTTACCACTTTTTCGACTAGAATTTTAGTGTGTACTAACACAGTACAACGCTTAACTGAAAAATATTCTACAAATTTAATAATCTTTTTCCTTTTTGACTTACAATAAACGACAAACCCATAATTTCGAACTAACTAAATTAAATAATTATCCAACAAGTAATAGATTAAAGTAATATGTGATATTTTTTTGTGTTATTTTGACGCATGTTATAAAATACCATATTATTTAAACGCATTACCTAAATATTTTTAAAATACCTTAAATTTAGAAAGGAGAAAAATGTGTAAAAACTCAGGACAAAGAATAGGCAGGCGAATCCGTAAGTATGCAAGATAAACATCCATCGCAGGTCTTGGTTCAAGACACTCCACGATGGCGAAGTGACTAACAACTTATCCAGTAAAGTACTTGATAAATCGGGTACACATTTTTGCACTGATCCAATTGCTGTCGAGTTCACATCTACTAAAATAGAAAGAATGTAACTTATAGCGAAAAGTTGGACCATTAAATTCGACAGCCAATTTTTTTCAGCCGAGATGTTTGTCTTGTTTGATCGAGAGAAAATAATTGGACATCGACTGTTTTATAAATAGACCAACGGTATTAGGACAAAGTCTAAGAAAACTGACCGCTTGTCAAATTAGACAGCCTATCCATAATCTCTCAGTTTGAGACCACCGCACATCACTGTCCTCGTGTGTCTGCTCTTTCTTGGTAAGTACGAACTGTAAACTGAACACGGTCGACAAGGAGGACGAGCCTCTGTAGTGTGCTGTCAGCGAACAGCAACAGGCTAAGCCTATTATAGGGCGATTTGAATCCAACCCCCTTCCACGTCCCTCGCTAGCTCTCCGTCTCCCTTCAGGGTGAGAATATTGATTTTACTCCGATAGTAAGGGTGGGGGAATTGCCTACCAGCAGTTAGTCCATGGGCCTAGAAGTCATATGGGCACAAAGTTGGTTATTTTAGAGAATGAATTGGAGCATTCCTAATGACGATCTGTTCCATTTATCACTTTCAATAAACATTTTTCAATATCATTCACCGTCAATGTTCAGCAGATTTATTTCTTATCCGTCGTTCCACGAAATTTGTCTATCTTCAGGAATTAATTAACAGTTTGTTTGCAAACTTTTTTTTCGTCCATGTTTTACTTGCGTCAATACCAAAATAGACATAACAAGAGTTTGTATTAAAAGTAAACAGGATGCAGCATGCAAATTGTATATTACAAATAAAAGGAAAGTAGCGGTTAATGAATAACTGCGGCTTTAAACAAGGTTGTTTCTATAATTAGACTTGATTAAATTACATTACCAAGCTTGATTATGCCACTGACAGTTCTATCCTCGATGGTATTGATTTGTCAATCACTCTTTTGTTGCTTCAAGTTTGACTTTCAGTTTTCCTGCGAGTAAGATTTACGCAACGCAGACAAATAAAAATGGTTAATTGTAAAAAATCAGATGCTTAATATTTATGTACACTTTTATTAACATGAACCACCACAATTCAAAAAGTTATAGGTACATATACTCGCAGAAATGTACATATGAAAAATTGGTACAAAATAACATAAGTTTTTTCATCTCCTTAAATGCCTTTTTACACGATTAATCACACTTGTCACTTATATACATTAGTGCATTAAATTTCTCGCAGTTTATATTAAAAGTCACCTTCCTACTTTACAATATATAATACATATCTTATTGTATTTAATTTGTGACTCGTTAATCACAAATTTAAGAAGCGCTACATTTAGTTCCTTATAGGCTAGTCGTCAAGATGGGAGCCCGTTGGAATTACATACATTATGTCTAATGTAATATGCGGGTCAATGGAGTTGACATGCTCTGATTGCTATCAGCTGAAGAAGAATGAAAACTGGACTCAAAACTTCAGAATATTCCAGACTGCTCTGCCCTGAGAGTTTTCTACATAAGAGATATTTAAATACAAATACCAAGATTAAGGAGATCAAACTCCACATTGCACGAAGGACTCCAACTTTTATCATACCTTCCATATGCATCCTTATAAAAATAATAGCACAAAAGTATGTGTTTAAGCCATCGGCTACAAACAAAGGGGAAAAAACCACCCACCATCCTATACTTCCTAAAAAATAGTTGTCGTCTAACTTCAGAGCAAGTAAAATTGTAAAAATTGTCAGAGAAACCAAGTTTATCCATATCTCAAATATAGTCAACCCCAGCCAATGTACTAATTCGTTTATAGAAAAAATCATGATAATACCGTCCTATCTACTTTTATCTAATTTTGTTTATAAAAAGAAATACACTTGTTAAATTTAATTCGACTGATCATATCGCAACTTTCCTGCTGCTGCTTTTTGGTATACTCGAATGTGTATGGCTGAGTTTCTCCGATTCTTCACTTCATAATCCGCTTCGTCGTTTTGTGGAATTAAATCATCTGCAATCATAACGAATTTATATCCATATATATTATGTTTATATATATAATAATAATAAATAATTTTATTTCAATGTTTTCTTTACATTATATATAAAGGACCTACAGGAAGCATAACAGCCCGTACATAGGTTGATCATTAAATTAAGAAATACAAAAATATTAAATAATCATTACGTTGGTCGTTTTATTATGTTAGGTACCAAAGTCTGCATATTACACAATACTTAAACTCCTAATTGCACATTTCAGTTTTTTCTTTAATATTTTTTCGTAATTTATTAAAATTTTTTTCGAAAAATACACAAAACTTCTCTGTCCTGTTGTTAAATGATGCTTTGGAAGTAAGATGCTTTTAAATCTTATATTCGAGGATTTTTCTTTGTATTCTCTTTTGAGTTCACTGCATAAATGAGTTATGCAATTTACAATGAATATCTGTCTTATATCCTATGGTTTGTCTTGTTTTAATTTACCAATAATTTTAATAATGCTTTTTAAATTGATATATTAATTAAATATTATAACGTTAAATAATATTCCCAAATTTCTAGTTTATTTAAATACAGACAAGTATTACACTTTAGTGATAACTTTAGAGCTTTTTTTGAACGACCATGTAGGACCAATAGATAATGGTTACATTTTTATTATACTTAAATTTCTCAATTTATTTCTATATTTTATATTTTGTTATTCACCTTAATAAAATAAAATATAGTGGTCACACCACAAATTAAAGTAATTAAGTTTGAATCGTAGATGTGCTGTACGAAAAGGTGCAGTTTTTATTTTACAGATTCCAGGTACTCCTCTCCCTCCTCTGTTAATATTAGAGGCACAGTTATTGTATAGTTTATATTTATGATAACTCTTCTGCCGCCCTTTTTATATTGTTAAGAATACCACGAACTGCAATTTCCGAAAAACCAATGTCACGCAATTAATATAATGTAATATTTTTTTCGTGTATAGCACACCTATAGCAAGTGGATATTTTATTAAATAAACTTATCGGCAACAGATGATACGTAAAATTTAATCAATACTTTGCACGCAAAAAATGTGATACTGATAAGAATACAAAAATTCATGAGAGTGTCAATTGCAATTTAGGCGATTTTGTACTTTTAAATGTGTAACGCGAACGTAATGTGCACTATATGAACTAATATTGGCATTCATCGTAAAGAACATACCTAGTATGATAAAAATAAACTTAAAAGCAATCATAATGTAAATGAAAATCTAAACTAATCTAAGCATAACTTCTGTACCACGAGAGTTAAAAATTTTGTGGATTTGCCCATACGCCAATTAGAAATAAGATTAAGATTGTTGTATGTATGTACGTTTACAACTAATTAAAATTAACATCTTATTGTATAATCAATTTTTGAAGGATAATGAATGCAAATAAGTTCCTTAAATAACCAAATTGAATATATTATATTTCTCTATTGTTAAAAAGTTTTCAGACAGTTTCAATGAGAAAAACTTGCAATATTCAGTATACAGAACAAATTAAGTAACTGACAGAAATTACAAATTGAAATAAGGCCATACTTTTATTTTATGCTTTGATCTTGTCAAAATTTATAACCTTGATAGACAATATCTACTGAACTAACCCCAGCATCTCTTTTAATAGTTTTCCCAAAATGAAATTAAGCATTTGTATGCATTCATCTAACGAAGCATTTGAAAGCTTTTCTTGAGATGATTTGTACATTTTAAAAAAGGCAAATAAATTTAATAATACTAAACGTAGGTAAAAGGAGAGACCATGCTATAAATTTTAAATTTTGTAAATTTTAAGGCAGCTAAGGGCATGTGGAAAACATTTGAAAAATGTTTACATAATTCAGTTTATAGAGGATATTTTGTTAAATTGACAATATAAAAATGATCCTTTATTTCTTTTTTCATAACTCTTAAATGCATATATATTATGGTGTCCATTAAAAAAGTCAAGTTGGGAATTTTTTTACGCACCCATTCAGTTTGTTGCAAATAAATTAAACAAATTTTAAGCACAGTTTGAGCTCTTAATAGCAAAATTAACTCATGCCGGTAGAGGCCTAAAGTTTAACATTGTTATTACGTAAGAAAATTAATATTTTCAATTTTTTCTCCACCAATTTTCTAAAACAACATAAAAAAATCTGAACTTTTGCATACCACTTCCCAAACGGTTTCTACACCCCCTCATAAAATTTCAAGCAATTAAAGAAACTTCCGATTGAGCCAGAACGTCTTTAACAACAATACTTTTTTGCTCGAAAATCCAAAAGTTCCAACATTTTCTTGATTATTTACCCACAACTCTCATACTGTTTAATTTGCAAAATTAAGACATCACTTTTCATATTCTTTGGGATCTTACAAGTAAATAAGCCCCAGTTGAGTCGAATTCGACTATTTAAAGCTGATTTATCGTATGTTTTGTACAATAGTTCTTTTTAACAAAAATTTGGTAAAGGAAATAAAATATGTTTTTTGTTCCTGTAACAATTTCAATTAATAGTTCATTTTAGGCTGTGGATGATTATATTCCGTATCTTTTTGCGCATTTATTTCCCTACTTTCGAACATTATGGATAGTGTGAAATCTGGTTTCAGCGTTGAAAAATGATGAAGAAAACATAATGTCAATCAGCCCGAAATGTTATCAAATCAATATTAAAGACATTAAAATATTATGTGACAAAGATATTGATCATTTTATCACACCTGGGTCTATGAATCTTTTCGATAGACTTGGAATTCTTAAAAGATTTTTAAGTATTCATCCTTCTCTTTGGTATGAAAACAATGATCTTAAACATGGTTTACAAATTGTTTCAACGCTCAAAGTAATCATTGTGCATGGAGGATAGTAAGTTTGATGGAAGTACAACAATATACTCACACGGAACGAGAACCAGAAACAATATTTGGGCAAATCTCAAGAACCTGTAAATTTAGTGTTATTTGCATGTTATCATCACTTAGACAAACTAATATGACTTTTAAAGTATGATACATGTCAAAGTAATCCTTAAAGTATATCGTCCATATATTTTTATTAAGTTCAATCATAGAAACTCATTACAACGCATGAAAAACTTGTCAAAATGTCACCTCTGTTGAATGTAATTTCCACATTTTTCTTCTGTTTAGTAAACACTATTTTTACAAACAACGCTACATTACTTTCGTATTGAAACATATTGTTCATGAAGGTTTGAAGAATTCAATGTTGTTCGTTAATTACATACTCTTTGTAGTAAATGAGCTGTAATAACCAAAAATATGTAGTCAAGTTTTCTAGTCGCATCCGTAATGCTCTATGGTAAGGTAAATCGCACAATGAAATTAGAATAAAACAATGTTTTTTTTTAATGCACAGAAAAGTATTATTTCAATGCATCTGTACACGAAAGCCTACAAAGATTAGAATCGCTTTTCATTCATCTTTTCAAATTGATAATACCGAAATTACTTGCGAACAAATCCAATGTTGCCTCCACAATCAAGTCTGCTTCATTCAAAAAATAAAAAATTGGAGAAGTAACATTTTCAAAAGACATATAAATGTGTTATTGAGACATAGTTGCTTGTGCTTCTCAACTACGTTTATATTTACACTTTTATTTATAAAAATTCGCAAATGTAACTGTCGCTCCCGCAATCCTGAATTTTGACGTTCTATATGAACATTGCCCCAAACTGATAAATGTATAACCTGAACTGTCATCGTCTTATAAGTTCAAAATATTAATTGGTGAAATGGATTGTTTGAAGGAACTAAAATGGTTAAATGTACGAAGAAAACGAGAAGAAATCCGAAAAAAGGAAGAGTTAAGAAATGAAAAGAAAAGAGATAAAAATGTACTTTGCAACATTGCTATTCGCATTTTTACAACTATTTAGATTCTTTTGTTTCAGAACATATCATACATTTTAGTACTATTTAATATTAATATAACAGGCACTGGCACTAGCTTAAGCTTTGTTCATGAATAAATATCTATTTCTAAATGTATCAAGCAACGGTACCAAAAAAAATCAGAAGTGTGCTTGCATCTTTATTTTTCAAAATTGAAAGGTTCTGAAGATTTGCCCATATACTCCACGTCATCACAGAATTCCATAAAAAATATCCTGACGCGTGAAAGTCAACAGTTTCTCGTGATTTTTAACTTAGTACATTATTTGTCTAATATCTTTTGTAATATTTACAAACTAATAAAATGTATAAACTAATAAAATTATATAGATGATAGTGTTGTAAAGTACTCCAAGTATATATTTAATTTTTATAAACTCAAAAGGCGAAGGTATTTTGTGGATTTTTATTAGATTAATTACTCTGAAAAATTATAAGTTATGCCTTTTTCTTATTTAATGATAAAAATGGAATTTATGTGTTTAAACGAAGAATATAATTGAAACATTACCTTTCATTTCAACATAAACGAAGAGGAATTCAGAAAACAATACATTGATTTTTTAAAACAATATTTGCCACCTATTAGCATCTCCAGCTAGCTAAGATATTCGATTTCACTATATAATAACTTAACAGTAAAATTTTTTTCTGGACAAATATGTAAGCCAATAGGTATGCAAAAAGATATGGAATATGATCGCAGACAGCATAATGTTTAATTCTTTCTGAAATTGTTATAAGAACAAAAAACATATTTTATTTCCTGCATCAAATTTTTGTCAAAAAGAAGTATTGTACCAAACATATGATAACTCAGCTTTAAATAGTCGTATTCGACTCAACCTGAGCTTATTTTACTCGTAAGATCTCAAAGAGTATGAAATGTGATGTCTCAATTCTGTAAATTAAATAGTATGAGAGTTGTGGATAAATAATCAGGAAAATTTTGGATTTTCGAGCAAAAAACTACTGTTGTAAAAAACATTCTGGTTCAGTCGGAAATTTCTTTAATTGCTTGAATTTTTATGAGGGGATTTAGAAATCGTTCGGGAAGTGGTATGGAAAAGTTCAGATTTTTTGAACTTTTCAGGTTGTTTTAGAAAATTGGTAGAGAAAAAATTGAAAATATTAATTTTCTTACGTAATAACAATGTTAAACTTCAGGCCTCTACAGGCATGGGTTAATTTTGATATTAAGAGCTCAAACTAAGCTTACAATTTTTTGCAATTTATTTGCAACAAACTGAAGGGGTGGGTAAAAAAATTTATGACGACCTTTTAAATGGACACTATAATATATACAGGGTGATCCTTTTGTCTATGCCAACCAGCTAATAGTGGATTCCTGAGTTGATTCTAAGTAACTTTTTCCTGTACCAAAATTGGATCCGAGGCTCAGAATTTATGTGAAGAGCCATTGAAATTTAGAAAAAAAAATTACTTTTTTTGCAATAACTCGGTTTCTTTTCAAGTTATTGCAATGAATGAGGGCTCATTTTCAAGCTTTTTTTAAGCCTTACAATTCATTCCCGAGATCATTTGTCCTGTGGATGAATATTTATGAAGTTATGGCCTTAAAAATAGTAAAAAAGGCCAATTTTTGTGGTTTTTCGCATCTAACTCATTTTGCAAAATAGCTAACGAAATGTCACACTAGAGAAATTTGTAGTGCTTGAAAAGATGAAGAATTTTCCTTCTCATATGTTCGTTTTTAATGAAAATTGAGTCTGCGGGAACACTCTTAATGTCATAGAATTGGTGACAAACCCACATCGTCAGTACCAAACGCGATTTTTCATCAATTCTACGACATTAAGAGTGTTCCCGCGAACTCAATTTTCATTAAAAACGAACATATGAGAAGGAAAATTCTTCATCTTTTCAAGCTCTACAAGTTTCTCTAGTGTGACATTTCGTTAGCTATTTCGCGAAATGAGTTAGATGCGAAAAACCACAAAAATTGGCCTTTTTACCATTTTCGAGGCCATAACTCCAGAAATATGCACCACAGGACAAATGTTGTCAGGAATTAATTGTAGGGCTTAAAAAAAGCTTGAAAATGAGCCCTCATTCATTGCAATAACTTGAAAAGAAGCCGAGTTTTTGCAAAAAAAGTTTTTTTTCTAAATTTCAATGGCTCTTTACATAAATTCTGAGCCTCAGATCCAATTTTGGTACAGGAAAAAGTTACTTTGAATCAACTTAGGGATCCACTATTAGCTGGTTGGCATAGACAAAAGGATCACCCTGTATAAAATACATATAATATAATTTGGTAATCAAAATGGAATAAAGAATAATTCATTTATTGAGTGCACCAATTATAAAACACGTCTAACATGTGATCAATGGTATGAGTAACGTGTAGCAGCCAGACTTGGTAAAAAGTAAATGGGTCAAAATGAAAAATAAAAAATATGCCCTTATAGCGCTCGTCGAATTACATATTTTTTATACATGAAAATGATTTGTAGTTTTCAATACAAAAAATGAAAAGCACAACATTTTACAGTGGAAAAATCAATGTTGAAAAAAAGTTTTGAAAAAAAAACTCAGTAAAAAACTCTTTTTAACGGCTGGAATTTGGAGCAACGGTTTCCTTGGAAAAGTGAAGGCATTTATAAAATTCAGTCTAAATTTTTACAGTGCAGACTGATACAATTTGATATTATTAGTTTAATTGGTTACTTGAGAATATGGAAACCATATACAGTACTCCTTCCCTTATTCTAATGTTTTCTCTTCTATTCCTTCTATTTTAATATTTCCCCTCACGCGTTCTTCCCACTGACGTGTGTTGCCGTGTGGATTTTCTAAATACAAATAACGGTGCATGCGCAACAAAAGAAAAAGAGACAAAAGTGAGACTACAAATCTAAGTAGTGGGGGAGAGGGGAAAATTAGAATAAGGGAAGAAGGCCGCCATCTTGCCTGACTGGACAAATTAGAATAAGGGAAGGACTACTGTACATGACAATATTATTTTAACAACAAATTATACAAAAAAAAATCGTTTACCTTTTATGAATAAGATATAACACAAAGGAAGGAATACAGTATAAAAGCTATCAGCCTAAAAATAATTTGACTAACTTTTAAATTAATTTTTTTTAAATTCATGGTTATGTGCATAATGATTTAATTTTAGACGTTTATTATTTAAACACAACTCATTTACCCCTTTCACATTTATGGTAAATTTTATACTAATTTTAATATTTACTGACAATTAAGGAGGTTGGTATAGTTAAGAATTAACAAACAGATTCTGACGAAAAAATTACTAAACGTTAATATGAATATAAAATGAATTCCCTGAAAATTTTGAATCATTTGGATACCTCAGTGTTGAGAAATTATGAAAAACATTTTGTGCCTATTAATATGGTCTCTTATGTAAAATGGCATTTTTCAAGTCTTTATATGCAAGATTTGTTCAGAATTAACAAATAGATTTACTTAAAATTAATGTCGATTAAAGAAAAATATATAATAAATGTTCGAAAGAAAGAATTAGATCTATTGGTTACGCTAGGTAAGAACTTCAATAAAATTGTTGTCAAAATTTCATTATCGTACAGGTTAGAAGCCATTATTTGACTTCCGAAAAATTATAGACATCGAATTAAATTCGATGATGTCAACTGTTGAAATAAACGTAATCCTGTCAAGTATCGTACACAAATAAAAAAAGCATTATTCGACTTCTGAACGATACTGAATTAGTCAAAATTGGGCGAAAATAGCACTTGACTCCCTACATACCATACCAACCTCCTTAATTGATAAAATAAAGATTAATTATTTCTGAATTCTTTAAAATCATTTTAAAATGTATAGTACATGTTCACAGAAACAATTTTTATAAAAGAATCTTAGTTGCATACAAAATTGAATTTTAAGCTTTAGCTTTAAGATTATAAAAGTTCTGTATTATATGTACTCATATTTTTAAAAGAACGTCTTTAATGAACTCATTAAAACTAAGTATAGAGAAAATCAGAAAAAGTTTTACCAATGAGATCTACTGTTGACGATTTAACATGGAGTCCTAAAGTTCCATGATGATTCTTTTGAAGGATTAGTGCTACTTTAATTGCTCTGTCTACAGCTATTCCAAGTCCATGAATGAATATTTCGGTTTCATCCGAATCAAATAACTTTTCGCACCTTCTCAATTGTGCCTAATTGAAAAAAAAGTAGCACAGTAATTTAAAGTATATCTAATAAACTGCGATAAACAATATTATTTGAGTTATAAAAGAAAGAAAAGTAAGCGAGTACATTTCTTTGATTTTACGTTCCAGGTTATGGTTAATACAAAACTGTTTACCTTTATATTTGATTTTCTTGTAACGTAAATATTGTTCTTGCGTTGAGGTAGGCGAAAAGCTGATCGTTTTTTAAGTATATGATTTGTTGTAGTCGATTTTATGTTTACTTCCTCAGTATAAATTTTCTCGGGGTGATTTTGTTCTATCTCTTCGTCAGCTTTTATCACCTCCATCTTATAAACATCTTTAGTGTATTTATTAAAGTAATTTTACATTTGCACAAGTAGTGATCTAGTGATTGGCGGTTTCCAAAATTTGGAAATTCCAATTCCAAATCCAAGTTGTATACTGTACTGTACACCCTGTATGTACCTACATATGTACTATACACATGTAGAATGTAGAATAGCATACGGGGTGTGAAGAGACGACGTATGTATGTACATAGTGCCCATGTTACAGGAATGCGGCCTCGTAATTGGTCAGCGTTAGACTATCTAGGGAATTTTCAGTCTGTCCACGAGCCATGTCACTAGCCTGGCCAATCACGAGGCCGCGTCCCTGTAACATGGGCTGCCCTACGTTTGGTTCGGGTTATACGTCTTCACCCTGTAAAAAAAAAAGTCGTCTTCAAGTTAACTGTTACTTATAGTTACCTATTAGTTGGACATTAAACGCCTATTAGTCAACTTTGAGGTGATTTTACAGTCATTGTGGAATTTTGTTGATTGGATCATGAAGATGCGGTTTGTGGATATGGTCGGCCAGCGGGTCATAGTCATCCCATGTTAAAGAAGTAACTAGATCAGTCACTAATCACGTGGTATTTAGGCCCTGTCGGCTTTGCTACAATTCTTACTTAAGGACGTTCCTGCGCGAGAAAGAGACAGCTATATCGCCTTCTCACTCTTTCTCCCAATGCGCACAAGTCCCACTGCGCCGATCGTGCGATGTGGCAACGTTGCGAGCTGCTTAAACTACAAAATTCAAATATGGCGCTCTATACAACTTCCAAGTGATACTCGATCATTTGGTTCTTTCACAAAATATACCAAAATCACAGTATCCTTACGCTTCCATAGGCAATAAAAATAGATCAAGAATTGGTTGGTTAATAACAGCAAAATCGGCCGAACGACAGAAAAATCATTTTAATGTAATAAAATGCGTCATATTTATCTAAAGATGCCTACGTGAAGAAGTCAATGTGTATTATAACGGTTAAAAATCGTTCATGTTCTTCTCTTATTCTATTTTTGGTTATTATTCTCATAATGTTGTAAATATAAATGTTTCGCAACATTCCCAGGCGATATTGAAATAATTAAAGGTAGGCGGTAATAAATAAGTACAATAAATACTGTGTTCGTAACCGATTTTGTCTCAATTTATTACTTATGTGCCCATGTTTATATTCTAATATTCTGCAGTTGCATATCCATAAAATAATAGCAGATATACATAAAAGAAAGTTACTTATACGTATTATATTATTGAAAGGTTTGTAGTCGGCAAATAAGACAAACAATACAATTGAAATTTTTCACTTTTCAACCACAAGTTTATTTTTGATAGCTGAGAAGGGAATCAAATATTATGAAGGCAGCTCAAAAAACAAATAAATAAAAAAAATTCCTGAATTCAAATATATACAATTTAATTAGTATGAAAAGGCATGAATTTCTAGGTAACGAAGTCAAGATATGAAAGAGCAAACCGAATGTAAAATTTTTATTCAGCAACCCAAAAACAGGATCAAAAACTCACTCTTATCGATTTCAACACGAATTTAATTTTCTGATGCTGTATTTAAATTAAAAATTGAAATAAAAACATGATATTAGAAAATTGAACGAAATGAGGTTACAGACTTTACACCTCAATAACCTCAATTTATTTATTTGCTTCACTGTCGGTTCCGTTGTCCTGTTACATACTTCAATGTATTAATAAATAAGTACAGTTTTATAATTATTATTAAAAAAATTAACAATAAACAAGTCCGATTACATGCATCTGTTACACAAAAACTATGTGCCTTGGTAGAGGTGGTAGCACTGGTCTTGGCTCAGCTGCGAACGAATGCGACGTTGCCACTGCTTCCCGCGCCTTGATAGTTCCGATCGAAAAAGCCGTTCATTGCATACTTTGCACAAGGATATTTCAAAATCTAATATTGAATGCCCTGTAGAATTTGTGTTCGTTTTATTTCTTATAGTTTTCCGCATGACATACTAGTTTTTCAAAAAAATCTATAGACAATTTTTTCCGCAATCTAAGAAAATAGCCGTTTTTCATGGCCTTGGTATAGGGAACACATGTAAAAATCCGAAACTTTGAAGCTGAATATCTCAAAATCTGATATTGATTCGATACCTCAACTTTCGCATATAAAGTACACTTAAAATAATCTTTTCGCGAAGTTTCGAGAAAATCTGTAGAAAATCGATTTTGGCAGGAACGTCCTTAATTCTAATAAAAGACTGTAACAAAACCTAATTACACACTTCTTTAACATAGGGGATGCCTATGACCCGCTGGCGGACGTCCACCCTGTATGTAATACATACAGCTTTATCTATGACACAATACGGTCCGTATTATGGGCATAATCCCCTTGTGAAAAAATTAGATTCTATCCCTACTCCAACAATCTCAGGAAATCACCACCCCGCTTTTTGGCGATATCACAAGCAAATTCTTGGCGGTATTGGAGGTTTCGCGACGTCGCAGGTTCTACTGTATTAGAATAGTAAGGAGATTAACACCGCTGTGAATCCAGCCCACTAGGGGAAATTCTTCCGGATATCATAATTTGTGTTAGACATGAAATTTGTTGACGAGAGAGTATCCAAGAAAATGCTCCCAATTTGCTCGGCACTACAAACCACCTTTCACATATCTGACCTAACCCGAAACCGAAAGGTTAAATTAAGTTGGTTTGTTACTAGATTATGGTACTTCGCCCTCTGGCCGCATGCCCTATGAAGCAATAAAGTTCTTTTTGACATTTTTGGACAGAGCAAATTGGGAGCATTTTTTTTCTCGTCGAAAAGTTCAATTTCTAACTAAAGTTATGACATCCGAATGAATTTCCCCTAGTGGGCTAGCTTCACAGCAGTGGTATCAACGGGGTATCAACGGGGAAATTGCATTAAAAAACGTAAATTAAAGAAGACCGAGTAAAATGTTAAAAATTCGGGCTCTGTAAAGGCAATTCTAATTACTATAGACAGGTTTTTAGAAAATACCAAAGACATTAATTGAAAACTGACCCAGAATTTTCGGAAATAAATAAAACTCACTTATTTAATTATTTTAAAAACTTACAGTCTGGCAGTCATGACATTAAATGTACATAGATTAATAAATGTAGACGGTTTGGCCACATTTTATGAATTTCAGGCAGCGTCAAAAGCCATTTGAAAGACAGTGATTTTCCATAAAACTTTGACATAATATTACATTTATTTATGAAATAAATAATTTAGAATAAATACTCAGTGGCTACATGACATTCATAGCAGTTTAAATGCTAACACTAGATTTGTGAATACCATCGTTTTGGAAAAATACCATACAACACATGACATTTTTCCAGATTGAGATATTTCAAAGTTGGAGTATCACAGAATGATAATTCTCAACTATAATCGGATGGAATCACTAGACCCATTTAAGAGTTAATTACGAGATGGGAAAGTACAGTATATACATGCCCGTATAAACGTATGTTATTTCAGGTAATCGGATTTGTTTCCCCGTCAGAATTCCTCGAAAACTATTTCCCCGGACACAAAACCTAGATCCACATTTTTTTTAGCAAAGGGTCTCGGAGTCGCTAAAAAGTTATTCTTGGGAATTCACGCTCATTACGGAATTGAATTCGATGAAATTTGGGGTGCATTCATAAAAATTGCGAAAAACAGTTTTAAAATAGACCTGGACTTGAAAACATATTTAGTTTCTATTTAACAAGCATATTTTAAGTTATGAATTGACGTTATCGGCCGAGACGGATTAATTGTCCCCTAAATAAGAAATGTTATAATTGTACGGGAAATATACAAACAATTTTTGGACATTTGGATAAAGTAAAATATACTCATGAAATATTTTAAAGGCTTAAATTCAAATACTTTAATCAGCTGAGTGTACAAACATGAATTCCAACATTTCAAATACAGAGCATTATGGATTTTTGACTACTAAAATGAAATGTCTAAGGTTACGGATTTTTTTGCAATTTTATGGTACTCCATTTACAAATCGATCTATCAATCGGCCAAACGGTCGCTCATCAACTGCGTCCAGGTGTCTTACATATCGAAACGCGACTGTTTCTTCGATTACCGATTTCTACGATCTAGCCAAGCGGCAGCGCTCACCCGAATATTCATATTCGTCTTCAACTCCTTCGATTACGAAAAAGTAAGGTAACTAAAGGGCCCGCAACTGATTCTAAACCGGACGGAGAATACGATGCGACGCTCCCAAAATGGAACCACAATTAAAGTCGTTACAGGAATCCATTGTAGGGGCGAAAATAGATTCTGCCCACCAGAGCATGTCAGCGATTGTATCTCTAGAAATGGATGTCACCCAGGAGATCTCGCCACTAAAGGTCTAGCTTGAGGAAAAGGATCGACGAAATATTCGAATTTGAGGATTAAAAGTTGAGAGGAGAAAAATCGAATTCCATGGTTGAATGTTGACTCGCAATGCAAAGGCGAGTATACAAAAAATAAAAAGGTCGTCAGAAGGTATTAGAAGTTCAGGTGAATGACGATTGGTTCATGTGGTCGTATGCACAGGAAGAAATTGGAAGAGAGAAGACTTCCCCATCTTCAGCATGTTCTTCCAATGTCGGTGAAAGCTCCCTCCCCATGAAGCTTCCAAAAAACTTATAGAGCCAGCAACTTTTGCCAGCTTCAGAGGCTGAATGGCACCGCTTCTGATTCAACGCTATCGAATTTAACCTCCTTCATCGCTAGTGACAAACTGTCATCCCGCCTAGAGCATTATTGTTTCATGAAAAACCTTCCTCCAACATCATCTTCTGGAATATACATTCCATTCCTTCTTTTTCTATTCCATTCCAATATGATGACTTCCCAACTTACATCTGTTCAGCATCCAAAGAGAGCTCACCGCAAACTTTCCATTGATGTTCCGAATACTTTATTCTCCCCAATACTACTTGCATATTATCATAATAGTATCTTTGAGCTTAATGTATAAACTATTGGAACAGATGCATATTATATTTCCGTTATGGAGCGGAACAGCTTTAAGACTTTGCTTCGCGGCATCAATGAATAGTCTCCACTCTTCGTCCTTATAAATGTTCGATTTTAGTTCATCAACCAATATCTGTACAACAGTACAATACCAGGGAATTCTTCCCTCATCTTTAGCGAAAAATTTCTGAAACTCCTTTTCTCTTTCACGGTAATAGTAAACAGTGTTTCCTGTCATCAACATATTATTTCGCCTCAGATCTCAAATTGCACTTCCCTTGTCCCTATCCTACCTAAATTCTCATCTTGCGTACTTCTTATGTAAACCTAGGAGACTGCAGTAAAGAAAAAGGAGAACAATTGCATGCAGACATAAGTGAAATGAAGAATCGATATCAAGGAAGATGGTATGTAACATGATGGCAGATTACTGTTGGACTCAAAAGAGAGAAACAGATCTGAATGCTAAGAAGAGAAAGAGAAACCTAATGCACAGATCATTTGTTGACAAAAGAGTTAGATACCAGAGAAATACACCATAAAGAACATAAGACGAAACTTGATTAAAATCCGCAGATTATTTCAGAATTTGTTCTGAAATAATTCACATCCATGATGTTTGGAGCTCAATGGACATCAGATTTGAATTCATGTAGTAAAAATATATTAGGGCAATATTCGATATAATCTAGAAAATTATAGAAAAGTATATTCAGCTATATCTTGCTACAGTACAACCTCTCTTGTTCGACACTTCGCTTGTTCGACAACCTCCCTAGTTCGACAGTGCCGGACCTCCTTAGTTCGACAGTGGGCGGAGACTTCTTCCCTCTCCCGCCCCGTCCATTATATTACCGACGAACACGAACGCACCCATGCCGGACTCGGACGATTGCACCTCACCCGTCAAATCGAACGACATAACCTCCGCATTTGTTGTTGTTAAGTTTTAGTCTTCTACTTGACTTCTATATATATGGCAAGGAGGCTGGAAATTAATGCTAGGAAAACAGAAGGTTAGAAGGTTAGCTGAAGAGGAAGAACTACTATATTTTAGATAGTATAATGTTCAGAATTTACAGTCGGTTCTTATGATTTGAAGAATATGGGTTACACATCAGGAACCTTAAGCATCAGGTTACACATAAAAATCTAACTTTTATATAAAATCTAAGTTTTGATAATAAATATTTATTTTTACTTTAAAATAATGCAATTCGATTATTCCTGTAAAAAGAAAATTAACTTTTTTGTAACCAACTAGTCTAGGTTATGTTGGGCTGTTGAATTACCTGATTTATTTGGATCGACGTTTTCCCGAGAGCTCATCTTTTATAATCTTCTAATATTTAATTTAAATATAATCACTTGATTTTACAAAATCGCTTTCGAGTAAAATATACGTACTTTCAGTATGTTTGACTTCGCCGCCCAGTACACTTATGTTCGTAAAAACAAATGAGCCAATCACGATTGCGTGACGTCATAGTGGGCGTGGTTAAAAAAAATGTCAAACTAGCGAGGTTAGAGAGAGAGCGTCTGGCACCGATCATGTCGAACAAGAGAGGTTGTACTGTATTGTGCAAAATGTGTGAGTGTTGTAGTTCAACAGATTTCTGCTTCAGAAATATGGTAGGCCCGCCCTATGTTATACCTATCAACGTTATATGTCTATCCAAAGTTATACATTTGGCTTGCCCAAAGTTATACCACTCTCTTCCTCTTCTTCCCCCACCACACTGCTTAGCTCAGCTACACTCGCTTTGCAATACTCGCACACAAAGCACTCATTGCACGGATATAAACAGAGTTACGGAAGTGGGGATAGTGAGGGGCTATAACTGTGGAGAATCGTTCGCCATTTTGAAAGAACATACGATATAACTTAGGATAGGGCATGCTTTAGTTCATTAAAATATATAAGTCAGACACTTTTCAACATTTTTTGGACAAATAACTGTAAACCATTTTTGCTACTTTTCGAGATTTACTTGAAAGTTTGATTAGGGGGGGGGGGGATTAAATGGACTTCGAGATTCCGGTCATTAAAGTACAAAACGAGACTAGATCTACTTCACGAAGGTCAAAACAATCTTTTCGAAATTTCTCGTACATATTTAGGGCCTGAGACACCAGGCGGTTTTTCGCCGCACGGCGCCGAATGTTTGTATTTGTCTCCGATACTCGAGTACCCCGAGACAAAAACACTGGCTGCCGCGTGCAATATATTTTCTATTGAATAGTAAGGAGGATCACAGAATAAATGATTTCGATTGTTGGATATTATCGATTATATATTTCAGCACGTGCCTTTCTTTACAACAACATGGAGAAGAAGGAGCTTGACCGGGAAGTGCTTATACGCTATACATAAATCCTGTAGATGTCGCTACTATGTACATTACACCGTGTAAACCGCCTCATGTGCGTTTTATCACGCTTCATTTTCGTATTTTCTGCGATTTACTTGAAATGTTGGGGATGTTCGGACTAAACGAACTTCAGATTCAGGTTCAGCTCATCAAAATGTACATAAAGACTCAAAGGTCGTGTTAAATGCACAGACAATTTTTGTATATTACGTATCTAGGGCGGAAATGAACTAATTGCGGCGAGGGTAATAAGGGAGGTCGTAGGGGCAAAAACTGCTAATCGCCGAAGGCGAAGGAGTGTATGCAATGCGTTTCCGCCCGCAATTACACTATTTTCGTCACGCCTGCATGGAAATTCGCGGTCGTGCAAAGAAAAAGCTCGGCAGGCGGCAAAACGTGCCCGATCGCCTTCTGCACATGCGTAGAAGCGCAGCTGAGGTATCCGGCGACAATCAACCCCTTTTCGATTGCTTTACCGGCATGTAAAGACCACAAGTTTGTGCAGGTGTGACTAAAAGTAATATGTAATATCTTTTAGGTTGTAGGCGTTTATGCATCGCTTATAAAAACGTTACATTGTTACATAAATGTTACATAGTTGTTACATAACTGTTACTTTTGTGTTTGCAGGGGTTTACATGATAAAGATCGAGAAAGAAACTGTGAAAAAATCTGTGTAAGATTTTAAGAAGTGAATAAAAAATATTACAAAAATATATACGTTTGATGGCCTTTTTCTACTTTTTTGGTACAATTCGTCTCGGGTTGAATATGTGCGTGGATATTGTGGTTGATTCATTGTTAATACAACATAACAATGGTGTAAAGTAGACCCTGATTGACACTCTTACGCTATAATTAAAACATAAAAGCGAATAAAATGAAACAGGGGCTTCTGTAAGCTGTTAGTTTTTCTAAAATTTTCAAAATGACAATTATGGAGACTAATGTAATCGAATATTTGGAAGTTGTATTATGAACAGAAATATAAATTGTGTTAACTTCAGTTAAAAAAAATGAAGAATTATGATGGATAAATATTGTCTACAAATGTCGCTCTATCATGCACTTTACAATAACTTACCTTTCAAATATTAGCCTGAACATTCATAAAACAGATTTTACGCAATTATTATATAAGTAATATTTTAATTTAAATTTTTTCATTTTTAATAAAAAATTTATATGATTTGTACAAAAAACATATTTTTATAATTGCATGAAGAATGTATAGGTGCATGTGAAGGAATTAAATCTGAACTAAAGGTTGTTTGTTTATTTGCAGAATTCCTATATACAATTCATAATAATTATGTACGATATTACTAACGAATGTTAATATAACACTTGTTACTTATACAGAAATCTATTCCTTCCCATAATATTGATTATGATTATATTTTCTTTACTTTCAGTGAGATTGAGAATAAAAATTACAAACTACACATAAATTATTAACAATTTAATATGAGCTATGTTTACAACTTACAATATAAAAAATTTACTGTTAAAATACAAAGATCTGTAATGAGCAATTCTAAGTTTCTTTAGTTATAGTTTGCTCTAAATATATCTTAATAACAAATTACATTGAGCAATTTAAAGTAGCCTGCCTCATAACTTTTTCAGTACAATTAGAACACTAACAAATAAAAGACTTTGAATTAGGTAGCATACTTTTATTGCTTCTCAGTTGCACTTGACTGTTCATCATTATTTTCAATTTCCTCGTCTTCTACAAGTGGCTTTTTGTAGCTGTTTTCAGTAGACACCAAAAATGACACAATTGTTGTATTTGCTTTCAGTAATGTGTTGTTGATTTCTGATATAGTCTGCAATGAGTTTGCAATTGCAGCTGAAACATAATAATTCATTATAATTATATGACTTGCATTTAATAAATGTAATAATTAAAATAATTCAAATTAAGGAATATTATAAAGTATAAATATGCACGTATATTATAAATTACACAAGTGATTTTTTGTACTTACTAATAGAACTGGAAATGTCGGTAATCGTTGACTCATTTTCAATTTTTAAACGCTTAATTGAATTTTCCATTTTAGAAACTCGATTGGGGTTTAGAAATCAGAAGTAGATTATGTAAATGACATGTGAAAATGACAAGCAAATTGGCGGGAGCATGAAGCACATTACTGTTCACACCCTGGTATTGCACATGTTTGTATTTGCATTATTATTTGGTTAAAAAATATATCTCTAGAACTGGTCCCGAAAGTCCCCAAATTCGATACTGTAAAGGTGCTGTACAGGCTTTAGGGGAAATTTTTCCGGATGCCATTAAGGTGGCTCGAACGCGCCTCGGCCCTGACATTTGCGGGTTCCGAAGGACCCCAATTATATGAGCAGTTCTTTTTAAATTTGTCCGTCCTTGCTGTATTTATCTACTAGATTCTCATTAAGTTACGCAAATATTAAGTAAAAAAGTTTTGCCAGTTAAAAAAACAACGCGTGTTTAACTACTGATTAGTCGGAGTCCATACCATACCGCATATTTTAAATGTTTATTGACGAATATTTTTTCTACTCATTCGGTGAAGGTACATTTTTAAAACTAGAATGAAACCCTTATTACATGTGTGATATCTACGTGGTTTTTGATTGAAATCTGTCATCTTAAAGTATTATTATATTTAAGAAAACATTGTTTTGCTGTGCATAACCCTATATACCTATGAGGCATTCCGTGTGAAGCGTATCAGTCAAGTCTCAGAAATGGTTCAAATTTTGCCATAAGTTAGTTCTTGGTATGCTGAAATGTTGTGCAAAATATTTTTTCTTAATTTTTAAAAACGTTCCAGTTATAAGCAACGAAAGTTTTTACGACTTTTTATTTCAAAAATTCATAACTTTTCTCCGTTTAGTTTTATCGAAAAGTTTTTCAAATAAAAGTTGTAAATAACAAGTTGTAGTTTACAATGAATTTTTTGTAATGCAAAAAAAGTTAATTATGCAGTATTTATTTAACAATTTATTTTTTCATAATTTTTTTAACTACATATCAGGGACACGCTAAAAAAAAGTAAAAAAAATATCTTCATATACTTCCAACCCTCCTTTATGTTATACAAAATTATGAAAGATGTATTTTTTTTCATTTTCGAGAAAATAATTCTTAAAGTTCTGCGCACGCGCGATTTCGTAGTCTGCGCGGCGCGGCCGCTTTCTGCTTCGGCAGCCGCACTGACTGCTAGAGCTATCGGCGCGTTTAGAACTTTTCAACCCATCATCTTCTCGAAAACTAAACAAAACATCGTTCTTGACTTTGTATAACTTACAGGAACAATGAAATATTCAGAAAGTACTTGTAAATTTACAAGATAAATTTGATAATAAACTTATGATTTAAAAAGTACTGATTTTTAATAATATAACATGTGAGTGATCGAAAACTTTATTGATAAATTCATTTCATTATTGTGTACACTTTTGACATAATTTGGCGTTTCCTTGCCGTTATTGCAGTCCTCACCACGTGGAGGTGAACGACTTTCGAGTCTTTTTTTTTTTTTTTTTTTTTTGTTTTTTTTTTTTTTTTTTTTTTTTTTATTTTTTAGTTTTAAATAAAAATAAAAAATTAAAATAATAATAATAATAATAATAAAAACTATACTTATGCGCCACGCATAATTTTCCGCGTTAATGCGCTTTCTGATCTGGAAAAAATCTTGCTTTTTATTTGTTGTACAGACACTGATAAAAAAGCATGAAATTGTCGGGTGCCTTGTAATGTTATTGCTGATTGTAGTCGAGACACCAGCCTTTTTTTGGTATCATCGTGTTTTTGAGTGGTGCAAAAAACAAAAGTTATATAGTTTTTAGTGTTACAAGAACCCATTCATACAAGACTTTAAAAGTTAAGATATGCCCAGTTGTGGTTCGTTGCAGACTTCCACGAGCAACAAGGCGTTTTACTGTGCCTCCCAGTAAACGAAAAGGAATTAAGGGCTTTTATCTTTTATTCTTTTATTGAACATTCGGAATTGGCAATTTTCCAATTCCTTTATAGGAATTCACGCGTGAAACATGTGAATTTCGTGAATTCCGTTGAATTCTAATACGCAACTTTTTATTCCGCGCATTTCCATTGGATTCCCTAACCTAACCTAAAACAATATGGATTCGTTGGAACTGTCAGGAATTAAAATTGTAATTTTTTATTCCGCGCAATTCCATTCAATTCCCTAACCTAACCTATAATGTTGTTATGATCCGTCTAAAAATTTAAGTTATATATATTATATGTTGAGATTTATTAAATGCTGATTATTTCTATTACGGGTGACGCCGGATTATAACAACACACTGCGATTCTCGGAATTATATTATTTCAATTTCTGTATTTAATAATTGTATAAGACTTTATTTAATAATTTGATTTTTAATAAAGGATAGAAGTAAACATTGAAATGCATTACATTGGAATAATTAATACTAAACAGTACTGTGGATTTATTCCGTGTAATTTAAAGTAATTATATTTTATATTAGTTAAATGTATAATCTATATTCATAGGTGTATGTGATGTTTGTATATGTGCATATAAGAAGGATTTGAATATAAGTACGATTGATGCCGAAACCTTCCGAATTTTGTATTGTGCGTGTATCGTGATTATGTATATGTTAGCGTATGAACCATCGATAGTTTTGAACTGTTAACTGTCAAGTTAGTTAAGCTCTGACTACGACGCATAAGCAGAATTATTAATTCTTTCTAACTGTCAGTTATTATAGTTTTATATTACGGTGAGTCCCGACGTGGCCGTGTAAAAACTTTTAATAATAAAAAAAAGGCAATGTTTAATTTGATGAAAGTGCTGGTGAGTCTTAGACAAGTGATTCGCGTATAGTTAACCCGTATTCCTAATCCAATGCATTTGCGAATTCCTGTAGAGGAATAAGTGGTATCCCGGACCTTAATAAAATCGATTCCAGTTACCGAAGAAAATTCGTAACAGTAAGAAATCGTAACAATGTTTACATCAATATTCTCAGGGATTCCTTGGAATTCGTGGGAATTGCAAATTTAACTTTTTTATTCCAGTGAATTCCATCCAATACCTTCAATAAAGGGATTCAACGGAATTCAAAATTCCAATCCCTTTCCGTTTGCTGGGCTCCTACACCATCACATGGACCTTTGCCATGTGATGTTGCGAAAAAGTGCCACTCTGCTTCAATTCCAAAATCTTGTATATGATGTGTCAGATTTATAAAATTGCTCTTGTTTTTATATTGTGCAGATACACCATCAGAAAAATAAATTAATACAACTGCAATTCAAAATTTTTCTTTTAATTTCATAAGCTTGCTTTGGAACAGATGAACAACGACTATATTGTGGTTTAAATCCTCAGAAATGATTACAAAGCTTAAATGTTTGATCTCATTCTCATCACGGTAATAAACAACAAAATGATGAATTGTCGCCTGATTATTGTTCCAGTGGAAACTTTGAATTTCGTCTTGTACGACAAACCCGTAATTTTCTGCAAAATCACCAAGGATTAAAAACTCTCCATCTTTTAAATTGTTTTTACGATATTGCATATATCCACTCTGTTCCTTTGCGATGAAATCATGGATTTTCAGTTTTTTCGAGGGATTCCTTCAAATTTGCAATAAATTCTTCGCTTGCCGTAGTGACTTTTTCTAATGTACATCGATCTGTATGTGTCTATCTGCAATATGTTCATTGTTATTTAACTACAATTTGTTATTTACAACGTTTATTTGAAAAACTTTTCGATAAAACTAAACGGAAAAAGTTATGAATTTTTGAAATAAAATGTCGTAAAAACTTTCGTTGCTTATAACTCGAACGATCTTAAAAAATTAAGAAAAAATATTTTGCACAACATTTCAACATACAAAGAACTAACGTTAGGCAAAATGTGAACCATTTTTGAGACTTGACAGCAATCGAGATTGGATAAGATTGGATTGAAAATTTCAATTCATTTTGAATTCGTACTTTGATTCCGTAAATATTTATTCAAATGGATTGAATTCCGAAGAAAGGAATCCATCTGTATTCAATTTTACGAATACAATCTGAAGCGAAATTTGCCGGATTAAATTTCAGAAAAAGTAATCCGTCTGTATTCAATTTTACGAATATAATCGGAAGCGTAATTTGCCGGATTAAATTTCAGAAAAAGTAATCCATCTGTATTCAATTTTACGAACACAATTACGAATACAATTGGAAGCAGTATAAGAATACAAATAAATACAGCCCAGTAAACGAAAACTAATAGAAAGTTAAAAATACGAATTGAAATGAAGTCAAGTGAATTAAAATGAATTCAAGTGAATTAAAATGAATTAAAAAGTGGATTCAATCAATCATTTTCATGTGTTTTAATTCATTTTAATTCACTTGAATTCATTTCAGTTCGTATTTTTAACTTGTTTTCGATTACTGGGAGATTTATTCAAAGTTTATTTCTTGAAAGAAAACTTTTTTTGCATTGAAATGAATACACGTGGATAGTTTTGAGTTGAATACGGATGTATACAAAGTTTCGTTTTTGAACGAAAACTTTTCTTGCATTGAAATGAATACGCTTAGGTAGTTTTGAATCCGTAATGTTGAATATAGATGTATTCAAAGTTTCGTTTTTAAGAAGAAAACTTTTTTTGGATTGAAATGGATATACTTGGATCGTTTTGAATCCGTAATGTTGAATACGGATGTATTCAAAGTTTTCTTTTTGAAATACAGCTATTTTTGGATTGAAATGAATACACTTGGATAGTTTTGAATCCGTAATGTTGAATACGGATGCATTCAATATTTCGTTTTTAAAAAGAAAACTGTTATTGGATTGAAATGAATACACTTAGGTAGTTTGGAATCCGTAATGTTGAATACGGATGTATTTAAGATTTAATTTTTAAAAAGAAATCTTTTTTTGGATTAATATGAATTCAGTATGGATTCAGAATTTAATAATTGAATCCAATTCTATACAACTCTATCCAAATTCGATTGCTGGGAATTTTTGTTAGACATGGATTAAGTATAAAAAAAATGCTCCCAATTTGCTCCGCCCTACAAACCACCTTCTCACATTTCTAGCCTAACCCGTAACCGAAGGGTTAATTAAAGTTGTTTTGTTACTAGATTATGGTCACAGATTAATAACAGATCGCTAAAGGTCCCGTTTTCTTGTAATCAAAAATTTAGGCTGATTTCAGCGCCAATGCCGACATTTGGAGCGGCCGTTGCTGTGACTAACGTGACGACATAACATACCGATAAAAAGCCGAATTATTCGCTTGTACGCGGTTGTACTGTATTCGCCTACGCCTTATTTGTGGCCCGGCATTTTGGCAATAAATTCTTTTTGAGGAAGTTGGACACTTTGATACATTTGATACAAGTACACATTTATTTCAACTTTGTTCTTTTTGCGCTACCTATTTCTTGGTTAAATACCAAAATTGCAATCAGATATTTTTCGCGATTTCTTTTTAATATTGATTTCGTGTGATTTCTATAAAAGTAAAGTCATGCTGAATTGCACAAAATTTCACAATATTTATTTCAATTATGAATATTTTAAAGGTCTAATTTTTTCATAGAAATTTCAATAATTTTACATTTCAGATTCAAAATGAAGCCTACACCATCCTTTAGCGAAACTGATCTTAGATTGATGCAGGGTTTTGTTGCATTGTGCAAAGATGACCCTAGTATTTTGTTAAGACCAGAGTTAAAATTTGTTAAATCATTTATTGAAGATTTCGGTGGAAAAGTAGAAGTACCAAAAACTGAAACGCCCAATAATGACAAACCAACGGCTGAACCAGAAGTAGTTCCTCCGGAAGCACCTGAGAGCGAAGACAGTGATCTTGAGATGGACATGACTGGAGTCGTTGGTAAGTTTAACTTTAATATTATTTAACAATTACATTTTTAAAGAAATAAACATTGTTTTCTAAATGTCATTTTTAGAACCTGATACCGATAAACCTCAAGAAATGGGTGACCTCGAACGTATACCTACAGAAGACGAAGAAGCAGAATCACAAGCAAAACGTTCGGAAGCAGTTGCTGCGTTTGGTGAGAAAGATTATGAGAAAGCTATTAAATTATACACTGAAGCTATACTGCTGAATCCTCAAGCCTCTCTTTTGTATGCGAGAAGAGCACAAGTATATTTGCTTCAAAATAAACCAAATGCAGCTATTCGAGATTGTACACGAGCAATAGAGTTGAATCCAGATAGCGCAGCAGCTCACAAATTTAGAGGCAGAGCAAATCAATTACTTGGCAAGTGGGAAGAAGCAGCTACTGATTTAAGGCTAGCATGCAAATTTGATTTTGATGAACAAGCTGATGATTGGCTCCGAGAAGTCACACCTAATGTAAGTAATCTGTTAATTTTATTTGTTAAATTTTCAATTTAATTGATAAATACATGTGCTGAGATATTGAAGACTATTATTGCCATTATTGTATTTAAATGTAACAGATGAAAAGAAACAAAATTTCCTCTTTATAATTAAGGAATAATTTTGATCTACTAGAATAAATCTAACGACATTCCTTGTCTATTTTAAAAAGTGTTAGAAACTTCTTTTATTTTTAAATTAATATAAACTGTTTAACCCTCTTGCACCCAGCTACGTTTCTGTACGTTGGAGCCTTTTCTTTCATTAATTGAAAATTATACAACATTTTGAGGTCTATGACCTCTTAAATTAAATGTGAGAACTCTTTAAGAAAGGCTGCAATAGAAAGTCTAAATTTTATTCGTTGCATTCATAAACGGTAAACTTTCAGTGAAATTTGCCATAATTCAGTATCGTATCCGCAATAATTTTTCATTGTTTTCTCCTGAACAAGACTTATCAACATCTATTTTTCTACAAACGTGTGTCTTAATAGTGACTTATACGTTAATCTATAATAGTATATACCGGACCAGAAATTAAGTCACAAAAAATAAAAAATAGTATTTCACAGCAGAAAAAGATTATGGGTATCCGATTGTTTTCAATTTTCTTTCAGAATGTGTGTTTTTATTTCCCTGTTTTACGTAAGTAAATATTTTGCTTTGAAAATATGATCATTTTTTTTTAATTTATCCATTTTTTAAATTCTAATGGGATTGATCTCCTTACAGTTTGTTACTTTGATGAAAAAGTAAATCCAGATATATGTTATATGTACATTTTATTTATTCACCATTTTCATTTTAAAACTGTAAATTGAAGTTCTTCATCAGCGACCCCCAATCCAAAAATCCAGGTGCACCTGAAAAACCAGACAAATTGAATTGAAAAACACACTTCAAAAACCTGACTTTCAAAAACCAAACATTTAAAAAACAGACACTCAAAAACCAGACATTTAAAAAACAGATTCATAAATCAGATATTTCTAAAAACTGACTTTCAAAATGTGTTTGCATTTTGAAATGTCTGATTTTTAATGTCTGTTTTTTTAATGTTTGTTTTTGAAATATCTGGTTTTTGAATGTCGGATTTTTGAAGTGTCTGTTTTGTGATTTGTCTGGTTTTTGAGGTGCACCCAAAAATCCTTATACAGTAGTCCTTCCCTTATTCTAATTTCCCTTATTATAATTTTTTTCTCGTCTCCTATTTTAATATTTCTCCTCACGCGTCCTCCCCACTGACGTGTTTTGGCGTGTGGATTTTCTAAATACAAGTAGGCCCCGTCCTAAGTTATACAACCGGTTCTTTCAAAATGGCGAAAGATTCTCCAAAGGTAAAAATAGCCCCTCGATGTCCCCATTTCCGCATCTTTGTTTATATCCGTCCAATGGGTACAGTAGTGCTCCCATTAAGTCATACAGTCGGAGCAAGCAGGATGGCGGCATCTCCCCTTAAGTCATATTTCATAACATTCAATTTCAATGGTTTTGCAATGTAATTTTCTAGTACTTTTGGTACATTTGTTAGTTACATATTTATACAAAACGTTACGCGAGCTACCGTTAAACAGAACACGTGATTAGGGAACGCATCAGGATTTGTAACCTATAAAATTATAACTTACGGGGAGCATATGACTTAAGGGAAGATGACTTAAGAGGAGGACTACTGTACTTCTGTGTGTAAGTGTCGCGAAGCGCTGTAGTGGGGGAAGGAGAGAAAGAGAGTGGTATAACTTTGGACAAGCAAAAATATAACTTGGGATATACATATAACGTTTGCGGTATAACTTAGGGCGGGGGCTATTGTACAAATAACGGCGCATGCGCAACAAAAGAAAAAGAGACAAAAGTGAGACAGCAAATCTTATTAGTGGGGGAGAGGAGAAAATTAGAATAAGGGAGGAAGGCCAACATCTTGCCTGACTGCTAAATAAGAATAAGGGAAGGACTACTGTACAGCAATTTTTCTCAACTACTATCAAGTATTACTCCACACTAATGCATTAGTGGCCTTATTGATACTAATAGTGGTATTGCTAGTTACTTCTGTTAGTTACTAGTACCCATCAGAAGGCAATAGTAATTTATAGTGCCAAAAGTAGCTAAATATTATCTCTAATAATCAACAGTGCAGGAGTTATGAAATCTACCACCAGATGCGCTCACGGATCGCGCACGTATTTTTCGTTCCCATTATAAAAATGGTATTCTTTTATGTAAGAAAACGACGGGTACGATTAGATCACATATTATTTGCGACAAATCAAGTCAACTTTACAAAATTGGTCAGCAATATTGGATCCGCCATTTTTAATTTCGATAATCTGATATTAGATTCGGAATCTGCGACGGCGAAAACACCCGAGTACTGATTTTCTGGTAAATCGGGACACTTTTACAAAATTGATCCGCCATATTGGATCCGCCATTTTGAATTTCCGAAAACTGACAACGGATCTGGAATCAGCGACCTCAAAAATCGTTAAACACGATACTTTTCTCCTTCCATTTTGTAAATAAAAAAACATGGGCATTTGGTAGTGTTTTAGTCCGGGATAATTCGGGCGCAAGAGGGTTAAAAGTAAATTTCATTTTGATAAAATATTTTACAGCAATAATAAATATTTTTAAGTCATTTCGTCAGCCATCAAATCCTTTCTTAACTATTTAATAATATAATACCAAAGTGTGAAATAATTAATTAGTGTCAATTTCATTATTCAAATACAAATTTATTATTTCTTTATGATGGAATTATAATAAAAAATATTTGTCAATATCATTACTTATTGTCAGGGTTGGGTAGTAGGAAATTATAAAGTTAAAAGTTAAGTTAAAAGCTAAAAAGTTAATTAATATTAACTTAACTTAATTACTTTTTAGATTGTTAACTTGTAACTTAACTTAATTAAGTTTACTTTTAACTTTATTAGTACGTTAACTAAACTTCTATTTCAATTAACTAATTTACGAGTTAAATTTTAACTTAACTTACAATTAGTTATTTTTTTGTACAGTTAACTTTAACCCCTTTGTTGCGGACGACAAAGATCTTTGTCATTTAGGACTTTTCTCTGACTGTGACAAAAACGCCAATCTTTTTCAAAAACAAGATGTTAATAAAAAGATACAAGTTCTTAAAATGTGTTGTTTTTACGATTTTTAAAAAATCTTTGTCTTGAGCTATGACATCGATTAGGTCAATTTCTGTATTAAAAGATAATGAAATTGATTGAAACTCGATATCCAGAGGTTTTCTGACGTTGCCCTTTACAAATCTGATGGTATATTTTGAAAATTCAAAATGGCGGATCCAATATGGTGAACACATTATCAAAAAATTTAACCATTTTCCTTGAAACTTGATACACAGGGGTTTCGAGGTCGTTGATTACAAATATGAAGATGTATGTTGAAAATTCAAAATGGCGAGCAATTTAAAAAAAAAATGTTAGCCTTCCCCCATTAGTTTCGACATACAATATCTATTTACACACTTTACCACGTGGAGGTTGGAGAAAGGTCTTCAAAGTGCTTATTTTTTATTTATTTCCTTTTTTATATGTTTTATTGTTTTTTTATTTTTTTTCACATGTAACACGATAACTCGAGAGTACATCTAAGAAAAATCTTAAATTTACACGGGATACTCTGGATGAATTATAATAAACTCTGTGAAATACCTCTAAAAACTAAATATATAAATTTGTAGCTGCAGAATCAAAAAAATTTTTGGTTTAAAAAAAAATCGGGTATAAATATTCTAAAAAGAATTACGAGAGTGTATTGCTCTAACAATCTGCCACGAGTAGCATTGTTGTAAGGCAACAAAGCGCGCTGTCCTGCGTTCTACGGGAAACCAATGAATAACGAATTGTCGTAATTTTTAATATGCAAAAACTCACATAAGATTCGCAATCAGTTTGAATTTTGATTAAGGCTACCGCCAAGCCCAGGTCCACTGTTTTGACCGTATAGAAGGCATCAAATTGCTGTAGTGCGCAATATTCGTGAGGTTGATACAATCATCAATTGCTAATGCGACAGTGCTCAGAAACCAGATTTGTCATGAGACAAAAGTAGGGACCAAAGAAGTTACAATGCAAATTTCTGAAAAATATCTTGCATAAAGTAGTAATTGTACTTACACACGAGATTCAAACGGATATACACAATTTTATGGAAATGTCATCAAAATACATTGTTCTATTCTTCATAATTCGAAATAGCCTAATTTTTACGGCTTTGTACTGCCATATTGGACGTCGCTATCTTGAATTTCGAAGCTCTCATCCTCCCATTTTGAAGATAAGGGTCCATGGACGCAAGATTTGTACTACCTAGACAATTTCCGATCCGGTTTCGATGAGAAAATATCAATTGAAGAACATATTTTCGTGAAAAAATCGTAATTTTTTTCAAATAAACAAATATAACTTCCTTTGTTTTTATTTTTCAAAAATTCCGATGACAGATTCTGAAAGATCACAAAATTTCACGTCAGAAATGATTATTCCAACATTTTTTTAGGGCCGATATGATAAAAACAATACCCGCTGAAAATCATTCAGAAAATTCGGACGTTTGGACGTTAATGGGTTAAGTAACGTCCCATTTTTTGCCAGGGAACTTACTCAACCCTGCTTATCGTACATAATAAGAGTCAATTCTTATGTAATAATGTGATATCGTCAATTTTGTTATTTTTAAATGTTAACACTCATTATACCCAATTTAAAAAAAGGAGTAAGGATATATGTATACATAATCAAGAACACAGTTAGGTCAGTTTGGAAAACAGCATCAGCTGTAACTCGCCTCTTGGCTTATGTATTTCTAGATATAAGTATATGTATTATTGTAGAGAACATTAGTTTTATATTTACCAATAAAGAAGTTAATAATAATAATAATAATAATAACTTACATATAAAATTGTATTCTGCAGTTTAATCAGGATGAATTTTGCTGGGTCATAAAATTTAGTCAAACTGTTTACCTAACATATAAGAAAAAAATGGGCATATAATACGTAGCTAACATGAATCGTTTTGTGTTTGAATAACACAAAGAAAGACTGTTTTACATTAAAACGCATGTTTATGTATGTTTAAAAGTCATATATTGTATACACACCTAGGTTGCATATCCTTGGAAACAAAAACGAAAACTGGTAATTATAATCACAGCAGATACTATTCTAGATCATAATTCTATATACTATGGTATATGTTGTGATGAATAATGCTCTTTGCACGATAGGAAAGTCTATCGAGTCTCTTAAAAAATCTAACGATGAACTTAAATATCGCGTAATTCAGAAATATGCCACATTTCTTGTACATACTACAGTGACTTGTTCCTTCAATCATAAAGTACATTTTCAAGTCGGAGAAATTGATTATGCAGTTTTAGACAAATCCTTTATTAATTTCAAACTAATTAAAAGCTGGATTTAAATAAAATAAAAGCTGTTCATTCCTTAATAAATTACATCACTGTTTCATTGGCTAAAGAAGAAAATAGCAACATGATTGCCTCAAGAAACTTTATCAACAACGTTTTATTCCCCAGTTTTATTTATTTGAACTCTTGGAGAAAAGTGACAAACACTTAAAAGAAGTTTTCTTTTGGTTTTCTTAAAATTAAATTCAGATGTTGCAAACATCAACTCAGCGTATTTGACACAAACACAGTTTGTTAATATTTAACGGTGTTCCGATGGAACAAACTAAATTATAGGTGGTAATAATAAGTTTTACATTATTTAAATCTTTGGTGTATAAAATCGAATTTTCTCATTCCATGACAGTATAGGTTTTGACTGTCATCTGTGTTCATTGGCAAAGAATTCGTTCCAAACAATATAAAACTAAATAAAAGTTAAATCAATGCAATCCATGGTCTGTCAATAATGTTCACAAACTTTTTTCTTTGGTACATATTTAGGAAACTATTGAAATACACTTCTGTTTCATTATTTATTTTTAATACTAGATGCACCTGACTGTTTAGCCCATTCCAGTAGAACACCCTTAAGGTTCATACTTGCTTTTTGAAGAAAAGCGAAAAGTCTATTTCCCATTCACACATATCGACCTCATTCTCACATATGTTTCACAGTGGAAATAATATTATAACTGAAAGTAAGCTAAATTAAACTTAACTTCCGCTGGACTTAATAAAACAGCGGAAAAATCTACTTCTTTACAATAGTTTCGTTTGTTCTTCCAAGAGTCTCGGCTCTCCTCGGAACGACGATGAAGCTTGTCGATGCGCGACATCCTCGCTCCGATTGGGTTCTTCTATACCCGTAAAGGATTTTATTTGATCTTCGAAGACCAATAAGTTTTCGATGATGCGAATCCATACGGATTTTGCGTGAAATTTGTGAAATTCGGCAGATCAGCCGCCCATAGTGAGCTTCAAACGGTGCACGAGAAGCTACAAAATAAAGATGTATCATCGGTGAACTGACTCGTCGATTCTTATTTACTTTATAATTACCACAAATAACAAATTTGCTTAGGAACATCGATTTTCGGTGTTCCGCTTAGTGTTTTCAGTTTCAACTCATTGTTGCTCTCGGAGCACCACTTGGAGTGCTAGGGCGCACTGGTTCGTGTTCTTCTTCTAGATGGGATGCTGCAGATTTTTTGTACTTCCCTACGAGCTCCGGAAAGTCATATGCAATGGCGACATCTAGCCTGTTTATGGGACACCCGCGGAAGTACGTGCATGTTGTGCTTAGTAACGGAAAATTGTAGAGCGGATTCAACCGGAAGAAGTCTCTGTAGACGTCAGGGTCAGGAAGGTCGTAACGTGAAATATTGGTTAGCGTACTCAAACCTTCGTAGATATGATAATCTTGGGGATTTTCGATGATTTTGTCACTGATGTCCTTCTTGTTGGCGAAGAAAGTTTTTTGGTTGTAATATGTGGTTAGGTAACAATCCACCATTTTTGCGTGGTTTCGTACTCGGACCTACAAAATTATATTCATTTAAATACGGCCAACATATGGTTCTTATTCTACAGTTCAGAATAAGAACGATCAAACCACAGTTAAATAAAAGGTCTTCCAAAATGGGTACCCGTTTTCTTTATTTTTTGCTTTTGATCGATTGTACTGAGACAAAATAGCGTTATTTTTAGTGAAAAACCCGTAATTTTTACTTCGACCGTAAAAAATAATAACAAAAAAAATTTGTAATAAAAGGGGACCCTTGATCAGCAGCTACACTTTTAAAGGACTAATTTTTTTCCAGCCGCATGTATTTCAGATAATTCTACGACTAGTTATCCGAGGCTCCGGAAGACCTACTATTTTCGACATGGCCCACATCAATGCAGCATAACTCCGATATTGTTTAATAGTTTTCAATTAAAAAATTACAGTAGACACTTCAAATGTTACACAATAATATGCAAATAAATTATTTAAGTTAACTTTAGTAGTTTCTTTAAAAAAATCGACAACAATCAATAGAGACTGAAGATGGTGTTGACTGGAAATATTACAAGTTATTGTTAGACTTGTTGTGCGTCTTTCCGGCGCTACGTGACGCCACTGGCGTTGAAGAAAATCTCACATTACAAAGGTTTACCTTTTGATTAGAAACCACCGCTATTTAGGTAGTTCGGTTTACCAACAGAAAGGTACACCTATAGTAGTTGGTCTAAATAAGGTATTTAGTAGTAGAAACTAGTATCTGTCGCAGTAAATATTATGATTTCATGATAATTGATGTAACAGAAAGTCTTTTGTTGGTTTTAGCAACATATTTCTAGGTTTAACTACTTTTCAGGTAGTAAGTGCAGCTAAGCATATCTTTCCGTGTAAGTCTTATTTGACTCTTTTGTCAGAGCCATCTATTTTTGTCTGTGTATAAGCCGATTTCATTCTTTTCGCTGTTTATGGATTTTTTAGGTAACGAAAAGTCTTATTAGCAAAAATTTAATTAGCACAACAGAAATCCTCAAAAATATTTAGAATTATTTGCCTGTTTAACATTAATGTGCAGTATTCAGCAATTACTAAAACACAAGTTACTATTTAAAATAATATTGAATAAATCATTTTTAAATATGAATTTGTTATTATTACCAAAAGAAGGAATTTCACTTACGGCAAATCTCCTCGCACTGGCAATTTTGTGCTCGACTCTTTTGTCAATAGCGGTCCTGAGATCTCTGAGGAATGCCCTTTCCTGGGCGTATAGTAATCTTGTAGGTGCTCCAGCTTCATAGGGCATTGACCAAAGGGAGGTTGAGTACATTACCGGTGGTTCAGCACTTGACATGAGTGGTGATATGTTCCAAATCAATGCACCTTGTACACGCATTAGTTCCTCCGGTTTTACTTGATCAGCTTTGTTTAATATTATTCTTGTCTAAATGAATATATAGAATTATTGACAATGTGATTATAGTCTCTTAACTTAACACCCAAATTATTTTGGTCTTTTTAAAAAAAAATTTAGATCTAAATTTTGTATGATCAAACAATGATGATGCTTAGAAATTAAGAGAAAATTTAACTTTTCAACTCAAGTTGCCGCAATCTTTTCAAAATTATTGAAGTCATGCTAAATTTGGTTTTACAAAATGACTCTGAAAATAGTAGAATTAGATGCCCATAATTTGTCTTTAAATTTATTTCATAGCAATGGATACCAAAGCTAGAAAGAGTCATAAAAAAATAATTCTAATCCAGATAAATTTTAGTCATGGTTTATCATTAAGTTTGTTCTTTTAATAGAATATACGAATTTTAATGCTTGACTGAGTAAGAAAGGGGATTACTGGCGTGAAAGCAATCATGAAGTAAAATACCACTGATTTCTTAAAAACTTACTTGATACTCGCGGCCTTTTAATTGGTCGAGGATCGCCTCTGTTTCGGGTCCAACATCTAGTTTTGCAGGATCGTAAACGAGGAAAATTATGTCCGCTCGGTCAATGAACCACTGACAGGCGTCATTAAATGGAAACAGTCTTTGGACTTGCTTTCGAATCTCAAGAATTCCTGGTATTTCGACTATATTGACCTGAAATAATAACCAATATTAAGAGTCTCTTTCCTCGCACCAAATGCAAATACAATCGACGAACCTTTTCTAGAAGTTTACTTTTCAAACGATAACCTTTTAGTCGATCGAGCAATCCTTGCCCGAATTTCTGCAAACCAGAAAACGTCCAATCTGCAGCTAACTGCGTTCCATCCAGAATTTCCTCTTCGTCTCCGTGCATCAAGATATTAAAGTACGCTGGAGAAGGTTCAGCTCCTGAGTCAGACAAACCTTATTTATTTTAGTGTTAAAAATCATCTTCAATTTTTTCGTTTACATTCTCAGTGCCATTACCTGTTCTTAATGAAGTTTGTTTAAATTCCATATCCAGTAAATAGTTTATAATGGTTGATTTTCCACCGCTCCACGGCCCCATGAAGAGTACCAGAGGTTTGGAAAAAATCTCAGGGTCTAAACATAAATCATCAACGTTACGTTAAAAACTGTATCCTATCTTTCTGGTATAAGCAGAAATTCATATCTATTTACCTCCGAAGTGCCGATTGCTAAGGTCTCTATATTTATACAGGGTTTCTAGCGGCTGAATCGCATTATCGTAAACTCGCTTCAAATCGCGCAGTATAATGTCTCCAATCTTTTCGATTGCTCTCTCGGCTTCTTCATTCTCTTCGTCTAATTTGAGTAATTGATTGACATGCTCTCGAGGCCTTAGAACTTCTGGAATCTCAATCTCATTGATAAGTTCCTCTTCTGGTGTTGATTCCTCTTCTTCACTTCCGCCTTCTGCAATGGTAATAAAGGATTAAGCAACAATATTTTTTATTGTATTTCTTTTTACTCGAAATGATCAATTTTACCTTTTGACTTATTATCTTCCTCGTCCTTTTTATCCTCAGTCGTTTCGTTAGAATCTCGCTGATCCTCGGATGCCTCACCTGCATCGGTTGCAGATTTATCGACCTCTATACTATTTTCTGCACTTTTGTCATTTACTTCTTTACTTGCTTCTACGGAATTTTCTTGAGTTTCATTAGCGACAGGATCTTCAATACTTGCTACCGATTCATCCTTTTCCTCATCAGTTTTATCTTTTTCATGGGTTTCTTCAACTGTTTCGTCTTTTTCTTCAATAGTTTCGTTGTCTTCTACGGTTTCATCTTTTTCTTCGACTGTTTCATCTTTTTCCTCTATGGTTGCATCGTTTTCTTCGACCGTTTCGTCTTTTTCTTCAGCAGTTACGTCGTTTGTTTCAACGGATTTGGAATTCTCATTTTTATTTTCCTCGGATTCGTTATTTTCGTCGTGACTCTCTCCAGTAGCATTCTCGTTATCGTCATCATTTCCATCTTGACTTCCTTCCTGTTCCTCGGCTTCAGCAACCTCCTCCTCTGCAGTATCACCGTCTTCTTTAGAAGCTTGATTAAAAAAGTTGATTATGTTAGTTTTATATTCATTAATATTACTCACATATTTGATTGAATAAATTTGTAATACATTATTTAAGAAGATTTAGTGGGATGGTGTGATATTACGTTGAATTAAAAATAGACATTAGTAAAATTCACTAAAAACTATTCATGTGTGGATCAAACATGCAGTTAACCATGGTTTGTTTAAAAGGTTGATCATTTCCGTATAACTAACCGTTATCAACTTTTGAGTCTCCACCATCATCTTCAGCTACTTGAGTTGATTCATTTTCTCCGGATTCTGTTACTACTTGCTCGACGCTTTCCCGCTCATTGTCTCCCTCAACACTTGTTATCTCGACGGTTTCCATGTGATCGCTACCATTATCATCTCCTTCATCCTTTCCATCCGTTTCGTTCTCGTCACTTGCTTCTCGTTTTTCTCTTGTACCCAGTTCATCATCCTGAAGAGAGAGAGAGTAGACGAAAACATTAGTTTTGTAATTTAACAGAGCATTGTGATATGGGTTTCAAAAAATTGGTATTTGCATTTAAAAACTCAACTTGAGTACTTTGTTCTTAGAAAGGTTGTTCATTTTATATGAATTTTATAGTTTTATATTAAATTATTGTTTATACTTAAAAAAGTATGGATTTTATCATTGTCTTACTTGATCGTCTGCTTCTGCAGCGGATTCATTTGCTTTTTCGTCACTAACAGCATCTTCATTTTCGGCGCTGAGTTGCTCTTGTTCTTGAGATCCTTAAACAAACGTTTCATCACAGCTATTTAATTTGAAAGATATTTTTAATGCTTGTGAAAAGTTTTAAAGTTTAGAGTTTTATATCATTATTAATGTTGTAAAAAATGTAACATTCATGTACAAGATTTTATGTATTATATATGCAATAAAACATTCGTATGGGATACTTTACCTGGGCCAAGATCTTTTAAAGCTTTCTCAATGTATGGTCGACATTGAGCTTCCGAAGGTACTTGATCCAGCCCATCATCACCTTGCACACCTGATAAATTACAATTTCATGTTATTACTGCTAATATATTGTCTCTTAAAATGCTCATTATTTTTATCGATTGACGGCATATTCATCATAACTTTTCAAACTGGATGAGTCAGCTTATCTACGATATCTATTTTCATATAAATAGTCACTTAGTGTTGATAATGTTACAGCAATACACGTAATTCAGTTAATAATCGTATATAATATTACAAGAGCTTCAAAATAATCAGGCAATTCTCGATCAGGCAGTTCGCTTCAAACTAACGAAAGAGCAAAGTTTTCCATGTATAAAATCATGAGCGCCAAGCGCGCGAGTGTTTTTTTCTGGAAAGCTTGACGATTTTATTTGAATACAGGGAATCTGGAGGGAATTGCCCGATTAATTTTGTAGCTCGAGCGGTATTCGGGAGATTATCTTTACATCCAAATTTTGACCAAGAGAACTGCAAAAATACAAACTGTCAATCTTGATGGTTAACTGGATAAATATAAAACATAAAATTACCGGTATCCAATCAAATTATCACTAAAATTTCGTGTACATTATATAAAATACCTTAGAATGCTGCAATTAAATTGGCTGAAATTTGGATGTGAAAAATTATCACTAAAGATCTCATCTGCACTATGCAAAAGTCACAAAATATGAAATTTTGTTTAATATACAAACCTGATAAGCACTCTTATAAAAATGCGAATCTACTTATATTATTATTATTATCTTTTTAACGGTCCATATCGTCCTTTTTAGAGAATTTACTATATCATTTTTACTGTTGATGTTGCGAGATCTGCAGATCGTCTTAAGAGATGGCGCCACACTTTATAATTGTGTGAAAATGTAGGAATGCAGAAACCTGTACCAAGTACAGCAGGGGTCATGAATCAATTTCCCTCAGATAAACAACATTGCAAAATGTAACAAGTGGCTCGTCTTACGAAGAGCGAAATATTGTTTTGTGGACAGGGATCGAACTCACAACATGCGACTTCGTAGTACAGGGCGCTACCGCCTGAGTCACGAAGCCGATATTCTGATAATATATTAGTACAGTAGTCCCTCACAATATTTGTCTCGTCCATCTTCTCTGTCCTTTTATAATCCTCCTAATATTTGCCTAGTGAGGGGAAGAAAGTTTTCCCCACTCCGCCCACATACAGTTATAGAACGCGCATGCGTCGACCAGACGAAATCAGTTTAATTTTTCCTACATCGCACTTGCGTGATAACGCCACAGAATTACCGCTTCGTGTGAAGTGGTGGGGAACAGCAATCGAGGGGTAAGGCAAAAATTGGGACGGACCTAGTGGCAAATATTAGGGGGTAGCAAATATTGGGAACGCAAAGATTGGGGGGGGGGTGGCTACTGTAATACGTTTATCATGCTTAAAATGTCGATGATAAATAAGATTAAATAGTTTCAATTATAAAAAATTTCTTTCTTATTCTTTGAAACCAGGTTGAATGGAAGACCTATACAATATGTCTCTACAAACGAAATTTGTTATCGAACGGAATTATAGCTGCCTAACCTTATTGTCCATTTATTGACAGAATCGAGAACGTAAACGATCCCAAACATGTATTATAAAATAAGGTTTGGCACTTGTTTAAGTGTCAAACATACATTTAAAAAAATTTTTTTTTTGTGATCTTGCACTTTTATTTGGGTATACTGTATATTTTTCAACCAATTTTTTATTATTATTATTATTGTCCTGTTTTTATTCATACAAATAGTGATGTACCGATTAGACTTCAGGCAATTTATAGTCTTTGCCAAAAAAATGTCCGAGTGGTGTGCGATTGTTCACGTTTACAGCCATCGTATTACAATAATAGAAAAATTCATAAAAGCCAAGATCGAAAATCATCCTAAAAACTCTTAATACCAGCTCACTTAAAATAGTATAAAACCTGTGAAAGGTAAGCCCCTGATAGAGATTGTTGTCCAGAAACTATCCAAGCCCTAGATAGTTTTTAGAAACTGTTTCAGGAATCCCGGTAGGAAAATCTGTATAGATTCCGGCTCGGTTTGAGAACGCCCTGCCAGGACTGAATACTTGTACCAAATCTGGACAAATTCAAGATCGCACTAGGATTGTTACAGTAGAGTCCCGCTTTATTAGCGCCCCCACCACACAACTGGCCGCCTCATGAACATTTCTAGTAAACTACGATACCCAGGCGTTCAATTCAGGGCCGACAAATATTGTAACCAACATAAACTTTTGTTGCATTTTTTAAATTTATATAATTCTAGTTTTAAAGGGTACCGTCATACGGACAACACATTTTTAGGAACAATGTAATTAAATTTCTAATTTTACGATTTCGAACGGTTTAGATATACAAATATCGGGAAAAATCGAAATCGAAACGATCCAGAATCTAAGATGACTTGTCTGATTCGATAAAATGTTGGTATATTCTCAGATTCTAGCCGGAATTTACACGGATATTTCCACATAGAGTTTTTCTACCAGGCCCTGCATATAATGTGGAGAAATTAAGGACAATTTCTACCTAGGGCCCATTAAATTAATAGCATATTCAGGTGGTTTCACCTTTTCTGCACCATCTCATAAGAGCTCATATTGAAATGTGCACTTGCGTCGTGCAAACCTGCACCGTGAAGATGTAGTTTTTATAAGGGTAGAATACGTGCACTACACGAGTGCAACTATAACGCTGTTAAAAAATTGAAACAAACATAAAATCATCCTCAGAAAATAAGAAATAACTATTTCTGTGATATTGGGTATTGATTTCTTTTGAAATCAATATCCAAGTTAGTTTCGATTTATTGTGAATTTTATATTTTTCGAGCTATAAATGGGAACTGTACATGGAAATTGTTAGTTTATAATGAAGTAATCTTTAAACAGATATATTTCTATAAATTATATTAAAGCCATAGGGTTTATTAAGGAATTTCAAGGAGACGTCTAATAATAAAAAATAATAAAAAATAATAAAAAAAAAACGTTTTATATAAATTGTATTGGAGTAAAAATGTAATGTATTCAAATCAACTCAATACATCACAAAACAGTGTCTGCGAGGCATATTTCTGAAGATGCCGTTTTTAAAGGGTCTGCCGTCGAAAATCAGATCTCTTTAATATTTTGGGCTGGAACAAATTTTTTCCCTTCCGTACAACACCAACAAGACATTAGTGGGCATATACAATAGACTTATTTTGATATATTGATTTTTGGAAAACTTGTATATTAAAAACAAAATAGATGAAAGATATTTACAATTCCCCATAAACTTTTCTTAATTGAGAAATGTTGCAACGGAATGGAACGTTTGTTGCTCATTCGTTCTTAATGTTTCGATACATTTGACCGTAAAATGCAGTTTTCTGTTTTGTGTCGGACTGCAATATAAAAGTTTGACCATACCGGGTGCACAATTAATGGGAGGGGACGTTGCATTTTCGTCTAGAAAATGAAGTGTTCCATTTATATATAGTGCCAAAATAATGTTCATAATATGATGGGTGCAACATTGTGCACTGCTAAATAATACAAAACTTTTTCATTTTTTGGATATTTGATTCCGGTTTTACGGGTTACGTAGGATTTTAAGATCAACGAATGTTAATTTTCTCTAATTTTATCGAAGGATACTACGCGAACTAGAGTATTTATAAATGTCGTACAAGATAATATTAAGTATTAATACATATTTGTATTCAAAATACGAACAATTAAAGTGGTCTTGCAGTACATCATTTTCATCTGAAATAAAGTCACGTTTAAAATGGTCAAGAAACATTATATTCGTATGCAAAAAACAAATTATCTAGTTCATCCATCACATTTGTAACAGAATTATAAAAAATAAGCCTTTTTGCTCTTCAAATCCTGTGTAACCCCTTACACAAGGTAAAACCAATGCTGGCCAAAATATCTAACGGTGGAATTATTTGAAGAACCTTCTTAACCCGTCAGTAGGAAATCACTTTGAAACTCGATAACTGCTGTTTCACGAAGCAAGGAAAATCAGTTTTTCGTTCGTCGAGGCCTGTCTAACTTAAAATAAGAAAAGATAGAAAATCGCACACCACGCGGTTGCCCAAAATAGCCCAGCCGAAATGTGACGCAAGGAACTCATCTTGTCAAGATGCATGGATATGTAGCTGCATAAAAGTGCGGCATTCTCGTCCAATATCCACTACTCGAATGCGATTGTTTGATATCTTTTTCCTTCAGTCGTGAAAACGATTTAAGTTGACAGATATATCGGTATCGTGCTATGCCATTGTTGGCAGCAACATGATTTTAACTATACGAAAAGTATATAAAATTTCAGAAAAATTAAATGTTCTCTTGCGACCATGAAACTTCGACACTGTAATTATTTTAGATGATTCTCGTCGATTTTATAAAGCTGATGATTTAGTTCTGTTATGTAAATCTAAAGTCATTATTGATGGTGTTGTTCAATTGAAGACTATCGAATTTGTTTAATTATCATTTATAACAGTTTTTACTGATTTATTTATGGTTTAATTTCTTATTTTAAAAAATTGGATAATTTTTAATTAATTAGTCATAGCAAAAAAAAAAGGTTCTGGATCTGGTTTAAAAAAAAAACTGTTGTTAGGTTTTGAAAAATTTGTATACCTACTAGAAAAAATAATATCAAATTTTTAAGGAAACACATATATCACTACAACACTGCTATATGTGAGTGTATAATGTAAGAGTCAGTTACTAACGAGTGTCAAAACACCTGAGAAATTATAAAAATACATCAAATAATTGTTTATTAAACAAAGGTTCAGGCGCCGGGTGTCACTAAATCAAAACATTTGACCCGCCATCCAAAGGTCCCAGGTTCAAGTTCCGGCGCATCGAAGCCCTAAAAAGTTTGATCTTTATTTTATTTAAAAATAAAAAATGATACAATAAATGGTATTTTTAATTACTGTTATTTATCATCGTCAAATTTGACTATTCTTTAAAAAAACTTGAAATAGTTGTGCAGATAAGTTTTTGACCACGCGGGTATTAATATTGAAAAACATAAAAAATAATACATTACAATATTTTAGGTTAGGTATTGATGTTATAAACCGATCCGCTCTATAGCATCTCTATTCCCCAAGCTTAAAATAATAGGCCTTTAGTTGTAAGCATAATTTAATGGGTTATTTAATAATTAATCACTTGAATAATTGTTTTGTATTTAATGAATATTTTAGGTAAATTTATTGGAATTATGTATCGTTTGTAACTCACATCAGCGAGTAATCTACAAGTGACTTAAAATGTATTTGAGGGCGTTTGATTAATCTTAAAGCAAGTCTTGGTTCTAGATGCAAACATAACTTAAACACCCAGATTTATAAATACAGAAAAATGTTGGTCACTTTCAAATAGTTTTTCGGCATTTCTACCATATACTACTAGGCAAGATACTAGAATCTAATAACCTAGAACCTGGTTGTTACCTAACTGACACGTGTAGCTTCGTTCAGTGTAAACCTTTATCATACCTAGGATTCATACGAATTCATTCTCAAAGGTAACAAATTCTGTTGTATTGTCTTAATTTCTTTAATACAATTGAAGAATCATTGGAACAGATATCAGACTTTTGAAAAAATGCCGGTACAGTTTTTCGTGATGGATGCTGACTGCTCAAATCATCTGGTTTGCAAGATTCGAGGATTTCGGCCGGGGAAAATGCCGATTTACTTCTAGGTGTTACCTGGGACGAGGTCTAATTCTATGTTTAGCGACTGGTAGGCGGCTTCGGACAGGGTAACACTCGAAAACATTTTTATATGTATGTAAATTTCTAAATCAAGAAATATAGTATTTGAAGTTATTGAACGATATGGCATCTGGCTACGAGGAACGTGGTTTCAAAGTAAAGTATTGCACATGGTATTTTTTTTCCGTAGCATATAGTCATGGAATTGCAGCATAAATGTTTTTGTTTGTATTCGTTGCAGAATTACAACTTAAAGATATGCTTGACATGTAACTGAGTAACTTGTTTGCAGATAAGCTATTCTAGAGAACTATACACATAATTGTATTAATAAAAAATTGTAGAAATAGATAAGCACGTGTTCATGATGTGAAATTGGTAATTGTAAATCGTACGGCATACATTTGTAAAAATGAGATAGAATTATATGTGAAATAATTCTACCATTTGATGGTCAAGTGCGCATACGTAAGAGCAAATAAATACGTCCGATGCCAGGTCGTCACGGTATTTCACTATTTTTATCAAATGTCTGCACTGAGAAAAAGAGGAACTAGTCGCTGTCATTGAGGAGAGCAAACCTTGAACCACTTTCATCGACGTGGTAGCAGAAAATAGGAAAGACACGCGGAGGAATCATCAAAAAAAGTGACTAGGGCTAACGAGTTAAACTTCCGTATTTTCGGTCGCGACTCTGGAATGTTGTAACTTTTACATTATTAACTCATTGACCCTAACTAGAGGACGATCGACGGAGTAGTTGCGACCGTAACAATGTCAAAATGTCTGAAACGTGAAAGATAGCGCTGGAAGTAGCAAAGTTGGTAACTTGGCAGAGGTACGAAATGCTAAAGATAGATCTTCAAGAGTCGCCGACTGCCGCAGTGCATCGATGTTATGCGATTTATTTGATTTTTATAACGTTTTGAATATGCGTGTCGATGATAATTTTGGTACATTTCGTATTATAGTTTCAAAATTTGATTTTATTGTCTAATGAAGGATCCCTCGATTTCCTTGGGTCATTAGTAAGAAATATCATTTTATTATTTTTGGAAAGAAATTGGGAGTTAAATCATAAACTAATCTGGCAGACAACGAAGAATGTTACGATGTAATTTGGCGTACTAAAGAAGTCGTTACAAAATTGCGCGAACAAGTCTATTTTTGTCAGATTATTTTAGAAATGTTTGTTTTGTGAATATCAAGGGCTGCAGGTGAGGTTTAAAAATAATTATTTGCTTTTTTAAATTTGTAACGTCTTAACGCGTTCCCTACATGGCACTGATTTCTTCTACCTTGCCAGGTATGTTTCGAGGCATAATTATTGTATGGGAATATATTATATAACCCAAATCGAATTCATTATGAATAAAAATGTAGAATTTATGTAAGAATATATTAGGGTGTTAGAAACCGTTACCGTGTCGTAGTCCTTTGCAAATGTTCTTACGATCGTCTCATGCACGAAAAAAGGTAATCCTTGGCAGTGCGCGTTTACAAAACTGCACTCACTCACTGACTCACTCTTTGATGATCGCCGTTGACTTTGTGATATTTTTCAGTTGCCTGACATAGATTAGATCAAATTTTAGGAGTGGATATCAATATAATTGCAATTTACACGATTCGCACTTTTCTGCCTACTCCTACACATTCCACACAATCATTTGATCTTGATCACGTCTTGACAAGAGAGCATTTCGTTTAGACACAGGAAAAAATTATTTTGTATTCTCCTTATTCTGGTTTGACCACATCCCTACAACACTAGGCCACCACGTGGCAGAGGACGCCAAATAATTTATCAACAGCAACTTTTACTGGAATATGTGACATATTTTCTTCGTCCGCCATAACATTCAGCTGTGCCAATTGCATATTTTTTAAAATTAAGTTGAGGTTTGTGTATGAAGATAAAGTAGAAACAAATGAAGTCTTCTATAGAAGATTGCAGATGATTGGGAACACAATTTAATGCGGCCAAAGGGCTTGGTCGACTCACCCTGCAAGGTCGCGGCTAGTGTAAGGCCCAGGAAGAGACCCGCTAAAATGGCGGGTCTTAATCGCGAGCCCGTCATCTCGTGTCACACGGCACTTCGCGCTCGGCCAGGACTGGCAGCTTCGACGGTTTTGGTACAGAGTCGCGGACTCGCGGGCAACTGCCTCAAAGAAGCGACACCGAGAAGTCCTCCGGTCCACCCCTCGCTCCGATTGTCGAGCTTCCGTACGATTCGACGCGTCCGCCACCAAATCGGCGACTTTGACCGTTGCTCGGTTGCGTTGCGAGGGATGCTGAAAAAGAATCAATCTCTCACAGGGTCATCGCAGGGCGGAAAATATGACATTTCTTAAAATATGCCGTTTTATGATTATTTCCAGACGGCTATTGTTGGTCACATCGAGAGAATCTATTCCAAGAGTGGCCAAATACGCCGAGGATCCATATTTTCAACTCATTTTCTAGTCTCAGTATTAAAAAACACAGACTTTCCAATATTTGGTACACTGAGAGAAAGTTTTGACTAATAGTTAATGAAAGACTCTTACATTAATCTAAATTCTCTTCAAAAAAATTTCAAGACTCTTACATTAATCAAAATTCTCTGCAAAACTATAAGTGTAACTGTAAAGTTAAGATCTTTCAGGTGAAAATGTCAGCACTTTCCTGCATGTCAGTAATGTTATTGTATATTAACTCATATATTTTAACAGTCAAGGAGCGTTCGTTAACTGTTAATAAAGCTTACATTAAATTCTGTCGTCGAACTGCGCATGTCAACAATGCGTCGAAAAAATCGCAAGGAATCGAGTAACTGCGCGTGTGTATGTTTGTTTATCTCTGTTTCGGCGAAACTTTACTATGAAGCTATTACATTAACTGTAAACAAACATTTCTCTCAGTGTATACTTCCAAATCTTCTACCTATAGAAGTATACGAACTTTATGCAACAAAGGCAGAAAAGAGTTTCTAACCTGTACGAAATGATAACAAACTACATTATACTCTTTGTGTTACATAAAATATTCTAGTTTTCGCTGTAATGATCTCATCGTTAATATTTAAATTTCTTATCTTAACTATTAACATGACAAGTGTAACCGATGCCAGGATTACAGAAACTTTAGGACAAGGTACTTTATCTTAGGTTCAGAATCTAAATTCCCTTAGCTTAACTGTTAAGCTATTAAGTTAACTGTAAAGAAGCCATTCTCTCAGTGATATGCTTACGCGGAATCCGTAATCGACATTGCGGTTGGTCAAACAGGGAATTTAATATGGCGATAATATATACAAAAAGTACCAGCAAATTCGACATACATAGGGCAAATTGGTGTAAAATGGACCGGGCTTATATCTTACTGTACTGACCTTCCCATGTTTCTCATACATAGTTGCCATTTGATTTAACAGTAATATGACTGGAACGCAGTCATTTTGTTGATAATTTGGTCATAGGGTCCGTCTACACTCATTTCGTTCGAAGGTCATGGCGTCCGATTATATTATGACAACAATGAATTTGATTTGTAAGCTTCACGTGACTTCAGCAAGTAGCGATTACTTGCTTGTATAAAAATCAGTACGTATGTTATTTTGATTACTCATTGGCTCAGATTTAACGATCACAATTAAAATAACATCGTTTCGATTGCTATCGTTTAAGGCATCAACGACATATACTTTTTTGGGATTCATTTATAATCCAAATTCAATGACGATATAATTACCGGATGATAAGAAAATGAAAATGTTTAACCTCTGTCATGGGAAAAATATGAGAGTTCGTAAACTGCTTTTAGGGATTGAAGTGTTACTAAACAATGCCTTCTGTCATTTTTCTCTTCTCGTTTACTGTCGTTTTTCTGCATTTTACGTTAAATTCATTCAGCGTTAATTTCTTGGTATTGAAGTAGGAGAGGAAAATCCTTCGGTAAGAGTCCGCGTCAACTATTCAAGGGCGTAAAATTAAGTTAACCCCTTGAAGCATGGTGTTGTATATATGTCTCACCTTTTTGTAATTCATTATTTACATATTTAAGGTAATTATTAATTAATTTTGCTGCAATCTTTTGGTTCCTTACCTCAAGAACATGTTAGGAAACGTAAATAAATCAATATTTTTAATTAAATATTATGTTATATTGTTTTAAAAAATTAAACAAAGTGTAAAAATGGTGGATTTTTTACGATAATATATGTGGAGAAGAAAATGTCACTCAAACATGACGAGACTGGGTACTCGGGGGTTTTCGTGGTCGCTGATTACAAATCTGATCTCCGATTTTCAAAATTCAAAATGTTGGATCCAATATGGCCGATGGAATTGCAAAAATTTACTTGATCGAGGGATACTCGGGAGTTTTCAGGATCGCTGATTACAAACTTGGCCGCAGATTTTCGAAATTAAAAATTGCGGATCTAATATGGCCGCCTGAAATATAGGGTGAATCTGACTTGTTTTTATATTTCGGTAGGCCATTTTGGATCCGCCATTTTGAATTTTGAAAATCTGAGGTCAGATTCGTAAAATCAGTGATCCCGAAAACCTCCAAGTACCCAATTTCACCTCGATCACGTACATTTTTGGAATTCCGTCGGCCATATTGGATCCGCCATTTTGAGTTTTAAATATTTGAGTTCAGATTCGTAATCAGCGGCCCCGAAAACTCCCGAGTAACAAATTTCAGCTATATTCAGCGTAAAGAAAAATGTATGCTTCAAAGGGTTAAAATACAAAAGTTCAATTTAATTTTTAAATACAAAATGCAGTAGAACTTCACTTTATTGTCCTTCACTTTGTTAGCGCCTTCACATTATTAGCGAGATTCTCTTCGCGTATTTAGCGCAGGTAAGGTTAGTTCTTCCCACTTTCGTAATTCGCCTATTGTGTCGGCTGAAAAGTGCGCAAGAAAAGATGCGCATTTGTCGGAAAACAAAGTGGAAGGTAAAATCACGAGTGTGACAATAAGTTCTACTTCACATTAGAAGTTCTACTTTACATTACAATACATTTCAATAGTAATGATACACATTAACACATTGAGAGAAATACGAACAAATTTTAATACTAAATGTAGTGGTAATTTACTATTTTTTTACTAATACTACTACAAGGAACACCGAATCATACTTCAATTGTTTCTAACGCCACTTGTATTGGAATCAAATACTGCATTGCAAACATTGTAGAAGAATATTGTCATTAAACGCTCATTGATTGGCAACAAGTGCCGAATGGCACTACTTGGTCAGCAAAAATAGACATAACCGTCGCATATTTTCAGGTCGAAGTAATTAGCATATTGTTTAAAATAGTCTATCAATCACGTCTAACATCTCATGAGCAATCATTATACATTGTTATATTCCCAGTACAAATTATTACTAGATTCTGCCCATTTAGCTGGTTTTATACTCTTTATTCATGTTGTGGTGAAAAAATTATTTCATATCTAGTGAGGATATTAGGATTGATATTTATGACGAAAATTATGGAATTTTTTATAATTTGTTCTCTGTACTTATTTTTAGTATAATGTAGTACTTCAGATAATAATTTTATCTCTATTTATTAAATTGTGTACGTGACTCTTTTTTCATGGTTTATATTAGTAACATCTCGGATGCGAGTACAATTACGCAACTTCTATCAACAGCCGAGTATAGTGTTAGTCAGTTCTAGCTGTAGGTTATTACTCAAGTTTCGTTAACATCATTATTATTTACATTTATTAACTGTCCATTGTTCGTTCATTATCCATTATACATATTACTAAAATGCGGCTAGCGTCCTTCGCCTTTAACCTCCTACCAGCCGACAAATAGTTTTAAAAATTTAATTTAAAAAACATCCGAATTTTCTTAGTTTCATCTTTAATTGTGAAATATTTATTATTGTTCTAATGATGTGTATGTATTTTTGGAAATATGCTCCTTGATCTCTCTAGAAGCTAAGATGTTGCGACCGTTTGTAATATTTTTGTACAATATGAACATTTTTTTGTAGTTTTTTTTCGATATTATTCAACGCCGACGTAAATTCGTGGAGACAGTCAAAATAAGCAAGCGAGGTCGTTCTTATAGGCCACGTAAATACAGCGGAAGCCGTCGCGTAGCGATGCCTCGACTTTTCACGGCATTTCAAATTATTGATGTGTTTTCTTTTCACGTGCTTAGATAACACATCGTTTATGTTGTAAATATTTGTGTGTGATATGATGTGAAGGACATGAAAACTTGTGGAAAATCATGTATTATTTATTTGAAATGAAAATTTCTTGGAGTGAAAATTACTCTATGGAGAAGGGCTTTTTAACTGTAGCATATTTAGAGAGTACACAAAGAAAAAATATAGTTAAACCAACTATTTTGTAAACGTAAAGCATACGATCGAAAAAAAACCCGTTAAAATAACTATTTTTGTCGTAAACAAGATCCTGATATTGTTACGACAAAATAAATAGTGCTAAAATGTTTAAAGCATAAATATTTATATCCATATAAATTAAATAAATATTGAGAATGAAGTATTTTTGTAATTTTTGTAATTCGTATGTTGACGAAATAAATCAATTTTTTCATTATTTAATTTAATATTGATTTTTATAGATTGGTACTTGGTACTCATATTTTTCAATATTCATATAGTCAGCAACAGCTTTTCCCGTTGTTAATAATAATATTATGCTAGAACATATATATGTCAGCACCATTTCTAACTTTTTTTTATGGTTCCATTAACCCTTTTTTCTCTGTTTTTTTTTTCTCTATGTATTGTATACTATTTTTTTATAACACGCAGGAAGAAACCTTTTTTGTGATGAGAATGACTATATGTTCTTAGAATTTTTACAACCGAGATCGTAAAAATTGCAATAAAAACTGGTAATTTCTACCAGGAAAAATGGCAATTTTTCCATTCTACAAGTCTGTCCTAGAATTATCATATAACATGGTAAAATCTGCAAGATTATTGTTCACATACAAATTTCAGTCAATCGAGTTGCAGCATTCGACGATATTTTATACATGTACAGTCTCCAGTTAACCCCTCAAGTTTGGTAGCTTTTATAGTTCTCCTGGTGAAAATTTGGATATAAAAATTAATCGCCCGAATACTACTCTAGTTACAAAATTAATCCGGTTTTGTTTTCCAGTTTTCCAGAAAAACCTGGGATTTTTTTTTTAATTTCTTTGCAACGAACCTATCAGGCTTCGGGAATTAACCAATAATTTTGAAGCTTTTGTGGTATTATATGCTAAGTGGTGACAAACGCGCCACCTTGTAGCCAGTTTGGAACTACTGAGTACCCCTTGGGTCTTCATTTAAATGTCACAAAAATATGTTCGTACTAAAGTTACATGTGAATTCCGTCATTAATTTCATTAATAGAATTCGTACAATGCAAACTCCACAAATATGTTGAAGAAGAACAAAAACTATTGATGAATACATTCAACATTATGTTTTCCTAAATCTAATATATTCAAGTAATTAAATAAATTCAGGAATTTATGTTTTACATACTCATTCAGATGTTGAAAATATACTATTTTTATGTTATATACTAATGCATATTGTATTTTATTGTTCATCCCGTTTTCTAATTAAATAATAGTACATTATGTGCCAAGGGCGCAATTATCGATCTTCGACGATTGTGAAGTTTGTCGTAACAATAACACTGGTCGGAGATCGATATTTTGCCAGTGACCAATAAATTTTTTTATTGTCGTAGGACTCGATAATTCGCGGCGAAGGTTTCGCCCTAGGCCGAGAAATCGAGTTTTACGGCCGGCGGGTCAAAAATAATTATTTCGCATGTTCAAGTTTTTTTCTTATTTTTCTCAGATTATTATATAGCAAACAAACAATTTTGCACATTTTACTAAATATTTGTTTGGATTGTAGAAAATAAATTGTTACTTGAATGTGGAATTTAATTTCCTAAACCAAAGATAAATTACAAAGAGAAAACATTTGTTAAATATAAGAAAATATTTTCTAATTCAAATAAATATTTACTTTAATGTATAACACTTTTTTTCAGTGTGACTATTTATTAGGGGATGTTTACCAGTTTATCTTATTTCCGAATTCATCTTCACTTTTCATATTGAAATAACTGTCTAAGAAACTGTTTTATTTAAGGATTGATTTAATATTCAAATATAATTCCCGCGACCTAAAATCATTTCCAATGAATCAGAGGTTTGATTTAAAAATATGTCAGTTCAGACGCTCATTTGAAGACACTTTTAATATATTTAACTCTAGGACATTCTTGAATTCTGCTTTAATTTGTAAATAAACTTTCAGGTTCGTGGCAATGTATTTACTAATTAAGGAAAAATTATGAACAAATTTAGTTAGAATGTGAATAGGAGAAAAGAGAGAAAGCGAATGAGAGATACAGAGTGGGAAGGAGAGGGAGTGAGAGAGAAATGTGATGTCGGGCGCCTTTTATATTTAGACGTCCGGGCTGCCGCCGAATAAGGTGGCTCTTATATACCCACGCTTCATACGTCTCGTTTATTCATTACCATTTATTTGCTCAGCTTTGGTAATTCTATTTAACACATTTTCAAAAAATGCATTTTTAGATTTCACATTATCCGGTACATAGGTTATCTACTTAAAAAATATGTATTTTGAGATTTCTGCAACATTATATCCTATTATTTCACCTAGATTTCACAAACTCTTTTGCGCAAAAAATTCGCTGCATTGCAATAAATGTATATGGCCCCTTAGCACCGTATTGTAGACACATTATGTTGGGTTAGCAATTTTGAATTGGCCGGGGAACAAAGTTCTGAAAATCAAAACCCCGAAAGGCTAAAATTTCGATATTGTGCGAGTCTAAGGTATTTTAATTTGCTTTCTTTTTGCCAAATTTTCAAAGATAAAGTGAAGAAAATCACGCTGAAGCCATGCTATATCGAAATTTTGGCCTTTCAGTGTGTTGATTTTCGAAACTTTGTTCCTCGGCCTTTGAATTGTGGTCGTCATCATGCAATTATATCAGTAATTGAAAATTACATTGTACCATTATGAACAAGGTTAGGTTTGCTCATAAACTTTGAGCTGATCACTCTGAGATCCAGTGTCTTAGAACCAGACTTCTTGTCTACCTTATGTGTCTCAATGTTGAGAATACGAAAATGACATCTTTGTTTTCGGTAGCCCCCAATGTCTTCGATTTTTAGACATTTAGCTTTTAAGACGTCTAAATCGATACACTTCTCAAGGAACAAAAGTACCTTATGATGTTAATATTTCCAACTTATTTATCTGTTTTTGATAGCAATACGATGTGAGTCTTAGAAAACTTAACAATTTCGGATTTAAATGTGTCTGGCATTTATTAAAAACAGCAGTGAACTATGGGAAAAGGTTTAAAGCCATTAATTGCGAGACTATTGTTAGAACCAACAAATGCAGAATGGCGGATCGTATATGACGATCTAAAATGTTAAACGTATTACTGACGTATTAATCTCCTCTTCGGGTTCTAAGTCATAATAGCAGAGTAGCCGCTCTGACATATGTTGATTAATCGTCATCCTCCTCTTAATCAGTGGTTGAAAAATTCATCGAGAGAGTCTCGAGAGCTGAAAAGAAAACATTTTTATTTTGTATAGTATATTGGACATGTTATTTTAATCTCGTGTTTGTGGTCAGCGCTATCGAAAACCCTAAATACAATTCGCTCTGTTAACATACGATCTCTATCGGCGGAAGAGTGAACTAATATAACTGGGCCACACTTCAAATTTTGTAAGTCATTGAATGTCACATGTCATAGAACGGTAAAAAATGAAAAAAAAAAAACAAGGCAATGTTGCTGCGTTCCGGACTGTAAGTGGGTGAGCGGTAGAAATAAATCCTTGTCCTACTTTCCAAAAAGGGCGGAACTTAAAAAGGAATGGGTTGTGAAGTGTAAATTTGGGAAAGAAGGGACGATAGTAAACATCTCCTTGCCATCTTGTCTTAAATTTCCCCATTTCTGGAGAATACCCGTGCAACTTGCATTTCCGATTTCATTAAAGGGAACTCCATTTTAATAAATAAGTAAACAATAATTCAATTAAATGTCAAATATTTCTATCTGTATCACTTCTATACTCCATGACTGATTTCAATGCATTACCATTGCCACACAGTGTTTACATTTTCCTCAGCTTCCCGTTTTACATGCGCATTGGCAATTAGTTAATGTATTACATTATTTTCTTTAACCTTTAAAGGTCTGGAAAGCCGATATATTGGCTCAAAAACATAATGCTAGGATACCTCTTTATCCTTACGTAAATTGATGCGCTAAGTTCGTATCTGAAGTTGGTTTGACATTATCACTTCAGAGTGAAGGTCATTTGAAGGTCAAACCAGCAATATGGTTTGAATCATTGCAAAAGATATATCTTTATGTTTTTGGAGTCACTGAATTCGGGTGTTACGTCATTTTGACTTCAAATAAAAAGAGAGATGGAAATTTCTCCAAGGTCAGGTTGAGAATATACCTAGGGATTTTGTGTTTTTGAGAACGGTCGACACCGAATTTTCTCATTCAACCAATCGCATTTCTGTAAAAAACTCCACATTTCTAAAAAAAGCACGAATTAAAACACATAAACCCCGAGATGGTCATATACTCAGCAGAATGAGTATAATTATGTCTATTCACAATCAAACAGGTGTCAGATTCGGATGTAGCACCTGGGGATACTCTTAGATATAATTTTTGTGCGACTATATATGATACTTTCTCCATTTGACCTTGAAGTGACCTTGTTTGACCTCGAATGACCGTAATCATGACCAGTTAGATGCAGCACATCTCAAACCCTGAGAATATGATTTTATTCCTATTTTGCCAGAACTAAACATTTTTCGGCTCGGTCCATGATAGAACCATTGTACATAGTTGATGGGTGATACAAGACATGAATTTGGGCACGTTCAAAGGTGGTTTCGAAATCTCAAAACCCGGCCCTTTAACGGTTAATAACAAAAACTGTTATTTCACGTGGGCTCTTTGACAGGCATGATGTCTGTAAACACAAATCTAAATTTTCCTATGTTAAATCGAAAATGTGTGTTAATGCACAATACATAATATGGTTAGCATTCAGCACAAATTCATCTTCAATGTAGTATCGCGAACCAGATCCAATATAATTCATAATTTTGATAAAACTAATTAAATATCTAATTTCGCTTATGTTATGTTTTTGACCCTGGCCCAATTAGATTGGGTCGCTCTTCCGCCGATAGGGATCGTATGCGTCGGTGTTAAAGGGGCGAATACACATTGCTTCAAATACGTTAGTGATGCGTTTTCCCAGTTTATTATCTTTGTGTAATCCGTTGCAATGTAATTCAATGAAGGTATTTTAAAGTCAGCACCTGCCCGCTGTCATGCCCGAGACCCTGAAGAATGTAATGAACTGTACTTTGTTTTACGCGTAATCGTGTATCACATAATATTGCAAGCAGCAAATTCTCGGGCTGAGCATAATAGGCATTTTGCTGCAAGACAGAATCGATACTTCCAAAATCTTCCTCGGAAAAGGTCTGAACCAAAAGATCATTTGGTGAAGCATCTTAGGACCACAAATGTATGAACGATGCCACTTTATCTCAAACCAAGATGGTGCATAATGGTCTGTCACACCCAGAGAACTGTGTCGCCATCTTTTCGCGGGCCCGTGCACGCTAAGATCGCAAGGTTCCTAGCGTGTACCTGCAGCGCTGCAGTCGGGCATTTTCTCAACGGATCTGTGCGACTCTAGTACGTGCCGCTTCCATGGATAAAGGAAACGTGAACTATAGTCACGGGAGTGATCCTACAGTTACACCAGTGCACTCCATGCTACTTCCCCCACCCGACTGGGATAGATTCGCACAGAGTCCGTGACAATTTTTCGAGGGTCCCGTAGGATATTTTGTCCACGCCACGCGGGCGTAAATTACAATGGTGCACTTGTACAAAAGATTCACGAGCTCTCGAGTGTCCTGCGGTGTAAAAAAAACGTGTTATTATATTTAAGAAAATTTTTATTACATTTTAAAAACTTTTATTAAATTTAAAAAACTTTTCTCAAATTTAAGATACTTTTATGACAAATGAATCTGGTGGCTAATGAAGCTGTATGTATGTTTCTTTCGCTTTCATAGGTAAAAATGATGGCCTCGACGCTAAGACCAAAAACGTAAATATTGCCTTAAATAAAGTTATAACTATATTTATTGATACGTTTTGATCATACAAACCAGAAGAAATTTGTTTCAAATTGATTGGTTGAAGTTATCCTGTTGAAAACTTCAAAACAAAATAATATGAATTTTAAGATCGACAACATCACAGATGAATCAATTAGATTATGAAACTGTAAGTACGTTCCTTTGTTAATTTTTTTAATGATAAAAATCAATTTTATTTATTTATTGCTCCTGGAATTCGACACGACAAACGCAGTTTTGAACACGTTTAAAACCTACGAATAATGTTTTATTCTCAAATACACAGCGCGTAAATCACAATGGCGGCGTAGTCAAAATATCCTACGGCACCCTTGAAAAATTGTCACGGACTCTGAGCGAATCTATCACAGCCGGGTGGCGGAAGTAGCATGGAGTGCACTGGTGTAACTGTACGATCAATCCCGAGACTCTAGTTCACGCGCGCCGTTTCCTTTATCCATGGAAGTAGCACGTACTAGAGTCGCACAGATCCGTTGAGAAAATGCCCGTCCGCAGCGCTGCAAGTACACGCTAGGAACCTTGCGATCTTAGCGTGCACGGACCCGCGAAAAGATGGCGACACAGTTCTCTGGGTGCAGCTGTAGTGAGTCAGCGACTCTGACAGAGAGCACCAGGATTTCCAAAATCAGATATTGGGGGCCCGTTTTGAGATAGGAGTTAGGTGGTCTATATATTCCGATTTAGGTTCATGAATTGAGGAGATATGCTCCTGTACAATTCTTTGATAGTAAAATTTTGAGCCTTTCTTGATTTGACTTAATATTTGATATTTTCGACAATCAAAGAAAAAATTGTCCTTTTTTTAATTTTCAGTCCGTGACCCAAGCTCTTGCCTAATTCTCTATCACTCTCTTCGGATTTTTCACCTGTATATTACAAGAGGTACTTCATCTGTATTAACAAAACCTACTTCCTCTAAACAGATGGCAATATGGCAGCAACAACTCAGTCAAACAAGTCAAAACCATCTCTTAAAATGGCAGTACGAGAAAGTTGAACTCGCATTTGAGTAGGGGTATTTTTGTTTAAAGAAGGAACTTTAAGTGAGAAATCAGGATCATTTGTCAGAGCCAAAGAGTGCTTAATGAGGTCGCCATTGTCTTAATTCACGGACGAGCTTTAAAACTAAAGTTGTTGAAGAGTCAATACTACCAATAGACAGAGCCCTGACAGTTCTCTGTTCACTAAGAAAGTCCTGCTGTAGACGAGGAACCTTACGAGATTTGTCGTAAGTGCAACTAAGCAAATCACATTGGGAAAGCCCAATAAAATAAAATCGACCGCTAGTGGCGATTATATTATCGACAAACAACAGTGTTCTTGTTTTACTACAGACTGCTGTGACGTAAGTAGCTTAATTGCCGCCGGCGTCGCTAGGGGCAGTCATAGTTCTCCGGGCTCGACTTTGCTCCAGTAATAGGAATGGACTTCGATTTGGTATACGTGAAGAGTCTACAGACGACTTCGGTATGACATGTAATATATATTATATATAACACATTTCAGGAACTCAGAAACTGGTGTTAATAACTGTTCCAACCTCGTTAATGATATTGGAAAAATGCATTTATAATTTTGGTATAATATGAAGCTTTCCATTGCTAAAAGGGATGTATTTCATCAATTTCCTTCTTGAAATGTTATATATAATCGATAATATATCTGTTTTGGGTATTTTTAGTTTGTATAAGGATAGAGGAACGGTATTTAAGAAGTATTGTTGCGTTAAATCGACGCAATCGATCATTGACCGTACTACTGATGAAAAGTACGCGTACATTATTCCGGATCGGCGTGTACGACTCCGACGTAATAGTAGTTACGGGATTCCGTAATGCTGGCATAAGAAACCGAATTTTCGAATGTCGAGACACGTCGTGTTGGCCAATTGGCCGGTTCGAGATCTATTATAAGCTCGTAATCGCACGAGGTCACGATGTACGTAGACTCGGGACGACAGCGATGTTTCACGTCATTATGATTAAAGGCTCTTGGATCGGTTCCGCAAGACGACATCCGTCAATCTTTATGACTTCCGACTTTTTACTCAAAAATTTACAATTTCTCCATCAAAGATGTTATAGACATTTTCAAAACTAAAACATGCATCTTTAATTTTATCGCTAGATTTATGAAAGTAACAATCCACAGTTTTCGTTTCAGATGTTCCGCTGTTACTATACTGTGGGGAGTGTCGATGTTGCATAAGTTATGTGATTCGATACAGGTCATTTATTTAAAAATTATACGAAAATTGGCAACACAGACCAAATTATGTTGTAAAGACGAAAAGGCGTGCAACAAAAGCAATTAGATAAGAAAGGTTAACAAGTTATCGAAATTAATCAATGTGACTTACATTGACTAAGAAGATTCAAATGATCAGCTATAGAAATGAAAATATACTACAAGTGATGTAATTAAAATAAAATATCTTTATTTTATGCGATAACTGTCTGCTGGTTCAAACAATTAGTTCTATCCTGTTCAACTTAGGCGAGATTTACCATTTTGTTAGGGAAAATCCTTTTTCGAAAACATTTCCTTTTCCTTCGTAACAAACCGCATTTAATATTTAAATCAAAATGTTATTAATAGTGTACATACTAACATTTTGAAAATCGAAATATTTCATAGACTGTCGTAAACCTTTAATCACGGTCGACTATAGAAGTCCGTGTAAATAATCTGATCTAAGGTCAAGCATTTTTTCCTGCAAAATTACTGTATCCAGAACTAAACATTCCGCAAATTTTAAAAACATTGAAAAAATTGCAACCATATGCATGGAATCCTCCACGACGAAAAAAAATGTTTCAATGATAATATTGGGTCCTATAGATCTGAAAAAATATCTAGCTGCCCCATGCACTATCTGCTCCCCTACCTAAAAATCTTAATATACCAATTTATCCAAACTATGATTGAAAATTTGTTTTATAATGAATGTAAAATTGTTACCCTGTAATATAAAGCGATAGACAATTTGTGTACGTATTTCTAATTTCTTGATTAATTTGTGATATATTTTATAGGCTCGCAAAATCGAGGAACACAAGAGGAAGAAAGAGCGCAAAGCTATGGAAAAAGAATCGCTTGCGCGTCAAGAGCGAGTACAGAAAGCGAGAGAGGCCTGTGCAAAAGCTCGAGAGGATGCTGATCAACAATCAGGAATGGGTACACCAAACTTTGCTGAATTTCTAAACGATCCTGAAACTGCCCAAGGTCTTGCTGTAAGTACTTAATTCGTTTTTTAAATTAAAAAAAAGACTAAAATATTTGCAACCGAATTATAACTGTTGATTTTGAAAAGTGATTTTTCACTCCGCAAAGAATTAGATATTTCAATCGTTCAGAGTGAGTGAGAAATCACTTTTTCATTTCAGTGGCTGAATTACAACTTCATAAATGCACCGATAGTTTTGTGCGAAATTAATTTTTCTCCGCCATTTCTGAACCGATTTTTCTGACTTTTTAAAAGTAATTATGTAATATGTAAAAACAAAAAGACGAGTCTATTCATAAATTTATTGATCTAGCTCTTGATTAGTAATGATGAAATCTCAGAAAAACCTAAATGTGATTTGTTAATCATATTTGGAACACTTTTATACGATGTTTGAATGGTAGCACGTCTTTATTTCACGGACAAATAATCACACGAGAAAATATCACGGACATTTGATCAGATATCAAATTGTCACAATGATAAAATGTCTCGCATAAAAATATCACAATGACAAAATATCACCTTGATAAAATATCACATCAACAAAATATCACATAATTAAAAATTTCCCCGTATAGCCATATTCATTTATGCATTATCAGAAGTAAGTGGAGTTCTGACTGTTAGGTTAGGTTAGTTTTAGGACACGCATATGCTTTTAGACATTATTAGGGGTGGGCAGAAGTCTGAGTAGTTAGGTTACGTCAGTTTCATGACGTTGCCATTTCTCTGTCTCTCCCATTTTAGTATACGAATTTTTATCTAAAATAATTCGCGACAATAACCAGGGTCAAATAGTCTGATGCCAAAAACGGCGGAGCCAAAATATCCGGGGCCAAACTAGGAGGACCAAAATGTCCTAACGCCAAAATGACGGCGACAAAAGACTAACATGAATTTCCGCGTGTAACGTTCAAATGTTTGGACTGGTTTTTTGTCGCAGTGATATTTTTGTTTGTGGTTATTTGTCCATGTGATATTTTGTCGTGTGATCAATTGTCGTGTTCTATTCTATCGTGTGATTAGTTGTCATGTGAAATAAACGTGGAGAAAAACCCACGCCACGTACCACAGAATTGGAAGCATTTTATTGTAATCGCAGCTATTATTAAATACACTACTCATATCTTACCTGAATGAAATAAGCAGATCTTGAGATTATATGAAAAACGTCCACTTTCTTTTCAGGACCCCGAGATTGCTGAGGCTTTCGAGGCTATGTACCGGGACCCAAGTAGCTTATTTAAATATCAGAAAAATCCCAAGGTTATGGCCTTTTTGAACAAATCTGTTAAGAAGTTTAACATTGCAAGCGGCATGGGAGGAATGGGTGGCATGGGAGGAATGGGAGACATGGGAGGCATGGGAGACATGGGAGGCATGGGAGGAATGGGAGGTATGGGAGCCACCCCGACACCACCGACGGGTGGCGACGACAGCTTAGATTAAGTATGGATAATATTCCCCGAAAGAGTTTCTCGTGTTACAGTTGAACAGAATATGAGCAAATTTATAAAAGGACGATTAATACCTTTCTAAGGTCGTTTCCCGCGTCGTCAGTTATTTAAAAAAAAATCACTGACAAAAAATGACTTTTCATGATGGATAAGCCGTTTATTTTTGACACCAACTTACCGCCATCTGTTCATGGAACAGGACGATTTTAATGTGGGCCAATACCAGCGGATTGACAAGTTAAGAATCTATTGTTTATAGGCTTGCTACATGATAATGCATCCTGAGGATAACATTCTGTAGTAATAACTTTTTAATATTTCTAAGAAAACACTTTTTGTCAATTCTTAACTGAATTTGTTGAATCCAAATAAATGATCGTATATACTGCAATATTTTCTTACGGTAATCGTACGGATTCTAAAGGAAAGATGCAAAAATTACATAAAATGTTATAAAATAATTAATATTTAGCATTCAACATATGCAGCTGAGAATTTTGAAAGAAGGACAAGAAAAATCATTGCAAGTTGCTGGAAATAAAGATTTAGTTAAGAACCTAAATTGTATCCACGAAACACAGGGTTCGAATTGGGATCGAACTTGAACGTCATCTCATATCTTTGATAGCTATAGAAATCTATATATGATTTTAAAATTTTGAATCTAATAAATTGCTAGAGTTAAGTGTTATATGCTATCCCAGTTCCGTATTCACACGAGTATGTTTATTACATTAGCATTAAATTCGTAACTTGTATTTACCGTATTTACCTCATTTTTATTAATAAAGTAATCAGTGAACGAAAATCGATGTTTTCACTTTTGTTTGCAAGAGCGTACAAGATATTCGCGTCGCCTACAAAAGTGATGAAAAACTTGGCTTATAACGTATGCTGTTGAAACATATACAATGTTTTGTTGAAAACCATTCAGTTCATAGCGTGAAAAATATTTACAAAAGTAAGAACAATACTATAAGAAAAAAAGGACTAATGAGAACCTTGCAAAGGTGCAGGTTCAATGGCCGGGTCAGCCGGGTCCGCTCGATCGTCGGTGAGATTCGATTCGACGATCGACAGCTGCCGGTGACGTTACGCATTTGTTAATTTTATTATGAACAGCGGTCGGTGATGTGCAATGCGTCGAATTTCGGGCACAACAAGTACATTTTGTCGTTGTCTTTGGAAGATCATTTTCAAGACTTTTCAAGTTATGTTTTATGGCGTGAAATTTTCAAATACAGATTGTAGCATTATTTGTTTATGGCTTATGTTTCAATTACTAAAGATAATTGGAATGAACTACAGGACAACGAGAAAAGTCCGTATTGTGACCCGATTTCAGACTCTTCTGGTCTTGAGCATGTGCAGGTTCGGGTGCCATGGCACTTTTCGGAAGGTGGATGTTGTCGCCAGCGCGTCTCGATCGATGAGGATTTCCGGTGTCGGGTCGAAGCTGTTGGCTCGTCGGTGACGATTCGTCCAGGTGCCGGGTTCGGCAGTGCCATGCCCGGGAGGTTTTCGGCGGTGACAATTTTGTCTAGACGAGTGTCTGTGTCGGTGTCGCGAAGATGTCAACGCAGACGGGTGGGCCTCGCAGGAGCCGGAAGGGCGCATAGCCAGATTTGGATCGAGGTAGAGCCAGCTTGCACTGTCAATGTATGGGTGGAGGAATGCCCCGGAATGCGAGAGCTGCTTCGGAACTCTTTCGTCCTCCGGATGCGCAACCTCCAATAAAACTGTCCTTCGACTCCGGGCTGGGCGTTCAACGCTCCTCTTAGCGGATTTCGATCTGAGAATAATAATATAAAGTTAACATCAGTTTTTATTTACAAATATTATTGTTTGAGTTAGCTAATAAGGAGCCATCTTGCAATTTAAAAATATCCTCTCGTTTTAAACTTTTTTCATGTGAAAGATACCGATCAAATTCATGTTCAATGTAGAATTACACACTGAGCTACACTGCGCAGAATAAGTTGGTATTTTTTATTTTCAAAAAAATCTATTTTTTTATTAGACCGTCATATTGAATCCGCCATTTTGAATTTCGGAAATCTGACTACGTATACGTAATCAGTGACCCCGAAAATACTTAAAAATATTATCATCTTCTTGGGTGGATTGCCCAAAGCCTCCGGTCTGGAAAAAAGTTTAAAAAATTCTACTGACTGTCAATGTGGTTTAGCAGGCGTCAAACTTACACAGTGAGCTTCAAGCATTTCTTGGTTAAACTAAAATGGCGATGAAAACTGCTATCAGGACATATTGCTATATCATTAAAGATCACAAAACTGTTCTTACTGAAATCGTAACTGATCCCGTTTTCGAGAAAATGTAATATTACAATTTCGAAAAATGAAAAATGTAGGAGTATTGAAAATATTTTCGAGAACGCATTCATGCCCTTTTGTGTCCTAAAAAGCTTGAATTGGTGCCCAAAAATGATCAAAGGGAAATATTTGAAGGAAAAGCATGCCGCAAACTTTTGAGGATAGATTAAAAATGATCCTGAAATGTATGGAAGCAATGATTTTCTTAAGATATTTCAATTTATTTCAGTTTTCAAAGCCATGAACAATGTGGTTCAGGATGGTTTTTCAACGTCATAAATAAATATTTAAGTGGCCATGAAGTGTCCCAGAAGCATTTTGCACATTCATAAAATGTATTTGAACACTCTATAAACTCTTAAATGGCATTTAAAAGAACGAAAGTGTAACCTCGTCGTTGGTTCTGGGTTACGCAGAGAGTAGTAAACTAATAAATTGAAGAAATAAACAGTAATCATAAATAGTAATTTTACATTTTCTCAAAAACAGGATCAGTTACGATTTATGTACGAACGGTTCTGTGATCTTGAATGACGTAAGAATCATGTCCTGATAGCAGTTTTCATCGCCATTCTAGTTTAACCGAAAGATGTTTGAAGCTCACGGTCCTTACAGCAATTATTCGTCATATTGGTAAGAATTTATGGTAAAAATTTGAGAGAAAAAAATGGAGGTTTTCGAAAAAATGTAATTTGTTTATTTTTAGTAAATCACCCCTCATTTTGTTAATTTTTCAGCCTTGCAAAAATTTTAAACGCTATTTTGAAGAAGACAAGGACTATAAAAAATTTATTACATTAATTAGAAAAAAAAATTACTGGCGAAACAATGTTGTTTTAGTGCTTTTTTAAAGTTTCACCCTTCAAAGTTCAAATCCAGATAACTTCGTTGAACAAAGTTTTTATGAAAAATAAAAAAATACGGATCTCTTTATTTTTCATGGAAAATAACATATTTCAGGCAGAGCTAATTCTACAACTTGAAGTTAGTTGGCCTGCATGATTTGAAATGGATTCCGCCTGAAGTCGGTACCCGCGATAACTCAAAAACTTCTGCCCCGATCGGATTGACATTTTATATATATTTTTCTACAGGACAACGTTCCCTTTTTCTTTATTTTTTGCTTTTGAACGATTGTAGAGACAAAATGGCGCCATGTTTAGTGAACAAAAATGTGTACTTCAGCCGACCGTAAAAAATAAAAAAAAAAAACATAAAAAAGCGGACCGTTGATCAGGCGCTATGCTTCTAAAGGACTAATAAACCGTATGTATTTCAGATAATTCTACGACTTGTTATTAACTCAAAAAATTTCTCAAAAAAATGTTTAATTTACACCTGGACAGTACTATATAGTATTAAAACTGTTTTTTTTTTATCGGAACTAATGTAATTGTATTTTTTTGTAAAATATGTGATCTAATAAAAAACAACGGCTTTAGCCTACAAATTTATAAATAGTATCCAGTATTGGACTCTGGCATATTTATTTTTTTTTCGACGTTTCGAGTAACTCATACTCCGTTTTAACCCTTTCGTCTCAAATGTCCGAAATTTGGACAGAACTATCAACGCTGTCATTTTTGTTCCAAATGTCGTCAGAAAACATTGAAATAAGTCAAAATCGATAGTTTTTGACCTCCCCTTTAAAATGCCGTGATCGGAATCAGCCGGCAATTTCAAAGAAAAAATGTTTTCGAAAAAACTCGTGGTTTTTTTGGCGTTTCTTCGCAGGAATCGCGTTTTTTGTCATGGAAAAAGTCAATGCTGACCATTTCAAAAGATATTAATCGCGTTTTTTTACTCAGCCCTTTCTTCTCCCATGGGATTTTTTTTTTTAAATAAAATGGCGGCTTCAAGATGGCGTCTGGAAGTTATCATTTTGCATTTTCTCGCACAATTATCGATTATTTGACCCCGGAACGTTTGAGATCGTGGAGAATCGGGATGCAAAAGTAATTATTATGATTTGCGAATACCTAATCTCATTATTATTCCTTCATAACCTCAAATTAGTTATAAACAATGGACTTGTAGTTTTTTTCTAATTTTCACTCAATTTTCGACGTTTTCGTATTACTTACGTGTGAAATTGAAAATGACCAGACTTCTCAATAATCGGTTTATACCTTAACAATTGAGTACGGGACAACATGGTACTATGGCGTTTATATAATATCAGAGTAAATTTCGCTGTAAGTGATGCCACAGATTTAAACGAAGAAAGTCTAGAAAATCTTTGGAGATCCACACTATAAAACACGAAGAGTCAAAACATACTCGACTCGTGACAAGTGTGAAAATCATCTTATTGTTCAGAAGGTAACACAAATTTTTGCAAGGTACGCTCCAAATCATTTTATAAAGTTACATAGATTTACAATATTACTATTGCCTTGATTCACCGTTGTCATTTCTTGGAAAAATGCAATATAAAAAATGTTATCAAAATGAAAGAATTTAAAAAATGAAAAAAGTACAAACAAAATTTAAAAAGTACTAAAAAATAGTAAAAAAAATGACTGAATAGCGTTTACTTCCCGTGGCAATAGTCTGAAAGCGGCAAAATATGTATTGACGGCTAAACAATGTGATGTAAACCGTTGTGAATTAGTGGTGTATAGGTAATGTATTATATTTATAATCACGAATAAACAACTTTGAAATTAGGCATTGGAGGATCGATGTATTTACTCGGATATTCACATTTATTAAATCTACAACTCCATTGCGGGAATCTACATCCATCGGCTCAACAACTTACTCGGATTCATCCATAGCCTGCGAACGAGTCGGCGTGATGGTCGTGCGAACTGAACGTCGCGAAGGTCCCGAGTTCGAATCCTCGTCCGTGCAATTTTCTCTGCTTATGTCCAGTGAGGAATAACCGGGGAACTTTGCTGGGCGAAGGTACGAATTTGGGACCGCTGCCGACCTCCGTCGGCAGTTATCGGTACCGTCAGCGTTTTATCCGCGGTCGGTACGTCGTGGGTCTTATCTCGGATAAAGATGGGATAAGCCCCGCGTCGTACTCGCTAAGGCACAGACCGCCGAATATGCTGGTGGTACCGATATTGGGGAGGGGGGGACTGACTCTGGGTGGGTGTTGTGTTGTCCCGTTCCGTCATGTATAATGTCTATGTGTTGTCCATCCTATACCTCTGCACCCGAGAGCCGACCCGCGAATAGGCATCTAAGTCATTAAAGCGGGGGAAAAATTCCAAATCCTTTATCCTATCCTCCTCCTTAAATCTACAAACGTCATAGCACCAAGTAGCAATGCGTACAATATGTGCTGCACTCCAATTTAAGGTTATAAACCAATCACTGATAGGGCACAATTGTATATAGTAATTTTCAATTTCCCACGCAGGTAATGATACCGTAGTAAAAAATTGAGTGAAAGTCAACAAAAAATCGATAAAAACCCATTGTATATAACTAATTTGAGGTTATGAGTTAATAATAATGAGATTTGGTATTCACAAATAATAATAATTACTTTTTCATCCCACTTCTACACGACTTCAATCGTTACAACGGTCAAATAATCGATATTTGTGCCACCAAATGCAAAATGACAACTTACAGACGCCACATTGAAGCCGCCATTTTGTTTTTTTAAAAAATCCAATGGGAGAAGAAAGGGCTGAGCAAAAAGATGCGATTAGTATCTTTTAAAATTATCAGCATTGCCCTTTTCCATGTCAAGAAACGCGATTCCCGCAAAAAAACGTCAAAAAATCAGGATTTAAAAAAAATTTTTTAGAAAAAATGATCATAACTCTTTTGTTTGAATTACCGGCTGATTTTGATCACGGCATTTGAAAGAGGAGGTCCAAATCTATAGATTTTGACTTATTTAAAAAATTTTTCTAACGACATTTGGAACAAAAATTACAGTGTTTAAAGTTCTGTCCAAATTCCGGACATTTGGGACGAAAAGGTTTAAGAGACTAATGCATTCGTTATTTACATGCATTAGTTATTACTATTTATTCATTTGTAGGCTAAAGTAATTTTTGTTGTAAAGTATCTATAATATTCTGAGGGATCAAAAAACAAGAATTTATTTATAACACCTGGAAAATGAATACTGTAATTTTCAAATTTCTCACAATAATTTGCATTCTAAGATAAAATTGTTTACTTGTATAAAAAATTTACCTGGAGTTGAGACTTCGCAACGTTCTGTTTCGTCAGTTGAGTGGGTATTCGCCCTTAGGCGTTCTGTAACATTTGTTCCAAGCCTCAAGCAACAAGACGCAACTATGGAACCGATAGAAGATCAGTAGTGGCAGGCCGATTCTGGATACGATTCCCCATGCTAAGACGCCAAAAAATCTGAGTTGCAGCTCTTGTGAAACCCAGTTCTGCGTAATCACAGTATCGAAAGCCCACAGAACGGCGTTGCTGAACAATAGGAACGTAACGATCTGCCTGCCGGGTTTCGCCAACATCTGGAAACGCGTGATGCATGACCTTTTGGCAGCTTCTGCTATTAATGTACTCTGGGCATAACATTGGACTAACTGCAAGGCCGATGCAGCCAGCAGTAATATGTGCCTGCCAATCATGTCATTTAGCTTGTCTTGTTCTGCATCTGTATTTGCGTCCTGCATTGTGACGATGGAGCAAGCGCTGACAACAATGGTGAAGACCGAGTACAGTTGAACACCGAATAGAGCAACATTGGACAAAAGAGAATCAAGCGCTGCCGGGGCTCGAGTCACGACTGACATTTGGCGGATCTGCACGAGACCACTCGCTGTCATCACTCCGCTGAGTGCCAAAATAGCAATCAGGGTGCCACATGTGACCCATGCTAAGGTGGCCGTCGAGAAGTTCTCATCTTCGCGAACGACGAGGAAGATGAGGATCACAACGATTCCGGCAACCATACACAGGATTCCCATGAACAGTCCTTTGCTGGATCCGTCGCAGCCAATTCTAGCACCGTTGTTGGGGAGGTCCTTAATGCTGTGGAACTTATGTTTCAGAGAGAATCGACTCCGCCCTACATTCTGCCCCATTACAAACGTCACTGCTGCTGCGATTAAGCTGGAATAAACAAATATTGATGTTTGCTTAGATCACGTTTATCTTTCTTAAAGCATTGTCTGCTTGCAATTGCGCTCGTGTAGTATTCCCATAAGAATCTGTATGTATTTGCAGCTGATGTGATCTTGACGAGTACAACTTGTACCTATACAGCGCAAATGTTTACATGGATTCTTATGGTTACACTGAACGAGTGCAACTGCAAGAAAACGCTATTACATATATTTTATTATCGATTAAGGGTTTCGACAACTATATAATGAAATTGTTAACGACTGGTGGAAGGGCTTCAAATAAAACGCGCAATATGATCGGTCAGAAACTAAAAATCAACTTTATTCCGATCCCGCGGTGACGATCCGATCGCGACGCGGACTTCCTCGACCGACGACATCCCTAAACGTACTGAAAAAACCCGATCGTCAATTTTTTACATCTTAGTTCGACTTTTCAATTTCTCGAACGTTTAAATAGACTACAACGTCATATTATATGTATATCGATTATACTATTCGAAATACAAATACCTTTATCGAGATCGTTACCATTTCGAAGGGCCTTTTACATAATTTACCTAACAGGCTTGCTTCATTTTGAGAGGTACCCCCATTCGGGTGTGCAATGGGGTAGGGAAAACCACCTCTGTGGGAAAAAATCTACGCCGGGTACCGCAGTTGATAAAACATCGATTCCGTCCGTAACAGAAATAGTTCATAAAAAAAGGGAATAGGGAAAAGGAAAAACGAGAATGGAGTCAGGGGAATACTGAGTTACGAAGGTAACAGTTTAAGTAATAGATTTACACGTGGCGGAAAAAAATGTACTTCCGATGAAAACAGATTGGAAAGATTAAGACAGTTTAATTTCATGAAGACAAGACCGGGTTAAGCGTAGGAGGAAAAGAGACAAAAGAAAGAAAATTAGAACAAAAATAAAATGGAAGAAGAAAGTGCACGTTACAAGAATGGAAAAAAGGTTGGAAAATGTGAAGAAGTAAAACAATGCAAGGAGAAAATGAAAGATCAGAGGTCAACGGGAAAGAAAAAGAAGGAGAAAAGTCGAAAGTGGAGAACGAGGAGCCAAAAAAAGGGGAGACAAGGAGATATTAAAAAGAAATAACATATTAGTTAAAGGCATGAAAAATGAGGGCTGAACGAAAGGTTAATGTAGAAGTTATGGTTAGAAAAGTATGGAAGGACAAAGTAACTTATTTATCATTTAAATTATATTCGGTATGTGTAAAAATATAAAAAAATAAATACGTTCATACGTAAACACCAGAAAGAAGAAAATATATTTAGCATTTGTATTCCAATGTTTACAGCACCATCTACATCACCACGTCGAGTTGCAGCACGGTAGTGTGCCAATTACACGATCCGGAAGTCGCTCACGAAAACAAAAAGTTCAATACTTTGAATCAGGCTCTGATTCCTATTGATTGTCACTTTATTAATTTTGTTTAATTCACACTTGAATGCAACAAAATTAAAAAAACAAAACGAATTAGAATACGCCTGTTTTCACTTTTATAGCGACAAATGATAAAAAAGAAGTGGTCCGAATTGGAAAAACCACGGTACAATTTTGTACATTTTTGTTTGAGAGCGTTTATATACAATTTTATAAGTGATCGCCAAATCGTCAGGGAGGGAAATGTAGGCAATTGATCAGACTTTTAGAGAGATGTTTTTGCAAATCGATTGACATTTTACATTGGTACAGCTAAAAAACTTTACTAGGTCCAAATTAGACGACGTCCTCCTAATTATTTTACAATAGTAAATTGTTGCACATAATATCATAAATAAGTGACTGAAAGGGGCGGAAAATCAAAAACGTAATCAAATAAGTAAATAAAAAATTACTTATCAAACAAAGGAAAAAAATGATGTTTCCAATGTAAAGCATCCAATTCAAAGGGTTGAAGAATTGAATCATACCTAAATTGCACGATGAACGGGTATAAGAACGGCATACTCGATGTCCAGAGTTGTCCCAAAGTATTTGTGTTTAGACATTCTTGAAGAGCGACAACTTGAGATATTTGCTCCTGTGAAATCGGCTCGTATGGTCGCACGAACCTCTGACTGTCAAACGTTGCTTGGTCTTCGAAAATATTAAATAAAATAGAGTTTAGTACAGAGGAAGAAATTATTTTTAAAGCATAACTAAGTGGGTTCAACAGCATGCATGTACTTGCACCCCTCGTACATGTAAAAAGTAAAACACATACTTCCTTCTAGATGTTTTTTTTCCGAATGCAGTCCCATGGAGCGTACTGAAATCAACGTGAATATTATACATTCGTTCTTAAAACATTGATCAATTTATGTTCTTTGTAAGCGTATATCGCTCTATAGGATTGCAACATTTGTATTTTAACATATTTCTATTGGACCTGATATTATATTAAAAAAAAACATTAAAAAAATCAGGTATATACATATATTGATATTTAATATTATACATCTATACACTTCTGGAAAAAGAAATATACTGTACATAAATAGAACATTAAATTTCGTGACTTGTAACAAATTTAAGTTTAGGTTTGGAGATAAATCAATATTTTGTACGAGGTGTACAGGCATTCCTTTGGTAGTGTTGAAATGAAACGAGTGCGAATAATACTAGTGATTTTCACGCATTTACCTAAGTTGAGGGCATTAATAAATTTCTACTCGGGTAGTTTACGTTATAAATCTGCAGTCGAAACTAAAAATTCATATTATTTACAATTATATAAAATATTTTAGAATTAATGTTTAATATAACATTATAGTCAATGTCCTAAAATTGAATGAAAATGTTGAAAATAATGTTCAATTCGAGAATTCTAACGGAAACAAGTGAAAAACGAATACAAGAAATTCGAATATTTGGTGGGAAAATGGTATTTCAATATAATATATCAATTTTACGCTTAAAAGATATTAATAGATATTGGTAGTAATGGCTTTCGAAGAGATCTAGCAAATGTTTCGATATTATTAGTGCATCAGTGCATTTTTCGATATTATTAGTGCATTGCAAAAATTACCCAAAATATCTCGAGCATGCTTTGTCAGCGAACCTGGAAAGCCACGTAAGTGTAAAGGTGTAGCATCAGACAAGGGACCTTGTTGTGCCAAATGAACAAAATAAGTCCACTCTTGGGCTGAGTCCCAAATTACAAGCCGAGCCCAGACCGCGATGTTCGTTGCTGCAAGGTGAATAAATCCGAATCTTGCCGCCAGTCCAAACTTTTCGACTAGAACCTGAAACAATATTGCACGTTAAAACTATATGCATTACAGAGATCTTCCAATATTAAAAATCGGAAAGTAGAGTAGATAATGATTTAAACAAAAGTAATTAAAAATGGATGACTTCAATTTAAAGAGTCATATTAAGAACTTTCATTTATTTTGAAAATAAATATTTGAATTCCGAAAAACAAATATTCTTGAAATTAATTGCTAAGTAGATTTATTGAGGCCCTGATCAAGCGGGTAACGCTTTGGCCGGGCCCTGACTAGATTACTTAATAAATTTTTACTCGGGTTGTTCCTAGTTGATGGTTTATTAAACATTTTTTTTCTTTTATTTTGAATGTTATATTACGGCATACAATATAATGAGTGGTTAGTTGAAACGTGTTCAACCTCAATGTGAAGCTTTTAACAAAGAAATAAAACAAGTTATATGTCCAAATAAAAATTCCAAAATCTGTCGGCGCTGATCATTATGTTACCTGGGAATTAACGAAGAGAAAGTGCATTTGAAGAAACGTGAATAGCCCGTGAAGTATTGGATGGATGAAAATGACATCACTGAGGCACTCAGAGCCCTGCATCATCGAGTGCATTGCCATCTCCAATCCGTTGAACACCAAAGTGGCCAGTCCGAATACTGTTAAAATTTTGGTTTGTTCATAATTTGTCCAGAAAATTTAACTACATTCATTATAAAATATCTACAACAGGATTACCAATCTATTCTGCATTTTTTCCTTTTAAGAAAAATAAATTTCCAATAACTGCATTTAAAAAGAAAAATTATAATTTATTGCAATCTTAAAATTTTATACCAAATGAAATTGAAACATTATTTAACAACTTTACTTTCTGTATCTTTTCTAGTATTTAAAAAAATTTTTTGTACATTTTTTTTATGTATTGGTATCAATTGATGTCTGACCAATTCAATAGCTGACCCATTTCCAATATTTCGGTTTACGTAAATGTATTGAAAATATCTTTTTTAAATGTATTTGAAAATTTAATAAGTCTACTTTTTTTAAAAACGTTATGTCGTTTAATTTATGTGTATTCCTATAATTGAAAAATTTTTTTAATTCTGGAGAATAAGAAATACAATGTACTCTCTAAAGCGAGATAGTTCCAAAAGTACTAATGAAGACGGTCGCTAATTGAATTAGTAATCGTGTTTACAAATATGGTGTAAAAAAACTTCTAATTCATCAGTCAAATTTATCTAATTTCGTTTTGTAATAAGGTATAAATAATATAGCATGACTAATTTGAAATTAATAAAACTTGATTAAGGAATCAGTGACTTTTACACTTACTAAAAATCATTAATAGCTCAATTACGTACCAATTTAAACATTACATATTCCAAATAATTAAAAATAATGTGCTAGCTAAAACAGTTTTGATAATTTTCCACCGCAGCAGCCTTGGCGTTATTGCACACTGAACAAATATGTTAGTAAATTTAACTAAATGGGGAGTTACTTAGCATGAATTAAATCCCCAGTAATTTCTATTTCTATACTTTATTAATCTGAATGTAGCTTATTCAACTTTCGATTAGATATCTCAACTAACTGCAACTGTGGAAATTACAATATAATTAGTCCCCGCTGGGTAATTTATCATTTACTTAATTAAATTATTTGTCTTACATAATGCTCCAACACGAATGTAAAAACTAGTTGGTGCCGTCCGGGATCTGGAAATGTGCGCCCTTTTCAAAGATCCAAATCTCGTTAGCGATGTTCTTCCAAGTTCCGCATCTTCAAGACCTCCCCGTCCCATGTTGCTACAACTGTCCACCAAAACCCAAATGTAAATCCCAATTATGACTGCGATGCTGCCGACGTACATGTACATCAGAAAGATACCCTGAAATGTAATATTTGTACTGTTTATTGAATATTTAAAGCACTTTCATATTAATATTATTACGTAGGTCAATTTTTAACCCCTTGACTGCCACGAAAATTTCACAAAAAATGCCCAAAATGCAAAAAAAATTTGTTAACTTTTACTTTAACTTGGTTATAAGGGTATTTTGAGACGTTGATTACGAATCTGTAGTCAGATTTTGAAAATTAAAAATGGCAGATTCAATATGGCGGACATATTTTCTAAATTCCAACCATTTTCCTTGATATTTGTTACTCTGGAGTTTTCGGGACCGCTGATTATCAATTTGAAGTTGAATTTTGAACATTTTTCAACCAAAATGGTTCAATTTTTGGAAAATATCTCCGCCATACTGTAGCCATCATTTTAAATTTTCAAAATATATCATCAGATTTGTAATCAGCGACCTCGAAAACCCCCGAGTAACAAGTTTCAAGCGGAATAGTTACACTTTTCAAAAAAGTGTCCGCCATATTGGATCCTCCATTTTGAATTTCCAAAATCTGACTTCAGATTCGCAATCAGGGACTTCGAAACCCCCCGAACAACAAGTTTAAAGCGGCTTTATAAACTTTTTATGCATAAATTGATTGAACACAATGTCATACTTCATGACTACGATTCTGCAAAAATTGTGAAAACTACCATCTTTGTGGATTTATATATTCTTTTTACACAGCGATTATGAAAATGGACAACGCCACCATATTCAGTACACCTTGGATTATCTAGAAATGGACTTGGTTTTATTTTACATAAATTCCAGAATTTGTTAGTCTACTTTATATCATGACAAAGATTTGCCTTTTTCTGTCAGTCTCAGAAACGACCAAAATGGCAAAGATCTTCATCATTGGCAGTCAAGGGGTTAAGGATGATCTTATTGATTGATAAAATTGAAATAATATATTGACCAAATGACTGTTTAATCCTTTAAAGGCAGGACGAACATTTTTGGAGCGTCAACTTCAGTACTCTATTAGATAATGTCACGGACAAGAAAAAATCTACACACAATGTTTCTTAGATGCAAACGTCTGCCCATTAAGAATCTACTAAAATGATTGGTCCAAAAATCATATATATATATATATAATTTGCTATTTTAGCGCCCTTAATAGTAAATTGCAGATTTAAAAAAAACATATAGAAAAAATCAGCCGTATCTATTTTGGAACAAGTTTTGGGGCAAAAGTGTCCCTCCCGTCCTTAAAGGGTTAATAGAAAACTTGGAATAAAATACAGAACTTCGAATAGTATATAAAATATACAGAAAAGAGTTTTATTATCTTCTTTCCTGGATTTTTCAATGTTTATATGTTTATGGTATACTTCTATGGAGCAGATTTATGACAAAATGAGATGAATTTGTAATGGTCTAGGCACCAGCTTTTACATTCCGTGGCCACTTTAAGATCTCATCGGGATCTAAAGTTTTTTAGACGTATTTTTTGCTGCTGAATCTGAATTTCGAGAGTTCTCGGCAGAAAACGTGGTAAAAAAAGTTATAAACAAATTAATTGTTTAAAAGGCCATATCTCCGAAATAAAACGTTGTACTAATCGGAAATAACTAATAACAAAAAAGTTGCTAATTAAACAAATAAAAATTTTAAAACGAGGTTTAAAAGCAATGCCGCTCTAGTCAATCAAGTTTCGTACTGAAAAATAATTATTGGTCTAGTCAGTAATGAAGCAGCAGCGAAAAATGTTTAATTAATTTTAAGCGAAAGTAGTCAAGAGGACGTCCTAATGGAGAAAGTTAAAAATTATATTTAAACAATAAAAAATATAAGACATTCTACCACTTATATGTTGCTCATATTAAATAAACATTCATATTTCAGTACTGTTGTTTATTCTTAAACAGTATTTTAAAGAAGTGCCCAAAATAAGACATCTGTTTTTACTCAATGGATTTCTTTTTATTTATAATTATAAATTTCACTAAATGAATTTTTTCAATAAATTATAATTCTTTATTAAAAAGTATCTCGTTCCGCAAAGATGCAAAGTTCAATTTTAATGTAATAACGTCAGTGATTTGTAGATGTTATAATATATAAAAAGTAAACATTACATTTCTCGTATTTCAAATTTGAATATTAATACTGTATGGTTTCGACAATTTTATTAGATACTATATAATAATACATGCGACATTTACATTAATTATTTACATTAAGAATTATTGAAAAGAAAATATTGAGTACTGATTTATAAAGAAGCCTAGTAATTACTATACTTTATGATGACATGAATTCGTAATATTATAAGATTTATCTGTATTTTTAACTAAATAAATGATAAAATGCCATAATTTTCATACTTTCCTACTATTTTATATCATCTACATTAGAAAATCGCTCGTAAAGATAATAGTTAAAAAAAGGTGAGAATAAAATGAAAGTGAAAGGCAGATTCAACGATAAATTAATGATAACTTCCTGTATTTATCTGCAATAAAAGTGTAATGTTTATAAAAATTGAATCGCTAATATTTATAATACAACTGGTTGAATGATTTCTAGTATCTTGATTCGCGCCAAAGATTTGGTGTTTTATTATTTAGATAATATAAGATTTAATTTTTCAAGTCCATCATTGTCCTGTTAATTTTGTGACACACAATATAGTCTGTGTAGAACAAGTGGTACAAAGTGTAGCTATAAAGTGATGTCGTATATGTATACAATTTATTTTTTTTAACTTTTATACATTAGAATTATAATTATGAATTCTTATTAATTTCTATTTATTCTTTATGCATTGAAGAGATATAAGAGATCATAATTTTTACTGTGGCTTTGGTATTTTAGTTGTGAACAATATAATGCATGGTATTAGCGTATACTTGTTGAATCTTATCTTTATTTTACCATGAAGACATTAAGTTAATTATTTCAGTAATAAATATGGAGTTAAGAATTATTAATCGGTAGATTTTGTAATTAAATTTATAAGAATAACAAAATATAAAAAATTATTCCCAATACTTTTGCAATATTAAAGTGGTTTACAACAAACTCGATAGTCAAAACACCTTATAAGATTTTGAATAATAAATTTTAAGAATTGATGAAATCTTATTCTTAATCTTAGTAAGTCTTTGTAATAAATGTTGAAGGAAGTTTCGACATCCTTATCCTTCTTTAAATTCGTCGGTATTGCAAAAATCTTGTAAACCTTGACCGTAGTATCCTATTCGAGACATAGCAACTTTTTAATGAGCCTTTTCTGAATTTGAATCTGATCACCTGAGAGTTTCCTTGAAATTATTTTTCAATTTGGATTTGGTAGAATATTAATCTCCATAAAAAGATAAGATTTAACTAGGTGAAGAAAAGGCACGAAATTAAAGCCAACAAAATAAAATAAATGAACATCATGTATGTACTTTCATGTATATACATTTGTAAATGATCACAGTTTTATGGTGTATAATCTGTTCACTCGATCGGATCTCGCGATTTCTCGTTCTCCGTCGCAATCGTAAAACGAGTATAAAAGTGGAGAAATCAGCATCGTAGAAAGACGAATGGGTGGACATCCGGAAGAAAAGTGTCTGAGGTCCGCCCCGAAGCGTGACTCTACGTCAAGAACTAGTAATTTGTTGTATCTCAAAAATATTGTAAAAATATATTGTCTCAGGAATTTTAGGAAAATCAAAATGTGACTTTTAAAAATCAATATCTCTGTAGTTGTGCAATAATAACACAGGACCACAAAAAAAATTTGTTTCTAGATCACTTGAATCAGAAATAGTGGATCTTATAGATTTTTGGCAGCTGAAAACGAATCCGTTATTCGATTTGGCCCATCACGTCAGGATTTTAAGATATCTGATACTTTTTAGCAATTTAAAGCTAAGATATGTGAAATATCTGACGTTACGGGTCAAATTTGACAACTAATTTATTTTCAGTGACCAAAAATCAATAAGATCCACTATCTCTGATTCAAGTTATCTCACCTAAAAAATTGTTTTTGCAGTCCTGTGTAATTAATCACTGATGGTAAACAAAATTACGCAAGACCGCAAACAATTTTTGTTGTTCACACAACTTGAATCAGAAGTGGAGGATCTTACAGATTCTTGCTAGCTGAAAACGAATTCTTTGTCCAAGTTAACTTATCGTTTCACATATCCTAACCTTAAATTGCCAAAAAGTATATTTTTTAATATTTTTCGGATCAGATATCTTAAAATCTTCAGCGTTTTCAGCGGCCAAACATCTAGATATAAGATCCACTATTTCTGATTCAAGTGATCTAGAAACAAATTTGTTTTGTGGTCCTGTGTTATCGATTGTATTTTATTTTACGAAAGACAACAAAGTGAAATCTTTAAAAATGTTGAAAAGAATTGGAAATATATATGAAAGTGGTTTTCGATAAAAATATTACGATTTGTATTATATTATCATTGTATTTCCCGTCAAAAGTAACTAAATAAATAATTTTTTGATATCTTTTAAACGACTGTTTCATACATCTGTGTTTATACCTGGACCTCTTAAAAAGTGAACGACGGTTTATCTTTAATAAAATTGAGACAGATCACAAGTGACATTAAGATTTTAAAAAAAACAGGTGCCGTGGGTTTGGTGCAAGCAATAGTATTTGGTAGAGCAACCACGATTCTGTAAAATTAATAATAAAATAAGAATGTAAAAATATGAATGAACTAATTCAACCATGAACCCATAGTCGAAACTGAACCAAAAAATGCAAGGTAAATAATGTTGTCCATTAACATATCTGCAAAACTGAAACTAGATAAATGTCAGTACTGGTCATTGTTAGTATATAAACGTTCTGTTTTCGATTGTAATTGTGTCATTGATTTTTTGTCAATGAGGAGGAAGCACGAGGAAAGGCGTAACGGTAATAATATTTTACGAGAGAAGGAAATTCATGGCCGTAAACTCACAAGTATGTGGACTAGGACTAAGAGCCGCCTCCTGAGAAGGTGTAAATTATCTATTGCGGTTTATTGCACCTTGCGGCACTCGCTTTGCACAATCGCATCTACACAATATTACGTATGCATGATACATCAATTTTTATTGATGCCTCTTATTTTAGTTTAGTAAGTATAACGCACATTGAAGAACATAATTACAAGATAAAATACTACATTATTGAATTAAAAGTATAGTACTAAATTAATCTTGCTGATATTTTGATTTTAAGTCGCCCAGTTACTTAACCGGAAGTCTTCAATAACGAATTGTGTTCATTTCATCAAATGTCCAGATATTAAAACATGCTAAAACATATTACAAGTTTATAGTAGAAACGTTGCCTTAAATAATCTAGTTTAATCATCACATGTCCTTCGAAAGAACGTTCTTAATATATGGTTATCATCTTAATTGATGCTAATTGGCGACATTAAAGCCTCTAGCTAATGAGGATGAGAAATAAAGATTGATGGTATTCCATAAAAAAGTAGGATGATGATAACAATTTATGTCAGTTGATGATGTCGATTGATATGGGGCAGTAATGTGTAATGATGAAGGAAAAGGATGAATGATGATGTCTAATACTGACCACAAATTTATACATTTACTTCAGATTAATCCTTGCCAAAATTTGGATCCATTGCAGGGCAGTAATAACGTAAGTATAGTTTAACACTAACTACAACTCCGTGTGATTTATGTAATCTTTAAGTAAGAGTATGTCCAGAATTGAGAGAAAGGAAATTTGTTGTTTATTCTAGCGAAAATGCAAATCATGGCAGTGGAGATTTCGATTAAGATACCGAAATGAACGTTTTGATTTAGTAGTATTTTTTAAAAGTGGCGCTTTTTCTAACGTATTTTGCATGCTGTTATAGAGCTCATTAAGATTATGAAATTGTTGTCTTTCCAGAATGTCAGATAAGTATTGAGAGCCAATTTTAGGACAATCAGTCAGTATAATTTCAGCTAAAGAGCTGTTTGAATTTTTACGTCTTTTACTATATGTGTAATACGTTTTTCACATTGCAATAGTTGGGGTGTTCATAATAGTAGCAAACTTTATACATCAGAAGGTACGAATAAATTTCATTTTATGTAATTATTACCACATTGAGAGTTTTGGGATTAACAATATCGAATATTCAGTAAAGAAATTTTCAGGACAGCGTATTGATTTAAAAATGCCAAAAGAGCTGAAATGTCACGAATTATTTGAACAATTTTATACCAGAATAATTATAAAGCTAACAGTGAATGATCTTTTAAAAACAAATACTCTAACATGACTAAAAAATAGATTGAAATTATCAAAAAAGTTAATAATTTATTTTTTTCGACGGCCGTAGTTGTAAGAAAGATATATTCTGTTAAGAGTATGAATCAGCGAATATTTTATGAAAGTTATTATTTTTTAATGTTATAAATGACGTAACAAAATAATTAGCGCGAGATGTAAAGTTTTTTAAATACAATTACTTTATTTTGTATTGAAATCAATATGTTACTATTTATTGCAGAAAATGATGGAAGACAAGGATGTCAAGGTTGAGAACTTTGAGCCAGGATCGACAAATTTGTCAAAATTAATCGAAGACAGTTCTTCGACATACATAGACACCAACGTAGTGAAATACAAGTGGACCATTAAAAATTTTAATATGCTTAGTCCAAATGTGAAAAGAATAATTTCCCCGACGTTTCCTTTAAAAAGTAACGACGATACGTGCACTTGGCATATTCAACTTTTTCCAAATGGCCAAGATGATGCTCACGGGGAGTACGTTTCCATTTTCCTTGGTGCTGTCGACTTCTTCGACAATATTTATCTTTTGGTTTCTGCAACAATTCGTATCGACGATTACGAAAAGACATATACTAAAAAGTTGACAAGAGAAGTCCCCTCCTGGGGTTTCAGTAAATTTATCAAACGGAATGATCTAACCAATTACGTTCAAGATGACACCTTAACGATAAGCTGTGAGATTACTATACTCCAAGACATTGTTCATACAAATTTTACGGAGACTTCAACTATCGCAGTGCCCAGCAGCTCATTTACCATGGATTTCAATGATTTACGAACAAAAAATAAATACTGCGATATATCATTTTCCGTTCGGGGCAAAGAATTTCCAGCACATAAAATTATCGTTGCTGCAAGGAGTCCCGTTTTGGCAAAAATTGTCGACGAACCGACATTTGTGCAGACAATCAGACACATCGAAATACGCGATACCGATCCAGATGCTTTTCAAGAAATGCTAAATTATATTTACACTGATACTGCTAAGATTAGCGAAGATAATGTCAGCAATCTCTTGTGCGTTGCGAGTAAATATCAGATCGAGAGATTACAAGTAATGTGTGAAAAATTCATTGCCGAAAAGTTAACCGTGATGAATGCTATTGATTGTTTATTGCTTTCTGATTCGCACAATGCAAAACGTCTCAAATCGAGCGTAATCGAATTTATCAATCAACACATTGAAGATTTAAATGATACCCCTGAATTCAAAACAATGATATCGACACATAGCCATTTGGTGACTGATATGTTCACCGATCTCATGAAATCAAGATCTCTATCTGTAAGTGAACATGAAGAAGAAGCTGAACTTCATCGTGGAAAATATTCCGCTGAGTATACTTTGACGGAATAGTCAGTGCAAGTTTTATTGTTAAAATTAATCAGTAATTAATATTTTTTCTATTTTAATAGTAATTAAACTTTTATGCACTATTTCAACATTCGACTTGCTTCTTTTGAAGAAGTAGAAAACATATACATCGTTCATATTAAGATGTTTTGATAGAATTTGCATATGCACGTATAATGAAAAAATACAAAATATTCAAGAGACAATTCTTTTATAGGAAAGTTATTTTAGCAAAACGCTAAAGATGATCCCATGTGCTATGTTCCTACTTTGCTGGATATATATATATCATGAACATTTTAAATTGCATAATGTTTTTGTTTCATTTACGGATAACAACACTTTTGGAATTAAGTGCCAGTTAGCGTTCGAATCAACAATTTCTAATCTAGTTTATGTGGTATTGAAAGATGCTGTCTGCTTAAAAAAATGCATGGTTATGTCATAAATAGTTTCTTCGTACACAGAGAGAAAAAAGAGGTTAATGGAACCATGAAGAAAAGGTAGAAATGATTATAACATTTGATAATAGTACAATTAACATCGTGAAAAGTTGCAGTTGACAGTATCTTATTTATATAATTCGTAATATGGTAAAATATAACATACAATATTTACTTTTTATGATGATAAGTAGTTATTTTGGTTTTATCAGTTTTACCAAATCTATGTCCCTAGTCAAGAATATTTCGAGTAAATATTTAACTGTAAAGTTACGGTAGATTTGAGGTTATGTGCTATGCTGCAGATTTAAGTATTGGGAAATAGTAAACGGAACAATGTTTCTGTTTTGTTTTACTATGAAAAAGGTTAATTTAACCATTTTTTAAAATCACGTATTTTACTTTTCTAAAATGGTTCTATTAATCTTTTTTGTTATGTCTGTGTAGATTCATTGCTATTATATTAACAAATTCTTTAAAAAGATGAAAAATATAATTTTCTACGTTAATTATTTCACTATTAATTAAATGAAACTAAAAATTAAATGAAATAAATAAAAGTATACATAATAATAAATGAAAATTATAAACAGTTAATTTAAGTGTAGAACTTTATTTCATTGGAATGGAAACACGGATAAACTTACTAACAAATAAAACGTACTGAGGTCACTCAAAATAAAAAACTGCAATATCCATACATCTTAGTTTTGTAATTTTAACGCAGGACTAAATATGCTTTATGTGATATTGATTCTATATAATTTGTTTAAAACTTGAAGACTTCTATTACTTATATAATTGTAGTTATTACACAGAAATAAGCAGAAATTAGCAGTAGCTGTTCGATATACTCCACTTGCATGACTCGTTCAAGCTCAGTTGTTTTATGAATTTTTTATTATACTTCTCAGAAACATAAAAGATGTGACTTACTGGAACTATCATATTTAAATCGGATACCTGGATATTACTGCCTGCATTATGTACGTCTAATAACATGACCTAATATAAGCAACATACAATATAATAGCTTAAATATTGCATATTCTGTGCCATCTGTTTGCGATTGTCCCTTTCGAGACTTTGAACACATATAAGAAAATTAAAAATGCTTTAGGATAAAAAATAAATAACCGGATTGAAATATGTATTCAGTTTTTTAAAAATAAATAGTAGTACTGCATTTTGGTACTAAAATTTGAGCTGCAGCTGTTCTAGCAGTTTTAGGAAAATATTTAAACAAAATGAGACTAAATACTCATTAGAATTATCGTTTCTACTGATTTACTATACAAAAACTATAATACTATTCTGTTAACGATATAAAATTGTTTTTACTAATTAAAGTAAAATATCTAAAATGGGCATCTGACGTACAAGAGAAAAGAAAAGGTGTTAAATATACTTAACATTACGGCGTATAAAGGGTTGGTTCTTTAATTATTTTATTAAATTTACAGTTCGCATAACTAAATAAGTTTAATTATGGTAAAGGCAGATGCTAAAAGCAATAATGAAATTGGTCTAAATTTATTGAATTGAAAATTATAGTTTTATTATTAATCATGGTAATCAAAAGCAAACAGTACCGAGTATAGCGTGTGTCTTCAAAGGTTATTATTTCAGTATAACTTATAAAATTATTAGTTAATGTAAAATCAAAGCGGTAAATAATTAATCCGTTATGACTTGATGTCAAATATTTTCTTCATATGAATTTTATACGAAGGCCATAATTAAAATATAAAAAATGAAGTCTATAAACGGTAAAAGAAACAAATAATAAACGTAGTAAACATAAAGTGGAATATAAAGATGTAATATTTTAGATTAACTGAACCGGTAAGACAAGGAAGTCATTACTGACAGGAATCAATTATGAAAAAAATGTTACTTCAACTTTTCGAATATAGCCCTAAAACTTTCTCTACAATTATCCGTATCGTTTGATAAACTTTCATTATACCATAACAGAATAAGATGCTATTGGTAAGTAGCCGGAATTATCGCAATGTGTTGATTCTGGAAAGAAAGCAATATAATGCACTTCAATCTTCAATAGAATTGAGATTTAATTTTAAGATTTAAGGAAAAGTGAAATTTAAGATCTTCATTAAGACTAGAATACATAGTCGCCAATTAGGTTTGACTTATTTCAAATATGATTTACGTAGTACTTTTATTCAATACAGAGAATAATTAACGTAATTTAAATCTAAAATTCATAATAGGGTTAAATGAATAACAATCATATGATGGCCAAGATCAGATAATACGAAAATGTTAAATTTATATTTCTTTCTGTATGTTTCACACCAAAACCATTAGACGCTTTGTCCAAACTGATGTTATTAGATTTACTATTATGTTTAAATAGTATGTTCAAATACAAAGACGAGAAATGTTAAAATATATATGAAGCGTTTGAAGGAATAATTTAAAAAAATGTATATTTTTAATCTTCTCATAAAAAAATATGTCATGAAAGTTTTAAGTCGATATCACTAATTTATATATTTAATCGTACTCACAATACGTGTTCTTATAGAAACAGCGTAAACAAGCCAGAAGCTTGGTTTACATTCTATTTCTGAGCAACAAAAATAAGATATGAATGTCAACATCCCGTGTAGGTTATTTACTGAACAACATGTTTCGTTTTAGTACGAATTAAAAAACTGAGAAATTCGGCACTTCCGTAGGAAAAACGAAATTCACGAGCAATTTACGAAGAACCTAATAAATATGTCATTATTTGTAATGTAAAAGTCGTATATATTTGTAAAATGTTCTGTAGAGATATATAATAAAGTTTGAAATACAATTTCACAAGTCTATATTATTTTGTTTATGTGAATTTTCTGTCAAGTAACCATGTTTGACTTTTATTTCTGGAGCAATTTTTTTATCAGGATGAAACGGGAATATTAGATTTAATGTCTTATTCTACGATACCAGAAGTATCCGAAACATCTTTTAGTTCAAACTCGTTTATACTGTTCCGGTCGTTTTATCGACAAAATAAAACTTTCGCCTCGTATAAAAATAAAACATGACATAATGTAAAAAATGAACGATATTATATAACTGATATTATAAATGAAATTTGTTTCAACATAAATGATAAATATATTGTTAATTTTCTTTGCAAACGAATCGTTAGAACATATTATCTGAGTTATGGAATACGTAATACGAATAATAATTATAGCAATGCTTTTGAACTTGTGCTGATTTTTTTCACACCGTCTGATAAACTCTAACCATGCTCAGTTGCAATTGACAAACGATAGAAATTAGTCATACTATAATTTAGTCAGATTCGAATCTCAAACAATTTTTACACTAATAAGAATTTAATTTTGCACTGAGAATGTCACTGCGATTTTTAAATATTATTTTATTCAGTGTCGCGTGTTTCATTGTAGTAGTAGGTCAAATGAGTTTTGAGTCTACAACTACTAAAACTATTAGCATCGGTAATATAAGTGAACCTTTAGAAGATGCCGATGACAGTCCTGAAATGCAGTGCAAGAACGTAACAGAAATTGTTGAAGAAGACGGAATCTTGTATAGTCAAACAAAAATGATGTGCACTCTATTAAATGAGACATTCGATTTCGAAGAATTTACTAGGAGTGATATAATACGAAATTTGAATAGAATAATGATATCGTTTAAAAATAAAACAGTTTTAACAGCTTCTAATAGTGAATCAAAAACACCCTAATGTTACTGAAATATTAAGACTTGGGTTTTATTCGATGCAGCCCACATCGCTTATATAAATTCTTCAATTTTTAAATGACCCTAAAGGAAGAAAATGAAACAACTTAAATTAGGTAAATATATTAAGATTAGTACTATTATTATAAGTGTTAAAACCAAATTATTATACATTTTATAATGTTTGTATAGACGTGAAATACGCTACAAAATGCCCTGGAACGTACATGGATTACAAGTTGATAAACTTCTGTCACCGAAACGAATATTGCTGATATAATGGATGACTTTGAAATCAAGAGAAACGACAAGATTATTAAATTGACGGCTAGGAAAACTCGATACGTACTCATCCTACACATATTTCTTTCTATTGCTCTATGTACGGTGATAAAAATCTGGAAGAAAGTTGAAATATGCTGCAACGAAAATTTAAATGTCAACAAAATAAGAGAAATTTCTTAAGGAGAATTTTGTTTCAGTGTCTAAAACTCCAAATGGTAATAATAAACTTTGTTATTCAATAAAGTAATTCGTTTGGGGAATAACCAGTAAATAAAGTGCTTGAAAAATTTGAATGTAGGTCATGCACAAATCAAAATCTATTAGACTTTCTGCTAGCAGCCGAAAAAAAAGTATAAAGTATATCGGAGAACTATGAAAAAATAATCCTAATTTATTATATTGTGATAAACTGAAACATTGAACATATCCGGAGTAGAAGTGTAACATCAATTAATGATCTCTATTTATTATTTACAAATTAAATAAATCCAGTGTCTGTTATACTTTACAGTTATAACGATTAGTTATGCTACTAATGTTTAGTATCTTATAAAACGTCACAAAGTAATCATTAAATATAAATAAAAGTATTGTATAGACGGGCGTCATGAATCATTATACAGATTGCCCAAAAATTGCGTAAGAATATTTCCGATGTAGATTCTACTTGAAACTTCAGCAAAAAAGTGTCGAGCAATTATCTAAAAATAAATCAGTTGCAATGCAATAATTTGATTTGTTTTACCGTTATTTTGACGAGTGAGTGCTCATTTGAAACATTTTTAGGTCTTAGATTCAACTTTATTACGACACTTTTTTTCTGAAAATGAACAATCGTGCAGAATCTACATCTGAATATTGCTATACAGTTTTCGGACACCTTGTATAAAAGTTGAGGAATTTGGGAATGGCAACATCATTTGATGAGTGCCCATTTCTTGCTTTTTATCAGTTGGGTAACTCTGGACTGAGTAGGAACTCAGCTATATGTATTTGTGTGCAATCAATGAAGAATAAAATATAAACTCCTATAATAAATAGACCAAGTAGCTATAAAATTAGACTATCTTACCTGCAGACTGAGGAGTGGCACTGGAGTATCCATAACCTCGGCCAGGCAAAGGGCCATCGTTAAAATTACTATTAGTTCCCCATACACGTTTGATAAAACGACCCATAGTTGAGAGCTGAAAAACAAAAAATTCTATAAATTACATATTCTTATTCATTAATTTGTAATGTATTATTTGAATCATCTAACGTAGATTATGTTTACAAGTTAAGAAGCATTTGTTATTATTTCTGACGAAAATTACTTAGAAAACCAGTAAATTGATCGAAGCTAGACATTAATATGCATTATTGCATAAGTGATATCTGGTTTCAAACTACGATCACAGATGGTAACATTTTAAGGATTATGGCGAATATACCATTAAATATTAATTCAAATGGTCAACCTGAAAAATAGAGTATTCAATGAGGAATTACATATAAAATTACATTCATTTAAACGTTGATAGTATGTTATTTCAGACCGTTTGATAACTTTATTAGAGATCAGAATAATTATGAAATTGTATAATTACAGTATGCAGCAAATGTATCAAAATTTAAAAAGATTACGACTATTGACTTCAAACACTTTATTTGAACGAAAAGTTTATGTATACGAAATTAATGAATCAACTTTGGTGATATATATCGCTGCCAAATTATAGATAGACCTTTTATTCAGTTTAAGTAGGAACAAGATTGTCGACAAACGGTCTTTTAAATGCTGATCACTCATATGTATACGCAGGAAAATTGTAAGTAAATTATATTCTACCGTTACTGTGCGGGCTCTAACAAACTTAAAATTGCGATTAAAATTGAAATACGACAGAAGACAGTTGAAATGAACAGGCACTCCTTTGTTACACCTTGGAGAATATTTATTTACAATTTCTAGATAATTTAGTGACTAATAAGTCGTGTTCAGTGACCACAAATACGTTGAAAAACACGTTTACCAAGAAGTTAAACACGAAGGTTTACCAAGGAAATTATTAGTCGATCGATGCTACATAAAAAACATTCAGTGCACATTTCGTGCACTCTATATCAGTCTGATTTTTCTTTATTTTAGTAATGTTCATCTTTTTTAAAAGTATTTTGTATCGACGATTTTGATTTTTGATTAATTCTCTTGGTTTATTGCAATTGTAAGATTCAACTAAACCGATACAAAGTTTATATATAGTAATAATGCGACGCATAAACAAATAGAAACTATCTGTAGTTATTTCAACGAAAAAATGGCAGTGTCTCGTATAATATACTGAGAAAAAAATTATATTTCATTCGGATGTGGAAGACAATTAAATATTAATAAAGAGTTTCATCATACGAAAAACATAAAGCACCTGGTGAAATGTGAAAGATTTAATTGTAATTAAAAGTCGCACTAGATTCTACCAAGAGACTTTTTTTCATGTGAAAGTAATATTTACTACTATATTCTTCGATCTGTAACAAATTGGGAACAAAAACTGAACTGAATACATAAAAATTTTGTTATTCATTAATTTTTTGTCTATGTGTACAGTAGAACTTCACTTTATTGTCCTACTCGGGGTTTTGCCATTCACTTTGTTATCCAACAAATGCGCATCATTTCCTGCGCGCATTCCAGCCTTATCGCTTATCACAGTAGGCATGACACTGGAATTACGAAAGAGGGAAGAGCTAACCCTACCTGCGGTAAATACGTGAAGGGAATATCGCTAATAATGTGAAGGCGTTAACAAAGCGAAGGACAATAAAGTGAAGTTCTACTGTATTTCCATTTCTTTATTCGTCAATATAACTGAAATGCACATAAATTTGTGTAAAACGCTGCATATAGTGTCGACTTTTTTTTTATTGCACGTCAATTGGATGGAAATAAAAATAGGATTTTTTGTCACACCTGCACAAAAACCGCTTCTTTGCATGCCAGTAAAGCATGCGACATGAAACTTATTGGCCCCTGTGCCTTCTCGGGTCTGGCGGGCGCTTTTCGCATTTTCGCGCCCGCCTTCCTTTTTCACGATTTCGCACTCACCGTATACTTCACCGACATAATAAAGGCGTAGTTTTTCACGTATAGGTGTGACAAAAAATATCGTGTATATCACGGGCGAGAATAAAGAAATCGGAGACAAGCCCTCGGGGTCAGGACTTCCGCCCCTCCTTCTCGTCCTGCACGGAGTACCCGTCTCCAATCACTTTCTTTGCGCCCTAGATATACAATATACTATTTTCTATAATTCTGAGTTCTTTCTTATTTATTATTTAGAATTGTAAAGAAAGCACACAATTTTTAATATTTTTAAAATATGGAATATTAAAAATTTCACAAATAACAAATTAAATTACATTTCTAGTTTTTATAACATTTTAGTACATTTTAGTACAATTTGACAAGGATGACCAATTGGCAACGTTCAAACTTTTACTTTTAATTTTAGGTACCAATAAAAAAAATTTGACAACAAATTTGTAATTGGTAAAAATTAATCGTTTTGATGGATTTCAGCATATTTATTTTTCATTGTTATTCTAATATTTAAAAAGGAAAGAAAGTACTTACAAAGGCTCGGAATGATCCAAAGGATCATCCGGTGTCCTCGACCTCGCGAGTATCCTGGAAACGAGGGATTTCGGAGGGGGTGAGGGAGAACGCCGGGCTTGAGCCTCGTTTTCAGAAGTCCTTTCGGCCCGGCTCCCACTAGGAGCACCTTCGACAGGTCCACCCGTCGTGCTTCCGGTTTCGTTCAAACTGTCTTTATCATGTTGCTCGTTGCTTGCTGCAAAAATTAAAAACAGTTATTAGGCTTACATTTTTTTAATTTACATAATTGTATGTTGTTCTTGTGTCACTACTATATTACAGGCAAGGTGATTTGCAAGTGTTTTGTACATCATGGGTCAGAAAGAACTATTTACTAGTTTACAATTACGATTGGTACATATTCTTATTATTCTGTTAAAAGTAATTGTTATGAAAGACTGATTTCTTTTTCGTCAAAGTGTCTTTGTATGCAACTCTTCATCTGGAGCGGCATTCATATACAGTATGATCTTTTTTAGTATAACATCCCGAGCAGAAATTTATTACGGCCCTGATCAGGGCCTGAATACTAAAAAAGATCATACTGTATATGAATGCCGCTCCAGATGAAGAGTTGCATACAAAGACACTTTGACGAAAAAGAAATCAGTATTTCATAACAATTACTTTTAATAGAATAATAAGAATATGTACCAATCGTAATTGTAAACTAGTAAATAGTTACAGACAAAACAAAACCAGTAGATTGGGATGAAAACTTAATTACAAATTACCGAAAAACCAGTGACACTAATTTTAATTAGAATTAGATCAATTTTTCATGATTTGATGAGTATATGTTTGTAAAAATTAACGTTAACAATATATAAAATCTTACCTATTTAATCATATTTATTACATCTTTTAAATTTAATAATGAACGCAGTCCACTTTAATGCAAATTTAAAACTATATAGAATACTATATTTTTCTCAAGACTAGTTTTAAATATTACTACTTAACGGCTACACTAATTGAAGCGAAATATTTCGAGAAATTGTGCATAAATAAAACTGGACGAATGTTGCATTTAACCGACTCCGGCAGATTTTACCAATCATTTTTGAATGTTATAAAATGACAACCACAAATGTTTCAATAAAATTAACGGCACTAAAATTTCAGTGAAAGCTACCGAATATTCCTGTTTTAAATTCTGTTTCATGTCTAATCCACATATCGTAATTACAAACTTCATACATATATCCTTCATTTTCGTCGAGTCATGAAAATTTATTATTGTTCCTTTTTGAGGGATAGGCAATATATTTTTCAAGTTAACGACCTGTTCGGATCTTCGTGTAATTAAGAATGCCTCGATTATAACGTAAAAGGAACTTAATAATTCAGCTTCTATGAGTGAAAGTCCTCGAGGAACTATATAGAGCCAATTAATTATGGTGCACGTTCATTTTCGTTCAGAGCACACACGTGGTTACTTAGATTAGTATGATCTAGACACGCATGCCATTCTGTCTTTTTGGGTTGTTTTACGATTGCGACTCATTAAACATTATATTTGCAAAGCGGAAGATAATTTCCATACGTTATTTTTTAATTCGACGGGCGTGGGCTCAATAATTTGTGCCCGAATATTTCAATGCAGGGCGCAAAATCGAGTTCTATTCCCGGAGTGTTCAAAAAGTCATTTTAACCACTTTCAATGCTTCCACTGTATATATGCAACCTAATCCCAAAGTACAATATTGCCAGTCGTTGCGAGCAATCAACTGATCTCAAAGAAATCGTGAAATGCGGTGACTATTTTTGGAAATAACTAATTTCTTGTTGTTATTGAATGTTTATGCTACTCTCATGTCCTGAATGAATTTATAATACACTAACAACGTGAGACCATTAAAAAACAAATATCTACAGAATTTATCTTTCCATATTTAATGATCAGATGTTTACTCACTTAATATTATTTAATCTTTCAACATTATAAAAAATCGTTTATAAATTTTTACACAGGTGTTTGTAAATAACAAGGACAGTTTTGGTGTTTCATTTTACTTAAAAATAATAGGGGAGGTAAAAATTACCCACTATTTTAAAAAATTTGAAAATCAAGTTAAACCTATAAACTAAAACTTATGAAGGATTGGTGTTTATAAACCTACCTAGTTCACTTTTTGTTCGTAGGAGAAAGTGGGGTAATTCCGACTACCTACCTAAGCAAAATTCATTTTTTGAGTAGAAACTATGATTTAATGAATCTGTGTGTTATGCTTTTTCAAAATGTATTACATGGGTAAATGTTTATCGATAATACCTTCTTATTGCCAATATCGATAAACATTTACCCATGTAATACATTTTGAAAAAGCATAACACACAGATTCATTAAATCATAGTTTCTACTCAAAAAATGAATTTTGCTTAGGTAGGTAGTCGGAATTATCCCACTTTCTCCTACGAACAAAAAGTGAACTAGGTAGGTTTATAAACGCCAATCCTTTAACGTACGTCTTTGGAGAAAGAGTTAGAATACACTTTAAAATTTCAAATCGGTAAATATAGTATTTTTCGTCCCCAGGGCGCAAAGGACATTTCGCGCCCGAGGTACGAACAATATTTTTTGTTGCAGTAGGATGTAAAGTGCTATGAGCACCTCGTCAACCGGAGCGTTCATCCTATGGTTACAACAGGGCGAAAAATCGCATTTTGCGGCCTCCTGTTACAAAAAAAGTTTTCTATACTTTTCGAGTATAGCCGAAGTATTTTGGGAAAGTGACATTTGTATATTTTTAGCTTCTTCATTTTTAAGGCTTTACGGGACGTTTCAACAAAAATATCGATTTTATAACGCCTTCGCTTCCTTCTCCTTCTAGTAACATAAACTACACATAAAGATTATTTCGGCTTTTACCCCACGAACAAAATATCGCTAAAAATACCTCGACGTCACCATTGAATAATAGAAAACGTCTAAAAGCTTTTTTATTTTCTCTTTTTAGTCTTGATATAGAATTTCAGTAGAAAATGTTATTTATAGGGTATCAGGTAATCCTTTACCCCAAATCCAACATACTCCTATCTGGTACTATTTAGATCACTTTCCCCCATATATGTGTAAGACGAGATTACGGATTGCACTTAACATATGTATTTATACTCATTTATGCACACGAGGAAAGAGATTATGTCGGTTCATTTCCGGTAGAACTTCCCTTCATTGTTATGGCTTATTCATCAACGACATAAGACATAACGGTATAAAGCTGCGTGTATCACCGAGAATGAGCGAAATCTGTGACTAATTGGATTGCATATGCATCGTCTCTGGAGCGCTCCCGTATTATCTGTATACATAATCGAGCTTTTACGATCAACGCACCTACGATCTCACTAAGAAGTGCGATAACCGCGGTCAACTGCCCATTAAGTCAGTGCTTGTCGTCATAATTCACAACTCAACTTTCTACTTTGTCGTAATTCGAGCGCGACCTATCCGAGACCTTGTTTCAACCGAAGTTCAGGGTCAAGATTAGGCTTGATTGCCTTTTTTCATAAAAATATGCCTCATCAGAGTTAATTATTTTAAATTTCAGTTTATTTTGGAAGTGCATGACTCTAAAAGATTTGTGAAAAACAGGATGTAAACTTACCCGAAGAAAAGAATTAATTAAAATTTTCTTTGCATTTTATGGCTGATCAGACTGTCCTGCTTTCACTTAAAATGAATGCAAGGATCTTTACTTTTTCTCGACTGCTGCAGGTTTGTTTTATACATGAGCTTTTAACCACATGATTCAACGATATGGAAGATTAGTTAAATATTTGTAATAACTATAAATATTTTAAAAATAATGTGACGTATTTAATTCTTTGAGGATGTTAAAAGATTTGTAGGATATAGATACAGAAATAAACTTCTTAATATAGTTGACGCTATTTACGGATATGATATAAATTAAATTAATTAGGCTTCAGAATTATCAGTAAATAAAAATATTAATGATTACTATCATTGATAAAAAAATCTCCTAATTACATTTACTAAAACCTCTTTATATTTTCAAAAATTAACCTTTTTCTAACGACTTTTAATGATGAAAAAAAAAATTTTGCAGACATCACAGAGAGAAAAAATATAGTTGATTTTACCGTAGTAAAACACAGTATTCTAAAAAATAGTTCATTTAACATTTTCAGTAGTAAGTTGAAAAATCACAAGATCGTGACGTTGTTCTGGTTACTACTTGCCGATTACTAAATATATGCAGTAGAGTACACAACCTCAAATTTACCGCAAACATAATCTCTATTAGTACTCTAAATACTCTTCAGAAGTAACATAGATGCAATAAAAACGGTTTAAAGGCAAATAATCGCATATTGAAAATTGTCATAGTAAAAATATTTATTGTATGGTATTATTTATAATATTCTTAATGGTGAAAGTAACTTACTATCCGCAACAAGTGTTTAGGTTGTTAATTCAACTCTTATTAGATTTTACAAACATTTGTACCATTTTTCTATGGTTCCATTAACCATTTTTTGTCTATTCATTGACAATTTTCGGCTTGAAAATTGTCTCCAATAAGATTCCTTAGAATCTTTCATTTTTGAATGATGTTGTTTTTTAAAAGTATGACTTCAAAATGCTTATAAAGGAATAATGGTTAATGGAACCATAGAAACAAGGTAGAAATGTTTGTAACATTTTTCTGATTAATAATTTTTACTTTATTGGAATTTTTTTTCAATCTATTATCTGCATCTTTTCCACATCGATAAAATCTAAAAATTCCACCCCATCTCAAAGTTGTTAAAATATAGATCATACGCAGAGACCGTAGAAAATAAAACAAAGCAGCAATCTCTATATTAGTCAGCATAAAATCCTCCTGAAAATCCAGAACGGGATTACTGATGTATAATACTAAGGTTGTTTACCATTCGACAAAAAAAAGAGATTTTAAAAAGCTAACTCTTTTGAAAGAGTTAATTGCGCCCTTTTTACATAATATACTATTTTGAACTTATTTAATCTTGAATACTTTGAAACTAGTAGACTTTTTGAAAAATTGAAAATTGCAATATTTTCGCTTAAAATATCTCTATGATCAAACCCCATGATAAAAGTAGCTTTGGTCCTAAGAAACCAGTAAATGTTCCATTTTATTTTTGTACGATTTTCTGCAGTAAAAGAATATCTATAAAATCTCGTGGTATGATTTGGTCGGATTTAATTTTTCTGGACACCTGCATCATCGAACAGGATGTGCTCTCTTCTTTAAATTCTAAACTGCTCTCAATTCGAAACAGTGAATCTGTGAATAAATACCCACTGCTGGGTTAGTGACTGTCATTATATTCACTGCATAAACAGTGAAACGGCGAACGAATTTCATTGTCTAGTGTTAATGTTTCACTGATTCCAGCATTGAATTAATTTTATTGCCTCATAAAGCAACTTAATTTCACTGACTAAGATATTAAAATTTCACTGCTTCTCAGTGGCTCCTTTTTCACTATGGCAATCGGTGGCGATTCACTGAAAATCAGTAAATTTTCACTGCTTCAAATTGAGAGAGTACAAAATAACAGAACCACCTACCGATTTTTCTTTTTCATGTAATATATTTTATATTGTATTAATATATTTAATGTAACATTAGTATGCACTACGTGAATAACCTTAGTGAACCAAAAAAATAAAATAACAAGAGAAATTGAAATGATGTAAGACGTATATCATATGATACATTTAATTCACATAAATTTTGACACCATTTGCAAATGATTTAATTTTCTAGCAATATATATTATAATTTAGCAATCATGGCTATAAAATGGCTAGCGGATAACAATTTGACTAATGTTTGCGTGTTAATCTAGTTTCATGTTTCTTATCGTTTTATAAGAACAATCATGTAATATTTAATTTAAATGTTCCACACGTAGTAATAGTTTAATTCTGTACATCGTATTGAGTATAGTAGGTATGTAGGATAATTTTTGTATTACTCGAAAAGACTCACTTTAGTCTACTGTACATTGTGAATGAGAATAATTGTTTTTGGACATCGCCTATTGGATAAATAAGAAAATTTGGTTAAACCAACAGCACGCGAATTTTTAAATTAGTTATTACTTCGAAAAAAGTAAGTAAAATATGACAGTTAATCAATTTCAAGAAAATATTGAAATATCTTTTTTAATCGAATTTGTCTTAATGTGATTGTTTTGTATTCACGACACCTCAAACTGCCTTATAGAAGAAAGTGTAGATTTAGTGCAAATCCTGTTGTTTGGCTACTAGTAAGAAAGTAAAGAAGAAAGTTTAGATGACTGAGCCAAATACTTGATTTAAGTGTTTGAAGGAAATTCAACAGAAAATTAGGAGGGGTTTGAATATTAAAATATACGTTAAATTATTCAATTCTACCCTTATTTTCCAAATTTATATATTTTACATATATAGTTTGTTTCCAATTATTTATACGATTTTTAGTATAGTAATACTGCAAAAATCTTATAAAACAATATTTTACATATTAAAAAAACCATCAAGAATACATAGACGGATAAAAAATGTCGCCACCTTAACGAATATTTGTGCATTTAAGCAGAAATATCTGTACTAATTTACAAACAGGGAATATTTGGTCGTGTTAATATTTCATAGTATTTGCAAATGAATTTGCTGTGGTGGTGATGTATTTTTTTGAAGTAAATGTTTTATGGAAATGGTTAAAACATTTTTTTCGTGTCTATTTGTGTAGAAAGATTCTCTTAGAAAAAAAATCATTTCTTTTGTTTTCTTTTATATAATTTGTTTTATATCATTTATTTTATCAATCTGGAACGCAATAATTATTTAACTATTTGATGAAATGTATTTAAAATGGGACTCAGTAATATGATCCTCTGCTAAAGACTCCGACAGAATTTTTGTGTTCTTTTAGTTCTACAGTCGCATATTGAATCCGTGATTATACAGATTTTAAAATATATTGAAAACTGACCCAGAATATTTAATAACTCGAAATATTATGTTTTTATTGCCATCGATTTATTTATAATCATTTTTTTGTAATTATTATACTTTCGGAAATTTTTACAGAAGAAACTGAATGGAGCTGAGAAAAATGTTCCCCTTAAACTACGATAAATTTGTCCGATTTTTTTGTTTAAAGAGTAGACCTATATATACTAAAAATAAAATAAGTTGGTTTTAACATCACATCTTTATTTTTCGATTCGCTCGATAGCTTTGAAAATATGTTAAACCTTCCGTTTCATCTTGGTCGTTAATGGGTTAATAGGATTAAAGTATACTTTAATAAATTGGACATATATCTTACTGATGGAGCAACTAATTCATACATCTTGATTAAACCAATCTGTCAAAATCTCTACTTGTTTTATGACCTGAAATTATTTTAAGTTAAGATCAGTGCGAAAATGTTAGGTTAATGATGAAAAATGTTTTGCTAATAATTGATAATGATAACGAAGATAACTGACGGCAGGTAATCTGTGGGATAATGCCACAATTGATGGCTGGTGATGGCGAAGAATATCATCCGACATCATCCAACAAGACTCCTGTCGTTCATCATCCTTAACCCGTGTATTCCTCATCCATATCATCCTCAATTCGTCATCACCACCGGCAATCTTTAGTTAAGAATAGTCATATCAACCGTCAAAATGTCATGAATCATAATCATTAACAAAAATTAGCACAGTGCATTAACGGTTTATATAACACCATTCAGAATTTAATCTTAATAGTACAGCTAGTTAAATTGGGTATCCACGGAACCGTACGATTTCAAGATGGAAATATACACATTTTCAAATTTTAATTTATCTTTATACTTGAGGATATATGTACAGTACAAATATAAATTCAGGAACAAAAAATTATTGGCGTGAATAGGTTTTCATTACAGTTGAAAGAATTATCATTAAAACTGTATATCAAAATGTGGATTCTCACGAATTTACTTTTAAAGCTTAAAATATAAATGAAAACTACTAAAGCAACTAATATATTATATTCATGCCTTGGTTTTTGTTTGAGAGTAGAAAGTTTGAAAAATATAATGTTAGTAATAGTAGTTTTTGCTGAATGCAAGATAAATGAAAACATATAAATGTTTTTTGTTGCTAAATTGTTTCTGATGACAAGAAAAAAATTATTTAGAATAATTAAAATAATGCAACATAAAAACAACGTGACTATCTCGTTTGTACGCTACATATTTATTTATTATTATTCAATAATATATATCGGCGTAAAAATATGTTTTATTTCATTTGATGTGCAAGATCGATAATTTTATTAAAGGTTGCAATAAAGACAATAAACCAAAAAACAGAATCTATGACAGGTTGATATGCTAACATCAGGAAAGATTTTGTTTCTAAAGCATTTATAATTTAAAATGTAAATCACGTTATATTTATTTCAAATAATAATCAATATATTAACTACTGAAGAAACATGATCTTATTTTCATAGCAAAAAAAAAACGAATTTTAGATCAAGCAAACTTAAATACTTTATTAGTGAATTATTAAAAGTGGATTTCCATTTAATTCTTTATGTCGTGAGTAAACAAATTTCAAGTTACATAGTTATCATTTCTTTCAGCGACTTAACCCTTTGCGGCATAGTGGTAGCTTAGATTGGCACCCCTTTAGTTACAACTTTTCTCTCTAGCTTCATTTTTGAATTTTTAGATGAATTAGAATCAAATGCGATACTCGGGGGGTTTTTGGTATTTGATTATGAATTTGAAGTAGGTTTTGAACAATACATGACGGATAGAATACAGGTGGCGAATTTTTAAAAATTCATCGGATTTACATGAAACTCGTTACGAAAATTCTCTAGTAACGAGCTTCAATCGAACTCGATAAATTTTAATAAAATTCGTCCGCCATATTGTATCCTTCAATTTAAAGTCTAGAAAACCGACTTAAAATGCGTAATCAGATACACCGAAAACGTTAGTAAAAATTTAAAAAACGTTTATTTGATAAACGTATCCCGTAAAGGGTTAATACAAGAGTAAGTAAAATAACTAAACTTTATTACAAATTGGAGTTTCGCGAATTCCACTCAGTGAATCGGTAACGAATCATTTTCTTAAGAAACTAAATGTTCTTTCTTGAATCTGTTGAGAATGACTCTTTTTAAATTGTTTCATATATGGAAAATTTCACCAATAAATAACTCTATTCAATATGTGCATTTTAACAAAATCTAATTTTCTTCAGAAATAGGATCCTCCTGACTATCTTGCAATCTTCTTCAACAATGTTTATTACTATTAATTATTACAATTACAACAAAAATAATTGAATATACGGATGTATGATATCGATTCTTCTTAAGTAGATGATTAAGGGTAACTGTAATTGAAATTGTTCTTAATTGCAACCTATTGTTTACTGTTTTCAATTTTCTGATCGTAAAGAGATAAAAAATTGATGTTTCGCAATAATTTGAATTTTAGGCCTGAAAACGTTATCGACGTCTAATCATTCCGAAATTTTAATTCCAATGTATATCCAACTTTAATGATGCAAACTATCAACAAAATCACCATGAACCTTCAGATCTCGAAATTATTTATTTAACAAATTTTTCTTTTCAAATAATCTAATATAGAATTATATTTTGAAAACTCACTCTCATTGCCATCAATCGCCACTTAGAAAATGGAACTCATCCAAACTAGATTTAGTATCACTTTGTTTAATGCACGACTATCGAAAGATTCAACACATTAGTCGCACGAAGAGCGAGACGCGTTGATCACGATTCGCGGGCAAAATGAAAACGTCGATCTGCAGGAAGATCCAGAGATCGTCTCTTCTTCTTCACCGGAACGATGGCGAGGATAATCACGCTACCGGTTCAGTTAACCTCGTTTCCAATCCGCGAGTCGCCGAGAGTTTGCGCTTGATCATCCTGGCAGATGGTTAGACATGACCGTGGTAACGATCATTAGTTGCCTCTAGATACCGACAATGCCAGGAATTAAGAAATAGGTCACCATTTTGCAGATGACTTAAAAAAATATGTTATTGGAAATCTGTACTGATTTTAAATAACCTATACTGTAAATTATAATCTAGGTTCCTGCACTTAATTTTCATTTATTACAATCACCAGGACCACGTAAAAAATTTGACAGTTTTCATGAACTAGATGTCGTAATTTATGTTTTTGAACATCAAGACAGAATTTTGTTCAAACACTTTTGATAAATATTGATCGATTTACCTCAATTTTGGTATCTATGGGCTTTGGAGTCGTTGATTACAAATGCGAAGTTAATTTTTGTTAAAAAACCTAACATTTAAAATGGCTGGTTCAATATGGTTTCTTATTTAAAAAAAAATCTGTACTTTTTAAATCTTGTTATATCCATGGAGTTTTTTGAAGTTGTTGTCTATAATTCGAAAATCAGACAAGCACTCCTTGGTATCAGATACCCTAGAAATTCATAGATACCAAGTTTACTAAAAATCAACCATCCATCTGTTCAACGACCACCTTATTCGATATGCTATTTTGGCTGTTGAAAATCTGACTTATAATTCTTCATCAGCTACCTAAGACATCCCTTAACACCAAGACTGAGGTAAAGCCAGCAATATTTATAAATTGTTGAATGTTCAGCGACGCCAAAATCATAAGATATACCAGAATGGATAAAAGTGCCCTAATTTTCACGATGTATTTGAATTCAACGTCCACGTCAATACTACTTTTTAAAATTGTAAATATTAATACCATTTATTTAAGAAACTGATGGAAGTTCGTTTTTGGATCATCTCTACTGATCTAAATCGTAACAATTTTTATTAGCAAAACTTCAGTTGTCTCCTGCTTATATGGATCATATGTATGCATGATTGCTAATTGTTCAAAATTGGGAAAAGAATGATATAAATACACATTTGCAACAAACGTTATTATTTTTTAATCACACCATTTCAGAGCATCAATACTTCAATCAAGTGTGCCTTATAATATTACTTTTAATATACAAAATGATGATTCACAAATGCGTATATATATAATATATTAAAACAAAAATGTTGTCTTTTTGGCATCCTTTAATAGTTTCATTATCTTAAAATACTCAAATTTAGTACGAATTTCTTATTAGTTTATCAGCTTCTTTTAAAGCTCTCATAATTTTAGCTAAAAATGATATATATCCAAGAAAATATGAAAATAGTTATTTGGAGATGTAAACAGGTATTTTATGGAAGATATTTCAGTTTTTATAAATAAACGCGATACATATTGTATAAAGCAGCGACTATTAAGTAATTCTTTGAAGAAATAGTTAATCTGCCTACGTGTAGATTTCTCTTACGTGTACTATTCTACACACATGGTAAATTCTTCGGTTCAATGCACGAAGCGTTGAACAAAAAATTAATTACAGCGGCGAACTTGTATACCTGATGACTTATTAATACACCCATAAAGGAGCAAACAAAAACTATCATTCTGCATTTTAAGAGTTCTAAATGATGTCTATATCGTCGGTGTGTCTAAACCAGTAAACAAGAGTTGAGATGCGCAAATGAATTCTTCGCTCATTTCGGTGAAATTATATTTAAAGTACAAATTATTCTTAGTCCTTATTTTTTTCGAAAATCTAAAAAAACTAACCAGCAGATTCCATCTTTATCTATGGGCCAATCCATGTCAAAAATATGAAAGTTTTGGTACGTGTCGCGGAAAGCAACGAAAATGAAATATTTGCTAGTTATAGATTATTCTGATAAAATATTTTTAAAGTATTTTCAAAATGGCGGCCATGACGTCACGACTACTGAATTTTTTTAAATTGCAATATCTATTTTTCTAATTAATTTTGTATAAAATGATGTAGTTTTATTTAAAAATAAAATAATTTAAGAAAATTGTCACTTTTTCAAGAAATGGACCAAAAACATTTTTCAACTTAAATTTTGGTATTGAGCTCATGATTTCTTTTAGAAACCGGATGTGGTATCTTGAAGAAAATGATGTCAACTTTTATTTCCAACAAAAAATTATTCTTACGTTATGATTTTTGCAAGAACGGAACACACTATGCTCACGTCGAGGTGTATTTTTACAAAACTACTGTGGATTGCGAAACAATATCTATATTCATTCTTTAAATAAAAACTATATAGTAATAATGTATAGTAGTGAACAGTTTTTATTTAGATAAATCCTGTTGTAATAAATCCATTTTATCTCAGATAATAATTGGTAATTTACGAAAATCTATGGTTAAGCTAGGAAAATTTTAGTTTAACTTTAGTCGAAAATAGTAAGTTCATTCAATTACTCTATGATTGTTACTGTAACTGATGAAATGAAATTAATATCTTAATTACTGAGAACTGACTGCTTACGAGCAAGTATACATTTTTCGTCGGATGATGACTTCCGTCGGATTCCGCGTTTTAAAAAATGTTTTATAGAAAACGTAATTAATATGAATTATTTCACATTAATAGACGAATCTTCCATTTCTCACGTATCTGTGACCAGAAGACTCTTGAACAGTTGGCAACGTTAATTACTTCATTTCCCAATAGGTGGCGCATAATAGAATATGATCTTAATCTAACCGCAAGTGCAAGGAGCGTGGTTAGTAATTATTATATAATTACATTTAGTTGCTATTTCAGCGTTCTACAGTTCGTAAGGATTATAAATATGTAACAATTGGCGTGTAACTGTAAATTGCAGTTATTTAAAAATAAAAGCTAATATTTCATTCAGGAGCCCAACTATTTACAAACTATTTCTTATTTATTCAAGAGATAATCTAAATTTACATTATCGAACACTTTTTAAAGTCTGAAAGTGTATTTCCAATCATTTTATTCTTTGAGGGACACTTTCCATTAAAATGTTATTTCATATTTTTGTTTAATGTTATATTCTTTTATAATAGTGATAGTGGGCATGTTATGGGGTAATTTAGAGCTACATTTTAAGTTTTAGATCTACAGCGTCTAAAATGTTTTGCAAAATTTCAAATAAGGAGTCATGCCATAACGAATTCCGATTCTTTTAATAATAGGTGTCATCAGAAACCTAAACATTTAAATCAGATTTACCGAAGTTAAGGATTACTACGTTTACTAATCTGCAAAGATTTTGCCTAAAATGAAATAAATACTCCAACTTAATAAAAAGGTGGGTAAACTTACAGGAAAACTCAAAAATTTAATTACAGCCGGAAAATAAGTTATATTTTTGTTTTTTGCATTTATTTTGAAATTTCAACTCTAAAAAAAACATTCGAAACATTTTGTTCATATCACCAACAATAATCGGTAATTAATTGGTAACCTTTCAAATACAGCGAAAAACCTGTTTTTGTGCATTTATTCCAAAGACAACAAAGAAAAATTGATTCCAACACAAAATCTGGAGTAAGAACTTGTAAAAAGAACTGCAAAAAAGGTTGTAGGTATATATTTTCTATATTGTCACCAGTTACTCTCCTTTTTTTTATACTAACTAATATGTATGGAGTAATCTAACTCACCAGAAATCGGAGTACTTATGTAATTATTGCAAAATACATGATTCTACCATATTAAATCGTTCAACAAAAAACGCCATGACGATTATTCTTAGGTTCATCTTTCATTTGTGGGGCGACCGTTTATATTGGGAATAAAACGAAACAATTTTTTTGCACGTTTTAGATTTTTTATTTCAACCTTTTTTTCGTCAGATTAATATTTTGGAATTAAATGCAAGTAACGAAAAATAAATCATGTTTTTGGTTGTTTTCGTGATTGTGGCGAAGATGTGGCTGAGCGCCAATTTCTGTTGTCATATTCAATAGCCAAAAATACATGAAAATCTTGTTATGTAATTAATTTTTGAAGTTCTGGAATTTTAATAGGCATATAAGAAAGAAAATATCATCTAACGATAAAAAAGAACTTCATTATCAGCGACTGCAATGGATGATCGAGCAATTAGCGAAACAAAAAGTAAACTTTCAACAACTTTGTTTTAACCAGATGTTACAAGTGATTAAGTACGCGACATTGTTAGGGACGCTGATTTTCCGGCAACCACCTGCTGTACTTTTGCAGGTATACACGCGATTTTACACTCAGTCAGTGTTACACCTAACTGATTTCACGTCGTTAGGCGCTGCGCAGCTGCACCGCTATAGGAAGCAGCATACGTGTCGTCACCGTCTTGTACAGTTATTTACCTATTTTTTTTTCACAGGCAAGCTTTTCGATGACTGCGCAAACTCTCAAGTACGGTTCAACTATGTCGGCGCAATTTTTGCTTTTCAAAATCAGCCGACGGTTACGCGGTGTAACGCTGACCTATGGGATGCAGATCTGTTACACCAAGATGTCTTCAACGAAAGTAAAATTTCGTTCGACTTAAAATATCTTCTGCATAACCTATACATTGAAACTCTGATGGTTGTAGTAACAGTTTGATATTACCCTCAGCTGACTTATTGGTTATGGGTAATACGAGAGTATCAATCGGTTTAATTCTGGATTGTTTGGTTAATACAACTAAACCGTTTGATTGGGTCTCATGGAATTGTATTTTTGATCTAGACAAACAGGTTCTAGTTACTGGTAGTAACTTCATACGTAAGTAGAAGACAATAATTATTGTCTTGTTTCTTTTACCAAAGAGTTGGTTCTACTAACTATAATGTTATAAGTATTTAGAAGCGATTATGTCAACCGAATCAGTCCAAGTGAGGAAGAAGAGAAGGTAACTTTGTGGATAACTTTTGTATGTCCTCGTATAAAAGTTGCATTATCTATTTCAGAAAAAAAATAGTTAAAATAGCCAGAAATATTGTTGGTTTAACTAGCAATATTGTTGAAACAATTATTTTTCTAATTAAACTACTCAAAATTCTGGTTATTACAACCAGAAAAAATAATACGGTATTTATTTGAGTGTACTAACGTGCATGGAGTGATATTTCATTGTTTTAGAAGATTTGCTTAGTTTTTACCCTATAAAATGTGTGGTCATGGAGTTGACAACTCTGGAGGAAAGAGTGAATTTCCACTCTTAAAGAGTTAAAGCTTTCACGAGAGTGGCTCGGTTATCACTAATTAAAGAGTGAATTCTCACTCCAAGAAATTTAGAGATAATGTGCTAAGTTTTTCCTTATCAGGATTGAAGTTATGCTAATAAAGTAAAATCCTTATATAGGAAATTCTTAATCATTTCACATGAGTCGACAGATTTGATTCATACATATTTTATAATAATATATATTATAATAATTCATCATTTTCGCTCGTTCATTCATAAAAATTCGGATTACTTATGCTGCCTAGAGTTTATATATAAAAAGGAAGACCATACATGCTTTCAAGAGAATATGTATATGATACATTTATGTATGGTATTTATGACTTTAATACTATTTTTAATTTTGCCACTTTCAGATATCACAGTCGACTAATTCGTCTAGCTAATTAGTACCTAAAACGACCCTTATCAGATATTAGTGTTCTAGCCATAAAAAAATAAGCTCTGTCTGTTTACCGGTCGAGATCGGGGGATTTGAGGACGAGGTTTATGGTATTCTTCTATGAAAATGTAAAAAAGGGGTATTTTAACTCCGACGTAGATACTTTTTTCAGCTCTCTAAACGGGATAAATTTAGGCCTTAAAAATGTTTGAACATAAAATAATAGATTTTTACTGACCTTTCCAATGATGATAAAATTAGACAAAAATACCAAATTATCACTTAAAAATGAGTTTAAGTGTAAAAAATACGGTATTTTTTTTAATTTGCATTTTGTATCAACTGGCCACTATGGAATCATCCTGAAACCAATTTAAATGACGGAAGGAATGTTTGCGCTTCAGAAAACTGTATTTAGATTGTTAATTTTGTCACCTGAATGATCGAAAATACCGTTCCAAACGAGAATTTTCACTCATTATGTTTAGGACGTTTTAACTAAAAACTGTAAGCTTTTCGAATAAAGTTATAATTACAAAAGAAGCTAAGAATTCATCAAAGATGGCACCAGAATTTTTAGAGACAATTTTGACCATTTTAATTTTTTACTTTTATCATAAATTTAAACAAATTTTTTAAAATTCTGATAAAATTCGAATGCATTCTTTGATGAATTCTAAGCACTTTTCATTGATTGCAATTTTTGTTGGAAAGTTGTTAGTTTTTGAGGCAAATAATTTTAACTCGTTTGAATCAAAATTTCAGAAACCAAATTATAACGTTTATAAACAAAATGGTTATCTAGATTATTATAAATAATAAATGCTAATATCTTTTAGTATGAAAAACTAGTGCACTTCGCTCCTAATCAATAAAATATAAAAAAGTGTCCATTTTTCAAATTGTTTTCAAAAAACGAAAGTAAAAGCAGTTAGATGAATTTCAGATATTGCAGGTGTAAAATACTAATTTCCATATATTTATTAGCTTATTATAAATAAACTACACCTTAAATCATCAAAATGTTAACATAATTTTTGTTTTATTTTTTTAAAGATTATTTTCCTCAAAAACTATAAACTTTCGGAAAAATGCAATCAATAAGGACTTAGGAATAATCAACGAAATGCATTCGATTTTTTCAGGTTTAACAATTTTTTTTTAATTCATGAAAAATTCGAGAATTAAAATTGTCGAAATTGTTTTCGTAAACGTTTATAATTTTTTAGTTACAGCATCCTAAACATAATGAGCGAAAATTCTCGTTTCTGACGTCATTTGGGATCATGCAGGTGACAAAATTAAATTTCTTAAGACATTTTTGCGACGTTCAGACATTCCCTCCATCATCTAAATTGGTTTTAAGATGAATCCATAGTGGCCAGTTGACATGAAATCTAATTTAAATGAAAAACATGCGGTATTTTTTACTGCTATTTTAGTAATCATTATTGTTTTTTACCATTGGAAAGCTTGATAAAAAAGCTATCAATTTCATATACGCAAAAATTGCTAGGGCCCAAATTTATCTCATCTAGTGAGCTCTGAAAAAGTGGTGAAAAAAATGTCCGCGTGTGTTTAATGGGTTAGATCACTAAATGGTCATGGGATATGTGTAAATCATTGCCTTAGTAACAATTTTCTAGTTAGTTTTGACATTGCTATTCACATATCATTTATTAATTTTTTTAATTCAAAAAACGAAGAATCTATAATGTCATTCAAGTTGGTAATAATTGAAAGATATAAGACGCAGTTGAAAATATATGAAAATAAGTAGGCGAGTGATTTGAGATTGCTAATTGCTAATAGTATTTCTGAAGAAATGAAGCTGTTCATAATAATGGTTTCAAAATGGTACATTAAAAATGGCGGATTTACAATGGCAGAAGATAGCGAATTAAAGATAAGAAAAAGTTGTAAAATTCGTTCGCCAATTTAAATCCGCCATATGGAATCCGAAATCAGCAACAGAAAACTTTTCGAGAATCAAACAATTTTTAACAAATTTGTCTGTTATATTGCATTATTAAGACTTAACATATTCGTAACCAAGCAATTCGAAAAATACAAAAATAATTATTTTTAAACCAAAATGAAGAAAAAGTAAATTTTTCAAGAAAACTACAACCAATATTCGATTCTTTTAAATTTTTTTCACCTCCAAATTGACCCTTGTGGTATTATAATTATATTAAAGCCATCACTCATAATTTCCAAAATTAATTAATTTAATTTTTTTGAAGACCGAAACATACCGAAAATAGTTTAATATACTCGAAAATTAAGAAAGCCTTTTTTAAGCCAGTACACTTTTCCATCCTATAAAGATTAATAATAAAACACAGTCTGATCCTTTTTTAATTACTTTCTTAACCAACATACGTAGAATTTGTTACTGCATTGGCATTTTGTACATGTATTGTGTTTCTTATCTTTCTTCGTATTAAATTGACAGATTTTTAGTTAAATAATAAAATCCAAATTTGCAAAATTAAAAGAATATTAATCAACTTAAGGAAGTCTAGATAAACAATCAATGCATTTTTCAAATATATATCACTTTTAAATTGTTTAGACACAGAATATCTGTCACACGTACACGTCAGGCGTAAAAGATATGTATTAAATAAGAAGCTGATTATAGTTAGTACAATATATGATGCAAAAGAAAGTTAGATTATTGCCGATAGATGTCGAATCTTTCTCACTTATTAAGAAGCAGCAATAAGAATAGACATGTTGACCAAGAAAGTTAATCATAGATTCAAAATAGCGGATTCTATATAGTTCTCGGTCAGTTTAATTACTGCAATGTAAACACATTGAAATCGAACATTGGATCCGCTATTTTGAATTTGCATAATAAACAAAAAAAAATTAATTAATCATCTCCGGAATCGGTAAATTGCGAATGTTTTCAAAATATCAATAATTTTTGCTTTGTTAAATTATTTTTAATGATTATTATTTTTAACTTGTTTTTGTTTTGTGTAGAAATCAATAAATTTCCTTTTCTTTAATTATTTAATTACATGCATTTATATTGAATCGTGAACGTCACGATTATGGCATTTTGTTCTAGTCCATTGTTTACAATATAAAAACAAAAACATCTGGAAACATTTATTGCAATTTTCATTTGATTCATTTTGGAATAGAACTGTAAACACTGTGATACGTATTACATGCGTAACATAATAAATGTAACAATTATTACACATTAATATATTCTACATAGATAAATTAAAACTACTCCAGCGAAACTATAATTGATTTATAATTAATGACTGCAATAAACAAATGACTTTCGCGATCGATTGCGATAGTAACGTCTTAATTCATGGAGGATATACGCATTGCAAGTGCAACCTTTCAAGCACACCAAATTATAAGATTTCATTATCTCACGTCTTGCAACAAAAGTGCAGGTTTTTAATTACTCTACAGATGCTGATAAATCAGTGATAATTAATTTGCTAGCGCATCATTTTAATTACAAATAAAAATAGGATAAAGAATTACTATGAGGTGCAGCGTAATAAATGTGTTAGACTTAGTGATTTTATAGCTTTCAATATCGGAATCTTTCTGTATGCGTATATAAGCACTCGTTTGGAAAATCTCTATATTGATATGAATAATGAGTAGAGTAGAACTGATTATTACAAAACTTTAGAATCATTAATTGAGTATGCGCTAATTTTTATATAAACAAATGTATAAGAAACACTGAGACATGAGAACGAATTTAACGGTAGTTGACTTGTGCTTATTAAAACGTTATACATTTATTAGTTTGGATACTTTTTTTTAACTTAAAATTAAAAAAATCAAACCCAGTTTTATAAAAAAATGAATTATTGAAGATTGTTTAACTTTTGTTTGTAAATTATCGTTTGTTTACATATTTGATATTTTTACGCATCATATTTAGATAAATTAATACAATTTTATATCGTATTTGATCAGTTATTTGTTATTGTACTGTATCGTACCTTTTGAATGTTTACATAACAGAGCAAATCCGCCATCAACAATCGTTAAAATACGCCAGTAACAATTTTCAATGATTATATTCAGTTATTTTTTTCAAATGACCTTTATAGGGAAAATGCAAATTGTCAATCTTTAAGAGTAAATCTCGATTTCATGCAGGATGCCTTTTTGCTCGTTAAGAGGGAAAATTTACTGCTTTACTTATGTGCCTCAATTTTCACTCTATAAAGAATGAATTCTGACTTAAATTTAATGGAATATTTCTATATAAAAACAGTTTTTCCATTAAGAAATAATAAATAAATTCTCGACCGTTTGCATACATTATATGAATAAAGAAATTGGCGTCAAGTAACGGTCACCGTAATGCATTTTAAAACGACGTCTGAAAAGATGCACATAAAAATGACAAAAAACAACGATTATAAACATTGAAAAAAACGTGTGAAAAGACTAATATAAAAAATTACAAAACAACATGTAACGTTTTCGGCTCTAGTTCGTAGCTCTCTTCAGAAAGAAAGTTAATAGTAAAAAAGGAGAAAATTAAAAATGATGGTATACAAAAAAAATTGTAAACATTGATTTGCAATGTTAAGGAAGGAAACTTGTTATGGCTGTTAAAAAAATTCCTTCACATTTAACAACCACCCAACACAGTACGGATCTTATTGACTGTATTTCAAATGAATATTTCGTATAGACAGAGCTCCACAAATTGTTTTACTTATATTGGAATGAAAACTCATTATTTAGATATGATGGTTTAATAAAAGAGACGGGCTTCTATTGTTTAATAAGCGTACTAAGATCTGTAAGAATACGTTATGACCGAATCCATTTCAAATCATGCAGGCAGATATGGTCAACATTTTAGATTTAATTGTCGATTGAATATGTTATTCTTCAAGGAAAAAAGGGGATACTTATTTTGCCGAATTTGAAAAGGATCATTTTTAACGCAGTTTTGAGTATTTCAACTTTTAACTCTAAAAATGAAGAAACCGTTAAATAATTTTTATTTTCGTGCCATTTCTTTCCCCAATTAAGATGATTCGTTTTCTTTGGCTGATTCTTGTAGAGATTTTGAAATCTTGAAAAATTCGTTGGGTATTTTAAAAAATTTTCAAAATTAACAAAATGGCGGCCGAATTTCTAAAAATAAGTAAACTCAATTTTATCAAAAACCACCTTTTTCTGTTCAAATTTTTCCCATAAATTCTTACAAATATGAATTTGAATCACTATAAGTTTCATGCGGACTAAACTATATTTGTAGTGAAGAGAATTTTTTTTTTAACAAATTTAGAAAATTATGTTTTGCAAGTATTATGAATAATTTTGTTCCAAATCAATTAAATGTTTGTATTGAAAATTTAATCTCATTTAAGTAAATAACTTTTAAACAATGTATTTTATTTAAGTTTAAAAAAGAAAATCTGTGAGTCGTCAGAGAAAATATTGTGGTAAGTATATTTAAAATAGTAGCTCATTAATATAAATATAGAACAATAGGGGGCCTAATACAGAGAATTGAGGCACTCCAAAATTGAATGGAAACCAATGGGATTGGTTACCTTCAGGATCTACAATTGCCTGCTGTCGGATCAATAATTACGAAGCAAACCACAAGATATCTGTGTTAGAGAAGTTTATTGCCTTGAGTTTAGGTAACAGAAGAGACTGATCATCAGAGTCGAAAGTCAAACTAAAGTCAAAGAAGATGAAGATGCAGATCATATCCTCCTCTCTGATCGTATCTGTGACCTTCAAAAGTGACTGTCTGCTATAGCCTAATTTAAAACCCGATTAAAAAAGATCAAACCAAATTTTGCGGTTCAAAAAGTCCGGACGGCGCACATTGTTGAGACAAACCTATAATAATCTGAAAGATTACTAGGATTGACAGTTTTGTTTAAAGATAAGAGAAGAGCTTTCTTCCATAGTCAGACCCTTGTAACGTTTGATTAAAAGGCTGTAAAAGATATGGAAAGATGAGTGGTAGAACTTTCAGCCTAAACGCGAACTGATCAGGGACTTTAGCATTTGATTGGGCGCAACGTAAATGGTGAGAAAGAATGTCAAGAGTAATAAATGAAAAGAAAAAGCCATCATCAACAAAATATTGCGGAAAATGTCTGTAGGCAAGGTGTTTAAAAATATGCTACAAGATGGAAAGTTATAAGTAGCGTACATAGCTAATGAATAGAGCAGCATAATGATGTAGCATTAGCCGGCGATTTTAAAAGGCCCATTTTTCTTTCTATTGATTAATCAAATATAAATATATAAAGATGAAGAATGTTTTTCTAATGACAAAAGTCACATTTGTAACCTATTGGGATCTGGCATTTGGCGCTACTGTCGTAATTTTGCAAGCTTTCAACCGCCATATTGGCCTAAAGCCCAATTACCTTTCTCCAAATGGAAGCTTTACGTAGTTTGAAAACCAGCCACCGTCAAAAGTCAGATCCTAATATATGATAAAAATATAATTTGGAACAATTGAAGAATTGAATCATTTGGGATTCTGGTCATTTAATATAATATTTGAAATTGTATGACCTTCAATGATTTAAACATTACCTTGATGCTAAAACCAACTATTCTAAATGCTGCAAAATCAGTAAAACAGTAGGACTGTAAAAATAAACATGGAAAAGAAATAACCATGAAACTTTCAACCATAATTAGTTCCTAAATATACTAGTTAACCAGATTCATGCAAATTTCATTAACAATCCTAAATTCTACCGGCGTTATTAAAAAGTTTTGCGTGAGTAACAGGAGTCTAATTCAACAATACCAACAAAGTTAAAATGACAAACATTCCAAAAATGTTTTTAAAATATATTCAGAATAATTGTAATAATTAATCAACTTTTACAACCACTTTATTTATTTAAAAAATACAGGAGTTGTTGACATGATTTAGCAGGTATAATTACATGGAGAAAAATTGTCAAATATTAGGGGAGAACGGGGTAATTACGACAGGTCGGATAATTCCGACCCCCCGTAATATCTCGCTTACAATATGACATCCCGTAATGTTATTGAAATTTTGTGAAAACACTGATGAGTACAACTATTTTGATTGCGGTAGTTGTTTATTTACTTTGCATTGAACCATGTGGCAGTGATGTTATTGTTTCCTACCGCGCTCATTTAGAAATTGTAGTATTGTAAATAAGTAAATTACTTCGACCCAGACCTTATTGAATTTGGTCACCTCGGGCAAAAAAATTACCCTATAGTTTTTCATCAAATGTCCACGTTTCAGACCCTAAGGAAGCCAAAAAACGAAAAAAAAAATTTGTGTCCGTGATCTTGTACGTACGTACGTCCGTACGTCCGTACGTCCGTACGTACGTCCCGTTTTTATGTCTCGCGATAACTCGCGAACGGATAAGCGTATTGACATAATTTTTTTTTAAAATCCGCGTCTTGGCATAACTTAGATCTGATTAGATTTTGGCGCAGATCCATCCCTCCATTACTAACAAAAATTAGCCCGAATTAAGTTACTTCGTAGTTTTTTGCATTTATTTTGAAAAATACAAATTTTATTAAAAAATGTTTCAAACAAAAAAGATAGAGCATGAACTACTCTTCAAAAAAGGTGGTATGCATTTCCTTCCTAAACTCAACGATAATGCCATAAAATTTAGTTTGAAATTTATTTAGAAAGCCTTAATCTTATATTTAATGAAATCAATTTAGTTTTTAGTGAGATGAGAGTGTGTTTTTAAGTGCGTGTATTTTTTTAAATAACGAACGTGCAGGGTAATTCCGACCCCTAATGTACGGGGTAATTGCGACCGTCCTTTTTCGAGTTTATTTTCGTTTGCTTTTTATCACAACCATATTATGCAATATTATGTATACATTGTATATAATGTATCACAAATGTGTTGATTTTTTTTCTTTCTACATTTCGACCACAACATTTGAATTTGCTTCGCTTGTTTTCTCGTGCGATGTTAGAAGTGACTATTTGCGTTTTCATTTTTGACCAACAATGTAGAGTAGGTATGTGATCTATGAATGTAGTGTTGTACATAAACAAGTTATTGTGATAGCAAAATATTATCTTCTTTACTTATTATTAATAAATGTAAATTAAACCTATAAATCACTACGAAATTGTGCTGAAAATAAAAGCGGTCGGAATTACAGCTTTTGGGGTCGGAATTACCCATACTTTGACAGAATCTGAAGAATTGCAATTTTTTACTAATGGAGGTATAATCCTATAATAGACATATAACAAGGTATTAATGATATCGATAAATGTTTACCGATGCAATACACTTTAAAAAAGCATAATGTACAAATTCATTAAATCACATTCTCTAGCTCAAAAATCAATTTTGCTTAGGTAGGTCGGAATTACCCCGTTTTCCCCTAATATTAGGACCGAGTTGCATAATGAAAGAAATGGCCACTTGTCTGATAAACATGACAATAAAGTAATAGAATTTTTATTATTCATCGAGTAAAAATCACAACACAATCTAGTCATTGTTACCAGGAATAATGGCAATTTTCTGCATCCTTACAAGTCTGTTCCAAAATTATCAGCTGAAATGGTGAAATTTCCAAAAAGCAGGAGGTGAAAATTGATGATATTTCTTTAAAGAAAATATGATGAAAAGTAATACTCGTGGAAGTAAGATTGTCAAAAGCTGGCAAATAAAACGAACTAATTAAAACTCAAACGTAATCTAAAATAAGAATATAAGCGTGTAATACCAGAAAAAGATAAATATTGACAAAAGCAATGTGCAGTACTGAATACTAATACAAATTGGCAAATATAGTGTCAAATCAATTTACATTGCAAAAAGATCAGCATTATTGCTATAAAACCAGTTTGCAATATATATGTGATATAGGAATGAAATATATTGTAAACAAGAAGAAAGTAAGTAGTTAAACAATTTAATTAATTTATTAGTTAATAATCTCAAATCGTAAATGTATAAATATAGACAAGATAACATTATTAAAAATTACTTGCTTATCAATAGTGATTAAAGAAAGTAATTATGAAACTAATACAACTGCTAATAAGTTTATCAATTCAATTATTATTGTGTATTCAGAATTAAACAAAAAAAAATTGTTACTACTACTTATTTGAGTTTCTTAAAACATTAAAGAACAACAGCACAGTAACTTAATAATTTAGAATTATATTATATATACTTTCTTCGTTTCGGTCGGTCAGTTTCTAAGGGAAAGTACGAATCATTTTATAATTGGCGGTCAATTTAATTATTTAACACGTTTAAAAATATATCTGGCCTCTATCAAACAATTAATTACTGCAATCATACTAAGATTTGTTTTCTCTAGAGGAAACTTTACTAACGTCAGCGTTAGTAAGTCAGTCGCGCGAATAAATTGACCGGCTCTTTCTTTTTCCTTCGTGTCTGGGAAGTTTGATTAACCTGTAGGATCACGTATGTCATTGTAATCAGAAATGTCGGTGACCAGATGTTGCCTATAAATATATACCATGGAAACTAAACTAAACATTATCATAAATCATTTAGTGTGATCAACTAAACTGTAGTGACCATACATCAGTGTGAAAGATTAACATTTTTAATAAGGGGAAAACAATAATTAATCACTTCTCAATTAAAAATGAAAACGTTGTTTTACACGTAGTATGGTTGGAGAATTTGCAAAAATTGTATGTGTTGGAAAAATTAGCCAAATCTAGAATTTGCTAAAGACTTTCCTCCTCCCTAAATTGAGTCCTTTTACTCTTTTTGAAAATTACGAACTTCCTCATAGTATAATCATTCACAAATTTATTAATTGTTACGTAAAAAATATTAAAGAGAAGGTTTACGGTATGGAATCTAATTCGTCATGCCTCGTTCGCCCGTGCGGTATCTACCGCTATGTAGACAGCTTTCAGTAACATATATAACATCTGCGACAATTCGGTGTGATTTATATACAGCTCACGTATAAATCATATTCCAAGCTGCGCCTGTGGCTAGTAGGAAGTAATTTAAAATACTTTTTATAGTAGAAAATTACGCTCGATTTGTAATTAGTTCAAAAAAATTGGGCAATAATTTAAAACCCACAATGTCAACAGTAATCGGGTTTTCTGAATGCCTAAAGGAAAGCAAGCCATTTTGTACACTGTACTGTTTATCAATCTCGTTTCAACATCATCTGAATTCCTATTACAGTTCATTATAACAATGTTAAAAGTTTCAACAATTCACTAAGATAGTTGTTTAATATATACCAGACACGCCAAATATCTGTTTGGGTGTAAAACAAACAGAAGAATGTTGTAATTAAATATTAATCGCATTGTGGTAGTAATTTAGAAATAGCTGAAAATGAGTTCTGCGTGCAATCTCCTTCGTTTAATCAGGCGTGTCTGACTCAAGTTAATCGTCGTATCAAAATGCCACTACATTACCCGATTTTCCTTTGGTGTTCCTGGGTGAATAAGTGGATGAAGCAGAAGCTCCATCGGGAACATCAATAGCTCTTTCATTGACTCTAGGAATGAATCCCTCCATCCTAGATATCACTCCTTCTCGAAGTTCCCAATTATTGCAATCGATCAATGTTCCAATCACTTTTTGTTCACCTTTAGTTACGTTTTCTTGATCGGGAAAATCTCCAGGCACTAGAGTTTCGTCATCGTCCTCATCCTCAACTTCCGGATTTCGAATACTCCACTTAGTTCGCGGAAATTCTTCTTCGTTATCGCAATCTTTAGCAATTCTTTCACTGACGGAATCAACTATTTCTTCAACAAGTTCCTCCTCTTGAAGAACATATTCTTTGGTTAAGTACTGATGTGGATTCTTGTAAACACGATATGGACCAACCAAGCCCACAATGCCTTTAGGCGATCCGTTTGAGTTTTCCCTTCTCCAGGTGTTGACATCTTCATCCATCCCAGCTGCATACATGCTGCGTTCTTCTGAAGCAATTCGCAGCCAGTTTTCCAAAACTTCACGCCGAGACGGGTGGTATTCAGTAGCTGTCAAGCTGGATTCGATAGGACTTTTGACTTTGTTTACAACGCTGTAGATGGCTTCTTCTGGAACTTCGTCTGCTATCGTGTCTTCCGTGCACTGAGTAATGGACGATGTTTCTTCTAGAGGGCTACTGTGTCGTAACTGGGTGTTCCTAACTGCACTTATGATAATTACGTGTTCAGCGAATCTTGGCTGAACGTTGGATACGGTTCTGGTTTCATTAGAGACAACAATGTCATAGATCGGTTCACGCGTAGCTACTTCAATCCACCTTGGCTGTTGCTTCGGTGGCTTTTTCGACACCAAATCAACACTCGTAAACGATTCTTTTTGGAAGTTGTTGGAGATTCTATCCTCGGGACTACTTGTCGAACTTGTTTTCTGCTCCGTGGTCGCAGCAGAAATGCCAGCAAGTTCGGCCACCATGACGAACGCGCGAACGGACGTACGACACGCGTTGAATATAATGATGTCTACGGTATTCCTTTATGGGACTACGGAAGTCACGCTTTAGGTAACCGCATACCACATATTTTGTCGATATTTGTCCTACTGCCCGATAATATTCTTCAGGAATTCACTGAGATTATCTGCGTATACGAGGACCCATTATAAATTAAATATGAGCAACGCAAACAATTGACGGTTCGACCGGATGACCGATAATTTCTGCAGTGAGGATGTTGGCAAACTCGCGATGATCTTTCTGATACGTACAGATCCGAGATATTTCAGAGCAGCACAATTGAGAAACGACTACCGGTCTCGTCCACGAAAGGCAAATGGTCTTTGAGGGTTTGGTAGTTTCAAGGTGGAGTTGAATGAGTAAATGGAGGTGGTTATGGGTCGATGGTATGGATCTAGCTCTTGGTCGTGACCGGACTCTTTAATTTCAGTCTTTCACGTACCGAATTTCTTTTTCAGGTCGTCACCTTGCTCTAAGCCTGGAATTTTTTCTTCATCTGTCTTATTTTGAAAGTTGTTTTGGAACGCTTACAGATTATTATTCTGATAATTTGTATTTAAAAAATATTATAATGCGTTCTAAATAATTGCATCCAACAATTGATATACTTTCTGCAGCGTTAACATGATCTCAACTATTTATAGTTTGTTCGGATCGAACTGCATTTCTGGTACAAGGTAACTTTGAGAACCCCATGAATCCTAATAGCTGCAAATCCTGCATGTTCTTTTCATGAGAGCGTGTAATAATTGGATATCATGCTGTAAAAAGTAACCGATATAACGGCTGTAATCAAAGCTTTGTGAGTCGCTATTTTGTCGCGTTTCCTATATATTTATATAATAAGAAGCGGTATTGTTAATAAACCATCGGCGATCAATCACATGCGTCGACATATTGCGCGGGTTTTTCGAATAACGCCGATAAGCTATCAGCGCAGGATACGATATTATAAATTATAGCTCGTATACTATGTGCCGGCAAGTTTCTCTTTGGCACATCGAATTTTGCTGATGACCGTCAGCTGCGATCCGTGAATAGAAGCGAGGATGCGATTATGATGATGATTGCCCATTACTATACTCGTCCTGGCGTATGTTCGGAATGAAAACCCATCTTTAAAACTGTCACGTTTGACCTTCGTTTTTGCATACTATCATTTTATAGATTCGTTAATGTTATCTTCATTCCCTTTGTTGCTTTTATGACCATTTTTATATTATTTGTGCAAGGTAGGCAGAAGTGAAACCTTTGAATGCATGGGAACATGTTAACATTTTTAATATTCGTTGATGTGTGATTTGTATGCTATAAAACCGCAAAGTGCATATGGTTATTTTAATGAAATATTTTGTATTTATTACCTAAAATGTTTAAGTGCAATACTTATCGTGCCTTTATTAAATGCAGTACCGTTCTTCGATATGGTAATTTTATATGTCTATATAGGAAACAATAAAAAATCAGATTAAGGTATGATATTTTTTTATTTCCATTATTTTATATTTACTAGATTTCCCTAGAATTTGTTATCCATATATCATATTCTACTGAGTGTCCTCAAGAGCTCTGCAGGACTTCCAAATGTCCACTATAGTAAGTTAATATACCTAAGGTAGTTCATACCCTACCGAAATCAAATTACATTACTCGATTACCGTTTTATATCAATTGTCATAATATTGTGTGTACTTATAACTGAAGATGTTTTAAGGTAGTTCGTACCCTGGATATTATATGTTTAGAAAACATTTTTTATAACACTTCCAAGAATATTATGTCCATGAATTATATTATTGTTCAAGACACAGCATTATTGTTCATGAAAAAAATTGAAACTTGCAAAAATTATATGTTAAACAACTTTTGTTAACGATTCAAATTTTCTTCGATTGAAATTTTAAAAATTGAATGGATTTTAACGAATGACTACGTACTTTTTTAAGAAAAAGATTCTCTACAACTTCACTGAAATAATTTTTCAAATTTTCAAACCGAACGTCAAATATGTCTATTTATTTATAAAAAAAAGTTACCACTTTTTATAGTTTGTGCGTAATTTTAGTGCTCAGGCAATAAATTTAGAAAAACTCGATCGGTGAAGTTGTAGAGAATCTTTTTCTTGAAAAAATAAACGGTCATTCGTTAAAATCCATTCAAGACTTAAAATTTCTATCATAGCGAAACGAAGAAAATTTGAGTCGTTAACAAAAGTTGTTTAGCATATAATTTTTGCAAGTTTGAATTTTTTTTATGAGCTTTATTGCTGTCTCTCTTGAGTAATAATATAATTCATGGACACGATATTATTGGAAGTGTTATAAAAAAATGTTTTCTTAAAATATAATATCCAGGGTAAGAACTACCTTAAAACATCTTCAGTTTTAAGTACACACAATACGATGACAATTGATATAAAACGGCAATCGAGTTATGTAATTTGATTTCGGTAGCCTGTATTTTCAAAATACTGTTGTAGAATTTACGTAATTTTATTTATGCAAATAGTGTATGGGACAAAGTTAATATGAAAAATTGACTATAGCTAAAAAAAAATAATAGTGAATAAAATGTACGATATCAAAGACATGGTCTTCATATATAGAAAAAATTAAAAGTAGTATATGTCTTAAATCAGTATTTCTTTTTGTAATTAAGATACGTTTTCGGGATGTTTAACACTGAAATGTTAAGTATTTATACCAGGGTATTTGTACGGAAAATCACCGCTTTCTGTGGGTCGTGCAGTTTGCTATGCAAATACATTTTACGCATCGTGCTTCTTATCAAAAAATATTACCTAACGTTGTCACAAAGATCGAACTTCCTGAAGTGACGTTGATATTTGTATCACGAGGCATATTACGAATTTATATCAAAGAATATATATATTTTGGAATTTTTATTAATTTTACATACGTCGTTTGTATTGGTAACTTCGTGAGTGGAAATTTAAGTATTCAACGGTTCAATGATCGAAATGAATTTACTAAAAATAATGTACTTCTTGAAGATAAAATATAATCTGTTTCCACCTAAATAGATTCTAAATTTTAATGCACATTGAGATAGTAGTCGTAGTGGTTATTTAAAATTCTTTATTAAACATATGAACATTCAAACAATATGAAGTCTCTTATTGCATGTTTCTTAATATTTTCTGATGATTGAACTGCAGTTTCTTGCGTGACTGAATATGAAACGATCTAAACATAACATAGAAAAATTGGTTATGTTTAATAGGTAACATTCAGTGACAAGGGTTCTATGAAACAAAAACGTGTGTCTTATTAAACAAAATTATAGATAACGTGTAGTTTTCAAAAATATTATGCAATAATAACATTGTTATGGTCCAAGATATTATGAGGCTTCGATGTACTAAACAAAAATATAAAATTCTCAAGCAACATTATTTGTATACTATATGTCGGTAAATAAGCAGCAAATGACCAAATATTTTCAAACGCTAAGCCCATTCAAATTGACCTTATTTATTGTAGTTACAACATTCAAGTGTATAATAACTAACAACCCTTCAATGTCAAATTTTCTAAAAAATTTATAAAATTGCAAATATGTACTGTTGATACCTTTCAGCGACAATAGTAAAAAATAATATATAGAACCAAGTTTCTGTAAAAGGAACATTCCTCATGCGTATTACAAACATTTTAAATAAGATAATATTACATTTAGTCACATATTTTACTTCCGTATATATTTTTAACAGACAAACATGTGTGTTACTTTATCTGCAGAAGCAAACATAACACACGAAAGGCATAATTTTAAAAATATAAAGTATAAGATTTGCACAGAAAAATACATTTTAAAAAATCAGTAAAAAAAAAATTGCGTAGAAAACATAATTGTATGACGTTTATGTACATAGAATTTGAACAACTACATTTTGATCTTCGTGTCAAACATTGAAGATTACGTGTTAATATTTGCTCAATTTCTTACATCCTGGTTGACAGACCTTTATTGATTCCCTCTCCATTTAAAAATTCTGTAATATTTGTTATATAAGCGAGCAATGCCTTTCAAGAAATTTACTTTATACACTTGTAATTAGTGGTTCTCATTGTTAGTATTCTAATGTGTAGTAGGAAACCCCATTCTATATAGGTATAAAGTTCAATAACGTTTTAGTTTTTCCCATGACATAACACTAGATAGTTTTTTTAACTTTTAAAAGTCTCTATTTTATTTCCAACGGCTGATGTTTTTATAACTTACTTCAGTACAAAAATAGTTTTATTTTTCTTAACCTATTTTCCTTTCCTGTATTTGTGAGATCTAATTGTGGTTACTTATGGAAAATTGCAGGTAGTCGTCAAAATTCGTGTTAAAAAATGAGAACGCACTGGTTAATTCTTGTGCTGGTGGCTGGGGCTCTAGCACAAACTACTCCTCGTCCAAGAACGACAGCAACGACGCGAGCTGCATCAACTTCGCCAGCGTCGACCACTGCGGGAGGTTCATCAACTTCGCCAGGGTCGACCACTTCTGGAGGTGCATCAACTTCGCCAGCTTCACCAACTTCACCAGGTTCTTCCACGTCACCAGGTGCATCCACTTCACCAGACTCATCCACTTCGCCAGATTCGTCTACGTCGCCGGATTCTTCACCGACAACAGAATCGAGTGGAGCTACCACGACCGAAACATCGGACGAACCACTAATTACAACTGTACAACCAACAACAACATCTGACAATTCAACAGAAGGGGATGCTGGAAATTCCACAACTACAGAGGCTCCTATAGATTCAAAATTGCAAATTGTTTACGAGTGGAAGAGCATAGATTATGTCTGGACATCTCCCGAACAGAAAGAAGATGCTATTAAGAGTAAACAATACAACGAGACCAAACCCATACCAGTCGATATGGACAGAACAAGAGGTAAAGAATATATTAATACATACCAATGATTGAATAGTATTGATATAGAAAACACTTGATGATTCATATTTGTTCAGTTTTAAACAAATGTATCATGAATGATTAACTTGTACCCTTTATGTCAGATGGTCGAGTGTTCATGACAACAAACAGACTGACAGGTGTACCAGCAAGTATAAGCACAGTCTCCGAAGAACAAGGCCCCGGTGGTCCTCTATTGGAACCCTATCCCGACTGGAGTTGGCACGTTAAAGGCGACTGTGACAAGATAACTAACGCACAAGGAATAGCTGTATGTAATATAAAATATCTAACAATGACAGTCATAAATTACAATTACATTTTTCAGCTAAAAGTATAAAAAGTGGAATAAATTTAAAACATTTATGTTTATTTTAGATTGATGAATGCAACAGACTGTGGGTCATGGACAATGGACTGATTGATCGTAACGTGGTCTGTCCTGCTCAACTTTTAGCGTTTGACCTCAACACTGATCAATTAATTCAAAGAATAAAGCTACCGAAAGAAATTTCAATGAATAAAACGGGTAGAGGATCGGTGATGTCTCCCACAATCCTCTCGGAAGGACCTTGCTGTGAGAATACCACGGTACGTAGAACTTTTGCTTAACGGACAATATTGTTCAATCCATTTTTAAATAAACAAAATTTCTTTAATCCAGGTGTTCATGGACGACCCGGTTGGTTATGGACTTATTATATGGAACGGCAAACGACTGGTCCGTCTGGAATCCCCTATATTCAATGCAAACATGTCCCATGCCAATTTCTCCGTAGCAGGAGAGAACTTTACCATGGCTAGGGGAATATCTGGTTTGGTGTTATCACCAGTGATATTGCCACACGAACCTCGTATGTTATTATTCAGACCAAAATCGTCATTGGCAATGTATTTTGCACCCGCCCAAGTCGTAACCCGAGCTACCGACGCAAAGCGAGTGAGATTTTATGGATCATCCGAAGTTCTTTCTAGTCAAGGAACTGCCCAAGCAATGTCTTCGCAAGGAACTCTGTTCTATGGAATGTCTACGGAAATTGCAATTGGCTGTTGGAACCGATACAAGCCCATGCAAAAGGATAATTTCGTAAGTTTACTCTTCCATAAAACACTTATATGATATTGTCGTGAATAGAAAATTAGTCTTAATATTGTCTATCTTACGTCTAAATAAATTGGTATGAAGCAGACTGTTAATCAGCCCAATTGCATTGTTTTAGATTGCCGCAATAGAAGATAAACTGAGATTGCAATGGATTAGGCAAATGAAAGTTATTCCAGAATCAACCACGAAGACTTCAGAAGAACTATGGTCATTGTCTACTCGGAATCAGTTGGTAGAAAACCGAAAAATGAACTTCAACGAAACTAATTTCCGAATTATTAAGGCCACGGTTACCGATCTGATAACTGGAACTCGTTGCGACGTCCCGAATAGGTTGAAGAATGACTTGAGGGCCGTTAGTCCACTGCCACCAGCCATAGCTAATTGTCCAGCGTTTATCAGTTTGGATAAATAAGATACAATTTTAGCTAGTGTACAAATATAATTAGAAATTTGATATTTTTTTATTTTCGTAAATATGTAGACTGAAAGAAGTGTATACATTTAGACGAACAATTGATTACATATCAAAATACTTGGATTGTTGAACGAAAATAATCTCGATAATCCTTTTTCTTCAAAATTAATATTTACAAATCTAGAAATAGGTATTTTATGGGTGTCGAAACATTAACAACTGTGTTTAGTGGTTAATGCAAATCTTTTTAAGAAATTTATAGCATTTGTTTATTTAATCAAATTTAATGAAACCTATTTCTAATTGCAATTATATTTTAACATCAGTTTTTTTTATAAATGATACATTTCTACCCTATTCAACATGTTACTTTTGTATTCATGTTTTAGTTGATAGATTAGGTTTTTCACTTTTTCTATTTTTTAAAATATTTTTAATATGTTTCAGACTTAACTGTCTGAATAATGAATGATTATGAGCGTGTTAAAATATTTCTAATTGGATTAATATTATATTACTTTTACGAATTTTAGGAAATTTATTGCAAAATTTATTATAGATAAGAGTGAACAAATGTAATTCACTATTGTATGTTACATCTGAAATAAAATTAAATAGAAATATCACACAAGAAACAATTGCAATGAAAGTAAATTATTGTATGTTATTTTGTAAGAAATAATTGTACAATTTGCGAATGACTGAAATAGAATGCATTTCGAATGTTGTTTCAGTCATCATTTCCTGCACCAGAAAATATGTCTCATTTTTAATACCACTTCCAAAATATTATAAATGTTGTTTCGGTGGTAATTTCTGCATTGAAATTGTAATATAAATTTATGCTAATATATGAAAATATTTGATTAAAATATTAATTTCTCAGCTCCAGAGATAACGAAATATAATATAAGCTTCTTTTTGGGTACTAGAACTCGCTCGTAAAATGGTGATTTGTGCTCCACTTAAAGTATGCGCCAAGTGATTATGTCTTTCAACTGTACTTCGAACTAGAACACATTGACTCTAAAGTGTTAATAACATACTTCGAGTTTACTACTCTGATGCCAATTTATAGTAATATTGGATGATGGTGTCGAAAAATCTTCCCATTCTAATGCCTGGATAAGCTGTTTCCACCATTGTCAAAAAATCCCCTAAACTGATAATACTGGTTTATTATTTCATTTCTTAATGAAATTGCATCTCTGTCGGAGGATTTAAGATAAGTTTGCGATATTTCAAAAAGGGATGTTTAATGGCAGTTTTTTAAATTGCATATAAATTCTTTTAATATAATAAATTTAATTGCATTTCATCTAAATTGAAGTACTGTAATTTATTGCACTAGAGAAACACGTAACTTAGAGGTAAAAAATTGACCTAATATATTTGATATTCATTAAAAAGATACGTCCTAAGTCATCCCCATTTACTCTCGACGGCAGTTTAATTTTTTCTGCAAATAAAAAAATACAATAATTAAGTGGTACGTTAATTTGAAAAGATACTTTTTGCACCCCACTAGAAGAAAATGAAGTTCAAATACCGTAAATTTTAAATAATACGAAAGTAGTGCCTGATCAATAAAGTATTCTTGCAGAGGGTAATGAAATACTTATACGGAAGGTGTTTGCACATCAAAATTTTAAATGACTGTTTCTGGAGTTAAAGAGTATATTTGATTAGCTTTTGGTATTAACTTATCAAGAGATTTTACGTGAAATGACTTACCAACTATAAATTCTTAACTTCCTAAATTTGACAAATGTCTGCTTAACATTTTAGGTTTTAGGAGATTGTTCTCGATATAAAAGCTTTAGAAAAATAATCAAATTTATGCTTTTTATATAGACAATGTATTAACTATTAATATGGCAATAATGTTATAATAAATGCGATACCGATTATTCTTCTCTATTGATACATTACTTCGGTAGCAACATTAATTTGTCGATGAATTCAATTAAGCATTGTTGGATAGAAAGTGGGCAAATGACTTTCCACATCTTTTTTGTAATAAAAATTGCAACATATCATTTAATTCTATTAAAGTAAAAATAACTTTAATTTTAATTTTTATATAAAAATTTATATAACATATAACGATTTTCATTTTTATATAAAAATCACAAAATTTCAAAGGTGCTTTAGCACATGGTCATTTTTTATGAAATTTTATAACAAAAAATGCTTATTTAATAGAACCAGCAAGCAATCTACCTAATTTGTTCAAATTAAGACCATGAAAAAGAAAATGCATGCCTTCAAATCGAATTCTCATTGGCATACATGTCAAATATGAAAATATCGCGTCCTTGGACTCTCTGGATTAAAATATACTTTATTTAGTATATTTCAATAATTCTATATCTATTTACAAATATTTTAATAATAATTCATAATTCCGTAGTTGAAGATGACGACTTCCAAAATGGTTTCCAAAAAATAGTAATTGTCATGATATCAGTTAATTCAATTATAGTTTTCGATTCACTGGTTACGAATATGAGGTGGTAATGTCAAAATTGCGGATATCAAATATGTAATCAAGTATTCGTAACTAGTGATAAACCAACAATTAGTACCAAATGCGTTTTTCGTAATTTCTACAACATTTCGAGTGTTCCCGCGGACTCAATTTTAATCGAAATCGAACATATGAGAGAGAATATTCTTCGTCTTTTGAGATCTGCAAATTGCTCTAATGTGGCATTTCGTTAGCTATTTAAGAAGTGAATTAGATGCAAAAAACCGCAAAAATTGGCCTTTTGTTCAATTTTTAAGACCATAACTTCGTAAGTATTCAATGCAATTTTTAGCTAAAAGTAATGTTTGAATCGAACAAATAATTGAATAAAAATCCATTTTTGTGAAAAAAGAAACGTTAATACTAGGCTTGAATTTTATTAATAAAATATTTAAATATAATGGGCTGTGCTTACAATTGTTTAAGCAAGAAATTGGTGACTGTTTTTCGGATCTCTCTTGTACCTCATCAGGGGTAAGGGTAAAGAAGTTCATAAAAAATAATCCTTTACTCTTTGGATTTATAGACAAAGCCATGCATTTTATTAGACAGGAAAAATGTTATTTTCCGAAATTTTATAGTTTAAACTATTAAAACTTTTTAATATTACTAACAGTGATTTCCTTTAGTATGAAAAGTTTCCGACTGACTAACTTATTTATCATATTTGACGGGGACCAAAAAACCCTTGCTAGATCTCGTCATTAGTTTAATTCTCTTGTCAAGAGGTTACATACAAAGAAGACAACCATACATTTTAAAGCTATTTTAGAAAACTTACTCCGTGTAAATAACACATTACTACTAGTATAAGTATCCGAATTTCATAATAATTGCAGCTTTTAAACTAAATTAATTAATAAAGACGATTTCAATATGACATTAAACAATGCAATTGAACTAAATATGACTGTGTAGTTTGTGAATCAGAAAAATGCCTTTCTTCAGATTTTTACTTTTAATTTTACGAAAATAAATTAAATTACAATAATATAATCCATTTTAAAAACAATAATGTGGCCTTTTTACATAAAATGACATTCTTTTAGAATATTGATTACTATAGATAATTATGGATTAATTAAAGAGCACACTTATTTTTAATAACACAATTTTGCTATCAGTTTTATACATTTTTAAATTTTATTCGATAAGTTTTATTTAAAAATTTTATATTGTTTTCAAAACATGACTATTCAATAAATTGTATTAAAAGTAATTTAAACCATTAAGTTCTTTCATTGGTAAGTTATAAACAGTTTTCTAAATAATTTTGAATTTTTTAAGAAAAAGAAAGCATTTTTGCAGTTTGAAATTAATTAACGAAAAAATATTTGAGAATGTACATTTTTAATTGGTTGGGTTTAAAATAATACTTAAGTGATTACAAATGTCAACATTTTCTGTTATCTTTTCATTATAATTACGACTATAATTAAGAATCAAATATCTTGCAAATATTTATTTAATTGTAAAAAATCAGTATGGGTTTATGTTTTGTTTATTTTTTTACTTTCTCTCTTCTGGGGATGTTTACTTTTGCAATATACATATAATGCTGCATGAACTTTACTCACGGTATTCGAATTCGTGAGATTATTTGGGGCGAGAGCATCAAGGAGCTGGTGTTTGGTACATATTTTTGTACTTAATATAATTTGAATTATTCAAATCAAAGTGGTCGAATTTTATATATTTACCCGCACTCTACTGATACTTAATATTTTAAGAACGTCATGAAATTAATATATCTATAACTGTAAATCTGATTATTTACATAATTTCAATTCTTTATAATATGTTCCATTTTTTAAATTTAAACATAATTAATTCTAAAGAAAATTAAATTAAATAAAATACTGGACTGTGCGAACATTGAGAATACATTGAATTCGTTAAAAAAGTAACAATAATTGAAATTGCTAATGCAAATTAAATTAATTTGAAAATACATTTTTTCAGTACATGTTCAGCCCGGCGTTGGACCATTTCAATTGTACAACATAAAACAACTCCAAAAATCCTTAAAGATGATGTCCTGTTTTTGGATTTTTGTATTAATCACAAGAATTCTGGCGCAAGATACAAAGCCAGAATTATTGAATAACAAAAAATTAACTGCTGTCTATGAATGGAAGTCCATAGACTACACTTGGACTTCACCAGAACAAAAACAAGAAGCTATACAAAATGGGGATTACGATGTTCAAGTACCAATTCCCATCGATATTGAAAAATCCAAAGGTGAGTATTATTCAATCTAAATACACCCTAAATATATTAACTACAAACTTTACACATTTTTCCCGAAAAACACTTTTCAAATGAAAAAATAATTTCAATTCTTAATATTTTCTGCAATATCCCAGAAGAAAGTTTTCATTTGTGACAGCAATGAATTTCAATTTATAAATCCAAATCCAAATAAGAAACATTTAGGAAAACAAATAATAAATGGAAAAGAACTTAAGAGTATCAATTAATTTAACAGATGGACGAGTGTTTGTGACAATGAATAGATTAACGGGTGTGCCGGCCAGCATTACGACTATTTCTCAAGAAAATGGAACAAGTGGTCCTTTATTGTCGCCTTATCCTAACTGGAGTTGGCATACGAAAGGTGACTGCGACAAAATAACGAATGCTCGAGGAATAACTGTAAGTAGAGAAGCAAGACCATGTTAATTTATTTAAGTTAATCCGATAACTACATTGGTATGTTAAAATTTTCAGGTTGACGATTGTAATAGATTGTGGGTCGTGGATAGTGGAATAAGTGACAGCAAAGTCCTTTGCGAGGCACAACTACTTGTGTTTGACCTTAACTCTGATCAGTTGATTAGAAAAATAAAAATTCCGAGAGATATTGCAGCAAATAAATCTGGTATTGGCTCCTTAGATATTATAGTAGTCGATACAGAAGGCCAATGTTGTGAGAAAACTACTGTAAGTTTTAATTTAAATTCAACATAGATTTATCGAAGAATATTAATGACACACTATGGGGATACTATTTTCAGGCTTATGTAACCGACGTTACTGGTTTCGGGTTGATAGTTTGGAATGGAAATAAAGTTTTCCGTTTGGAAACTCCGCTATTCCAAGCCAATGAATCCCACGTTGAATATTCAGTGGCTGGTGACAAGGTCACTTTAGACTTTGGAATATCGGGTTTGGCTCTAACTCCAGTTCTTTTTCCTGGTGAATCACGAATGCTGATGTTCAGACCAATGTCATCTTTAGCCTCGTATTTTGTACCGACATCAGCTCTTGCCCGAGGTACTGATGCCAAACGAATGCGAATTTATGGTGCATCGGACATCCTTACCAGTCAAGCTGTATCCCAAGCTGTTTCATCGCAAGGAACATTGTTTTATGGAATGGCTACGGAACTTTCAATTGGTTGCTGGAATCGATACAAGATTATGGAAAAAGAGAATTTCGTAAGTATAAAGAAATTTATTTCACTGTCAATATTGGACGTGATCTTGACAAGAAAAGATCATCTTGTCATGAAATGAATTCTGTTCAGTTCATTAATTTCTAATTGACATTTTAAATATCTGACAAATAGAAGAGCTTTGTCTTAATCATACAATTTATTGCAATACAGAATGTCGCAGTATCTGATCCCGTGCAGTTACAACATATGCGTGCGATGAAAATCTACCCTGAATCTATAACAAAAGGAGCAGAAGAATTATGGGTTATGACGAATCGATACCAATTGTTCAGCAATAAGAAAATGGATTTCAATGAAACGAATTTCCGAATTTTAAAAATCAAAGTTAGTGACTTGATTGTCGGAACACAATGCGAATTGCCAATCCAAATTAAGAATGACTTTAAGGTAATTAACGACAGAACTCCTCCGCTTTTGGCTGTTTGTCCTCCCACAATCAACATGGAGTAGAGCTATTAATAGACAATCAAGTATTTTTGATAATTATTAAGTAGAATAAGAATATACGTTGAATTTTTTATTGTTAAAAGTCGTCTTAAAGTGTATGTAGGGAATATTGAGTTAAATGTAGAATAATAAATTATTGGCGAGAGTGCAAGAACACGATGTCGTGAAAGGTATTAAGTGATGTAAATATTGTATAAAATATAAATGAAATGTCTTCAACAAATTTATATTGTTATTTTATAACTATTTTACACTGTTCGAACTAGTTCGTATACGAGAATACTGTATGTTGGAATGGATTTCGATTTTGAAACCAATAAGATGGTACAGTTGCTGGATACAAGTTTGTTTTAGAATTTTTTTGATATGATGATAGACTAAAATCGTCCCTAATTATTATAGGACAAAATATTATGGCTGACAATTTATCCTGTTTATACTAGGTTAGGTTGTTGTATATCGGGTTAGGACAGGGTAGGTTTAAGGAAAATGTGTGTCTTAAATGTTGATCATCATCCGAGCAGTAAAATTCTAATTTAAGCCTTTGATGCAAAAAGTGTTATTTCCTTTCGAGAATGTAAGTTTGTTCAGCACTCGTGTAAACAACACAAATTTCTCCATTTGCACTGAAAAAAATCTTCAATTTTTTAAAATTCGCATCAATTTAGGCAATGTATAGTTAAGCAATGTATTGTTACGTCACTAGAATACAAAAATGTACATACTAGTTTTTAGTACTATAGTTTTCCAACAACTATTTTGAAAAATATCTTTGAAAATCACCAACGTTTTGCATGAAGTAAATGACAATCTATGAAGTATCCAACTTACCAATGTCAACTCTTATCAAATTAAATCGGATAAGCCGCGCGGTCAAGAAAAGTGGTCAAGGCCATTAAGATGATCTGTCGGCGATATTCATTAATCTCAAAATTAAAATCTCATACATAATTACAAAGGGAGATTTTCTGATCGTTTAAAGCTGAAATTAAGTAACATGGGTTTTATGCATAACATCTGTGTTTTAACACAGCTGTTATAATTGCAGATTATATAAATGAAAACATCGCACATTCTTGGAGTAACGTACATTGATCGATTATTCGCATGTTAACGCATGCGTAAACAGACGCAAGTTGATTCATGAATCAATGCTTTATCAATCCGACCTATGTAGTAGAATGCAGATCCATTGTCAACATGCTAAGCAACACTGTGCGTACTGTTTTTATCACTTTTGTTTTTGTTTCATCTCAGTGGACCATAACTTGTGGGTAAGTGTCATATTTCTAAAAGAACTAAAAACTCGACAAAATATTTTATATTTTAAAAAAAATATTTGCTTCCTCGTTTTAATTTAATTAATCTAAATATCATTATATTTATATATGATAATATCAATTATTAAACAAACACTTTGTAAAATATGTTTAATTTAATACAAAATCTAAACGTTTTCTCTATTTAAGTTCGCGGAGAGTATTCAATTATTTGAAATACTTCAAAGTTACTTTGTACATTGAATTAACAACTTGTACAAAAGAAAATCATATAAAATATCATGACGTGACTATAATATTCCATATAAAATGTTACAAACAAGGATTCTTCAACGTTCCTTGAAATTCATCGTTATCAGATTAAATTTGTTTTAAATTAAACAGCATCATGATCTAGAAGTCAGTATCAACAGAAATAATATAATAAAATATCTTAGTTATTTTTCAATACGTTTTTACAGTTGGATTAGATTTGATGAACACTTCCTCAAACTAATTATTTAAGTACCAATCCGTTGTTTCTTATTAATTACTATTTTTCGCTAATAAATCAAATACATCGCGCATTAATGGCATTCTAAACTTCAAAGAGGAATAAAACTGAAAGAATTAAAATTGCTGAAAAATTGTATAAAAGGATCGATTACCATAAATGCTGATTTCTACAATCGAGGGTCGTTTTCCACTCGGAAGATATTTTTTCTGTAAGTCGGTTAAGTCCCCAGTTTTTTTCACTCAAATTTTCCTATAGTATATCAAAAAATAAAAAATATTCATAATTAAGATTAATGATATGTTTTTTTATTGGATAAGAATGGGTCGACAAAGTCAGAAATTAATTTATTTTTAAATGATTATTTTCAGTAAATAATGGTGTAAATTTTGTTATAATTCATAAACACATTTGCCAAATGATAAAAAGAATTCGGGTACTTTCAAGATAACAGAATAGGCTAAAGTCTAGGGCCGTTATGGTGACATAGGAAAGTTTGTTTTCGAGTTTGCACATCATTTGCATTAGTATTTTTTTAGATGGAGTGAGGATGAAGGTAAAAGCATTTTTTCGCAATAACTCAATGAATGTTGGTTCAATGTGAACGTTTAACCCCCCACTTTAATTGGAATGAACCGAAATGACTAATAAGCCGAAATGAAGGCCTTTTAAATACGTAACATTGTGATACTGGTGACAAATTGCTGTAACAATAGATACATCTATTAATCAAAAAAAGGTGAATACCAAATTTGCGAAAAATTAATTTCCGCCTTTCACGAGCTGCCACTCGAAAAATATTGATCCCATCAGGATTTTAAGAGATTTTAAGAGATTTTGAGAGTTATGTACTTCAAAAACGCGTTTTTTCATATGTCTGAGATTACCTACAGGATGCAAAAATTTGTCGATCTGTACTTTTTCATCTTTTAGTCTTACCTTTCAAAATGATCGTTTACACGACTATTATATAATTGTATACAATTTTACATAGTTGTATATAAGTTTCATGACATTAAACTTGATCTTGAGCTTGTTCTCCGCGAGCTAATACAAAAAATGTCCAGCTAAATTTTGTTTACATCTCAAATTGGCGTATCTTGGAGATGAAAAGTCGTAATTAAATTCAACGCCTCCCAGATTAAAGAGAAAGAGTAGTACTATATGATCCAATGAGAGAAAAAACTCTTCAAAATATTGTGTCTGTACATAAATTCAAAAATAGCAAAAATGCGTTTTTTAGTAAATAACTCCAAATATCTCAACACCCTGAAGTGATGAGCGACTTCTGACTTCAGATTTCAATTCTACCTACAAAATTACATTAGTAATAACTCACAGCTTCTCAACAACAAACCTGTGTTAACCTGTGCAATATAAACATGATTTGTAGGGCTTCAATAAGGATACATAACATGGGTGAAATATTCATATAGAAAAAATTCAGTGAATTATTGTGAATGAAAACGATTTTAACTTTACCTCCACTAAGAAAGCATCGGTGCGAATAATACGCAAAGTTAAAAATAAGCTCTCATAAATCTTACCAACAAGCTTTGAAATGTTTGATCCCAGTCTCTTTACTTAAAATCGAATATAATTTCACTTTTCCATTTTTACATTCAGTTGTGAAATCCGTAAATAGTATGCATTTTTCGTGTTTACATTCTTATCTATTCGACGGATGTCGAATCATTTACGCACTGGGTATAATATTTTTCTCTACTTTAAGATTGATAATATTAAAATATATCCTGAACTTTGCTACCCAATGTTTATTTCTCTGATACATTCCTTCTATTAATTCTTAATCAAAGAATAACAACGGATCGTTTTTGAGGAATCGCATATGAAATTTTCGTTTAATAAGAGGATGATACACAAGTTTAAAAAAGTAACGAGTTGAAAAAATGTTAAAATTTAAAGTAGTTTAATGGAATTTTGACGCCAATTAACAAATATTTTTGTTATTAGTATATTTAAGTTACACGAGGAATGACATTGAGTACTTATATAAATCCGCAATAATTATATGGCAAATGATATAAATTTATAATTTTGATCATTTCAATGGTGAATCAATGAATTATAATATATTTAAAGAAAGATTTTTTTTTATATTAAGTACAAATGGCATACAAATCATGGTCATGTAAGTAAACTTTGAAGAACGTCCATGGAAAAAAAAACTGTATATTTACTATTTTTTTTTAAGCAAGCCTTATCAACACTATCAGATTTAATGATTCATAGATTATTATAATTGGTTAAAACTGGATGCATCAGAATAATCCAATACTGAAAATTAAATAATAAATATGCAACGAGCTTTGAAGAAGAAATGAAAATCGCATAAAACAGTTGATACATCGTCAACAAATGATTTCTGTTTACCCACGAATTGTTTCACAAATAAAAAACACATTGCACATTCATTAGAGTAAAAGTGAAATGTAATTAAATTTTAAAACTATGTCTTGTATTTAAATTTCATACTTGTCGATTAAATTATTTGTCTTTAACACCTAAGCTTGTCCATTTGCGGTAATTGTGTTTTTTAAATGATCTAAAAGAATAGTATATTAATCTTACTTACATTTAGTTATGCTAAGTAATGTTCTTTTCCTTTCAATTTCACGTGTAACTACATTTGACGTGGGAATGCTTTTTCTATTATGTATATACACGCATTATTTCACTTTGTGGTGATTCGTACATAAAAAAATACAGGTTTACTGAAGAATGTAAGTGAAAACAGACAGAACTGCTCAGCCGTGTGAATGTCAAATGTTGTTCGACGTTCTTTATTCATTTGTGTGATTTATTTACATACATAATATATCCCAGAAGTTAAAAATTCATATAAGTTAAATACATCTGGTGTTTAACACAACTGATTATCTACGAATTTCATCAGATTTTTAAAATCTATCTTTTGAGAAAATACATTAAACATGTTATAAAATTCATAAATATTAAGGTCCATTTAACCCTTTCCGGCACGGTGGCTTATTAGCGATATATATTATAATATAATATATTAGCGACCAGAACCCAGTTGAAAATTTGAGTTTTTAAAGACATCTGAACTCAGATTTTGAAAATTCAATATGGCGGGTACAATATGGCCGATCAAAGATGTAAAAAATTACCTGATTGAGATTACATTTTTGATAGCCATTCTTGAATCCGCCATTTTGAATTTTCAAATTCTGAATTCAGATTCGTGATTCATGAAAAATGCTTCATCCGACAAATGTGTGCCGGAAAGGGTAAACATGAATCAACAGAGCCGTCTAATTAAATAATCCCATCTATTGAGATAGTATGACTTACAGAATCAAGTATACTATTTTTTCCATACCAAAGAAAAAGTAATCATTCTTCAATAAAGTAACAATTAGTACAACAATGGAATTTGTATCGTAAAGGAACAAATGGCTGATGGAAGGTGAGATTATTGAAGAAAAGGAAATTGCAACCCGCAACCTCGACATCACAAGTACCAACAGTTCTCTCTTTATATCATCTACAACCGAATTCGGATATAGTACTATAGATCATAAGAAAATTACTGGAATAATTGCCGCAGCGGTTTACATGAATGGAGATGTCTCCATCCAAGAAGGTGGCGTAGGAAGTGAAATAGTAAAATTGTTGTACACATCAAGTAACAATCAACCGGATAATCTTTTTGTTTTAATACAATCCACTAGTCACTGGGCAGTTTTGCAAGGTAATACAATTTCGAATGCGAGGGTAACGCTAGTATTTGACCAACTGCTAAACTGGACCGAGCCAATTATAAGTTCTGCGAGTAGAAAGTCTACAGACCCTTAGTCACGACATTCGTCAGCTACACTAAAAAGAAACGATTTGGTTTCAGCTATTTCTGATAATCGAAAAATATACTTAAAAATGGTATATACGATATAATATTTATTTATAGAATTACCTGTAATTTTATTATGTATGAAAAATTAATTTTGTAAACTAAGAAGAATGAAAACAGAGCCAAACCTTCAAAAAGAATAGACATAAGAATATGTTACAAACAATAATATATTTATTTAATAAAAGTAACTTTTTCTAATAAATTGATGTATCGCATTAATTTTTAATTTAGTTTTACACATAAATTTCGCACTAAATTATTAACGTTTTATTGTGTCAGAAACCTCGATTAGAAAGTTAGAATTTTAAGACGTATTTCAACAATACACGTAGTATCAAATAAATTAAAAATCATATTTATTATATTGATTGCTTCGTTAACTCATAATGAATTCTGCAGAAACTTAAGAAAATTGCATTTGCACTCCCTGCAAAGTCGCACATAGAAAAGCTAGTGAACAGGAAAGCTTGTCACGATGCCAAGTAAGACTTCGCTAATACGGTGTTAAGGATTTTTCATCCGACGATGAGAAATTTGACGTATGGCTTGCTTGGGAGAAAGTTCTCATTGTGTCGAAAAGGTCATTTATGCTCATCACTCTCCATGAATATTTATAAATAAGTTAAGAAAGTTTTTTATTGTTTCGGAAGGTGTGTTCCTAAAACTGACATATTTCACTTGATTTATTTGAAAAATATTTTCCCACGTTGATATTGTGGAAGAAATAAGTTTTTGCAATGTAACAATAACTTCGCTACTACTTTCTTTTTACTTGACTTAAGAAGGCCCGATTGGATTAATTTATTGAAACTTATTTAGGAATCTTTATGTTATAGTATTGTAAACGAAGTGACAATTAGACAGACATTGTGTGGGAAAAGACCATAAGTCATGGCAAGTTTTTTCTGGCCATGATTTTGAGCAAAATTACTAGTCAATGAATACAAACAGTGTACTGATGCTTTTATATTATTTATAATAAATTAAGAATCAAGCATTAGTCAGTATAATTACTTGGTTTCGATATGATGTTCCATTTTATTTAAATGTTCACGGCGCCAAATGTGATTAGATATTTTACAATTGTAAATGGTAAATTTAGGGCAGAATTGCAGAATGAGAAAAATTGCCATTCTTTCTGATAAAAATGATTACACTTCGAAAATTTAATTTACGAAAATTACAATAATACATTACGTACCTATTGTTTTCCACTGCCAAGAGTCCCTAACATCGCCCGAGGGTATACGAGAGTTTCCGTCTGCGATATGTACTGCACTTTTTATCACACTTGTATGAAAAAATTCCTCTTTTATGGCCTAAACTTTCCCAGTTTACCACTTTTTATAGCTTGACCAAATATGATAAACACATTTTAAGTGCATCAAACCGCGAATGATCGTTGACTCCTGCCATAATAAAAGCGGGCGGCAAGAGTCCATATTACGCCCGCTTTTACGGGCGGAAAGATGGACTTTTCGTGCAGGTGTTACAAAAAAGCAATCTCAACACAAGGATAACCAGGGGTTTATCCCTAAATTGAAATTGTTATTGTACTTTTGGTAAATAAAAGTATCCCACTGTAACAACTACTCGTCAATATTTCCTTCGAAGAGTTTCCCCTTATTTTCAATTATTATGGAATAAGCAGTATACGATTTCCCGACTGCACAAAAGGACGACGACTTCGTTTTATCCATCGACTTTGCTAATAAAAAAGATGGATTCGATAGTATGGGAAGTCGAATTAACGACGCGAATCTCGTAAACGACTCAATCGTCGCGATCGAAACTCGATTTCCTCATGTATCGCGGGTCGATCTCGCGGATGCTTTATGCCTACGGTAATTGGATGCATCTAAAAATCAAACTTAACGGTTCGGCGAGAGTCGATTAGGTTCGTGTTGTATTCGCATGTGTAGCCTCCATGCATCGAATCAAGCTGCAAAACCGTTAATTCACCGCCATTTTGCGAATTAAGGCTGACGCTCTCTGAAGTGACTTGACATATGTACGCATTTAAATATGTGTCGATCTCACTCGCTCTTAACGCTTAACTTGACATCATTCTACTTCTTCAAGTGTGAGGTTTCTCGATCGGAACCTTGCCGAAATGAATGCGTTTAATGTTTCCGGATTGTTTTCTTACGAGTCTTTACAAAATTTGTCAAATATTTAATCAGGTTAAGAATATAAACTTTGTAGAGTATCATTTATTTTTGGAAACCAGATTGATTTTGAGAAAGTCAATATTATTAGGTAGTCGTATTTTTCTTGAAAGAAACAAATATTTTTTTAAAGTTTTGGTTCGATCTTTGGGCTGATCCATTTTGAAGTCAAGGGCTCTTACTAATTAAAATACATAGGATTGAGTGGATGTAAAAGAATGTCTTGGGAACTATTGAGAACTACTGATAATTTTACGTTGATAATAACATTCCTTGTTACAACCCTGGTTAAAATTTCCCCGATGACGTTTCCTGATGTTCCACTATACATCCACGCTTTAGTTAAATCCACTCTACTGCCATAGGTACTAAAACAATCACGGCACTATCCAGCATGTGACTAGAATTGGCCAGGAGATAGTCAGGCTAGTCAGGTCAGGGAATAGTAATAAACATTCTGTCAAAAAAGTACTTATCCGTTTGCATGTTGATTTTGCATACTGATATTGTGATGAATTACATACTTTGCTGTAAAAAATAAAAATATTCATCTAAAAACAACCTACAAAGTAATTTTATTTAAATATAATCTCGATTATTATTACTAGATTTAGAATCACCAAGTAGTTACTTTTGGAATTAGTTGATAATATTCGTTTATCATTAACGAACGTAGTAACTAATAGTTCAAAATCAAAAACAATTTGCTAATAGGACAAAATATTATTCGTTTTCGATTACCTTACTCAGTATTCAATAGTAACTAGTAGATGGTTCTGGAAAAAAGTACATGAATATATTATGCGTAGAACATTCAACGTAGGTCTGTTAGAAAATAAAAATCTGAATATTTATGCAAAAACTACGGGTTATTTATAAACATTGGTCAGCCATATGTAACTCAAATTAATTATTTTAATCGTCATTGAGATTTTACTTAAAAATGGTATAATTAAATACATTATTTATAGTACACTTGACTACAAATTTAATTTGAGTTATATGAAATATTTTGTAAAACAGAAATAAGATATTTGTAAACAATCGTGATACGGAACAATATTCGTTGTGTTATTTTAAGTATTCAATCGCCTAACATAACATCATTCAGCAAATCTAAGAGGATTTAGAAAATTATTTGAGAATTTTCAAAATTAATGTTAGATTTGTAAATAGCAACTCTGAAAATCCCTAAGTAATAAGTTCCCAGGAAATGATTTTAATTTTTTAAAATTTGTTCATCATATTGGATCCGACATTTTTAATCTTTTAATAAAAAATCAGATTCATAATCATCGACACTGAAAACCCTCCGGTATCCAGTTTCAATCTATTTCATTTATCTTTAACGTAAAAATTGATCCCAGATGATGTGATGTTTAATGTCGAAGATTTTAATAAAATCGTCAAATATTTTTAAGAACCTGTTTCTTTCTTGGCATCACGATTTTGAAAATGAATACTGGCATCTCGTTTGGGACTATAAGTCTTAAAACTTAAAACTATTTAGAAATGGTCTGGTTTTTAAATTGAATAAATTATTGTCTACGTATTTCATTGATTCATAACATGACAACGATTTAAGTCTGTAACACTTTAAAACGGCTGAAATAGCTTCGTCTCGTGCTTCAGTAGAATACAGAGTAGTAAATATATTTGAATCCTTTGAGGTACAATTGAATCTCTTGAAGTAAGTTATTAATATCATCCCTAATTCCGTGTAAATTATTTAGTCCAAAGGATTGTAAATTTACTCTTTTAAATTAAAATATAACTTCTTTAAATTACAAAGTCACTCCGGGTGTTACCATTCGATTTTGACTCATTCGTAAATTAAATTTCACTCAAAATTTCTTAAATTAATAAATTTTATTACTTTCAAATCGATGTTGTGCAAATAAACGACATTAAAGACATTTTGGTCGTAAGTATTCTCTTTGAAATAATCTGAGGAAAAGAATGAGGTTGAGATATATCCGCGATTTTAGCAGCAATAAGAGAAAGTACAAGATCACGGCCGCTAAGAGTCAGCACTGCGAAAGAAACATTTCAATGATAATTGAGATTTGTTCAAAGCGATAATTTTGGTCTTCATTATTTGTTTTTCTTTATTATTATTTACTATTTATCCTGAATAGTTAATTTAAAAGTTTCAATTATTTTTCAATATCCAAGTAGCTCCTAGTTACTCCATATTTATACAATACTTCCTGTCTGTCAAAACATTGAGTAATCCGTGTGACTAATTACATGTACTTGTTTATACTAAATGAGCTGTTGTAGACAAAAGCATGTTTTTCATAACTTTTTTGTAATTTTATATACTTATTGTATTACTGAAACACATATGCATTGGTTATGCATTGATTTTCGAAGCCAAAATGCTTGGACCTGGTTAAGTCAGCCTTGCCGAATGTCAAATTAAACATTTTGTTTCCTTGTGCTAGTTTTATATTTTTAAGGGGTGACTACCCTAAAGTTATCATTATGAAATAACTTCTTCTAACGCGACAGATTTCCGATAAAACATCAATTACTTCAAAACAGTTCATTCGTGAAAGTTATTTTTTACATTGAAAGTTATGTCGAAATTTGGAGACACTGCAAAATCGGAACTCTAATAAATATTTTAATGAAAGTTACTGAGATTTTCCATTTATTTAGATGTTTTAAATACGAAATATTTATAAATCCAAGCCAATAATGTATTGTTTACCATAGCAGAAAATTACTGTGGCGCTAACTTAGCTTCCTCTTTATCCAATCAGGAGCTAGAATGTCACGCAAGCACCAGACAAAGAATCGTCACATTCTACCAGGCAAATACCATTCTAACTTTAATATTAAACATGAACTAAGTAGGATTTGTCTGAAATAGTCTTAGGGAGGTGAATAGTCTGACTTGATACTGGGTTGACGGTAGCATAGCATCGCCATAAACAATTGCAATAATTCTTCGTTAGAATAGCTTACGATCAAATATGTTGTTAAAAATAATATTTCATCATTCCATAAGACGTTTGTCTTGCCAACGATAATACAATCCAAAGAATTGAAATTATATTAATCTCTATCTGTCTAGCTTCTAACAAATTCTAGACATCTCCTATCCAGCGATAGTCTTAGTTTCAAACTCTAATCTAAAAAATAGATTTTCATTTTTTTAATTAAAAAAAATCAAAAACATTTTAAAAAAAAATTTCAAAAATCCCTGAAAATCCTGGAATCCGCAATGTCTTTTTAAATGCCTCAACACGTACATGTCACGTACGGCCAAAACGGCGTAAATACATTGACTTTTCTCGACTTTTTTGACAGACAAATAAAAATAATGTATAAAATTTGAAGATCTAATGCTGAAAAGACATTTTTATCTAATATCTTCTAATCAGATGGTAAACGGACCGAAAAGTATGTTGTGATCATACAATTTTGAAACACCTTGACATAAGAAAGTGAAAAATCATCAAAGATAAGAGTAGACTTGTCTATTATATTTTTGTGAGTATGATCAAAAACCGTTGTATCATTTTTAATCCTTTATCGTTTTTTTTACATTGTTTTTCCTTGCATAAAAGTGATAATTAACTGTAAAATCATAGGTTTCAAGTATTCTTATCTATATAATATGTATCTGTGTGCAAACAAATTTATTCTTGGTGTTGGAAGTAAAAACCACATAATAAGTAAAAAATGAAAAAAATGTCTAAAATCACATTACAAATGGCTGTATTTAAAACTGGATTCGGCAGAGAATACGAGACTTTTTTTTTTTTTTTTTTTTTTTTTAGATTAATTAACGGGCGGAATCGCCCTTTTTACTTAATTGTTTTTGCCGTATTATGAGTCGTATCATTTTGCGAGAGCTGGAGATCGTCTTAGAAAGATGGCGCCATACTTCACATTTGTGTCTGAAATGTAGGACTGCAGAAACCTACACCAAGTACAGCAGCGGTCTTGAGTCGATTTCCCACAGATAAACAATACTTTCGAAACGTAAACACAGACAACGTGGGTCTTTCTAATCAAGAATTTGGATTGAGACCAACGAAATTTGATAAAAAACTGAATCTTTGATGATTTCGCAAATACAAACATTGTTAAACGGGGCTTTCATAAGATCCAAGGGGAATATTTTCTTGATTGTATTTGTTTACAAACATGCTGATATTTCATTTCGAAAAATTTAACACAGACAATTCTTGGACTATCATAAGGACATACGCATTAAGCGAGCGAGTTTGAATGACCTTAAAGAAGAACTAAGATGCCGCACTGTGAACGATCATCAGGTGGAATGCGGTCCGATATAACAAGCAGGAATGAACGTCAAGATCAAGGAGAATTATAGCGCCATATATAGACTTCTGAGGTACACGTTTTATAGTTAATTTTAAATGAAAACTTCATTCTTGGCAGTGACAATTTTTCATGCGAAGTTAGGTGCGAAACAGAGCTATGGGTCTGTCAAAAAAAAAGTAGAAGCGTTAAGAGTCTGAATTCAATGTTATTTTTATGATTTCAAACATCTGATTTAACAAAATTCATCGTGCAGTGAAAAATATTTTTAATGTTTGATGCGATAATAATGTGATTTCATGTATGTCATATATACATTAAAATTAAAATTTTGACTCAGCCAAATCATCCCTTTTATTGAAATGTTTTTAAAAAATGCTTTATTATTTATAATCCGTAAACGCTTCCCTAAAATCATCAGGAACATAAATCGTAGGGAAATCTTGAATTCACAAAGAAATGATGAATCCACGCGTAAAATTAATGAGATGTAATGAATTCGCAGTGAAACTTCCGGGCGATTATATAGACGTTCTCTAAAAGATGTAAGCCCGTGAAATGTGCAATACTCATTCGTACACGTGATAACAATTCATTTCGTGCCTTTAAAACTCGTATTTTATTTTTGAATGTAATATCAATAGGTGTGAATTAATTCGATTTCACAAGATTGCGATCACTTCATTTACACAGCCATCACGTTAGCAATGCGCAGAAAAAGTAAGGCTGCGTATTGTTAACTTCATATTATGAGTTTTATTTCACTATTTAAGCCGTAACGACGTATAAATTATTATTTAGTATGAACGCGTTTAATTCACCGCCTATTTTCTAATGGCGCAGTAATTAGTCGAATACCTAACAATCATAACAAGAGTAAAATATGTACTGACTTGTTTTGTGCATGTCCTGTGAAAGGCTTCAAGGGTGCTTAAGAAAAACAGGTTAATAAAATTAAAATTATCTTAAAGCAATAGGTTAAAAATAAAAAGAAGTTGAAAATATATTTTTTAACCATTAGAATACTAATTTTTTGCACAGTCGTCTAATTCGTATAAGATGGTTTATTAGCAGCTAATAATTGTAATGACAATAAATACCATCCTATAAATAGTTTTTAATAACTTTTTTAAATCGCTTCTCTCAGTGTACCTGAATGTTCACTGCCATTGTGGAGAAATTTAATTTACTGTAAATAATTTATTCTAATGAAAGAAGTTGAACATGGATTTCAATAAAAAGTGATTCAAATTTGTTATGATTAGATTATTTTGAAACTAGTTTTCGCGTTGCTCATACTTTTAATGCCTTTATAATTTCAAAAATCCGTGAAATCTAAGTACAAAACGGTGTTGTTGCAGTGTCATTTCCGAAATAATTTTTGACATAGAATTTGAATCCAACGTCAGAATCGGTCGATCACGTCAAAATGTTGGAATATTTGTCGTTTCGTACGAGAAATGTGTATTATTATTTTTAAATTATGTATAAAATGCCAGAAATTAATGTGGCTTTCGTTACTATTTCAAGTCTATTTCATTTAGTTCTACTTGCACCCTTCGAAATTAGATATTAGTCATTCACCTATTATATTTTCTGACAAAGTTATGGTTATTTTAAATTATGACAAAAGTATCAATCTTTCCATGAGAGCAAAAATATAAAATAAAAATATCTTTGGGATAAATATCATAATTTATTAAAGTGCGAGAGAGATACTTAATTAATGATGTAAACAGTAAAAAAAAAACACGAAAATTCTTACACATAATACCAGAAATAGAAAAAAAATCTATTTTTTCGATCACAAAACCTAAAATATTCAAAATTCTAATAGCGATTGAATGATTCTGACCTCGAATGCGAATTCTACACACAAATAAGTGTTTTTTATTTATTTCAGAAAATGCTCATGGAGTTCTCAATTAATGTATTAGGTATTTTCTAGGAAATAAGATAATAAAAGGTCCACAGTTTTTTAGAATTACATTTACACAGGCCAAATTTTGAAAATGTTATTCAGTCATCTTTAATTTGCGTGTTTGTGAAATTTTCTATTTTGCCGGCGGACCATTTTAGTACCCCCCTAAACTGAAATTTAGTTTTTTCACGCATAATACGAACATTATATGAATATTACTTACACTTATCATTGAATTAAAAATAAGACAGTAATAAGTAATAATGCAGTAACATTTATTTTCACGTGATGGTGAACCTTTCCACTACAATGTTCTTATTCTCACACTTTCGCAGCATTTTCTTAAATTCAATTTCGAAGATAGTCATGTTTAATTGTTTTCTCTTTTGTGAAATGAACATTTTTGCTTTTTAATTAAATTACATATTTTATACGAAAGTTATTTTAACAATATATACATATCAGAAAGCAAGAAACTTAATTGAAACCATTTTCTTTTTATAATATCTGCTCCTGTCGATTATAAACATTTATAATAACATCTATTATTGAATTATTAATGGTATTTCATAGAAATTTGAAAAAAATTTCAAAAGAGAACACCGACCTCTGAAAATTCTGTAATTTATCGCTTTGTTTCACAAGTATTTTCTTATAAATGTAATAAAACTTTCTGCTTTTTTATTTTTAAATACACTTTAAAACTGTTGGAGTAACTTGCTGAATCTAATGAAGAGTAGTAAGGATATTCGACTCCGTTTGAAGTATACTTTGAATCACACGGAGAAAATCATTAATATCACCTCCATTTAGGAGACGATTATTTACTCCGAAGAACATATTATTTATTGCTTTAGATTGAAAACGGTTAATTTTACATTTTTCATACAATTGTTCTAATTTTAGTAGTGTGTACATCTAATTTTACTCGTACAGGGGTACAATATAATTCGTTTTATAGAATACTGATCTTATTTAAATATATCAATATGGATTTTTATCATTGGTTAAATTTCAATGTTAAACTAGTGTTGGCGTGGTGCCTCGCTCGCTCAGAAACTTCGACCCAGTGGAGAGTCGGCTATTCCTTAATACTCGTTCGAGTTAGTGTTTCTTAATATAGTGTTTCTTATATGTATGAAAATTGAAAATGAGCATTTTCAAAACTTCGACCCCGACAACAGGCCAGCCGAAGTATTAATAAATAAAAGTTGCAAAACACTTACTTATGCACTTGTATTCTAATAGACTATTCGATGCATATTACATGTTTACAGTGTTTTACTAATTACTGTCTGTATCATTATGGTCTTACATATACAATATATATACATATAATTCGTCAAAGATATCTTGAAAGTGTCGAAAAGACCTCTGACGGATATCTATATAATTTTAGGGAAATAACATATCCCTAAAATATGTTATTCCCCATGAAAAATAAAGGGACACGAATTTTTTTATTTTTTTAAGTTATCAGGATTTGAACTTTGAAAGGTGAAACTTTAAAAAAGCACTAAAACAACATTGTTTCGCCCGTATTTTTTTTTTAAATTAATGTAATCAATTTTTTCTTAGATTTTCGGAAGCGTCGCCTTCTTCAGAATACAGTTTAAAATTTTTAAAAAGCTGCAAAATTAACAAAATGAGGGATGATTTACTAAGAATAAACAAATTACATTTTCTTGAAAACCCCAATTTTTTTCTCTCAAATTTGTGCCATAAATTCTTATCAGTATGATAAATAATTGCTATAAATTTGACTCCGACTAAACCACATTGACAGACAGGAGAATTTTTTTTCGAAAATTTGTTTAACTTCTCTCCAGACCGGAGGCTCTGGGCAATCCACCCAAGAAGATGATAATATTTTTAAGTATTTTCGGGGACACTGATTACGAATACGTGGTCAGATTTCCCAAATTAAAAATACCGGCTTCAATATGGCGTCCGTCTATTCTGTGCAGAATTCTGTATAAAAAAATGTCCCTTGTGAATTTTTTGTAAATAGAATAGATTTCGAAGAATCTAGACATTCACTTGGTGTTTTGTAGCTAAAAAAAGCAAATTGTATTTTTGTCAGTACTTCTTTCTCCATTTGGTCATACTAAACACGATGTATAGTGGATTTCAGCCTAGTACGTAAAGATTTATTCTGTTTAGAAGATTCTATAGGATTGTATAAGTAGGAATTTCCTCTTAGGGTACAGATTATTTTGTTTGCAATTGACAAAATCCATCTTCGAAACAATCTTTACGTTACAGTAAGTCAATCTCTTACAAAGAGTACTGACTTTTGCGTGTTCCTGAAAACCACTTTATTCGTGAAATCAACTGCTCCCGATGAATTATAATGTCTTAAGACGACTTCGTTTAAACAGAATTGCATCTCTCTTTCATGCAAAATGCAGAATCTACTTTGGAATATGAAATTTGATATTTTAGGGCTATCATCGTCAGATTTTCTCTGTTAAAGGGCAATTGGCTTATTTACATTGATGAAGATTCAATCATTTATTATCGACCGCCATTTAAATATTTACAAATTTTCAATCGATCACCAGATCATGACGACGTAAAATAACAAAATACTTTATAAACATACGAAATAAAAGAATAAAATTTGTTATAACCAATTCAAAAAATAAAATATATTTTTCAATTTTGATATTATTCTATATGAAGTACATATTATATGCATTTTATAACAATGACCAAATCACTCAGTTCATATAAACAATCCCCAATTAACATCGCATTTATTGATTTTTAGTAGATAAGGGTGATTCATCGAATAGAACAAAAATTATTTAAAATTAGTTAGAAGTGTAACTCCCATATCATAATATTTATCCGTACTTACAAGATTACATGAAAAAGCAATAGAGAATTTCATACTATTCAAAATATACAAGTTTATAATCAAATATATTTCGTAAAGTCATTATAATTGTCAGTATTTATGCATAAACCAGCTCTTGATCATGACATTTAACAACAAAGGTGACAAATTCACTTCAAAAGACGAAAATAAGAGAAATATCTCACTTTTCAACTTGTTTAACCCGTTCGAATCATCCGTAAGATCCTTTACATATAAAGATCACAATTAAGATTCACACCAAAACGAAAAATTAACGAAAAAAAAAACATTTTTCAGTTCCTAGAAGAACGACAGAGGGGTTGAGCGCATGGTCCATATAATGTAGATTAATTTGGGACCCCAAAGTACCTTTTCACTGGACCCAATAATTCAGAAACATGGGCATTTTTCCCTACCCTAACCGTGGATACTCATTTATCTTCTAAATTCGTTTTGATGATTTTCAAATATTTTCAAAAATTTTTAAATTATTCATTTTAAATATTTTGTCTTCTTTTTTTCACTTTATGATCGGGTATGTCCTTCATAAATTGAATAACACATTGTCATTCACTTTCAACGTGGGGTTCATGTACTCAAGAGCACGCACTCACGCTCACGCTTTACTTACAGTACCGCCCACGGAATTATCGCTTTCGATTTTATGCGACGCGTCGCAAACAAAATTACAAACCCGCCCCCGAAGCGAATTTTCCAATGATTGAACAGTGATATAGACACTCTGCCATTGGAATAATCGAAATGATGATGGTTCATCGTTCCAAAGCGCACGCTTGGTAAAGAACCGTTCCACGGGCAGGGCACGCATGAGTGCCCGTCCATCTCTTGAAAACAAGAGTTCTCAACGTGAGGAGAGGTACGGGCGGAATGCAGGGGCCGTATAATGGTGGATTTGCTACTCGGCGTCGGATTATTTTCACTTCCGCGGAAAAGAAAAGGGAAAGTGCGCAATGTCCTAGAACGAGAACCAACTCGCTAGTAGGACGCGATGCGTTCATAGCCGAGCTGTTATTGCTCGCTTGATGAAAACAACAAGCAATATCTGAGAAGACCACCTCAATAGCACTCTTTTTAAGATTCCATCTGCTACTCACCTTCGAAACTAAGACTGCGGATGCTTCTTACCGTTATACTTGAAGAAAATATTCGTAATGGTTGGAAGAAATTTTGTCGAAAATTGAGTTTGAGAAAATAAACTGAATTTACATGATGGTAAATGAGTGCTCTTTGAGCTTTCAAATTGATTTCATGATGCATTTCATGAAAATATTTCATTAGCAGCCATCATATGCCAGAATGGTGTCAATCATTATTACCTTTCAAGAGCATCGGTTATTTGTTTCGCAATAAAAAAACGGAAACGATCTTTTTGATTATTGCAATTGCAGAGTGTGTATACCAATGTTCAATCATTGGAAAATTGAAATCTGTTCCGTATGAAAGTTTGCTCGTCGTATTTTCCGGCTATCATTTTTCCGATTTTCTCTGAAATGCACGCGGAAAAATATACTCTAATTAAAAGGATAGAACTTTTTCGACGTAGAGAATGTACGTACCTTCGAACCATGAATAAATGTTTAGACTTATGATTAACATTTCAATGTCTTCATTTATGAGTATACTTCGGTCATTTATTTGTGTACATTGCAATTCGAGGACGTGTACATGTTCTGTATCTTATAAAGTAGCAAGTTGTAAACAATATATCTTAAAATATTCAAACGTTTATTTATTATCCTTTTCTAATATGAATTACCTACTTTTTTGGTACATTTTAGCCATTTTATATACTTAATCTCTATGACGATCAAGATTTGATCTCTGTAGAGAGGTTGGCCTTCAGTTCCACTAGTGTAATCTAAAACGGTTAGACTGTGGTCATGGAAGGTGAAATCGTAATGGGCGAAATAGTGAAAAGTAACACAGCAAAAGTAACATCTTTTTGTAAAAGTTCTATTAAATATTTATGTACGGGAAGTTGTCTACATCATGTAAGGATACATACCTTTTGATGTAAATTTAGTTATGTAATAAATGTCGACTAATCAGATTGAGTTTAGTCGGTATGTGATGACGTCAATGGGTATGTTAAAAGATTAGGTTAGGTTAGTAAGTTTTGTGTTGGCTAATTATAAAAATAAGAAACGGCGGAATAAAATTTTGGAACGAAAATTTTTCAAGAGCTGTCAGTAGAATCATACATTTACAAGGAAAAAAAATGACTTGGCTGGGTAATAGATGGTTATAACAACTGTAATTTACATGGTTCCTAGAAATTAAATTGGGCTGAGTTTCTTTGACATTTACAGTTAATTAGACAACGAAGTTTGTGTGATAAATGCAATTTGTTAAAATAAGTAATTTATTTGGTATCCTAACCAACTGTAGGTCAGGAAAACTCCTTTCTGAGTGCATGCGTGAGACGAGAACTCGGCAGTCGACATGCCTTGTGTGCCTTTGTGGTCCTTTGTATACTTTTGCCGTTGACACGCAATCGCGTCCAGAGTTTATCTATATGAATTGTAAAAAAGTTATTATTTATCCAGGAAATTAGCAGAAAATGCTCGTCTTAATCTGATCATCCATTTGGGTAAAATTAGCTTTACGATCCCTAGTTGCAGCCGAGTCTCTTCGTCTGTCTTTTGGCTTGTGCCTATTTTGAATTAAAATTTAAGATGGAGATATATACAATACGCTTCAGTACTAAAAACTTAGGGCTATGCCTACTTCGTCCTAAAACTTAAGGTAATTAATATTCAATATATTATCTAATTCAACAATCTCAGATTTACAATAAACAAGTTCTTTAAAGGAATTATTGCTAAATACTGGCCAGATAACAATGGAAAAAGTCATATTTGGGAAGATTCAAGATTGGCAAATAATCATGAATAGCCTCGGTAAAATTTTATAAAATCATTTTCTTTTGTAAACCCGTTTATATTTCTGTAAATTCATGATTTATACTTTCGGCCCTCTCAGTAATGCCGCTTGCCCTTTGACTAGCGAGCTTGTAAAACCTATACTTCTAATACATTTTCCTGCTTCTCAGTGTAGAGATAGAAAAAGTGAATAATTTTCCGACGAGAACATCATGCGTTGTAATGTTTTATTCATTGCAGGTTATTGTTTCTAATGACAAGATTTAACGCACAATCAAAATTGATGAAATTATTTAAGCGGAAATAGGAAACTGTACGGTATAGTGCACCTGGACATCGAAAACAGTGGACTGAACGATCTACACGAGGAATAGGGCATTTTACGCTGTGACATCATCTGGCAAGTTGGCAAGGCTATTTTGGAGCGCAAGCGTATACTCTAATATTTTTGAAATATTTATTAATACGGACACGTTATTGTAAGTGTGATTGCTTACATTTTGCTGGATCGTCAGTGAATTTTACGTCTGGCTATCCGGTAATGATTTAATAGTTGTTTTAATTAAGGTACTTGGGTGTGGCGTTTTCTGCAGTTTTGCACACGCCATTAATGAGCACACTAATGTGGGTACCTGGGTAAAGTCGGCTGCAGACACACAGGGATCTAGGTTGGACTTTGTAAGACCTTTGAATAAGGATATGGAGAATTCGCAAGCGCGTCTTTTTTTGTGGTTTGATTTCCAAAATATGACTGTTTTGGTTTAGTCGTTTTCGTGCTATTGGTTCTTTGCTTTGACGTTTTAGATCGCCGCGATTTTACCTTCTAACGAACGAACCAATTGTCTATGATGGAGATGCAAAGTTATTTTAAAAACAAACTTTCGTTTAATAAGCTTGCTGTATACGTTTGTGTTTCGGTATATATCACAATGGCAATGCAGTGGCATTGGGACTAATAAAACGCAACAAAATTAGTTACTTTAACTAACTAAGCGTAATCTACTCAACTAACAGTTACCCCAGCCACTTCAAACCCAATCAGCTGCAAGTAGTCGTTCCAACCAATTTATTATTCATCGGGTAATAAAAAAAAACAAAATAGGGGTCTACAAAGTCGTTTCTTACGCATAATTTGCGTCAATTTTAATATTTTCTATCGCAATCAAAAGAAATTTGGCATTACGATTTGTAAAACATGACTCCATGTTCACAAATTTGTTGCCTTTTTTCAAAGAATTATGACCCAGCGTTTAAAATTACTAATTTTCAAAACAGCATAACATTGGTACAAAAAAATATAGAGTCCTTAATCAAACCGAAAATTAAATATCTTGATTTGTAACATTTTTTTAATATTTAGTCAGAAATAATAGTGCGAATAATTGTTGAATAATCCAACATATTGAAAATAGAAAAAGTAAGAGAAAATAATGACTAATATATGAGTTTATCGTCAAAGGATTCAGTGACACTTTATTTGACGAACTCCATAATTTAGAACGTCCAAGAACTGGAGTTAGCCTGTAGTATATATGAATTTCCAAGCAAATTTTAAGACTGAATACAAATTAGACTTTTGTCTTTCCAATCTTTGTACATCAATCATTAGACATTCAAGTAGTCACAGACAGAATCAAACTAGATACGAATATTAACAATGTAAGACGACAAAGAAAATAACTTATTTATTCATGCCATGTTTTATAATAAATGAACATTTTTATCCCATATTTACGTTAATTTTAGAGTTCTTTCAATTTCGTGTCTCTTTTATGGATTATTGATATTTCACGAATATTGCAATACTCTTCTTGTGAACTTGCTTGGTTAACTAAGACGCTTAATGGCTTTAGAAGTACTGTTAAGAATTTTGCATTTCGGCTAACAGGGTTCATTGTTAAAGTACTTAAGATAATCTCTGGAAATTATATACATCAAACTTACTTATTTTATAAATTACGTAATAGTCTCAACAATGTATCAAACAATTTAAAGAGTCAATGTTTGCTTTCATCAAATAAGGAAAAGGTACCGTCACGTGTAGAAATGAGTGCAGATGATGTGATACTACATACGACAGCATATAACGACTGCTTACAAATGCCTTCTCAAATTTTCAAATAGTCCCTATAGATAGAAATCGTTTAATGCGCTATTAACGAAGAAACTTCATTTATTCTAAAACTACCTGCGTTACGACTCTTTTAGTTTCGTGTCTTAAAAATTTGCGATGTTCCATTCCTTTAGAAAAGATCGTGAAACAAGCAAGCAATTTTGAAAGGATTGTCATTTACGGGAAAGTTATTAGAAGGATACAATTTTCACTTGTAGTATACCCCGAGAGAGATTGAACCCTGAGGCATCTGTCAAGTGCTCAGTAGTAAATCGGCATTCAACGTCAGCTTCTTTCCTTTATACAGTAAAATGATTTACAACCAACTTTTTAGTTTTACCAGTATTGATTAATTGCAGAAATCTCACTTCAAATTTATTTCTTTTTAATGCAAATTTGGAATCTTTCAGAAGTATTCACAATTTTCTAATTCTTATACAGAAACAAGGTAAAAAACCTATTAAAAAATTGTCGTGGGATCAATTTACTTTTCTTACTTTTCATGACGTCGAACAGTGAGAATTCATGAGCAATACACATTTTTAACACATTTGTTCTCTATTCTCTTAAAGAATACAAATATTCTGATATGTAACTCTTTTTTCAATAAATTTTATAGTTTACATTACATTATATCAGAATGTGTATAATTGTAAAATTTTAGCATTGGAAGTAACATAAAAACGGTTATTTACTTCCCTACAGATATAAGAAATTTGTAATTCGTTTAGTTAATTAAAATTATGCTGAAAATCATTATTTTCGTTGTGTTTCCTTTTATTTGTATCCAGCAATAATATTACCGTCATCGTCTGTTATTTAGAAATTTATTGTTTAGAGAAAATCAAGAATTCTTTATGCATGCTAATTACAACTGATTAAATTGGTTAGATAGTTACGTGTTTATAATAATATTTGAGAGTAACTTGAGTATTATCACACATTTTAAAAAATTATCATCTATTTATGACATGTTTTAAATAGATTTTGTTTAAAAAAAGAAAAATAATATTTTCTGTTATTTTACGCACCTCTTACGTTACAACTAAGAAGAATGGAGTTCTGTATAAGTAATGTGCAACATCATACTTTCGATTTTAATAAAATCATGTAGCGTAAACACGATGAAAGTTCATCTCGAGCTAAGAGTAACATATTCCTGACGTTATACGTTTCGCACAATAAAACACTATTTTTCATCTCATAATCTCCCATTGTTTGTTATTCAAACACGAGCCGTTTCTCAATTATTGTCATTTATCGCCAATTACTTTTTATTTTGATAGTTAATTATTCCCCTAATTTCTTAGGATATATAAATTATTCGTGAAATTAAAAAACAGATGCATCGTGCGTACATTATCGGGTGTTAGATCAGTTGTTGAGGATTTGTAAAGATTAAAAATTATATTCATTTATTCCAGTTTTATTAATCTAGCTCTTAAAGGAGAACATTGTACAGAGAAAAGAAATTATAAAAACAACAACAAAAATTTTTAAAATCGATTGTAACGCAGAATAATAGAAAAAATAACAATATGAATTGTTATATTTTTACAATACTTTCACAATTTAACACTGTAATTGTGATCAACTGACAACCAAAGAAATTTGATTAAAATAATATTTTATAAAAAAATAGCGACACTAATAGTATTAATAGTAATTAGAGCTTTTTATAAGTATTTCATGAATCAAGTTCTAGAATTGTGTATTTAAATATCTCGAAAAAGAAAACGGAACACTAATTCTCTTATTTAATAAAAATCGCAGCATTATTTATAAATAATGTTTTATAATTAAAATTAATTATTTATCGTGTCTGGGTATTGTTTGAAAGATTAATTGGGTTCTAATAATTTTTTTCGTGTGCAACTGAAGAAATGATATAACTATCGATGATTAGAAAATAGGTATGATTTATTTCGATGCTCATTCAACAAATTTTTGTTATTAACTACAGGAAAACCAATTTATTTGTTATTCTAATAAGTACATATTAGAAGTTATAAGATTATTTTAATACACGCATTGAACGGTAATAATAAACTTTGATTTCACGGTAATGCAAGTGTTTGACATCCAAGCATTTGTTCTTTCTCTTATAAATGACTCATTATCTTGACAGGATATACTTCATTTTATACTGGACACCATGGTAAATGCTTATTATGAAGAGCCAATTAACATACATTTGTAATGGGAAACAAAAACATATTTTCTGAATTAGTACAAATTTTAGAATCTTGTTTATAAAAAAAGAAACTGAGTTTTAAAATATTCTGACATAAAAATATTCTCTTAAATTAAATTAAACTTTAAGATTAAAATTCTGCATTAATAAATGATAAAACATTTTTATTATAAAGCAACATATGATCTTTAAGTTCATTTTTTTGTGAAGAAAGTATGCCTTTAAGTCTTTAAGCCTATAAACACTGACTTCATTTGAGAAAATTACTGCAATTTAGTACATAAATTAAGTCGTTACATGATGATGAATTTAAGTTGTAATACTTATAATTTTTTTCTATGCGTATATTGTAAAAAGGGCAGCATGTGGAAAGTTATTTTCTCATTTAATAAATATTCGATTTCAGGAAGTAATTTTAATAATCGAGTGACTAGATGTATCACCGAGATACATTGTCGGGCATATTTAGTGAAGTCACCGAGACTTATCACACTTATTAAAATTACTTCAGGTGACTGAATATTTATTATTTAATTTTTAAAGAAAAAATTGGATTCAATAGCCGTTGGTGAAAATGAATTTTGTTTGCAATAAATTTTGACAAAATTTAATGTTTTTCTTACTAACCAATTTGTGCTGGAAATCTACTGATTGCTTTGATCAAATACTTCCATTACATACAGGCACCCTATAGAATATGATTAGAATAATTGTTATAATTTAGTTAGCGTAAATAATATAATCGCTAAATTTCGTCAAAAATACGAAATGATAATCTTTGTAAAACGAAGAAAATTTCAAATAGCATAAAGGTTTCATTTGAATTTTTGTAAAAAATTTCATGAATCCATTTTAGTTTTGATACAGAAAGTGTCGTATTGGACTGTTAGCCGTGCGGCACAATAGTCTGAGGTCGTTTTCAGGCGTCAAGACGTCCAAATGTTCGTTTCCATCGACCTATTAAAATTGTTAGGGTATCCTCGTCAGAACATATAGAACGCCTTGAGGAATGTAATAGGGCAATAAAACTTTTTAGAATCCCACTTTTTAGAAAAATATATTTTTATTATCGAATATTTAATGCTCAAGTCATTAACCAGCTCAATTGTCAATCGTTGATTAATCTGGTGTTAAGTTGTCTCGTGGACATTGGATTGGATTTCCCTGTCTAATAATCTGTTGTCCTTGTTATCAAATAACATTGATGTCATCTTAGTACAAATTGCTTTTATTTATTCATGATGTAACCAACCCAAAATGTGTATTTATTAACGAAAACGTATTTAATCTACAATAGGATATACGTTTAAAATGATAAATTTTAGGCAGATTACTTTTATAAAAAATTTGTACCATATTTTAAAATTGTTCATTCATAATAGTAAATTGATTATGGACTTATTTTCTTAAATTAACCCTTTCAGTCACGAATTTTTTCAGTGAAGTTTTTTTTTATAAATTTGGTAAACAGGGTTTTTTGGAGCCGCAGATTATGAATCCGGTGTCAGATTTACAAAATATGAAATGACGGATCTAATATAACACCAAATGACCGTTTCTTAGAATTTTGGTCGGCCATATTGGATACGCCATTTTGAATTTTATAAATCTGATATTGGATTCATAATCAACGCCCCAAAAAAAACCTTTATACCAAATGTCAAATAATAATAGCTATTAGATCGTCCTGGCATGAATTTCTTTTAAAAATTATTCTTTTTTGAAAATAATTTCTTATTGACAATTATTATTTTATATAATTATGCACTATTATTACATTTTAATATTAACATTCATTGGAGTCGTAGGAAGGGCAGGAACAAGAAACCGTTGACGAACCACTCATGAACGATAAGAAGTTGATGCCATGTAGGTGGGACACTGGTGTCATGTTGTGACTGAAAGGGCTAAGTAATCAGTATGATTTGTTAAATAAAATACGTTTCAAAAAACATGATAAAAGATCACAAAATTAACAACAACAACATTAACCGAAAAATCCATCTACACGTTTAAAAAATGTGAAGTTTATTTCGAGTTATCACAGTTCAACAAAAACAAATAGTTTGTGTGTTTATTTGTTTCAATTTTGGAAATTAAAATTCGGATTTATTACTTTGCATTAGAACGTATTTAATTGTGACACCAAATTTTGTAAAACAAGCAAGTCGTCTATGGCAAATAAATAATATTAAATGAATTCCTGTAAATGAAATCAATTTTTTAAAATGATTTAATTAAAAATAGTAAATTAGTATTTCTTTTGGAATAGAAAGATTATCTAATTGCAAAAATGAGTTAATGGAGTTATGCAATTGTTTAATTAATCTAAAAATGATAAAGTTAACAATGTTGTCAACTTTAACATTTATTTATCTTTATTATTGATAAAAAATAATTACGGTTTGTGTAAGATTTGACAAAGTTATGCAATTCTTTTGGCTTTTTTCTTCTGGACTTGTTCAAAGATTTTAAATAAGATAACCGGTCAGTTGAGAAATATCTGCTTTTTTAGTAAAAATTACACGTTACTTAAGAATTGAAACATAATGCTAAACATTTTAAAAACGAATATCACTTTAGAGTATGTATACATTTTTTGCATAAAATAGATTTATCCCCATGTTACAATAATAAAAGTCTATCAGGTAATTTCCATCCGTCGTTAATCGAAGTAATCATTTAAAATATTTATTAAAAACATAAATCGACGCTAAAATTAATGAAGGCAATTAAAGAATTAAAAATCACAATAAAACGATGCCGTCATTGCCCTACCTCAATTTAAAAATTATACTTTTAAACGTTCCCAATTTTGACTAGCGTGGAAAATGCATCCTGCAGGCTGGCAGGTGGAATCAACCACCGTGAAAATTTGTCATTCAATCGCAGGTGTCGATCTCGAAGTTTCGAAATTTCATTGTCAGAAAATTCGGCGGAAACTTGTTCGAGACACTTTCACCTCAACAATTTATTAATTTTTATTTGTCTTCTCATCGTATAAACATGACTTACTAGATTTTCCCGAGTTCTGTTCCTCGATCGGTTGAAGAGTCGTCGTCCGTGGCATTCTGGCGGCTGAGCTCTTTCGTCGTTTGTTGGAATAAATCTGATATTTTTGGATCGATGGACTCAAGAAACGTGCTTGAGTCTCTTGGTCCATCAAAGATCCATAAACGTTCGCGTCTTTTTTCTATTCACTCTGTTAAAAATTCACACACAACAATCTCCGCCCTTCGTTCGAAACGGAACCACTTTCCCCGATTTATCGCACACATCCAACCAATTGTTCCTCGATCATTTCTTCAACTTCCGGTCTTTCGTCGTGTCGCACTCTATCGTTTGCTCCGACAATTTTTAGATTCACCTTTTTCACTTCTTTATTTCATCCATCATGATTGAAGTAAACAAACTGTGAATTGTACCATAACACTGTTCACTATTTTAAATCACCAATATTCTGATCACTCGCGAAATCCTACATTCTTAAAAAACCCAAGTTTATTTGTTTACAAAAAGATTTTCACTTGAGCTCGTCTTTTTTTTGTTTTTTAATTGTATGAAGACGTAATTATTAATCGAGGTCGAGGGAATCGAAAACTTTTTAACGGCTTTGGAAAAGAACTAATGAGAAACCGGAACCTTGCTGACCGCCGTGAAACTGTCAACCGGCATTCTGGGATTTAGTGCACTCTCAGCTTCCACTCGTCGAGATTACCACGAGAAGCGTCGCGCGCGCTGCCGTGGATGCGAACGCATTAAACTCTCCGTGGTTTCATCGCGATTTGACCGTTCCTCCGATCTCTCATCGAGGAGGGGGTCGGGGGGTTGGGGGAAGGGGTGCAACAAAAAAGAGAAAGAATCGGCTGCGTCCGGTGAAGAAAAAAACGACGAATCGCTTAATAATAGCTTCAGAGATCTTCGTTACGTAACTTGTGTCTGTTTTTAATTAATTTGATAAGATGGTGACATGAGTTTTCAGTTAATTTACCATTCTTAAGAACATATCATTACACTTGTGTCCCTCCCAAACATCTTCAGAAAACAATTTTTCTTTTATTTCAAAATTGTGTTATCTCTTGAGAAGCATGTAACAGGCTACATTTTAAATTAAGTTATTACTTTAGGGGGTTTTTCAGATCTTAAGGTTTTAATTCAGAATTTCCGTATTTACCTTAAATTACAAAGCTTGGTAAATGATATTTTAAAAATAAGTAGAAATACATACACTAATGGCCAAAAGTTCATGAACGCTCTGAATTTTCGAACTCGTCAAATAATGTGTCATACCACCGAATCCTTTGAGATATTCAAAAAACGCAAAAGAAATCTTTTTAAGTACAGGAATAAAATTTTGTATTCCAACTTTCAATTGGTGCATACAGTTTTACATCAGACATTATTCTGTCTTAGTTGTATTTTCAAAATGTCGAATTTTTTAACTTTTTTCTTTCACCGGATGATTAATAAATTTTTCTGGACATTGCCAATTGTTTTGTAAATACTATAAATCAAACCTTGAAATTCATTTTTTATAAAAGTCGCTACGGTTTTTTGTTGCAAAGTTATGATTTTTTGAAAATTTCCGATTTTAGCCGTTGAGTAAGAATTCTTTGAAAAAACGGCCAAAACTTCGTGAACATTCAGTTTATTCATGTTTCGCGAATCGGAATGATACGATTCCTTAAGGATGATACAACATATTAAATTTTATAAAAACTACACTTTTTAAATGTGAACTGCGATTCAAAACTCCAAAATGTACCAAGCTGAAATGACGTTAATAACTCAAGTTTAGCTGAGTGTTTTGATGTGTTAATAACGCCTGTTTGTGTACGTTCATGGATCCATGGACTTAAATTTTGTTATATCTTATATAATTCGACATTTATGTATAAATATTTTATGTGTTCGATAAATACTAACACAGTAATACCACAAAACCTAACAGGTTAATGCTTACCTGAGCTATAGTTTACCGATGACGGCTACTTATTTAGACCTACCCAAGCTTTTGACACCATAAACCATGCTATATTCTACATTTTAAACTATACTCCTATGGGATTGTTACAAAATTATTTAAGTAATAGGAAGCAAGCTATGGAGATTGATGAGTACACCAGCGGTGAACTAGTGATAAATATCGGAGTTCCTCAATCCTTGGGCCATTACTTTTTACCATTTAAATGAATGATATTTTCGAACTTCTACCAGATGGAAATATATTATCATTTGCGGATGATACATAAACATCTTTGCAGGAACAACATGGGAGGAAGCATTAACAAATACTCAACAACCTCTCAGTATCGGTAACACCTGGTTAGAAAATAACATATGGAAACTACAAGGACAGCGTCCCAGTACACACGTTGATTAAATTAAATGCACAGACCATCAGTAGAGTCGAATCAACCAAATATCCTGGAATCAATTCTGATTATAGGATGAGAAGGGATAATCACGTTAATTATATATTAAATAAATCCAGATACATGATCTTTGTTTTTTCTAAACTGCGAAAAATCTTATCATCTGATAATATGCTAATAATTTATCACGCTTTGTTTGGTTCCTCGTCAACATATGGCATCATATCATGGGGTGGTACCTACCCTAATGTAATGATGAACACCCTGAAACGCTTTCAACGTAGATTATTAAAAATCATATTTATCAAGAAATTCGATGTATCTGGAGTTCAAGAAACCAAACTACTACTGAGCATTAATACTTCATTTAGATTAGAAGCTTTAATTTACATTTATAATCACTTCAAATACGAATTCAACAAATTTAAACTAAGACAAGAAATAAAAGAATAAAAGGAAACAGGATTTTTAAACGAATTGGTGAAAAAATTTATTCACGTGTACCTGTTATGACTGTTAATGAACTACCTAGCGAATAAAAGATATTAAGCGGACGCAGGCGATACATCAAGAGCAAATTACAGAAGTGACTCAAATCGCACAACGGCGCTTGGGCCACATTTAATTAGTTTTAGTTCTTCTTATATTGTAGTTAATCTTATTTCTATCATTTAGTCAATCCATTTATCAAATATGTTAAAATGTTTAATTACGGTTACTGACATTTTGTTTTATTTTACTTTTATTTACTTTCTTCATTTTCGATATTCTGAGCCTAAGCATAGATTTGTTTAATCTCCTGTAGGACATAAGACGCGTGTTAAACCCATTTATGTAATATATTGTACATAATATATTCTGGTAAAATACAAATACAATACAAATACATATGGTAATATCTCAAAGAACCTCGACAGTTTTATTGTTGATTTACAAAATTGATAAATTGTCAATTAATTCAATTAAAGAGTACTATCCTAATCGTGCGGAAAGTGGAACTTACAATTAGTTAGGAATAGTATACCATATTTAATGAACTTACTGCGAAATTTTGCTTGCTTTTAGAGAAGTGCGTAGAAGTGCTGCTTTTCGCTCAGTAGTACATTTTTTAACCTAATTTACGTCCTTTTAAAGGTAAAATAGGACATTTTTTATTTTTATAATAATCGCTAAATAATAATAATTTACCATTCTGCTATTATTGTTATCTTCAAGGAGTTAAGGCAACTTGTAACTGTTTTTTAATTATAACAATCTGAAAATACATCCTTAAAATGTAAAGTCGATCCGAACAAAATTGTCTCAGATATAAGCGGTTGAAAAGAAGAATCCGTTACATAAATGAAATGAAACTTTAATCTTCTTGTTCTCGAAGTTGTATTATTAATTCTGTGGCCAAATTTATTCGAAAACTACTGAACTAATCTTTTTCAAACTTGCCATGCTTATTCAATGCATACGACACAATCGTTTTTTTTTAGTAAAAATCGAACCTGTCCGACATTGTGGAAAATTAATATTTTTTAAAAACTTTCTATAACACTGATTATGTGTTATTTATTATATAATTATTTTATATAATTATACAGTTATTTAACTAAATACAGCGAGGTTTTTTTGTTTTAGATGATCTAGTTCGTCGCAAAATTGGGCACTCCAAAACGAATGTTGATGAACCTCATAATGAAAATGTTGCTAAAAACAATGCACAAAAATTGATGAAATGGCATTTTTCTGTCAATTTAACCTAATGTTAATTAGTTTATCTGCTTCGTCGGTTTAAAAATATAGTATTCTTATAGTTAATATCCATAACTGAATTACATTTCTTTCAAAGCTAATTTCGTACAGTTATCACATAGTTATGTAACATAAATTAAAACTATGATCTACAATGTGCATATATCATATATAATCTTCCCCTATTACTTTATTGATTATGTCATCGACGAACTGGATACAATTTATAAAGTGTGGACAAAACTACCTGTTAAGTTGCATGCATAAATTAGTTATGAAAGTTTAAGATGTCATATTTTTGAGAAATATTAGTAATAAAATAAATTATTAAAGAAAATATTTCTAAACATTCAGTGAAACATTTTTTATCTGAAAGTTGATTGTTATTTTGAAAATAATCTTTATATATTTTTAGAGATATTTCTTTTGACGTGCCGATACCTAAATCGGCCGTAAACCATGAAAGCACTTAAGAGGAAGTATTACATCTATCGTAGTCGAAACATTTGATTAGGGTTCTATTTTTTTAAGCTTATAATCTGAAGAATGTCTGGCGAAAATTTCAGGTGCATGATAAACTAAGATTTAGAAAATCAGGTCAATGAACCGATTATCCGTTTAAAAATTTTTTTTTTTTAAATTATTATTTAACGGACGGAATCGCCCCTTTTACACAGTTTTATCACACATATTGAATTGTAATATTTGCGAGAGCTGCAAAGATTGTTTGCGAAAATTCTAGACATTTTTGTGATAATAAAATAGATACACGTCTCAGTGACTGTGTTTCGCCTTTTATGCAATGTTCTTATATTGTTTAATAAAGACTTATTATTATATTTTTAACATCGAATATTTGTTTGTTCTTTATTTTGTGTTAATTCATTTTTCAATAAATTACAGTGATTATCAATTTCAAATGATATTTTCAAGGTGTTGCATAAAAAATACAAATCTGTAAATGTTTGAATCTTTAAACAAAAAATTGAATGTATTTTTGTGTTCTTTTGCAGATACAACCTTTAAATGGATGAAATTACCTCTTTCTAACACTTATGTCTGTATGAAATTTTTTGTAGTATGCTTTACTGAGCTCAGTGAATATTGATAACATTTACTTCAATACGTATTATGTAGCCAAATTTTGAAACTTTGTTGGTAACTACGCATCTGGTAAAAACAATTTGAATTCGAAATTGCCACTAGCATTAAATACTATTATTTAATAGTGTATCTTAACTAGTACTCTGAATAACATAACTCATCCTCAATAAAAAATTTCTTGTTTAAATAATGTTTGTAAAATAATTAATCTTTGAATTTGAAATAAATTAATAATAAAGCTGTCAAGGAACGAAGTCTTTGTACATTAAAGTTACTGCTTTTAACATTATTTTAACATATTAGTTTCTTTATGTTTGTAATATTGTAATCTGAAATCAATTCATTAAATACATAATTTGAATGGAAAATCATTATTTAGAGTGGATATTTAATTGACCGATGAAATATTCATGTACCCAAATGTAAACATTAAAAGACAAATTTTCCTTCAATTTTATATCTGATATCATTATTTATTTCAAACCTGACAAAAGAATGTTTTATGATAATTATATAAAATAAAACAGGTTCCACTAAAAACTAAATATGCTTTTTTTAAATCTTTTGAATAATTTAAAAGCTACATAAATAATCAAATTATTTTACCCAATTCTTCGGGATGAATTGAATCTCTTGTGGTTTTGGTGAAAATCTTGGTATTATATGAGCATGTTGTACAGTGCTGTAAAACATCGACGCATTTTGTTGCAGAAACATCTATTATTAAAACTTTCTATAAACATATATAATCTGTATTAATTATTAATAATTAAAATTAGTTTTATTAATTCGCTATACAATGTTTACATCAAATTTCTCTAAAATATTCTTAAATTTCCAATGTAATCTCTCTTGTTTTCTTCAATATTTTTCCCTGATATTCTTGACATTTAAACAAATTACGACTAATTGTCAGTTAGGATAAATACAACTGCTCAGAAATTCTTTCTGTAACGGAATCAAACATGTCATATTATAAAGAATGTATATTTTTATATAAAAATACTAATAAGCGTTGAGTGTTTACAGGCGAAAGCACGTTGACAATAAATTATTGAACTCATTAGTATGAAAGTTGCTTTTATATGCATGTCAACTAATGAATTCGTTTATATGGCGGAATGATTTATTGACGCTTTTAAAACCAACTCGGAAGCGATGAAAGCGACGCCATAAAATACATGCGTCGCGGTGACTAGCGCTTTTAGTGCATTATTAAGAGTTAAGAGAAATTAGTCGAACTTAAATTTGACCTTAATTACGAACTTATTGAAAACCTACGTTTGCGGAGTAAATGTGGATGAATTTTAAAATATCGCGCATCTCTTTATCGTTAAGCATAATGAGCAGAAATTTATTATACTTGGAAACTTTTTTTCAAAAAATATGTGAAGTTTATACAATAGATATTGCTTTAAAAAAGAAATACGAATGGAAAAATTAAAATAAAAAGGATTCATCGCACTAACATCGAGTAGTTGAAATCTAATTTAGTAAGAATTTATTGCCGATGTATTTAAATACAACATACAGTGTTAGAAATTTCTAAAGTTCAAAAATTCCAATAATAACTGAAGTTTTTTACTGTTACCCTTTCAGAATTTTATTAAACAAAATTAAGAAACATTTTCAAAAAATAACGAAAAAATATCATAAAATTACCAAAAGATTTCAGAAAATTACTGAACTCTGTTTCGTAAAACTCTGAAACCGTAACGATAAAAAAATTCGGTTGTTACTCTTTCAGGAAATTGCTACAAAAAATTTTAACAGTGTACTAATCAAATAAAAATAAGTTAACATTTTAATTTCAACGAAATGTAAATGGCAACCGAAGGAAAAATGAAATTGTTGAATAAAATGAAAAATGTATATGTCTAAAGAACTAAGTAAAAATAAAGGAAAATGAATTGTGCACGTTTGCAGTGAAGCAATGATAATTGTCTTAAATTGTTAAAAATTACCTGCGTTCAACATGACAATGTGGACACAAAAAATAAGCTGGAAAAAAATCATTCTTCGAAATTGATCACGAAATTGCAAGATACAATTTACATAACGTTCTGCGGATATTGCATTAATTCAACTTTATGAAAATGATCTTACAAAACAATTTCTGTCTGACTTTGTTGTGATTTAGATTTAATCTTAATTTTAAATTTAATTGAAACATCTTAATTAATCAGAACAAAGAGCAATTCAATGTTTCATGAATATTTTAAATTTGAGTAATAGACCAGCTATGCAAAAAATATGAATGTATATTTTCGAAGTAAAAAATATGATAGGTTACAAGGTGATTAGAAACCAACGTCATACTAAAAAATACATTTAAAAAAGGAAGGTCAAATTTTTTGTTCAGCATTTTTGACATTAAAATTGCTCATTTTTTTGAAAATGTCACCAGCCCCATTCGAAAACTGGAACTATAAATGGTGTTCATTTGGACGTTAAAGTATTAAATATTTATTCACATTTTATCAAGAAAAGATCACAGGAAAATGGTTGTAAAATGGTGATATTTTTTTATTTTGGTAGGATCCATTTTATTTGCTTCTTTTGGTAACATTACCAAATTACATTACATTTTTTTATACCATCTTACTTGGGACATCTAATTATATGTCTATGAAAATTCAATATATTTTTTATAATTTGCTTTAAACACATTTTATATAATTAAAACACTATATGATATTCTTCGATCTGTAAAATTCTAAATCTTCCCATCGTTTCTTATAACATCGGAATGTATTATAGCATAGGGCGTAAATTTTGGACCGGGTTCTCGACCGCAAAACCACACGCTTCCGGTATACAGTACCCTGAGAAACAGGTGATCGTTAAGGTGTAAGATGACTAGTAAAATATCAAATCTACGTAAAAATATAGCGTGGATTGCAAAATGATAATGATAGTTAAATAAGTAAATGCTCCTTCGTTCATTTCGTATAACATTGGTATTATTCGCACATAGAAAAGTGATGATTTAATTTCTCTTCATTACCAGATGAGTTATATTGTTTCGAATTTCAGTCACGCGAGGTTTGTACCTGTAGGCAATCCTCACCATTACGAAGTTACCAGAATCTTATTTATGCACTGAAAACACTTATGTATATTACGATATTGATCTTCACTGGCTCTTGCTTCTCATGAACAGAATATACTTTGTCTAATTGACATTAGGCGTAACTTGATCTTCAGATGGCCGCGAATTCTTTTTTATTACAGTTGTACATCACTACCTTACTGCTGTCTTACTTTGAATCCTTAATTGTTTGAAATCATATAGACGAAGATGATAAGACAAACTTCTTTTGGACTATTTAGTTCGTTTATTATTATTTTAAGGAGCAAGAATTGAACAAATATTCATCGTCTCTGGAGAATGTTTTTAATCATATAATAAAATCAGTAAATGTGATATGAGCACTAAATTGTACATTTAAAAATATTTATATGGTATTGGGGTATCTGTATTCTCTTTAGCATATAATGTTTATAAGAATAAATATAAAGGTAAATGTAAAAAATGATTATAATCTATCCAATAAGATTATTATCACCTGAGGTTAGAATTAAAAATAAAATTTATTAGGCAATTTCATTTGGTTATACAATTCTAATAGAGTAATTTCGTGATATCACTTATAGATGCTAACATTTTTTACAAAAACGTAGAATTTATATGAACAGATTTCTCACAAGACTTAATAATATCATTATTATTTGTTATATTCCATGACTAATATTAAAAATTATTGTCGTAAATGTTAATTCTTGTTGCAGAGGTAAATTTTAACAGTTTTTAGAAGGTCAATGTATTCTACATTTATGACACCATTATGCACTCTGAAACAATCTAATGATTGGGTGTTTTCTTGCACTTTTATGCATGCAAAAAGGAAGATCTAATTATCTTCGATGGGATTAAAATTATTTTTTAGTCTCAATGTCCAACGTCGAAAATCTTGTTGTGATTTGTTTGGCACATCAACTTTTTACTATAATTTCCGTCTCACTGGTTGTATTAAATATGTAATAATAATATTTACAATAACGTATTTAGTTGTTGATGGACCTGGCTGTATACAATTGTATTAAAAATCTGTCTCATGAAAGTGAACCATAAATACGTTTCTGGAACTGCAAAACATGCATCATAACAATCTAAACATGCAAACATAAAAAAAATCCTTTGTGAGAAATTTGCATGTAGTTCTATAATCTTCTAATTCAACATTCTTTCAACTTAGAAATTGTTGTAAAGTTTTATAATAATAATATTATGTTATGGCAGCTTTTATGGAAATGGTTTTCGTAAGAAAGAAATCATATTCTTCGACTCTATTAAAAGTGTATTATTGTTCGTAACTTTATCATCCAGAACAGAATATTTTATTTACAGCAGCAACACGTATGTTTTTAGTTAGGAAAACTTCCTGGTTCATTCTTAAATTTTGTTTTCTTTTCCCTTCTTGGTATTCATGCAACTTGCTTCGATACCAATTTTTGTTTATTCGACTGGGCCTACTATGTCATTTGTTTTTGAGTTTTTCTAAAATAATATAATTTTCTACTTAATTTTGACATTTGTGTACCCATTACCAGTAAAACTTATTCCGTTATTTTTAATATCTTTGTTGACTCGAGTTACGTATACAAATTTGTTCCAAATAGAAATTCATCATAATAATGAATATCCAAGCGATGGGTTTGCGTTTTTAGCAATACTTATCTTTGGTGGTTTCTTCACGAAAAACATGTGATGTACCATAGCTTGTATCGCTCAGTTATTTAATGATATCAATATTATTTTTAGAGTCACGGTTGATAATGTTAATCAGTTTTTCCAATGCAGTGAGAGGTGATCGTCACTTATATTCATTAGTTGCAGATACATTATTTACCAGTGATAGTTTAGGAATTGTAGAGGACACTGACAAATTTCTTTTTTGCGTAATTATTCTGTAAAATTTACCGAAATGTGCTAACGTTAAGGATGTGTATCAGACCATTTTCGCGACAATTACTAAATAACCACAAAAAAGTATGGAACACTGTCTACATAAGCTACCGAATTATATCTAAACTCAAAGGTTTTTGAAAAAGTTCGGTAACTTTCTGAAAAAAATTCAGTAACAATTTCAGGACATTTCGGTAAATTTCACAGACAATATTTTTTCGTGTATTATTCAATTTTGACATATTGAAGCAATTACAATTTTCCTGAGATCTGTCTTCCATATTTAATGTGATGTAACTGCTTATAAGAATGCCATAAATAACGCTCAGCATCAATTTTGATGTTTTAAATATAACGGCAATTTATTTTTACGACTCCTATGAAACACTTTTGAATGAGAATAAGAGATTTTCGAAGAGAAGAGAAGAAAAAGAAGAAAACAGAACTGACAGTTGCTGAGCAATTTGCAATTTGAAGATCAACCGTTACGCGTACAGGTTTTAGAAGACATCGATAAGCTAACATCCGAAAATGATGATCTGAACTTGTACAGAAAAAAGAATACAGATATCAGGTAAATTGTAAATATTTTGCGAAGAAAACACTAAAGACAAGTATTGCTGAAAAAGCAAATCCATCTCTTGGAGATTGATTATTACGATGAATTTCTATTTGGGACAAATTTATATTCATAGATCAAGCCATCAAAGGTATTAGAGATAATAAAAGAAGCTTTACTGATAATTAGTACACAAATTTCAAAATCGAGTAGAAAACTTATATCCTTTTAGAAAAACTGAAAAACTAACGACAGAATAGTCCCACTCTAATAAACAAAAATGAGTTCAAAAACCAGTTGCATGAATACCAAGAAGGGAAAAGAAAAGAAAATTTGTGTCGTTTTGATAATGTCTTATTTCATCTTCTTCTGACCTTCACAATTTCCTTAATGTTACTCTTAACCTAGTTTAATGCAGACTTCTTTTGGTGGAATTACTACTCTGACCAGCCATATCAGGGGTACCCGCATCAAGTAATATCAGAAAAATCTCTATTATAATTTAAAAAGAACGTTTTAAAACCCGTTGTGTGAATAGTCAGTAAATCAAGAACAATTTTTCATTCAGTTCTCACAGGCCCAGTTACATTCACTAGAATCAAGTGATGAATTAACTCAATATGGGAGTAGCATAAATTGTTACAGTTTTTAATGTCAATAGTTTTCAGAGAAAACTTTGGATGAAATAAATGTTAACACTTCATATCCTTTAGTTTCCGAGTAAGCTCTTTTCGAATGTGACCCACATTTTCACTTTTTAATATTTTTTTTTAATAAGGCGACTTGAATAGCAAAAAATGCGTTAAAACTTCTTTCTATAAAATGTAATTTTGTTATATGAAGGCGATATCCAATCGAATCGCGAATCTAGATTTTGTGGCATTATGTCTTATACCTTAAGATAATGTTATGATTTATCGAAAAATGGAAAGTGGGGGACTAACATTTCAAAAATTCAATATTTAAAAAAACAAAATGACAGTTTTAAAATGGACTGACGATATAAATTTTCTAAATCTTTTGTGCAGTAACTAAGTAACGCATTATACGGTTTTAATTTTAATTCTTGGCGTTAGAAATGTATTTAAAACTTTTTTTCAGAATACGAAATTTATCGGAAAGTGAATATGAAAGAAATATTGGCGCTTAATTACCCATAAACAATTTCATTCTACTAAGATGATACAAAACACAGATCATCATACTGTGGGTTTAAATTTGGAAAGGTAAAATTCGCGAATATAAAATAAAAATCACGAAGACAACTGTGAATTGAAGCCGCCATTTTAATTTTTTAAGTCATTATAAAGCACAAGACATTATGCAATATGGTCCAAACGCGATTCAATTGGATAACGCTTTCATATAAAAAAATTACTTTTTATAAACTAATTTTAGGTTTTAATTAGACGCCAATGGAAGTAAAACTATTGGGACCCATGAGTTCGCCAGTAACAAAATGTTTATTGCGTACAAAAAACGATCCCGAAATCCGTGTGCAAAATTGTACATATTTTGGCATTAAAGTGTTAATAAAACAGCGATATTTTTCATCGAATTAGAAAGCACAGTATTACAAATGCAACTTTTCAACACTGTTTCCTCTAATGATATGCAAACTGTCCAGTTGACAATTTGTTCTTCACTCGGTTCGTATTCACTATATAAAAATACATTAAACACAAAAAGTTTGAAATAAATGAAAATCAGCGTTTCTTATCATGTAATGTAATAAATTGAAATATAAACACTTTTCCTAATATAAAAAACATTTATTAACAATAATAAAAATGAAATTTCGTTCAAAAGTGAAAGAACTATATAAATTAAAAAAAAATCTTATTATATTTCATAAAATAAAATGTATTGTACCTTAAATAACAACTTTTACGAAAAAGCAAAGATTCTTATCATTCAATAAATTTCGTTTTCTGTATTTATTCTATCGATAAACCATCTAATTGTGTCAGAATTGAATTTATCATTTATACTCGTATTACATTTAAGAGCGAGATATTGTTTATTTATCGTGAGGAATCTTTCGTTTTTACAATGTGTAACGAAAATTTATTTGTCGACTTCTCAAGATCGCGAATTTACTCTGGTAGGAGCAACAGTGCGCGATGTGCATTGCGCGAAATGCGAACGCGAGGCCACTATCTGTTTCGCGATCAACAGCAGATAGTTTAAGTGAATCACATGCGAGAAAAAAGGAGGCATTCGAAATCGCAATGATCATGAAACGAAAGTGCTGTTCGTGTCGGAAAGAGCCAAGTTTCTGGCGGAGCCTTCTTTTCACTTCACTTGTCTTTTCTATCTCGCTCTCTCTTTCGCTTTATGCAATTGGCTAGGGTTCGGATTTACTTTCGATTATTCTAGATGCTCATATGACGTTAATTTGTTTGTTCTTTTGTTGAAGCATGCATCTTTAACGTCGTGGTACATGATTACGTTACCAGACCCATTTCTAGCATCAAAAACTTCACTGGGCAATAATAATTGGAAAATTCCACTAGAAATATACGAAGCTTAAGTTTCAATCCTATTATTACGTCAATGGACGTATTACACGACATTTTTCTGTCCATTTAAGTTTTGGAAGTGGTCTGGCAAACAATTAATAATTATAAATTCTAGAGCCATGTATGAGCAGACCAATAGAAGAACACAAAATTAACAACTGAAACGACGAGTGGATTTTTCTAAAATTGGTCATTTGGGAGTTTTCAAGGTCAATGATTACGAATCCGATTGCAGTTTTTCAAATTTCAAAATGGCGAATTCATTACGGCGGAAGAGTTTTAAAAATACTGCATTGATAGAAAAAGTTGGCAGTTCCAGCGAAAAAATTAGCTACCCAGCGAATTTTGTCGCTAGATTTGGGTCAGCAAATGTTTTCGCTAATTCAGCCAATCGAATTGGCTGCTACTGCGAAAACGTCGCTATATCAGCCTTGTCCTAAAAACTTGTCTATCCTAGAGCATTTTATTGTCAGCGAAATTATTTTTATCAGTGCGAAGATCCATTGCCAATCATTTGTTTGACTGACTGATTACGAATCAGATGTTAGTTTTACAAACTTCAAACTACATAGAAAGAACAAATTGGTTAAGATCTCGAACAAAAATATGATAAGAGAGCAAATAAAGACGGCAATGTAGCAAATATTATTTTAATTTTTCTAAGTGCTAAGTTCTCAAAGTGCAGTTATAAAAAATAACAATTGTTTTAAAGAATGATAAAGAAGGAATCTCTTGGATTGTATTTTGATTTTCAAAAAAAAATTGAGGACATTAAATGAGGACAAAAGGTTTCGATGCACCGGAAGTTGAAACCGGGACCTTTTAATTGTCGGTCGAATGCTCTTTCAACTAAGCCACGCGTTCTCTGGCCATCTTGCGTCATTAATTTGGAAGGGACTGTGAAGCTAGGGCGCTAAGAAGATCTTCTGATGGAAGTAATTTCAATTAGAAACTCAATTCTTCTACGAGCAAGTATCTCAAAAAATGTTCCCTGTTTACTCCACCCCGCGGTTTAGTTTGTACTTTGTCACTACTTGATGAAGTGCAAAAATTCAAAATTTTACAGTTTCGGATTGAGCAAACGAGCAGCATTATTTTGGATACTCTCTCGTTGAAAAATTTCTAACTTAAATTTCGACTTCCAAAAAAATGTCTCCTAGCATACTAGCTTCACAGCACCAATTGTCGAGCTCTTCACTCAATCCAATTACAACTCAAAAACAATAAATGTACAATTCATAAACTTTTATCTTTACACAGAGAAAATTAACCTTGCAAAAATCCTCATACCGTCTGGTTTTATCAAAAATTTTATTTCATTCAAATATAGAAAACTTTCAACTTCATTTCCGAGTATGCATATCAAGGTCGTTCAACACAGTATAGGAACTTTTCCAATGACAATTTTCTCAGTCTACCATCAGTAAAAATACCGAATTTTTTTAGCATAATTTGCAATACTTCCATCAAAATAAACAGGGTTGCTAATATTTTATAATATTTTATAATAAACATATATCATAATATATAAGTTATAATATATATTACAATACTGTATACAATATATCCAACAATTTGCTGATCGTATTGCGAGTAACTTAAAAAATCACTCTTTTTACAATAACTTGTCCGTTTTTGAACTTGACTTATCAAAATTAGGCTCCTTTTAAAGTCACATTCATGCTGTACAATTCACCTTTGAGTCTCCTTGACCTAAAGTGAATATTTCTCTTGCTATAGTCATAAAAAGAGTAAAAATGCAAATGTTTTCGGTTGTCCGTGTCTATCTCGTTTAAATAAATAGCTATAATGAAATATCACTACAAAGAAATTGCAGCCCTTGAAAAAACGAATAATTTAACTGTTAATCCGATGAGATTAAAGGAAAATTGAGCCCAAAAGAAGACTCTAAATATCACAAAATTGACGAAAAACGGTTTGATATTCGCAAAACGCGTTTTTTGTCAATTCCGGGAATTTCAGAGGTTTATTTTAGACTCAATTTTTATTGAATTGCCTGGTATTAGGAGTCAAATTGTTCATTTTTTTCAAGGGCTACGACTTTCTCATAGTGCTGTTTTGCATTAGCTATTTATCGAAGTGAGATAAACACGAGAAATCACAAATATTGGCATTTGCTGCCATTTTTATGGCTATAGCAAGATAACTATTCATTTTCGGTCAAAGAGCCCTGGAGATGAATTGTAGAGCTCGGAAGTGACTTTAAAATGAGCATTATTTTGTTAAGATAACTTAAAAAACGACAAGTTAGTGCAAACAGAGATTTCTAAACTTCAATGGCTCGTTAATCAAATTGTAGGCATCAGATCCCATTTTCGTACAGGACTTTTTTTTACTCGAGATTTCATACCTGCAATACGGTCTGCGAGTTGTGGAACACCCTTTATATCAATAAACATTTTTTATGCCTTTATTATAGGTGAGAAACTACTATTCGAAAATTGGAGAGAAAAAGGTGACACTCTGGAATGACATTATGTCACAAAGGGTTAAGCAATAAAACACTGTTTAGCCCCTTTCTCATAATATCTTTTAAAAACAGATACAAAGATTCTGTTTTATCTAAAAGGACAAGAAGACTTATTTTTTGGACAAAAGTCTACATGTGTTACAAGAATTTTTAAACATCGCTTTGGAGGCTTTAGGATCGCTGAATACAAATTTGAAATTAGATTTTCCACCATTGAAGAAGGATTTAACATTTATTGCAAAAAACTTGAGTAAGAGAGTATGAACCTGACATTAAAAATGTAAAAAATAAAAGAAAACAAATACCCTATTTTGAATTTAATTTTTAAAAATTTAATCAATATGTTTAATACTTTTCTGTACAGGTGATAGTTTTCGGGGTCGCAGATTACGAATCTGGCCGCAGATCATCAAATTTCAAAATGACGGATCCAATATAGCCGACTGAAATCGAGGGTGAATCTGACTTGTTTTTACATTTCGGTCCATTTTGGATACGCCATTTTGAATTTTGAAAATCTGAAGCCTGATTCGTAATCAGTGATCCGGAAACCCCCGAGTACCCAATTTCACCTGGATCAAGTAAATTTATGCAATTCGGTCGGCCATATTGGATCCGCCATTTTGAATTTTGAAAATCTGAAGGCAGATTCGTAATCAGCGACCCCGAATTTTACATTTTGTTTAATTTTTTTAAACAATATAACATGATAATTAATTAAAAATATTGATTTATTTACGTTTCCTAACATGCTCTTGAAGTAAGGAAGCAACAAATTGCAGTAAAATTAATTCTAGTTACCTTAAATATGTAAATAATGAATTATAAAAAGGTGTAGCATGCATGCTACACCATGCTTCAAAGGGTTAAATTTAAAGGCTGAATATTAAGGACTATCAACATTTTCATCAGTTTCTGTTTGCTTTATGAAATGTTGTCATATGCTTCATCTTGGGTAGGTTGAAAGATAATAGTAGTTTTCGATACTAGTGCGTAAAGTGGTATTTTTAAAAGTACCACTTTACGCACTGGTATCGAAAACTACTATTTTTTTCTATTTAAAAAAGATTGTTTTTAGAACTGCACTTAACCACTTACCTGTTAAGCGAATATCAGCTTTCCGTGACAATTTTAGTATTATGATTTTAGAGGTCGCAGAATCCGAATCTGCAATTGGAGTTTCAAAATTCAAAATGGCGGATCCAATATGACGGATAAAAATTGAAAAAATGGTTTGATTTCCAAAAAAATTGTATCTATAGATATTCGTGATCAAGAATTTAGAATTTTAGTCCTGACTCTAAGTATCTATAGATCGGATACATCATGACGAATAAAAATTCAGAAAACCATTAGCAGTAAATTATACATCGTAAAAAATGTAAACAATTTTTGTTTGTTTATATATCTCGCGTTCGGCCGAAGAGTCATATTTCACTACTGCACAAGGGTAAGTATCGTCTTTTGTAAACACTTTAAAATCGTTAGAATGTTGAAATTACAGTAGTCCTCCCCTTATTCTAATGTCTTCTCTTATTCTAATCTTTTCTTTTTTCCTATTCTAATATTTCCCCTCACGCGCTTTCCCCACTGACGTGTATTGACGTGCGGATTTTCAAAATACAAATAACTACGCATGCGTAACAAAAGAAAAATAGACAAAATTGAGACAGCAAATCTAAGTAGTGGGGAGAGGAGAAAATTAGAATAAGGGTTCTTCCCTTAGAAGGCCGCCATCTTACCTGACTGAACAAATTAGAATACGGGAAGAACTACTATATTCTAAAAAGTGAGTGCGGGGGCATAAAGCGGGATAAGCTCAACCCCCATTTAGAAACCCTGCCTAAAATTTTCTCAAATTTGGCGTATTTCTTCTCGTTTTAGAGATATAATAATTATTTAAATTTCAGTTTCATTTACTACAAAAATACGAAAAATACAAAGAAATGGCCCTGCAAACACGGAAAGTAACGGTTATATAATATTTACGTAATGGTTACATTGTTACGTAAATGTTACATAGTTGTTACATAACTGTTACATAGTTGTTATATAACTGTTACTTTTGTGTTTGCAGGGTAAATACAAAAAAAAACAATAAAATAAAAATGGAAATAGAATTAATAACAAAATTTAAAAACGCCAAAAGCATCAACAAATTTAAAAAATACAAAAAGTAAAAAAAAGAAATAAACGCTGAATTCGTATTTGTCAGAATGTATCCGGGTTTCAGATCCTTTGAGTCAGGACCCAAATTCTAAATTTGCGATTACATCATCAGAAAGATGTAAATGTTTGTAAAAATAAAACAATTTTTCAAACTTCCTTCCTGCATTTTGGATCCGCTATTTTGAATTTTGAATATCTTATTATATCGGATTGGTAATAAAGTCCCAAACCCTGCAAACACAAAAGTAACAGTTACGTAACAACTATGTAACATTTATGTAACAATGTAATCATTAAGTAAATATTAAATAACTGTTACTTTCCGTGGTGTTTGCAGGGAAAGTACGTCCGATTGCGTCCGAGTAACTACATTTTCATTGGTATTAAGTAATTTACTACATTTTGATCCGCCATTTTAATTTTAAAAGTTGTATTTTAGTGATCCCGAAAGCAACCGAGAAACATTTTTTTGTAACATAATTATGATTACACAATTTCAGTATGCGCGGGCTTTTGATTGCACAAATTTAACCAATCACAATTCATCATTTCAAAAAGTATTTTCATTCCTTTTACATTAACTATTGGTAACGAGGGCAACGGAGTTGACTTTTGCGGAGACTATATATCTCATAAAAAATGACATTTTAAAAATGGGTGAGTATAAACCCACTTTTCTCACATTTTATAGGCTAAATATTAGAAAAACTGGATCATTTAAAACATTGCCGCGTAATCTGTCAGTCGGACACTTTTCAATTTCAAGACTTGTTAAAACTCGTCCGGTGAAGACTTACGATATTTTTAACATCCCCAATCTAAATAAATAGTTTTTATTTTTGCAATTAAACATCTTCTAAAGATACTTAAGTAAAATCCGAAGTGAAACAAAAGAAAAAAAAACAACAGAAAGATCTCGAATTGATCGCGCCACAGTATTCGCTCAAAGAAGGAAGAATAAGTTTTTTTTTTTAATTGTGGGACATTTTTAAAAGCGTGGGAATAAAAGATTAAGAAAAATGGGAGATTTTGAAAAGTTGGAGGAAGTAAAACCCTTTGAGATGTCATCTAATAAAGATGTGAAGCAATTGAATGCGGCGTCGAAATGGAAGTCGAGAGTTTTGTTCAGTGAACCATGCAAATCTAATGATTGGAATAAAATCATCGAAAAACAAGTAGCGATTTTACGTGTCAGTTTACCATTTTTGACCCAACGTCAAATTCGTGGAAAAGCTTTGAAAATTTGTGGAATTCCAAGCGTCATGGGAAATTTGCCAAGGCATGTCATCAATTTTTCCCTTGTTTTATACTAATCGTAACATAAAATCATTTTTGTTATAATTAAGAAAAAGATAATAGATGTAACAGTTTTTATTTTAAATTTAAATTGTTTAGACGATGATACGTCAACCACTGACAGATTACGTATACGTTTTACATACAAATATATTTTAATTTTGTCAAATTCAATATGTTTTAAATGATTTACCTTAACAATTGAAAAGAAGATTTTATTCTATTAATTATTTATTATTTTCATTAAATTAATATAAAAATGTTAATTATATTTATTAATTCCCAGTAAACGAAAACGAATAGAAAGTTAAAAATACGAATTGAAATGAATTCGAATTAAAATGAATTAAAACGCATGAAAATGATTAATTGAATCCACTTTTTAATTCATTTTAATTCACTTGAATTCATTTCTATTTGTTTCCGTTTACTGGGTTGTACACCCTAATATGATTGATCAGTTTTAAAACATTTATTGTAGGTCTTATTCTCCTTGGAATTTGAAAAAGGAAAATTTCCAACTGAATTATAGGCCCAAATATTTGAAAAGTCCCTTTTTAAAAAAAAAATTGAAGAAAGAACACAACGAGATAACTGACAGTAAAAATATATTCCCAAATGAACCACACCGACGAATCAAAATGGAAATTAAATCGCCGATATTAACAAAGCCTAATTCTCCCGAACTTACAATTTCGTCAAGTCCATTGTCAAAAATATCCCAGGAATCTGGTTTCCACTTACTATCGAATTCTACAGAAAAACCAGATATTTCAAGTCATGTCATAAACGATACAGAAATAATTTCTTCGTCTTTAAGTTTAGACACTTACGTCGAAGGTTCAATTATGGATAAAAACGTGTCAGAAACTCAAGAATCACAAAATTCCGACATTTCTGATGTACGATCCCTGAATGTGATAAGTCCTAAAAATGGTGCCATTGACATCATTCCTGCGAGAGACGTAAAAAGCATGTACACCGAACAGTCGATTAGCAGTTGTTATTCTTGCTATGTATATCAAGAACCACAAACATCTGAAACTGACAGCGATCGTACAGAGTCGTACTTGTCTTTTTCTGATAAGAGAAAAAAAAAGACAAATTTAAGTATGAAATCTTTTAAAAAACTTGAAAATTCTGAGATAGATTATTGCGTCTTTACAAACGATAGTTCGAATCTTACCAATGTCATGTCGCCATATTCAAAACGTTTAAGTTTATCGTTAAATTCTACAAAGTCAGATATTTGCATTATACCCAGGAAAAAATTAATGTCTCAAGCATGTTCAGAATTTGATAAAAGATCCATGTCGAAAGATCTTTTACCCTATGGCAATAATCATCTAAACACATCGTTCAATGAAGTTATTCCTGACGAAACATCTTTGACAGAATTTCTTATTACGCCGAATGATTCTTTCGAAGATATTGAAGAAATCGTAAAAGAAAAAGTAAATGACATATTAATGATATTACAAGTTAAAGAAGAAAATAATTTTTAGACGTCTGTATTTGTTCCCATTTACATAAATTTTAACCTTATTGTACACAAGGGCTTAATACTTAGCTTTACATCATGTAGAAAACATGTAAACATCTTTATAATTCGACTTTGAATTATATTAATGTTATTTAAATGTAAATCAAATTCTCAAAGAAAGTACAAATGTATAAAACTTAAAGAACTGCGATAGTATTACACATTTTATAAATAAACGTGTTTATAATGAAATTGATCTTTTCTAATAGCAATTCATTAATATAACTGAGTTTAATAATTTACATAGCAATCTGATCAACATCAGTTCGTAACAAATCTTTATCGTTTTTTACTCGAGCCAAAACCAGAGAATCCCATTATGGCTGCCATTTCGTCCGAAGGTCCTGCGTCATCATCGTCGTTCTCGTCTTCAATTTTTCTTTTTCGGTCTTTCCTTTTTTCTTTTCTGTATTCTTTAATTTTTTCTTCCTGTAACATTTATAAAATAAATTAATGTTTTGCTTTAAAAATAGAATTTTGCAAGAAATTTATTTACCTCTTCTTTTAATTCTTGTACTCTCTTCTCCAAGTCGTAGTCCTTTTTCTTTTCTTCTAATTTCTTTTTATTTTGTGCAAATCGAGCTCTAACTTGATCAAGTGATGATCTTTCGATTTTCATGCTCATACCAAGATTTCGCTGATCTGTAATTCAACATAGTATGAGATTTAAATTTAATAATTGATTAAAAATAGATCCTTACGTTTGGTTCCGTTGATGTGATCCAAGAAATTGATGGAATCTTTAACGACACAGTCACAAACATTGCAGTAATATCTGAAAAGAAACGTAACGATCAAATTGATGTAAACTAAAAACGGCAAAAGAATTTTATAGAATATAAAAATGTAGATTACCCTCCAGTCTGTGACGATGGTGTATTTTTGTTAATTACAACGCTTTTGCCAAGCTTTGACTCAAGATCAACTTTGTAGTCTCGTTGCTTCAACAACTCTCGCTTGACAGCAGGTTGTTTTGGCAGTCCAAGTTCGTCTTCTGCCAATTCTTCTTGTAATCGCTGTAAAGCGATTTTTTCGTATTCTTCTCGATTCCATTTTCTTCTGTGATCATCAGGTCGCTACAGAAAAGACGTTATTTTAGTAAATTATAAAATTGAACGATTTGATACAAAAACATGTTTGAGGTTATGTTAAAAGTTTCTTTTAGCGTTATTTTTGGAGTGATTTTTACTACGTTATTACTTTTAAGAAATTGATAAATTACTTTACATACCATAGACATTTTTCAAACCGCAAAAAAAAGGTATCCTGTTATTTAAAATAAGTTATTTTTATGCAGTTCACTTGACAGTACAAACGCATTCGCAAAACCATAAACATAGTAAAAGTAATCATACTGCCACCTAACGGAATCATAATAAATTACATTTTTCCAGTTTTTTAGAGAGGTCTCTTGATCACTTTTTTTTCAGGTGTACATGGTACAACCTTAAGGGGATTTTAAACTGGTCCGCCGGTAAGGTAGGGAATTTCAGTAAAATACAAAGTGTAAATTAAAGATGACTGAATCGAATTTTTCAAAATTCGATATTTTTAATTACTGTAGACGGTATACTAGAAAATGAAATTGAAGTTAATTGAGAATTGATCGAGAATTTTCGGAAATAAGTGATTTTTATTTAAAATTAAAATTAAAAATTCGATTCAGTCATTTTTTATTTAGTTTTTAGTGAAATTTCTACTTTATCGACGGAGCACTTTAGGATCTCCGTAAGGTCCATGCCATTTTCTAGAATACCGTCTACAGTAATTAAAAAAATGCCAAAGTTTGAAAAATTCGATTGTCATCTTTAATTTACACTATGTATGTATTTTACTGAAATTCCCTACTTTACCGGCGGACCAATTATTAAATATGTAGAATTTTTTTTCTGAAATAAATAACAATCACTTATTTCAGAAAATTCTCGATCAGTTCTCTATTAATATCTTTGTTAAAATTCTACATATTTAATAATTGGTCCGACGGTAAGGTAGGGAGTTTCAGTAAGATACATAGTGTAAATTAAAGATGACTGAATCGTATTTTTCAAAATTCAGCATTTTTAATTACTGTAGACTGTATCCTAGAAAATCGCATGGACCTTGCCGAGGTCCTAAAGTGCTCCGTCAAAAAAGTAGAAATTTTCACTAAAATCTAAATAAAAAATGACTGCATCGATCTTTAAAAATGTTGGCTCTGAAAAAACAATTTTAATCACAAATACCAAAGATATTAATAGAGAACTGATCAAGAAATAAATAAAAATCACTTAATTCTCGGTCAATTCTCAATTAATTTCCATGTCATTTTCTATAGAATACCGTCTACAGTAATTAAAAATGCCGAATTTTGACAAATTCGACTCAGTCGCCTTTAATTTACACTATGTATTTTACTGAAACTCGCTACCTTACCGACGGACCAATATAGAACCCCCTTAAGATCCACCGATAAGGTAGGTATTTTCACTAAAAACCGTAAATAAAAAGTGACTGAAACTATTTTTAGTAATTCGGACTCTGTAAGGGCAATTTTAATTACTATAGACGATATCATAGACAATTCCAAAGAAATTAATTGAGAATTGACCGAGAATTGTCGGAAATAAATAAAAATCACTTATTTCAGAATCAGTTTTCAATTAATATCTTTGGTATTTTCTAGGAAACTGTTTATAATGCTGAGAATTTCCCTTACAGAGCCCGAATTTTAAAAATGTTATTCGGTCATCTTTAATTTACGTTTTTTAGTGAAATTTCCTATCTTACCGGCGGACCACTTTGGAGTCATTTTTTAAATTAAATATGTATATACAAATGAAGTATAACTTTCTGGAAAATTTTATTTGGCATATCTATTATGTTAAATAATATAGCATTTACAAAACACAAGAAATTATATAAATTAAAATATAATATTATGACCACGATAAGAACAAATTTTTGGTGCAAATTTCTGCTTTACCGATCGTCGGTTAATTCAAAACCATAACACATCTACTCCAGATACTTTATAAAATAATCATGCGGTGTTTAATCAATGAATGTATGTATGTATAAATATAGAGAAAAAAACTGTTATAACAGATAAGAAATATAGTAATGTAGATCAATTATCAAATTCATAAATCCCATGTGTCACTTATATATTATTGTTGACTTGTGTTGTGTTTGTTGTTTTGTCACATAACACAATTTTTTCGACAATTGTCATAAATAATCAAGAACATTGATAATTAATACATCTACGCTCTGTGGTATAAATATACATATATACATTATATATACTTATTTTATGTAACAATTTTTTGTATTTATAGGTTAGTCTGATAAAAAGCGAAATTGAAGTTTGTCGTGTTGAATATATAAATGTTTATATAATAAATAAGTGTAAAATACAAATATTTTGGTAATTATGGACTTTTTTGTTGAGTTATAATCCGTACCAAGTGTACCGTTAAATCTTTATGTGATGAGTAAATATTAGAGTAGCGCAAAAAATAAGAAAAGTTTGAATTTTGACAAGCATACACTGTAAAAAATCGTAATGAAATTGCCCACATATAATAGTTATTTTACAAGCTTGTTGTAATTTCTCTACACTTAATGTAACAAATTTTATGTAATAAATTTACAAAGGTATAATGGTAATTTATAACTTCATTGGAAATTTACTACATTAAGCGTAGGAAAATTACAATAATCTTTGTAAAATTACTGTTATATGTGGGCAATTTTATTACGAAGTTGTTACAGTATACATCACAAGTAAATTCAGTATGTGAAAAAGAGTACGCTCAATTTTTTTCAGATTTTTTGGTCAATATTTAGAGGTCGCTGTCATTGCTTAAAGGTTGTTTGATGCAACAAATGCTATTGAATTGATATAATACATGCTATGACGATGAATGATAAATGATAATTTTTTTTAATAACATAGACATTCTAATGTACATTTTAAGAGGTCATGAACCTATTTTAATCTAATAGAATATGAGATATGATTTTTTGAATATTTTTGTTACCATTTTGATTTAAAAAATCTGTATTATATATAATAAAAATCTAACAACATGCTATTATTTTATTCATAAAATATACATCCTCGCGCACATTTTAAGAGGTCGTGAATCTATTTTGGTCTTGTAGAATATTTTTATTTTTTTTTATTTTATTTTATAAACGGGTATTTGCCCATAATTTCCACGATATAACAATAAAAGTATATATAACATATGTAACTGCATAATAATAATAATTTAAAATAGTATTTCACAACATACAATTAAAAAACATAAAAAGAAAAAAAAAAAATAATTTATGATAAATAGTAAGAATTACAGTATACTAGTATTCTCGCACTACATATTTTAATTTCAGTTTCGCTGTCGATGGTTGAAGTTCTCGTAGCTCTCTCAAATTAAGTTTCCCCTGTCGATTTAGTTCATTAAATAGGTGACAAATCCTATATAGTGGTGCATTTGAGATGTAATTCCTTGTAGGAACCGGTAGTTGAAAAATATTTGTCACCCGTAGAGAATATAAGATATGATTTATTAAATCCTTTTTTGAACGATTTCGATTAAAAAAATGTCTGTGTTTAGTGTAACAAAAATTTACGAATATGCTATTATTTTTTTTCACATAATAGACATTTTATCGAACATTTTGTGACATCGATGACCTTATTATGTGAAATAGAACCAGATATGTAATTTTTTTTAAATCGTTGGGTACATCATTTCATAAAATAAGTGACTAGATGTACGTTAATAATGGTAAGATTTTGTTAATAACAATTATAATGCTGCAGTTGATGTAAGGTGTTAATAACGATACGTATATGCAATTTTGAAATAAATTTTATTCATTTTATATATTCAATTTACGAAAATTTCATATATTATAAATAATTGAGGTGGTATAATAAGTTAAAAATTCATTATATACTTTAATTTTTTGAACATATTAAGTCCTTCTTGCTAACATCTTTTTTAAGATGAAGGAAATAATTTCCGATGGTATTCAACACTTTGCATTAGGTACTGAAATGTTCCTTAACTTTTGCTAACAAAATATGACATTGAGCAAGTGCAACACCATGCTCAACAACATCATTCACGACTTTTATGTCTTTCGCAATTTTCATAGCCTCAGTATAACTAACATTTTCATGCCACAAATTAGGGTCAATTTGTAAAAAATTTAATGGTAATTTGTAGTTAACAAAATGCATTAAGCTATTTTTTATTATGAAATTATAAATTTTAGCTTTTAGTATGTTAGATTGGCTTGCTGATATTCTTATTGGAAGCATTTCTAACTCTCTGCACTCTGTTTATTGATAAGTGCACTTTTATTATATAAAGTCTAAAAATGCAGGTTTTATTTACAATAAATGTAATTCTAACTAATCTAAAAGATAAAAAAACTTTATGTAATCAGGTCGTAGATATCGCAAAATGCTTGATAAAATGTACATTATGTGAAAAAAGAATTATAACATATTGGTAAATTTTTTTTTACATAAAACACATTTGTTTAATTGAAATTGTCAAAAAAAAAAGGTTCAAAAAATCATATATAATTTTCTACTAGACCAAAATATAGGATCACGACCACTTAAAATGTGCTTGAGAATGTCCATTTTATGAAAAAAAGGAATAGCATATTGTTAGATTTTTGTTACATAAAATACAGAGATTTTTTAAATCAAAAGTGTCAAAAAAAAAAAATTAACAAAATGATATCTTATATTCTACTAGATTAAAATAGGTTCACGACTTCTTCAAATGTGTGTTAGAATGTCTATGTTATTAACAAAAAATAATTATTTATCACTCATCGTCCATAACATGTACTATATTAATTCAATGGCATTTGTTGCATCAAACAACCTTTAAGCGATGACAGCGACCTCTAAATATTGATCAAAAAATCTGAAAAAAATGGAGAGTATTCTTTTTCACATACTGAATCTACTTATGATGTACACTGTAACAAATTCGTAATGAAATTGTCCGCACAGACCGGTAATTTTACAAAGTTCATTGTAATTTTACTTACGATGTATGCTTGTCAAAATTTAAACTTCTTTTATTTTTGCGCCACCCTACTAAATATGAACATATATATAAACTATTTAACGGCATAACAAAATTAAAAAATTTATTTATAAAATAAGTCAGATATTTCAGCATTTTACCAAAATTAGAAATTATTTATTATTTAAACAAATGTTTACTTCATTTTTAAGTATGTACGATAATTATATAAATAAATCGGTGCTCCTATTATGAAAGTTACATATTTAATATTGGGTTTGCATGTTTTCATTGTCACTTAATCAGCATAGTGCTTGAAAGTTAATTTATATTATACTTTAAGTAGTTACTTTAAGGATTTGTAACGATATTGTATTTTGTTAAAAATAAAAAAATGTAATCCAACAAGACTTGCATGTATTTATATATGTACACGATTTTATTGAATAAATTATTATTACTATTATAATTATTTACAATGTTATTGTTCTTCCATGTCATAAGGAAAAAAAAAGAAATTGAATTTATGAAAATTGTTGAAGTAGTCGAATTGTTGTCCATTCCATTGTTATAGTATTTAATAAATTAATCAAAATAGATATATTAACAAACAAAAAATTAATTTTCTTTTAGAAACCTGTTATATATCCACTCCAATACATAACTATTTTGTCTTTACACAGTTTCGTAATAATTTAAAGTATATTACCTGATATTTCTGCAATTGTTCATGTATTTTCCATAAAGAATTATTAAAACACTAATATAAACAATTTTGTTAAGTTATAAAAGTGACTTCCACATAAATTTGTTACTTGTTTAATGTTTTATAAATAGTAAATAAAAAAGTAAATTATTTTTGTTTTCTTTTTTACCTTTGTTATTACAATGATAATTTAGTAACTTGCTAGCTGTATTTATTACTTGTTAATCTTTATTACTTATTATTACAATTTTAAAAAAGTTGTATTTTAACTACATGTTATATTGGAAATAAGTCGATTCTTGCTTCACATAGAAGTACAAGCTGTGCGTAAAAACTACCCGTAATATGTTGCAAATTTACGACAAGCGAACAATGAAAAAGAATTACATTTTCAAAACCAAAATCATTTAAAAATAAGTCGCAATTAACCCTTTTCATGTCAAATGGACATAGAACAAAACTAATAGCAGATTTGAAAAGTACGGATAGGTACGTCAGAAAATTTAACATTTTTTTGCTTATCATTACACAGATAAATATTCACTTGAAAATCACAAAATAATTGTGGCCTTTCGACATGAAAAGGGTTAATTGAAAGAATTGTAAAAACTTAACAAAATTCTAATTTTTTATATTTGTTGATTATGTACGATTTATAAACCCATATTTTCATTTTCTACGTTTCCAACATAACATGCTAGTTAAAATACTACTTTTTTTTGTAGTATTTATTTCTGTTCTCGTGATTAAGTGACAATTAGTAATATAATATAGAAAATTGATTAATAGTTGTTGTGTAGGAGTGTATAATAAGAAAAATAAATAACGGGTCGGCTTTGTCCTATAATTACAGTTTCTTATTAATATTTAGTGTGTCTACTATTTCCGATGGTGAGGTAAATACGATTCCGCTACAATTGTTTATTTTATTTTTTGTTATTACTTAACATGGTTTTTATTATATTTTAATGTGTAATGTTAATGGTAATTATTTAATTTTATTGTATATTGGTTGTGATGTTAATAAATATGTTTCGGGTTGTTGTAGTTTTGAAAATTACAACATTGAATGTCGAAACGTCAACTTGCATGTTGTGAGTTAAAGAAATTTAATTTTTTTCACAGGAGAAGATCGAGAAATGAGCATGGTGCGCTTTAACAAAAATTAAATAAAAAGGTCTTACATCTAGAAAATTAGTAGAGATTCTGTATTTACAATGTTGATAGATGCGAAAAATCAAAAAACTAAAATAATCTGTGGAGAGATTTTTAAATAAATCCACTTTGAACAGTTTTGCGCACGAAGTACGATATTTTGGAAATATGGCATGGCTTTATATGAATAGAAAGGAAAAAATGATATAATAATAATTTTTAAGTGGTAATTCTATTAAACTTTTATTATTTCAACATTTTAGTACTAATAAAATATAAAAATGTAACATAATTGCATAATTTAAACATGTAAAGCATTATATCTACAAAAAGCGCTCAAAAGGTGTTTCGGTTAATTATAATATTCATTTCCCAGGAAGACTTTAAGAAATCAAAATGTACGAACTCCATCGCCTGCTCCACAGAAAATGCTTTCACCGTTTTTTTCACAGAACTGTTCTATGTGAAAAAAAACTGCATGAACCTTTGGTGTAACGCTGACACCTAAGTCTACCTAGCTCTTTTTGAAAGCTTCTATACATGCTTTGTAATTTTGGAGAAGATTATTTCCGAAGCACGCAGAAACTACTTTTTTGAAGTCGTCAAATACTTTAACATACTTAGATATTGCTAGATTTTCAAACTGGCGCAGAAGGTCTACTTTATCCAAATGTGTTTTGCATGCATTTCCCAGAACCTCCTCGTCTGATTTCACGCTGAACGTGACAAGCTTTTGTCCATGACAGCGACTCCTTTTCACACTCTTTCAACATATGCTTGAAAACAGTATTAACAATGCCAAGCATAAGGTGTAATTCTGGCGGTGGAATAATGTCTAAGAATGTTTTGCCTCCAACAGTTGTAATTAGCGGTAGATGAATGCAGTTGAAATAATCTTTCGCTTTGTTTTTTGAACCTTTTCCTTTACAGTTTTTAGATATCAGACAATTGATAGATAAGCGACATAAACATTCTGAAAATAAAACTACCAAAACAAAACAAAACACATTTAACCTTGTGTTGCAGAGCGAAGTACAAGTTTATTTTTACAATTAATAAACTATTAATAATTATAAAATTTAGTATAAACGGTTACTATAAACATTTAATACAAAATTATTTTGCATTTTCTATTTATAAGTAAAAAATGGTGCCAGCATCTTTGAAATACTGTACTTCGTGCTCAAAAATGTTTAATGTGGATTTATTTAAAAATCTCTCCACAGATTATTTTAGTTTTTTGATTTTTCTCATCTATGAACATTGTAAATACAGAATCACTACTAATTTTCTAGGTGTAAGACCTTTTTATTTCATTTTAGTTAAGACGCACCATGTGAGATGAACTGAAGTAATAATATTATTAAATATCCACGGTGAGCTTCGATCAAGTTTAAATAAAAGTATCGTGCACATCACAGATTTCTTCTGGGGTCTTTTTGGGATTGCCTAACAGTTATTTTAACCCATTAACGCTCAGACGGACGGATTTTCAGTATTAGTTTGAACATCGATAATTTGTATATAAATACCTTTAGAAACATTTGAGCTCCGCTGTTTCCAACGTAAAATTGTATGCCCTTTCGGAATCTTTCAATAAAATCTCGATAAAATGAACCGTAAAAAAACTATGCACGTTTTTCTGTTAAAAAACATTGTTTTTTACATTTTGTTTTTCGGTATAACATCACTTTTACCTCGAAATTGTGTTGGAAAACATATCCAAGTTGAATATATCGCGTCCATGGACCTCCAGGATTAAAATGTACCATAACAGAATTCATCATTTAACATGGAAGTTTTCGAAATGGCGCCTAGAAGCTCAAAATTCTTTTTAAAACTTAACCATTTTTTTTCTTAAAAACTATACACTTTAGAGAAAATTTTCTAAGAACAACAATGCTTTGGAATAAGTCCAAGAATTCTCTCAAATGTTATCAACATGCAATAATACACTGCTTGATTTTTCAAAAATTCAAAAAATCGAAATTTTGAAAAAATTCATTTAAAATATCTGAAAAAAATTTGAGTAGCTTCTTTAAATAATTCTAAGATATTTTTGTTCTAAGGAAATTTTCTGTAAAGTCTATAGTTTTCATGAAGATAAATTATTAAACTTTTCTATATTTCAAGACCAATAATTTATTTTCTTGGAAACTATAGGCATTAGAGAAAATTTTCTTACAATAAAAATATTTTAGAACTATTTAAAGAACCTACTCAAATTTTTAAAATAACTTTTTTCAAAATTTCGATTTTTCGAATTTTTGAAAAATCAAGTAGTGCATTATAGCATGCTGATAAAATTTGGGAGTATTCTTTGACTCATTCCAAAGCATTGTTGTTCTTAGAAAATTGTCTCTAAAGTCTATAGTTTTTAAGAAAAAAATGGTTAAGTTTTAAAAAGAATTTTGAGCTTCTAGGAGCCATTTTGAAAACTGCCATCTTGAATTATGAAGTCAGATATGGTACGTTTTAATCCTGGGGGTCCATGGACGCGATATTTTGAACTTAGATATGTTCCCAACGCCATTTCGAGGTGAAAGTGATGTTTTTGTGAAAAACAAAACGTAAAAAACCATGTTTTTTAACAGAAAAACGTGTATAACTTTTTTGCGGTTCATTTTCTCGAAATTCTATTGAAAGATTCTGAAAGAGCATACAATTTTACGTTATAAACAGTGGAGCTCATATTTTTCTAAAGGCATTTATATACAAATTATCGCTGTTCAAACTAATGCTGACAATTCGTCCGTCTGAGCGTTAATGGGTTAAGCTGTCAATGAAAATGATCGCCAGGAGGAAACTCAAAATAACTCAATTTTTTGTATTCTTTTTTAAGATTTTAGTAAATACTTCCATAACAATAGCATCTAGACCTAATTTGCATTGCAAATTTCTTCTGGGGTCGTTTTGGGATTTCCTAACGATTATTTTAAGTCGTCAATGAAAATGATCGCCAGTGGGGAAACTCAAAATAACTCAATTTAAACAATTTTTTTAAAGGTTTTTGTAAATATTTCCGTCAAAATAGCATTTAGATCTAGTTTTTTAGCATTAAAACTTAATTTTTTAATCAGAAAGACAATCCCGATATGTGTAAACTACTTTTATACTTTTTAATTCAAAGGATGTTCAAAAATAACTAAAAATAAGTAGATTTTGTTGTTTTTTTTGTCAATTTCTTTTTTATAATGTTATTATCCGTGACATTTATAATGATATTATCCATAGGCCTATGGTAATTTTGTCACGGATAATAACATTATAACAAAGAAATTGACAAAAAAAAAGCAACAAAATCTACTTATTTTTAGTTATTTTTGAACATCTTTTGAATTAAAAAGTATAAGAGTAGTTTACAAATATCGGGATTATCTTTTTGATTAAAAAATTAAGTTTTAATGCCAAAAAACTAGATCTAAATGCTATTTTGACGGAAATATTTACAAAAACCTTTTAAAAAATTTTTTAAATTGAGTTATTTCGAGTTTCCTCCTGGCAATCATTTTCATTCACGGCTTAAAATAATTGTTAGGCAATCTCAAAAAGACCCCAGAAGAAATCTGCGATGTGCACAATACTTTTGTTTAAACTTGATCGAAGCTCACTGTGTATCGTGTGACAAATTAATTATTTGAATATCTACAATTAGAGTGTTTGAAAATTTTCCTCAACGTTTCGAACAACTCGTGTTCATTTTCAAGAGACTACTAAGTTTTAAAACACGATGATTCTAATGATTTTATAGGATCTTTGTAAACTGTTGTGTAATAATCGGTATCCGAAAATAATAATTCCATTTGTTGTATATAGGTGTTTTTATCTAACGCTACCGTTACATTGCCTTTATCTTCTGGTTTAAACATTACGTCTCTTGAAAATGAACACGAGTTGTTCGAAACGTTGAGGAACACTTTAAATTGGACAAAGCCGACGCTTTATTTATTTTTTTTTAATTGATTAATATTTGACAAATTAATAAAATTTGAAGTGCAAAGGTTCCAATCTACATGAAACGAAAAATGAACAATGAAATGGATGTATCAGACTGCCTAATTAAAAAAGGTATGTATGAAATGAATCGCAACAATATTTTAAGTCAGGAATATATATATTTCTCTATATATCTGCATACAAATATATTTTCATACTATTTTATTTCTTCTTTGACAAGTTTTTTTTTTATAACGGATGAAACTATTACATTTCAGTCTCCCTGGTAGAGAGAAACACTGAACCGGAAGGTTTGCCTCTTGTCAATCCGTACGCTGTTGGCAAAAGCTCGAAAAATGACCTTATGACACTCGCAGCTGAGATTCAAAAAGTTCGTACCCTTTCGATATTTCTAGTTCTAAATATGTGAATACGATGCATTTACATTTCCTTTCAAATATTCTATATTTATATACAATTATGTATTACAATAACTATCTTTACATCCAGGCTGACGATTACATCCAAGCAAACACTTGCAGTAAATTGCAAACAATCGTAGAACAGATGCAATTTCTGCGCGGTCAAGCCGAGCGCATTCTATTGGAAGCAAAAGAAAACACCTCACTTCATCATGTGGCTTGTAATTTCGTCAAACTACCTGGAAAAACGTACCACTTGTATCAACGCCAGTCTGGACAATCTTATTTGTCTATGTTAAGTCCAAAGGTAATTTGTCTTAAGTTTTTTTGAAATTCTAGTTAAGAAGTACGTTTTATTTTACAGGAGTGGGGCGAAACATGTCCGACACAGATTTATAAGGGTTCGTTTCGACTAGAACACGATCGCTCGTGGACTCCGTTGTCACAAATTGAAATCCGAGATAAAGAACTGTTGACAGTTGAGAAACTTTTTCGACAAACCGAAAATGTTCCAATGCCAGCGCTTAAAAATAGCTGATCAGTATCCTGAATAATACATTTTAAAGTGATTTTTAATATCGTGCAAATATACTTTTTCTTTCTGGTACTTACAAATACGACTATTCTTTTCGGCCTACATTTTTACACATTCCAACACTGTTGTCTATTGCAAGTAGGTGTTCATTTTTTTAAATTTTCAATTAGAAATTAAATACAAACTTTGTAAATAATTACGAAACGATTAAATATAGCATAATTTCTTAATTATAAAAGCAATAATTGAATTACCGTCCCATCTTGCTTTATCACATGTTGGCAATTGATGCCAAGACAGAGTTTACGACACGTTTGAAATAAAAAAAAGATAACAATTATCCCATTAACGCCTGAAATGACAATTTTTATACTTCATTTTCAATCAAGTATTTCGTATCAAAATCAAGATTCCGAGGTCGAAATTGAGTTTCAGCCATCAGGAATTCCAATATGGCGCCGAACTTTTATAAAATTCCAAAAAATTGGGAATTTTTTATTCCTGTCAATTTTTTTCGAGCTATTAGAATATTGGGATTCTATTGAAACTCTGAACAAAATACTTCAATTTTAAAGAAAAATTTTACTTTTATACCCCACATCATTGTAACGACCTCAAAATGGCCGAAACAATGAAAATTTCTTTGAAAAATTTCTGGACACTCTAACTCAAAAACTACATGCTGTTATAAAAAAATGCTAAGAATGAAAAGTTCTTAGAATTATTCGAGAAATATAGTGGAATTTTTTCAGATTTTTGTGATGACATTTTGAGAAATTTTTTTTCAAAATTTGTTTCAAAATCATAATTTATTTATGAAAAATTCTGAAAAAAATTCGGTGTATTTACTTATGAATTCTACGAGTTTTTTGTTCTTTGCAATTTTTTCCAAACTTTTTTTTACCAAATTACCAAATTTTTTTCAGAATTTTTCATAAATAAATTATGATTTTGAAAAAAAATTTCTCAAAATGTCATCGCAAAAATCTGAAAAAATTCCACTATATTTCTCGATTAATTCTAAGAACTTTTCATTCTTAGCATTTTTTAATAACAGCATGTAGTTTTTGAGTTGGAGTGTCCAGAAATTTTTCAAAGAAATTTTCATTGTTGACGCCATTTTGAGGTCGTTACAATGATGTAGGGTAAAAAATTAAATTTTTCCTTAAAATTGAAGTATTTTGTTCACCTTTGTTCAGAGTTTCAATAGAATCCCAATATTCTAATAGCTCGAAAAAAATTGATAAGTATAAAAAATTCCCAATTTTTTGGAATTTTTTTAAAAGTTCCGTGCCATATTGGAATTTCTGATGGCTGAAATTCAATTTTGACCTCGGAATCTTGAAGTGCGACCTCAGAAACAGTAGGATACGCACCTCTCAATTGTTTTCAACTTTGATTTTGATACGAAATACTTGATTGAAAATGAAGTATAAAAATTGTCATTTCAGGCGTCAATGGGTTAATGGGAAGAAACATTGAAATGCACGCCTGTTAAAGGAATTCAATACGAGAGATGAAATAACGTATCGTCAATGGTGCTGTTATGTTTTAGTCAGTCAGAATATAGTTATGTTTATTGAACTAGGTAACGACTGCTCATCAATTAATGAATCGTCCTTCCGAACCTTCGCCTCCAAGTGTCAGTAGAAGAGAACTTGATAATTCACTTCACATAAATCAAGGTACTGCCGCGGGGTCTGGACTCGCGACTTGCTTGCCTACGTCATGAAGTGTTAACACGATGAGCTGAAAGTAAAGTTTACATTATTTTTCCTTACAAATTAAAAAGTCCTTTAAATGCCTTATATTTATTAAATTCATATTCTGCCGCAATCTACAACTATCGCTACGAGTAATCTCTTTTATGTACATTTTGAGAAAAAAAAAAGAACCACGTATAAAGTAGACGCTATAGGTAAAATTATTTTTGCTGCAAGCTTGTAACTAAAGAATTGTCTTTATCACAAAATATTCAGAGGGCAAGCACCCTCCGAGGCGCGCCGCTATGGAATTCCGAACAATGGCCTTGAGAAATTCTCGGCGGGTTGAGCGAACTTGTGTCTGACCATGAAAGTTGCGACGGCTTCGGCAACTTTATCCGGGACATCTTCGTGCACGGCGTGTCCACACGCCGGGAGCACTTGCATTTGGAACTTGCCTTGCATTTGTCCTACCATCAATTCCTTATCTAATCTATCGACTCCGGCCAGCAACAATAATTTTGGAGCTGGAACGTTTAGGAAAGCACTCGACAAACCGTGAAACCATCCAGCCCAATGTTTTTCCGTCTGGGCTAAATCGATTCTCCAAGTGTAATTTCCAGCGTCGGTAGTGCTTGCAATCGCAGGAGGCAGTGGTGTATGGAGCTCTTCTTCTTCCAAAATTATGTCTTTTCGTAAGGATGAGGAACACTTGTCGTCTTCGTGCACATCTGTACTTGACGATGTATCATCCGACGCTAACTTATTGCTCGCAATATTCTTTATTTGACCAGGAACTGATACTTTTGCAGATTGAAGGTTGCGTATTTGTCCGCTTCGTACGCACCACTCGATAGCTTGTTGAATGGAAGTAAAACTTGTTGGGCGAGATCGTAAGAAACTTTGCATGGAAGTTAAAGCATCCATTGCAGTTCCTTCGACGACATCTATGACTACTACTCCTGACAAATTTGGTATTAATGGAGCTGCTCTTACGGCGACTGCTCCACCCATACTGTGGCCAACTAAAACGACCGAATTTTCATTGTCGATTGCAGCAATGATACCTGCTACATCCAACGCTAAAGTATGCGCCGAGAGATCTTCGTCGTTATCGGTGTGCGTATTTCCATGACCTCTAAGATCGATAGCCATGATTTGACATTGAATCATTGTTGATATTGATTTAGTAAACTCTGACCAAGTTAAAGCACTGTAACCACCACCGTGCAAAAGTACCAAGAGCGGTCCTTCGGTCCCTTGAATATATATACTGAAAGTACTTTTGTCTATGGTGACGGACTCCGTTTTATCAAAATATTGGGTCCACTGAACTGGTTCGTAATCTCTCTTGTAGTGCATCAATCTCGTTTTGTTGGCTTTAGAAAATGAACTTACGTTCATCCCAGACGGCGGTAGTTTTGTTTTTAAGATTGTTTTTTGCAAGGACGACATGATCAACACTGGTAATGTTCGACTATTGTTTCAAAGCAACATTGATTATATATAATTCGAATTGCTCGGAAAAGACGATTGTGTTCATTACGCTGAACTTGAATTCGCACCTATATCTTCTAGGTTAAACTTAACCTTGCAAGCTATATACGGCAAATAATTGATCAACATTTGCCATTAGTGTATGTATGTACATATTATTTTTTTTCTCCCGTTCGTCTTGCGGATCGCGGACTCTTTTCCATTGAAATCACCAGCTTCGTCAAAATTCGCAACGCTTCGGTAAACTTCGGACATCATCGGCAACAAGCGCTAATGTTACGTGACGAACTCTCGTTAAGAGACGCGACAGTAAGATGGAGCCGTAAGCGTCTTTGTAATTCCATAGATTTACAATTTGTAATTTGGAATTTTTATGCATTCGTTTCAATTTCGTAGAATATTGGTAAAATGTGAACCAAACAAACCAAAAAGTATACGAAAAATCTGTGTACGATTTAGTACGAAATAAGTTTCTTTCATTTGCGATTATACGCAAATAACCTCAAAGAAACGATTACTTTGGATTATCGAATGATTTGAACTGAAAACTCTAAAACAGAACATTTCTTCGAGAATTATGAAATATACAGAAAACGATATAAGTTTTCGATTAAATTTACAGAATTTAAAAATATTCTAAGACGCAATAAAACCATTTTTGGAATGCGTTAAATACGGTATCGTATACGATCGAATGAATTCAATTCTGGAATTACAGGTCGTATAAAATAGTATGAATTCTAATAAGAATCTCGGATAATATTGGGTAACAAAAAAAAGTCGATTTTTGTTTATCTTAAAATTCTTACGTTTATTGAATCTTTAGGTCACAGTGAACAAAAAAAGAGGTTGCAAACCTTTTTTTATTCGGTTAGTTCCATGCAAATCAAGAAAAAATTGCTTTTTTAGCCTTTTTTAAATCCCTACGAGTAAAAAATGCGACGTGATACAAATTTCTAGTAGAGCTTAAATGAAAGCTTAAAACATGAACTTTCAAACGAAAAATTGAAAAATCACTGTTAATATTGGGGGAACTTAATTTATGAAGCACCTCAAAAAAAAAAAAAAAAAAAATAGTTGTGGTGACAAGAACTGATAGAAAACGATTTTCCATGATCAGATTTTTGTTAACTGGTCCCATTATGGTTTTTGTAGTTACTGCTGAATGGAAAGTTAGACTTAAGAAATTTAAAATGACGGACACAATATGGCGGACTAAATTAAAAATAATGCGCGAACTCGCTTGAAACTTGTTACTCGGATATTTTTGAGGTTTCTAATCACTATTCAAAATTCAAAATGGCAGATCCAATATGGCGACCGAAATATTTGTAATTTACTCAAATTTCTTTATTATTTTGTTACCCAAGGGATTTCGAAGTCTCTGATTACAAATCTAAAATTTATTTTTTGATACGAGTAAAAATGAAGAACGGTATAATTTTATTAACATCAGTTGTATTATTACATTGAAGCTATAGTATTGGAGAAACATTTATATAAAATACAACACGAAATGTGCCTAGAAATTTGTATCACGTCGCATTTTTAACACATAAGGATTAAAAAAATTGTAAAAAAGCAAATTATGGTCGCACTTTTATCTCGATTTGCATGGAACTAACCGAATGAAAAAAGGTTTGTAACCTCTGTTACGGACGGAATCGATGTTTTATCAACTGCGGTACCCGGCGTAGGTTTTTTCCTACAAAGGTGGTTTTCCCTACGCCATTGCACATCCGAATGGGGGTACCTCTCAAAATGAAGCAGGCCTGTTAGGTAAATTATGTAAAAGGCTCTTCAAAATGGTGACGATCTCGTTACAATTATTTATAATTCGAATAATATAATATCGATGTATAATATGACGTTGTAGTCTATTTAAATGTTCGAGAGTTTGAAAAGTCGAACGAAGATGTGAAAAAGTGACGATCGGATTGAGAGAAAAACGTGTCGGAACATTGTCGGGTTAGGAAGTCCGCGTCGCGATAGGATCGTCACCGATTGATCGCAATAAATTTTGAATAGTTTTGTGGCCGATCAAAAACATAAAAATTTTAAGATAAACAAGAATCGACTTTTTTTTGTTACCTAGTGTAATCAATACGCCACTAGAAAGAAACAGAATGCAAAATATCGATTCCGTATACTTTCTGGTTTATTGGAAAATCCTGTTTGTCCACTTTCGTTTATAACAGCATTAGATAAAGAATATTATGTTCTAGACGTTATTCTAGGAAACAATAATGTTTGTAATCATTCATTACCGCTTATTTAAAGATCTCTTGGGGACCCATTAGGTTCAAATAATTAATAGCAGGGTTCCCTGCTTAAAAAAGTGGATATAATCGGACACAACCGGATAGAAACGGATGGAAAACAGGATAAAAGTACCTAATTAAGGATAAAAGTGGATTAAATGTCTGTATATTTCTATTCTAATTTCGACCTGATATTTACAGTTTTATGCGGGTTTGGGAAGTAGGAAATTAAAAAGTTAAAAGTTAATTTAAAAGTTAAAAAGTTAATTAACCCGTTTTTCGTCCCAAACGACAAAATTTGTCGCCGATTTTCATCCTCCGTAAATTTATGGATATCTTTGAGATAATCTTATGAAATGAAGGTTTCCGAAAGAAAACGTGGAAAAAGGCGAAAACTTTTTCAGTATATTGCAATTTTTTACAATTGTGTCAGGCCTCAGAATCCTGTGGCATAATGAGTTTTACTAAAAGTTGGTCAATATTATGATTTAAATTACAAAATGGCGTCCTCACAATGATGCTATTGATTCGTAATTTAATAAAACGCAAATAACAACAAAAATTCAAATCAATAGCGCCATTGAGAGGACGTCATTTTGTAATTTAAATCTTCACATTGGCCTACTTTAAGTAAAACTCATTATGCCACAGAATTTTGAGGCCGGACCCGATCCCATAACTCCTTCGCAATAAAAATTGCAGTTTTCTGAAAAAACGGACTTTCAGATCCGAAAAGAGCTTACCCAAAAACTATAGAAAACCTGCATTTCATAACAGTATCTCAAAGATAACCTTAAACTTATATCCATAAGTTTATATACAAACTGTGGGAATTAAAATTGTTAATTTTTTAATTTAATAAATGAAATAGTTCGTCGAAACGTCGCAAAAAAAAACTTATTTGGAAGTTTTTTGATTTTTAATTTCTTGGCTCGTTAAGATCGTTAGATTCTTTCATTTTTCAAAATATATAAATGTTTCATTTTATCACAAAACAATATTTTGGAGTTTACTTCACATATAGTTTTTCAAATTAATCTAGTGATTAAATTAATTCACACATTCAACGATTAATTTAATACTTTGTGAATTTATTATTCGGAGAATAATTTTTATGAAAATAAAACCATTTCTTTAAAAAATATTGTTTTTATAATTTTATAAAAAATAACAAAAAAAATGAATTAAATCATAAATAAAAGTTCCACTGTAGAAATATTTCAATTTTTAATTATATATATAAGTTCAAATCAGTTTACTGTAGAATTGCAGTTCGCAAGCTACATTTAAAAATAGAAAATATTTCCTCATATTTTGGAAAAAATGCCCAACTTACAAAATTCAGAATCACATTCGTTATAATTTGAGTAAAGAGTCAATAACGGTTTCATAACGCAATTCACAATGGAAATTCATAAAAATACAAGGTTAAATGAAAATATTGAATGTATTATTTTATTTAAGCCTTTAGTTATTAATTTAACTTATAATTAAATTCAAAGTTATTACCATTTTGATGGGGGTTTGGCTCGTTGATGTCAATATGGATTTTCTTTTTTATTTAAAAAATAAATTAATTTTTTAATTTTCAACTACCATATATCTGTGGTAGTATGGAAATAAAGCATAATTCATATGTAATTTTGAGTTATTTAACTTAAATCGTTATGATTTTATTAACATGAATTTAACAAATATTCTGTTCGCTATTTGATAGTAAATTAGTAGCAATTAACAACTCATATTATTAGACGTATTTTCATTCTGTGATAAAATACTTCAAATTTGAAACATCACAAACTGGAAAAATGGAATAACTTTTTCCAAGACGGTTGTATACACAAATCGACTTTTAGTATTTTAACTACAGTAAAGTCTTGTAGCAACGTATTTGTTCTAAAATATTTATTTCATAATATAATATAACATAAATGTAATATTATAACAAATAGTCTGGGTACTACCTATGTTGCTGTAACCTTTTATTTGTCCCCACTTGGAACAAGATTTTTTTTATGTATTTTTGGCCACTGAACACGAATTTTTCGGAGGGAATGCTAAAAAAACATGACAAAATTTGTTCCAGAGCAAAAAGAACAAAATTATTAAATTGTTTTAACAAATTGTTATAAACAATTAACCGACCACTTTGGAGTATTCCACCCAAAAAATTCGTGTTAAGCGGCCAAAAATACATAAAAAAAACATCGTTTCAAGTGGGGACATATAAGCTACGGCAACATAGGTAGCTCCTAGACTAAAAGTTTTACCGATTAATCTTTGCATTTTATATTGGTTTTGCCCGCAATTAAGCGAATGTAAAAACATTTTCACATAAACATAAAAAATTGATACGAGAATGAGAAATATAAAAACATAACCTTTAATGGAATTTATTTAATTAATTAATGGACAACCATTTGTTGCGGACTTATGTCCTTTTTAAAAAATTGCGTTTTAAAAAATAATGGACTTTTTTTCCATACCACCACGATATATAATAATAATAATAATAGTTTATTTATAAATAAATAATTCCCTTATTGCAAACCACATACCTACAATAGGCAATCGAGATGCCCGTGGTGGAATGAGGTTGTAGGATTAATATAATAATAAAATGAAATATATAACAAACAAACATAAAATATAAAAAGTATAAATATAAAAATAAGAATTTAAAAAATAACATAAAAATAAAAATAGATAAGTGAAGCAAGTATAAGATAACATTGTGGAGTTGAAGGAGAATAACAATATATAAGGTAACTATTTATTAAATTTGGATTAAATTGAAGGTTAAGTGAATCGTAAAAAAGATTATGAAATTCAGATAAGCGTGAAATATGCGATGCATAAATATTTATAGCGGAGAAAAATGACGCTTCTCATTGTCTTTATTATTGACGTGTTCCTTCAATCTATATGACGTGGATTACACTGTAAAAAATGTTAATGAAATTTACAATTTTATTGTGATTTTCATGCCTAAAAATATGGTGATATTCTCAAGTTAAACGTTGTAAATTTCCTACACTGAAGGTGGTAAAATTACAATATGAGGGGAAAAACCATTGGTGCAGTAAAATTAATTTTTACATTAAAATTCCAGATATGTTGGTTTTATTTTGCTTTTAAATATAAAACAGAGGAATATATTGTAAAATAAGTTGTATTTTAATATTTTAGAGCATTTTAAAGATGACGCTGAAACTAGCAGCGGATTCGAAAAAGCAGCGGTTCTCAACTGAAATGTAAAAATACTCTTTAGAGGATTAAAACTGCGCGTTTCAACAATTTTCTTGTGAAGCTTTCTCATACATCAAGAAACTATTTGCAATGCGTAGAAAAAAATTAACAAATTTTCCATCTATTGTTTATAACTATATTGTACCCTTCAGCAGCGGATTCAGTTTAAAACATTCAGATGTGCTCGTCTCAAACTGGAATACGCTGGAGACCTTAGTAATGACACTTGAAACGGAATAGCTCTGGCAAGAAAAAATTGTCAAGCTGGAGCAAACGAACACATCTTAAAGTGAATCCGCTGCTGAAGAGTAGAAAAATTGTTACAAACAATAGACGGACATTTTTTCTACATGTTGCAAATAGTTTCTTAATGTGTGGGAAAGCTTCATCAGAAAATTTGAGTTGAAACACGCAGTGAGTCCTGTGGAGACCTTATGTAGCCTTGTATTAGTTTAAACAATGTATAAACAATAGTTGGAAATTTTGTTTATTTTTTCTACGCATTGCAAATAGTTTCTTAATGTATGAGAAAGCTTCACAAGAAAATTTGAGTTGAAACGCGCAGTTTTAATCCTCTAAAGAGTATTTTTACATTTAAGTTGAGAACCGCTGCTTTGTCGAATCCGCTGCTAGTTTCAGGGTCATATTTTAAAGCTATAATCTTTTGTCGAAAGAAAACATTAAATCTAAAATCGTTTATTGATAGTAAAGCTTTGATCCAAAGCAAGTTTTAGAGCTGTAATCTTTTGTCGATAGTAAAACTCTTGTGGAAAGAAAACAGTAAAACTAAATTCTTTTGTTTTTGATACTACAACTTTGATCGCAACCCAGCAAAAAAAAATCGTTTCCATTAATGACGGGATTCAATGGAATTTAGCAGAATATCAAATATTTGTTTCCGCTTCTTCCCAATTCCTATGAATTCCTGGAAAAATTGCATTCAATGGAATTGAAAAGAATAAACAGTTTTTTTATTCCCTCGAATCTTTCTAAATTCTAAAGTATATGGTTCTTTTGCAGGTTAGATAAATGAAATAAAAAATATACGTGTATAATCCTTTTTGACACTCCGTGCGTAAAATGCAACTTTACGCATTTTATTTATTTTTTACATTTAAAAAAATTATTGTTCGGCATATGAACGTAAAATTTTTGTTAAACGAATGTGCACGCGTAGAAAAAACTTTTACGTCCTCATATCGAAGAGCACTAAGGCCATGTATTTTAGTTTAGTGGTTTTTGGTTAAAATCATTATTGCCTGGATATTTATTATATGGCAAAGATTTGTCGGCATTAACACAATCGATTTGGGAATTCCGGTATAGGGATTAAAAATTCCACGGAATTAATCACGGAATTCAAACCGTCTTCCTTTCTAGAGATGGAAAGGAATTAAAATTACTAGATGGCGAATTTCAGTGTGGGAATTTAAAAAAATAGATTACTTTACATTTTGCTGTGGGATTGAAAGGAATTAAAATGGTTTTCTGGTCATTTTTGAATCAGGAATTAAAATATTACCATAATCTTATTTCGTTCCTTTGGATCAGAAGGAATTTAAAGGAATTAAAATTATTTGCGAGTCAATCTCGATCTAGGAATAGAAAATACGACCCTAACCTTTTAACAAAATTTCAATTGATTGTCGTTAATCGGATTCCAGATATATCGTTGTCAAAGTCGCGGATTATACATAGAAAAATGCTGGAAATCTAAGTAGTAAAAGTCCGCACCTTTTGCGAACAACACAGTGCGGCCTATTACTACTGAAAATACTGCATTTTCCTATGTATAATCCGCCGTTTTAAAATCGTTTTTTTTAAACTTTCCGAGATGATAAAACTATCGAATTTTCCATTAGGTGTTAGTTCTCATCATACTCTACCCGAATTTGTCGGTTTCGGAGGTTCCAAGGCATCCTCCTTTTATCACATAATATAGAGTTCAAATTACCCGTCTGCATAAGGCTATTGCGCTTTAGTACATAACCGAAAATTTTTCCTATATTTTGTTGTAAATTTACTATTCTCTTAGAGAATTTAACCTTATCTATGAGGTAATATTACCGTAACCTGTAAAATCCACTTTCAATTGTAAATTTACAATTACAAGCTGATAGTCACAAAGGTCAAAGTAATATTCACAGTACCTACGTAAATTTACAATAATATTGCGTAAAAGTCCTACTTGTACACTGAGAGAAGTTTAAGAGAACACCGGTATTGCCTACTGTAGTACAGTAGCGCCAAATGTTAGAGACAACAGCGGCTCAGGTCGGAAGCGAACTGTCGTTCCAAATCATAATATAAATATTATTCCAGGGTTTTTAGGAATAACGAGAGCACTGCCGCATGTAAATATTGAGATAGCTATTGTATTGTTTTGAGATAACAGTCGTATCAAACTAAGAGAAACACAGTGCGGAAAGGAAATATTAAACAGATCTCTCTCTTTCGTATAGCAGTTGTCTCCTATGATACGACTTCTGTCTCAAACTTTCCTCGTGTAGCATGGGCAAGTTTCTGTCCCATTCTGCAAGTTGTAAATTTACATTTCCATTTTTTACAGTGTATACAAAGGTCATGAAATTAAAGCAAAAAAAGACAATAGAAAAAATCAGCCATTTTATTATATAAATAAAACTACATCTTTGTAATAACGATAAATTGAAGATGACACAGTCACAAATATCAAAAATTTGTAACTCGCGTATATACATTTAATGTTTGCGTAACAGTAGGCTACTGTTTTATTCATTGTATAAACATTCTTACATTTCAAATGTTGGAATAGGTTAAATATGAATTATGAATTAAATTTCCAAGCGAGACAACACTTTAAAAGCGATTCACACAAGGCGCTGTAACAATCTCAAGCGTAGAAAAATTACATAAACAATTTTGTTAACAAATTTCAGTGGTCAACACCAAAATGTTAATATCAGCAACCAAGTTTTCAAAAATGTAATTACCTTTCAAAAGTTGAAAATTCGAATTCTAGTCAAACTATTGACAAGATGGCTCTAAAACATGAAAAACGCAAACAAAAACATAACGCTAAAGTAAACTGCATTAATTTAATAAATTATATTATCATTTAATCAAAACTAAAAGAAACTTAACAGTTGATTTGGACTTTTTAACAATAATAAAATAAGAACAAATGTTTAATCAACAAATAGTTAAGTTGAAGGTTATGTTATATCGATTTTTTCTTTTGTAGTTGGATTTTAATCAATTGTCACGTTGTTGTACAAAGTAAAGGCACACAAAGAATATTGCAGTAGTTCTTCCCTTATTCTAATTTTTTCTCTTCTCCTATTATAATATTTCTCCTCACCGCTCTTACTACTTTCCTTAGAAGCACAAATGATACATAATTGCGCATGCGCTGCAAAAGAGAAAGCGAAACAGCAAACGTTTAGAGGGAGAGAGGAGAAAATTAGAATAAGAGAAGGAGTACTCTATTTTTAACCCTTAGTTCCGACGGCTATTTTAACCCATTAACCGCCAAATGCACTGGAATTTTCCCTCGAGTTCAGCATTTATTTCTCGCGATGAGAAATTTTTCAAAAAATTGTAATTTCCAATAATTTTTTGCAAAAATATGTAAAAGATCGCATCGACTTAAAACAAGTCATAAACGTGCACCCGATGTATTCACTAAAGGAATCATACTTAACTTTTTGTTATTGTCTTATTAACAAACTGGCGACCGATACGACAAAATATTTTTGCGTTTTTCAAAATTAGCCATAATCGTAAACGAAAGTATTTCTAGTTAAACAAAACTTATTACTCGGGGGGGTTTGGGGTTGCTGATTACGAATCTGTTGTTGATTTTGTTAAATCCAAAATAGCGAATCTAATATGGCGGATCAAAGTATTAAATATTCATCGATTTATGTGATTTTCAATATCCGCCTGTTTTTTGGGTCGCTGATATTGAATTTGTAGTCAGATTTTCAAAATTCAAAATAGAGGCTTCAAAATGGCGGACATTAGCTCTGAAATTTCAAATTACTAAAACGAAAAAATCCTTCTCTAAGTTTGAGCAAATTTCGTAAATTTTTTTCTCGGAACTAGTGTCATTCAGATAAAAATCGCAAAAGACACTTTTTCTTGGCAATATTGCATACAATAAGAAGAAATTTTTTGATTTGAGTAATTTGATATTTAGAGATAATCCGCCATTTTTAATTTCAAACATCTAATCATGAATTCGGAATCAACGACACAAAAAACATAAAGATACTGAAAGGCACAAAACTCGATGAATATTTTGGGTCTGCTATATTGGACCATTTTGAATTTAATTTTGAATTGAAAAATGCACAAATATTACGTCGTGTCGACCGCCATTTTGTAAATAAGACGATAACAAAAAAATCAAGCAGGATAGAGTATTTAGTGGACACATCGGGTGTACGATTATGACTATTTTTAAGTCGATACAAATGCGTTTTGACAAAAAATTTTAGGAGAAACGAAAAAAAAAAAAATGTGTCTAAAAATCATGATTTTTTACATATTTTTGCAAAAAAATATTAGAAATTTCAATTTTTTGAAAATATTCTCATCACCATTCGAAAGAGCGTACTTGAACTAATAAAATTAATGTATTTTCGATTTTTTTCCTTATGTGTTTCATGCGAATAATAAATGCTGAACTGAGGTAAAATTCCAGTGCATTCGGCGGTTAATAGGTCCCTCCCACTACTTGGGTCAAATATGTCCTGCCGTTTGAAAATGCTTACAGTTGTGCAATTTATAAAGTACAATTTGTATTTTCCCTGGGTCGAAAATGATCCAGGCGTCGGATTAAGGGTTCTTTCTCATTAGTTTTGTAAAAAAATATTGATTTGTTCTTTTACGAATTTCGATAGCTATAACTGTCTAGAATGTCATGCTAAAAGGACAAATCGAAATTCGTCATGGTTCAAAAGTTATGAGCTTCCGAGTTGACCGATTCAATGTAGGTAGCGAGCGTCGAGCCTTAATGGTACGTCGCGTCTGGTATATTGTCGACCTTTTGATCGGTACATGGCTTTTCTTTAATTTTCTATTTTTTACGTTAGATGGCGCCTGTTTACACTGACATTTTGGCAAAAATCGGTGGAAGTGGCCCTGGAAAACGGATAAGTCGTGACAATTACGGATTGGCAATAAGGCGTAATCCAAAATGACGTGGAAAAATGAGGAATGACGTATGGGCAACATTTTACCATAAAATATCAACTGACGAAGCGCCTCATCACGAGTACTGTCCTAGCGGGCCGAATTCCTAATGCAAGTGGCGGAAGGCAGAAGAGGCTGGAACTTTGGAATCTACAACCATCCCCATGCTATGGATTCTGAAGTACAGGAATTAATTCGACCAATTTCTAAAGATCTGGCATCCCAAGATTTGCCGGACCGATGCTGCAGAGGATTCATTCATGCTGAGAAAATATAACTAATAGAAATTCAAATGTTCGCGCACTAAATCACGTGACTCAGATGATGAGAACACCTCTGTACGTTAGGTAGAGTTAGTCTCAATCAATGCACCGTACTGAAAACATACTCCGTTTCGAGTAATCTATATCAAATAAAATCCGCTTTATTCCAAAGAATCGATTGCCAGTTCAATTTATTTCAACAGGTTATGGGCTCAGGCAAGCAGGGCAATTAACCGCTTTTGGAATAACCGCGTTGTTCGGGTTTATTTTTCGGTGTTTCGGAAAACCGTGCTCGTGTGGTTTGCAAACACGTGCTCGTGTGGTTTATGAACACGTGCAAAAAGTGAGGTTAGTCGGCCTTAGTGCAAAAGTGCAAAAAGGACATCAGGACCGAAAAATTAAGCAGAATGGATTCGGAATTGATGAGGATTAAAAAGTTGACCGAGAGGAAAATGGGACTTCTTGGAAGTTCCAGGTCAAAGTACTTCTTACTGCTAGCGAAGCATTTCAGGTGGCAAATGGTACGGAGGTAAAACCTGAACTTGCAGAAAACGCTACACAAGAAGTAATAACTCAACATGAGAAAAGTCTTCAGTCGTGGAAAAGAAGGGATGGACAAGCCCAGAAAATAATAGTAACCACGATAGGAGAACAAGCGTTACTCCACATAATAAATTGTGAGTCGTCAGCGGAAATGTGGTTGAAGTTAAATGCAGTGTATGAAAATACGTCCGCAACGAGCATACACATGCTTCAACAGCAGTGGTTCGCGCTCAAAAAAGGCTTGAATGAAACGATGTCCGATTATATTGCCAAGGTCATGGACTTAAGCATTCGCTTAAAAGCAAAGGGTGACAATGTATCGGACAGTATGATCACTACAACAATTCTGATGACGCTGTCTTCAGGGTATGCACATTTTACAGCAGCATGGGAATCCACAGCAGAGGAGCAACGGACAGTTGCTAATCTAACCTCAAGACTGGTGATGGAAGAAACCAGGCTGCAAGCTCGCGAGAAGGAGCAAGGGATTGCTCTAATAACAAAAGGCAAGGTGAACCACAAAAACAAAAAGATGCCAGGATCCTGTTTTAAATGCGGAAAACAAGGTCACTGGAAAAATGAGTGTCGCTCAAAAGCATATGTACAAGAAGGTATGGACAAAAAACGTCACGTTAAAGAGAAGCACCACGCAGACGCATTAGTGAGTTCGGTAAACGACAATAAAGACAGGTATCATGTAAGTGGCATATGGACTCAGGAGCAAGAAGCCATATGACAGGAAATAAAACATGGTTCGATACATATGAGCCCTTAGAAAATAGTGTTCAAGTACGCCTGGGAAATGCAACTTCTTTATCAGCAATAGGAGTTGGAAAAATAAATATACTCGCATTTAATGGGACAGATTGGATCCCAAAGTATCTAGATAAGGTGTTGTGTGTACCTGAACTAAAATATAATCTGTTCTCCCTAAGCGCAGTTTTAGACAAAGGGTTGGTCGAAAAGTCAACTAAAGTCACCTAAGCTGCAATGCACATTGGAAAAGGACAATAAAGTGGTAGCGATAGGTCAACGAATAAACAATTTATACGAAATGCAATTCAAAATTGTAGAACCGTATAATACGAGCTGGGTAGCGGAAAAAGAAGTGGCAGTGTCAAGGAAAAATGACGTATCTATGCAAACATGGCATGAAAGACTGGCACATCAGCAAATTGGAAAGTAAAGACATTTCTTAAAGACCAAGGAATAAAAACAACCGACACTGATCTCTTTTGCGAAGCCTGTACAATGGGTAAAGCACACAGACAGCCGTTTGTGGAGAGTTCCACAGAAACGACGAGGATTGGAGAAATCATCCATGCAGATCTGAGTGGACCTGTGGAAACAAAATCTCTAGGAAATGCAAGATACTTTTTAGTAATAAAAGATGATTACTCGAGATACAGAAAAGTGTATATACTCCAAAACAAATCAGATGTGACAAGGTGTGTCGCAGAATATATTAAAAGGTGCAGTGCAGAAACTGGTGAAAAGTAAACATTCTTCGAACAGACAATGGTAAGGAGTTTGTGAACGATAAGATGGCAAAAATACTGAATAAATACGGTATTCAGCATCAAAAGACAGTTCCGTATACGCCCCAACAAAATGGGAAAGCCGAGCGAGAAATACGCACTATCACCGAAGCAGCTAGAACCATGCTAATTGCAGGAAACCTTCCTAAGTATTTATGGGCAGAAGCAGTCAACACTGCGGTGTATGTGTTGAACAGAACTGCATCCCACAAAAGAACGGGCAAAGTGCCGTACGAGGTATGGTTTAGAAAAAGGCCTAATATAATGCATTTGCGAACGGTTGGCACCACAATATATGCACATATACCTGATCAGCTTCGAACTAAGTGGGATGCGAAAGCGAAAAAAGGTAGTCTAGTTGGATATGATGAAAATACCAAAGGTATCGTGTTTTGTTTAAAGATGAAAGGAAGATAAATATTTATCGAGACGTAACCTTTGCTCCAGAAAGAGTTTGATCTGAAAGTTTGTAAGTTAGAATCATTTCTAGGTGTTCAGTTTAAGTGTCTAAGCGACGGTTCTATCTTTATGAGTCAGACTCAATATGCGAAAAGAATCTTAGGCAGATTCAAAGTAGGAGAAGCCAATCCGGTGGCAATTCCTATAGACAATTATCAAAATCTGTCAATGTTGGAGGAAACAGATGTAAATAATTAAAATGCGATAATTGTACCATACAGACAAGCCGTAGGTAGCCTATTATACGTAGCGACTGTTAGTAGGCCGGATTTAGCTTATAGTGTTGGCATCGTCGGTCAATACCTAGAAAATCACGTTGGCGTACTACACTGGAGAGCAGTTAAGCGAATACTGAAATATTTAAAAGGTACCATAGATTACGGAATCCTGTTTCAAACCGGGTCAACAAATTTTAGGTTAGAAGCATTTAGCGATGCAGACTTTCCAGGCGATGTAAAGTCTAGAAAATCAACATCGGGATATGTTTTAAAATTAAATGGTAGTGCAGTAATTTGGGGTTCGTGTAAGCAGCAAGTAACTGCCTTATCTACTACAGAATCAGAATATATTGCAGCTAGTCATACGTGTAAAGAAATAATCTGGGAAAATAAATTGTTTCGTGAACTGGTTCGAAATAAAATAGATACAGTGGTCCCTGTCCAAATGCAAAGCGTTGGTTTTTTTAAAATGGCGGGTTCCTGTCCAAATGCATACTTCTCCTTTACCCCCACTACGCAGCTTTGATCAACCAAGTTAACACATTCGCGCGGTATTGTACACAGAATTCCATATACATAACCTCATTTGCGCGGTAACGGAACGAGTATTTAATTGAGCATGTACCAAATATTAATTGTAAAATGGAAGGCTTAATAGACATTATTAATTCATCTACGAGTAATACATCAACAAGTAATGTATTTACAAGTAATGAAGAAAATGCATCGACAAGTGCTCCTGCAGCAAAGAGGGTAAATTTTTACTATTAGAAACCTTGAATAAAAAAGCACACACTGGACATTAATATACGATTATAATTAACATTTTATAATTTTTAATCAGAAAAGGAACAGAAAGGAGGAAGTAAAGAGGTTGACGTTCGCTGATAAAATCCGAAATTTGCAACTTATAGCGGCTGGAGAGCCTCAGAGCAAAATTGCAGCTAAATTTAATCGCAATAAATCATCGATTAGCCATATAAAAGCTAATAAGGAAAATATCATGCGTCAACAAGAAATTTTAAAGAATGAGAAAATGAATTTAAACAGAAGACGATTCTCCAAAGTCATCGAGTCCGAACTAGAGAAGAAATTATATTCCTGGTTCGTGCAAACCAGAGCAGGTGGAATACCAGTGAGTGGAAAACTTCTCCAAGAAACGGCAAAAACTTTCAATGAACATCTAATGGGTCCTGCCAATTTTACAGCCAGCAATGGATATCTTGAATCATTTCAGAAAAGACATTCGATGAGAAGTTTGAAAACGCAAGGTGAAATACTGTCTGCCGATGCAAGTTGAGCAGAAGAATTCAAAACAATGTTTCGAAGTTACATCGATGACGTTGGGTATGATATAGATTGTATATATAATTGTGACGAGACAGGTCTCCTATGGAAAGTGCTTCCAGGAGATACACTTGTCCAAAGTGGTATTAGAAAAGCACCAGGTTGGAAGCTGGCAAAAGACCGTGTCACTCTAATGATGTGTGCCAATGCTTCTGGCACTCATAAAATTAAATTGTTCATGATTGGGAAGGCGAAACGCCCACGTGCATTCAACGGTTTAAATAGGCAATCACTGCCAGTTGTGTACGCTTCACAAAAAAATTCCTGGATGGACAAAACTATATTTCTACAGTGGTACACTGAAGTCTTTTTGCCTGAAATTGAGCAAAAACACAGATACAGTGGAAAAAAATGTCTACTGGTGTTGGACAATGCTCCTACTCACCAACCGGAGCATGAATTAAATGAAATTAGTGACCTGTGCTCAGTGGTATATTTGCCTCCACACGTGACATCTCTAATTCAACCTATGGATCAAGGAGTTATTGAAAAATGTAAAAGGATATATAGGAAAAATCTTTTACGAGCACTTTTGATTACTGAAAATGCAAATGTACAAAATTTCATGAAGAATATGGATATTTATAAATGCTTATTATATGAATCTGATGCCTGGGATTCATTAACGCAAAATAATTTAAGAAATGCATGGCGAAAAGTGATTGCAGAAGAATCTGAAGAAATTGATAATCTCGGATCAGTTGACGACATAATTTCAATTATGCAACAAATACCCGATTACAATGCTGTGAATGCTGAACAAGCGGAAGCATGGTTGACACATGATGACTGCGACCCTGGCTGGGAACTTCAATCTACATAGTAGGATAAACGGGATAAACACAGGTTTTTAGCGCGCACACATATGTCATACCAACTTAACATACATACATACATTGTATATATGTGAGGGCTTGTAGTGGGGAGAATAGCGGGGAAGAAAATATGCGTTTGGCCAGGAAAAAATTATGCATTTGGACAGGACTATGCATTTGGACAGGGACTACTGTACGCCTATATTGTATCTAGATAATCAAAGTGCGTTAAAACTTATAAAGAACCCAGAATATCATAAGAGATCTAAACATATCGAGGTGAAATACCACTTTATTCGGGAAAAGTTTGAAAAAGGTGAATTTCAGTTAGAATATGTCAGAATTGAAAATCAGCAAGCGGATATCTTCACGAAACCTCTTGCCAAAAATAGATTCGAAAAGCTTCGAAGTGATATAGGAATAAGAATCTGCGAGTAAAATAGTTAGGTTAGGTATATTTCGATTATTCTAAGAGGGAGTGTTGAGAAAATAGAACTAATAGAAATTCAAATGTTCGCGCACTAAATCACGTGACTCAGTATGAGAGCACCGCTGTACGTATAGGTATAGATTAAGTTAGTCTCAATCAATGCACCGTACTGAAAACATACTCCGTTTCGAATAACCTCGTGTTGTAATCTGTATCAAATAAAATCCGCTTTATTCCAAAGAATCGATTGCCAGTTCAATTTATTTCAATAATTCAAAATAACAACGAGTGCTTCAACAAAACAATTTGGCAGTTTGCACCAAAACACGTTTCTTCTGCCATGAACATTATTGTAATATCTGCGTATCTTGCGACCTATATTTTTAATGAAGATTTTAAACCTGTATTAAAAATAATGACAGTCATGAGAATCACTATTGGCCAAAATGCGTATGATTTTGCCAGCACTCGCGACGAACAACGATTGAAAGATGCTGAGCGGCGATCAACGTGCGACTCCATGGAGCAAAGAACCGCGAGGAAAAACGAAAAAACTCCAGACCAGATCAATTTTGGGGAATGCGAGTATTGTATGGTCCTGCAATGATTAGCTGTAAGTTTGCAGATATCAACATTATTATCGAAGAAACTGTACTTGAAAAACTTGAAACGCGTTTCCCGGAAAACTACGTCTTTAGAGTTGACGGAAGTCATAACTCGGTCAATTTTTAACGAATCTCAATGATTTTTTTTTAAATACTCGTAATCAAATTGAGCTCCTCCAAAAGGCCACTGTCTGGATCCCGGGAACTAGAGGAACCGGCAGTGGTCCTTCGGCGCTTGGAGGGGTACAAACCCTTTACTTAAGAGGTCGTGCTGCCGAGTAATACGCCAACCGACGGTTTCAGGATCTGAGCCTCCGGCGCCTGATGGCCACAGATGCACTAGCGGCCCTTGATAACAGACCCTATTATCGGATTAGCCGGGTGACCTTCAATGTTATCGGGGGGACCGGATAGTGGGTGTCTGTGAGGGCAGTAGGAGAGGTTGTCCGTCTTATCAATGGTGCCCAAGCAACTCCAAATTAACTTGCAACACAGCAAGGGAGCCTCTACTTATTTGTAGAGGGACATGACGGGGATGTACACAGGCATAGCTCTAATCCAAGAACCTTGGATAGTGAAGAATGCCATCAGGGGACTGGAGGGCTTTCTCTGTTTCAGCAAACCGGGAGCGGCAAGACCCAGGGCCCGTATCATTGCCAAAGGTATCAATGCGGTCCCCTTACTGGACATATGCACGGGGGAGCTTATGGCAATCAGTATCAACTTAAAAGAGTTAGGAAGTATTGTGATCACTTCAGCATACTTCCCACATGACAGCACATCAAATCCACCGGCTGAAGTGAAGAAGCTAATGGACTACTGCCAGAGGAAAGGTCTCCCACTGCTGATGGGATGTGATGCAAACTCACATCACCTGCTGTGAGGGAGCTCAAATACGAATGGGGGCAATTGCTGGTCGAGTATCTGGTCACAACGAATCAGGATATTCGGAATACCGGTAGTATGTAAACCTTTCGGAACGCTATCAGAACGGAAGTCTTAGATCTCACGATCTGTAGGTCGAGAATTGGAGAGACAGCGACACACCATCATTGCCTGACCATATAACTATAGAGTTTCATCTGACGGTTGAAATTAATACCACGGTGAAACAGGAAGACACTGTGGGAGGGATTAAAAAAAGATCTGTGCATGAACCTCAAAGACATGCCTAGAATGATTAAGGACCGTCTAACGCTCGAGAGGACCGCGGACAAATTCAGTGAAGGCATTATAAGAGCCTTCGAAAGGAACTGTCAGGAGATCCCCTTCAAAGGTAAGGGGGTAACCTGGTGGAATCGTTCGCTGGAAGTTAAAAGGTGTAATACCAGGAAACTTTTCAGGAAGGCCAAGCAGAATACTAATCCGCAGGCCTGGAATACCTGTGTGAAAACTAGGGACGACTACAGACCATCGGTCCGAAAGGCCCAAATAGACAGTTGGGAATCCTTTTGCTCAGAAGTTGAAAATGGCCCCCCGACAGCCAGACTTGGAAAGGTCCTGGCAAAGAACACAAACGTGGTTCTCGGGGCAATAAAACTTCCGAACAGTACCTATTCGACGACGGATGGGGAGACGCTTAGCTACCTGATCTAGACTCACTTCCCGGGCTTTGCGAGGTCTGGAGGTGAGCATGGGGAGGCTGAGAATACGACTCGTACCAGTCTTGGCATGGGTGTAATGAGGCCCAAGGCCCGCATAGAACTTGGTCGCCGCATTGCTCGGGTGATTGTCAGCTCCGTTAGGCCCAGGTGGGCTCTCCAATCCTTTAAACCGTATAAGTCACCAGGTCCGGACGGCAGTTACCCGGTTCTTCTCCAAAAGGCAGGAGACGTGATCATCGGACCACTTCTTTGACTGATTTAAGCCAGTCTCACCCTCGACCACGTACCAAAGACCTGACAGGGTGCTAAAGTGGGGTTTCTGCATAAGGCAGGTAAATAGGGCTACGACTCGCCAAAGGACTTTAGACCGATAAGTATAACGTCATTTATACTAAAATTAGTGGGAAGACTCGTGGGTAGATACATGAGGGACATTGTCCTAGAGAGGAATCCCCTACATGAGAGCCAACATGCCTATAGTATGGACCTCTCGACGGAGACGGCTCTGCGTCCTGCGGTCTCGCTGATAGAGGCTCAGCTGGAGGCAAAAGACTTTGTATTGGGAGCCCTACTGGACATTGAGGGGGGCCTTCAATCACACCGGACGCGGAGCGATTGAAAAAGCGCTCATAAAACACAAAACTCCATTGCCGATTGTGGAATGGATAGACCACATTTTGGCTAATCGGGGCCTGGAGACAGTCAAAGGGGAAGTAACAGTCCGGGATAAGGTTACCTCCGGATGTCCGCAAGGAGGGGTCCTTTCACCTTTGAACATGGTGATGAACGAGCTCCTTGACGGCATAACAAATGTCGGACTCCATGTGACGGAGTGTACTGATGATGCATTTGTCCTTACCAGGGGACCATTCTTGGCCCCGCTGGCGGATCTCATGCAGCAAGGACTTATATATGTGGAGAACTGGTGCAAAAACACAGGGCTCTCTGTCAACCTGAGGAAGACAGAGGCACTGGTGTTCACCAGAAATTATAAATGGGATAAGAGATGGCCACTAGTTCTACCTGGACACCGGCTGAGCTATGTGATCAGTGCCAAATGATTCCACGACAATTGATCGAAAGGTACAATTTGTCGAATGCACAATTGGTCGAAAGCACAATTGATCGAAAGCACAATTGGTCGAAAAACAATTGGTCGAACACACAATTGGTCGAACGCACAATTTGTCGTGACAATCATGCATCTCTACTCGGAGGCAACATCTGGTTCACTGATGAATCGGTTGGGCCGCGGAGAGGGGGAGCGGGTGTCTATAGGAGGAAGGGTGGCAGTGGCTCCACCTATCTGTTGAGTGCCACCACGACCAGTCTACAAGCTGAATTAATGGCTGTGGTCCACTGCTCCCAAAGAGCTCTTAATGTGGACACTGGACCCAGTATTATCAGTCTCTCCGACAGCACAGCTGCCATTCAAGCTCTGAATAGCATTACAACAAGATCGGGCTCAGTCTGAGACTGCTATCAGTCCCTGAACAGTCTTGCATTAAAAATGCTTCACGTTACGCTGGATCCCGGGCCACAGTGGGTTCAAAGGTAACGCGATCGCAGATAGGCTAGCTAAGATAACCATCAAGGAAACTTTCATTGGCCCAGAACCGGTAGTGGGGGTCTGCGAGGGTCTAATTCACAAAACTCTAGCAGAGTAAAACATAGCCCGCCATCAACTTATATGGGAAACCACACCAGGATGCAAACAAGCCAAATTCTTCATTTTCAAATGGCTGCCCTGCACTGCTTCTAACTCTAGTAGGTGGAGAGCAAAAGGATAACCCAAGCACTCAAGTTCGTTCCTTACGGAAGGGGACCAACTCATTTCTTTCATAATAATAACAAAACCTGTATTAAAAATAATGACAATCATGGGAATCAAACTTGGCCAAAATGCGTATGATTTTGCCTGCACTCGCGACGAACAACGATTGAAAGATGCTGAGCGGCGATCAACGTACAAGTCCATGGAGCAAACAACCGCAAGGAAAAATGAAAAAACGCAAGACCGGATCAATTTTGAGGAATTTACGGTACCGATTTTTTACACTGTCGACATTGCTCCGTGCTATGGCTCCACATGTGGATAAATCGGTCTATAAATTTGTGTATATGTTGTCGAAAGTGTCATAAATAAACCTGAAAAAATTTGAATTCCTATGTTTCTTACTTTATAAAAAAAATCGTGAATATTGCCTATTTTTGGTCAAAACTAATGAGAAAGGACCCTTAAGGGTTAATAAAACCCATACAAAAGTAAAATTGAAATATTTCAAATGGAACAACGTTTTTCCAATCTTCTGAGTATCCATAGCTTTCAATATCGTATCAAAATGCAATAAAATATTTTAACAACAGAGTTTTACTGGTTTCTAAATAAGAAACTAGTTTCATTTTCAAATGTTTTCAACCGATCTATTTTCTACAGAAACTACTTAATTAAAATTTGCATCTAAAGTTAATAAACCTAACTGTCTACGTTTATTATGTATTAGAAGTTGTCTTACATTGTTTAGGTATCCTCAAAGGTTCGTCGTCTTTTATGAGGCATTCGTGAGTCTGCGAATGAAACAGATATTGTAAAAGAAGCTGTTTTTCTTCTCCGATACACGGATCATAAAATCCTGGCAGTTGATGCTGAAATTTCAGTAATTGTTAGTAAAATGGACTTATTTATTTATTAAATTACCATTACCTTCGAAGTAGTGTGAAGTACCAATTTAGAATCTTTGACTAAGCACTGTAGAGGGATCGTCACATCTATGACTTCATCTCGATGTGCGCTGGTATGATTTTCATCGACAGTTCTCTCTTGCGGGTAAACAAACCTTCCATACAGAGCTTTGGTAATAATCAGGCCTCGTTTACCTTCTTCCTCCGATCTAATTCTACTGAAAGTTGCTTTCATTAGCTCAACAGCTGCTTTTGCTTCTCTTTGTTTTTCTAAAATTTTGGTCTTATTTAGCTCTCGTTGCTTTTCCTTATCACGTTGTTTTCTTTCTTGAACAATGGGATCGATAATAAAATTCTTGACTAAAGTCCATGTGATTAAAGGTGCAACTGTCGCATAAAATACAGGTGCTGGCAGTAATTCATCACTCAAGTGAATCGGGAAAGAATATGTTTGGTAAGCTCTGGATAATTTAAGTTTTAACGTAACACCAGTTGGTACACCGACATGAACTATCGCAGACAGCGTACTGTACCTAGATACTTTCTTCTCTACCCCATATTCTACAAAGGCTCCGAATGTTCCAGCTCTGAAATCGCAAAATTTATTATTTAGTTTGATGCCAAACCCAGATTTTCATTAAACAGAGTATATCACTAAAATACTCACTTAACACAGCCTTTAAGTTTCAGTTGTTTCTCTTCCATTTTGTAGATATAATTAAGACTAAGATAAGAGCGCAAGAGTCCAAATTCGACTGAAATTGCAGTGTAATTATTGGCAGTATCTCGGACAATTGTGGTATTCATTCCACTTTGGATTCCGAGTCTGTAAGTAAGGTGCCCAACAGTATACGTATCCAACTGCATAGCAAGAGCTATAAAAATCAAATAAACGTTAGCCCGTTAATAAAAATTATAAGCGGTTTTAGTTAAGTTAAAACTTACTCCCAATAACACCAGATCGTACTAAATTTGATCCCATTCCAATCATTGTCTGCCCATTAAAAAATAACTTTTTTGTTAGCGCTCTATAGCCTTTTAGGTTAAGCGCTAAACCATTGCCAGCACCGCATCCTACTTCTACCCAGCTTTTTGGCGACATTACACGTCGAACGGAAACATCAATTGTTCCTGAACCTACACCATTTTTTGTGGTTAAGGCTCCGTAAAGCATAGCAGTATTCCTCACGGTAAGTGGAACTTCGATAGATTGAGACACTGACATGCCACTTACTTCGATCGTTGATAAAAGACTTGGACTATAAAAAATGTTGAGTTAAACTTTGTAAGAAGAATTAATTATCCAACTTACCTAATCATAATCCTATACCGTCTATCGACATTTGTAAGCATTCACATAAATTATATTTGAATATTATTTATTTAATTTAAAATATAAAATATATGATATTGCGATGGTATATACATTGGTAATAATAATAAAATATCAAATGTAACACGGTAGCCTAAACTGGCCTCAACCCAAAAGTTTTTGCACTTCAAATTTTCTTTCCTGGTTCGAATCTGGATTATTTTTAGATTATATTGTGAAAATTTCAGAATCATCTGTGGAGCCGTTTTCCAGAAAATCCATTTTTAGTATTTAAAATATTGAAAATTCGATATAATTCCTCCCGCCTCCTTGCATTTGTCAAAAGAAGGGGAGCGCCGCTTCTCCCACTCTCCTCAATCGCGTTGTGTTTGTGTCGTCACAGAAGGACCTTCCCGAGGCCGCAGCCCGAAAAGTGGGGGAAAAGAGAGCAGTGGCTGGCAAATATAACGGGACGGAAACGGACAAATATGCTGGGACGTAAATCTAGCGAGATGTAATTATACCGGGACTCTACTGTGTCCACGGCTATAATAAACGAACAAACAAACAAACTGCACATTTATTTTATTATCAGAATATGTAAACAGACATTGAGAATAAATAAAGGCTTTATTTATTATTATTTAGTATTATAAAAATGATTTAGCAATTATACTTATATATTAATGTATTATTAAAACCGCTATCATGCCATAACCCTGTAAAAATGAAAGCGTGATCAAAGCGTGACCAAAGCGTGAAAATGTCCAAATTCACTCTTAAAATACGCTTAAGTAACTCACGAGGCGCTCTCCCAGGTGTCTCTCGAAGCGTTACTTAAACGTTACTTTCGACTCCACGCTTAAGTAACGTTCGAGAGGCACCTGAGAGAGCGTCTCGTGAGTTAAAGAGTCACTTAAGCGCATTTTACGAGTGAATTTGGACATTTTCACGCTTCGATCACGCTTTCCATTTTTGTCAGGGAAGGCATAGATAGTGATGCCATTGTTCACATGACATTTACACATATATAACACCAATTAAATTGTTTTAAACATGTAAACTATTAAACAAACAGTGCGCAAAAGTTTCTTCGCATAGTCAGGATGTGTTTTTGAAACTTTGTTTTTTTCCCCCACACTAACTGAAAATTAAAATGCACCGATTCCATGGCTTGCTCCGAGTAGAAGCATAATTCTTTTTGTATTTTATAGCAATATTGTTCTACGTGAAAAAATGCGGCGTGAAAAATTGGTTTTCTCGCAGACGGCTACATAGATTATTTTGAAATTTTCACAATATAATCTAAAAATAGTCCAGACTCGAACCCAGAAAGAAAATTTGAAAAACTTTTGGGTTGGGGCCTGTTCAGACGCACCTTGATAAATGTTTAATACTAGAGAACTAATAATACAATAACAATAGTCTTTTGCCATGACTAACAAAACCCTGGTTTATATCGAAAGATGTGATATTCGATTCCACGCGCGTGTTAGGCGGTATACATTACACATACTTCTATTTGTTTTGCACAATCTTTCATATAATGCTCTGAAATTATTGCTGGAATATAATATGTGTCTATATCGGAACAAACCAGAGATTTGGGAATCATGTACTAATCCGGACAATACCTTATGAACTAATATCACATCATTTAGATCATGAATTGATTTTAGAGCATGTAAGACAAATTTCTTAGAAATTTACTGTTATTTATGGCAATTATATGCCATAGGTTGCCCAATCTTCTAGGACAGTTAGCGCATAAATCCCCTTTGAACGGACTCTAGTTCTCTTATAGTATACGCAGTGTAGGGAGACCATATACGTGATGCATATAGTAAAATCGGCTGAGCTAATGTTTTATAAATAGCTAAAATGGTTTTTGGGTCTTTAACGCTTTCGCCGTGAGAACCGAAAACTCGAAAGTGGGCTCAAAATATTACGATATTTCCAGCCAATTTGAAATTTCTGTAAATACACTAGTCCCTGTCCTAATACATGCGGTTGGTTTTTAGAAAATGGCGGCCCCTCTCCTAATTCACGTTACTTCTATAACCCTACCAAGGCACGTTTTTTCTTCTTCAACGTTCCAAGTTTACCTTCGAGCATGTGCGCGCTCTGCATTTTGTTTGTTTTCCTCTCAGTGTAATCGCGTGAAGGGTCTTGGAGTGGGGAGAGGAACGGAGGAGAAATTGTGAATTTGGACGGGTAATATTTGTGACTTAGGCAAGGGAGTGAATTAGGACAGGGACTACTGTATGGATATTTATGTTTTCAAAGGCGCTGATTACGAATTTGAAGTCAATTTTCAATCATTCAAAATGGCGCATCCAATATGGCCGACATTTTTTTTAGGTCAAGCGGCCATATTGAATTTTCTGTTTAAAGTTTTAAAAATTTGTCCTGCGATTCGGATTCAGCGATTCAAAATACCCAATAAGATCTAACTCTGGTGTATATCTGTTTGTTTATTCTCTATTTATTAATTCTTTTATAATTACGTGTATAATGAAAAATGCTTAAAAATTGTCCAATTTTGTGCGCTGTGTTTATTCAATCTTTTATAACTACGTATATACACGTAGTCCACATTGGGAGCCCAACTCCCACCGTGAAAGGGTTAAACTTACGAGAGATCCGTGTAAGAAAACCATATTGCTTGTAGGCCTTTGTACTATATCAAATGCTCGTGAAAAGGTAGGTCTTCATCAACAATAACACCAAAGTCGTTCATCGAGTGCACTACTTTGAGTGAGAAAAGATTTAACTCATAGTTGACAAAATTGGCATACGAGAGTTATGAAATCTCAGGATTTTGCATTTATCAATGTTCAAAATCAAATTATTTGTGTCGCACCGTGTTTGAAGGTCATCAATATCAAGTTGAATCTTATTGGGTCATTCAGAGATTTAACGGTTGAATAAATTTTCAGGTCGTTTGTGTAAAGCAAACACTTTGAAAATTTAAATAAAGATCCAATTTTAATAAGTAATAATTACATTAAGTATGCATAATTAATTTTTTGACTCCTTATTAGTATAATTGTAATTGCATAATTGTTTCTTGGCTCGACGGTCTATTTTCATTTGGGGAGGATAAACAAAAAATCCAATTTCATTAACAAAAAGTATGAAGAGTAATGGTGTGAACCTTGTGGTACTTTGGACAGAGCCCCAAAAGGATCAGATAAATGACCTTCAAGTCTGACCAACTGAATATGATCTGTTAAAAAAGAATTTAACCATCTTATTAAAGTACCCGATATTCCAAAGTTTTGAAGCTTGTGAATTAATAGTGAATGATTAACAGAGTCGAAAGCTTTGGAAAAGTCCAAATAGATAGAGTCGACCTGACATCCTGCCTTTGTTTCGTCATTTACAAAAGAAGTAAAAGATAAAATTTACAAAACCATTTTATGCTGGAGAAATAATGTGAGATAAAAATGAGCTTAATTTACAACTATGGCATCAAACATTTTAGGAAGAGTACTCAAAATCGAAATTTGTCTGAAATTTGTAACGTCTTGTCTGTTACCAGTTTTAAAGATAGGAGTTATAAATGATTTTTTCCAGAAAAGAAGAAACTCACTAGAATGTAGGGAATTATTAAAAATGTATTGAATCAGAGTTATAAGCAAAGTTATGCGTTGTTTTATTATGATTGGAGGCAGCATACAACATACAACTCGTTAGTTGTAATATAGTTGTAGCAAATTATATTGTAAATTTATTCTGTAGAAAAATTTTCTTTTTAGCCATAAGGTAACGCGACATTCGCAACCAAGGATTATTAAATAAACAAATAAACAAACAAACAAACATTTCAGGGCCACTATGGACTCCTTCCTCAAGCTTACCGATCAATAATGTTACTGCTATAAATGATAATATTGTTGAGGACATGATCATTGAACACTATTTCAGGTAAAGTCTCCGCTGAACCATGGTATATGGAATTAAAATGTTTTGCAAAATAATTGGCAATGGTAAAAGGGTCACTTGACATTGATTTGCCTAAAAAAATGGAAGTTGGGAACTCTTTACTTTTACGTGTATTGTTGATGGATGACCAAAAAGCTTTAATATTTGTTTTAGAGTAAGTTTCAACTTTTGTTATGTATTAATCATAACATTTATGTGAGAGTTTGATACAACTTGAACGTAGTTTTTTAAACGATACATAATCAGAATGGTTATATTAAATTAAAATTGAAACACTAATTGGAGTATTGTAGTATTACTAATATGATCTTAAAAGATAATCTAAATCTCATAAGGATTGATAATTTAGTGAACAAACCTATCATCTTCATAGTCGTCGTATCTATTGAACATATCGGTAGCATTAACGTTTATTGTCAAACTGCCCCTCGGATTTGTTCTCATTTCGAGACGTTTCTCTTCTCGTTCTTTTGCCAACCTTTCGTATTCTTCGCGTAGCTCTTGTGGTGTTTTTGTTCTTTGAACAATCTCCCAACCTTCGGTTTCCAAACCACGAATCCCCAGCGAATCATAAATTGCTCGCTGGTGAGGATTGCTTAAAACTAATAGATTTTTTTGTAAAAATAATTTTTTATTTGTATATTGTAACAAAACTCACATTTTAAGTGTTGAATTTTAATATTAGTACTCAAAAATGCAATGTTCAATTTAGTGTTATTACGAAACTTTATTTCTTTCAAAATAAAAGTGTTGTATTGCAATTCATTTTATGGAACGTCAGATTGAATTAAAAACTAAAATTGTAATTTAAAAAAAAGGTTACATGACTAAACAACACACGTCAAAATAACACGTATTTCTATACTAGAGAAGTTGTGAACATAATATGACATATAGGCATATCTCTGGAACTTTTAACTTTTGAGTTTAAAAAAAAAACTGAAATTTTTAAATTTTAATAATAATAATAACAATAAAAATAAATAATACTAAAAACTTAGTACATAGGGGATTTCTATGTCACTGATCGTAAATCAGTTATCAAATTTCCAAAATTCAAAATGGCAGAATCAATATGTTGACTGAAAACTTTAAAAAAATGTTGAATGCTCTTCAAAATCACCATAATGGAAGATTACGAATTTCAGCTCATATGATGGATTCAATTTTGTCAGCCAAAACATAACACATTTACAATTTGTAGTTGATATTTAAGTATGTTTACAAGGATTAATTGTACAACTCTAATATAATGATTTTTGAACTTTTACACTAGAATATCCAAAATTTTGACGGAATATGGCAATTCTGTGATCAGTTTCGGATTTAGCATCAACCTTTACGTCAAAAATGACGTCACCCGAATTAGCCTCTGTTATTTAAACAAATTTGATAAACAATTATGTTGAACAACATTTTTCAGTAAAAATCTTGTTCTATATACGTAGTGTTACAAACCACTTCTATATTATGTTCGGGTCTACAGAACGAAAATTATGCTTAAAACACATTCTTTTCATTTTTGTTGATGATATTTTGTACGTTTCGCCTACATTTCTTTACGGATCTTTTGAGCGATCTGGATAAGCTTTTAAAACACCTCGAAGATCCGTTTACACGCCCATAAACTGCTTTATCAATTAATTTGAAAATGTGCCGCCTGATAAAGTAGTTTTTTCAAACGAGTTACGCTAAAAACACCAATATTAGAATACGCGCCAAATTTACAATAAATGAGGCACATGCAAAAACTAAAATTTTTTGAAATTGTTATGTTCTGTAGAAACGTTTTCATATTATGGATTTTCAAAAAATTAAACGCTACAAAAACTGCGGCAACAAAATTAATAAAATTAATTTTCTCAAAAATTGTAGCTACCCAAATTCACCAATTTTATTTACAATTTTATAAGTGAGGCACACCTTGCTGCGGTACATTTTTATATTCCATACATCTCCAAAGGTATGTAAAAAAAAATTCAGGTCCCTAGAGGATGCGCTCAAAAAGTTATAGTAACGGGAATGAAAAAAACTCTACTCAGTACCCCCTATGCAAGTTGCGATTATTCGGCGATTACCATACCTCAAATTTGTTTATAAGCATTGATTAATTATTTTATGCACTTGGCTATCACATACAGCACATAATTGAATAAACTGCCAATGAAAACTGTAACGTATATAATGTTTGGTGACTTAAATCTAACGATACCCGAAAAGTTCCAGAGATATGCCTATATATGCGTGGATATCATAAGAAAAATTTTCCAGTACACGAAGAATCTCATATTACAAAGTCATGCAATGTAGAACTATAAGATTTTGAACTAAGTGGTACTTCTTCGAAACGTTTGAAATTTGTGATTCTCCATCGTAATAATTTTTATGGAACATCAGATTGAATTAAAAACTAAAATTGTAATTTAAAAAAGATACATGTCAGAATAACACGTCAAAATAACAATTACCAAAATATCACCTTTAAAATATCACAAATAAAAATTAAGGTAAACCTTCGGAAAACGGGCATCCTCGTAAAAAAAAAATTGTGTTACACTATTTCGATGTATTTTTGCCTCCTGAAAACGAATATGATGATAAAATTTGGAGTTCTTTTGAATCTTGGCCGCTATTAGAGTTGAGGCTCTATATTACCATCAGCGCGACATATCCGGAGTCACAATACCTTGCAGAAACCCATTATGGGTACTTTCGGCGCTCATTTGCAGCCTTAATGTTAGGATAATGAAAAAAATGTATAGAACCTTTTTTGTGGACAATTTTCCGCTCTACAATTTTTGTTGGAAACATTTTTTCGTCAGAGGTGTATTTGTTTGAGATAAATGCAAAAAACTAAAAAAAATCACGTTTTTTGGCTGCTTTATCAAAATAGCGGCCAAGATATTGCCGAGCGCCAATTTTTATCATCATATTCGATTTCAGGAGGCAAAAATACATTGAAATAGTGTAACACAATTTTTTTTTTACGAGGATACCCGTTTTCCGAATGTTTACCAAAATTAACAAAATATTGAATAGCTCAGTTTCTGATGAAATGACACCTACAATAATTAATAAAAGATGTACAAGTTAACAAATTTCAAAAATGCAAAACAATAGTAAAAACTTATCACTTTTTCGACTAGAATTAGTGTGTATCAACGCAGTACTACACTTCACTGAAAAATATTCTACACACCTCCATGTTACATTTCCCAACTTGGAGCATGGTATTATACATATAACCGTTATAATTTAATAATCTTTTTCTATTTTGGCTTACAACAAACTACAAACCCATGATTTCGAACTTACTAAATTAAATAATTATCCATTAAGTAGTAGATTACATTAATACAATAAGCATCCCTAGCAGAAATTAAATTTGTACAAAAATGTACAGAAACGTACAGAAATGTAAGATATCATATAAAAATGTTTTTTTTTTGGGGCAAATTCGGACATTTTGTACATTTTTGGAGCTCCCAGTAAACGAAAACGAATAGAAAGTTAAAAATACGAATTGAAATGAATTCAAGTGAATTAAAAGGAATTAAAAAGTGGATTCAATTAATCATTTTCATGCGTTTTAATTCATTTTAATTCACTTGAATTCATTTCAATTCGTATTTTTAACTTTCTATTCGTTTTCGTTTACTGGGAGCTCCAAAAATGTACAAAATGTCCGAATTTGCCTAAAAAAAAAAACATTTTTATATATCTTACATTTCTGTACGTTTCTGTACATTTTTGTACAAATTTAATTTCTGCTAGGGATGCTTATTGTATTAATGTAATCTATTACTTGATGGATAATTATTTAATTTAGTTAGTTCGAAATCATGGGAAGGTAACGAAAACAAAAAAAATAAATAAAATAAAATGCGAGATATAGAAAGTACGAAAATGTACAGAAACGTAAGAAACCGTACATAAATGTACATAAACATACCAAATCGTACGGAAACGTATAAAAGTATACAAAATGTCTGAATTTGCAAAAAAAAAAACATTTTTGTACGATATCTTACATTTCTGTACGTTTCTGTACGTTTTTGTACATTTTTGTACGTTTTCCTACGCTTTTATACCTTTCTTATTTCTGCTGGGGATGCTATGAATAATAACAATAATAATAGTATTATGTTTACATCGTCGTGATTAATATGTAAATACACGTTTATACAATGTGATATTTTTTTAATGTAATATTAAAATTTTGTGTTATTTTGACGCATATTATAAAATTTCATATTATTTAGACGTGTTACCAAAAAAAGTGTTGTCTGAAAGTATCATAATAAACAATTAATTTCAAACGAGGGTACAGAATAACAACAAAGCTCAATATAGATCTCTAAATTAATTGTACCTTCGTATGCTCGTTTGGTTCGATTAAACAGCATTTCTGCATCCTTTTTCCACGCTGGATCTGCATGTTTATCTGGGTGGTATATTCGACTTTGCCTTCGATACGCATTTTGTATTTCTTCCTGAGTGGCCTGAGATTTATAAATTGAATACATAGTATATATTAAGAAATAATTAATCAATTCTCGACTGTTTATATAAATTAAATGGATAAACAAATTAACGTTTAAGTAACGGCCACCATAATATATTTAAAAAATGTTGGGAAAGACGCATATATAAACAACTGTTTTTTAACAACTTTAACAAAAGTCTTTAACATTACAAATGAATATAATGCAACAATTATAAACAGATTATAAAAACATTTAACGTTTTCGGCTCTGGTTTGTAGCCCGCAGAAAAGTATCATAATGGTAAAAAACGAATAAAAATTAAAAATGTTGGTATACAAAATAAACACTTTTTAACATTCATTTGTATATAGGAAGATCTTCGTATTTTTCAATCATTATAATTGAGTAAATAATAATAAATATTGTGAACAATAACATTGTAAATAATTGTGTAACTATAATATCAGTTCATGAGACACTCATAACTATTATTTTAATTTATGTAGACAGCAAAAGCATTTTACTATTGAGAATGTTGAAAAATATCCCTGTAATGTCATTAAACTGTTAAAAAATGCGTTTTGAACGGACAATCAAGAATCTCATCAGCAGGGTCTTGATTGCCTTCCCTGATGGATGCAAACCTTTTTTTAAATGGCGTGAACATTACATATTTTAATGTTTTGGATGAAACACGAGAAATACGAAAAAAAAAAAGCTTAGGTTTACTTCCGTTCAAATCGACAATAAGAAGACTTACTTCAGCTTTCGGTTAAAAAATTTTTTTGTTTTTGTTTAATTAGCTTTAGTCTTAAAATTAGTCGTTTGGCTTTTGTAATTCATATTTTTGTTATTTTTGTTATTTTTATAAATTGTACAGATTTAGTGCCACGAGGCACATTGTTGTAAAAGGCACATATGTGCCGTTGATCTCAATAAATAAATAAATAAAAAACCAAAATGTGTGGACGACATTACCCTCACTTACGGTACTAGAGCCGAAAACGTTAAATGTTGATTTTGTAATCTGTTTATTAAATTCAATTCAATTCAATTTATTAACCCATATATGAATAATACAATTCTTTTGGGTGGAGTAATAAAAAGTACTATAAAATACAATATGTAAAAACACAGTTGGTCAAAATACCTAGGACAATTTTCTTTTTAAGTACATGAAGTAGCGACGCAAAAACCGAGCACAGGATCGAACATTAGTAAGGATTGTAATCTGTTTATATTCGAGTCTTTTTAGAAGTTTTTTAATATATTCGTTGTTGTGTTTATGATTTTTATGTGCAAATTTCCAGACGTGGTTTTTTAAATATATTATGGTGATCGTTACTTAGATGCTAAATTGTTTATCCATGTAAGGTAATATACATTATCAAAGAAACAACTAATACTAGTAACATTTTAGGAAAGTGACATGAAATGAAGAACATGTAGAAAAGTATAAAAGGAAGCGATATGAGAAATTTATATTGCGTCAATCAATCAAGTTTGCGGTGTAGCATTTATCACACTCAATTTTATATTTTTGTACTTGTAATGAGGTTGGTAACTTTATTGCACGAATCCCATACGAAAACACAGAAGAATCATCATAACAAAATACAGTGATATGTATTTTTCATACTATTTATTATTTTTTTGGTTAATAAATATGCAAGATGGTAAAATATCTTAAAAATAAAGACAAATTTTGTTATAATTATATCATTTACTATAAACAAAATGATATAATATATATCGATCTTGACTGAAATTCATGTAATTCGTTTAAAATGATAGATGCTGAAATGAAACATCGAGTATTGTCATGAATATTCATCTGCAAAAAAGATTTATTTGGGAACCGGGTATCAACGTAAAAAATGCATTGAATTACGTCAGCAGTGCAGATTGAAAGTCACGTGGAGTCACTCCACGAATTGATCGAAAGTGAAAAAACGTAAAGAGGGTTTTAAATGTTTTCTCACGTTTTTAGGGACATTGAGGAAAGCGTAGAAATCATCATCTGAACTATTTTCCCGATCGCTGTCGTCGTCCATTTTGCTGTAGTTATTACGAAAATTCCAACCGCACTAAAAAAACAAGATGCAAAGTGCTCTTGTAGTCTTGTTTAGTCTTTGCAGTTTTTACTCATTGGTACACTCACTTTCAGTGCAAATTTTCAGGTTACGAATGGGACCGGTCCTCTTTGGGTTCGTTTGATTAGCGACCGATGGAGCCACTGTCTTGGAATTAGAGTCTCGAATACTGTTTTATCGACTAAATGAGGTGATCTAACTCATTTATAAACGCTAATTTTTATAAAGATCAAATTATCAAATTACATCCTCGTAAATGGAAAGAAATTCAAAACACAGAATTTCTATTTCAATGTACGTTCGGTAAATTTATTCATTTCCGATGGTTAATTTATGTACGGGTAATTTGAAGAAAGATTCTGCTGGCAAATCTGAATCTAAATATCGATGATTTATGACTATCGATATTTCCGAATTAGGTTGCGATATTATCGATTTCGTTCGAAAAATGAAGTTTTTGAATTTGAAGTCTTCATTCTCAAATCTATAAAATCCCCAGACAGCAAAATAAAATAGAGTTCAGAATGATTTCGAAATGTGCTCTAAAAGAAGTCAGATGTCTCACTTTCTGAGGGTTTTCTGAACATGATGTCATTATATGTTCTTTATGAACTCATGTTCAGAAACCCCTCAGAAAGTGGGACATCTGACTTCTTTTAGAGCACATTTCCAAATCATTCTGAACTCATTTCTATTTTTTATAGAATTTATCAATTCCATCCAATTCCTGTTTGTTTTATTATTAATTAAAATTCTAATAAAAAGAGTCATTGTAATTCTTTTCTATTCCATTTGGTTCAGATTTTGGGATTGGTGAATTATATCCCAGATGGCAAAATAAAAAAGAGTTCAGAATGAATTAGAAATGTGTTTTAAAAGAAGGCATGTCTCACTTTCTGAGAGTTTTCTGAACATAATGTCATTATGAGTTCTTTATGAACCCATATCCAGAAAACCCACAGAAAGTGTGACATCTGACTTCTTTTAGAGGACATTTCGAAATCATTCTGAACTCTTTTCTGGTTTGCTGTCTGGATCTGTTTTTAATGAAAGTGATCGATGCCCAGATAGCAAAACAGAAAGGAGTTCTGAATGATTTCGAAATGTGCTCTAACAGAAGTCAGATGGCCCACTTTCTGATGGTTTTTTGAACATTAGTTCATAAAGAACTCATAATGACATCATGCTCAGAAAATCCTTAGACAATGAGACATGACTTCTTTTAGAGCACATTTCGAAATCATTCTGAACTCTTTTATGTTTCCGTCTGGGATATAATTCACCAATCCCAAAATCTGAACCAAATGGAATAGAACAGAATTACAATGATTCTTTTTAATTCGAATTGCAATTAATAATAAAACAAACAGGAATTGGATGGAATTTGTAAATTCTGTAAAATGTAGAAAAGAATTCAGAAAGTTTTGGAAATGTGCTCTAAAAGAAGTCGGATGTCTCACTTTTTTAGGGTTTTCTGAACATGCGTTCATAAAGACCTTATAATGACATCATGTTCAGAAAAGCCTCAGAAAGTGGGACATCTGACTTCTTTTAGAGCACATTTCTGAATCATTCTGAACTCTTTTTTATTTTTCCTCCTGGGATATAATTCACCAATCCCAAAATCTGAACAAAATTGAATAGAAAAGAATTACAATTACTCTTTTTAATTCGAATTGTAATCAGTAATAAAACAAACAGGAATTGGATGGAATTGGCAAATTCTATAGAAAATAGAAAGGAGTTCAGAATCAATTGGAAATGTGCTCTAAAAGAAGTCGGATGTTTTAATTTTTTAGGGTTTTCTGAACATGCGTTCATAAAGACCTTATAATGACAGCATGTTTAGAAAAGCCTCAGAAAATGGGACATCTGACTTCTTTTACAGCACACTTCTAAATCATTCTGAACTCTTTTTTTATTTTGTCGTCTGGGATATAATTCACCAATCCCAAAATTTGAACAAAATGGAATAGAAAAGAATCGCAATGACTTCTTAATTCAAATTTTAATTCATAATAAAACAAACAGGAATTGGATGGAATTGATAAATTCTATAAAAAATAGAATAAGTTCAGAATGATTGGGAAATGTGCTCTAAAAGAAGTTGGATGTCCCACTTTTTTAGGGTTTTCTGAACATGAGTTCATAAAGACCTTATAATGACATCATGTTCAGAAAAGCCTCAGAAAGTGGGACATCCGACTTCTTTTAGAGCACATTTCGAAATCATTCTGAACTCTTTTTTATTTCTCTGTCTGGGTAAACAGAAAAAGAATACATTTTGTAAAGGAAAAAAATTGAGTGTATACCAAAACGAAAACACAATTATCACAATAATGCAAATATTCCGAAATACAAATGCAAAATTACGGAGATTTTATCACATTAGAAAGAGTACCCCTGCTTAAAAAAAAGTGGGTATAATCGGACACAACCGGATAAAAAAGGATCGAAAACAGGATAAAAATATCTCATTATGGATAAAAATGGATTAAATGTCTGTATATTTCTACCCCGATTTCGATCCGATATTTACAGTTTTATGCAAGGCCACATGCATCATAATTTTTCAATGCAGACGGGGAAGTTTTTTCACAAATGTGTCTCTTTGATTTTATCGAATTGATATGAAAGTGGTATAAAAATAATTAACCGTTTATTAAAATATAAGTTTCATGTAAGAGCACTATAGATACACCAATTTATAAACGAATTCGCTTGTAAACAAAAAGGGATTAAAAGGAATTCAATTGCCAAAAAAGGTCTTCAGAGGGATACAGAGGTAATTAAATTGAATTCCTTTAAATTTTGTTTATAACAATTTTGGAATTTATGAATCCCTGTCAATTCCGTTTTGTTTACTGGGTAGATCTATTGTTTTCACGAGTTTGCGTGGAACATTGCTTTCGGATTTAAGTGCCATCTAGCGTCAAAATAATTAATATAATGTTGAATTTTCGAAGATTCAACCATTATTTTCTTAAGATTGTTTCATTCTCAAGTATTGTTTTTCAAAAGCTGCCATAATTTGTCGTATTTCTGTCGAATATAAATAAAACAAGTGTACAAATGGCCTGAAAGGATGATATTGTTCGGCGGTGGTCTGATTTGTGTAAACATTTACATTTGAGGGGACGCAGAGCGTATAGCGAACGGTCGTGCCTCGTTGCAACCTTCGGTGACGTAGTGCTTAAATGCCAGCACGCGTCCTAATTTAGGGTCTCCTTTTTATGACTCGGTCATGCCGTGTTAACTTTTTCAGACTGTAGACTATGCTTGGGTTTTTGATTGTTCGCGTTGAACCAAAACCAATGGTTTTTTTAAGGAACACTGCTTTCATAACGAAAGGAAGTTCAACTTCCAAAAAGGTTTGCCCGTTTGTTGTGTAGACTTGTTTTATTATTTTCAAATAATATTTTATGGTAATGACGATTAATGAAATTATTATTTAAATAGTCATTGATTATATTTCAATAATTGACTTTAGAAAATTACCAAGGCTTGTACGAAGAACCACACATTTCAGATCTGTGAACATAAAATCATATCTCAAGAATTTGCCATATCGAAAAACATTTCTTGAGAAAACCACGCGACATGCCGGGATTTGTGCACAACACACATTATGACAATTTTCCTTACAAAATTTCCCATACTGTCTGGTGTCAGCGGGATATACTTGGAAAATGCAGATAATTTCTACGTTTGCATGAAAAAAGTTGTATTCTGTCGAGGAAATTTTTGTGCAGGTATTCCAATTAATTCAGGAAAATGTAGAAAATATCTTAATTTTCAGAGTAGATATATCCCGCTGAAACCGGAAAGTATGTGAATGGTTCCATGGAACATTTTCTCAGTGCACGACGAATATGACAAAATCTTGCAGCGTGCAGAATGACATATTTCTAAAGTTGCGAACAATAATATGTTCTTTGCCACAAAATTTTAAATAAGTGGTACTTCGCAATGTTTGAATTTTTCAATTCTCCGTCGTAATTTTTAAAATGTGCGTTTTTTTCATCATAACTCTTGTTGTTCGCTGCATAATCGAGTTGCGTGGTTCCTCCTACTGGCCATTCATACGGTAGATCTAGCTTAAGTGACGAAGTGCATTCAAATAATATCACAAAATTACATTCACCAGATTTGATTCGCCGTTTTTAGTTTTAATAAACTTACTTCAAATTCTTGGACTTTAAAGCTCTAACTGTTTGATGTAGTAACGTCTTGAAAATACCTTTTTCAGAACGTCTTTTCTAATTAGTATATCCTAATAAAGCTAATTTAAGGATTTTATTTCTTTTCAACGTGATAACACTGGTGTGTTTGTTTGAAATTTTGCGAACAATATTTCTGGTTAAGGACTTTAAGACAAGCACAATAAGCGTCAACATCTGGTTATTTCATATTCTGTCTTATTTTATAATTTCTTTTGTGTTTCTACACGACAAAACAAGTTCCTAGTTTTATATTGTATCAATTCTGAATAGCAAATTTGACATAAAGTTTCTTGAAATGTCCACAGGAAACGGATCATGGACACTTCATCGTCCCCCATTTCATCGTATAGAACACTTGATCGTCTGGGTATTCCATAGTCTAGGATACTTCATCGTGTGGACATTTCATCGTCCAGGATATTTAATCGTGTAGAACACTTCATCGTCTAAGATACATCATCATCTGGACATTTAATCGTTATCATCAATATAGAATTGATCATATCTTATGTTTGTGACAGTCACAGAAATTTATGTTTGGCCATATACGTAAAGAGGACGGTATAATACACGTATACCAGGTTGGGTTAGGTTAGCCCCCCACCCCTCCCGGCTCTATTTTAATTTTGGACATGCCCCCCAAAAAAGACACTTCGCATATATAGAACTTTTCGGGACAGTCTAGGAAAATTACAAGTCTCCCCATAATAGCCACTTTATATCGTAAAGTGTCCCTATAATGATCTTTACACACAATTAATGAAACATAAAATTTTATGATTGTCACAAACATAAAATATGACAAATTCCATCATCGTCCCGGACGATGAAATCTCTTGGACGATGAAATGTCCTGGAGGATTAAGTGTACCGGACGTTGAAGTGTCCTAAACGATGAAATGTCCAGGCGATAAAATGTCCTAGACGATGAAATATCCTAACCGATGAAGTGTCCTAGACGTCAAATTTCCAGATGATGAAATGTCCCGGAGGATGAAGAGTACCGGACATTGAAATGTCTACACCACGAAGTGTTCAGACGATGAAATTATCTAGATAATGAAATGTCCAGACAATGAAAGTCCCTAGCCGATGAAGTGTATCGGATGATGAAACGTCCTAAAGGATTAAATGTCAAGGCAATAAGATGTCCTAAACGACGAAATGTCCATACGATAAAATACCCTAGGAGATGGAGGGCTATGAAATGTCCTGGATGATGAATTGTCCTAGGCGATGAAATTTCCAGACTATGAATTGTCTCGGACAATGATGTGTATCGGCTGATGAAACATCCTAAACGATGAAATGTCCAGACTATAAAATGTCCTAATCGGTGAAATGTCGAGACGATGAAACGTCTTAAAAGATGAAATATCCGGACGATGAAATGTCCTGGTCGATCAAGTGTTCTAAAGAATTAAATGTCCAGGCGATAAGATGTCCTAAACGACGAAATGTCCATACGATAAAATGCCCTTAGCGATTAAGTATCCATACGATATAATGCCCTAGACGTTGAAATTTCTAGACGATGAAACGTGCCGAACGATGAAGTGTACCTGTATGTAGGTGCAAATGTATGAAATGTCCTGGACGATGAATTGTCCTAGGTAATGAAATTTTCAGATTATGAAATGTCTCGGACAATGACGTGTTCCAACTGATAAAACATCCTAAACGATGAAATGTCCAGAATATTAAATGTCCTAAACGATAAAATATTCTAAATGATGAAATGTCCAGACGATGAAAGTTCTTGGACGTGGAAGTTTCCTAGACGATGAAGTCTCCTAGATGATGAAATTTCCAGACAATGAAATGTCCCAGACGATGAAGTGTACCTGACGATGAAATGTTCTAAGCTATGAAATGTCCAGCGAAAAAATGTCCTCAACGATGAAATGTTCAGACGATAAAATGTTCTAACCACTGAAATGTCCGGTCGATGAAATGTGCCGGACGATGAAGTGTACTGGGTGATGAAGTGTCCTAGACGCTGTAATTTCCAGACGATAAAATGTCCTAAGCCATGAAATGTCCAGACGATAAAATGTCTTATACGATGAAATAGAACACAGTGGAATGGAATACGATGAAACGTCCGAGTATGGCGAGAAAGATGGTAAAATTAGTTCAAAAGCATATCAGTTTCAGAGTAGTCCATTGAGCATAATTTTACTGTACTTTTTATTAATAGCACTTTCTCAATTTTAAACATGGGAATTCATCGATTATATTTTATGCTCAATATAAAAGAAGAAATAAATTTACCTATAATATGATATGTAATTTAGCAAACTTTTCAAAGACGTGAAAATGATTAATTCTTTCTCAGGTTTTTATAGTTGATAATACATTCACACTTTTTTAGTGATCTTTCTAATGATAGAATACTTATTAAAACATAATTATTATTAAAAATGTCGACTTCGTGTATTGATAAACAAATTTGGACTGGTTTTATGAAATTATTTTTTAACATAAAATGATTAATAATGAAATTACTTCTGTTTCAATAGTTTTTAGCCAATACGACGAAAGGGTGTATGGGGTTCTCAAAGGGGACGTGACCGTGTGATAATCGTTTCTGTCTCGCCTGGTCGCAACCAACGATCGCCTATAAAACGGCAGTAAAAGGAAAGAGTAAATGAAAAAACGACAAGGTACGAGATTGCTTTGACATTCCGTAATCAAAACAGGGCGTCTTTTGTTGTCATGCCGCGAGATATTTAGTGCACCTTTTTTACCGTCCGATTCTTGATTCGACCCAATGCATTTCTTCTCGCGTGTATACACGATGAACTTTTCTATTTTAGTGATGGGTTACACGACATCAATACTTTTCAGTTTTGTTCGAAATTTTTACTTAATCTTGTTTTAAAATTTTTAATTGAGCTCTTCATATTGTTGGACAATAAAATATTCTCTATCTAGTAGAATGAGTATCCTTGAGTGACAATTTTGTGGGTCTCCAGTTACTCGTACATGCACAAAATGTCCAAATTCACGTTTGCAGAAGGCTTAGAATACACAAAATTACAAAAGAGCTTGAAAGCCGACGTTTCAAGCGTTCATTTTAGATTATCTCAAGTAACAGCAAAATTAGACTTTAAGAAGCAAAATGATATAACTCCAAAAATTATGGGAGTAATTTGGTATGCAGAAATAATTGTTCAGTGATGTAATAATGTAATAACAATTTAACTCAATAACCCGGTGAATAGGTTAATTTCAATTTAAAAAATAATTTTGTTGACTTACTTTTTATAAAAAAATTAAAATCTTGTTTAAGTTACAACAAAGTTTTTGTAATTTAAAAAAATACCGAGTTTGAATGTAATAAATTGTTTGTTGAAATGGTTAGTATTTTCAAATCAATTTTATTTTAAATGAATACGTACCCAAGTAGTTTTCTATTGAATATTTCATTTTTTTAATTGCAAAATTTTTTAAATTAAAAACAATGAAGACTGAAATAGAAGCAAAAAGATTCATGATTTCCATGCGCATTGTTGCAAGACAGTAATTTCATGTTTTATTCTGTTCAAAATGTGCGTTAAAGAAGTGCGTGTCGTCTTTTTAACAGGATTTATCGATACTATTCCTCACCTTTTCAGTACGTAACTTAAAATGTTTATTCTGCAGAAAATTTTTGCCGACATTAAGGGTGCGCTACTTTTGTATTTCAGGTTCTTTTTTTAATTTTTCTGCCCTGAAAACTGCATCAAAACTATCGAATCAGGAATTTTGAAAACTTTGTTGAAAACTTCTATTTTTTTAGTGCAAATTAGAATCTCAATTTCAGTCTTCACTGAAATTGTATTCTTGTTAATGCGTAAAGTATAAATGCTATTGGCAAATTAGTATTCATAAAAGTGACATTTTAAAATATTCAGTTCTTTGGACGTACAACGTCTTTATTTGCTAATTATTTAAATCACATGGACGCACGGAACTTTTATTAATATTCATGGTGACCAGATATTATCAGATAAGTGCAAAATTTAAAAAAATGTATATAATGTTGATGAAATGACTCGTAAAAAAAACACATTTCACTCATGCGCAAATCACGACCGGCTTCGTGCACTAGTATTGCAATGTATCATTAGTACTTCTATTTTTAAATAACAAATCGATTTCTGTTCGACTTGTTTACATTGTAAATGTAATGCACCTATATTATTGCAATACACCGATTGTCATCGTTTCGTGGAATTGATGCATCTTTTTGGTTTTATGAAGCGCAGTGTCAAAAACGTGTGCCACAATAAATTAAAAACTTCGCATTAAAAAACACCTTCCTTGATTAACTGTAGAACTTACTATCAGCTGCTATTGTATTTTAGATTTCATTTGTTATTTTTTAATATCTTCTTTTATTAAGCTTTTTATTTTATAGTGGATTGGTTAAATAAAATATCTATTTGGAAAAAACTTATTCATGTAAGTATTGGTTCTCATACGGAGAATTCGTTAATAGGCATGTGTTTAATGCTTGTGTTTTTTTTAATGTATGACGTAAAACTTTTTTGTCGACATCAATGTAAAAAATAAATTTCGGTTTGCGAAGAGTACAGTAAAATTAACGTTTCTTTACTCTTTACCGTAAGTAATTATTAATGGGTTTATATCAAATTTATCATTTCCACGTTGTAAAAGTTATGTTTTTTGTTTATTATCCAGAAAATAAAAGTTCGATAGATTTTCTCATATATTGTTTTTTGTATGCATATATAAATAACGTATATAATAATAAAGCCATACATATTACATACTTGAAATATACAAAAAATGTCCAAGCAACATGAATTTGCAGGAAAATAAATATAATTTCTTAAAGTTTTTTCAGATCTATATAGATACTTATACAGCGAGTTTCTACAGGCTGTTGCCGAATTCATATTAACTTTAACATTTTCTAAAAAATACGTTGTTTTACCATTTTGCAAATGATATCCTCTACTTAAATAACATGTAAGTTTACTTCATTTAAATAACTTGAAATGTTCAGTTTAATAACGTATGGTCTTACAGGAATCAATGACACGGTTACTCTTTTTTAGGAAAGAAAAAACAAAGGAAATGCAGTGTCTAGGAGTTACGTTGCAAACTCGTATAGCTGTGGCACTAGAGTCAACAATAATTTTAAAACAAGATGGAAACAATTGAACAATCGGCTCGGAATGTTAATAAACACGACCATTGTGCTGGTCTAACAATAACCCGTTATGTTGGCAATATCGTCATTCGCAACTCACGCTTTTGGTCAACAGGTCTCTCACTCGTGTATTACGAATGTTGAAAAATATCCGGTCAAGCTATTATACATCCTCACTTTTTCGCCCTTCACGGTATAGTATACAAGTCCTGCGTTTCTGGCAGGGTGTTCGTTTACGTACAGTGAATAATTTAATGATCGAATAAAAAGTTATACCTGACAAATGTTAAATATTATAGGAAAAACTTTAATAAATTCAAAACAGTATGTACACGAGTTCAACATACATTAATATTGTTCATGTTTGAAAATGTTGATTCTCGAAATAATCTTGGATCTGAATTATCTGCTCTTAGGTTATCACTAACAAATATACTAAAAAATAAAAATTCTATGCCAGAAAGCAACCACTCAATCCATCAGCATCATCAGGTGGATAAAGAGTACTTTGACAGATAGCTGCATTGATACTTCTATCTTCATAAGTTCCATTCTCTTTGCTTTGACATAATTGAATTTCTACAAAATTTAAAGAAAAAAAAAGCACAATTTCCTGCTTCCAACAACTATTCCGTTGCTATGTATGTGTCATTACATTTCTAATACTAAATTTAAATTAATTACAGACGCCCACAGAAAAATGTTTCCTTTCTGTGGGCCTCTGTAATTAATTGAAATTTAGTATATCTTTTATTTCGAGCATATTTAAGGTTATGTTATTGTGATTAATGCTGTTATACAAAATATAAAAATGAGCTTGTTTTTAAATTGCGTTCTTAAGCTTCTGAACAACTGTTATATAAGAAAAATACAGGAATTATACACCAATAAAATAATTATTATTGTATTGCAAAGACGGCGATTAGCGTTTCTTCTTTCATGCGTTTTTCTATCACAGGTAGCACTACCCAAGTGTGACAAGCCGATTAGACTGCAAGTTGCCATATTTTTAGAAATCCGAAAAAATCGATAAATATTTTTTTTTATCGGCAAAGAAGAAGCTTTAAGGGCTGAGATTGATCTTTGAAATTGATCTCTAAAATCCCTAAAATGTATAATATTATGCAAGCATGTATATGAAGGAAACCCCATTTTCCGTAAGAGTTGGTATTTGAGGGGTTTCTTGGTCGCTAATTTGGAATCTTTTGCTCATATTTACAAAATTCAAAATAGCAGCTTTTTCGTTTTCGATACAAAATCATGACCCCAAAAACCTCTATATATACTACTATTTATGAAAAAAAGTTCTAAAATTTGGTTCGCCATGGTCGATGCTCCATATCGATTACAGCGAATTTCACTTCAGAATCAAATCAGCAAGTCAAAAGGCCACTAGATCCCAAGCATTATGAAAAGCGTAAAAGTTTTCTAAAATTTGGCCCTCCATTTTGGATTTTGTAAAAAATCCTCGGACATCAAATTTTATGAAAATGAGTTTTACTTCACATGTGCCTGCATTCTATTATACATTTTAGAGGTTTTTAAGCAATTCAGAGATCAGTTTAAACCTTTAAACCTTCTTCTTTGTCGATTAAAAAAATACATATCGATTATTTTTCGGAATTCTGAAAGTATGCCAGCTTGCAGTCCAATTGGCGTGTCACACTTAGGTAGTGTTACTTGTTACTGTACTTATGAGAAATTACGAAGGGCGCGAAAAAAATATTTGTATTGCATTTTGGATCTTTTTTTTGTACATTTATTATAGTGTTTCTATTTTTTGATAAAATTGGATGCAAGTATCCTGCTAATTAGTTATCATATAGATACTTACCCTTGTAATTCAAACCATTTTCTAAATAGGGCACTGTGGGGATAATAGGGATAATGCATTAGGTATTAAAAACATAACATCAAAAGACAAAACAACACGGAGAAAAATGACTCCGCTGGATTAGCTGATTCATATCAGCTAAAATTTTCGGCTGGAATTGCCGAAAATATCTGCAATTTTAGCTGTTTTGATTCCGCTAATGTAGCCTTAACCCTACTCTATTCGCGCTTAGCTCTAAATTTCCGCTACATTAGCAGATATGTTCCGTTAAATTTGCGGACTTTTTAGTAAATTTAGCTGAAATTATCGGCTATCCCTAACGGAATTCCAACAGCTGTCCCTATAGGATAAAATTGGTAGAATCTGCGGATTTTTCGGTTGATTTTGCTGATTATTTTTCTCCGTGAACTACGTATTAATTTTTACTATACAGTGTCATTTGTTCAGTCTAACAAAAAGCGGTAAGAACAGAATCAATGTATTCCCAACTGCGTTACCCAGCGTGGGGGTTCCCCACGCCATTGCGCATCCGAATGGTGGTACCTCTCAAAATGTCGGTGACCTGTTACGTTATTTCTGTAAAGGCCCTCCAAATTAGCGATGATACCGATAAAGTACGTAGCGTTCATATATTGATTTGTAAGTGACGAATTCGTTGGATAGAGATTGAGAACAAGCGCGAATCGGTATATGTATATGGTGAAATGTGAAAAACTGTTTTGAATTCAATTTTTGGGTGAAACGGAGTCGCTATACGCATGTTTTTCAATTTAAATCGGTCTGTACGAGATGCGTTTTTTGTTGGTTAGGCGCGCGCGGTGTCATCAATATGACTTTTTGATATAATAAAAACAGTTTTGTTTCGGGTTATCAAAACTGATCTGCTGTTATTTCTGGCCATTCCTTCCGTTGTCAACAAAAACGTACATTCGTAGACTATGCCTTGGAGTACATTTTCAGCTCCTGCATTAGAAGTTTAACATACTGAGCGTAGAACTAAACTATGTTGGACTACAAATACAATATTTCTGTGTATTAACGATTGACCCAAAGTATTAACTTAATTTTTGCTCTCGTGAAGATAAACCACAACCATGATCAAAAAGGTGTGATGATTTTGGCACATGACTGGCCAAAGTATTCTATTTACTGGCGAGGAAAGGCCTTAGGAAATATTTTTGTCGTTACTTTATCCCAAAAAGCTGGTAGCCTAAATTGAAGAATGACAAGACTCCATTAAGATATTACTATGGTCAACTGAATTAATATTAAGATTTAGATAAAAATGTACAGTATTTGTAAGTGTTTAATGATGTGTTAATATTATTATATTTTTTCCGGATGTGGCAGACTTAATTACAGATTTAACAAAAATTGTAACTGTTCCGGATCGCCACGCGACGAAGCTCCTAATAACCGTTAGGTCGAGTGGGATAATATATTATAATAAAATTCCTGTAGAATTAGGAGGAAAATATGAATTAACTTCTTTGCAATTAGTTTGTTTTGGGGCGTAGTTGTTGTTTTCCGAAGTCCTGCCTCTAGTAAACAAATAATCCGAACCCGAATAAACAGGCCTGTGGAAGGCACCTTCAGTTAGTTGATCGTGGGGTTCCGAAACGTTCGGACCAGTTTATCATTATAGTTCGGGTATATCAGAGACAGAACCTTGAGGTGCGTTGGTTGTGATTGCCCGGGTCGCTTCGCGGTCTCATCGGTGGGTGAGTAATATTCGATATATTTGTTATATTGTGTATTATATTATTTATTTATATATTATATGAGAATGACATATTTATTGGCGAGATATGTCTGGGGCAGGGTCCGCTCATAAGCCCCACTGAAGAGTCCGTGAGCGGACCCGGGACGAAACATCAGCCAACTTTTTTATTTATATTTTTCTAATATTTGCATGTGACCTAGCATGACGTAGTAGGAAAATACGGTATCGTTTATCGAAATATATATTCGACCCCTATAACCGCGCGACAACCCCCTTCCCTGTAAGTAACAGTAACCTGTGAAGTGTAAAATATATACAAATTTAATTCCAAAGCAGTAGAAATCCGTTGAATTCGGAGTTAATGTTCAATTTACAGTAGTAACTTGCAGATATTTGAAGTAAATAGTCTACTCTTAATTAGAGATCATATAAGTGGTTTACTTCATGGGGTTCAAAGACTCCAAATCTTTACAACTCCTTAGGAAGCTGGGATACTTACTCCAACCGTTTTAGAGTGGAAGTCAAGATAAATTGAAAAAGTTACACTTTACTAGATAAATAAATAAAGCAGCCTTCAGAACAGTGAAGTTTTATTCGAATTACCTAGACTACATCCCGAGTATACCAGAACTACGTCATATGTTTCCTTCTCATACCTTATCCTTTTTTCCTGTAACTCGACGTTATAATTTTTACAGTTAGAAAATTCATGAAAAAAAGATATATTAATACAATTTTTATAACGAGTATGACTAGTTTATAATTCGAATAAACCATGCTCGTCGTTATTTAATATTCTGATAATTGTCGACGAAGTCGTAAGCGAAATTTGAGCTGTATGACGTCATTCACCAAAAAAAAAATAACGCGTTGGAGTTACATGTAATGATCGTCGGAGCGATAAGCGTGATTGAAAGAAATATCTGTTCCTGAAGAAAGAAATGCGTCAAATTCTCACGTATAGATCTTTATGTTCGATTACGGGTATCATATTCATGGATTTGAATTACAACTGTGGTTTTTAGATTGTTAATTACTATTGTACTGTGTAATAGATTGATAATTACATCGCAATTTTGCACAAGTTCATGAAAATTAGCATAGTTCACAGAAAAAAATAAGTCTTAAAATTGTTACATCTTAAATTCATCATCAGGAGTCTCTTAATTTAAGCCCGAAATTGCGTTAATTTTCTTAAATTCAGTCAGTGTTTTGCCTTAAAGTCTTACTTTCAGTGAGCAAAACTGACTTTTAGACGATATTTTGGCTTAAAATAAGATTTATCGAGCTTATGGCATCTAAGTTAGACGAATCTTATTTCAAACCAAAATATCGGCTGAAAGTCAGTTTTGTTGTCTGAAAGTAAGACTTTAAGCCTAAATATTGACTGAATTTAAGAAAATTAACGCAATTTTGAGCTGAAATTAAGCCTCACCTAATGATGAATTTAGGATGTAACAATTTTAAGACTTATTTTTTTTGTGTTGTATTGTTAAATACATATATTTCCTAGATTATTTTTACACGTTAACACATTTACTTTAGTGAATATTACATTCTCAGGTGTTCAAACTTTGAATATTCCAAAAATTGTCTGTAAATAATTCGCATTCTTTGATTTTTCATGTAAAAACAAAAAAAAAAACTAGTGTTGGCGTGGTGTCTCGCTCGCTCAGAAACTTCGACCCAGTAGAGAGTCGGCTATTCCTTAATACTCGTTTGTTTACTAACAGCTTTCAATTATATTATAAAATTATATTGATATTTGGGGGTCCAATCATTTTTAGGTCCAAGTGTCTTCGATAGATATGTTTCTTATATGTATGAAAATTGAAAATGAACATTTTCAAAACCTCGACCCCGATAACAGGCCAGCCGAAGTATTAATAAATAAAAGTTGCAAAACACTTACTTCATGCACTTGTATTGTAATAGACTATTCGATGCATATTACATTTTTACTGTGTTTTACTAATTACTGTCTGTATTATTATGATCTTGTATATATACATATAATTCGTCAAAGATATCTTGAAAGTGTCAAAAAGATCTTTGACGGATATCTTTTAGATACTATAAGACATCTTTTAGATATATCGAAATAGTTATTTTCGTATCAAGGGCGTAAAAGAACTTATGCGCCCATAGGTGATCACCGCGCCGGAGGGGCTGGCGAAGACTACCCCCGGGGGTAGGGGGTCGAAACGTCGAAATTTGATGAAAAACTATAGGGTAATTTTTTTTCCGAGGTGACCAAATTCAATAGTTTTTCAGACAATAGTCATAAGCATTTTAAACCAGTTTTTATGGCATTATCGTTGACTTTAGGAAGAAAATGCATACAACCTTTTTTGTGCAGAATTTCATGCTCTATTTTTTTTCATTGAATATTTTTTAATAAAATTTGTATTTTTCAAAATAAATGCAAAAAACTACGAAGAAACTTAATTGGGGCTAATTTTTTTTAGTAATGGACGGATGGATCTACGCCAAAATCTAATCAGATCTAAGTTATGCCAAGACGCGTATTTTAAAAAAAAACTTATGTCAATACGCTTATCCGTTCGTCAGTTATCACGAGACAAAAAAAACGGGACGTATGGACGTACGGACGTACAAGATCACGGACACAAATTTTTTTAATGTTGATTTGGGTTCCTTAGGGTCTGAAACGTCGACATTTGATGAAAAACTATAGGGTAATTTTTATGCCCGAAGTGACCAAATTCAATACTTCGTCCAGACTTAGTCTGGGTCGAAGTAAATGTATTTTTCCATTCAGTGTCTTTGAAAAAATTAGCAAATTTCTGTTGTAATATGTTACAACGTGAAAGTTACACCATCCTCAGGCATAGAACTGTAATTTTCATGTTAAAGGGTTTCAATAACCCAAAACAGAAAAGGAAGATAGTATAGCAATTAAATTATAACTGTTATGTTATTATTGCAATGATATCTGGATGTTTTCATTCCATATTACACTAAAAAAAACGACGCATATGCTAATATGTTTGGAAATATGCAAACTTATATGTACTTGAATGTAGCATATCATTTTACAGTGTAGCTGTGCAGTTTTAGTTCCAAAAATGAAGCAATTAAAAAATCACCCGTGTTAATTACACAGGCCATCAAAATGAGACCGTTTTCCATACCCAGAAACAGAACTAATTTTTCCAACGGTTTTTGACGTGATGAATTTAAAGCTGGCTACATAATTGTTCAAGCACGTCATGATTTTAGATATTCTCTACACATTGTTTTTGTCCATTTTCAGTAAGTTTTTGTGGCGGAACAAAATTTTGTTTCGCTATTTGGCAGAACGCAGATTAAGGTGCTATTCATAGACTTTAAAACTATCATGGAAATATCGAAGTTTTTGGCAAGGCACGGTTATGATTTTCTTTTTTTGCACTTTAAGTTTAGGATGTCTCAACGTCTTGACGTTAGACAACAATTCTGCGACCAGATTTAGTCTCATCACATTGAAGCCTTGCGGAAACGTATACTCGGGTTTCTGATGAATGCACTTTAATTTGGTTTTTACCAAATTATGAACAAACATTTTGTTCCGCCACAATAATTAACTGAAAATGGGTAAAAATGGCGTTTTTTGCACGTTTAGGTTAGGATATTTAAACATGATAGAACAATCCTACGGCAAGTTTTGCATTCAGTGTAAATAAACTTCAGAAAAGTATAGTCCAGTTTCAGGCTAGACATTTTGTTGGCCTGTTATAGAATTGAGATGTTACCTTAGAATTACGTGTCAACGGATGTTTAAATTTGTCAATATTTTTATTACTGATATAACCAAATTTGACATCTCCTTAAGTACTTTTCGTCTATATAATTGGATGCTACAATGCAACTTTATATAGTCATCTCCAGATATAATGATTTAGTAACCAATTTAGACCTTGAAAGTTACTTTTACTCCCAAAAATTGCGAATACACTTAAAAATTAAAAAAAAAAAAAATTTTTGTTACATCCCTGATGTGTATATTAAATTTGCCAATTTTTTGGTATGGCATGTAGAGCATGATGAAAAGATGAGTTGACGTGGAGCATAATCTCGTTTGGAAAACAGGGGGATTGAAGAGAAGTATGGACTAAGGTAAGAGAGAGACGGAGAAAGAGAGAGATTGAAAGCGGGAGAACAGAGTGGACAAAGAGAACGGAAGAGAGAGGAGCAGACCAATATTCCAGATCGTCCTGTTGGCCAATCCGGAGCTGGAAACACCCGCGAGAAGCCGCCCAATCATGGCAACCGTTTTAGTTCACCTCTCTATTAATGGTCCATCAAAAACTTCGAATTATCCTCCTTCGATTCGTGTAATTAAATATCCTACTGAGATGTAGGCAAATTTCGAAAAGCATTTTGCCAAATTAATTCATTCCGAAACTGTTTTATTTCTCGTTAGTATGAATGCTAATTTGACTACATGCACGCAAAAAATCATGAGTAAAATATGCCTTGTTAGTTAAGTAACATTTACCGAGTTTTATTTAAAAGCAAAATGTATTGAAGATTACAAATAAGTAGTATTCTAGCCTTTAAGTAATATGTGTTTAAATTATGCTTAATCACAGATTCACGAAAAACTATACTTGATGTTCATAAACGTCAATTCTTTCGAAAATGTTATACTCTACTAGTAAAAAACTATAACATGTTCATTGAACAAATTACGTGCGGATGACGGTTTTCTATTCTATTTCCTAGTAAAAAATGTTTGCAATCGATTGCAATATGTACAAAGATATCGTAAAATGCATATAGTTTGAGGTATTTGCAAATATGCGAATATTGTATTTTCAAGAGAATAACACGCTATGAAGGGTTACTTTAAAGGGTTATTTGAAATTAGCGTATGTATATTTATAGGAATAAAATATTCTCCTGTTAAGTAGTGCAAAACCTTCGAGTGAGACAAGAAGGTTCGGGTTGAAAATTAGATATATTCTGTTTTACAGGTTTACAAATATTATATAAGAGGAGGAACTATAATTGTCGTTTTTGTAAATTTTAATAACTGTGCGTTATAATTGTATCTGTAGCAAATTTCAGAGGCAAATATCGTGTTGTATTTTATGTAAATGTTTCTTAAATACTATAGCTTTAATGTAATAATACAATTGATATTAATAAAACTATATCCTTCTTAATATTGACCTGTATCGAAAAATAAATTTTAGATTTGTAATCAGAGACTTCGAAATCCCTTGGGTAACAAAATCATAAAGAAATTTGAGTAAATTATTTCGGTCGCCATATTGGATCTGCCATTTTGAATTGTGAATAGTGATTGGCAACCTCAAAAATATCCAAGTAACAAGTTTCAAGCGAGTTCGCGTAATATTTTTAATTTAGTCCGCCATATTCTATCCGCCATTTTGAATTTCTTAAGTCTAACTTTCCATTCATCATCAGCAAATACAAAAACCATAATATAGTTAAAAAAAAATCTGGTCATGGAAAATCGTTTTCTAACAGTTCTTGTCACCATAGCTATTTTTTTTTTAGGTGCTTCATAAATTAAGTTCCTCCACTATTAATAGCGATTTTTTCAATTTTTAGTTTAAAAGTTTATGTTTTCAGTTATCATTTAAGTCCTGTGCTACTAGAAATTTGTATCACGTTGTATTTTTTACTCCTAGAGATTAAAAAAATGCTAAAAAAGCAATTTTTTCGCACTCGATTTGCATGGAACCCAACAGGCACGAAGAACCCAAATGTTTCTAAAACGTTTTTAGAATGTTCCAGAAACGTTCCTAAAACGTTTTATGTCTGCAACATGGATGAAACGTTTATAAAACGGTCCGTAAAAGTTGCAGACATAAAACGTTTTAGGAACGTTTCTGGAACATTCTAAAAACGTTTTAGAAACATTTGGTCATAAAAAAACGATATTTTTACAAAAAAACATTAAAAATCTAGTAAAAAGACTTATTTTTAAATGTTCTAAACCCGATAATCGCGAAGAGCGACCTCTGAAACGTCTAGATACGTTAGTTTGGAAAAAAATTAAAAATTATTTGTACAATTTATATACTTAAGAAGTTGAAGTTGAATTTCAGGACTTCTCGGCGTTAAAGGGTTAAATTAATGAAATGTATTCTTTAGTGAAGTTGTCATTAAGGCAACGTGAATAATATATTGAACGTTTCGTCCTTGATTTCATATGTATGTCAAATATTAACTTTTCCTTAATTTTGAACAAAATCCGAAATATGGTGTTAATTCGTAATCGATTTGAAGAAGAATGTCTTATAGTATTAATACGACGAGAACACTTTAATGAACTGGTAGATTAAAAAAATTACAAATTCATGTTTTTAAAATATACTTTATTTTTTGTCTCTTAAAAAAAGAGCGATTTATATTTTTCACATTTAAACCTTCGTGTTGATTCGCCAGAGCAGGCAATTACTTAACCGAATTCATTTGTTACGATTTATGGTTTATTTCGCGTAGTATCAGATATATTTTTATTCCCTTTTTAGTTAATGGAACTATTTTATATAAATGAAATACGGGCTTATCAAAAATATTTAAATTAATTATTCCAGCAGTTTAGTAATTATTTAAATAAGATAATGATAGTGTTATATTTTAGAAAGACAAATTATTTTTTTTCATACATTCTTGTTCAACAACTCAAATGAGGTTTGAGTCGATTCCAGTTTTATTAATTTATAACGACGTTTATGACTGATATCAAACAACAATCAAACGATAACCAACTCACTAGTCGAACTTGTTTTCTCAGGTTTACCTTATTTTTTAACACTGTGTTATTACATTTTTATTTCTTAATTCGAAATGTGGTACACAAAGCCCCATTTTATACACATAGTTGATGTTATTAATATTACCGTACACCCCTGCGTTTTTTGTTGTTAATTTTTTAAACCAAATTTTCATGATGGGCTTTTATGTAATTATAAATAATTTTAATAATATTATGAATGCGTCGGTGTGGTTCCGAAACAAGGTTTTAAATAACATTTCAGTATCGATTCACAAGGAACAAATCCCAGGTTGACTGCACATGTACTATAGATATAAAAACTGGACATACATTTATATTTATATAGATATGAATTTGAAGAAAATTCGAACAGGTATATATATACCAAGAACAAAGTACGTACTCCAAGAGAATAGGCCTAATATTTCGAACATTTGCTACGAAACTTTCTGAAAGTATATAATCTAAGGAAATATTAGTTTATATTACAGTAGCAATAAATAATGGATGCAGATGAATGTCGAATATTTGAAGAATGGTAAAAGTTATTTTTTATTTCAAACAATGAATATATCTTACAGTAAAAATGCAATCGTAAGGGAACATGAAGTGTCCCAATAATTGAAGGTATTTAATTACAGTTACACTATAATCTTAGGTGTTTTAATTTGAGACATTCTTAAGACAATTTTTGGTGCCTTAATGAAGGTGTCTTGAAATGTACAAAATGCATAAGTAAATAAATTTGACGACTCACCTCGCCGACTGCCGATCGTAACCTATCATAGATTATTTAATTAAGAAATATGATTCTTTTCACTCCGAGACAAAAAATAGTCAAGTTTACTACTTACTAAATAACTATGTACATAGTTAAATGAACTATTCTTTATACTTTTAGGCTATGCTAAGCTATTAACGTTACTAAACAACGGTAATTTCTATTATGCGAATTCCAATAAACGAGATCGTGTGCATAATATTCAGTGATTTCTTGCTTACATTCGATTTGTTTTTAATATGGTATTAAACATCTTCAAACGAATATATGCACAGTGTTAATAGATTTTTCAGTCTCAGAATGCGTTTCTAAGATCAGGTTAGATTATGTTAGGTTAGACATTTCTTGACGACTTGCTTCATTATTATTATCCTCACATCAGTGATTAAAAATTTATCAAAAGGCAAGTTGCCTGTGTGATTTTCGAACAACTTAATTCGATCTCCTTGCGAAACAAGTGAAAAAATACCACAGGAAAGAGACCAAGTTAAAAAATAGATGTGTTTTACTTCATTAGACAAAAAATATCTTAAATTTGGAGACAGCTCGTTTTTAAGACGTCTAAATCAAGTCACATGTGTAAGAGAGGACACTTCTAAGCGTCTTAGTTAATTATTTAAGATATGCATAAGACACCCGATTTTGCAGTGTATGCATTGTATCGTCTTATTCATAATTTTAGTACTTAATTAGAGTTAAAAAAAGCGAACAAATTTCTGATGCAATGTGTCATTTTTAATCAATAATTTATAAGAACAATTTTTCACATACATTGTTAAACTTTAGATTAGGTAGATTCTAATTGAATACCATTGCCAGATGTTCTAAAAGTGTTCTAAAAGTGTTCTCCTCATAGAATTAGAACTTTTTTTTATTATAAATAATAATTATTTTTTACCTTTGGTCAATTGTATATCAATAATTTTGTAAATTGAATTATTTGAATCAATCATTGTAATCAGTGACATGTTTTAACGATCACAAATATTTATACTCAGTACGTGGCGAGTATTTGTTGTCAGGAATTTCTCCAGATTAAAAACTGAAATTGGCACATTGAACCGTCGGTCATCGAGGGAATGAAGTCAGTTTTTGTTCATTTTTTCTGATGTCTATTTTATAAGTTCAAAAATGGAGTCAAAAAATTGCAATAAGCTGGTCTCTCTCCACTCAGGTAAGAGCAGATGAATAAAATTTTTTTTTAATATATAAGAATTTCATGTCAAACAGAATTATTCTCATATTCCGATTTATATACAATATTTTCATATTAATATTTTGTATTAATAATTTCGGTAGTCACATTTTGATTATATTTATATAGAATTTTTGTAAAGGTTGTAAAGCACTCATAAAATAATGCAGAAGCTATGTAAAATCAATCTAAATGTACCAATTAAATGATTGTTTATACATATTGTAATTTCAGTTTTGATTGTTTTAATTATAACATTTACATTCGTATCTACATATGTAGGTAAATATGTTACTGGATGCATATTTATTAAACATTCATTCCCCACAAGTTTACAACTTCAATTGACTGTGCAATAAGAAATACGACTTATAAAAATCGAGTAACCGTCAACGATCAGATAAGCAGCTGTAACGATGCAATCTCGAAAGTACATAATATGACATGTACATCTAAGAAATTTTACTAAAATTCATGGTCGGAACAGTACAAAATGATGTGTAACACATTTTTTTATATTAAAAAACGCATTTTCCAATCCCACTTGTCTACTTACAAAAATATCGGTTTACATATTTTAATTTGTTTTGTTTTTCATTTCAAAAACGCGTCTGAGCGTCAAAAATTGTTGAAATTCAAGAATATGTTGTATACCTACTAGGATTTGTTTTGATTTGCGGAATCAGTAATATGCCATAAAATCCAATTTCAGGATGGCGACTGCCATGTGCTCATTATAGATACGTATGTATTTCCAGTTCTATTATAACCCAAGTAGTTATGAAATTTGCTAATTAGATAACTACTTGGGTATAACTTATAAAAGCCCTTAAAATGCATAAAAAACTAGGTAGAAAACTCATAAAAAGTGTACAGAAGATGAATAAAATATGTTGAGACGAATTTCTATATTTTCATTAAAAAAACTATCCTTTCCATTTACTAACAAAATACAGGCCTAATTGGACAAAAACTGAAGAGGTTATGTATTTTAAATATTCTGAATAATACCTACCCAAAAACTGGACAGAAACTGTACAAGATTAATCTAAAAAAGTTATCTAGAAAATAGCTATAATTTTTACATTTCCAACTGTCTATGTTCATTGTCCAGAAACTGCTTAGTACGCAAGTTTATTAGCCAAACACTGGCTAGAATGTAGGCACAATTTCTACCAAGTATCAAAGTAAATTAAAATATATAAATGTATCTTTTTTAAGTAAAACACTCGAAAATACCTTTCTGATAGATTAGAAGTTGATAGAAACTCGGTATCATAGTTAAAACAACTGAAGGTAAAAAATTGTGTTCTTTTTATGTATTAAAGTTATTTTTCGAAATTTCAGCAGCGCCATTCAAAAGAGCGACCTCAAAACTAATCGGATATGCATGTCTGCATTTAAACAAAAATTGTATAAAAAAAGTCATATGCAAATCAATTTTTTGGGGATCTATTAATTTGTCAATTTTAGGTAATGGTTTAATTTCACTATTAGATACGCAATCAATTAACGCAACTTTAACAAATTGACAAAAAATTTGATAAAAAAATTGTTAACGTTGCTATTTTACAATTAAATTATATTTAATGATTTTTAATTCAAAATGAATATTCCTGCTAGTTAATATAGGAATGGTAAACCAATTTTTTGCACGTGCTACTCGTCCTTTTTTTCGTCGCGATGTTTGGAAAAAGTTGGTACGTGTAAGTATTTTGGGCCATTTTTTACCATAATGCCTACTCATGAGTCTAATAGTATTTAAAATCGTTGTTGGACATGTTTACCCTTGATTTTGAGAAACTTTGAAATAACTTATTTTTGTTAAGCATAAGCCGTAAAAATTTTATACGAGTTCCTTTGACTATAATAACAGATTAGAATATTTCATTTTAATTGTAAATATCGATAAGTGTATGGAACGAAGAGTAAATGTATAAAAAAGTGTATGTATAATTGCATTTTTAAGGAAGTGCTTTATCAACGTATAGTTATATTGTTTAAGGTACTCTTTAAATCACCAGTGTATAAAATATTATTCAAATATAATTGATAAAAGGGTGCTTCAATGTCGTAAAAAGACCGTACTCCAGTCACTTAAATCTAGGAAACATACAACGTAAATTGAAAATAACAAAAAAAACAAAAATCAATATTAAGGGTATATGGGGTATTCCAAGTGAGTTCGCCCACGTTTTGGAGTCTATTTATAGCAAAAATAAGCCTTTCTGCCAAGTTGTAGCTTAAAATATTAATTTGATTAAAAGTTATTGCAAAAAGAATATACGAAAATATTGAAATCAAATCTTTTTTAATTTTGCGGACGTTTTTTATTCAGGTCCCAAAAAAATCGCTTCATCTCCTATACAGAGCAAATTGACTTTCAATGAAAAAAATTCACTAAAATTGTTATAAATAATAAAAATTTGTTTATTTATTTTGTACCACTTAAATGTCTTTTTCGACCTTTTTTGCTTTGGAAGTTTTTCTCTATCAATTATAATTGTCGCTTTACGATCGATTAAAAAAGATTTGATTTCAATTGTTTCGCATATTCTTTTTGCAATTACTTTTACACAAATTAATATTTTAAACTACAACTTGGCAGAAAGGATTATCTTTGCACCTGCTATAAGTATTCTAACGTAAATTAAAATCTGGAACCCTACTCCAAAACGTGGGTTTCGTTGAACTAAAAACAGTGAACGGAAATACGTATTTCTCGCATACTATTAGAAAAAAATAATTAAATTAACGATATCTGTAGTAAACAAGACTTATTTTCTATTGTTTTCTATTTGGGGCCGTTGAATATACAGTAGAGTACATAACCTCAAATCTTTCGCAGTTTTGCAGTGAAATAGTTACTTTAAACATTCGTGAATATTAAAATAGATGTAACAAATTTGATTAAACGAAAATAACTTATTGTATGGTATACTGGTAGTCCACAACACTTTTCGCGTTCTTAATATCCTACTATGATTATGTTAGAACCATTTCTACCTTTTTTATGGTTCCATTACCCTTTTTTTCGCTCTGTGTAGAAAAACAATGTGTTGTGTCATTTTTAATTTAATTTACATGGATTTATGTAGATTTTATTAAGAGTTAAAATCCATGTTCTTTTGTCTCAGTGCGACACACGTAATACATAACAAAATGAACCGATCAGCGACTTTTCTTGTTGGTAATATAATAAAAAATGTGATCGTGACCTCGATAGCTCGACGGTTGATTTTCGTCGATGTAAACATTACCTCGCAAAACGTAACGATTGCCTAATTCGTTATTCGGAATGCAATGCAAGCGCCCCACTTACACAAATCGGACATGGACTTGATATTGTGTTCGAGTTTTACTTTCATTGTTCATCTTAAATGTGGCACACATTGATTGATACTATTTCCTATATGTCGTCATCATATATACACTTTAATTTCATCTAATTTAACTAAAAAATTCATTAATTAAAACGTAACGAAATTTTCCGATATTTCTATAATAATACAGTAATAATGATATATATTTATGAATTAAATTTTGGTAACTATCTATTTTGGTAATATTATTGGCAAATTACGAAATTAATAAGCTCTATATTCGAAATGAATGAAAATGAACATACATCCGGTGGCGTCACGTTAACAAATCGCTCTCGTCTGACATATTGTGATTGAAATGCTGTGGACGGAAAAATGGATAGTCGATAGACACTTCGGAAGTAGTAAAAATAGTATCTTCTTTTACTCTCTATTTCAATGGTGTCACATATACTTCCCGGATTTTTTTTTAAATTCCACTATTAAAAGACAAAAAAACTTTACCAACAAATGTCAGTTGACTGTCATCCTGTTTAATTACTAAATCTAAATGTTGTTGTTGTTATGATTTAATTACCTTAACCATAACTTTAAAATTTATCAAAATTTTTAGTATGTGCTGTATACTTCAGGTATTTCTACGATCATTTTATTTTCTCTAAATTTAAATTAGTTAAACTACTAATCAAAAAACGGAAAGTAAGCCCCTCATTCAAATTTGTACTTTTCATTAATAACCACCAAAAACTACCATTTTTTATTGCTGTTTCGTGTTCACACTTTTGCCGTTTTTTTTAAATTTTTTTCAACGCTTTTCTTGATTTTCTTCTTGCAAAATAATTATTTAAAGAAAAGTTGCTGAAAATTCGCTCGACTTCCGAACCTTACAAACTATCAATGCAAGATTTTCGTATAGCCGTAAATAAACATTTTTATCTTTTTTTTTTGAAAACACTAATAATTTTTGTTTAACATCACCGGCATTTTTTAAACACTATAAGGTATATTCCCTGAAAATTTCGTTAAACAATTCGAACAACTTATTTAATTACAGCGAGTTGAACACAAAAATCACGGGTAAATTTAAATTTAAAAATAATCAGTTTTTTCGGTATATTTAGAACAAGGAACAAGTTAGAACATTATGCTCATTACAAAAAAGTGGCGCAATGAACTTTTCTACAATATGGCGTTTAAAAAACATTGAATTTCGAAACTTTACAAATAACAGGCCTGGGGCCATTTCCGCGGCTCGAGAAAAGATGATACGCCCTTTTTGTTTCCGGGCCTTCAATTATGCTCAATTTGTAAAAGCATGCTTTCGCATATCTCGATTTGTATCGATTTGGATTTTAAAATGACGTCTGATCTGAACATCAGACAGTTTTCAAAATTAAAGAATTATCTACATTTTAGACATGTATCTTATTTTGATTTTACAGTTTGAGGCATTACAGTATGGAAGTAATAATAATTATTCTTAGATCGTTTGATATGCAATCCGTTTTGACATGCCCAAATAATCTTTGGCTACTGCTGAATCTTTTATACTTACTTTTATTTTATTAAAATCGTAATAAGTTAGTGAAGTTTGGATATTTTTTTGAAGCCATTTTAAAATTCAAATCGAAAAAATCAAAATATGTGAAAGTATATTTTTGAAGTGAAACTATAGAGAACACATTTCTGATAGGTTAGTCGATAATAAAAAACCTGTATCATAATGAAAATTGTTAAATATTTTTTTTTAAATGTGTTAAACAGTATTTTTTGAAAATTGTATCATCACCATTCAAAAGAGCAACCTCAAAACTCGTGAGATATGGAGGTCTCAATTTTTTTAAAAATATACAGATATGATGCTCGTGTGCAAAATTTGCATATTTGGTCGTTAAAGAGTTAAATTATTGACTGCAGAGTGGGAAGCAAAATTGGATCTGCATACTTGATTTCTGGGCAGGGAACGGTGAGAATGCATTTATGTGTTCCAATTAAAAAAATACTTGCAGCTGTTTGATGTCGTCAGATAATATTTTATGAATCGTCGATATACCGCAAATAAGTAAGATGGCGGAATGATAGTTAGAAAACACTGTGCACTGATTTGTGTGATAAGCATCTCCAGAATTTTCTTTGCACAGATTCTAATATATAAATGTCCAAGTTTGTATATGGTGATCAAAAGGACGATGGAAATGTCAGAGACGGAAGAACCAGGGATTTGTAGAGATTGATGATTTCAGATGTAAAGTTTTATGTGGAACGGATGTCGAAGCTGAGTTCCTTAAAAGCTTTATTTGAGGTCATTGGAAGGTGCCCTGAAAATGACTTCTGGCAGTCAATTGTTACACCTAAATCTTTAATGTTTTTTATCTTGTCTACTGAACGATTGTCAATTGGATATTGGTGGTCCATGGCTGCAAATTGCTATATATTTAATTTGATTTAGGATTGGCATCTTAAAAATTATCTCTAGATCACGTTGTAAGTTCGAGACCCAATTGCATTGCATATTTTTAGGTGGTCTGCATAAAGAGGGAAATGGCATCAACAAATCAAAATGTTTATGTCGTTGATGAAGGTAATGAATAATCAAAGGCCTAGGTGCGATCCTTAAAGCATACCGGATTGAATCAAACGTGTTAGATTAGTTTGAGAGTAGTAAAATCCTTAGCAAAGTAATATATATAAGAATGTTGCAGTCATTATTAAACAGTTTATTTCCTAACTAAATATAACCTCCCATCGACTTTATTCCAGTCAATTCAATACACATTCTGCCTATGTACACAATTCACATATTACATTATGTATGTGCAAATGTAGTTTAGTGTACAGTGAAACTCAGATTTTGCAGTCCTTTACACCGGCCAAACGGTAAGACTTTCTCAAATATGAAGATGATTGTGTGTGTTTCCAATCCCTTCAGTCTGCTTTGCTGCACTACTATCAGTAACTTTACACCTTCAAGTGGAATTTTACATTTTGAAAATAATAAAGTTACTATACTCACAACATAGGATTACGACCCAGTTTGAGATTAGTTGTACAATTTTTTTGTAATGTTACTACCGCACTGGTAAGATACCTAGTGAAATTGGAATTTTATACTTTTCTGAGTGGCAATAATAATAAATACATCTATAGCAATTTAATGGAATTTATTTAAATATCTGAAAATTTAATGAATGTATATGAGGAAGGTAATCTTAAGCCCTTCACTGTGTATGACGTGTATACATGGACCGTTTAGGAGAATGGATTAACGTATCTTTGGTACATTGACTACTAAAGGGTTTTTGGGGTTGTTGATTACAAATCTGAAGACAGATTTCCAAAATTCAAAATGGTGGATTTAATATGGCGGACAAATTTTTTTTAAATTTTCAAATTCACTTGAAAGTCGTTACTCGGGGGTTTTAAGGGTCGCTGGTTACGAATTTGAAGTCAGATGTACAAAATTGAAAATTTCGGATCCAATATGGCAGACCAATTTTTAAAAAATCTTCAAATTTGCTTGATACTCGTTACTCGAGGTCGCTAATTACCAATCTAAAACAAAGCCCGCTGAAATCTTTTGAAACCCACTAGAAAGTCCCAGAATTCTTTAAAAAGGATTGAAGATAGCATCAGCCATATTGGATCCGCCATCTCGAATTTTGGAAATCTAATTTAGATTCGTAATTAGCGACCCCAAAAACCCCTAAACACAAAGTATCATAAAAATCCATTTATTGGCAGGTCTTACACATTTCTAGACCACCTTTTGACATTCTAGCCACACAGCGAAGAGGTTAATATCCAGGAAGCAACTTTGTTGACAGATTTGACAGTTCCACACATGCGTCATGTCGCTGTTTTTACTTTTCCGATTTAGTTTTGTGGTGATTTCGGAGTTGGTATTTTATACTGACACTAGTAAAATCGTAATGTGATTTTACTGTTCCCTAATCTCTAAAGTGACAGTCGGAATGAAGCCTCTTTTTTAAAGTCCAAATTCATTGTAACAAACTTAGAGTGTAGTAATTTTATATCGGGATTTTTTATAATGCTCATCACAAAACATCTTCTTCCGTACGCTATTCTTAAATATTTTTATCAATTTTTTAAAAGAATTCTGTTTAGCCTACGTATTTTGTTGAAGCTTTGAATGACCATTACTACTCCTACCCGCGTAGAAAAAATATATATGGGAGAAACTATTTAGGAAAGCATGGGAAAAGTTTGAGATAAAGTATGGGATAAAGTATTGCCAATACAATCTCACTGTATCACCAATACGTGCGCTCAGAGATACCCTTTGACAGTTTCAGTTGAACCTCCGTAATGTGCGCATGAAAATAAAACAAAAATTATTTAAATTCAAATAAAATTTGCGAATTTTCCTTGTTAGTGTTCCTTGTTCCATCCAAAATGCAATTTTCTTTCTTCACAGTCACTAACTACCCCAATCTTAAAGAGCGTCATGTAATTGATATCACAGTTAGGTTAGGGTAATTTCGACCAATGTTTGTCGAAATTGACTTTAAAGTTGAAGACATATATAGTCAACATATGACTGCAAAATGGATGGAAGCTATTTTAAAATTGTCGCTATAATTAAAAAACGTGGATCCCTTACAGTGTTGGAGTATGTACCCCATTTACGGGTGACGAACAATATTTTAAAATGACCAAAACGTAATTGTTTAACTTAACGTAATGGTGCTTCAAGTGCCCCTCAAAACGATTGGGAGACATATAAATGCAAAGTAAAAAAAGACTTCATAGAGCTGAACGCGTTCGCTGAAGCGTGTTTAAGGTTTGAGTAGTCCGATTTACTATGGAGTCTAGTTTATTGGTCTTTTTGAACAAACATTCAATATATTTAACTTTATGGGCAATTTTTGTGGTTATTTCGACTTTGAAGTAATAACAGGAAACGTCATCATAGTCGTAGAAGTAAAATATAGCGTCATTCTAAGTTTTTGGTCATTTTGACTTTTAAGTAAAAATTAGGGAAATTCACGAGGTTAAATTTACCAAAAAACACGTCCTATTTCCGCTTTCAAAGTCCGTTTGTTTCTCAAGTCAGAACAGAGGTCGAAATTTAGCAAGATGTGACTTCAAACAATACCTCAAGTACAATTTTAATAGGAAGTAATTTGCAAGTCGTAATTTGGTAATATTATCCCAAGACAAAGACTTTAAATACATTTTTACTTATAAGGCATATTTGAAGGTCGAAATTTGGTTATTTTTAACCGAAATAAGACAATCTGACCTAACGCTGGTCACAATTTAATCCTTTGCTGCTGGGGTTGATGTATATAGAAATAGAAGCGGGAATGTAGGCCCCAAAAATGTTCTTTTTCGTCCTCTTCTTTTGATGTAAATTGCAAAATTCCACAGGCTTTTTGGTCTTGTAAAAAAAGAATCCTATAAAAATAGCGAAACCAAAATAGCAGTGATTTTCAATAACTGAAATCGAAGTAATTTGAAAATTTAAGCTGTTGGATCGATGGAAAAAGAGCATCGAAAATCGACAAAAAGGATGGATTTTTCGCAAGCGCAGCGAAGGTGCGGCGTCGCGCGCACGTGGGCTTTTCACTTGCGAGAAGACAAACGATTGGAAGTCGTAGACGGGGAGTCGCAATCAGACTCCGCCCACGCACTTCCACCATCGCCGACAGAGAAAGAGAGACGGAACGGAGCAACGCGACCGATTCAATCTCCCTTTAGTGTCGACCCTCGACGACCGTTTCGCGTTTCGCCGTTTCCGTATTCCGTCCCGCGCGGTGCGTCGCTCGCGGCATTTTCCGTTTTGTCGGACAATGAAAACTCAAGAAAAAAGGGACACTTTGCGCCCGGTACAGTGATTTCGCGACCGTAGTGAAGAAAAACGTTCAAAAAAACTGTGCGATTCGTTTGAACCACCTGGAATACCATTACCAGTTCAGGATTTTGTTTACTTTTCGTGATTGCGGTAAGGAATTTTCAGGGTTAAATATTTATTAAATAATTACCATTTACCCGAAGTTTTTATGAATATCTACAGGCTTGTTAAGTGTCGAAACACAAAGTGTCAATAGTGGTCCAATCATGGTGAAAATAAAATTGTGCGAATTGCATATTGAAATAATCAATTGCTTGTCGTTGGTCAAAAATGATTAAAAAGTGTTGTATTAAGTCATTTTTTGGGTTTGTCGTAAAAATACAAAAATGGAAGAAAACTGGAGGAAAATCATTGCAATTGGACAGAAACGTTGTTGTTTTTTTCACTTTTTTGTGCCCATGCCATAATCCGAAAAATCAGTTTTACGATTATATTACGATTGTCTGAAAAATGATGTACATAATACAAAACTAAATCGGGAAAGTAAAAGCAGCGATATGATAGTGCGGATATGTGGAACTGTCAAATCTGTCATCAAAGTGCCTCGTGAATATTAAGATGGTCTTCCTCATAAATATGCAATATATTTACAGATATTTAATTAAATATTTCACAAATTTTTATTAATATTATTGAATGCTGAGTAAGCAAGTCTCATAAATGTAAATGAAATTTTAAGACTATTCAATAATCATAAGATGCATAATCTTACACTGTTACTGTATACAGTAGATTTTGTCACAAAACCAACATTGTCAGAGTTTTTACTGAAATATGTCAAAACTATTGAACTGTTGTCTAAGTATTGTCGAAATACATAAAAAATGTCTGATTCCAAGGAATATACGGTCATTTTAGGTTGACAGCAAAGATTTTTTTCAGTAATTTATAATTTTAGAATTTCTGTAATTTTTTTGTGACAGTTCCGACACATTTTGGTATTGACTAAGCATTTACTTCCTGCGTTTTTGCTTTTGATATACAAATTTAAAATTAATTTGAGGTTCCTAAAAAATAGTAAATTACAAAATTTAGTCTAATTTTATATAATGTTGTGACGTTTCGTCAGGGTAATTCAAATTTTGTATTAATGTATACATTTTGTAGAAGCTCAAGTTGTTAATATAAAATTACAAAACAATTGTTTTTTTTTTGGTAATTTTTTAATGTCAATAAATAGTGACTACAGTTAAAGTGACTCGGATTGTCAATATTCTTCTCTAATTTAAGTGGCAAGAAATTGTAATAAAACGATCCATCATAAATAATAATTGTTCATATTTTTGGCAAGTCAAATACGGAATAACAGCCCTCAAAATAGAATTGAATTTAAAAATGTATATGCAAGATGATTTAGAGTTTGTAAAATCAATAAATTTATAATGATGTCAATTTTATATATTGCAAACAAAAGTATTCGTCGGGTAATCGAAGGAACCCAGGTTCGAGTCCAGGCGCGTCACACCTGCCAAGTTGGCTCTAATTTTTTTTCGTAAATTAAAACAATCGCAAAAAATGTTTCTTCATTCATCATTGGGATAATTAAATATTACATATCATTTATTTCCATTTTAATCGTTGCTAGAAGTGTAAGATTTTTAAATTTGTGTTTGATAACAAAGTATTATAACTTTTAACCATTGTTATTCTCTTTAGAAATCTTAAAAACTCTTTCCAAATGTTGAAAATGTTGAATTTTAAAAGAAACATGAGATTTCCAAGCAGATCTAATTTTCTGAATGTTAAAGTTTAAATTTCAGTAACTTAATTAAATAAGAAAACCACAACGTCAGACAAATTATATAATTTACGAAAAAGCAATTTTTTATCGATATTAATATTGTTGATTTGATTGCACGTTCAGGTTAAAGATAAATAAATAATATCTAATCAACTTAATATATAAACTATGCTATCTACACTTATAATATCATTTTTGTTGTATAATTTAATTAAATAATTAAAAGTTGACACACAAAATATTTCTTGAGAAAACGGCACCTCTAACAAAATTAATTCGCCATGTAAATGTAAGCATCTGCGAATTTTGTCGTAGAATTCAGCAACTACTAAAACGTTGATTTTGATCATTACATCGCGCCGAAGGGAGATGCTACAGTTTTGTTAATTTTTGTTGTATTTTAACATACATTTGTGATATAATTGGGTATTATAAAATAGGCGAAAAAGGCGAATTATAGAATTTAATATGGATTTCGGATAAATATTTATTATGTCACTTTAATATCACTGGAACAGCCCCACAAATCTTCGTTAAAAAAAACGTCTAAATGATCATCAAGTATTGTAAAACCGCGTTTTATCAACGTTTGAGTAATTCCTGAATTCTCCAGCAGGATTCTCTGATGATTATTTATCAGGGGAATAGAAAAAATGATTATTCTCTAAATTAAAACTTTACCTTATGCAAAATATCGTTTAAAAAGTTTAAAACTACATTTTTGTAGTGGAAATTTGTGTCATAAATTGACGTCGAACTCACGATGAAAATTGAGAATAAAAATCATCCCCACTAGGTTTTCTATCGACCAACTTGTTTTTCTTTGATTTCCATTAACATCATTTTATATTTATAAACACTGGACAATGTATTAAATGTGCACTATGAAATATAATAACAAATTATGAATAAAAATCAATTTTTGCGAATTACATTTCCAACTCTATAATTTCCAGCTTGTTTTTCGAAGTATCCCGCAGAATCGCTTCCTGTCATGTGGTCTCGTATTTTTTAAAAGTAATATAGCATATAAATCTGGTATTTTATTTATGGTATTTACTTTCTCAATTTGAATCAAATCACGACAAATCAGTGCACATGCTGACTAATTAGGGGTAAAGTAGAGACTGATAATAATAGTGTTTATTCACAGCGGGTTTCTCTGCTTCAAATGTAAAATACGTTACATGAACAATAATAAAAACGGCCATAAAAAAATAAAATATATTAGTAGTGTGCGATGATCCTCTTTATATCAAATTTTTTCCAAGGAACAAAATCAAACGAGGTCGATATGTCCAATTACATTTTCTTTTTTATATCGTCAACAAGTAGCCAATCTTAAACTAATATTATGTTCTTACTAATTAGAGTTTACCAAGTCTCTAAATCTTCATAGTTTTTAAGTAAAAAAGAGTTGCGCCTGTTGAAAAACGAAAGTCCAATCCTTAAGAGGGGGAGTAAAATACACAAACTTCTTAACGACAAGAGTAAACGAAAGTGTTCATAAACAACTCTTCACTTTTGAGGTTCATTTTAAATCAATATCCTGTGCTTCATTTTATTGACTGTGGGAAGTAATTGTGCAATGAACCTTAAAATTTAATGAAGGGGTTCGTGTTGTGCTTGAAACAATTACCGACGCGACGTTACTGTTCAAAATGTTTCAGTAAACCGACTTTATGAAAAAAATTTTAATACGCTGCATATTAATGAAAAGTATCACGATGTCTAGAGATGGTAACGTTGAGAATGGGATTTGATTTCCTCGTTTTGCAATCTATTTAGAAATCATTTGGGAGAAATAGAACATATCCGCCCTACGCACGTGAATAACGTTGAATTTCCAACCTTTATGAGCCATAAAAAATTATTACTCTCCTTAAAATTCAGGAAAAACGATCAAGCTGAAAAAATTCCGAGAGTATTCACGTAATGTTTACCTAAATTTCAGTAGGAGAAAGACATAAATTCCAAGTTAAATGAACACGAAATCGAGTTACCGTACCGAAGTGATTTGCTACAATAATATTTGTATTATTCTCAACGAATATATAAATACACAGATGTTCAGCAAAACAAAATTAATAACTGCCCCAGCATCCTACGCATAAATTTCATGTAATCTATTTTTTTTTCGACATTCGCCTTACGTAAAAATCCGCGGGCTCACGACTGGTCCCGTTCATCTTCCAACCTGGAGTGTGCAAAATAAATAAATAAACATCGCTTCGATATTGCGGGCGTTTCGCGTATAGTTTTGAGAATTTTACACGGTTGCCGCTCCCGCGACAAAACGGCATATAGTAAATTTATACAAGTTTGTAAACTCGGCTTCGCGATCGTTTACGATTTATATCAACTCAAAGCGTAGTTTACTAAACAAGGAGATAAACATCTTTTAGCGAGATAAATGCATCGTCGTCATATACGAACGCTTCCGCGACTTTCCGCATCACAATTGCGATTATTCGCGCGTGTTGCTCTCGTACTCGACATGATCTTCGACCCTGCACACGCGACGTCGCTTTCTAAAAAAAAGGCGCTTCTTCGTCTAGATTTTGTCGGTCCGATTTACTCAGATTTAATGGCGATGTAACATGATATTGCACAATGCCAGAGTCTCTTTTTCATTCCGTTTATTTTTTCAATGTCAATGATGCATTCCTTTGTAGCACTTTTTGTGATCCGGATGAAAAACCGACATGAAGATGTTTGAAAATATAGCTTACAATTTTATTTTAATAGACACCCACAAGCGTTAATTCTGGCGGACGACTTCAGACCTTATTACCCTTGTTTTTGTCTACTTATTCTTATTTGAGAAGCATAGTTTTTCCGTACGATTTTCCGTGAGAATTAAGGGCCGCGGGTGTAGTTAGTCAAATTATGTGATTGTGCAATTAAAGGTTTCGCTGAATTACTGGCAGCGCTACTTTTGTAGTTCTACTGCCTGTCATCGAGCACAAATATTTATAAAAAACATAAACAACGGTGATGTTGATTATCGTCGAACTGCGTGACATGGAGTTAAGCGTAAATATTATAGTCTACAATTTCCAACCAAACTGTTTAAGAACCAGAACGAACCAATTTAGTCGAGTCGAAAACAATCGAATTTTTTATAGTTCCAGTAACTATAGATACTTTTTTAACAGCATTAAACACTTAATGTTGGCATATAAATCACTACACAAATGGTATCTAATGCTACTTTCATCAGTATCACTTACTCTTGTGGTATTAAACCAAGTAGGGCATGTAGCTTCGGTGATCTTACAGCAAAAAATGAGGTGCATTTTCGTAACTGCATCTCTTTTGCAGCTACTCGAGGTGGTTTATGCTACTTATATATATACTACTCTTTTTGTTCCTGTCTCGTTAATGCTGATTATTTTTCACAGCGTATAAGAATCCAACCTGGTTGGTTTGTAAGTACGAAATTAGTTCCATTGTCCTGTTAACATACTTTCGGGACAATTTCAGCACAAAGCAGTCCTGTGAGATGTTAACCGGACCGGACGTTTAATAAAACTGAACATTTACATACCCATGTCATCCTCACGACATAGGATATTTTGAGGACGTTAATAGGACAATGTAAGTGGAAATTTGGATTTCCTGAGGAGTTTCTTAAGAGCATGTGCTGTATGGACCTTTCGATACCATATCGGAAACAAAACTGACTCCATTAGCTACTCTAATACGCGTAATCGCGACCAAATTAAATAGAAAACAAGGGTCAGATCAGACAAAGAATGACCGTTATCCATTTACTTTCCGAATCATAATTTTCAAAAATCGACTAAAGACGGAGTGAATATTCGACCACTAATTCTAATAGTAATGATGTTTATAAACTAAAAGTAAAAGTTTATAAGTCATTACTCAAATGTCACCAATTCAGTAATAATGTTAGTAAAAATAAAATTTCTGATTAGTACAATTCCACTAGTGAATCTGTAGATTTTCCAGCTTCATTATCAATGCAGTCAGTGCCTTTTCACTCATTCTTTAGTCGTTTAAATTTAGCGTATGACAAATTAGGCGCAGAATTTAATGAATTTTCAAATTAACATTTTGTGAAAGACGTTTGGGTATTTTTAAAATGTTTAATTATGATTTTTTGACACAATTGTGTGTCTCCCACTTCCGTGGAGATTGATTAGGGTGCAAGTCGAAAAACCAACAAATCAAAAAGCTGATAGGTCAAAAAACCGACAATCGAAAAATTTACAACTAAAAAAACCAACATTGAAAAAATGACTGTCCGCTTGTCGATATGTCTATTTTTTACGCGTCGGTTTTTCGACTATCGGTTTTATTATATGTCACTTTTTTTACCAGTCGCCTATTTTATTTGTCAGGTTTTCGACCCCCTTCCATAAGACAGTAACACTTATTTTTTTCATTGAACTTTCGGTTACCAGCATTCTTTTGAGGAGATATCTTATATTATCGGTACAATTTAGATACAATTTGAATAAGTTTCCGGTCAATTTCCAGTGCGCCTCAGACTCAGTGATCAAACATATTTACTATAATCGAACGTAGTACATTAACCTGTGTAGTTTTAAATACTTTCTAATGACATGAGTCTAAATGTAATGTAGAAATATGTATAGAATAATAAATTAATTAATTATAGAATTGCGTTAAACTTTTGTATACATGTGTGTAGAATACACCTTCGTTTTGTTCAATAAATGTTTTCAGAAAATATTCAATAAAGTTAGAATGTATTTACTTGCTGCTGATAAATTACTGATTAAAATTCACCACATTTTTGGTGTAAAAAAATACGATTAATAATTTATAGATGCTTTTTTTAATCTAGTTTCGTATTATGTATAAAAAATGATACCGAGATGTGCATGCATAAAACGACCATAAGATAGAGTCTAGCTTATATTTTTTTTTAACGATTTCGACGATTTTTCAATTCTTAAATAAATTGATTGATGAATTGAAACCATTAAAAATTGAGCAAAATATATATTCCCGAAATTTTTTTTTCATAATAATTACATTTGTAATCAAATAGCAAAATGGCCGAGAGAATAATCATGATGAATATTTAATTAATTTCGAAGGAAATTTTTTTTTAATTGATATTAATAAATTTTATTCTAAATAAAATATGCATATCATGGAAATAAGTAATTCTTATTAAGTTACGATACTTAACTGTGATGTCCTTTTACTAGAAATGAGATTTTACATTCAAAATTAATTATTACCTGAGTGTAGAAAATGAGACCAGTTTTTTCTCTTCGGTTTCGGACATCCCGTGTTAAAGGTACAGGAGAACTGGGCAATGTAACAACAAACTGGACAGATTTCTACCAGGGAGATATGTAATATAACAAAAAAGTAAAAGTTATATAATTATAATAACTTTGCAATTATTCTATAAAATATTATAATTACTTTGTAGCTTAATAAAGAAGCCATACGAGAATCAAAATAAATAATAAAACAAATCGATATTTTTAATAAAAATACTCGTGATATTAGCTTTAGTATGATACAAACATAATTCTAAACTAAGCGAAACAGTTATAACAATAATACTAATAAAACTTGCAAACAGTTTTGAAAATTTACTCTTCTAATACAGGCTGCTTGATGGAAAGAGTTTCATTTATAATAAAATAACAATACGAATATTTATTGGTACACATTACTTTCCAATATATTTAAACATTCGATATTTATTTAAAATGTTAAAATTTAGAAGATTTGTTTCTAGTAAATGTACAAATGTATACAAAATTTATATTTTCACATATTAGTTATTTTGTTATGGTACATAACGATATTGAATTATTTTTTTAAAGAGAATAAAAATACAAATGATTGTATATCACCAGGTCGTCGCGGATGCACAAATACAAAAAAATCAAGAAGCGCACTCGAAAATAAATATATGTTTTTATAAATAAACACGAGTACATAAATCTACGATTATAAAAATAAACGATGCGAGATACTATAATACCAGTAAACGTAAATCCTCCCACACCTACGCCAGAAAGCTGTAAACGCGCTGCTGCTTAACGGTCATTTGCACACGACCGAAAATCCAGTGACAGAGAGTTAAGTGCTCAGCTGTTTGGAACGTGTCATTCGTGTGCCTTCCCCTTTTTGCATCCGAATAAGTGGTGAGCCCGATTTACTGACTTTCAAAAGAGGCTAATATAGGGACTTCCCCATATGCAACAGACCTGTCAAATTTGTCTCCGTTACAATCATAGTCAACGCCGACTGATCATCGCCTGTCAAACGAAGTTGATCACTTATTTTTAAAAATTCGATTTAGAAAATTCAAAGTTTGATTAAAGACGTTACGTCTCCCGTACAAAGAATTGTGAATCCAAAATTAAACAAATTCCGTCGTGAAATATGTATGCAAAATATAATTTTGGTTTCTGATTGTGGTTGAAGTAAAAATATGTAATGAATTTGTTAATATTTCAGACACCGTAAAATTAAAAACGTTTCTTTCTTTTCTTCTTTTGTCAGTTTTCTGTTTTCTTCTTTTATTTTTGTTATCCAACCGTCAAGTGACAGAACTATTGGCCCATTAAGTCCCTCAAAAGGAAATATGATTAATAATAATGTCAAAGTGATCCAGACTGCCACTTTTGAATATGCTCTTTATACTTACAATTACAACATTCAGTTTTTCAAATTAAAAAGGGCAGATCCAATATGACCTACAAAAATGTACTAAAGTTCAAGGTTTTTTTTGGAGTATTATTTATAAACGATATCCATATTAAGGTATCCACTTGCTTTATAGTTTTCCTCCCAACTCTCGAAAAATATAGACCTCGGACTCATAATATAGTTATCTTGACCATACTACTGATCGTCACAACTGGACAGTTATATCAATTCATTATTCAATTATTTGTAGGAAATTTGGTGGAACAGCATTTTAATAATACGCCTCATATTACAGTTCTTAACTCTTTTGAATGTCGAACATTGTATGTGGTTCTTGTGATCATTGGTCATTAACTGCACATGTATCATTTCTTACAAACGATGGATCGGAAAATACACTGCTAGAACAGTATAGTTGTAAGGGTCAGAAGTATAGTTAGTTTTAATTACAACCTTGAAAAGTATAAACTCCGTTCATAATATACTTATCCCGACTGTACTTCTGACCCTAACAACTACACCGTTCTAGTATACGATGTTATTGTTTTTTTCAGTCGATACATCCCTGGTAGAAATCTTTCCAGTTTTGTCTAACTCTAACCCAGTTTCCATATACCTTTACAACGGGAATTAATGAAACTTGACAAAAACTGGTCAAAAACTTTACTCATTTTCTACTAGGGTATTAAAGTTTTTGTAGTTCTCTTAAAATTTTTGGTTATTTTATTCACTTCGTTGGAATCCGGAGCCATTTTATTTACTTTTTCACTATACGATCTATAAAAGAACATGCTTTCAAATCATATCATTCATTTAGTTACATGGCTGGAACTCCAACGAAATTGGTTCAGAAAGATTTCTTATTGTTATTCTTTTACATGGAGACTATGAGAAACTGTTACGGTTATACTTTCTATCCTAACAAAAGCACAAAAATCGATTTTGTTAACTAAAACGAGTGCCCAACTTTGCAAAATTGAATTTTGTACACTCAGAGGAAATGTTTTTGATCTAAATTTTATGCAGTTTTATTTTATAAAACCTTTGTAGAACCTTTTTATCCGGGATTGTATACTTTTTTGCTGTCTCAGTACGATCGAAACTTACTATGTTCAGTAATAATACTCAATAGTGAACTATTTGTTGCTATTGGCTTCGTAGTAAATTTGGACATGTACTATTGAAAACGTATACTAAAAGACCATAATATTGTACCTACTATTTGTATCTGATTTTCTTTTCAAAATCATTTTTAAGAGTATGAAAGAAAACTAACAGTGATTAAACATAATGCTGATGGAATTGGAGATTTTGCGACAAATCAATTGTGAATGAAACGCAAAAAATATCACATTTGATTCGCTTCTGTGATATATGGAACATTCCACGTAAAAAGAACCACTTTTTTTGGCGTATTTTTAAATTTTTATATTCATCACATTTTATCATTCGGGTATATAAATGTTGACTTTTAGCCCATACAAAAAATTTGTATTCCTCCGTAAAAAATGTTCAGAGTATCTTTTCTTTTTTTCGAATTTTTAATATTCCTTTTTTTTTTGTTAATTTGTCGGTAATACGGGTAATCAGAAAAAATTGTTAATCAGGCATCGTATGTTCCCGGTAAAAAATCGAAATAGAATTGTGAGAGCTCCACGTCATCATTCACTTTCAACATCAATTACATTTATTTTAATTTTAATTTTATTTTAATAGAAATACCGTTCGCAAATTATCTCAATACAATACGCTGGAGAAATTTGAAATTTAGGTTTCAAATACGTTAGCATCACTTAATTTTGTCTCATTATCACTTAAATTATAGAATCATTTGCGTTATAATATTCACATTGATTTAAAATGTACGTATATATTTTACTATATTAATAAAAATATCGAAATGCCGACGTGGATGCGGAAAATACATGCAAGATGTTTTCGAGTTTTTCCTAACCGTATAATCTAAATACAGTTACGTACGTATTTTTGCGTTAAAGAGCACTGAATTCTGTTCAAAATGTAAAAAAATTGGTTCCCCTACGATATAAATTGACGAAGGTATAATCAGTTACACTTTGTACGTTGAAGGCCCCTGAAGTAATGTGTTTACATGTCATTCAGGGGCCTTCTTTTCGACATATTTTTTAAAGCCATTTATAATACATTATACCTTTCTGTCCCATGTTTTTTTGAATATCATCTTTTGAACTTCCAGTTGACTGGTCAAAAGTGTATAAATAAAAATTAAATATTTTAAAACCATTTTTCATTAAGATAATCAACGTATAATTAAAAATAAAAAGTTGCTCTTTTTACATGGAATTCCCTATATGCTTTTAGTTATACATTTCAAGTGGTTTTGTTTAGAAATAATGAAAATTCCCTTAGATTGCATGGATTATCATCCTTCTCTATTTTTATCTTTACTTTAACCCTAGTATGTACAATGATATTATTTTATCAACTTTGAAAAATAAATAATAACATAAAATGTTTGTTTATTTGTATGAAGGTGATCCCGAAGTAACCTTAATAACTGTAAGAGTACGAACAGGAGTTTAAAGAAAATCATAACGTTTTTGTAAAAGTTGGGTGTCGATGTAATACAACACTGAAGAATTAGTAATTACCGGTATTAAATCGAAGTGATTTTGAATATTTCAAATAATTTCGAAAATTATCTTCAACTTTGTGTTAGTATCTTAGTTAAGAAATTGCATAAGATTTTTTCAAAAGATCACCAGGGATAAGAAAATAGAAAATATCTCACCTTCTTTATTTAAATACTGATTCAATTCATTTATTTATTTAAATATTTTATTGGTATCATACAAATAATATAATAGAACATTTACAGTTTTCATCTTTGGAGAGTAATGTTTTAAAATAAAATGGTACAATTTTGTGTAGTTAGTAAGAGTTGTATTTTTAAATAAGTTGGGGAAAACGTGGATTATGTGCTCTAATATAAAAATTATCGTAGTCCGATACAAAAAATGCAGAATTATATAAAGAAGTATACTACACATACTTGTAATAAATATGAAAATGATTTCTAAATCCATTTTTTAGTTGTTATTAAGATACATATATTTCATATTAATCAAATTATTTTTGTTTAATTTTCAGAACGAATTCAAGACTACTCCGCAAAGAAGAGGAATTTTACACCAGTTATCAGTACGTGATTTTCAGTGCATAATTTCTAAAATAATTCAATCGATTAAGGATCATCAGCTTGCTGTCGTCGAGTATATGCGAAAATAATAAACGTATATAAATCCGAACAATAAATTATATAAAATAAAATACTATATCAAGGATAATAAATAGAAGTGATTTTATACTGGAGCTCTTATAATATACTAAAATAATACATAAACTAATAACGAAAAATTCTCAAATGAATTTTTTGGTAGAAATTAAGTTCAAAGACAAGTTTGAGTGAACGAATTTAAATAATATAAGAACAAACTTATTTCACTCGACTGTTTTAAAAAAGTGCATTTACATCATGATCGGGTAGGAAGTGTTAGATATTTGTGCAATCGTTACAAAGTTGCTGATATTTTTTATTAAGACGTTAGTAGTAACATCATGAACTTTATGTCTGGACAACGACATGTTGGTGCTACTGCAGCAGCGGCGCTTTCAAACTACACAGCAGCCAACCGAATTAGTAACAGACTTTCGACGGTTTCTGAAGTTGTAAGTACAATAGATTTAAGTTCATTTTTATATATATGTTGTAATTAACAACTACGAGGGTGTCTATTTTCTGTAGAAACCAAAAACAAAAGATTATATGTAGTGAATATGAGAACAGATAGATTTATACGTTGCTACAAGTATTGAATATATTATTTGCAGAGCGACAAATACCAATATTAACATTGTCGAGCAAACAAGCTTTAATTATACAAAATTAATTTGTAACAATAGCTTTCATTCGTCGCATGATAAAATGTAATCAAGATTATATAAAAATGACATTTATTGAGAAATGTAACACTTACATGAGAAATTTCACATTTAGTAAATCCTCACAATAATGGTCGATTTTATTCTAGAGTACTGAAGAGTTCTTAGATTGACAATTCATCTCGTTGAAAGTTTTTTTTAATGTCCATTATTTAATGTCATCCCTCAGTTGCCACATTTCTTAAATAATATTCCACTCTAAAATAAAACATAGAATAATTACATCAGCCAATGAGTGTACAAGTCTGCCATTGATTAAAAAGTGTTATTTTAATTACACTTTCCTTTTAGTCGACTTTCTTATTAAAATCAATATTTTAGTCTTATTTATGGTCTTCATTAATCTCGGTCATAAATTTCGTTCTGGTTCGACCTGGTCTAATTAGAATCTGGACAGGGACCTTGGTTACATAATACAAGTAGGATGACCCAACTTGTACTGAATCAAAGATGGAATCTAATATTTTATTTTTTCCAGCGTTTTACATCTGACGTCAGAAAGCTAGCCTATACCACAATTATTAGCGATAGGCTGTTAGAAAAACTATTCAGCTATCACAATGTTGAACGATGCGTTGTTTAGGGTCTTTTACAACTAGTTTTAGATTTTTTATATAAATCAGGACCAAACATTTTTAGGGTCAACATGCCGCGTCGGGACTGGAACCCGGGACCACGATGTTGTCGGTTGAATTCTGTACCATCTAAGTTAGAGAATCAATCGCAAAAGTTGCATCATTTATTTCAAGATCACGATATGATCCCATCATTATCGTAATCCGAGATGATTTTTACATATTTTGATAACCACCTATTGTTCACGGTTGTAAACCAAGATATCCATGAAATTGAAATCTTCCATTTTTTAAGAAAGTTTTTTTTTAAGAAATAATATTTGCAGTTTGTTTAAATTAAACACCGTTAATTAATTGTTTGATTGCTATATTGGCATTATTGAATTTGTTCAATTGTGAAAATGATACTTATTTGGATATTAATCGGAATTTGATTTTGTATTATCAACCGTGAACCTACATCGTTCCACATTGTCCAACCATATAAATCTCATCAGACATCGTAGGATGTCACTCAACAAAATCACTAAAATAATTTTGCAGCATGCGAGATATACCACAAGAGTTCTTTTTATATTATTTTGGTCCTTGAAACCTCACTTAAAAAATGAAATAGTTGGAATTACTAAAGTGATAGTAGGATAAAACACAGCCATCGATTGTAGTTAATTTCAAATTAAAGTGACCTTGACAACTTAGGTAGCCACGTCTACTATTTGAATAGTAAAACCAACTAAAAACGGTAGTTGTGTCAGATCCTACTATTTAGATAGAAAAATCAACTATTTCTTGTTTTCCTTGCGAAAAATGCAAAATGCTGAAAAATTAAGTGTACATAGTTTTTTCGCCAGTGTAATGACCAATATAATTGATGGAGTAAATTCGGATTTACTCATTATTTCGTTTATGTTTCGATAAAAACCCTTAGAATCAGAGTCTCAGGAAATAAAATTTTTATAAATTATTGTTTGCAGACATTTTCAGAAAAAAAAACTCGTACTTCGACTAATAGTTGATCCGCAGTAAATATTTTTTCAAGCTATTTTCTTAAACTACACTAAAAAAGATTTAGTTAATTTAACCCTTTCTAGCACATATTTTTCTGATTAACCATTTTTCATGAAACTGGTTACTCGGGGAATTTTTTGGTGGCTGATTACGAATCTGAACTCTAAATCTTAAACACTTAAATTTTATAATCTGAAGTCAGTGACTTAAAAATCTCCTACTACCCAGTCTCATCTCGAGCCAATTGCATATTTGCTGTCGACATTTTTTCTGCAAAACTGACGATTTTTGTTCTTAATTTATTCAATACAATGTTAAATACTTCTCTAACTTCTACTTAAATTGTATTGTAAAATATAGGCGCAAATGTACTGTTTTATCTTTAAAAATTATATAGTTGACTTGTATTGTTACCATGCCGGAAAGCGTGAACTAAACCGTACATTTCAGTCCTAGATCGTAAAGTTCAATTTTACGGACCGAGTGGTGAAGACGGTCCCGAAGATTTCACAACTTCCAAATGAGTTCTAAAAATCTTACTGGCGAGGAGCGAACACTATTTTTGATAGACTGTTCGCAAAGTAGGCGATTTATCGATCTTTAGTTCTTAAAGAGCGGAGATCAGTCCGTAAAATCGCACTTGACGGATAAGTGTATGAAAATAGATATTTATCTAATGAGAACTAAATATCTAATCATTTTTACAGCTTCAATTGCATTTGTAACTTCAGTTTCAGTTAGGTTAACTAAATTTCAGTCAATTTAACTGTATGTTGCAGTAAAAATAGTAAATATTCAGATCCCACTGGGCTACTTCCCATTTACTTACATTAATTAACATTTGTTTTTCGGTGTTTACAAGTGCAATGACTGAATTGAGAGGCGATAGAGATTTCTATTTAGAGAATGCTTGAAGTTTGCATTAATGGAGTCCAATGAAAATTAGGAACATATAGTGCGATAAACATAAATAAGGCGGCCTAAAAAGATAAAACTTTTAAAGAAATGCTAAAAAACGGTGGGCTCCAAAGTTTCGAACTTTAAAAACGTATATACATATATTATTGATACCTTAGATTAAGAAATTACGCTCTTATAGGTAACTTTTTCTTAAATTGGCTAATCAGCAGTGTTTTTACAATGAAAAGACCATTTTTATTCTTTACAGGAAGACATAATTGTTACTACGAATTAATTAGTCAAGGATCAGTTGATGACGAATGTTGCTGTTGTTTGAATACATCAACCGCCTTGATCACATTTTTACTTACGTTTCTCTTTAAAAAAAATGTATGTTCTCAAATATACATGATTATATAAAAGACGGCAAGAAATAAGTCATTTTTAATGGAATTCAGTCGATTTTTTCATAAATATGTATTAATCATTAAACGAATTTTGCTTTGGAGATTGATTTTTGAAAATACAAGACATCCTACGATATTTGATCGTCATACTTACGTCACGTCACCTTAAGGTTATGACATTTTTACAGTAAACAATATTACCTACACACAAAGTAAATACCGTTTCAAAAGTTGTCTGTTTAATCATTTCATGAAAGAAATAAATAATTTTTAACCCAATCTTTAAATCTTTATCGCGCAACCAAGAATAATATTGTATACTGCAATAATGAAGTTGCTAAAATTAAATGTTTCTCAAATCCAGCATATAATAGATAATGCTGTAAATTCAATTTCAGTATCATTACAGCAATTGAATAAACAAATAAGCAATTATAATTTTGTTTAATAAACAGCTGCGTAGTATTCGTTATGTGTTTATTTTACAAAGCGGAACAATATATTTCATGAACTTTATCAAATTGTCGATAAATAAACGTGATATATTTACATAATTAATGGCGCCAAAATAATTTATATGGCATTAAATAACCCATAAAATGTATTTATAATTATGAATATGTTTTTTATTTTGGCTTTCCGAAATGTTTTGTAAATGTTATAATTTCCGTATGAAATTGATTATATATTTGAAAATTGGACATTTTGCGATACTCCGCATTTCTCAGTATTTTGAATTCTATTCTCACTCGTGGATGTCGGACTCGTCACGATTAAGTTCCATTACTTTTGTCCACTATCTAGCATCCGAAAAGAAATGAGCAGAGTCGCGATAGTCGTCGATCGAGGTCGTGCCCTCCACAAATTTCGCAATTCGAGCAACAACTACGTCTTCCCGCATCGAGCACTTCGATTATGTTACTCGAAATGTATACTTTTTTAGCAGCTCTTTAATGAATTGTGAATAATTTATTCGCGTCCACGCGCATGTTACCAAAATTAGTAAAGCCTTGACCGATGATCGCAATTTTGTCGATGATTTCACGCCATATCGCAAATGATACCAGTCGCTAAATGTGGGTCGAGATTCTTGATTAGCCAATGCTAAAAAATAAATCGTAAAATAACAAACAAACCTTACACTGTTTGAATGAATATGTCAGTTTCTGTAAGAGATTTATGTTTCTGAAATATTAACTCGTTCGGCGCGGACGCCAGATTTTAAGTCGGATCTTCCGTCAGTTGCCGCATACGTAAATGCAGTTGCCTGATGTTTACTATGTTTTGTATCAATGCTTTGTTAAAGAAAAGTTGTTGCAATACTTTATTGCATAATTTATGTATTATTAATTATCATTTTAAAGCAAAAGTCCAAAAATTGGCATCATCCCCATAATATTGAACCTTTTTTTATATTTTATAATAATAATAGTTTTTCTAAGTGATTTAAAAAATTGAAAAATAATTACAAAATTTCGAATTTTTACTCTCTGAATTCTTTGGAGTGACAAATTGAGCCACTCTTTGACGAAGAGTGAAATTTTCACTATAAACTCGTCTAGGAGTGCGTTTTTTTTCTTTCACTCTTGATGGAGTTAAATGTCACTCTTCATAGAGTGAAATTTTCACTCTAAAGAGTGGCACACATGTAAGCCTATAATGAAATACTGTATGCATATCAAAGCACAGAGAGCCTTCCCTTATTTTAAGTAAATTCTCTACTTGAAGATTTCCTTCCCATTGCTTTTATCACCACTATATATGCACAGGAAAAGAATCATGTATTTTATTGATTCTTTTCACACTGCAAGTGATTAAGATACAAGGTTAATACAACGGGAATAAGCACTATATCATCTGACTCGAATAGTTACAATAAATCAAGTCTCTATACACTGGACATACATTTTACGGTAATACTAAACAACAAAAGAATAAATCTAGACATTTTAATTATTACAAGCCGATAAATGAAGAGAAATTAATTAATACATTTTTGAAGACCATAACTTTGTTATGGATTTTTAAATTACGTCCAATTATTTTTATATATTGAAGTGGGTTATACTTTATATGAATTTAATAAAAAATCAAGTACATTCAAATCTCGAGAAAATTTAGTATTTAAGGAAGTCTCATCTCAAAATTTGCCAAACTGTAATTTTGAAAGGTTTCAATAATGCCATCGGTCTCACGTGTGGTCTACTTTCACACATCATCAGAGAAAAGAAATGCTGCTGTAGCATTATTGTTTATTACGTAACCCTTAAAGTATTACAATGCAGTTATGCAAGTATGGTCTACATTTTAGTATGTCAAAGTCTCCTGTAACCATACAATGCTTATTATATAATAATTACGATGGGTAATTAAGTATTTTAAGATAATTATTTATATAGTTTTTGTAGTTCTACTACTTTACTACGTTTGTATCAGCTCACGGTTTGTACGTAGATTTTTATTTATCTGAAAATGTTCCTTAGTTGAATATAATTATTTTAAACTTTGTATTGAAGCTGTAATCATCCTATGTATTGAAGTATATTCTATTTTTCTATTCAATTCTTCTTGTAGTTTTGCAATTTTTTACAAAATGGCATTAAGTGAAAGAAAGTTCATTGATGTATTAGATAATTGTAGTTTGACGTACACTGTGAAAATTTTCCTTTGAAAATGTCCAATACTCTCTGGTGTCGTGGAGATATACTCGGAAAATGCCGATAATTCCTACATTTCCATGTAAAAATCCCATACTAGTGAGGAAATTTTGGTACAGGTACCCTAGCGAAAATGAATCCAGTTTTCTGCTAGTTTCTCTCCAGTTCACAATTTTCCCATGTTTTGCTATAGGGAAACTGGACAGTGTAACACAAAATTGGACGGATTTCTACCAGGATATTCTAAATAATTCATGAAAATCTTGAACATCTCTTCATTTTCACAGGATATTACGCTGAAACCAGAAAGTATGGGAAATTTTCGGATGAAAATTTTCTCAGTGTACTTAACAAATTGTTGTTCAATATACAGCAAGACAAGCTGCTACTATAATTATATAAGAAAGTTCAAATTTTAAATAAGCTATAACATTATTTGATGTTTGTCAATACTGTCAAAATTGTGTCAATAAAAATGTGATCATTATTAGAAGTTACTAAATGATTTATTTTATATTAAAGAAGAAAAATTTCTGTTAAACAACTTAATACTTTTCTGAGTACACATTATTAAATTAAAGTATCTGGAACATTCGACCAACTAGAGATCATAAGTAAAAATTATATAAATTTTTTAAAAAGACACCTGAAAGATATCTGACTTTAGGCGTTATGATTGAAAAGCAAATTTACATTATTAATAAATTTACGTTATTAATGAATTTTAAAATCGTTATACTATAGATTATACCAAATTGAAATATTGATGAAAAATGTTTAAAAAAAGTTAGTACATGAATTTTGGAGGACAGGAACATAATTTCTTTGGATATTTTGAAAATTTGTTTCTAAACATTTAAAAAAATACGAAAATATCAACTCATAATCAACATCTTATGCAGATTTAACAGGAAATATTATTTATGCATTATATATCATTTTAATAACAAATAGCTGCTGTACATTTTCATTAAAATTTATTCACGAACTTTTGGAATACGTTTTGAGCTGGTTATGATGTCATCATTAGACAATAACTGTGAATATCAGTGTAGAAATCAGGCAATAACCACAACGACTTTATAGGGCAAGTTTATTGAATTTTGATTACGGCGTAATCAAGTAGTAATCAGGCACCTTGAGTAAGGCGAGCCTTATTATTACTGGATTAGGTCTTGTTTAACAGCTGAACTTTTTGGAAATGAAAAATTTAAATTTTTTAATTTAATATAAAGTGATTTTTTATCTTTTTTTTTGAAACTAACTTTCGAAGCACCAAAAGTTGTAAATCTACACCAGCACTAAAAAAATGATATCGTGATCATAAAAAGGAATCTTACAAGTAGATATATACACATAAAGAATACTACGCAGCTGTTTATTAAGCAAAAATACGCGACTATAGTAACTATTGCAAAGATACAATGAAATTAACCAGTCGTTACAAGTAACAAATATCTGTTAATAGTTAAATACTTTATATGCCATAAAAGAAAATTGTTTAATTAGTAAATATATTGTTTTGATTTATTAGGTAATGTCGTTTATTGTTAATAAATGATTCATTCTCGGCGTGAAAAACTAGATATAGTTGGTCTAATCGTAACACAAAAGTTCATGCAATTATATTTATGACTCGCTGCAACTATAGTTACCTCTAATCACAAACATCTAAAGATTGCTTCTTTAACGCAAATATATTATTTTTGTGTTCATGTTTGTATTTATTTCCCAAGGAGTGTTTGAAATACAAATTTATTTTCATATTCAATACAATTTATTATAACTACAGTAGATTTTTTTATTAGGTGTTATGCCGACATTTCAATAGCTTTCGATTTAACCGCCATTACGAACAATGAAATAAGCTAAGAGCAGTAGTGTTAGCCATACACCTTATCTTATAAGTCCCGTGATCAAAATTATTCGTAGATTTCGTTGAAAAAAGTTAGGATCATTTTTTCGAGAAAAGAAAATTTTTTTGTTTTCAGTTTTAATGTTTAAAACTTTAATGTTTAACGTTAAAAACGAAGGATAAGTACTTTAAAAATATTAAATTGCTCTCCAAATAGCGTTTACTCCCCCGCAGTGAGAGATGAGTAACTCTCTACAATATGTGGAAAAAAAGATCATTTTTTGCCCGGTTAATACCCAGCTATACTGATTTCTGACCAAATTTTGGACAATATTTCTGCGGTAATGAAACTCTGATTTACCTAGAATCTATCCATTGTTTCTGGCCAAGAGTTGTTCGAGATTATGTTCCATAATTGGCTAGTTTCCCGTCTTTTACATTATTATTTTAGAAAGACGGGTGAAAATGGCCAATTTCTAAACTGTATAGACTACCATCTTGCTTGACAGCGCTGCAGGTAAACGAAAACTGTTTTTGGTCTCTTCTACATTTGGTATTTGTATTAATCAAGTAATTGTCCCAAGTAAAGTTTTTTTGTCTTGGAACAAGCCTGACCTGGATATTGGTTGAACATTATATGTAGCAGATTGGATCTGCAACAGGGTTTTTCAGGACATTGGTAGTTAAAGTAATAATCTTAGTCTAACAATGGCTAATAATTCATCAACATGCACCTGTGCTATCCGATTTTGTATCACCCATTTGCGCAGTTGCTGAATGGTGGTACGTCCTCCGAACGTTGATGCGTAATCTGTTTATAGCTTACAATGTTATAGTCACTGTTATTGTCTGTGTCCAATTCTTCATTAGTAGATTGAATTACTAGTTTTCTCCTGCGATTCTTGAAAATTGAGATCTATGTTATTTTTATTTGAATCAACATTTGACACTGATAACACAGGCCAACAAAATTTATATCCAGAAATCGGACTATACTTTTCCGAAGGTTTTCGTTGCGCTGAATTCAAAGTTGGCCGCAGAATTCTGCTATTGCGTCAAGATTTTGAGATATCCTAACCTAAAAGTGCAAAAAACACTCTCTTTTCTGATATTCAGTAAGTTTTTGTGGCGGAACAAAGTAATTATTTGCAGTTTAGCATGAACAATATTAAGGTGCTATTTGTCAGCTTTAAAATGCTTTTTTAGTCATTCCGACACGATTTTTCTTATCGAGTTATGGAATTTTTTTTCAGGGCACAATTACGATTTTCATACATAGTAAATGTGTAATTTCATGAAAATAACTAACAAACTGAGAACGACTTTCTTGCTAAAAATTGTTCTATTACCTCAAGATATCCTAACCTAAAAGGGCAAAAACTGTGTTGTTTGCCCATTTTCATTAAGATTTTGTGGTGGAATACATTTTTTATATTAATTTAACAAAAACCAGATTAAAATGCATTCAGCAAAAACCTAAGTATATGATTCCGACGCTTTTCGATGTGCTGAATCAAAATCTGGTCGTATAATTGGTCTGTGGCGTCTAAATTTTGAGATTTCCTAACCTAAAAGTACAAAAAACGAAAATCATAATAGTGCCTTGACAGAAACTTCGATAACTCATTGGAAAAAAATCATGCGAAATTACTAAAAAGCATTTCAAAGTTGATGAATAACTCTTTAATCTGGCCTTTGCCAAAGTATGAACTAGCATTTTGTTCCGCCGCAAAAACTTACCGAATATGAGCAAAAACAGTGTTTTTTGCACTTTTAGATTAGGATATCTTAAAATCCTGACGTTATGGAACAATTCTGAAGCCAGATTTAGATTCAGCTTATTCACAACCTTCGAAAAAGTAAAGTCTAGTTTCTGGGTATGGAGATTGGCTTCATTTTGTTGGCCTGTGTAATACATCATTCTCAAAATTATTTTCATTTTGAACAATAAGGGCATCATCAAATGCCTTTGCTAATTGATGCATATTTAGTAACATTATTATTTCATGATGAACCTTTTTTTTTTAAAGAATCCAGGTTTTGGACCGTTTAAAATGGACAGAATCTTGTTACATAAATGATAGTCCAGTTTAAAAAGTAAATTAACTGGCTATTTTTTATGTGTCTGGCCATCTTCTAGTGTTTAGATCATGACTTGTTTTTACGAAATCGCCGACCAATTCTGATCACGGCATTCAAAGATGATCAATTTAGGCTTTTTCCATAAAGTTGTTTCCAAACCTAATCTTTCGATAGAATAATAAAAATATCACATCAGAATTACTAAGTTTTGAGCATAAGAGCCATGTAACTTTTTCGGTATTGTCCAGAGCAGTTGAATTTCTCTCGAGATATTCTACTTTAGCATCGTCGGAAGCCTCGCTTATAAGATCCGTCAAGAATAATTATCGTTAAGCGGGTTTAATTTAAACAAATGATATTTTTTATTACGAATTCAATCAAACATTAAAATCAGTGCCTTATTATATTAAAAAAAAATCTAAAGTTCGATTTTAATAATACATCACAAAGCGCTTAGTCGGTATAATCGAAATCGCATACAGCTGACAATTATCACTCGATTCGCGTGCTACTTAATTCATAGTCCTCGTTGAATGAATATAGATATATAGGTTATCATTGGTAGTTATCGTTAATCAAGGTCATGTGGAAAGGAGGCATAGCGTTACGAACTCTGCGAAAAATCGATGTCGGTCATATTGCAACTGATCAACGGAACTGCTTCGATCGCGTTACGTACTCTGTTGATGCGATTACAATGCTGCATTGCTTGAAATTCGCGTTAATTCTCGTGACTCAACGGGGAAATTCGAATAACGCACTTGTGCGTAGTTCAAATTGCACTTTTTTTTTAATCGAAAAAATATAAACGTATAGATATATCTGTACACTAGATATATTTGTCTTTTTGTATAGAACGAAACATTGTTTTGTGTCAGGGATGTGTTTAAAGTTCAAGTATCAACTTCAGATTTCTTCGTTTTACACAAGAAATTTGTACGGCTTGTGTCCTACAAAGTTTTGTCCAAAGTGTTTCGGCTCCCCAGAAGCCCCAACGTTATATTAGTAATAAATATGTCAGTTATTGAGTGACATTCAAATATTTAACATATGGAGAAAGAAAAAGTTACTGGGTCAACAAAGTTACCAATAACGAACTGGTTTGGAATCGGGAATTTAAACGAAAGATGAAATTCAAGTCCCGACCTGAAGAGGACTCTTAACTGCCAAAACTTTGTCAATATGTGCTTTGGACAAAAGTAGGCAAGGTAAAGCAAAACGAATTTATTACAATTAAATATTCAACTGGGAATATTCAAACTTATAATATTGCTGTTCCCAGATTTCTAAAATTTTTTCATGATGATGTATATTTTCAAGTATTTTTAATTATTAATTGCACTAACTTGAAAAATGACGATATATTGAACATTTAAAGAAAATGGTGCATAAAATTGTTTATATTGTCAATTGCATAGAAATCAAGATTAAAACGTTAAAAAGTTGCCTTTTTTAGCACTGCTTTAACTGCAGTAAAAACAAAATTAGTCTTAATACCAATTACGAGTAGAGCTTAAATTACCAAGTTGACATGACTTTTTGAACAAGTGTCACCTTTAGTAATCCTAAAGGGGTATATAAGTTTCTACACTCTTTTGTTGCACTCAATATAGCTGGTATTGCAAGAACTTGTTGACATAATTATTCGTGATCATCTTATAATGATGCTTGGATTATAAAATATTTGTAAGTGTATAATTTTACATGCTATAATATCATTGCTACTAACCACTATTACATTTGTAGATCACACAAGAGAATACATTGAAATAGACCCAAACTTATCTAATTTGGTACCACCATATCGACTGGACATAATCAAATGTCTTAACACTGATTGAAACCTGATAATATATTCCTAGAATATTAAATAAATTTAAAGACGTTAAGGAACATAAAAATTCGATCTGTATCTTAGATAAGGATTAATCTATTTTAAAAAGGGCATGCCGAAGATGCCGAGTATAAAATGGCACTTGTCCAGGAACACTTAAGAAAAGACTAACATTTAAAAATGTTATGTAAACAACCAATTAAGAATTTCGGCGAGGGCAGAGGGTCGGATGATTCTTACGTTTGATAGCGAATTTAATTTATATCATACTGAAAATACTACGATATAAAAAGGTTTCAAAAATAAATAATCACAAAGAAATTAATAAAATAAGATTTCAAAAGTTAAAATCATATAAATCGATTTATTATTTGGGTTATTTAACGGAAGAATGTACAGCTATACTAGTTTTCTAACCGTGATATTTACACTGAATATAAACTGTTGTGATTTTAACATGAGGTCAATTTATTTACTACTATAATAGGTTTCGAAACAATTTGACAAAGATTGGAATATAATGATTTTCTTCAGTTACGTACAGATTCAGGAATTAAATAAATTGTTCTTCTTGGATGGAAAGATTTTAATATTACAATTTATTGTTTCAATATTACACATATGACTAAAATATAAAAGGAAGTGTTCAGAATCTTGTAGGGAATGAAAGAACCGAGCCTTCCCAACAGTAATTTCGATGTTGAATTTTATCCTTTATGTACTGAAAAATTTGATTCAGATACTCTGTATGAGTACCAAGTCTTCTAATGACTTGGTTTGAAAAATATATAATTTGTTTAAATATTCATTTATTCAAAAGTATCAAATGATTCGGTTTCATGTCGTTTATGATGTCAATGATTAATTTTTTTAATATGTTTCACTATTGCCTGAACAAATGTTTTTTTTTTTTTTGTGAATTTTAAAGAGCCACCCTAAATTTAGCCTGTTTTTTGGGCCTGAAATTTGGGATCAAAATGTATGTCAAATGAAAGTTTATGATAATAACTTACTGGTGTAAAAATTTTAGTTTAAGCATATATCTTAATCTTGAGATGTGGGGGTTCAAAGGGCGGATTTTACTGCAAAATTTGTATTTTTTTAAATTTGACAATTTTTAATCTCCGAAAGTACACATTTCACGAAAAATTCACAAGAGACATTTTTTATTTAGAATTATCGAAAGAATCTAAATAAATGTTTACAGGACCGAAAAAATCAAATTTCCAAATTGTTAACAAAATGTTGATTGTTTTGAATATGTTGAAAATTTTATTTTTTCGCAATCTGAAAAAAGATGTGTTTAGATTCTTTCGAAAATTCTAAATAAAAAATATCTGTTGTGAATTTTTCGTAAAATGTATATTTTCGGAGATAAAAATTGTCAGATTTAAAAAAAAATGCAATTTTTGCAGTTAAATCCCCCTTTAAACCCCCATATCTCAAGATTAAGATATATGCTCAATCTACAATTTTTATACCAGTAAGCTATTATCATATACTTTCATTTGACATACATTTTGATCGCAAATTTCAGGTCCAAAAAATAGGCGAAATTTGGTCACTTTTTAGAGTGGCTCTTTTATTTTTCAAATTTCATTTTAAATCCTTTATTTAAGCCGTAGCTATACTCACATATACGAAGAAAAACTATCGTTTTTTTTTATTTCAGATACTGATCCAAATGTTTTTCAATTCAAATTTCAAATTCCCTAGATACAATGACTGTCATGAGGTTACGTTTTCTATTGACTACGCATCCGATGTCAGTTTCTGAAAATTCAAAATGTCGAATTTTTAAAAATCACTTTCACTAGAAAATATTTACTTGCTAGTTTTGAGAGTCGATAATTGCAAATAACATGTCAGTTTAAAAAAAATTAAAATAGAGGATCCGCTATAGCCGATGAATTTTTAAACCATTGATCGGATTTTCTTGAAGCATATTACTCCAGGGGTTTCTCGATGGGAGATTCGATGATTATGAATGTAATATAAACGATGAACATTTATTTTAAATCAAAATGGCAAATTCAGTATGGAGGATGTATTCATAAAAATTACCTAAAATTATTGCTGGAAGCTGCTCGGAAAAAATCAATTAACCAAGTAATTGGCTGACCTAATGAATTGACTTAATTTGCTGAAATCCAGACACAAAATTGATTTAGACAAGTTCGGTCTAAGATACTGAAGTCATGAACAGAAAATTTAATATTTTTAATAATTTACTTTTCACTACTTACTCTCTCAATTCGAAACAGTGATAATTCACTATTTAAATCAGTGAATGAATACTTACTGCTGGGTCAAGGGGTTTCATCACGTACGGTGTAAAAATTTCACTGTTTCGCGTCAAAATTTGACTCATTCAAGCGAATTTTCATTGTTACAAATGGAGAGAGTAGATTTTAAAAGAAATAATTAAAACGATTTGGCAGAACGCGAATAATAATGCATTTTAAATAGTTTTATATAACTTTCACTTAGAGGTTGTGGCATATTTTAATCGCAAATAAGTGTAATAAATTGGAAAAAGTTATCCAATCTTACAAGTCTGGGTTCTGGTGCTTTTGAATGTTTTCGACATCACTGAATGTTGGCGACATTCGACAATCCCTAATTTCCTCTTTCGTATTTTTTTAAATATTTAGTATTTGAGTCGTGGAAAAGCTTTACTGCTATAACTATGATTTCTTCTTCGTATGGTAGCTGGAGAGAAAAATCTTTGGACTTTATCTTGGTGTCTCCGGAATTCCCACCTCCTAAAGAGGAGTCAGTACTATCGACCAATAAAATCATGGATAAAACCATCGACGAATGGTATTCTACTTGTACCATAGACAGCTTTTCTAAACATAAAAGCTTATCATATTTCCGTCATATTGAATCGATATTGGAATTAAATGTTTAAAAAGTGATTCTAACTCCGTGCACCCGCTTTCAGTAAGTAGTCTTCTATGAATCTCATGTCATTTCTATAAATTTGTCCGCTATTCCGAACCCGCCATTTTGAATTTAAAAAAAATTTACAACGAATTCGTAATCAGTGATTCTAATTTTACAGTGTTCAGTGGGTCTTAACCCTTTTCATCCCGAAAGTCTAGAATTTGGACACAACTTTCAACGCTGCATCTGTTGTTCCAAACAGCGTTAGAAAAAATTGAAATTAGTCAAAATCGATAGATTGGACCTCCTCGGTCAAATGTGGTAATCAAGAATCAGCCGGCGACTTCAAACAAAAACGTTATTATCACATTGTTGAAAAAAGTACTGATTTTTTCGATGTTTCTTCGCAAGATTCGCTGTTTTTTGGCGTTGAAAAGGGCAATTCTGACCATTGCAAAACGTACTAATCGTGTCTTTTTGCTCAGCCCTTTCTTTGTATACAATCTGTTGTATCACTTACAGCGAAGTTTACTCTGATATTCGCTTTTACTAAGCCTACAAACATCATCCTACTGGTACCAGGTAGGAAAGCACACGTAATATTGTCATCCTGTACTCAATTTTTAGGTTATACAGTCGACGCTCGATATAAGAACCATCGCTATAAGAACCGATCGGTATAAGAACACTTTTTTGATCATTACAGTGCCCACGAACATTCCAGATGTATCCCCTCCATACATTTTTCGCTGGCTAACCGTTCCGCGCATTCCGTCGAGTTCACCTATACATTACATACATACGTACAAGAGAAGGGGAATCATCAATTCCCCTCCAATGGTTCTTATATCGGCGCTTGGCGGGGAAGCTCGGAACGGACGTAGTTCTTATATCGAGCGTCTACTGTAAACCGATTATTGAGAAATCACAATCGTATCTGGTCATTGTCAATTTCACTCGTAAGTAATGCAGAAACGTCGAAAATTGAATGAAAATTAGAAAAAAAAGTAAAAGTCTATTGTATATAACTAATTTTAGGTTATGGATGAGTAATAATGAGATTAGGTATTCACAAACGATAATAATTACTTTTGCCTTCCAATTCTCCATGATTTCAACGGTTACGTGGTCAAATAATCGATAATTGTACGAAAATGCAAAATTATAATTTGCAGAACCGATCTTGAAGCCGCAATTTTGTTTTTTGAAAAAAATCCCACTGGAGAAGAAAGGGTTGAGCAAAAAGATGCAATTAGTATCTTTTGAAATGGTCAGAATTGCCCTTTTAAATGTCAAAAAACTCAATTCCTGCGAAGAAATGTCAAAAAAATCAGGATTTTTAAAATGAATCCATTTGATAATCCGTATCTGTTTGCTGGGTACGTAAGATGATATTTGTAAAAATAGGCAAATCATCATTTTGCGCATTAATGACTTATTTTTCGCCACTGTGCTGCAGGTTGACAGATAAGCTACATCTATAGAACCGGCCCTCAGAAGTGTATAGGATCGTTCGTGCCGTTTTTCGTCGGTCTGTTGTCACTTTTCCTCTTGCGACAAGGTAATAAACCGGCAGCCGGTGGTGTTCTTCACAAGAACATCAACACGTTGACACTGAGAAATGTTAGGTCTGCTGACATCATACTGTAGGCAGATTTCTCGCATTCACAGAACAGACTAATTTAATCGCAATGCTTCGCTTGACATACACGCGTATGAAGTTACTCCTGTCTTAGATTTATGCCGCTCATTTGCAGATCGGAATTTCTCGTTTTATTTTATTTGTTTTTTATATTCAATGGGATATTGCTATTAAATAAATTAAACGCATTTATTTGGTAGTGAAATTAATATAATATAGTATATTCTATACATTATGACTACATTAAGTTAGATTTATTCTACAAGTTTCCAAACATATGACATATGCATAGTATAAAATTATTATGCAATTTGTGTTCCACCCCGACTATTCCATACTTTTTGACGTCTGGATCTTTCATCAACAGCAGTTTTAGTTTTACCCTTTAGGTAAATCTACTCTCCACTTATCATTCATCGACAATAACGATATCTAACATATAAAAAATACAAAGTATCATTTGATCAGAAAGTTTTTCTATTATTAACATGTGACCGAATCCATCTCAAATTGTTCAAAATTGTCAGGTGAGATTTCCGATTTTTCTCTAAATTTGAGAAGTTATTGAAAATGCTATCTTTTGTTGTATTATGCTCAATCTTGTCTCTTTAAAGAAGACCTAATTAATCGATGCGCTCAGAGATCGAGCGTGGGGTATTATTTTATTTTGTCATATACCAGTCCGTTCCAAGCAACTGTCAAATCGAAATTTTATTAAGGATTTTTAACTTTATAGGTATGAATATAATTTTTGTTTCTTTTTTTCCTTTCTTTTCTTTTACCTTTTTTCGTTACTAGTTGAGATTGTAAATGTTTCGACAAGACCCGGCGTTTTGAGAATCCGAGACGCAAGATTTATGAAATGTTTAGACATTTTCAAACTATAGCCGTTAACTATATGAATTTTTGTTTGCTTTTTGTATTATTCAATATAATTGACCCCAATATAATAGACAAAAAAATAATACAATTATACTGGGGATATAAGAATGAAATGTACACAGAACGTATTTGAATTTAGTTACACCCATGGTCAGGTGTAATGGAAAGTATAATGTTTAGAAATTATTGAAAGGTCGCTCGTCATCACAAATGTGTTGACGGGTTTTAAAAATTCAAAATGGCGGTTCAAAGATAGTACACGGATTTGCTGATGTATCATTTTGCATTTTTAGTTATAGTTGGCATAGTAAATGATAAATTAAACAAATTATAAGCGTGTCAATTGTGTATCTGAACCAACCATAAACTTTGACCTATTTCAAAATAGTTATGGTACTCTTTTGAAAAAGTAATTTTTTAATAATGTTTTGTAATTTTTATAATGAGCATCTCTGATGAACTAGTAACACCTCTTGAATGTTTAATGTAAAGCTGAGAGAATTTACTATTTTAATCTAGGGTTCTCCTATTACTTTTCTACTAAAATGCAGAAAATGCAGCTTCTTTCACAGGCCTTTAGAGCCAACCGAACATATTGGGAAAGATTTGTCACTAATTCATTGAATGCAAAAAAAAATATTAAAAAAAAATTGTATTTTTATAAAAATCATTTTTTTGTTTGTTCAAAAAAATGTCGCCATTTTGTAACGTTTTTCAAAATTTTAAATGGATTTCGAAAGAGTATTAAGAATTCTATATAAGACAAGAATAAACATTTTCAAATTTATTTTTGATGAGATTTATATATTATTATTCTAATGATTAATGAATAATGAACATTTAAATTCATAAATAAATACTAATTTTCTATAGTAGTAAAAATGTTAAATAATAAGTTCACACCGGTCCGAAACTTAAAATGATAAAATAATTTGACATTCGAGTAAACACATACTCCAATAGTCTGAGAAAACTAAGAGAGTATTTTGTTGAATTATGTAAGAATTAATTAAAAGAAAAACTAATTTTTTAAATAAACAGGTAATCAACAAATCATTTATTTAATATCATTACAGTCTGATTTTTTATTGGATGTTTATACTTATTAACCTCTTCGTCATTGTTACGCAAGCATTTGTCGTTTGTTGACGAGGCATGACTCATTTGTTCTTTGAGAAAGTATGTGTACACATACCATGAAAGTCAACAAATGACAGAAATGATAGTGATGCAGTAGTAAAATTTGTAAAACCTCCCGAAATCAAAACGAATGAAAATATGATTTAATCCACAGAAATTTCGTTCTTTCTTATAGTGAGTTGAAACATCTGTGATTAAAATTAATTGCGATAGTTTCGCGATTTCGTTGCGATATAGAAAGCACAAGACCCGGGACCAGCTCCGAGGACTTTCGAGTTTGAGCTTGTTTGAAATTTCCTCACAGGAAGCTTATAAACACAGGCAGTGTGTTGTGACAACCGTATTTTGCCAAGCGAAACTTACGATCGGTGTGCACATCTTTAAATTGTGATCGTGCTTTTGTCTGTGTTGTATGTATCAATAGAAATTTGACAACATCATACAAATCATCAATAACAAAATGAGATATATCTGTACTTTTTGTATGATGTGACGATATTGAATGTAATTCTGGATTCATTCACTACATCCAAACAAATTTTGGAAACTTTCCTGATAGCTTAAACATTTTCATAAATTTCACATATTTTTTTTGAAAGGGAAAAAGAAATGAGACCTTAAATGCTTAGCAATACTCTGAGAAACTCTACCTTTTCAATTTTTCATGCAATTTTGTGTGTTTCTTATGAGTATAAGCTACACATAAGTAGACAAGTACCTCCTTTAATATGATATTTAAATCCTAGAAGACCAATTTAAGATAAACAGTCATCTAATCTGGAGGGTTTTAACATTTTTCTCACTTAAAAGTTATAATAGTTGTATTCCAACAAATCGTATGTTCAAATAGATTATGTCATAACTAATAATATATGATATTTAAAACTATCCCCATGGGAATTAGATTTTTATATTTATATGTCTGTTTTATAGGAATCGAGAAGTGAACAACCTTGTTCATCAAGATTAATGACTTCCGATAAGCTTATATATTCGCATTCCGATAAGTCTGTGTATCCTGCGAAGAAGATCAAACAAGAACTTTGTCTTCAGGGATCACCTACTTCTTCCCTTCTGTCTCCGCAATCACAAAGTAAGTTTATTTTTAAATAATTAAATTTATAATTTTACAAAAGATGTTTGAGTGAGTTGTCTGAATACCAAAAAAGCTATAAGTTATGATATAACAATTTTACAATTCTCAGACCAATTTATTTTTGAAGAGTGCCAAACTGCAATACTACAATGGCAAATAAAATTTAATATTTCTGCCTATTATTCGAAAGGACATTTGTTCATGAGTAAAATAATAATATTTGAATATATTTCTTATTATTTTCATAAGTAATGATAACGCAATAAATGAAGTAATGCATACTGTAGAAAACGTAACGCTAGATAGCTTTTATGCATTTAATTTTCTGTAAAATAAATGTGAAATACTACGTCCGTATTACTACGTCAAACAAAATATTGAACTAAGTGTGAAATGATTAAGTTTCAGCAGCGTAAAGAAAATGTTTATTCAATGCGCCAAAATATTTACTCAAATTATTTAACAAATTGCCTAAACTACTCAGATCTGATTATATTTTTCTTGTATTAAATAAATATTTATATTAGTAAATCTGTAATGAGTTTAAAATTCATAAAATACTTTGTGTAGAGTTTGTTGTTTATTATGATAAATTGAATGAACTGATTAATGACATTCTGCCCTGTTGATAATATTTTTCATCATAAGTACGGACTAAAATGGTATTCAAAATTGAGGTGATTGATAATTTAGTACTATTCTTGCTTATAGTAAAAAACAACATTTTAGTAAAAATGTACAAAGAATTTATATAAACATAAGACATACTAATTATTTTAGGAAATCTTGCAGAACAATTTCAGCAAATCTGTTCATTGTATACACCGTAAACTTTCCAGATATACAATGTCATCTATATACATATACATTTTGATACTGTACATATTATTTGTTAGGGAGTTACACGTTTCATAATACTACATTACGATACAAGTGCGTGAAGTAGGTGATTTGCGCACTAGTGAAACAGCACAGCAGTTTTTTTTTTAAATTGGGTTCCTGCTTTGTTAATTTACAATGTAATGAATTAACAGGATTACCTTTAGTATTTAAAGTGCTTATAACTGACCTTCCGTACGAAGATTTCTTGTTATCCTTTTCATTTCTGAATGAATCACATTTTAGACGAACAACTTATTACGACTGAAGCATATTTTTTGTGATAATTGAAAAATGAGTGGATAAGCAAGAAAAATAAGTAAATCGATTTATGTTTTAGTTTTGGGACGGCCCTGCAAGTTTTACAATACTATATTATATATCTTGGGGCAAACTTTTTACTTTTTTTACTTTTACCCAGTATTGCAAATCTTATACCTCGTAAGAGATAGTATTTTACGTATAGGGATAGCCATATTTCTATTACCTTGAAATTAATTAAGATCGTAATGGCAGATTATCTTATTTTTAATTTTTTGTATACACGTTTCGTGTGTCACTGAAAAGCGGGACGAACAATCGAAATTTGTGAGTTAAAATACGAAGATTTTGGACTATTCTAACCTATACGTCAGTTTATTTTAGCCTTTTCTCTTTAACTAAAAGCAATTCTCTATACGGAAATTCATCTAGCAGATGAAAATATTAAAAACGCCTTCTATTAGTCGTATTGAAACATTCTTTTAAAATAGGAGAGTTGAATGTAGTTTCGTATAATCTGTCAAAAACAAATGCAAACAGATGGTCAAGTATGACTTAAATTAAATTAAACTAGAATACCAGTCTTTATATTTGATGTTTATTGCTAAGTTTACTTGTAACTGAAAACGTTATAAATGAGTTCCGTCGCAATGAATAACAATTCGTAAACCATTTTATAAAAGTGAATAATGTGACAACACAGTGTATTTTAAATTGCATCTTAGTATTAGCACTACAAATTTTGAAATTTTTAGCAAAACCGATTTATTTCACAATTTTCGCAGAGCATCAGCCGAATTTAATTATTTTAATTATTTAGTACAAAATATTATTTGAATTTGAACACTGAATCTTGTTTAAATTGTACGCCTGTCATCCAGTTGCAAGGAGATAGAAACCAAATTAACTATATTACGCGTGATAGATATAAACATGCAAATAACTTATTTTTTACAAGAAAAAGGAGTAATTTGACAATTATCAATTGCGATCTTGTTAAATCTATCATTAATATATTTTATAGTGGTTTTCTTGCGGCTGATTTAATCGATTCTTTCTCTCTGTGTGAACATTCCGAATCCGTGGCAAAGTACGTAATTATTTGAATACGGTTATACACTTTATTTTGATCATGGCTGTTAATAATTGATAAACATATTTTATATTTGATAGTCGAACCATCAGTTCATCAAAGAATTTGTACGGTATCCTATATATAGCACAAAATTATTATAAATATTTGTGAACTCATAATATGTACACACTAAAACTGTCTGAGTCAAATTTAATTCGAAAGAAATAAACCATGAATTGAAAAATTGAACTTGAGTCAATATTTAATCTAAATGAGTGCTGTTTTCTTTTGGAGTAAATAATTTACTCCTAAATATTGGGATATTAATAATTTGCACCATAAGATTCAAAACGTACTCTGAAGGATTCAAATATCAGTATTACTGTTTATTAGCTACTCGAACTGTTTTAGAGAGTTTCAGTATTTTGTGTTTTGTCCGATAGTTCAATATTTTCTTTGAAAAGTTGTAAACAACGATAATAGATATCCAAAATATGAAAACATTAGTTTAATTATTACATATAGATTACTATTTACTGATTAACATTAAAAAATGGTTATGAGTTTAAATAGCTCGATTAAAATTATTTATTTATCTACAAAAGTAGAAATCGTTAAAAAGCGTGTTACGAAATTTATTCCTACAAATTTTGTGTCAATTTAAAAAAAAAAGGAATTATAATTTGACAGGAACCTTCTTAATGCAAGTGGGGTGTCATCGTAAGAGTTACCGGCGCTATTAACACCGAAGCTTCCGGTTTTCCATGGCGCGGTTAGTTTTATTCCTGATTTAAAAAAATGAAAGCCTCGAAACGAATGTAAATATATCAAAATCACTCAAACGGATTTTGGGCGTTTAAAAATCGTCACTTTCGCAAGAATTGCCCAAGCGTTTCCGATTATCTCGACGGAATCTAAAGAGCTTTTCGAAAACTGGTGGAGGAAGACGAAGACACTTCGGTTCTAATTATACTTACATAAAATGGAGTCGGCGACGGAAGGACAGGCGAGGGTGAATGAGAGTGTCGTGTGTGATATACCGCGAGAGCCTGCGTCCTGATCTTTCCACATGGTATTTAGTCACATTCTCTCTGTCTCTGACTCGATGTGCTTTTTCTCGCCGATGGCGTTTTACTGTCCTGGAAATAAAAAGCGGAACTTTTGGGAGGAATCTCGAAATTGATGTTCTGAGTCCCAGTGAAAAGCTTCCGAGCTTTTAGAGGCAAAATGGCTTCAACGTTTACAAAATTGCATTGGGAATTCCGTTTTAAACATTTTTTTTCAGAGTATTGGTTTACAGCTTGAAAAAGAAATGAAAAAAATGATGTAAAATTGATCTATATTACAAAATTCTGAAATTGAAGAAAATATGCATAAAAATGGTTTTGAAAATCTGTAAAGAGAAAATTAGGATATGTTGAATTTAGTAAATTCAAATGCAGAATACATCACTTATATTCATAAGTTAAATACTCTTAATTCATATTAAGAACAAAATAAATATATTCCGTTAGGACTTTGTTGAGATGCAATTCCTATTTGGCTTTATTTTACATCAGATGTTCCATCGGATTTATGGTTTTATGCCACTTGTATCAGATTGGTACCAGATTTCTTAGAATCACCTATGCTTCCACAGTACTGCAGGTTTTGTTTCTGAGCTTCCTTTCCCAAAAATTGAACCGGATTTCTTGTTTCTTGAAATAAACATTTTTGTTGATATCGACTCATTGGTGGTTGTGGGTTCTAAAGGTGTTTAGCCGGAAAAATGAAAGCTGAACTTCGTATACTGAAGATGAATTAAGATCGTAATGGCAGATTATCTTATTTTTAATTTTTTGTATACACGTTTCGTGTGTCACTGAAAAGCGGGACGAACAATCGAAATTTGTGAGTTAAAATTGTCTTTAGTACACGCTCCAAAACTTTTGGAGTAACTTGCTCAGTCTATTATAGAGCAGTAAGGATATTTAAATCCTTGGGAGTACACTTTGAATCCTATGGAGCAAATGATTAATATCTCCCTAATTACGAGTATATTGTTTACTCCAAAGGACTACAAATTTACCCTTTTATTGACAAGTGATTCCTTTAAATTGGAAATTCTCTCTGAATTCAAATGTTATATTTTTACACCTTTAGAATTTCTTACTCCAACAGTCATAGTGTGCATATATATTTACATTCACCCAACTCAGAAGTTCTGTTATCACAATTGAACCATTTGGTACTTTTTATTACATGAGTTTACATTTAATACTGAACCGTATAATTTTCAAAACCAAAGTAAGACCTATCAACCCGATACGCGCAGAAAATGGAAGTTTTTAATGATTTTGAAAATGGTGATTGTTTCGTGATAAAATAATGTTAGTCATTTAAAAATATTCATAATGAAATTTGTACGCGAAAAGAGATTCTGCCTCGTGAAATTTGTCGTGCTGCGATCTGTATATAGAAGAGAATAGTACGTTGTGCAACGAGGGAGCAAAATAGGTGATTGCTGACGAGGATGAATTCAAAAACCTATTTATCTTTTGTTGTACATATTGTTTTCTCATACGATAGCGTCCTACATTACTATACAAGAAGCTAAATAATATTTGGCGCTCACACAGAAACAAAAATTTCTTACGACCAGGACCGAATTCTTTTAAAACTTGGTTTTAAAATAAATCCCTTCTCAATCATTTCTCATTTTAAGACTGGAAGGTTTAGAATAAGCACTTTTCGCGATGAACCCGAAGTGGTTTCATTAACAGCTTAACAATAAAATTCGTGTAGTTGAATGTCATAAAAAATTCGCTCAGAACATTCGTCGGGAAGAAAGTGGACCTGTTTCATCTTGTAAGGTCGTTATTGTTTATGTTGTTTATCCTTATTCTGTGTTTGTATCAAATAAGATCGTACTTGCCATTTAATTTGCGTCTTTCTTGAGGCTTGTTGAAAAATTGACTCAGAAAGCTTAAAACAATCATCAGGATCTCATTTTAAGCTGTTCATGATGCCTACTTGGGATTTATTGCGACCAGTGTTTGTTGTAAGTCTTCCAATATTAAAATCTGAAATGATACAATCTTCTTTGAAGTTTGAAGACATCAAGAATTTATTTTAAAACCATATTTTGGCTTAATAGCTAAATTTAAGCCAATTTGTAAAAGAAGTCGAATCTAGTCGTTAGACTTATTTTTTTCTGGGTACAATACGAATATTGTCTTTGAAAATATTTATTTGGTTGTTGAAACAACTAATCACTATATATGTGTTAATGTTGAACAACTCGATGTTATATTGTTTCATTCGACCCACTTTTTATAAACATTCAAAGTTGAACCAGACGATTGGTGATAAATATGTGTTACATCCGCGCAATTTTATGCGACATGTTTTTATGTCAATATTCGACAAAAAGCTCATATTTCCACAGAAAGACTTGAAAAAAACTCGAAACAATTAAGGAGGGCCTGATTCGATAAGACAAGAGTTAGGTTGCAAACGATCATTCTTCTCCGTATAACAGAGAGAGGAAAAGAATCGCGAGAAGAATGTCCAGGAAGTTCGAAAACAATAAGATTGCTAACAGAGCAGAAATATGTTTACATTGAAGCTTGATATCGATATAATGTAAATGTAATTTGATATAAACGAAAAGTACATACTCTGTGTTATTAATAATACAAATTATGTGGTACATAAGGAAATCAAACTATCAGTAAGAATTATCAAAATTGAAATGCTCCAAATTGATATCACTTTATCGAATACTTTTAAAAATATTTTCGAGGGATCTGTAAAATCAAATAAATATTTAATTGAAACCTTGAATGTAGATTTTTTCTACTGTCCTACACAGAGAAAAATTTTCTTACAAATTTTACCATTTCAAATTAGGACATACATGTAGAATGGAAAAAGTTGCAATTTATACTTTCCGAATAGTGATTTATATAAGAAAAAATGCTAATTTTTATCCATCTGCAAGTCTGTCCCAAAATTACCATATGAAATTGTAAAATTTCCAAGAAAATCTTTCTCCGTGTATGGAAATGTTTTAGTTTAGATTTTACTTGTAATTAAAACATTTATATATATATATATTCTGTATAGCATGTGCATATAAAGCATAGACTTACAAAGATTTACTGGGAAGAAGAATACAAAAAAAACTTCTATTTATGACTATTAATTCAAATATTTGTTTGAATGCAAACTATTTTTGGTAAATTTATTGATAGATATGAGATAAATTTACTTTTCTGCACATTTTTTTAAACGATTGTCTTGCATGTTTTATTTATGATTTGTTAATTTACACTTTTTCGGTTAGCAATTTGTTTTGAAAAACTTAAATATGTCGCTAAAATGACCAATTTTTGTGTTTAACCAACGTTTTGATGAACTGTACTAATTTTAATGAAAGTCTGATTTACTGTAATTTGAATTTGACACTTGTACGTATCGTTTGGGCACTCAAATATGACGAAATAGAGAAATAGTATTTGTTGGGATGAAATTCCTACGTTGTAGATTTTTTAAGTATTAAAAAATCAATAATGCGATGACATCATAAAAGTGTTATAATAGTTTAAGTATATATAATACCGCTGTTTCAAGCATATCATTATATTCGGAATTTATGCTGGAAAACGTTTGTTTGCATTTAGATCCGAGATTCCTTGTTAATGGCACAAAAACCTCCAATAATATTGGGAGTCTTGAAAAATCAGAAACTTTTTGAATGCTTTTGAAACTTTGAGTTTCATGTATTTCGTGGTTTATACAACTAAGAAGATCCGTGTGGTCGAAATATTAACTTTTAATTATTTTTACATTAATATATTTAATAATAAGGAAAAATGGTGGAAAATAATTCTACCTGATGGTCTTTATTTTATTTTTTAAGTGTACCTGATTTTATACACAAGTATGTTTAAATGGCTATTTTCAATATAGTACATGAAATTGCTCAATTTTCATAAAAAATACTTAAATAGTATATTTTACTTGAGATAACATAATTAAAAATATATACCACTATTCCGTTGATGACTTTGTTATTTTTAAATATTTCCTTTGCGTAAAACAACTGCTTCATCACTATAAAAACCTGTTATAACAAGCAGTATCATATTTTTTATTAATCTGACCATAAACTTGATTATTTAAGTCGTTGCTAGAAATAATCCAAACGGATCCTCTAGAAATCTGACGAACTATTTAGAGAGAAAGACTAATGATTAGTTTTAAAGGTGACGAATTAAGATGAGCGTGTCAAAAGTATTTTCAAAAGCTTGTCGACGTTTGACTGTTTCGAAGTACTTTTAAATATAATTCAAAAGCTTCTCTACCACCTGTCCGAACTCAATCTCTCAATCCATTTACGAAAATAATCTCGACTTTGACGTGAAATGAATTAAGTTCGTAAAACTTTGCATAACCTTTACACAACAGTATTCCGTAAAAATTTCGATTGAGCAAAATTTTAAATAAATAATCGTCCTCGCCGATGTTTGGAATGGACACCAATAGAGCACTCTTCAAAATAGTACGCTACGAAAAAAAGTTCAAAATAATGTAAAAAATATATAACTTAAGAAATATTAAAGATTCTGTTTGCTTTCCAGTTTCCCGAAATGGAGTACTTTACGACTTTATTATTAATACTAAACAGTGGATGGTGATGAACTGAAAATTAAACTATACAACATTATGTAGATCGTTTTTTTTTATTCGGCATGTTTAAAGTTCAGAATTATAAAGAAAAAAACTGTAATATTCGCAAAGTACTCATATTTGGTCGTATTTAGTGTCAATTGAATACATTTTTCAAATGTATTGTAGGTGTATGTACGATCCAACAGAATCAACAATTCGATTTGTTGTTGAAATTTAAAAGGATTCTTAGAAGTACGAATTAGAATTTACTAAGTTAACAAGTGGACTTGTACCATAAAATCGAATTTCACCAATAAAATAAGGGATGTTTTTCCATTAAAAAACGTATTGTATAATGTACATTAAGACATCAGACTGCAAAATTTGTAAGTAAATCAAATTAACTTAATCCTATACATTTAGTTAGCATATCCCATAAGTACATTTTTTTAAGTATGTATGTATCTACATATATGAGTATTTCATATACGCTTTGCATATAGCGGATGCTAGAGATTTAATACATAAAATATTTCTTTAGGAAATTAAAAACGTAACCAAAGCTTTTTAAGGTTACCCTTTCATAATTTTCTAAAACAAAATTTAGTGATTTTTAGTTACAGTAACAGAAATATCTAAGGTGAATAACAAAATCTGTTGGCTTTATTAAATAATCTATCAACATTTTGGATGCAGTTATCTACGTAATTTCTTAGTCATTTCAGTTGAGTTGTTGTTAATTACATAAACAAATTACATATAACATACCAATATTTGGCTGGCATAAAAATTTCCAGCATACAATAAAATATTATTCATACATTGTCATTAGTCTCAGACACATCAACATTATAATAATTTTACGCTCTTCGGATATGAAAGGCTTTATGAATTGACGTTAGGCTATGGAATCCCAAATCAAAATTCAACTTCTGCAACAGGAATCTTGGGCGCCACTTGTATAGATATACTAACATCGCGCCTGTGCCTAGCGACGGCAAATCAAACTAACTTTTGAATTTATACCGATATTTCTGTTACAAGTTTCGTAATTTTCTGGTACTGTTGCGTAATTTGTCTGTCTGTTACATGCTTATAATAAAATTCTATTACTCCGGTGCCATAAAAGTATCAGAATTGTCCTAACATTTCCAACAGATAGACAAAATGAGTATTGATTGATGACGTTATTTTTTTCCAAATACCGTTAAACACACTAGTTTATATATTTTCATAAATATGCACAATTTACATGGAATATTCCAAAATTGTATTATTAATTGTCCAAGATAATCAATAAGAGTTTTTTCTATCAATTATAGTGTATTAAAGTATTGTCAAATATGCATTATCTTCATAAAGTTATGATATATAGCAAAAATCTTTAAAATACTTTAACATATATTTTTTTAAATATCCATTTCTGAATTTTCTGAAAAAATAATTTGGTAAAACAGACCCAAAACTCGTATGGTAATGTTTCGATAATAGCAAGTCTGCGAAAGTTGATCAACAAGTATAAGACTAATTACACGATATATTTATGTATTTTTTATAATTAAGCAATCAGTAGATTCGAAAGGCATGAAATGCGTAATTTTGCGATTTTAACAAAGTTTTAATTGTTATGAATAATTACACAGGACCACAACAAAAATTAGTATCGAGATCACTTGAATAAGAACTAATGGATCTTATAGATTTTTAGCCGCTGAAAACAAATCCGTTATTCGATTTGGCCCATCACGTCAAGATTTTAAGATATCCGATCCGAAAAATATTAAAAAATATACTTTTTGACAATTTAAGGTTAGGATTTTTTTTAAAAAGTCTGAAGAGATCAGTTAATTTCTAAATCTAAACCTATAAGATCCTCCATTTCTGATTCAAGTTGTGCAAAACAATTTTTTAGGGGAGATAACTTGAATCAGAGGTACTGGATTTTATAGATTTTTAGTCGCTGAAAATAAATTACTTGACCCGTGATGTCAGATATTTCACATATCCTAACCTTAAATTGCCAAAAAGTATATTTTTGAATATTTTTCGGATCAGATATCTTGAAATCCTGACGTGTTGGGCCAAATCGAATAACGGATTCGTTTTCAGCGGCCAAAAATCTATAAAATCCACTATTTCTGATTCAAGTGATCTCGAAACAATTTTGTTTGTGGTCCTGTATTATTTAGCAGGTCTACATTTTGTTAGATGCATAAATAGTACAGAAGTAGATTTTGTTGAGGTACGAAAGAGGTTCCGTTTAATGCAAAAATGAAATGTGTATTGAAAAAGTGCAGAATATCGAAACATTTGGACAATTGACCTACTAGAAAATTTGTAACAAACAAAAAAATAAAACAGTATACATTTGAAAGTATTTCCGTGAATTATAATGCATTAACAAAGTTAATACTTTCTGACTACCAGAAAGGAAACTTATTTGACTCGTATTTTTAGTACAGTCTACTATTGCAATAATTTTTAACTGCAAACTCAGCAAACTAAATCTAACGACGGCGAAGAATTGTTGGTCCCCAATTTATCGATGCAATACGTTCAAAATATTAGTCAGAAAGTAATTTATTAATTTTTGTACGTAGAATATATTCATTAATTTTGTCATTTTGCAAATAAAAATATTTCATACGCGACTTATAAGTTCTTGTAGTAAAATAAACATTCGCCCTTTTCGACACCTGACACCAGTAATATCGTCCTTCTAAGAGAAAATGTTTTTTGTTGTCCTTATCAATAAAATGCGACATCGATAAGATGAAATGAGACGAGCGTTAAGTTTCGTCCTTACAACGACGCAATAACTGTCAACTTAGACGTTGAATATCACGTAAGTGTACGTTTTATCTGCATTATTCATTATCTTCCTCCGACGCGTTATCTGGATATCGGTCATTATATTACGCTACCAAAAGCCTGTAGCAAAAGCTTACGATTAAATAATATCTCTTACATATAATAATATATACATATACTTTCAGATAAATTCGATATATTATTATACATCGTTCATATTCGATTTCCATGTAAATTTTATTCGAAATTAGCAGTAATCTTATCGTTTTCACCAATGTCATCAATTTCAAAGAATTGTGAAAATTGAAGAATGCTATTTTGTCTAGTACCTTCTTGGAGTAATAGTGTAACCTCAATCTTTTATTATAACATTTAGTATAATAACTACTTTTGGACCTGCTTGTGGTTGTTTATACTCGCAATAATAACACATGATAAAAATTGTTTTTTTAATACTACCTGAAAACATTTCGAGCAGTTCAATATTGTCCATAATCAATGACGGGTAATAAACAATATTCGCAGTAAAACAGTTAATAAATGGAACTTTCTCGGTTATTTATTTTTAATAATATATTATATTATTTTATTTTCAAATGCAAACAAGTTATTATAAATACAGGACAATGCTTTTCTATTATTTTTGTGCACAAATACAATATTATTTTTTAAAAAATATTTTAATTTAGAATTTTATTCTAGCTGTTTTTAGAATGTGAATAAACTGACAGAAAAGAGCGTAGAAATGGTGATTGATGCATTACATCAAAACGGTATTTTTTCTTCTATTATTTATTCTAAAAGATTAATTTTTAATCGTTTAAAAATGTTTTAAAGATTGTTCGTATACTTGGGTGCAATTTTTATTTAATTTGTGTATAGATATTTACATTTTAATTTATTCGTAGATTCATTCATATTTTACTCAAACTGCTAATTTTTTATCATTTCTATATGAATCTCAGCTATTAAATATTCGAAATTGACATTCTAAATCCTATATATGACAATCAAAATATTTTTTATTAATATTATTGTTAATAACACAAAGCAATTGACCGATACGAATTTAATGCATTAATGATAATTTCATTGTTATTATATTCACCGAATTGATCATTTGTAATCGATAGAATAAATAAAACCCCCTTTATAGAAAATATATGGCATAATCACACATTTATCACCTGAAAAATTCTAGTATATTTAAAATGCTCAACTTTGATTTCCAAACATTCTCCAATTTTAGAGCTCTTGATATATGTAGCTCGCTACATTTTATATAACCATTTTAAAAATGAGATAATTAGCAGTTGAACTATATTTTGTGCTTTTAAATGAGAATCGATTTCTCAAATTACGAGTAAACAGAATAATTCATTCGCCATCTGTTGCTAATAACAGGAAACGAGCATGGGACACAGAAGCGAAATCAACCGTCAAATTTTTAATGAATTGCTTGCATGAACAAGAACTAAATTTCTGGAAAGAAAATAAATATTTGATTCAATTTAATGTTTTTTTTTGTGCAATGTATTTATTTTCTCTATGTATTATCATGTACATGTATATATTTAATCATTTATTTCTCATTTCGTCGTCGTTCCTACAAAAATTGTAATATTGTACGTATTTTTCAGTTTTATTGTACTGATCATTGATGCCAGTATATTAATAAATAAATTCAAGTTCTCGAACGAAAGAAATTTATATTACGAAATAAATGTTTATTCATATCAAATAAATATGTATTCGAAGAAAAAAATGTTATGTAAAGGAAGAAACACGTTTCTTAGATCAACGAAATATTTACTGGAACCTGGTCAATATTTACTCATTTTTAAGAGGATATTAATTTCTTTTAAGTAAATATTTAATTGTTCAAGTAAAGTGTGATTTTTTAAAAATAAATATTTTACTGTGACTAATATAATAAGTAAACTATTTAGTAAATTGTTGTCAGTAACATATTTATCAATATCCAGTCTTACCATTTTCTAAATTTAAACATACGATGTCTTTAACGGAGTAAAATATTTTACAATATAAAGTAAATTATTTAAGTTTAAAATAATTTACTTATTACAAGAGATATGATTTACTGCACTCTTAAAATGTCCTATTGACGCAAGTTAAATCCTTTTGCTGCAAGCGGAAATCCTCTTGTTATATGACCAAGCGGATTACTCCACTTGCGGTAAGCGGATTTTGTACTTGCCGCAAGTAGATTCCGCGTGCGGTACGATGACTCATGAGAACTATTTTAAAAGTATACCTGTAAGCCAACTATTTCTTTGTTTCAAGAAAATACTATCTTGATTGAAGACAATATTTTCTTAATGCTAAGATAATGATTGGCTTGAAGGAAATAAACCTTCTCTTTAAACATCGATTTTAATCACAAAGATTACTTGTTTCAAGTAAATCAATTTCCAGTAAATATATTTCGTTAAAAGAAGTAAATTCTTTTTTCATTCTGAGCCAACCAATGACGAAAATACGAGTTTTTAAAAAATATATTAAATGTATTTTAGAGCAATTATTCTAGAGACCTTCGTTTATAATTCGATTTGGAATATTGTAACCCATATCTTAAACTGGACAGCAAAAGTTTACTGCACTTGTCATCTAGCGTAGAACAGGTAGTAAGTGGAGTAACTATGCATTATGAAAATTTCTTCTTCGCTCAGCTGCTATTTTCATGTTTTGTTTTAGATATGTCAATATTTAGAGTACTTCTTAGTAAACAGTATTAATTTTCAAAACTTAGTTTTCTCCGTATGGTTGACTTGGGTCTTTAACTATAATTTATTAATATTCTCTACTGCCATGCTTGTACTTTTAATACACTACATTAATATTCGAAATAGAGATTAATATTCAAATATTTAAAAATTCAAACATGACATTGATGTGAATTGAAATCTCTAATATAGTGGCAACATCCCGAGTAGAAATTTATTACGGCCCTGATCAGGGCCTGACCAAAAGCGTTACACTCTGATCAGGGCCTGAATAAATTTCTGTTCGGGATATTACCAACTGGGCTTTATTATTTATCAAAAATTAGCATTAGAACATCATTGAACCAAGCACTAAAAAGGCATAATAAAGGAATTAATACGTTCATGTTTTTGACCATTGTACAGGGCGAAAGAAAAGATAATTTTGGTATTTTTCTTAAGAGATTATGGTTCTTGTAGTCAATGAAATTCGAATATCCATCTACATATCGACAAAAGCTATTAAGTTTCGATTCTAAACACACGTTATCATTGATCTGAGATTTGTTAGGCTATCTTTCCGGTACTTCTTAAAATTTTTCAAACATATAAACATCCGCAGAGATAACACTAGAAGAGATTGATTTATGTCATAGAGACTTAATGCCGTGCAAAAGTTTAAATAATCAGGGTCATAACTCTTTGGAACTAACGACCCTTTATTCCGCTCGTGTCCACTGAACGGGGAGAGAGAACTGCGTAAAATAAAATTTCTAAAAATAAGCGGCGTAAATACGTTTCAAAACGGAATTATCGTCGCTAACTAATCTCATTTCGCGGCCGTAAATAAATTCAAATTGATCCGATTCCGCGTAAAAGCATTGCACACGCGTGAAAATTGGCCGGCGTTTAGCCGCGGTCTCATGCTCGATTTGCTCTAACGTCTCGCGTACTAGGCGGGAGCTCCTCGAGAATTATATTAGGTGTTTAGTACGTGGATGAGTTACGGTCGCTAATCCTGGAGCCCGGCCTAAGGTTTTCCGCTGATATATCGTCCGAAAACAGTGCCGGTTCTCTCCTCGCCTCCACGACGAAATAGATGTACGCAATTATTATGAGCGTGTCACTTTTAAACTCGAACGACAACTTGCCGGTTCAAATCGCTGAACGATTAGCGATGACATTCGCCCTAGGGAAATCCACAGGGAACGTGGGAAGTTTAAATGATCTGATGGAAAAGTGACTATCATATTGATGATAATTATGATGTTCCTCAGGATAATTCTATGTGTTATAAATAGAAGATCGTTATCCCATGTAGAAAATGTAACGCTAGTCTGATCAGAATCCGGTCAGCCTTCCCTACGTCTGACCAGGAAATTACAGGAATTGTAACGCTTTGCCGACAGGATTCTGACCAGGATAATCCTACCATATTCCGATCAGAATTTGATGAACCTAACCTAAATATACCTCGGTAAATTCAGTCAGAATCTTGTCAGATTCTGATTAGAATCCCTAATTAGGGTAAATGTGGCCAGATTCTGGTCAGAGTTATGGAAAATCTAACGGAATTTCCACATGGGTATGAAGCAGCACAGAAAATGGCCAACAGTTTCAAAACAGAAAGTTTAAAATTATATTATCGATCTTTTGAAAATATTATTTTCTTATGGATCCATGTGAAGTGTACGTTACACACGGAATTTCTATGCCAACTATTAGTTTCTACGTATATATTTATTGTGTTGCTATCATTTTGTACCTTATATTGCCTGTGAAATTTGTTTGGTGTCTGGTGATACGATACCACTTGCGACGATCCGAATATCATTCTCAAAGTTTCCAAACCAGCTGAACTGTTAGCGAGCTATTCATACCAGGATCAACCCGCGACTCTATTTCTTCCTTACTTAATCTACCGGTAGGTCACGTCCCGAGGACAGTTCCATTTTATCTTCTACAGATATCATTTCTTGGACTAGTATTGACATCCGACTAGCCAATTGGTAATCTGTCAGGTAATGTAAAAATATTTCACAATCTAGTCCAAGGGACTCAGATGAATGAGAACATTACCAATTGAAAAGCTCTCCAAGACCACGGGAGACCATCTCTTACATATATAGATCCATTTCGCTTCTGCGATCATCGGATCAACACCATTCTCAGTTCTTTTACAAAGGTACCTAACTAGACCTTGGACTATTGTTAATTTCTGTGAAAAGTACACTAAAAAAAAAATAGAAAGGCGAAAAAAGACTGTTATAGCTTTTACCTTCGAAGTAAACATATCAAATCACATCAGCTTTTGGAGTCTAAGCAGTTTTAGCTGGAAAACCGTTATACGGACTAGTCATTGCTGTAATACAGCCGGTAAAGTCGGCCATGCTGGCTAAACCAGGTCCAGGCGGTTTTGTCTTCGAAAATGGATGTACAGGCAGCTTTTGATTTTTTTTTCAGTGTAGCTCCCGTTCACAATGAAACCTATATCGAGTACCGCATGCTCGATTATCGATTACGTTCACAACAGTATCTATAGAGGAAAATCATAACAAGCATAACAAGGAATAGGTATACCCATTTTTGTTTCAATCCTTGGAAAATTCAGCTGAACCTTACATAGAAGAACTGAACGTATATCACTGTATGTAGTTCAATCCCTTACTAACAATTTTAAACAGAGAATAATACTTGATGAAGTGATATTTATTTCAAGAGAAGTATAAATAGAAAGAAGTGAAATCTAATATTTACTTCCTATAACTAAAACGTTGGGGTGCAAAACTTGCCTAGGCCAAAAAAATAAAAAACTGAGATAATCATATAAACATACATTACATATAGTTCTTTGAATGTTTAGAGGTTGTGTATATGCAAAAACAAATTTACACTTCAAAATTGAGCTACACTTATGACTCTGTTATCTTTCCAATGTTAGCGCAAGCAGTTTTCCGCGTTTTTCTCAAAACTGCATAAAACGGACTTGGCAGATTTTGCACCCCAACGCCTCAACTATTCATGACAGAATCTTACAGTACAATCGTAGCGACACTATTGTCGACTGATTAAATTGTCTTTCGAAACCATAGGATTTACTACTTGATCTTATATCTCGGTATCTGATAAAGCCAAAACGTAAACCAGATTGACGAATTATAATGATGGCTATTAATAGTTGTGAACAATGATATTCATATCCTGCTTACAGGATAGTGTCAACACGACAATGATGAATGTTATATTTATTGTATATTTATTGAATTTCTATAATGAGTAAATTAATAAGTCAACAATTATTTTCTAAAAGCCCATTTTAATGGCGCTAATGCTAGAAGGAATCGGACCTAAGAATAATGGATTACTGACAAAAATTACTGATGCAACATGACACTATATCTATGTTTCATTTATTTTTTGAAACTTATCATTTACAATACTTTTCTATTGCCAATTAAATAACTAGGTTTAGCAAACCCTGCCCAATCGATGGGTACATGAGCCAAAGGCCGCAGGGTCGGAGCTACCAGTTTATTTTGAAATCAGGTCGTTGGTGTAATCTTCGCATATAAGCATATTTATAGATGTGTAGTAAACAAGGGCACGGCTTAGGGGCCGTCAGTTACGCCAGATAAAACAGAGAACGCATTATCGGACAGTTACGTACGAGATTATTTTATACATTGTAAAGATTGCCGTTCGAATCATATGAGAAAGGGTCGATACGTTGCCGTTACGGTACCAATTCATGAGTAAAATGTACATACTTATCCGAGTGGCACACGGAATATCGGTGCTGACCTTTGTCCATTGAAACTTTTCGAATAACAAGCTCCGATTTGGTCATTGAGCTCTTATAGGATTTGCGATTGTTTGTCAAAGTTTAATGACTGTTGCAAGCATCATTCCGCAAGAAATGAACGATAAATGTTCTTGACACTTACTAACTGGTGCCCAAACGCATCCGATAAATAACCGAGTAATATATGTTTCTAAAGTATAAAGTACAAACGTCTTTTGATGTAAATAATAACAAATTCTGATCCTTTAGCTAGTGGACTCATCCTATGTGCATGTTTGCAATTTGTTTCCAAGTTTTCTAGTTCAACCCACTGGGAATAGATTAATTGAACAATTAAACGAGAAAGATAAAGATTAGTCGAGAAAAAATATAATCCAGAGGACCTCCTTTATTTTATAATCACTCTAATCGACATTGAAATAATAAAGATATTATGACCATGAAGGTTCCTCATGGACCAAGCTGTATTTGAGATAGAGGTTTAAAATACATTTTCAACAGCGGATTTTATCAATTTTTGAAGTTAACCATTTTTACTGGTACTCTTTGGTATTCCAAGGTAAATTTGATCTACTTTAATAACACGATGTTGATAACTGAACGTTCGTTAGGTAGTGAGATCGACACCCCGTGTAACTTTTTTTGTTTATCTGCATAGTTATTAATTCAGGAAGCCTTGTTAGGCGAAGACCTTAATTTTTCTTAGTTGATCGATGCGTGGTAAATATTACCTTGAATGAAAATAGGACAATATTTGCAATGCGCCTGCTGCAGCCTTGAATGTAACATAAATGTTGACGGTGTAGATTATGTGTAGTAAAATTGTTATTGTTTATTTGTTTGTGTCGCCAAGCTTGGGATGATGACTATCCTTGCTCTATTAGCCATAGATGGCATAAAGTTGACAAGTTAATCTGGCAATAATAGGACATTCATCATGAGCATAACTAGGAAGAGCAACATCAAGGCACCAGAAAGAACGATGAAACATCCGAATCGAAGTGAGGTAAACGAATTAGACGCCAAACAGCCGTTGAGGTCAATTTAAGTTAACGGATATAGCTTAACACTGTATTGTGTATCGTACAAATTAATTGTTTAAATTTTATTAGGTTAAACACGGAGTATAGATGAAAGATTCAATTCTATTTTGACAACCTTTTCGTTCTATTATTGCATATATTAATAATATGCATTCTGCATCATTACAGTTACTGCAACCAAAGTGGATTACGAAAACGTTAAAGCAGTTGAACCTTATACGTAAAAATATGTACAAACGATTCCTCGGTTTTCGCCTTGTTTACTGAAAACAATCAAAATCTCGCCAGTCGTCGAACTGAATCGGTCAATAAAATATTGCAAATAAAAGAATGCACCGCCGCCGATTTATCCTCAGCCAAGAACTGAAAGAAGGGACGCTTGGATTGTATGAAATGCGACAAAAAATGCCACGATCAGTAGTAACGTGATTTAAAAAAATTGTTTACGTCATTGAGGGGTCGAGATACGATGTCCCGATTGGTTCACGTCGATGATAATTTAAAGATGAGCTATCGCGAACCGATGACCTTTCGATCTCTGTGCGACTCCCATCGCATTTATGCGTTTCTTTCTTTTTCGATATGTGTAATTGATGAAAAACAAACTCGTCTCTCGTGCTTTTTTGAATTTCACACACGTCAACAGAGGCGCCTGCGTAAAGATCTGCACATGTCAAGTTTTGCGCACGTGCAGGTGCTTACGTCAGCAGACTGCATCTTACGTTAGGATACCTGTTAGAGCTAGATCTTGCGCAGAGGAAATCTCACTCTCTACAAAATACTTCGGTTTTCTTGTTTTGTAATTATTAGTAACAGATCTTTATGAATTTATGGATTCTTATAACAACATTTGATGCAGCATTAGGTTCGAAACAAGAAATATTTTTCAATACAAGAAAAATTCAATCAAAATTCATGAATTTTAAATGAAACCTAAATTTCCAACATATCAAAAATTTAATTAAACGAGTGCACCCAGATAAGTAGTTAGAGTCAAGGTAATGGTGGTTGCATTGAAACTATTAGATTGTTGTTGACTAATCAGGTTTGGTTGCTTTCAGTGCCTAAATGAGTGCTTCCAAAAAGCAAGCCTGGTCTAATGATTCGTTTAGAAAATGACAAACTATATATTACTTGATTAAATAAAAACTAGGAACAAAATGAACTGCAAAAATATCACAATTAAATTTGGTCTAAGAAAAAAAATGTACCCTTCAGAAACTACAGAACTGTTCTGAAGTAAAGAATATCTCATAAAAAGTCAGAATAAAATGTAAAGAAGATGTTTTCTTTTTTGTTGTGAACGTTCAATAAAAATTTCGCAATGTTCTGTTGTGCTCGAATGGAAAGTAGGTAATTTTTATTAGAATAGGTTTCTTTAAACCTTCAATATAATTTCCGAACCTTATTAGCAACAATATTTTTTAATTTATAACACTTCATCTTCGCACAATATTATAGATGTTGGATTAAACTGTACAATTTACATAATTTAAATTTGATTCTGATTTGCGCGCTATGCGAAAAATGCAGTAGGATCCAATTCTTTAGATCCATTGTGTCTACTTAGAGATCAGTAAATCTCGGCATTTTTTCTTGCCATAGTGGGAGGAAAGTTCCACGAAGTCGCGAGTTCTTTTTCATCTCAAGGGCTCAGGAATGACCGTCGCAGTCGTCTCGACGTAAGGTGTCGGATTTCTGGTTCGGACCATGAACTGCCAGTCTCGAGATCGTTTAATACTCACTCATTGCTTCCGTTTCCATTTTATTATTTCTACGAGGTAGAAAAAAGAAACAATAAAATCGGCTAATTATGTGAATTTCCTACTGCCAGAACAGAGATTAACAAATTTTTAAAAAATATCAGAATTTGTCTTTCATTATAAATTTTTTCGGTGGTAAATAATTTACGGATTTTTAAGTAATCATTTAGTATTTAATTTAAAGTTGTATTTTTTAGAGAAATTGATCAATTTGATATATCTTCATTTACAATTTATTCATTAGCTTCTTACTTTAGTCTAGTCAGCTTTCATTTATATTGTAATCATTTTTTTCATTAATAACACATTCCAACAAAATTTATAACCAGAAACAGGACAACGTTTTTCTAAAGATATTCGTTGAATCCAAATCTGGCCGCAGAATTGTTCTATCTCATCAATATTTTGAGATATCCTAACCTAAATATGCAAATAAAAAACGCTTTTTTTATGATTTATTAGTCATTACGATAAGGTTTTTTTCATCGACTTAGAGAAGTTTTTGTCAAGGTTTATGATTTTCATGCATCATTGTATGAAAATAACTAACAAAATGAGACTGATCTTCTTGCTCAGAATTCTTCTATGGGTTAAGATTTTGAGATATCCTAACCTAAAAGCGTAAAACCACCGACATTTTCAGTAGGTATGTTTATGTGGCGGGACATAATTTTTATTTGCAATTAAGCAATAACCAGATTACAATTTTCCGACGGGTTTCGATGTGCTGAATCTAAATCTGGTCGAAGATATTACTCTATCACGTCAAGGTTTTTAGATATTCTGAACCTTAAAGTGCAAAAAATGGAAATAATAATCGTCCCTTGACAAAAACTTTCATAACTCGATGTAAAAAAAAATCGAATTTGAATGACTAAAAGAGCATTTAAAGCTGCTGAATAGTACATTAATCTGCATTTTGCGAAATTGCGAACAAAAATGTTGCTCTACGCGGAGATCAGCCTAATTTTCGGCCTACATAATGTCTGTTTTGATTGTTATGATGATGTGTAGAGGTAAGTGAAGAAATACGACCTTTTTTTCTGTAATGTATGATTTTATATACTTAAATTAAAATTGCAAGATGTTTTTTTTGCCGTTACTTCGCACCGTGAATATTTTAAATAAATCAAGAAACGTTTATTTGGATATGTTCTGTCCTTGTCCTATATTTTTTGTCCTCGTTTGTCACCGGATTTGCTGCTCTTTGTGGACCTTAACCTTAATTAATTGGCAGAAGTCTATATATTTAGAAAAGTTAATTTATCATCAGACATAAAGAAAAAAACATAAAAAAAATTGTCGTAATTGGAAAACCACAAATTTCAATTGATAACGCATGTATGTTACCAGTTTCTGTCTAATCATCCGCGATCTATCGATCGTGTAACGAATTGGTCATAAATCTTTGTATGTTTTAGTTACTCTGTTATTTTAAGGTCATTGATAGGGTTTATATGATACATTTTCCGAATGTATGAGTAAGTATTATGAAATAGAAAGAACTATGTTTAGTCTGAAGAAACTGTTTTAAAATATAAATAATATTTTCTAATGTTAAGTAAATATTGTATTTCCGACTATTCAAGTAAATATTTACCTTAAAGAAGAAGTTATTTTGTGTACTGGTTATACACTAATTAGTATTTTGCAAATGACATTAAAATATACCGCATCATTTATTCTTGTCCCTTATTTAAATAGGCAAAATTTACACACGGTATTGAGCATGATGGTATAGGCTAAATAAAAATGTAAATCATCGATATGACCATCTATTTTTGGGATCGTTCTTTTGAATGTAGTAAACGATATCTCCGAAAAACATGATTTTACCTTCAAAAAAAATATTAATAGGGACCTATTTTGTACATAAAATGTTTTATTTACTATAGTAATTTTCAGCATGATATCGCTTTCCAGGCATCTTTTAACTTATTAGAAGCATGTTCCCCATAGTTTTACTTAAAGAATATGCATTTACATATTTTATATAAATTTTGGTCTAAACGCCCAAAATTATTCGAAATCGCGAAATTTTCTTCATTTTTAGATTCTATTGGTCTATATAAAATTCAATCGTAAAAAGAACAGGTTATTAAATTTTAGGAGTCACGTATTTTGGTTTATACGATTATACTACATACACTATTTTAAAACTCAAAATGGCGGCTCTTAATTATATTTAATCTATTGTAAATAGAAATTGTAATCTATGTTACAAAAAATTTCATAAATGAAACTTAACCGCCTTATTTTTACAAGAAAAAAATGTGATTCTTCAAATCGTTTTCGTCATCACGCTCAGAATCGGCAAAGGGACTAACTTTTGAAAATCTATAATGAAAAGTCTGAATAACTATAGAAAAAATCGCATATTGCAATTTGTTCTCGACTAAGAAAAGCACAAACTCAAAAAAAGTAGTTGGTATTTGAAATTTTAAGAGGAATAACGTTATTTGATAACGCATTTTTAATTTCTTAGAAATTTGAATTTACGCATACACAGCTAGCCACATTGGATCCGCCATTTTGAATTTCCAAATATTGGCCTCGTATTTGTATTCTTTACCATCGAAAACTCAATAAAATAGGAACTACATATATATGAATACTTACTTATGCATAAAGAGCCGCCATTTGATTTTTGAAAATAATGTCTGTAGTTTCTAAAAATCAAAATTACAAGTAAGCAAAACATTTTATTTGAAAAATCGGTGTGTTTGGACATTTAAGATAAAAAGTAGCGTAAAATGACTGAAAAATGAAATCGAAAATTTCGCCTACTTCAGTCAAAAGAGCGATCCTAAATATGGTCATCTCGATTTTTTACATATTTATTTTGCCAGTACCATCACGCTGAAATCTGTGCACAAATTATTACATAATCTTAAACAAATTGCAATTATGCTTTTATTTTATTTAGTTACATATTTTCAATGGAATACAATTAAAAAAAGTTTGCCAATAATTTTATTTGTCAAAAAGCCAAAAGTTAAAGAAAAAGAAGCCAATGAGACATACTAATATATTAAATATTCAAAATTATTTAACGATCCAACTATACTCTTTATTAACTGGTACAGTGATGGTCGTGTAATGTGCAATCCGTCGAATTGGATATTCACTTTGACGAGCTGTAAACATCGGTAGCATCGCATTCTTATGAGTATATATACGCTAATAGTGTACCATGATATGTGGCACGCGTCTCAATAAAGGGTACCCTACACGTGAGAACCCTCTTAACTTGATACCCCTGATTAGCGAAGCACGCGGCGGTCCATTAAATCTCTGCTATACTTGGAAATGAATTTTGACCTTATCCGAACCTTCTATTAAGAAATCATTGCAATTGATTTGTTAGACCAAATAATTAGTCATATATTTTTCATCCGAAATTAACATCATCTCACAATATTTATAACTCTACGGTCGCTATGAAAACCGGGTACCATATATGCCCGGTAAGGTTCCATGCATTTTCTGAATTTGTTAATGTTACATTCACGTTGTAGTGCATGGATATTCAATAAAAACATAATTTCGGTCATGTTTATGATTTACGATTATTATTGTATTAAACACATTTTTAACAATCAGACGTTGATAATCACGGTCAGTTACCTGGTGTTTACCCAAAACTTGAGTTACCTGATTTTTCCTAAAAATCTTTTTTTCGTCCTTTTTTCATTTCTTCTGATACATCTAACATAAAATTGATAATTTTTACAAATAAAAAAAATGATTATTTTGTTGGTAATAATGTACATATAGCATCTTAAAGTATGTGTATTCCGCTTCACTCAGTGATGAGACAAAGTGCTGCTTAGTAATTAAATAAAATTAAACAGTTTAGGGGTACCATTTAGAATTTTTCTCATTCCCGTTAATAAAACCTATTCAATGCACCATACAAATATCGTCTTTTTACATATATTTAGGAATGTGTGGAATACAAAAAGTACCACAATAAGGTTTGCCTCATTTAAAAAAAGGGTAAATAATATTGATGATTTCGGGAATCTGCGATATTTGAGAAAATCAATTTTAGCCATTTTAGCCGCCCTACACAGAGATAAGTACCTTTCATCCGCTAGTAGAATTTTTATACCCCGTAAAAGATCTATCTAAAATCTAAAAGAGTCTTTTTTCCATAGTATGCGTAAAGCACGTGCTTTACTAAGTAAGTATAATCTTTGAATCAACCGAATCTTGCACTTCATATATAATATACTTCGGTACTTTTATAAATGTAAAATGTAAAAATAATCCTTCTCAACAGCCTTAAATATCAACTACCAAATGGAATCTATCGTCCGAGTTCAAATAGGTAATTCCCATTATGGCGATTTTCATGACCATTTACCATTATTGTTAGTTGTCAATGGGCATATGTGATTCCTTCAAATTAAATTTCGAAACTTTGTCAATCTATTGATTATCAGTGACATATGGAAATACCTCGATACTGAGTCTCATCTATGTCAAGCAGTTTCGGATTTTTATCCGCCATTTTTAATTTCGAAAATCTGTCAATGGATTCCAAATCAGCAGGGCCTAAAACCCCCAAATATTAGGTTTCATGCTAAATGAAACGAATCATTTCTGCAATACTGTTTGTTTAATTATTTATTCAATTAGTTAAACATTTGCAAGAAATTAAGTACGCGATTTTCCCTGCATATTATAGATCAGAAAATAATTTGAAAAATGTGACAGCATCGAACCATATGACAAGGTTAAATAAGGTTCTTATTTGCCTTATTCAAACTTGTAAGGTTTCGTGGTGTGTGAGATGTTGATGCGTTTTTTAACCAATTCAAGTATTTTGTATCATATGTAATTAATTTTACCGATACTAAACTTGTTCTTTTATCTGTTTTTCCTATTTCGGATTCTCTTTATATTGATTACATATTCTAAAGTATAGCTTGATATTTTGACAAACTAATGAATATTTGTATAATTGCTATTTTTATTTTTTTTCTGGTATTAAATTATAAAATAATAAAGGTAATCAATGCTTTTATTTTGATGATATTGTCTAACTAGTAAAAATGGCCTGCTTTTAAGTGAAGATTTTTCAAATCAACATTGATCAATAGCAGATGCTCATGATAAAATGCAAAACTTTTCCATTTATGTATTAATGACATATTAATTTTTATAGCAAAAAAGTACTTGCTTTTACGCGTTTTGTGCGTGTCGTTAGATTTTAATAGACATACGTAAACCGGTAAAACGATCGTGATAATGTTCAGAATCGTCAGCCAACGCACCTGATTGCAATTGGAGATCGCTATACGACACCCCACACGACTGTACGATGTTTATGATTTTCTTTCTTAAACGAACCATTCGTTTTTATACTGTTTCTAATCGTCGCTAATTACTTATTACTTTATTTCTCTACCGGCTTTGTAGAAAATTTTCATATCTAATTGGACATCTCCGAATCTTTAACAATCTCGCAAAAAGAAGTACAATAATGAAACTTATCATTTGTAATTTAATAAACTTCCTCTTTGGTCTTGAAATTTTTAATGGAATAAGATACGGATAACAACAAATTAATGTCGATCAGTGATGAAAAATGCTTATACTATCAATGAACACGATTATTAACAAGCTCACCTTTTCTGCACCTTAAGCGATATGAATTGTTTTAATTACTTTTCAGTTTTACTTTGGGAAGGAACGTGCTTAAAATCGACTTTTATAGAATCCGTCTTTTAACGAGGCATTAGATATTTACAAACAAGTCAATAGGATAATCGACGTATCAAAATTCAAGGCCACGATTGTCTATTCGTTTGTTAAGCATTCGATCGTTATTACCATTGTCTAGGAATGATAACAAAGCGATTGTTGAAAATTGCATATTGACATTTGGAGCCTGCAAGACCGTTGACCTAAACCAAGAATTTTTAACGCTTCGTCATTATCGCCCGAGTGCCATCATCATAGCCAATGTACCTCAGAGCGATTCGTCATCAACATCATCGACTCTGAAAGAAAGCAGAATATGAAACCATCGGTCGACAAGCACCGACGATCTTTGTTGGAAGAACCTCGTGATTCGCGAGATGATGTCACTATCGTATTGTATTTCGCTTATCGGCGCTGAAATGCCAATTCCTCATGGTATGCGCAGCATTTTAAGAATACGCGACAGATACGATTTTCCGCTCGTTGACCTTAATTGGCTCAGAAAAATTTGATGCAACCCTAAGCCACGAATTCAGCATCAGCGGGGATCAGTTAATTGTAATTGTTCGTTTAAGAGGAAGTCTTGAATAACTCTTTACAAGTTTGGAGATGCTGATCATCCTCGAAGTAGTCGGGATGCTGTTTGGTAGAATTCGCAGAACCTACTTATTATGTCATATTTTCATAGAAATGAAAGGTTAGGTGGATATTGACCAGGGATGAAATCATATCATTTATGCTGATGGAGATGGAAGTACCAAGTCTCGCGCGAGGTTAGATATTGCTCATATACTCAGATATATATCGACTAGACATTGCCCTACATTAACACTGTCAATTACTATATGCAGATCAATGTCGATTAGTCAACGGCATAAGGTTTAGTACTTTTATATGCATACATATTTATCACTAACTAGCTAACCTAAAATCCATATTTAATGCTTTTAGCGAAATGAATGTTTCGTTAGAACATCTGCAAAATTTTCTTCAATAAGCTTAATTCAGCAGTTTAGGTTTAGAGAACGATTTTATAGGCGTGTTGTGTTAATAGAACAAACTGAAAAGAAGGATTGGAAGGTGGTGCAATTTTTAAATCAGGAGTATTTTGAGAATCCAGTAAAGTGTTGCAGACTCTGAGTGCATTCAGCATACCGTATACATTTTAGGACACTCAAAACTTTATGACGGTGCGGAATCTGGACGAGGAGAATACCAATGAGTTTGTTGAAAAAAGGGAAAATGAATATTGTAAAGAATATAATAAAAATGCGTTGGCTTACTACATATTATCACATCGTTTCTCTCGTATCAAAATAGATTAATGCTGTTTTCAAACACTTCGTATTCGCTCATTCTAGTAGATATTGTTACCCTTATTAAACATATGTATATGTGTATACTTTCATTCATAAACAAAATTATCACATTTTTATATGTCGCCTTACGTCAACATGCCACAACCTCTCGTTCAATATCTCCTCCCATTATGCAATTTATTAATATGCGTACATGCTTCGTATTACGTTAGTGATAATAAACATTTCACCTTTGCGCGTTTCGTTTAATCGTAACGTCAACGATTCCCTTCGTCACGTTCTCGTCTGTGACACACGGTGCATATGTTCATTTTATCGAGCCTAATGAAACATCCTTTGTCTATTATTACAATGTGCAAGCAGCGGTGCATTACCGGCCTATTTTGAAAACACTGCGTCGGTTTCGATCTCCGGTGAGAAGACACTGAACACCCTCACGTTTACATCTGCTCGGACATATAAGATATATGTACATGTATCGACAAAAATGTGTGCGTGTATATGATAATATCATACACACGATCCCGTACGATAGCTGTGTTATCGACTCAAATGACTGATTAGTTTGCACGTGACTTCAAGTGGGAAATCGGGAGTATTCGTTTACTTCTTTATAGTATACAAGAACTTATGTGATCCTAACTTGACCCCATTTGTGCAATTTAGAATCAGTATATTATATGCTTTTCTTCAGGCACATATGTCAATACTGGACAGGGATGACAAATACTGAAATCAGCAAATAAATTATTTGTCATATCTCGTGGGATTATGTTTTACAGGATCAAAAAATGAATGGAAAATTGATTGTAAAAATAAATAATTATGAGAAACTTAATCATAAATACAGATAAAATGCAGATAAAAATGTAGCACGGAAATGACTTGATTACAAGCGCCATGATGAAAAAAGTTTGTGGTTAAATATTGACTAGGATGAATAGTTGTCGTGATTACAGTTGACCAATAGTTTAACATTATATTTAATTATTTTATTTTGTTAACTAATCCACTATCATGGTCACGAGAACATAACTATTTGTATCATAATATTTATTGATTGTGAATATCGATTTATTGATTGAGGGTAAATCGGGAGCTTATCTAATTGATTTAATTCCGAAATTGCGAAGTTTGCTGTCGGTTTAGCAAACCCTGTAGTTTTCATCAAAACTTAATTTCATCTCTTTTAATATACATTTGTTAGGTCCAAAGACCAATCCCCTTAATCAATTGCCTGTTATGTTAGCATTTTATGCGTTTACCGAGAAAATATATAAGTTATTTACAAAATACAAGTAGGGAACTAATGTGCGATGATAGCGAGGTATATGTAATTTCGTATTCTATACTAAGCAGATAGACGCAAATATGATCTAGGAGATTTTCGCCTAATATCCCAGTCATTCTATGAAACCGATCTGGTCCTAAATAAGGACTTACAAGTTATCTTACTTGGTAGTCGTTGTAGGAAACTTCTAGAACCGTATGCTCCAAATTTTTAGGACAATCTCGGTATAGAAACTGAACAGTTATTTTATGAATTTACACTCCAGACAAGTATTTCACGTATTAGTATTTTAATCTACGTATTTAAAATTGAAAAAATAAACTTTTATGATTTGTTGGCACGTTGTGATACACAATTCTTCAATTGCACATATCCCACAAAGTCCTTTCGCATTTCCCCAGTTATTGTAAGCTTACTTAAAGTGCTTAAAGGGTAGCTAATTATAATAGCGTTATATGTGATTAGAGGAGTTATTAAAAGTTACTTTAGCTAAATTTTAAAATATTTCTGTATTTTAACAGCATACATTTTTTGAATGTTACAAATCCGGTGTCAACGTTTTAAAATGTCAAAATGGCGCATACATACTTGTTATTGCTGAAGTTTAAATCTACAATAATGACACAAATATGCCATTGGGAGTTGTTTGGGTCACTGATTATTCCGATGTCATTTATTCAAAATAAAAAATAGTGAATTCAAGATGGTACATTGCCATGAATGAATTTTTTCGAAAAACATTTTTTCATATTTGCCTTCTGTTATGACGAAAAAAACAAACATTAATATCTTCTTGACCATTTCCAAATATTCTTAACATAAACTATCAAAATAATTGTTCCGAATGCATCAACTATAAGAATGAATATATACAATGAAAATCTATAGAAATTGAAATGGTAACGTGCATTTCCACTATTACTCGAAGGGTTAAATGATGAATTAAATATATTTGTTAATTTATTTATATATTTCAGTTTGCTTAAAATAGGACTAAACGAGCAGATGGGCTAAAGTCCACACTGATGGTACCGAATAGTAGATACGTTTCAGTGCAGGATTTCAATATAATTAATTATTTTTGTAAGTGAGTACTTGTATCCAAATCGGATGAATGACCTTTGATGCGCCTACATATATGTTCTTGAAATGTTTATATATTTCAATGGCCTCAAGTTTTCTTTAACTACGAATGATTCTAGTATTTGATAAAAAGAATATTTTCTATCAATTGTGTTATCCATTTATCGGCCTTAATATTTAGAACACTCAAAAATGTATACAATAATTATACGTTAACTCACTAAGTGTTTGCCTTATTTATTTATATGTTGTAATATAAACATTTTACTTAAATGCCCATCCTGTTAGTCAAAGTTCATAGATAATTAATTTTCATGAACGTAAATGTATTCATTTTGCCAAATATTTCATCATGATGTTCATTTCGTCAAAATTTAATTTAAATTTCGCCATTATGTACTAAAAGTAATAGAATTTCCGATACACATGAACAGCACATGTTACATTTTCCTGTAGTGATAACATAAATAAACTAAAATGCAATACCAACTCGCCATATGATTTTTTTTAGAAATCATATAAAAAAAATAAAATTAATTCATACATTTTGACCACTTTACAATAGACTTTTGAACACTCATTATTTTGCATATTTTTGTTGACCTTTTAAATGAATTTTGATTAATTGACAAAAACAAGATAAACCAAAACTATTGTATGCATTTGTCTTCGCGACTCATCGCAGTTTTCAGTAAGGTTAACGACTTCCTGCGATAAGAGGATGGTATAGAATTTGCAAAAAAGTTGACTACCTCAGACGCCTCATGTGAAATATGAGATCTCCTTAATTATTATTCTAGAGCATGGTCGATCTCTGGAACCTAATCGTCGGAATTTTTAGTTTATCTGTTAGTTTTCACCGTTCTCACTTTGTATAATTTTTAACGATTTTATAAAATTACTAACTCTTTCTTAACTTCAGGATGGTATAGGGGAAGCATTTTTACGACGCATAAAATATTTTTCTATTCTTGAATTTATTAACGATTATTGAATGTTTAATAACGATTTGCATTTTGAATCATTTTTACGATCATCTTAAATGTTAATGTATATTTTGTGATTATTATTTTAATACGGCATTTTGGCGATTGTAGAATATATACGTGTCTAATAATGTCGAATTTAATCAAAGAAAACTATTTTAATGCTTTTTATTCGGTATATTCATTGTTATATAATTAAAAAAAATTTAAAAATGTATACACGTATTATATATAGACGAACCCCCGTTAACGAATATGTTCAGGACAACACGAGGCAATTTCCAGTAACGAATATTTAACGAGGAGATATCGACTACCCACCTCCAACATTCTTTCCTTCATAGGAACCTATATTCTGCCGACGCGCATGCCCAAAATCCTCAAAATGTCTAAAGGGATCTGAAGTGGGGTAACTGTAGGAAGAGAAATTATTCGTTAATGGAAACGTCTGCATATTCTAAAACGGAAATATTCGAAAACAGAATGTTCGTTAAAGGGGGTTCCACTGTATTTGTTTCAGTTCCGATTGTAGACTGCGAATGTAGCTCTGCAGTTCTTAAGTTCAAAATATGTATAAAGCGTTAGGCTTATTATATTTCTGTAAGAAAGAGAGTTTCTCTAATTTTATGTTCAAATGTCGAGGTTTCTAGATGTCAAAAATGAGTAGTGAATATTCAATAATAACTTTTTTAAATTTAATATAATAAATATACATCTAAAACTATACTCAGAGAAAATAACTTTAGGAGTATCCATAATTTATTAATGACGAAATGTAATACAGTAGAACCTTTTCCCCCGCTATCCATATGCGTACCACGTGCCTTAAATTTTGTACCACGTGACTTCGAAGTGCCGAGGTCCTTAGATGTCCCGAGGTTTTACTGTAGTTTACTAAGAACGTACGCTATTAAAATAAGAAAATTTTATTACTCCCTAGAAAAAAAGCTAATTTTTCAAGAGTCGGTTATCAAGAAAGCTTCCTCATTTCCGTATTAAATAGGATATATCGAACAATTCCAAAAGACCTATGCAAAAAAAATATCGAGTCTATAAAACTGTATTTACTAAAAAATAACAAATGGAGCAACATTAGTACACATATTATTTTTACTTTCTTAGTTTTTATTCTGGTGACTGATTCAACCCGCGATTAATTTTAATTATTTATAATTGTTGAGGAATATTATTATTACTTTATTCATGTAAATATATTTAAAGTCACGGAATTTGAATACTTCAGCCATTTCCAAGTTCACAAGAGCAGATTTGACCATAAAAAGCTCAAACGCCCTGTTTCTGCTTTATTTTCTTTCGTTCCAGTAAACAATATTATTTCGACTTATTGTTGGCCCCAGAACAACGCCGGATTTCTGTATTTCAACTCGGTTACGTCCTGTATTCTTTTGTTTTTGTTCACTTTGACCTATACGTGCTTCTGTCCAAGTAGCTTTCGTCTTGCTCTTATTTCGTTCATTTTAGTTCTTTTTCTTTCTTTACTGTTCTCTTTCTCTCCAAAATTCTTTTGCCTTTTCTTTTCTTTATCGCATCTCACCCTCGACGCCAGAGAGCACGCACGTCGACGTACATATCGGCATCGTATTACCTACGTTCAGTTCCAGTTACACGTACCTCGAGCAACGAAGCATACGACGCCTGTGCTTTTATTTCCGAGTAAACGCACGCCCGCGTATTTTATATCCCCTATAGTTGCCGCCGAGAGCAAATTGCAACAACCAGAGGAAAATCGATGATGGGTTATGTATAAGATACATTTCTTGAAATTTTGCACTTTATTTTGGATCAAAAATCCATCCAAATGACTGTTTGATAGCTTTTGATGAATTGCGATGGAACACGAGGGAGACCCGAACTTGATCCATAAGCCCCATTTCCTCAATTGTTAAAAAGTCCCCAGTTTACTTTACAATTTTTTGTCTGAAACTATTATTGAAATTTAATGGATAATAATATTGGATATTGGATAGCAAGGGAGTTATAAACTGGGCTTCACGTTGAGATTTTTTCGCGAAAATAATTTCTAGTATTTCTCCATCATTTCTAAACTAGTTTAGTAGAGATTTTGACAGAAGATGTATGGAATGGCACTGTTTCTTGCTCAAAATGTTTTCGATGAAATGCATGAGTTTCTAATCGTGATTGCAAAAAATCACTCTGTAAAGATTATACAATGAGGGAAAAAATATACCTGACTGTACAAAATCGGTTTTCGCGCAGTAATAGTTGCGGAATATTGGAAATGAATTGCACGTCATTTCTTACTATACTGCTACATGCCATATTAGCCTTATATTGATAAACTACGTGCCAAAAAAGTGCTGCTGAAACTGCTGTATCAAAAAGCTCTCGTCCATAACTCCAGTTGGTGAGAATGCCTTAAAAACCTGACATGTCAAAAACTCGACAATAAAAATTATAATTAAAAAAATCCGAAAATTCGGGTTAGGTTAGGTTAAGTGTTATGATTCTTTTACTAAACCTGTTGTAATCTTTCATTGTCAAGAGTCTTAGCAAAGTTTATCCTACATTTATTTGCATGTAGCCTAACATCAGGTCATGTTGAATTGGAGATACCAAGGATGATGAACGATTAACTCTTTCAGTTTAATATAAAATCTCCCACAAATTAGTCTCCAATATCAATTTGAAGAGTTTAATGTTGAATCGAATATTCAATTCAACGAAAGCATCATTCGTTGCAATTTAGCACAATGAGTTCAGTTTAACAAATATTATACTCTGAGGTGCAATTTCATACTATGCAAACTAAACCAGACATTCCATTTTTTTTCGGAATTCCAAGTTCGGTGTAGTTCAATGTCCTCATCGTAAACTTTTACGTCAATAATATATTGATTTTAACTAAAACCTTCATAGTAACCATCGTTAGCACAACTTCATTTCAACTTGATTCATCCGAAATTCATTAATCCTAAGTAGGTTTGCGAAAAAATTATGTGCATCTTTGGAAAATTCAATGACAGGTGTACTAATGCGAAAAATTTCAGTTAATGGATCCGTTTTATTAATTTTTATGTTTCTTGATAAAATCAGTATATCGAGCGGAATGAATTATATTGACTTCGCCAGGACAAAATGGACTGTGAAGTCCAGATGTAAGGGAATGGCATAGGCAAAAGTGTATATGAAGAAAGTATTCGTTCATACATAGCATCAGGTAAAATTATAATATAATTGTTAATTAAAACTGATGTTTCCGTCAGGGATACCTAGCATGAAAAAATCAAGGACTGAGAATGTTATACATATATCGATTTAGATAATTGGCATATCCTAGTGGTTTCATAGAACTCGTTAAATATGATTCATATTATCATTGACAATTAGAACAGGAAGAATTGTATGGAACTATGATGGATTCAAGTCATACTCAAACACCTCACTTAGAAATAATTTTGAAGCGAAAATTAGTCAATACAAAGCTTATCCTATTTAAGTCGTGCAGCATACGAAATCGAGAAGGATTGTTTACACTTAAAAAATAGCTATTCGATTACGAGCTGACCTCGAATGTTCCTACCGATACCCAAATGAGCGGGACGTGCCTCTCGCGTAAATAATATCCGGTCTTTTATTTGCTTCGAGCGTGCAAAGCTGTAAGGAACCCCATGGTACTTACGAGTCAGAACAGTCGCCTAATCCGAGAGTAGCCAGAATGAAATCTCATGTTATCGCCCAGCCAAGTTTATCGACTATCGTAGTACCAAACATCGCTCACGGTGGGCCTCATATTCCTGGCGACGAATTTCGCTGAAAGGTCCTCATTTGTTATTGATACCAGTGCCTGTCGCGAATCATGTTGCAAATATCTCAATGACTGGACAAAATGCATTGTCAGCGATATAAGGAAAGGCAGCCAATTGTACAGTTTGATATATTAATATACTCTTATTCTTTCTGTATTAAAACCATTAATGGCTCTCCCTTTCTACGCTGAAAGAAATAAATTTCATTTTATGACTTTTTTTCTGGTTCTAAGTACCATTGTTTTTATTTCGTTTCTGTTTTCTTTACCCCATACCTAATGCCTCTATTCATGAAAGAAAATAACTTCCATTAGAGAGTATGTGTTACTCCAGAAGTGAAAGTGTAGTTGAACCCAACCTACACCATTTTCAAAGTCTATGAACTAAAAATTTACTTGAACAGTTTCAAATTGTAGAAAAAAAAACTCCGAAATTATATACCAAAAAACATATCCTATTCAACAGTTAGCTTTATGACAATATTGTTTTCGAATAAGTAATGAATATTATCTTTTGCAAGAGTTTAAATAAAATGATTATCAATAGGAAATCGTTATTTCTGACTGATTCTCTCACGTTCCCAAATTTTGATTTGTGTTTCAGCAGACAGTTTCGATCAGAACCTGCAATCTAGTTATATGGGTGGAACGAAGAATTTGGATAGTGCGACGGATAGTCATCCTTGTAATTTATCGTCACTTCATATGGCGTCACCAACCCATCATCGCCGTGATCATCATTCATATGATCATCGCAGTCCATCATGCGGAGTGTCTATTCACTCCAGCAACTCGTCCCAACTTCCTGATATTAAAGAATCTCTATCTCCTAGCACATTGCACAGTTCGTCGAACAGCAATCCAGTGACACCCACATCGACACCAACGTCACCACAGACACAAACGGTTGCAAAGACGTCGGTTTCGGCCTCATCAGATTCTAATTCTGCTACGTCAACGAAAACAAAGCCAGCTTATAGTTATGTTGCTCTAATATCGATGGCAATAGATGCTAGTCCTAATAAAAGAGCAACATTAAATGAAATATATACCTACATCACCACGAATTTTCCGTTTTATGAAACAAATAAAAAGGGATGGCAGAATTCCATCAGACATAATTTGTCACTAAACGAGTGTTTTCTCAAAATTCCAAGAGACGGCGGAGGTGACCGAAAGGGCAATTATTGGACTCTAAGTAAGCAGATCTCAATTCAATACCAATCTTTTAATACTTCTTCAAATATGCTTTTCTCTTGCATGTAACTGTATAAGCTTAACGTTTCACAAAAGGAAACGCATGTGTATTATATTTGGGGTATCATTAGATGTAGAGGTTATATTGATATTCGTTTTGATTGATTTACATTTTATCCTGAACACATATCCATTTCCATATGACCGTAAAGTCTGGACGTTTATGTTTTTTTCTCAGGCCCTGGATTTGAAAATATGTTCGATAATGGTAATTTCAAGAGACGCAGGCGTATGAAACGTCCTTATAAAACGCCATACGATAAAGGACTTTATACTGATCCTTATCACCTTGGGGCGAGGAGAAATTACTATCAAACGTCATATCCTGCACCACCTTATCATCCGTATGATACGTAAGTTTTGATGAACAATCCATACAAAATAATCGTTAATATTCACAAATTCGAAGCAAGCTTGAAGACAAAAGTACTATACAAATTCAAATTCTACTGCATATATGGAATTCTCAGAAATAATACTTTGCCTTCATCAACCAAAAGTATCCGCAAAAACAAATATTTTCGTATTTTTAGCCCGTGGAGCTTGCAGCAGGCCCAACTTCCACCGTATGGTCACTGTCAGGTAATATAAAAGTCTTTTAACCAGTGAAATTTAGTATGTTTCTCAAAACAAATATATTCATAAAAGACAAGAATAAAAATTAAGCTTTAATTTATCTTTACGACATTGACAAAAATATATATAAAGTGGTCCAGTTTCTAGGATGAAATTAACCTTTAGTTTTTCAATGATTTAGTTACAGCCGCAACTACAAATGCAGCCAATGCAGATACCAACAATGAATGTATATGGACATCAGTTAAGTTCAACGTTAGGTGAGTCTCATATATTAAGCATATTTAAAACAATCCTTACTGGAGACGATAACGACGATTTGCAAAAGCTTTTCAAGGTAATTACTTGGATGTTCCAGGAACTACATCGGTTGCGCCTAGTTCCATGGGGAGTAATTCATTCGGAAACAGCTTGCCGGCTTGCGCCAAGTCCCACGACAGTTCCATTGCCGACGATTCGATGACCATGAGGTATCCCTATTGGTTCGAAATCGAATCTTCCGTTACTGGTAATAACTTAATTTCATATTTGAAACTCCTACTATTTTTTTCTTTGTTTTTTCCCTTTCGAATTTTACTTTCGTGAAATGTTTGAGGTTTGAATTCTTTTAAAAGCCATTCGTAACTTTGCCTTAACACAAGCCCCTTGTTTTATTGATAAATTCGGTTTTTAGGTTGAATATTTTTCATTTAATTGCATTGAATATTTCTTGTTCATTGCCATAGTTAAAGAAGAACCAGGGACCAGGCCGAATTCTTCGAGCAGCATTGGTGGAGTTGGCATGGGTTCGGGTATAGTAGGATCTTCGACACCTTCTGGAGTTTCGTCCACCGGGTATAGGACGAACTCATCCAGCAGTCTAGGTGACATTGGTGTAGGTGCCTCGATGGTGGGATCATCGACACCTTCCGGAGTATCATCTACAGGAACTAGAACCAATTCTTCAAGTAGCGTCGGGAGCGTTGGCGTGGTTGCGGGTATGGTAGCATCCTCCACACCAGCCGGAGTGTTCAGCGGTTATCCAATAGCAGATTTTCAAACTCGACCAAAGTGTTTCATATGAGCTTAGCAAACGCGCTTTTCGATGTCGCAAGCACAATGTCCCAACTCTTCGAATCTGATCCCTGTCTTATCCAAATATTTCCGATCCGGAGGTAATTTGCTATCACCGAGAGAAATTGTATAGGACGATGCCAAAAAATAATAGGAAAAATTACTATTCTTGCTAGGCATTTGAGAACAGACTGGAAATAATCGGAATAAATACTATTAGTGAAATATAACACAAATGTTTTTACTGTTCTCACTAGTGACATTTTCTACAAGACATTGTACATTTCATAAACTTTTATGCGACTGCATTGAAGGATACCTATAATCTAGTTGCATTTGTCGCCAATAGGCGCGAACTCGATGCTTGCAGCTTTTGTTGTGCTTCATTGTGGCTCCAGTTATAGAAATGATTTTTCATTCTATCAAAAGCGGATCCAATGCTTAGGTCAAAGAATGCACATAGAATGTCATATGCGGACACCCGGCGGTTCGTGTAATGTCATAGCATAATAGATTTTTACCGACCTAAATGTAAATCAGCCAATGAATTTAGATGAAGAACAATATAGCAAGCATAGAGAAAATGCTTTCAGCTATAAAACAAATAAGAAAAACTCCTATTCCAGCATAGTAAAAATTATTATTCAGTTTCACATTGCTACTCTGTCCTCATATTCCTATCAGAGAGTAGTAAATTTTCCTATTTTTTATGATATCTTCCTATAAAATTTCTCTAAGTGTACAATTCGTAGGACTAAATTACATAATTGTACGTTCAATGGCGTCTGCTGACTAATTTATTGTAGCATTTGCTAATGTGAAACCAATATGAGGCAAATTAAGTTTTCCTCCTGTTATACGTAATTCTGAAAACTTACTAAGGTGCTGAAAGTTTGTTCTTGCAGAACCAACGAACTCCACTCTTCCATATAAGTGTATGGAATCGCGTTCTCCATATTTTCATTATAATTGTCATTGTTCCTTTGTTTTAACATAATTATCGCAAACTGCTAGACAGTATTCGATGCGTCTCTGAGAAGGGTAGCGATAAAATTGCGATTTTTATCGGTTAAACTTTGCGGAGGTGAACATTTATTTGAGAGCATTTACATTATTCTTTTAATTAATTGATAAAATGCTCGCCTCGTTCAAAAATGTTATGTATGAGAGAAAACAACATCCGCAAAGTTGCAAAAATCGCTTTTCCAGTGTAAATATTTTTGATTTAATATTTAATTATACGTAGAAAGTAGGTAATAAGAGTTTCCCACGAAAAGTTTACGCCTCTTCGATTTACGCCCGACCAGAAATTGATTACTGTATTCCACTATTGTATACTTTTGACAATTTCAATGATGGTATGTGGTTTGAAAAAATGTGGAACAGCATCTTTATTTAATAATGATCAGGATATATAATTACCAATTAGTATTGAATACTCAAAACGGTAGCTGGAATTGATATTCCTGTCAAATTCTTGTATTTTAAAACGTTGTTCCATTGGTCCAGTATCGCGGAGACGTGATGAATTAAGTTCATACTTAATTTATTTAAAACATAAACAAGTCTATAGAAGGCAAGACAGACTCTAAATGTTCTATTTGATCTTCTTTTTGATATTGAAATTTGTTAAATTGTTATAAGTTTTAGTATATTGGTCAAACGCAATTACCAAATAATATGTTTTAGAAAATGGGATTAAAAAGTATTTTGCGATTAAAATATTTGGAGGCGATAAAATGTCGTTGATAATATTTGTATTAAAAGTTTCGGTAATATTGATGTGCAATTGAATTCGACTATTACCGCTACTATCGGATTTTATTTCACGACCACGTCAACCGTTTTCGAATTACTCAATTTGTAAAACTGCAAGTTACCCCAGGTTATAATCTATTGTAATTCATGGTGTAGTCGGCCGTAAATTTCTGGTAGAGCGTCACGAAAATGTCGTTACTTCGATTCGGACGATTTCGTCAGAGCGACGGACAGGTCAATCGTTCGGTTGCAACTGTGACTTTTTGAAAGTAAGTTTATTATTAATTTATGGCGCGCAATAAGAATAATAGACTCTACAAAGAACATAAAACTAAATAGCGTCGATCGAAGTTATTGTAATATTTGCATTATGTCGTTATTTTTCTTTTTTTAATTGATTATGTATTGTTTAAGTCTGGCGGTATTAATTGACGTTGTCACTGCGAAAATGTCATGCACGAAAACGTGTAATTCGTTCAATGATGTGTAGATCTAAAGGGAACTGAATAAATCTCATTAATTTATCGTCGAATTATTTTTCATGAATATACCTGCATAGATTAAGTTGCAATTGATGTTACGTTAAGTTCCATTCCAATAAATGGCTTATTTCATATTTTAAAAATTATAGCGATATTTTTAATTGATAAGAAAAGTTGGTTGTCAATATTATTTACCGATTGCGGACCTCGCTAGAACGACAGTTGACGGCGACTTCTTCACTTAAGCACATACAAAGAAGTGAGACAATCATGTAGTAACGTAATACTGCATGTGATTAAACCAATGTCGAACTAGCGAGGTCAGAGATAGAGGGAGAGAGTCTGGAACCGAGCATGTTGAAAAATCGAGGTCATATTGCATATCCAGAAAATCACTTGGAGAAAAGAGAATTTTTCTTTACTCCGCAAAGTTCTCCAGAGATATAAATGTTCATACATTTAGGTAAAATGTAATATCAGATGACCTAGATGAGAAGCATTACGCATGTGTGGGGTTATCGAATCGTACAGGCTTCAAAGGGATCCGTATGATGACGACGAATTGCAGAATCTAACGAAACAATTTGAGAATTATACTCAAATGTAAGTATTAAAAATCTACAATTCTTGTTGAGAAATAGTCATTTAAATATTTACATCAAATTTATATAATTATTTGCATTTTCATAATTCTTTTAGTACTACTCCAAGGAAAATACAACCAGTAAATCTATTCGAAATATTATTTAATTTATTATTCTCTTCTATTATTATATTACTGCGAACTGTTAAAGCTTATACTAAAAATGCGCTATTTTAAAATTACGGGATTTATTAGTACCAATTGCAGTTAGATCTTTATATTAACATTTTTACATTTACAAATGGTATTATACCTCTTGATTGGATAACAAGTAGATGTTTCTTCCAAAAGTTTTTATATTTTTGTAAGCAAGTTTTCGTTAATTTAAAACTTATAACTGACAGATAAAAACAGGTAGGTAGATATTTTGTGCACAGTTTGCTACTTAAGCTTATATCGAGAAAGCAACACGTATAGAAGTGCCAAAAAAAACAATTAAAATTTTAAATTTCTGAAGTTTAATTTATATTATACAAACAATTGTGGGTGCATATTTGTGACTCGATAATCAGTCGTTTTTTGCATAACACATAATATTATGAACGTAATATTGACAAACATTCTTGTAATAACTTACGCCTGAAATATTTTGAATTTCAGCGCTTTTGGTCATACATGAGTGCATGCAGACAATGCATTTTGCAATAGTCATTTATCTCAATGTCTATTTATGCCGTTATCAAAAATAAATACAATTTGTAACATTCGTAATGTTATTTCTGTAGGAAATACGTATTTTTAAATTAAACTATTCGTTGCTAAATTTACCTCCTGAATTGTTTATAGTTATGGAAGATTTTATGATAATAAAAAATAGATAAGTGAATACTCAACAATTTTCCGTTAACAATACCTTGAGGCTGTGTAAAATTTGCGTAGTTTAGTTATGTCATGTTTTTTAAATATAATCTATACTTCTTGTAACTCTGCAGAGTAACTTTAGAAAATAATACAATTAGTAAATTAATTTGAAAATTTGTGTTTTAAACAATTATTTAATGAAATGGCAGCCATGTTAAAATATTGTAGAATATTTTATTCAGTCCAGTGGTATACAAGTTTTCTGCCTAAATGTGGGAGTCAATAGCTGAATTTTGCTCGAGCAACTTCGGTAGACTATATTAAATATTATTGAATTTGTGTACGTTATTATTTAAAATTACGATCCTTACGCCTCAGGCCGGGGATCAAAGTTCCGTAAATCAAAACCTCGAAAGACAAAGTGAAGAAAAAAAGGAAATAGGAAAAAATTCTCAATAGGAGACAAAAAAGGAAATAGGAAAAATTCTCAAAATGAGAGAAAAGGAAGAAAGAACCGAAATTCTCAATAAGAGAAAAAAAATAAAGAGGAAAAAGGGATGTGGTTAACCTCAACATTTCGGATCTTACTGATGAAATTGTTGATCATCAACCTTCTGAAGAGGGGTCAGTAGGATCCGAAATGTTAAATCCCTGCCCGTTTTTTCCTTTTAATTTTTTCTCTCTTATTGAGAATTTTTTCCTATTTCCCTTTTTTTTCTCTAATTGGGCATTTCTTTTCGTATTGAAAGAAAATTTAACATCTATAATATAAAATAAAATACAAAATCTATAATTTAAAAAATATGGTCAGGTAGCCTTCGACGCACCAAACAAAATGAGATGTCCAGCTTGATGATAGGTAAAGCAGATTTTTCAAAAGAAATTTCCAAAGAAACACTTTGCGCCGACAAATTCAATCGCCGAAATATGGTATATCGAATTTCTTAGTTTTCTTTTATACTTAATTTTAATATTTTCGGGTAGAACACATGGTTTAGAGGAGCTATTTTCTTTTTAATCAATGAGAAAAACTTTAGATTTAAAGGAAACAAAAATGCGAAAAAGCTTGGAGAACAACGACTTTTTAAATTTTGAAAAAGGAAAAAAAAGAGTTTTTCTATGAAAAGTTCGTCAAACTTAATTAATTTATTTTATTTATGTCGAGAGTTTTCGCGGAGGAAATAGGTGAACGTATTTAACAATTTTTTGCAAAGTAGTGAAATCGGGACTATTTTAAAAAGGATATACAGTTAGAGGGATCTAAATGGATGAAAAGTCCCGTGTTACCCTGCATGGTTTGCATTTTTTAGTAAAGGTAAATAATATTGAATTTCGTTCATAGAACTCTTTCCATCAATATTTTGGTCCGCCTACCGCTATAGGATAAATGTACCACTTCGGTATTAAAGGTTATATCCGAATGAAATGGTATTTTTGTTACCTATATGTATTGGAAGAATCGATCCTTTTATAATTTCTTACATGACTGAACATATATTCTGCGTAAATAAAATTATAAAATACTATCATATCAGTTATATATCAAAATAATCAATTAAAATATAATAAAGTCGTAATGCACCTATTAGTGCGATATTGCTCCAATTACTGCGCATATCAGTACATGTTACTACGGATTTTGAAGAATTAATGATTTCTCAATACACAATTTCCTTCCAATTACAAAATTGATAAGAAAACAAAAATATTTAAATAAGATATATGTGAAAAAAGGATTCCTTGATGTGTAGGTGACGCATGTTTATTGATTATTATATACTATATATTAATATAATAATATTTGATATTAGATTTTTTGTTGATGGCTTGTTTTAGTCCCGACAGGAAGTTCAAAATTCTTATTTATTATTGCTATTAATGAACAATAAATGATATTTTTCTTGGAATGTTCACTTAATTTCCGGAATGTAATATTTGCCCATTATAGCAAAATTTCCAAATGTCCTGTTATATCGTAACCTGTCACTCCGGGAGTTTCATAAAAAACAAAGGATAACAATACATATCAGCGATCACCGATATCCTGTCATAATTTAAATCACAGAGGAGAACCACGAATATTGCGAATAAATACGAAAGTCTTGAACATTCGAGAGCAATACGTCTATGGGGCACTCTCTATATAAAAAGACACCCTGAAAATTTGTTGTTCCGATTATTTCTACAATTACAAATATTATTGTACATACCGATCTAAGATTTTTACCAAAGATACAGATTTCTTCAGTGACTGGTTGTCACACTGGTAGGGGTTTGCAATCTTCTTTCTTCATACAAACCAATCGAAATAAATATTTATTTATTTCATACAAATATTTTCAGAGCTTACCTGCGCACTCAATTTGTACTCGGTTTTTCCATCGATTTTTCTGTGTAAAGTTATTTCAATGTTTTAATAGTGTTTACCGAGGTTTGCTGCTAAGTTTGTCTAGAAATATTGGAGAATGTTTGAAAGATTCAATAGATATGCTTTGAAAGAGCAAATGAAAATATTTTACGATTTGAAAAGAGCATAATTCGATGTAGTAGTAGATTTTAAAGGTACTGAAATAATGAAAATTGTAAAATACTTATAAAAAACATTGGAGGTAAGTGGGATGTAAAAAATATCGAATTCAAAATAATTTTGCACTTTTTTATCCAAATTGAATTTTCTGATATTTCAGTTATTTTTTATGTTAAACTTCGAGAAATACTAATCGAAATGCACTTTGGATCAATCTGTCTATCCGTTTAGAAAATATGAATTTTTTAAAAATTGATTGCCTAAAACTTTAGCTCCTTACAGTAGGGTAACCCGTCGCTTGAAAAATCGGTAACACTGGCAAAATTCTTAGATCGATATGAATAACAATACGATTGCCAAAAAAATCGGAAAAACAAATTTTTGGGGTGTCTTTTCTCAGAGAATGCCGCATGTATGAATCGACGTTATTCAGTATGTCGTACAAGCAAAAATGATGAAATCACTTGAATCGGTCCGTGCAAAATGGATACTCGAAATATTACAAAGCATTTTAGGCCCTAAATTAACTTTTTATTTGCAATTTATGGGAAACGGTATAATTACATTCTGAAATATTTTTATTACAATAATCTTTGTCCACCTCATTAGCAATAACAGGCCTCTTGATCAGAACATTATAAAAATCTAAATATTTATCAGGTATATATTGTTCTAATTATTTTAAATGAGAAATTTTCACTTTTTTTGCGGAACTTGACTACTAGAACGCGTGTTTTACAGATTCTTCTACAAAATTATAAGCAGATATTATTTGAGAAAATTGCTAACTTTATATCAATAGTAGTAGTAAACAAACACTACTTAATAACAATTATGCTAACACGCGATATAAAGGTATTACATTTCTAATTTATGCAAAAAAGGATGCAAGTCCTGAACTTATCCGTGCGGAAATTTGTCACGTAACGCTATATACAGTAGAACCTCACGCTAGTGAAGTCCTCGCACTAGTGAAGTTGTCCACTAATGAACACTTTCCCTAGTGTGAAACTCACACTACTAAATCATTAGCTTACTCATTTTATATGTCTGTGTATGACGGTAGACATATATAACGTAAAATTCAATGTGTACTTGGGTATTTACCTCACACTGAAAAAAATAGCAATAACTTTTCAAATCTGTGACAAATCGACAATTTCACTAGTGTATAATTTTACTGTAGTAACTACACAGTTCTTGCAACGCTTGTCTAGTTTCTTAAAATTATAGCCTTACTTTGTAACTTGCCTTTAGGCTTGTTACCAGTAGGTGCCGTCTCCACTCTAGGATCACTATTTATCGCCATTATTGTCCCCGTTATAGAAGTGAATTTTCTTTTGCTCATAAGACAGTCAGTCCCTAACTACTGATATTGTATAAAGTATGCCTTATGCATACATTTTTCTGTATAAATATGATTTTGATAATCGTGTCTAAACAATAGCAATGCATACAACTTTTTGATTAATGATTAACTTTAATATTTCATCCTTTATTTGAGAACTTCCTAAAATAAAAGGTAACTTCTTATTCTGAAATAGATTCAATTATTGTACTATTGGCCTCAATGTAGTTTATCTGGTTTACTGAATGCATCCACATGTACCAGTTTCTGTACAGCCAAAATGTATAGTAACTATACTCGATCCCATCGTTACAATTTATCATAGCTCCTTTACAGATGATCTAGATCGAGCCATTACAACTATCTAGTACAACTATAAAGAATCGTTATAATCCAACGATTATTTCCTAAGCAGGTAGATCTCTTTTTGCATAACTCGGACAGTAAGAAATGGAGATTAACAAATTTAATATTTGTCTAATGATAGATCTGTGCTTTAAAATGAAAAATTTATCATTATCTGGATTTCGCTAAAAAAGGATCGATTTGCACAGAGCAATTCACTTTTTCTAAACATTTCGTGTACCACGCTTGCAAAGTAAATAACGAACTGAGCAAAAAACGGCCATTCATTGTTTGAAAAACCAAAAATAGCTGGAATCTCAAGCTCGGACAAAAAGATATCGATTTCCCGACGAAACCGGAGGTCTCGTGCACGACGAGAGCGTTGACGCAATATAGGTTCGACTTTTTCGTTTAATGAGGCAGCATAAACATTTATGGCTTGTTTACAAAATACGATTTTGCAAATGCCCCACGCTCATTGGCCTCGGCGGGATAATGATTTTGCCGACCCTTCCTAGTGGGTTACACAAAGGGCGGAGCTTAACGCACGCGGCGGATAACTGGTTTACCTACGGAGCTTTATTGCGCATGTCGGCCGGGAGCCGCTGTATTACGAGTCTGAGCAGCAAAAAATTGCATGCGACTCAATGGCTGATATTTCGCAAACTGGGTCGCAAACGGACCAAATGCGAAATAATTCTATCTGCCTATTGTTGATGATGTTAGCACAGAACATTTTCCTTAGGAATTCCAAGTTAAATTTCCATTCTTAGTTTATGATCTCAGGGGTAAAGTTTTGAGCTTCGTCATGCGCGAACAACAATTTATTATATGTAATTTTTAAGCTGTATTATTGGCAAAATTCATTAATAAATGGGAACATTTTTGCATGCTGTAGAATAGTAGCTAACTTTGATCAATTTTCATTATAAAAACAGATGAAGCAAAATTAATGTCTGGAAGACATCCCTGCAAACACGGAAAGTAACAGTTATGTAATATTTACGTAACGGATACATTGTTGCATAAATGTTACATAGTTGTTACTTTCGTGTTTGCAGGGCAGGAACATTGAGTAGTTTTTCAAATCAAACTTAAATGATATCTTGAAAGAAATATAAAGTATATAGCATCTATATATCAGAAGTTTGTTTGAACATGTACCTAAACAATGAAATTGATACAGTGTCAACATTTTTTTTTTTTTTGACGTCAGATATATGAGGAATTCCATGGAACTTTTAAAATTCAACTTTAAAAAAATTAACTTTTGTTTTCATGGCATCTTAATTAGCCTGATACCATTAGATTTCTAAGGCTACAAAAAGCAAAAAAACGTGAGGCCACTAATTTTTTAGTTATTTTTCTAATACAAAAAAAAAAATAATTTTAATTAATAGCGTTTAGAAAGTTCTGTGACCAATGAAAATATACCGAATGAGGTATTTTTGTTTCTAAATCCAGAATACGATAATAGAATTTTTTGTAAACATTCCCTGCAGAAAATTTTTTATGTAAGAATGAAAGAGCCTAACATCCAGCATTTTTAAAAATTCAATGTTTTTAAACTTATGAGGATAGTACATAACTAGTATACCATTTTAAGGTTTTAGGATAAGGTTTCTGAAAATATTCTCAAGAATAACATAAAAAGCTTTATTACATGCCCAAAAATAATCAAACAATACATTATAAGAAAACATAAACATAATATGGTATACCTTGTATTAGATTATTTTTACCGATCAGATTTTTTTTAATACCGTTGTTCACATTTCGTACCACTGTGGATAAATCTATTAGAAACATTATAGTCTGCCAAGTATAAGCATTGATCATTGGTAAGAAGTCTATTTGAAAGATGAAATGTCCATTAAATACAAGTGTGCAAAATGATCTACATGCATGTGTGTGTAAAAGCTATTTCATGCATGTAAAATGCAATGCAGAAACACGTTAATAACATTTTTTAATCGACATTTCTTTTCTGCCAGTGGAAAAATTGATCATATACCAGGTTGGATAATGAAGAAAAAGTTTTAAAGAAAAATGGGCTGAGGGATAGAATGGACCGTGTTAGTGTGCTTCTGAAAAATAAAGATTTTCGAGTGGCCACAGTAAAATAGAATGTTTAAAGCATTACAGAGAGATTCATCCACATGGCACACATACCTAAACCAAGTTCGATTTCTTTGTCTTTACAAAAGGACTATTTTCCGCCACGGTAGATTAAAAAACAGTAAATGTTACTTTTTTAAATGGCTAAAATGTAAAAACAGTTACATTCTTCTAAAAATGTGGTACGCATGTTCCTGGTGTTGTTTTGAAGCTGGCAGTCACTAAAACCACTAATATTCCACTAAATACTGTCTCAAAAAATGACAATAAAATGATTTCAAATTATTCGTATAAAAGTTATTTTTTTTAACAGACCCCAACTGAATAAAAGTCTTTTGAGTACGTGTAAAAAATCTGTAATTTTTGTTCCGTTCTTTTTGCGCTATGATAATATGTAATTCATTCACCAAAATTTGCTGATTTCATGCTAATAGTCTTATTTCTACGATTTTCATGGGAATACTTGCAATTTTAAAAGTTCTGTGCAAGTCCTGATATATAAAAATAAAAGACATGTCAAGATATGAGTATATGTACATCCTTGAAAAACTGATCACGCATCTTATAGATAATATAATTTAATAATTAAGATAATATAATTTAATGATGGTAAGAAAAACATTGCATGAAAAGAGTCAGTGTGCTCTAAAAAAGTCATGATTTATGGTCCGAATGGGCAAGTATAATGTAATGTTTCAAGTGTCAAAAAATTCATAAAAAGTTTATGTAATTTTTATCAGAAATAATGGCAATTTCCTGCATTCTACAAGTCTGTCCCAAAATTACCATCTGGAGTGGTAAAATTTTCAAGAAAATTTGTCTTCGTGAACATTGATAATTAAATGCCTTTCTTTTTATTAGAGAATATTAAAATTTTGTTTAAGCCTGAAATGTAAAAATTATTTCATTTTCTCAAAATTTGGATACAGGTAATCTTGATTTCATATCTTATGATAGACATACACTAAAGCAACCAATTTTCTATTGCATATTACCACAACAATATTATATTGCGATTTAAAGTCGATATGTTTTTTTTTATTCGACGCGGAAACTGAATGAAACAGTGGTGGGTACACAAAAAAAACATCATTTTAGTGTAAATGAAATTTTTTTGCAGGATGATATTATACAAATAATAACTTTTTTTGAAATTTTTTATTGATGCAATCACGACTAATTGCGTTGCAGGATAAAAACCCACCAAATTTGAATTTATTATTATTTTTATCATTTTAGTGTATTTTTGTATTCTTATCAGATGATATTTGTCATGGACGCTGTGAGTAAATTCTGATAAATATGAATACCAAGTACTGTAATGACCAAGTATGGGCGGTGTCCTTTTAACAATAATGATATATAACTAAAAAACGACTCGACGTGTTTGGTAATGAGTTATGATATATATCTATATTTATATTCAAACACATTGTCAATCAAATTTAAAAAACGTAGATTTATGTAAAAAATATAAATGTATCAGTCTAGTTTTTGATACGATATAAAATAAAGCATAATAATAAAGATTACATTAAAAATCAAAACAACTTGGAGTAAATGCAAAAAAGGAAGCTGTATCTTATACGTCCAGATAGTTTGACTTGTCACTAAAATTATGGCTGACCATTGCGACTGTTTTCACTTGATATTTATAATGTACATATTTAGCATTTATTTATATTGTACGTATTAAGATTTATTTTCACTGCTCATTGTAGGCATACATTTAATTTTTGAAATTTTATTGTTTCATCACTTCCATTAAGGGACTTTTTTCTTGCTAAAAATGTCTTCTTTTCTAAGAAATTTAAAATTAAAAAAAAAATACACTTTCACGATGATGTGTTAATTGTAATTGGTTGAATAAACTGTTTGAAAAACCTATAAATAACAACTACAAATGTACAGCTGTTAGAACAAAGTTATTTTAACATTTCATTCTCTTCAATCTTTCATTCTTTCGGTTTATGAATTTCAAATAATTTGTAAAGAGATTTTTAAGCCTCAAATTTTTCATGGTATGTACTGGTTATGCGAACCAACTTCGAATTGGTTGGATAATAGTTGATTATTACTATTTCGTTGATCAATACGTACCCTATAGAGGAATGGGGTGCACTACGTCATGACATCACGAGTTAAGGTAGCATAATATTGGAGTACAAAGGTATACAGTAATCTAATGTAGCAATCAAATTAATTATACAATTTCGTAATGATAAGTTTTCCGAAAAATTGAGAAGCTATAAAATAATTTTAATTTTTTTTAAAATTATATTAAAAGAAATAATAATATTTCTGTAAACAAATTTAAAAAATATTTATTCCATTAAATAGCTTTCAAAAAATAATTACTATCAATTTATTACTATCAATTTATTCAAATTAACAACTATTTCAATTTTGTAGGAAACCTTAAAAGTTATTAAAAAAAAAAGCTTTTGTCCAATAAGTCCGATAGAGATTGCAATCTTATTGCACGACATCATAAAATGAAATACTCTAGAGCTACAGAGTGGTAATAAGAAATTAGTTACTCTTTACTAACTAATTTAATGTAATATATGTAACCAATAAAATAGTTACATGAATGATTTCAAATCCAACAAACTCCAAGTAGTCGTCCCAACTAATTTATCGTCAGGATCCATTATATCGGGTAACCAATTTATTTATTATCCCAACCAAGTCATTTTTTCCGTGTAGGATACATTGTTAGTAAGTTTTACGAATTTTCGCAAAAACAAGTAAACAAGGCGGCAATTCAGCACTTTAAAAATAAATGTCGTACACACTATAGTCGGCGTTTATTTCGAACGTTGCGTTGTTTTGAGTGCGAATAACAGAATTGCAAGGGTTTTGCATAAATATATACTCGCGACTCGAATCTTCAAAAAAGAAAATCATTGAGGTGGTCTTGAATGAAGAAGAGATCTCAAAGTCCCGAAAGAGCCGAGAGCCCCCTGGCCGTAAATTCTCAGGCACTTTACGCGAGTGAAGCTTAAAAGTAACGATTATTATCTTTTTTACTAGAGAGCACGAGACCGAAGAGATGGAGATTTTATGCTTTCGAGTACCGACGAAGCTCGGGACTAAAAAATGGACTCGCTGGAATTTCCTGTCAAGAAAAAAAGGCAATTAATATTAAGTCTCGTTTGCCGACTCGTTTTATTGTCGGGTCGTTTAATTCCAAATTAAATGCGAATTGTTAGACGAAATTATTTCGATACAATTGTAGTCTCATATATTTTAAACTTTTAAACGTTTCATTAATAAAGAACCCATGCCACCCTTGATAGATTGATAATCATCACTTTCTCAAATGAAAGTCGATGGCTTTGGTAGAAAACCAATTTAGTAGTTTAGATATTATCTAGTAAGTAACAATTCTGGCTATTTTAAAAAGGCATACCTTAAAATGGACTGCACGCTAGAAAGTCATTAAATATAACACGAAAAAATAGTTGCACTAAGAAATAATAATTAAGTAGTTCGTTGCAAAAAGCAACGACGTTTATTTCATCGGCTATATCTAATAAATAAACGGAAATTGATTAAATCACGGTATATCAGTCTCTCAAACTGAAAGGTAAATAATACAATAAACAATATTTCTCCTGTTACAAACTTAGCTGTTACAAACATCTACAATTGCTAATGTTTAACCAATGCACGAGTAAGGCAGGGTATACCAGGATCGACTTTCTACAGGGAAACTTTAAATACTGAGTTTGTTGTTAAAATATGATTTAATTCTATATATCTGGAAGAAAATTAAAATTCATAACCGACAATATTACAATATTTTAAAGTCGATATTCCTATATTTGTCATAATTACGTGCACAGAGAGAACAAAATGGTTAATGGAACCATGAAGAAAAGATAGAATGATTATAACATTTGATAATAGTACAATTAACATCGTGAAAGGTTGTAGTTGTCAGTATCTTATTTTTATAATTCATAATATTGTAAAATATAACGTACAATAATTACTTTTTAAGATGATAAGTGGTTATTTTCGTTTAATAACTTTTACTAAATTTATTTTTTTAATCAAGAATCTTTCGAGTGACTATTTAACTGTAAAGCTACGTTACATTTGAGGTTATGCGCTATGCTGTATGTTTAAGTATCGGGAAATAGTAAACGGAACAATGTTTTTGTTCTCTTTTACTATGAAAGTGGTTAATTTAACAATTTTTTATAATCACGTATTTTACTTTTCTAAAATGATTCCATTAACCTTTTTCGTTCTCTCTGTGGTTTTAAAATGGCAGCCAATTGTTTAATTATTGTATTATTTACCTTTTCGTTTGTTCCCTACTTGTTCTAAACAATTTGACGTCTGCATCTGAGAGCAGCAAGCAATTGATTACCTTAACTAACTATTTTTTTCCGGGTATGCTTTTAATTAAAAAGTTTTGAATAATGAAATTATCAGGAAACAAATTCTCTTGTTAAATTTTGTTTATGAAACCATGGTTGTGAATTTTCTTTGTAATAAGATTTGAAATATTCTGTATCTTTAAAATGTAATGATACACGGAGAGAAATTAAAAGCCACGGTTTCTTTACATTGCCAAGTCATCACTGCTTGGGCCCTTTTAGAGAATCACGGCTTGTCGATAAAGTAGGGTATACGGGGCTGTTCGGTATAGATAGCTTTGGTTGTCCATTTGGTTTACCATTGCCAAGCAACAGCTTCTGGAGCTTACTACCGATGTTTGAGAGAGCCAAGCAGCGACTGCCGAATTTTGGCGCCGTAGGTACTTTTAATTTCTCTCCGTGAAGATTTAAAGCAGCATCAGTGACAATACATTCAGCTGTAAAAATTCAAGCAAATTTAAAGCAACTAATTTTGTTTAACAGATTAAGTTTCGGACAATAATATGATAGGCCAACTGACAGTGTATTTTTCATATCATTCTACCATATTACAAATATTTTTATAAGCTCTGAATATTAGCACATACTTAGTAATTTTTAGTAAACCATGGGATTGAGTTTAAATTGGCCATTAGAAATATTACTCCGTAATTTCTTTAAGGCAGTCGATTATAGTCACTATGTAATAACAAGAATGAAGGTAGCTGTAGAATTGTTGTTTTTGTGATATCAACATTTCGAATATGAAAACATTTCTAAAAACACAACTTTCTGAAAGTATGAGAACAATTATACTGATTAAATTACCCCGTAGGAATCACAGCCATAACTTTCACCACGATGACAATCTTTTTACCAATGTAGTAACAACGTGTTTCGGAAGGTTATAATTCTTGCACTGTAGGATAACAAATTTAATTAAATACTTTTCATATTTTTCCCGACAGAAATACACCATAATCCTAGGGATAGAGATGATCACCAACCAGCCAACATCATCCAACGTCATCTCTCATGGTCCATCATCTTCCTATAAATCATCCGATAGTAATCTGGACTAAAACGATGGCTGGTATGAAGAATCGGACATCTGAAACGAAAGACGAAGAACTGGACATTTCGAAAGTTTTGCGATGAAGAACCGGGCATTTCAGAATTTGCGGTGAACAACTGGACATTTCAGAATTTGCGATGAAGAACCGGACAAAATTTCAGTATTTTCTATAGCGATTTATTGTATCGTCGCAACTTTTGAAATGTCCGCCTTTTCGTCGCACAATTGTGAAATGTCCGGACTTCGTTGCATATCACGAAACGGCCGGTTTTCGTCGCAAACTTTTAAAGCGTCCAGTTTCTCATTGCATTTTCCGAAATATCCGGTTCTTCGTCCCAAAACCGAGTTGTCCGATTTTTCCCACCATCTTTGAGATGTCGGGTTCTCCAGCCATCGAAAAGTACTGCGAAGTTAGAAGTCACCTAGAATAAAGTCTATAAAAAGAGAGAAAGTGAATACCAAATTTATTGTTCTGATTTGTACTTCGATGACTATTCTACAACGATATCCTCTCTTAGCTTAGTATTATTTTCTGTTTTCGGTAGATAAGTATATACAGCAGAACAAAATATTATCGAAACTAAAAAAATGTACTAAAATAATTTTTAACTGTGAATTTTTAACCGGGCTCTACCCGGAATCCAGCCGGGTTACTATGGTTGTATTTGGAATCCAAATGTGTCGGGTTACGGGCTAACCCGGCTGGATTCCAGCTAGAACCCGGTATCTATTGGAACCAAATTTAGTTAATCTTTAATCGGGTTCATCAGTCTGGAACCCTCTTTCTGTTCGGATCAAATCAGGCTACTTCTACGAGGGTATTTCCTCACAGGCATCTGTTTTCAAAGAAAAATACCTTTCTGAAAATAAGCTTATTTAGCATTGACAGTGAGATTTATTCCCTACATGCCACAAAAAATGGCACGTTTCTATATCATCTAGAAATGCTTAATTTCAAGAGCTATTTCAGCAATAATTTTTGTCCTAACTCGGTTTATTGAACATTTTTTGAAAACTCTGAAATTTCTTCAAACACAATATTTTTCTGAGTACTTTATCCTTATCTTGGTGCGTGACAATACATTATGTATAACTAAAAATGTATCCTTCTGAAAATAGAATGAATATTTTTTCCATACTATAAATTAATGATATACCTATGTATAAAGTGAAAAAAAACAAAGTCATTCCAAACTATTCTTATCCCGTTAAAGTGAGATATCACGTCTTGGAGAGTGATTTTATGATGTATGCTAATAAACTCGAGAGAACAGTTTTCGCCAATCTTCAAAATTTTGTTTAGCCAATAATTTTATTTTTCAAAATTTGCCATTCTGCGTACATAAAATTCAAATTTATACTAATAATATTATCTTGAATAATTAGTAACACATTAAATACTCAACTAAATTGTGTTTTACGACTTTTGGATTTGTCAAAGGACATACTCAAACAGAAGTCCTGAACCAAAACATTTGAACACTTTTTCTGTATAGAATAATTCTTGCAATAACAAAAAAAGTTCTCTTTGGGATTCAGCACACTAAGACGAAGGACTCGGAGGTATTCAGCTGTCGACCGTCATTCATCGTGACTCGTGTTCGTTCCTAATACACTTCAGTTCTAATTTCGTTTCCTACGGACACCGCGTATATGAAATCGTACGTGTAAATGTCAAAATTAAACGCGCAACTGGCTTAGAAACGATTTACCTACTGCCATGACGTTCGGCGGATGTTCCTTTGAAAGCTTTTCGAAAAGACTCTAGTGAACATTTCTTTTTCACCTAATTCTTATCTTTTTATGGAGAGAATATATTTGTTGTCAAGACAAAGCCGAGCTTATTCCAACTTCATATTCTGCACTTTTGGATTTACCTTTATCTCATCATGACAGTTGTGAAATTTCACTTGTGGAATTATTCAAAAAATTAGTATAACTGTGCATACTTTTCTCCTTGGTTATGTAATAACAAACAAGGACTAAAACCAATACTTGTAAATACAGCAAGCAAATTCAAGGAATGTCGATATAATAAAGTTAGACAATATCACCACATTCATTCACATTTGCGAGTAATATCGCAAAATGAACAGTTAAAAATATAAGTGTCTAGTAGTAGTTCATTTTTATTGCTCTGAACTATACTGAATTATAATATAGAAAATCCAAATCATTATAAATTTTGTATTTTTGTTGCATTTTAAAGGTTGTCATCATTTTCGTTCTTCGCGACGCCCCGTGATACTAATTCTAGTTAGATATGCATGATGTAAATTTGGCGAAAATTTTCTAAAACTTGCATATCTCCCTCAAGTTTTATCCATATTCTTTCAAAATGGAATGAATTTCAGCGGAATTGAATTTACTTTCAAGTCAATTAGGTGCAAAAAATCTCCACGATCGAATAATATTGTAAAATGACCGTTAAAGTTGAAAAAAATGAAAAAAAATCAGAGATATTTTCGACTGTAGTTTCGTCAGTTTTCATTTCATCAATATAAGGTTTGGATAGTATGAAAGTTGATCTTTTTGGCACTCAGTTAAAAAAACCTTGTAAATCGAATAAAAAATAGGGTAGTTATGAGTGATTTTTCACACAAACCTGCCTAAAATCGGCTTTTTAGCCATAAAATGAGATTTTGGGGGTGTATGAGGAAATTATATCAGTCATTCCTCGTCAATAATATCAAAACTGAGGTCGATGTCTCCAAATTCCTCCAAAATGAAATATTTGAAGGGTATAGACTTGGAAAACATTTTGGTAGAATATTTTTAAAAAAATTTCAAAATGGCATGTACCATGTTTGTCAGTTTGACTAAATCTACAACTTGTACCAGGTCGTTATAAAAAAATGCCTGCCGATTTTTTTATTTTATAACACAGTGTAATATATATAATTATAAGTTCGAACTAAGAATTGCTAAAACAATTTGTTAAAATTAAAGGAAACTTAAGATATGAGATTTGCTGAAACAGTTCGAATATTTTATAAAATTATAATATAATTTTATTGAGGACGACAAAACCACAATTATTTTAAGGGTTGGTAAAAGTTGTTCCTTTAAATGTGTCATCAACCAAGAAAACAATGACATGTGTCATAATAATTTCTGTCTATTTCCGAGGCCCAGTGTACTTTCTCCACAACCTATCGATGTACGAAATATCAAATTATGTGTAATAATAATTTGAAAAATCTTTTACTCGCCTTTCGTATGGAATTTACATAATATTACTTTTCATACAAATATAGCACTTGTAACACAAAATAAATGTAGACACACATTTTATGCCCTTGCTGTAGCAATAGATCTTCTGTGTTAAATATATATATTGTAGTTAAAAAATGGCTAAAAATAGTAGTTCACGCAAAAATGATTGAAACCTACTATCTGAAGTTACATCTTATTGTTATAGTATGTAATATATTATTCCAGAAAGAGATTGGTTGAACCATTTAGTAACAAATTATTGGTCACATTTACATGTTTAGGGATAGATTAATTTACTCCTTTATTGACCATAAATACGTGCCGTTTTTTGAACTGCATCAAACCGAATGAAATGTATCATGCCATAAATCAACATTAATTGTATTCACATTGAAAGTGAAATGGAATGGGGAATGTAGGAAAACCAAATGTGAATGAGTTGCAATTTGTTAGTTTGAAAAAGCAATATATTGGTTACATGGGCCCTCCCAATCAATTTATTTCCTAGATCTCAGAGCATTAAGCCAGATGGTTTGGGCAACCAATTAGTTGGTTTTCTCAGCCAACTCGTTCTTTCCGTGCGATGTCGATATGATCACAAACAACTGATAAACATATGAAAACAAAAAAACTAATGACAGCTTACAGCACGAAGTACGAACTTTTCTATGGATGAATTTTTTCGTAAGAATTGATACACGTATGTTTTGAAAGCCGTTGTTTAATATTACGACATCCAGTTTGGCTAACGAAGGAACCCGCGGATGAATATACCCTAATGACATTTTAGAGGATAGGGCGTTGGTAATATAAATTTTAAGATTTTTTCGACTGAATAATTGAATTAGTTTTTTAACGTTTTGATTCATATTCGAACCCTGAAATTCAATATCAAAATGCAAAAGCAAAAAACCTAAAAAATAGAATGATTTATCTCTTCACATTAATGTACTTTGAAACAAGTGAAAAACTGTATAGTAGGTGTCATTAAGTGCTAATTATAGATACCATTTTGTTGTTAAGAGAATTTTATACAGGGGCTAACACTATCTTTAGTTCCGTTTAGTAAGAACAAATTAAATTATTTAATACTAATTTTAAGTCAGCAATAAATTCGATTTTAGAAAGGATATTAATTCTTTGATATTTTATCTTTTTCTATCAACTATTAACTAGACGACGTTAATAGAAATATAGGGGTAAAAAAAGATCTAAAAATAGGAGTTATAGCTGACGTAAAATTAACTGAACATTCAGAATCTCCTATTAAATTATTTAAAAACTGCAATCGTGAAAACCCACAATAATTTTTGCCCAAAAGCATGGATTAATAAAGTGTATTTCTTTTTTATCTTGTTTGTTCACGCTGATATTATTTCTAAATTCTTGCTTGAAGTAAAGCATATTTACCTGAACTTTAAAATGTGTATACAAGTATTTTGCAAATACAGGTAAAAGCACACAAAATTATAGCTTAAACACGATTAATCCGTATAAAAGATCAGACATTTTTTAATTAAATTTCTAAGAGAATAAAAATATGTTACTGAACAAACAGTACTAAGAATGTGTCAAAGAACAGGATAAAATTTGTACAAAAACCCAAAATTTTGAACAATTTAAAAAGCGTTCAAAACATTCTATAAAGATTTCAATTATGTCAATATTTTTTTCGAAAGTCTATAGAAAAATACGCTTTTATTATTATAAAAATTTTGGTCTGTTTCGCTTGACGTTATTCGCTCTCAGTTTTCACGAGCCCGAAGATGCAAATCTCGGAATAATCATCGTGCATTTAAGTAACTTTTTTTCCGAAAATTGCTGCACTTTTCGATGGTTTTTTAGTGTACCAGCCGCCAGTTTAGAGACTTTCAACTTTATTTTCAAAATACCTGTATACACAGTTTAAAGTTGAAGTCTCGAGGACACGATTTCTTTACTTTAAGCAATGATTCCGAAACGATTTCAGCATTAAAAAACGAGATAAAAAAAGTTTAAAAAAAAATTAAAAAATGTATCGTTTTTCAGGGTTGTATTTTTTGAAAAATCTAATAAAGATTGTGAATATTCAAATAATTTTACGTAAGATACTTTTCTATGACATTTTCTTAAAAATTAACTATAATACAGCGAATTGGTTATTGTAAAAATGATTATTCAAACTGTCCGTCTTTGAATTGTAAGAAGAGGTTCTATGATGAGTTACTAACATGAAAGGTATTAAAAGATGAATAACGTAATGGTTATATTTTACAGAAAATATCAGTACTTCTAGTATTTCTTTTCCTAATTTTAACTAATGTAATTTTAACATTATAAATAATGCAATTGTATTCCCTTGCTTATTTCGTGCATCTGAAACTTGCAATAAAAAGAAACAAAATGTCAAACCAACGTAAATACGTTGTTAATTTAATAGTACGTATTAAAAAAACGACCATATCAACAGTTTTGTTATAATTGTTACATCCGCTGTTGTTAGCAATACGCCTGGTCGGTTTATTTTTTTGTTTATTGGAAGCTATATTAACTTCAATAACAGTTATTTAGCATTACATTAAATATTTACAAAAACAATAGCAATACAATTACAATAAAAATACAAGTGAAATTTATATTACTTTAATTGTTGCCTCAGATTACGCGTATTTATGTAAAGATATTTCACATATTTTATAATTTATTATATATCGATTCTTTGTTACACAAAATTTTACATAGTTAATAATTGAATATTATTCTATATTATAAGTGATTTTAATCATTTTGCCATCATCGCGACTTGTGAATCAAAGTAATTTATCATAAATATTATAGACAGCAATCACAAATCGATGTTTGACATTTTCTCATTAATAACTCCGCCGATCTCGTCATCGGTGTTCCAGTTTTAATTATTTTGATAAACATTTGTCAAAATTTAAATGCACGGAAAATAACAAATTAATATAAAATGTTTTCAAAATACAATATAAAAGGTAAAATATTTAAAATACAGTCAGAATTGTGTGTTGATGTTAAAATAACAGGAAGTAAGCGGCCGTATCAAATCTTAAGTCGGTTCTCTACAGATTGAGAGGCTTTTATTAATAGATTTATTTTTAATATAACTAATGTACTGCGGATAATTTCAAAATTTGCTTATCATCCAGTTTCAGTTTTGATGTCCACAAAAAATGGTAAATGTTATCTGATAATATTTTGCAAAAATATTTTTTGAAATTCTGCTGTCTGGGAGATAAATTTTGAATCGAACAATGACTCCAGTAATGAAATGAATGTAATATTATGCGGTTTGACATAAATTTTGTCTATCGATAACACTGTTACTTTAGAAGCCAAGAGATCAATTTACGTACGTCGATACTTATTCCAACATTTGTAGGTAAAGGCAGTAGGTTTCAAGTTCTGCGCCATTCTGCCGGGCTGAAACGACAGTGGTCCCTCTGTTTCCGTCCGGGCTCTATAGAGGCATAAAATCGGGCATAAATAACTCCAGCATAAATAAGGCCAACGATCACTTCGGGGCGCTAAGCTTTCGTAAACTTAAACACGACAATCATAAAAAAATCCAAAGCGGGCTAATAAATTATCAGTTTGATTATTTCTGTTTTTACCTCTTAAGAGAACAAAATCGGCAGCATGCGGTTGCAGATCTGGTAGCGGCTGATCATATATTTGATCTACAAATGATCAATAGCTGCAGTGTGTCAAATTCATGAATGTAACCATAACACTACACAGAATTCCTATAGATTAATATGGACAAGTAAGTAGCCCGACTTTGAAAATACAAACTCTATAATCATATTTTTCATGTGGATTATGACAGGTAAATCACACAATGCCAACTTTAAGAAGCTTTTAGATAATGACAACACTTTTTGGCCGGGGAACCAAGTTCCGAAAATCAAAACCCCGAAAGGCTAAAATTTCGATTTTGCGTGAGTCCAAGGTATTTTAATTTGCTTTCTTTTTGCTAAATTTTCAAAGACAAAGTGAAGAAAATCACACTAGAGCCACGCTATATCGAAATTTTGACCTTTCGGTATGTTGATTTTCGGATCTTTGTTCCCCGGCCCACTTTTTATTAATATATATTTCTAATTTAATACAATATTACCGAATTTCTAATTTTTAATCCTATAGAAATAAACCTTTGTTTTCTATGTCCCGTAATGAACATGACAACTTTCGAATTTCTTATTTGAAATAAAAACACTGAAAATTATGCTATTAATATATTCCTTAGTGATTTTGTGAATAAAGCATTTATAAAAATCGACTTTTTAAATAAGTATAGGAATAAGTTTGCTTACCGGTTTGATTTTGAAGGTAAGAAATTGAGTAATAAAAAGAGACTTTTAGTTTATTACTCCTGTAGGTCAGGCCCTCCCTTCTGCGTAGGTCGTCCTTTTTATCCTTTTTTCGACTAACAGTATAATCATACACGTTTTTTATTTTACATTTAAGGTTATTTCAACTCAACGCGTTCGCTCAATTCGAACCCCTCTTATTTTTACTCAGTGAACATTTACTTATAAGTTACAAATCATCCACGTATAAGAATACGTACTATAGGCATATCCATGAGATAACTTTTAAACCTAGGTAAATAAAGATGCTACATTATATTTGTATTAAAACAAATAGAAGGTATAAAACAAGTATAATTATAGTAAACATAGATGGCGACGAGTTATTATCCTCATAGTTGCGAATCTGAAGTGATTTCAAGAAGCCAAATAAGGAAAAAATTAACAAGTTTGACTTGTAAGTTACCTCAATTTGTCTACTACTAACAGTTTTTCTGGGACGCCTTAATAGTTGTCGAACTAGATTACGCTGCCTTTATCAGTTATTTAACCTGGCCTATCAGGAAGGCGATGCTATATTTTTCAAATGTTGCGAATGTACTCGTTTTGTTGATTCTAAAAACTTATAAAAAACGTAGTCGGGTTGATAAATCTGTTACACTCAAGGCTGCAGAGGCTGGATGCACTTGTTCTTCTACGTGGACGAAATGTAACTTATAAGTTACAGTGAGTTTCCACTTATTGAAATTTTAAGAGAATGCACCGTCGTTGAACAAATTTTCCAACAGTCTCCATGATTTCGGTATAGAAACAACATGCACGTCATTTCATGTCAAACCATGGCTGTAGAATGAACTACAACGAATTAAGAATATTGAAAATCGAACAATTTGTATATATATTTTTAAATTATTGTTTAAATTTCAAGATTTTGGTTAATTATTTTGTTATCAGAATAAAAGTCTCGAAATTTTTTCATTATAATAGTCTTATGTGTGAGTATGCACGTGCCGGTTTCTGAAGTATCGTGAAGACCACATTAAAAAACACAATTTAACCCTCAAAGTGCCCTGGGGGTACTGGGAGACCCCACATATAAATATTACATTTTTTCCCTTCTAATACTGCACGTTTACAGCAATTTTTATGAAAAAATATTGAAAATTGGCTGAGTTATGATTTTTTTGTGAAAAACGTCACTTTTGTATTTTGTTTTTTATAACGGGCACCAATAATTTTTTTATCAAGATAACTTATCTACGCGGTAAAATAACACTTGGAGAGTATCCAGTAATTTTGTTGAAACGAAACAACGAAAACTGTCTGCGCAAGACGATGTTATCTTCGGATTGGGGTCTCCCACGACCCCACATGGCGTTTGTGTTATTTTTATACAGGTTGGTGTTAAAAGTTAATACAAAAACTAAATAAAAGTTTTGGGCGAGATCTGGGCATATTTAACCTAAATATTTTAAAAATTGAAAACTGAGCAAATGATAATGATTTGATAATCAATTCTTCGAAATCTAAAATACTACTGCTAGGAAGCAAAAAACGTTTAGAAAAAATTAATTTCAATCAGGTGAAAGGTAATATCATTCCTGTAACGAAGGAAGCTCAGAGTTTAGGTGTTACGTTTGATTGCAATTGGTCATTCTCACCACATATATAACAAAAATTGGAACTTGATATGCACGACTGCGGCATGGCAGTTGTACCATTACAGACGTTAACTATCTAGTGATACGAAAATTAGGCTCTGCGAATCTCTTGTACTTCCTTACGTATTATATTGCATATCGGTTTTCTTATTAAGAAATTTGACTATATTACATCAGTTTTTCTGAATTCCGGCCTGTTACAAAAGCCTGACAGAATGGAAATATGAATCCACAAGATATTAAGTAGGTTGCTAGGGGTGCGGGTTGGAAAACCGACAAATAAAAAAGCCGACAGATCAAAAAACCGACAGTCATAAAGTCGACAGTCGAAAAGCCGACTGTCAGAAAGCCAACACATAAAAAAATAGACACATTGACAAGCGGACTATCATTTTTTGAAGTGTCGGCTTTTCGATTGTCGGTTTTGTGATCTGTCGGCTTTTTGAATGTCGGTATTTTGACTGTCGGTTTTTCGCCCTTCCGGCTTTTTGATTTGTCGGTTTTTCGATCCGCACCCGGTTGCTAGTATCGAGGGTTCCAGAGTACTTGTAAGCTGGTATTTGCTTTCTAGGTTGTAGCAGCAATAATAATAATCAGTGACCATATAATTTTCCCAGACATCTTAGACGGATTGAAATAACGACAGTAACAGTAGAAAAAGTACGATAGTCCCCCCCCCCCCCGAATTCAATATTTGCGTTCCCAACATGTGCTACCCCCTAATATTTGCCACTAGGTCCGTCCCAATATTTGCCTTGCCCCTAGATTGCTGCTCCCCACCACTTCTCTCGGAGCGGTATATCTGTGGCGACATCACGCATTCGCGATGTAGGAAAGCTTAAACTGATTTCTTCTGGTCGGCGCATGCGTGTTCTATAACTGTGTGTCGACGGAATGGGGGAAAAACTTCTTCCCCTAGGCATATATTGGGAGGGTTAGAAAAGGACAGAAAAGACAAACGAGGCAAATATTGGGGGGGGGGGGCACTGTATTACAATTTAATTTAATTTGCGAATAGCGCCATCTGTATAGTCCAGTCAAGCGAACTACTCTAGAGGTAACTTATGAGTCCCATCGAACCATACACTTGTTTATATTCGCGATTAACGCTTCGATAACTTCCCTTGCAAAAAGAGTTCTAGTCACATTTCAGATGTTTTCTTGCTGAAAATTGTTATATTTAACGTTTTAACGCAGAAGCACTTATTTTGTACAAAAATTTATTTGCGTTTGAACAGACGTATACTGAACAATTGTATACTATGAGGAATGAAAATTTTGTGAACCAATAAAAAAACTGAAGATGACGTTTAATAATTCCATTAGAAAGGTTGAGATTAATAGCAGGAGTAGAGTCCCCTGTAATCAGATGAAAATATGATTTTCCACCAGCGACATGTTGCTCTTTAAGGTACCCAACAATTATAAGTGCCAAATTACACAAGCATAAGTCAGGCATTAAAAACAAACAAAAATATGAAGTAACGGACGATGAGAGGGCATTAACCATCAATCACGTGGAATAATGTGTACAAATAACGTCAAGCGCCGGGAAAAGTTGTAAAACAGACGAAGTGGGACGAAGGGCGTTCCAAAATCCCGAACACTCGCGCCTCGTAGATTTTCGGCGCTTTCTTCCCCAGGAAAAAAGTTTGCAGGAAGTTATAAGAAGTAGGTCGAAAGTAGTATCGGCGTTCCGTCTCTTTGAAGCGGATCATTTTTAAAATAAAGTTTACGCGTCCGCCGACGAAGGTCTATCTATTCGCGTCACGTGGCACCAGTAGTTAATTCCCACAGTCTTTCTTCACTTTCCTTTTGTCTCCGAGGAGAGCTTAATGTCGCGCCCGCAATGACGCGGCCAATTTGTAGCCGGAGTGTCAACTGGGTAGCTATTTCTATTTTTGAGTCACCACGACCCGCAGCCGATCGTCCTACGACCTTTATTTTTTCTTACTTCTCCTCCCGCGTGATGTCTCATTCCCTCCGGATTCTCATGTAGGTTTATGTTCAATTGATTTCAAAAATGGTACTGTCCTGGGTTTTATTTTGGTAGTAAAGTGACACCTTTTTTGTATAAACTTGTCAGTTCGAGGCTGGAGCATGTTGAATAGGCAATAATTACAAATTGCAATAGGGGTCATAATTTTCTATCTTTATATAATGTGAGTCCCATATGGCAAATTGTGGAAATATGCACATAGATTTGTATTCTCTCTAAATTTCTTGGAGTGAACATGCACTCTGTAGTTAGTGAAAATGGAGCAAACTCCCACGAAAGAGTAAATATTCAACTCTTTAAGAGTGGAAATTCACTCTTTCCTCCAGAGTTGTCAACTCCATGACTCGGAGGAAAAGAGTGGATTTTCACTCTCTTAGATTGAAATTTCACTCCTAAAGAGTTAAATATTCTCTCTTTCACGAGAGTTTCTCGGTTTTCACTAACTAAAGAGTGAATTCTCACTCCATAAATTTAGAGAGTTCATTACTGTGAACTCTCCACCCCCTTCTTCGTCCACTTTTCGTTCTCTCCATAACCCACAACTTTTTGTGGTATTTTCCATGTCTCTTACCATTTTGGAAATATTCGAAAATTTTAGAATATTTGAAATATAAACCAAAAATATCTTTTTGAGTTCTCCCACCCCCTCCCTCCCTCTCTCTCTCTCTCTCTCTTTGATATGCTCCTTAGATATCGTTCTGGAGGTATTTGAGGATGTTGAAATTTCAAACTCGAATACGATTAAAAACCAGGATAATTAAGTAAGTCGAAAAGTTAAATTAAAAGTTATTTTTAAATAAACATTTTCTAGCTTACAGTTGTATGTTACTTATACGGGGACAAAACAATGAAAAACAATGATTATTAAGTGCGGGTCGAAAAACTGATAAATCAAAAAGTCGACAGGTCAAAAATCCGACAGTCAAAAAATAGACACATTAATAAGTGGACAGCCATTTTTTCAAGTGTCCGTCTTTTGACCTGTCGGCTTTTTAACTTGTCAGTTTTTTGACCTTCACCCTGATTATTATCTGGAAAAATCCACTCATGTGAAACATTTCGCGGACGTTTGCCGTTTGGTGTCACTAATACAATATAAGTGTCGCAACAAGTTATATGCTCACATCTGAACCATAATTAGCAGGTCTAAAACTGAACTTACCAGGGAATCAATCAATCAATCAATCAATCACCGACATAAGATGATTGTTTGTTGAAATGTTTTCTTTTTTCTTTAAAATGTAATAAATAAATTTTTTTTAGCTAATTTATTTATTACTTAGAACTAGACAAAGTCTTGAAAAAATCGTATACAAATACAATCACACATTATTATGAGTACCCCTAAAAAATCCGACAAATCACAAAACAGACACATCAAAAACAAACATTAAAAAACCAGACATTTCAAAATACAGACACCTACATAAAAAAAAATGATCTCGGCGTCCTTAAGGTCTCACTGGAAGGTCAAAAATGTTTGACCAAAGGATCAATATTTTGTAGGTTACTTGAAGGTCAACTCAGTTTAATCCCCAGATAATTTAGTAAGCATATTTAGATTTCACTTATAATTACATTTTTGGAGAATATGTACATTTTAAAATTTCTGGTTTTTGAATGCCTGTATTTTGAAATGTCTGGATTTTTAATGTTTGTTTTTGAAGTGTCTGTTTTGTAATTTGTCGGGTTTTTGAGGTGCACCCAAAAAACCAGACATTTCAAGAACAAACATTAAAAAACTAGACATTTAAAAAAACAGACTTACAAAATATGTCTGCATTTTGAAATGTCTGGTTTTGAATATCTGTTTTTTGAAATGTTTGGTTTTTGAAGTGTCGGTTTTATGATTTGTCGGGATATTGAGGTGCACCCATTATTATTAAACATTTGTGGTCGTTCGACATTTTGAGCCGCATATTGTACGACTTTCTTAGACGAGTTTGATATGTTAGTATTTAACTAAAATCCTTCTAAATTAATAACTCAATGATTAGTTTCATTTTTGTGACATAACTGTTTGTATAACATGAATGGTTTACATGTGATCAAAATAGGAAGTTCTGGAAACAGAGGAAAATAGTGCTCCACAACAATTTTAAATACCATGAATTTTTTCATCTTGCAAAGAAAACTTTTCGCCATTTTCAAAAACCAAATGCATATACATTAATAGATGAAAGGTTAGCGTTCATTTTCCCTATAGAGCATTCCTTAGTTTTTTATTAGTAATAAAAACAAACAATAAAAATAAAAAAAAAGGTTTAAGTGAATTTCAGCAGGAATATAAGCGCAGTATATTTTTGGTGTGCATAATGACTTTACCACTACAACCGTTTTCACCTCTACGAATTTGCGTACATTTTCGACATTCGTCAAATGCTGAATCCTGCTGGACGTGCTTTTAAGCTGGGGTGTACAAGCAACTGGCATTGCTACGTTTTCGGAATCTTTCCTCGGTGCGCTTTGGACGAATATATTTTGTCATTTGTCACGTACGACTAACTAAATGTTCTCTATTATCAGCGCTTACTTCCCGACATACATGAACTGGTTCTAATTTTAATGGCTCACCGAGAATATACATTTTCTTAAATACCAGGGTTTCATGAATGAGCATAGTGAGTATCAATGATATATAGATATGAAAAATAGTAATTACAGACCATATTTTTAAAATCATTATGATACTCTATTCACTAATGTTACGTCAGGATGAAAATATTAACAAGCTAAAATTCATTTGATTAAACAATTTATAGGTTCAATTTAGATTAGTCCCTATACAATGGCTTTGTTTAAACTTTTCTTAAAACTAAAAATCTAATTCGTCATCCACCTTTCTAGAATCACCCACCCATCTTTGTAGAAATTCCTGTATTCCAGCTTCTATTATCAGGATTATTATTTGAATTAAAAATATATAAATAAATTAGTTCAAAAACTTATAATTTTATTTTTATTTAATACAATTTTTGCCTAACATGGGTTTACTAAAATTTGACGACTAATCACCCTTCTACATTGAAGGCTTGACGAAAAGTGTAAGTCCAGTGTACGGTCTGGACCATGTATGCTATAACGTATTAACATTGAAATTGCACGTTAAAATGTTACGGCATTTTACATACATGGCTTTGACTATACACGAAAGGAGGCGTTAGCTGAAATTCAACGTCAACGATTCGTTACTATTGTATCGAAACCGCGCTAGTCTTAATTGATTCGTGAAATCTGCTTAATATTTCTCTCGACCACATACATAAAAGTCTCATACTTGTGCATAGCGGGCTATAAGCCAATGTTAATTTAAAATTAACTGTTATGATTTACAAATACACAAATAAGAAAAAATATAATACGGTACGTGACACTAACAACATTTTTTTCAAATGAATTACTTTTATCCTAATACATCAATGATGTGTTTCATCTGCTAATGTTTATTTACTGTAAAATGTTTTATATAAATGTTAAGTTGATAACTCGAAGTTGAAAGCTGATTTGATGATTGCAGAAACTTAAAGCCCCATGAGTTCCTCAAAGCTGTCCAAAAAAAAGGGAAGGAACATTTTTCGCCGTAAATATTAATTTTTCAGGAATATTTTTCCGAAATTGTTTATAGAAATAGGTTTGACTTTGAAAGGACTACCGTGTGAAGTAATATAGAATATAGATACGATTTGGTACCTATAAATAGGAAAATAAAATTTCAAAGTTTCATGTCTGGCGTCGAACGCGACAACTTGATAAGGCAAAACTAAGCCTCCAAATTGTGACGTGAAACTTTCGGGCTTGATTTTTTCTTTTTAAAAGGAATAATTGCCTACTATCTTTACCCGATTATCCTTGTGCCGCGGAATGTTTTTTCAGACAGAAATTTTGAAAAAAGTGTCTGAAAAATGAATCATTACGGCGCACAAACTTCACCGCTTTTTTGACAGCCCGTAAAAGTTCCTGCAATCTTCATGAAGTGAAACGAGATCTTAAGTTTCTTTAATCATCATCAAATCAACATTGAACTTCGAGCTTTTAAGTTTCTTCAATCATCATGAAACCAACCTTCTTCGAGGTCTTAAGGAGGTTGGTATGGTACATAGGGAATTCAAGTGCAATTTTCGCCCAATTTTGACTAGTTCAGTACCGCTCGGAAGTCGAATAATGGCTTCTAACCTGTACAATAATGAACTTTTGACAATAATTTCATTCAAGTTCTCTTCCCTAGCATATCCAATCGATCTAATTCTTTCTCTCGAACATTTATTATGTATTTTTCTTTAATCGACATTAATTTTAAGTAAATCTATTTGTTAATTATATTGAAATCTTGCATATAAAGACTTAAAAAAATGACATTTTACATAAGACACCATGTTAATAGGCACAAAATGTTTTTCATAACTTCTCAACACTGAGATATCCAAATGACTCAACATTTTTAGGGAATTCATTTTATATTCATATTAACGTTTAGTCATTTTTTCATCAGAATCTGTTTGTTAATTCTTAACCATACCAAGCATACATTTTTCTTTACATGAAAAAAACGCTGAAATTCCGTTATTCGAGAGTTTTCGGGTCGCTGATTACGAAAAATTCAGATGTTCAAAATTCAAAATGGTGGACCCAATATGGAGGATAAAAATGTTAAATATTATTTGAGTGTGACAATATTAGGTACTGAAGGATTCTTAGGGTCCTTGATTGTGAATCCGCACTTAGATTAGCAAAATTGAAAATTAAAAAATGCAAAAGAAGAAGCGATTTTTTAAACTCATCAAATTAGAAGAACCTCTTAAGTTTCTTCAATCATCAGCAAAACAACTTCGAGCTCCATCAAATTTCATCAAATCAACAACTTGCTCCAATCTTCGTCAAGTCAACTTAAAGGTCATAAGTTCTGAAGTTCTTCAAAACTTCAGCAGATCAACATTCAATTATGGATATGAATCGGAAGCCTTTTAGATTACTGTAACAGCTGTTCATTTCGAATGCAAGATATATTAATTCTAGTTTTCTGTATTTGAATATATAATTTTTGTTTCTAAATATTTATTGTAAACTTTAATAATAATTTATAAAGAGAAAAAAAAAACATTAAATGTATATATGGGTGGTTCTCGAAAAAGTCGAATTTCGCTTTATCCAGTTGATCTTTTTTTTTCAACTTATTATCGAATTTTAGTTTGCTCAATTCTTAGTTTATATCGTGTTTAATAAAAATATTAAAGTGGTCCCCAACTTTTTCGAGTTTGAATTAAATATAAAGATGAAAAATGTCAAATTCTCGACATTATAGACTGCCAAGCGTACTGAAACCAATGAAACAAACATAAATATCTTGTACATATTAAAAAATACATCATTCCCTCCTCAAAAAATGTTATGAGGGAATGACGAGATGAAACAAAATTGCCAGAAGCTTATAAACATAACCTTACTTTCTTACGAACTGTGTACAGCACTTTATTACTACCGGAAACATATACAAATATGATATGATTATTAAATAAAAAAGTGCTTACCTTTTGATTACATTACATGAGGGAATGACCTTAAAAAATGTAATATTACAAAAAAGTTGTCAAATTAGTTTCAACAAAACATCTGTTCTTCAACCCCCCGTTATGGTGATTGTTGGGAAGGCCAATATTGCCAACTACAAAAAATGCAGTGGAGTTTGATAAGCCTGTAAATTTTGCTGCAATCATTTTTATAGACAAATTTTAAATTATATTTAAAAATATTTCCAATCGCATTCTTTAAACTATAAAATCATGTAGGTACAGTCAATCCTATCCTATGCGAGTAAAAAATAAGATAACAAACAATAAATAAGGACATTTACGAATAAAGTTAATATTTCTCTTCGAATTTAGTAGTTGGAACGTAATGAGGGAATGATATTCAGGGTACTTTCTTGAATATATCTTTTTTGTTTACCATATAAAAAATAAATATTTTTTCATAACTTTGTACAGCTAATACAGTAGTTTAATGAATAAAAAAGACTTTTCGTAATTAACGATCCTGGTTTGCAAAAATCATTAAGGACATTTCTCAAAATGTCAAAATCATAAAGGATTTTTAGAGAATCAGCCATATACTGTTTTTGTAGTGCCGGCCCCTCTCATTTTGATTTAAGTATTTTGTTGCACAAAGGTGTAATATAATTTTTGTTAACAAAATAATTACTTACACAGATATAAAACATTTTTAGTAATTTATTTTCATTTGGAGAAAGGTGCCATCATCCAAAATATTGGTTGGAAACTTGCGAATTTGTCGACTCCTGCGCCAAATGTAAAATCCCAATACCAATTATACAGTATCCCTCGAAGGTAAAATTCAAAACAGAAAATGAGAAAATAATCATTTAAATTTAATAACGACTGCAACATGAAAAAAATTTGAAATAAGTAGCGAGACTATACAATCGAATAATAATTATTTTCATCATTTACCATACAGTTCGTAATCATACATATATAATATACAAAATTTCACATAAATACCGATTAACAAAACCCAGTCACTCTTGCGAACATGAAAACGGTGAAAACCGATGGAAAAAGAGTGTAAGAATAATACAAACATACAATAAAAGAGACCAAGAATGTTTTTCTCGGCACTCTCGTATTTATTATATTAACAATATACTTTAATGTTTAATGTATAATTGCGCGGCGATAGACGCACGTACGATTCTACTGTACGCGGCGGCACTGCCAATCTCGAAAATAAAGGGGTGCCAATATTTTCACTCCGATTCATAAAAAAGAGGTACACTACGGAGTGAAAGCATTTCATCTGCACAAACGACTTTATTTCCCAGATTCATCGTGCCGTAATTTACATAATTTTGCAATACTCTTCTTGTAAGGAGCCGTTTTGTGTACTTGCGGTCGTCGCGAATGGAATGACTGTGATGGCAAGATGGATCCTAGCTCATTATTTGCATCGTCCCCTTCGATCAATCGTCCAAGAGATCCTCATCCAAATTTACATCCTGCAGAAAGAAATCAAACCGTTAGTAAATCCGACAATCTTCTAGGCTCAACTAATTTTAATTAACAAAACTGTATTCTTTATATATTAACTAATTATTATCCTTCATTTTTTATGTTAATTAAATTTGGTTTCTAGTTTCTCATGTAATGTGTGATACATTGTAATAATATTCATTGGCAAAGTACAATTTCACAATGCGGTTTCAGGATAAAATAATTTAACCGAATCGTTTGAAATTTTTATCTATTATTTTTCTATATTCTGACCACAGGGAAGACAAAAATTATTTTCATAAAAATTAACATCATTTCATAACTTGCTGGAAAAGAAAAATTCTTCACATTGTAGCCTTCGTAAAAACTTTTTAAACATAAAATTATTATATAAAATTCACATAATTTGAGAATCATACCATATAAAAGGAAATATCCATCAAAATAGACCCAGAATTGATTTAAAAAGACCGAATTTAGTAAACGATGACGGTAAACGTCCGAAGCTCGTTTCTCTGAAAATGATTACTTCGTTCGCTTTGAAGTTTCTAGTCGACATTTATAGATACGTTCACATTAAAGTTGTATGTAAATTTTCCAGTGACAATCTTTCATACACTCAACACCGAATGAACAAAACACAAGCGACACACAACAAAGAACTCAGACAGTCAAAACTGGAAGGTGCAATTCACTTGTGACAATGAACTGCAACTGGGAATAAACTTTCTTAAGCACTGCAGGAACCACCGAGCCAGTTTATGCCGCGACAGTCACGCTGCATTTTGTTTACAACCGTGTTGCCATAACAAGCTTGGTTCTTGGCGAACTTTTTGAAATCAGTTACCCCGAGTTTGCCACGCATCCTCGACTCATGGTAGACGTTACACATTTTTTTGCCTCCGTTTCCTGTCAACAATCGAGGAGATTTATTATCTCTTCGTTTGTTGAAGAAACAATGTTTGTAAAAATACGCAGAGGGTGAATAAGATACCAATACATGTCACTATCTGCACAAAATGTCGTGTACAAATCATGCTGCAATAGTATAAAAATGTGATTTATATACTGCAAAAAAAATCCTTCACATCCTGTTTTAGTTTGTTCGAGTGATACTTGTACTGTAAAAGCATATATTTAAAGTGTTCACTTCTTAAACTTAGTCAATGCATAGTCCATAAATTTGTCCTTGCTAATAAGGTCTTATTTTCATTACTTTTAGTTGATATATTTACTGAAATCTATAATTTCAGGTTTATTTATTGTCTTAATTTAAGGATTATCTCATTACAGTGTATGCAAGATCCGAAATGTTCAAGACCCAAATATATTTAAATGAAAAAGTTTCTAGATCTTTTGCCCAAATGCACAAAAATTGTATTTCATATCACATATTTGATACATATAGTAAATGTTTCGAGGGTTTTAATATTATCTGGACTTTTGTGAAAACTTTCTCTAATATCGAGTTTTCCAATAGTAATGGGCCTTCAAATGAATTTACTACCCATTAGAGAAACTTGCCCACAAGTGTCGCTTAATGGTCCAGTAATTCCATAAGTAGAAGTTGTCAATTATCTGGGGATATATTTCGATCGGCGCCTAAATTGGCAACATCACATATTCACAAAAAGAAAGAAAGCACCTCGATATAAAATTAAGGAAAATGTTTTGGCTATTCAACCGGAACTCACAATTGACTATGGAAAACAAAATTCTCTTATATAAGGCAATACTGAAGTCAATAAGGACATACGGAATTCAGTTTTGGGGAACAGCCTCAAAATCCAATATCTAAACAATTCAACAATTTCGATCCAAAGTCCTCAGAATGACAAAAAATGCGCCATGGTTTATGCCCAATGAAAACACATCGCGATCTCCGAATTTTAACAATCAAAGAAGAAATTACAAAATGTTGTAAAAACTACGAAGACCGTTTTAAAAACCACGACCCCTCTAAAAATGCCATGGAACGTCCCAGAAGATTTCGAAGATTTAAAAGAAGAATAGCAACAGATAACTTGTAATTTTTTACTGTATTCGATGACATTCTAATATATACAATATATAAATAAATGTTCTACATGAATGTAGACAGTTTGTAATGAACTGAGATTCAGAAAAAAATGAATCAAAGTCAGTTCGAATCAGGCATTCGAAAGTTACATTTTAATGTTATATGGACATAGATCTTAAACTTAAAATGGAGTAACCAAGATGGACAACTATTCGTCAATAATTTTCTTCTTATTTACTATATTCACATTTAATATACTTTTGGCAAAATTGTAGAAGACTAAAATTCTATTTATATGGTTTTCAAGTTTTCTTTTTTATCATGGATCTTAACTAAGAATTTAACGATTCCAATTGACGAATTCATTATTAATGATATAGCGACGTTATAACAACATGATGTTTTGAGTTTTTAACATATCGAATACGTCAAACATGATAATAGAAACTGTTAGTATTTGATGAAATCTCTACTCTCTGAATTTGTATCAGGGAAAATAACTGACAAATAGTGTTTATGTACTGATTAGTAGCCCATGCTGTACAGGTGACTAATCAGCGGTAGAACAATGACCATAAATTTTGACTCAAAATACACAGAGAATAGTTACCAATACCAAGTACAGAGTACGACCTACTAGATGGTAGACAAGATTTTGGCCTTTGTTTGCAGTAGACATAAAATGTGGAGTGTTTTAGAAGACATCAAGAAAGAACAATATTTATGTTTTATTCCAACTGAAAACTTAAAACTTCTTTTGCAAGTAATAAACTCATGGATGACCGACATGTACGGGAAATTATAATATTATTATTAACAGCGGTCGAGAAATTAAAAATGTAATTTATTTTCGTTCGTTTTCTTAACATAGATAATTCATACCGATGTCTATTTCTTAAATGTATTCATGCGTTTCATTTGTTTAATCCCGAAAGAAATGAATCGCTGAATACTTTTTTTTTTGTCTCTAATTTATTTTACTATATTGCGTCTAGGGCTAGGGCCACCGCCCTGGTGATGAGTATAAACGGTAAGCCGAAACGCAATTATTTAATAATTTTATTTGATCACAACAGGTAGGGTTTTGTTTCCTTTTATTTTTTCAATAGTAAAATATACTTTTTCTGGACATAAATCATCTGAGATTTCATAATTGCGCAGCGTACACTAAGATTATTGTGACGTATATTTTGCTTTTGTTTTCATCCTTTTTGTTTACTATTGTGACTGACATTTACAAGAAGTTATAATATTATCATGTATGCATGAATGTATTGTTTAAGAAAATTTGCGATTCAAATTTTTAAGTTCTCTAAAACATTTTTTTCGTAATCCTTCATCGAATCGGAAACTGAAGTTGTCTATTACCCAACGGGCACGAAAGTCCCGAATGTTTCTGAAATGTTTTTAGAACGTTCCAGAAACGTTCCTAAAACGTTAAATGTCTGCAACATGGATGAAATGTTTATAAAACGTTCCGTAAAAGTTGCAGACATATTACGTTTTAGGAACGTTTCTGGAACATTCTAAAAACGTTTTAGCAACATTTGGGTCCTTCGTGCCCGTTGGGTAGTGAATCGTTTTGTTTTATTTTTGTTGTTTCAAAGGCCCTATTCAAGATACGATATACCATTGTTAAAATGTTTACCATTATTATAATTATTGTTACTTAATACATAAAAATGATTGACATTTCTTAAAACTTACATTATTCTTACGAAAAGGTACTATCTAAAAAAAAAGTTTTTTCAAAGTTAACAAACATTCACGACAATTCCTAGTTTTTGCTCTACTGACTATGTGTACAACCCCTAAATCGATTACGTCAACACTTACAAAAAATAAGTTACACAAATAAAAATGCATTCGCTGAGAAAATGTGTTGAGGACATTTTACAATTATGACTAGGCCTTGGGGACAGACCAGCGTTTTTGTTAATATATACAGTTATTTTAGTAGTACATTTTCTTACTTAGATAGAACTTTTTGTATTCCGAGTAAAATTGGGGTCTCTACTAATTAAATTTCTTATACAATGAAGTATTTTTATGGAAACCATAAACAAACGAAAGATTTAGAAAATGTCGTTCAATGTTATTCGAAAGAGAAATTCCAAAAAAAGTTAAAATCAAGAACCTTCTCACTTTTTAACTCTATAACATATCAAAAACATGTGTTCATCAAATTCCTATGCATTTTGGCATAAATAGTATTAAAAAATAAAACAATGCTCGAAAATATGACCTAATGGAAACATAAAATGTTGCAATTTCTCAAAACAGTGTTTGTTTCAAAAAAAATAGCAAGTAATATATACAATTTTCAACTCCGTTACTGACCATTTATTGAAATCACTTCATTTTTCTAAATCCCTCCAATGGCCCAAAAAAAACATTAAATTATAAACATGCGTTACTTTCATAAATGTTATCTTTTGCGATCAATAATAATATTTAAAAGGATAAAATTAATACGAAACATTCTTTCCCAAAAACTTGTATGTCCTTCACTTCAAAAAACTTTTATTTGTTCCTTTCAATCAGTTGCTTTAATTTGCGAATACACTTTAAATGACTAATTTCATAAATTACTTTTATAAAAACTGCATAATTTTGAAAATTTATAATTTTCATTCGAAACAGAACAAAGAATTATATTGTTAAAAAAGTTGTCTTTACAAAAAGGCATTTTAAATCAAATATTTTTGTTACTATATCATCAAACAAATATTGCAATTAAAGTAGTCTAAATAATAGTGTAATACTGCAAACATTTATTTTATGCACAACTAATAAGTTAATCTACAATATTGTCAATGTTTGTTTTTCAATCATTTTAATAAAACTTGATTAGTTAGTACATTAATGAGAAAAAATACGTGGACGAATCGTATATACACGTGCGGTAATGATACCCGTCTAGTATAGCGTGTAAGGTACGTACATTATGTACCTGACTCTGTAGGCTACTAGGAGCCTGTTTTGGTAATTCTATACCCTTCTAGAGTTACTCACGTCTGTATTTAAGAGCATTAAGCCGTCGACTAATTGTACAATCCATATATACTCTCTTCCCCTTTCCATAATTTTTTTTCTCGAGCTAAAAGTTTGATCTAATACATAACTATTTCCTCTACAAATATAAGTAAGAACTCAACTACTAACTGATTTTTCTATATAAATTATTTATTGTCAATCGTTTAATTGATTAACTTCGTTTCAAATACTTTCAAATGTTGCGTTAGTACAAATTATTTATTAATTGGAATTCTTTTAATAATTTAAATTTGGAAAACATTACCAACATTTTTAATAAAATAAGATCGTATAAAAAGTTAATTTCGTCTATAACTGCACAAATCGAATCATCATCTTTCAAAATCTTTTAACAGAAAGCAAAAAGAATGGTTAGTACTAATTTAAAAACAATAATAATGTATGAGTTTACCTTAAAAATATTTATTACAATATATCGAACACATATTTTCAATGAAACCACGTCTTATCACTCCTTTACGGTATCACCGTTTTATTTTCACGAACTTGGACATAACATTTTTATTGAAAACAATATTCTGTTAAAAATTACTTTTAAAACAATTTATTTTAACCATATTCTCGCAATTATCACAGTCAAAGCCCTGAGGCGATTACGTTATGGATAGCTGCTGGTTATATGTAACAATCAATAACGGTGTAATGCTTATCGGTTGACTGAGATATTATTTATTACCAGATGCGGAGAAGAGACCAAATCAATATTTATGCATTGTTGTCGGATTTTCGACTTACTTTTTACTCCATGACACCTGCTCAGTCAGCATGCAAAAACAAACAACTACATGTGAAATCAATAACAACACGTGATAATGTGTGCTTATTTCTAACGCTTTCTTATCTCTCGTTCGTCTAAAAATGGAGTAGCGTACTTTCCATTGTGTTTAAATGTCCTTTAGTTGCTTTTAAAACATCATTTATAAACTGAGTTACTTTTTTCGTAACTTTCATATCTTGATTTGCATATTAATATGTTAATCGAAATATACACATTTGTTATTTGCAAAAGTATTATGACAACTATTGGGTATAAATAATAAGAACAAAATAAGAAAGGTGTAACAGTTAAACAGTTATATATGGAAGGCAATGAATATCTTTTTTCTATATATACTTAAATAAATAGTGATTTTCGATAAACCTAAAGAGTTTCTGTGATGAAAAGCGTGAGTTTAACATTTGTACTTTTTGTAATCGTGTTTGAATTGCATGAATCTCATGAAATGAAGGGACATTCTTATAACTACTTTTCTTTTGATTTAAAGTTAATTTTCCATTTTGTTTTAATGTTTTTCGAGTTTAATCATTGAAGAACCTTATTTTATTTGTAACTGGGCCGTAATTAATTCTTTAGTATACATTTGAAAAATGAGTTAAGAAATTTCAATAGTTAGGTGGAACAGTCAGGGCGATTACACACCTCTAAATGTAAGTTTAGTATTACTCAGAAATCAATATTTATGTAAACATATAATACTTAATTAACGGTTTATCCCTCAGATATAAATATGTACTTTTGTAGAAAATTACCCATTTAAGATGCAAAAGATTCTTTTGTAATCCATACGTACAAAGTATTGAAATTCACTAACTAGTATTAATCTGATTTTTTAAAACGATGAAGATTTCATGCCACAAGAATACAAGTATAGCGAGGTGAAACTTGTCCGGTCTAACACATGGAAATAAATTTTTGAATAATTATACTTACACTCGTGTCGATATTCTCATCGATGTCGAGATCCAAATCTAAGTCATCGTCGTCGATCGCCAGCGGTCTCGTTGTACTAGACGTTTCTATCTTTGCCGTTGGTTTACTATCAATTTTAACGTCTAATAGCCTCTCCGTTACTTTTGCGATATCTTCGGCGTTCGTCGTCACTGTCGTGTCATTTACTGAATTCGATAATTCACCAGGATTCGCTTTTAACATTTCTTCTAATGGGTTACGGTCAACATTTGGCTATAACAAAATTAAAAGATAAAACATTATTACGTATTTGTATTTGGGTAATTATATTTTTCTTTTTGTTATATATGATAATTGCAGGTGACTATCTATACGGAACTCCTGAGGACGTTACTGTCTTTAGGACATCCTCAAGACTTAAGAACGTTAACAGGACAGTAAACACAATTATTTGGACGTTCTGACGTGTTTCTGAGACGTTCTACAACTGATGTGTCGCGAATGTCTACTCATCTCTTTTACAAATAAATAATTCCAAGTCAATTCCCTAATTGTTGTGATAAGTAAATAGTGTTTTTTCTTTAATTTTATTATATGAAAAATTGTTTAGTGCTTATTTTTTTCCATAAAATATGTCTGAATTATATGTTGCAGATTTGCAAATAGTTATTCATCTTCTTATAACGTTCACGTGAATTTGACGTCCACCAAGTTGAATAAGACGAACGCTTAACAGGTCTGCTCCTCATATACCGTCAAAATTAACCACAAAACCCAGAACTTATAATAATAAAAATAATAATTTGCCTTTATTGGCACAAGTTTATAAAATTTGCCTCTTTGAACCAAAGGGCGGGCCTATGTGTTTTTCATAGACTTTTCAAAGATTACATATTAACCCATTAAGTCCCGAATGGACATTTTTAAAAATGCAAAACAATAAAATACAAAAAAAAAAACAAGGTTCTTCATATACATTTACCTCCACGCGGTAAGAACCGGGAAACGGCAAAAGATTTGACGGCTAAGGAATGTACAATCATACATAAATTAAAATTTGTAACAAATTTTCTAATACATATGTAATACAATGTACTAAACAAAAATGTCCACAAATCAAAAATTGGTACTAAAAACATCACATTTTCTCCTGAATGAAATTCATTTTGAGCAAATTATTCGACAATGTTGAACTAGAAAAGAAACCCTCGGAATAGTCGTCGAAAAGTTCAGGAATTTTTTATTTGAAAATAGCAGATTCTTGGAAAAATATGTTACTGAACAAAAAGATCTTAGAATTAGTCAAAAAATAAGGTGAAATTTTTACAGGACTTTTTGAACATTTTTTAATTTCTCAAAATTTAAGGATTTTGAAAAATGAAATAAGTGTTCAAAAAATCTGAGAGAAATTCAGCGCATTCATTGATCGATTATAAGAACTTTGTTCTGTAACATTTTTTTCTAAAGTCTATCGTTTTCAAATAAGAAATTCCTGAATATTTCGCTGATTTTTTTGTCTTTGAACCGCCATTTTGGATGCTTTCACTTTCATTTTCAAAATGGGCACAGGCACATTTTAAAGTTTAAGGCTCGAGGCCACGATTTCTTTACCCTTTAGAGGAATTCTGACACAATTTGAATGTGAAAAGACGAAATAAAAAAAGTTTTTTTTTAAATCGCATATAGTTTTTCACTGTTGCATTTTTGGAAAAATCTAATGCAGATTGTAAAAGTTCAGTTAATTTTACGTCAGAGATACCTTATGCCACATTTTTTAGAACCTTTTTTTACACAAAATACAACCGTTGAAAATTGTAGTGAAAAAATGTCCATTTGGGTCTTAATGGGTTAAAGAATTCTTTGTTTTAATTGTCTTGCGTCAATCGAAAAAAAATTTAAGAAAACAAAACATACCGATACCTTGCCATGGCTTAATAACAAGGAGTCTGATCGGTCCTGATCAGAGCCTGACCAGGTGGTATGAAAATTTTTACTCAGATTTGGTTTTATCGCAAAACCCAAACAGAAAAAATGTCAGTATTAACAAAAATTAGTAAACTATTAATTAATGAAACTCTGTCGCTGGAAATAACTGGTGATGACCAATAGTAATTTTTAATGCATTAAATGCGGCTAAATATCTTGGCATATATCATAAATCACTTAAAAACGCGAAAATTACTATAGATACAAAAACGTAAAACATTATTTTACTGAAAATTTTGTAGCATTTTTTTCTTTCGTATTTCGAAATTACTTTGGTCATAAATAAGGAATACATTGTTAAATTATGTACTATTACAATTATTTGATGCAAAGATGCAGTCTAGTATTTTTTTGGCATAGATATCATAAATTCTATAAAATTTACAAAACTTTTAGTAACTTCAGATTCAAATTCTTACGAACTTGTCTTTCTAATTCTTATGGTAAATGTCATCCAACTGATTTTGTACAAATTTGATTTTTTTACGCATTACCACAAAGTTTCATGAAACTCAATGAAATCTCATTCAAAATATAAAAAATGTCGGTAATAATTACGAAACTATTGTATATATTTCTCAACGTTTTTATGAATTTAACATAATTTCGTTGTAACCTCCTTTTTAACAAATGTTAAATTATCCACACAAATTCCTTGACTTTTTCAGATTATGGAAACCTGAATATTTCATTTAGGCAGTGTTCATCGGGACCTAAGACTAGATAGACGATACTAATATTTCAAAACAGTGAACAATTCATCGTCAACGAACAAGCCTTTAGCAAAACAAGACTCCATCAGCGATCAGAATATGCTTCCTAATCGAATCGATTAACCTCCGTCGGCAAGGATTTTTATTTTTTTCTACTTTAGCGGCAGAACGTTAAAGCTTTACAATGTGGTTATGATCAGGAATTCAAAATATTGTTTAAGCGTGGAGAGCAAGGCGGCGAGAGAAGGGAGGCGAAATTATTATTGTTATTACAGTCATAGACGGAGATTGCCAGGTTGATTGGTTCGGGTTACGGATTAGCCGCGGCGAGATGATTTGCACAACATAAATATAATATCAGTTGGTAGTGTTGTGCAATCATCATAAAACTTGCACGCATTCGCCCGCTGCTATTGGCACTGTGTCGCACGTGTCACCTCTGCTATGGAATAGCTACTAGTAAGTATCGCTGATTTTGGGATTTGCGATATTTGTGTGCATTCGACTTATTTCTAGCCGTATACGATGCTGTATATTCTAATTATTTAGAAAAAGAAAGCAAGTATTTGTTAGAAATGAGATAAAACTAATTTAAGCCATGTGATTCTCTAGTAGAAAATGAGACTAGTTTTTTGGACAGTTTGTTATTTGCCGTGCTAAAGGTATAGGAAAACTGGGCAATATAGCAAAAAAATTAACAGATTTCTATCAGAGTTGTTGTAAAATGAAATAAAATAAAAATAAATCTCTACGGGTGTAGAATATAGACTGATTTCTCTCACGCGCTCATTATCCTGCAATGAAATAAGTTTATGTTCACCCTGGCAGAAATGAAAACATTTTTTGTACAATTCTTGTATAACATTCTTATTTACCATGTTAAAGGGGAAATGGGCAGTGTAAGAAAAAAATGGACAAATTTTTACCAGGGCATTTCGATAGGTGAATATTATTCAGAGAGTACCGGTACGGTACATCCTTCTGAGGACGTCCTCGGGGTCTCCTTCAAATGTGCAAATACTCGCATTTACCGCCCTGTTCCCACACAGCACACTGTCCTGGAGACATCCTCAAGACGTTCAAATGTCCGCTTTTACCATCCTGTTAACGTCCACAGGACACCCTCAGGACACAGGACTCCTTGAGGGCGTTAATATGACGATAAAAGCGGACATTTCGACGTGCTGTGTGGGTTAATATCCTCACAGCTTAGGATGTCTTAAGGACGATAAAAAACCGACATTCCAAAATCCCAAGGAGCTCCTCGGTACGTCTTCACGAGGATGTCCTCTATGTGTATGAAGCTGCTCGCCTGATGTTTACTTTCGAATGAAAGTTACTTGAGCGTTCGTAGCAAAGAGCATCGGTGATTCGATAACCATCGGTGTTCATTTACAAGTGAATAAGAAGTTCGAAATTTCAAAGACTTTTGATGATTCCGGGTTCTAGCGGAATCGGAAATGGAGACGCGAATTTGAACCGTGGTAAATCTGAATCTAAAATATAATCTGTCAGAATGAAAAAATATGATTAGTTATAAACAGATTGTAATAAGATACAGGCGAAAGTTGAAATTTGAGAAAAAAGAGTCTGATTCACTCGAACATTTGACTGTGAAGGAACTCATTTTAAAGGGTAATAATGTATAAATATAAAAATGCTGTGTTTAATTAAATATCGAACAAACTATTGTGTTATTGATAAAAACAGAAATGCAACTACTATGAAAGAGGTAATGCATCTGTGATGAAGAGAGACTGGTATCAGATATGTTGGAACTATGTGTTCTTTTTCGTCTAAGAGACAGTGCTAATTATTATTCAGCAATATAAAAGAATCTTTAATTTTAGCTAAGACTTGAAGTTTAAAACTAAGTTTATCTACAGAAATCCTTTGTGTCGTACTTTAGACTGCCGAAACAAAATATCGTTAGTACAGACCATGATAAAATATCGTAATATGAAACACTGGAAGTATATCATCATCAACAACACCCAATATTTATGGTAAAAATCGCCGTATTATTAATTAGTATTTTAGAGCAAACTGGACGAAACTTTCAAACGACTTGAAAAATCATTAATGTACCTAAGCTCCAAGAAAAATGTCTGCATAAAACTTTAATCCCGCACATCAATCAAACATAATCTTATTGCATGACCGTCTAAATTTTAACTGATACTAAGAACTTATTTTGCTTATTTCAGATCTTGAAACACATTACAAAATGTTTGAAAAATAAAAAGCATAGTGAATTAGGGTAGGGACTACTTTGTCTATTTCATTTCTGATAATATGTAGACAAATATTCCGACATTTTTTTGCTATAATTTAAAAAAAAAATGATATTTTTAAAATATTTCCCGTGTATTAAAATAGTACAGACTTAAACAGAATGATTGTTTAGTGAAAATAGATTCTTTTACACGGAATTAACTTTGTAGTTCCAACTAGTTGTAAGTTGTAACAACTGTAATACGCCCCAGCTATATTTATAGATATCACAACTATTTATATGGTTCTCTGAGCTATTTTTTCAGTTGGTTCAGCTTCTTTTCCTACGGTTATGTAATTTGTAGTTGCTGCCACTAGGATTGTTTTAACTATTTATATGGTAATCCTAACCATTTATACCGTTGGTTTAGCCATTTGTCTATGGCTGTAGGCAATCAGAGTATTTTTGTCCATGTACAACTTAGTTTTATAATTTGACAAAGGTCTGATGATCGATTTACATTTATTTTCTACGTCTTAATTTTTTCTGATGTCATCGAATCGATATAAGGGAGCAACTAGTTTACATGGCACTTTCTCGATGTTGATGATTTTAACAGCTTCTTCTATAAGGATTCCCTCGCCTACTTATGGAAATGCAATAATATAACAGGAGTCTACAAAATTGCAGGTCGTTGCTGATGTTGGAAAGATGTAAATAATTTCCGAAATGATCTGTATATAGTAAGTAAAAACATGTCACATTTCAAACGGATAATGTTAGTATTTACATGACGCTGTTGTTGCGATAAATGTTTTTATTTAAATCGTCGCAACTATGTAAGAAAAATCATAAATGATCTATTAACAGCTCATTTTAAAGAGCCACGATAATAATAAATGAAGCTGATAACAAAAATTGTTTCATCCTGTCGTAACATCAAAAATAGTAAAAAGCAAACTAATTTTTCGAGTAGATAACCTTAATTATCTTAATAGTCTAAGATAACGGTCCGATTCGCGTATCTAATTCGTATTCTCCGCCCAAAATTACTTCGAAATTCAATTTTCGGATAATAAAATCTTGTTGATTTATTATACAGGGTGTCCAAGAATTGAACAACAATGTTTCAGGAGTGATCCTCCATGATATTTCACATCGCAAAGTCTTTTACCAAAATTGGATCTGAGGGCTCAGAATTTAAATGAAGAGCCATTAAAGTTTAGGGGGAAAATTGGTTTTTGCAGTAACTCGGCTCTTGTTTACGTTATTTCATTCATTCGTTGAAATAACTTAAAAGAGAGTCGAGTTATTGCAAAAAAAAAAGTTTTTTTTCTCAACTGCAATTGCTCGTCACTAAAATTCTGAATCTCAGATCCAATTTTGGTAGAGGACTATTTTGTTTTAAATGTCAAGCTAAGACACCTCTTGAAATATTCATCAAATATCATGGTCAGTTCTTGGACACCCTCTATAAATACTCAGCTTAATATGTTTTTATCAAGAACAGATGCATTTGTCAATATGCGTCCGCCAATATTTCAGCCGCCGCCAGTTTTAATTTTGAAACTCTAACTACCGATTCATCATAAACAATATTGAAAATGTTGGAAGCCATATTGAAAAATCTATTTGTCGTACGAAAAAATTAATCTCCTCAAAAAGGGCCCGCTCAAAAACAGAAGGATAAAAATTAGGTTTAATGTTGTCAATTGGTTTCCAGAGAGCAAAATCAAAATGAATTTGGAATGATTTCGAAATGTGCTCTAAAAGAAGTCAAACGTCCCACTTTCTTAGAGTTTTCGAAAAATGATGTCATTATGAACTCATGTTCAGAAAGCCCTGAGAAAGTGGGACATCTGACTTCTCTTAGAGCACATTTCGAAGTCATTCTGAACAATTTTCTAATTTGCTGTCTGAATTCACATAAAGCATTTATGTAAATGTAATATTTTTTTAAAACTATCTTTCATATTTGAACTGAAAAGATCAAAACAGATAATTTTGTTACTAAACAAATTCATTTTAAAGCCTTCTTGCAATCAAATTTGTCTTTATTACCTCCAAAAATGTGTCGACTTTATCTAAAATTAAATTCTTCCTTACAAATGCACTTAAATATTATGCATTACCAGATTTCATTCGAAAATTTGCGTTTACTCCGTCGTATGTCGCGTTCGAGGAGTTCAAATTGGCATGACGGTCGGACTATCCTGGTGTGAAATATCGAAGTTGCCGCTTCACGTATGTGAACGTGCAAATAAATCATTATTTATGGCTAATGTAATCCAAAATGTATTTGTTGTAATTGGCTCGGGGTACGTGAGAGTCGGGACTGACCCGAGATAAATATCTCGTTACAACTTGATCGTCGTCGGTATTGCGGCGCCGACAGTGAATTACGAGCAACAGTCGCGGTTCTCCAACTGTCACAATACGTATATGCACCTAAGAACGTGCCTGATATTCCTCTATTTCTTTTTTACAAAGCGGCACTTTTGTCAAAAATCATTAGTCGTTTTAAACAAAATTATTTCAAGTTGCATTTTCGCTTCCTTTTGGCCCTTTCCAAATGGATTATTCACCCAGCCAAAAAATCGATGTTTTTGATTCTTTTGTAACTCTAGGATATTGTTCTCCTTCAACTTTAATGGGATAGGTGTTTTTTATTTTTCCCTAAAAATGCTTCTTAGGCTCTATGGCGGCAAATTATAATTTTAATTACAATTATTTAGAAATACTACATTATAAACTATTTTAAAAATTTTAAACTATAAACATAAAAACACCTCGATTAGTAATGCAAGGAATAAAACCTTCTATTATACATGCTTGCGTCTCTAACGTGTTATAACATTTAGCTTTCATCGTCAGAATCTTCTGTATTTTTTTTAGTAATTTGAGAAAAATAGTTTTTAAAAAATGCCTGTCAAGAAGGACTAACTTAAGTCAAGAGGCTTTGAACGTCTTTTATTTTGGACTTTTTATAATAAATAATTTTTATTATAAATCTAATATATCTTACATTCATTTTATTTCTATGGTTCTTTGAATTGCTATATTTTATTTATGTCTTAGAAACTTTTCGATATCTTTATAGATATTTCTACAACACGATTTTTATTTTGTATACTTAATAATTATTGCAAGACACTTTTTCCGCAAGAAGTACATATATTTTTTTGTGTAAACAATGAAACGGCAACAATGCACGAAAACGAGAACCAGAGGCTAAATCTCCGCGCGAATTATTTCATCCGTGCCGTAAACTTTATACATCAACAATTTTTGTTCTAATGGTCCAAAAAACTTCTTCGCATCTTAACGCACAACTTTCTCACTTGAAGTTTTCGGTAGCTCGAAATTCGCTCGTCAAACGAAACGCTTAAAGTTTTCGATACCGAGAATTTACATTTTCTTCGAAAAAATGGATATCTTTTTTGTTTATAAACATATTAACTCTGTTTTTCTTTATTTATTTTCGGAAACGTGTACCCTATAACCTCCATTTTGGTTTATTCCACAATTTCAAAAGTTGAGCAATTTACCACGAATTGAAGTGAAAGAATATCGAAAATTGTTACTTTTCAAAAACTTGGTTTTTCTTATTTATTAAAAAAAGTAAAAACCCTATAAATTATTTTCAAAGGAAAAAAATATAGGCCATTTCATTTTGCGTATGGATTAAGCAATAAAATTTAAATTTGACATATTTTTAAAAATCAACTATTGAAAAAAAGTTTTCCGACCAGATCTGCGTGTATGCCCTTTTGATCGCCGGAGTTTCAATTTAATAAATAAATACGATATGGATTAACCCGTTTCGTCCTGAAATGCCGTAAATTTTTACTTCTTTTCATCAGGTGCTTTCTTAGGGAAAAAAAATCACTCAATCGTTTTGATATAACCACACCTATTGTATTTTTTCTCGAACTTTCTAAATCTGGTTTCAGATTGACCATATCTGCCGCCATTTTTTTACTATGGCGGTTTAAACATAAAAAAATTGTGAATTTTGAAAAAATTTCTTCAAATAATCGTATTTTTTAACAGGAAACCGTGTTCGGATCAAGTTAAATCTCTGTATCTGGTGGAGTAATTAGTTAATATTGTGCATAAATGTGCAAAATTAAACTTCTCGACCGTGTATCATTATGATAAAATTTTAAAAACGTAACATTTCTTGGTTATAAATGATCTTTTGACGAAAAATATAAATATAAATACTAAATGAATAAAATTGAACCGAGATTGGGTTTGAATAATCAAAACATTGGAGGTAAACAACAGGGAAAAGTGGGAGTAATTAGTTACACTAAAAGATAGGATGGTTATCAATTCACCACTCAAAATGGCGGCTTCAAAATGGCGGTCCTCAGTCAAAATTTTGTTGAAAAATTTCTGGACTTTTCAACTCAAAAGCTACAAGTTTTTTAAACAAAATGTTGAGGATGAAAAGTTCTTAGAAATCATTGGGAAATATAGTGGAATTTTTTCAGATTTTTTAAATGAAGTTTTGAGAAATTTTGTTTCAACATTTTTTTCAAAATTGTAATTTATTTACGAAAAATTCCCCCAAAAAAATGAGTTCATTCTCTGATGAATTCTAAGAGTTTTTTATTCTATGCATTTTTTCCCAAAAGTTGATAGTTTTCGAGAAAGAAAAATCTTAAAGTATAATATTTGAAATTCATTTCCTCGAAAACTATCAAATTTTGGAAAGAATTGCAAAGAACAATAAACTCTTAGAATTCATCAGAGAATGCTCTCAATTTTTTTCCGAATTATTAAAAAAAACATTAGAATTTTGAACAAAATTTTGAAAAAAATGTTTCAAAACTTCTTTTAAAACATCTGAAAAAAATCCACTATATTTCTCGATGAATTCTAAGAATTTTTCATTCTTAGCATTTTTTAAAACAAGCTCATAATTTTTCAGTTAGAACGTCCAGAAATTTTTCAACAAAATGTTCACCGAGGTCCGCCATTTTGAGGCCGACATTTTGAATGGTGAATTAATAACCATCTTATCTTTTAGTATAACTATTTACTCCACCAGATACAGAGCTTTAGCTTGATTCGAACCCGTTTTCCTGTTCAAAAATACGATTATTTGAACAATTTTTTTTCAAAATTCACGATTTTTTTATGTTTACACTCATTACAGTCAATCTGAAACCGGATTTAGAAAGTTCGAGAAAAAATACAATAGGTGTGGTTATATCAAAACGATTGAGTGACTTTCTCCCTGGGAAAGCACCTGATGAAAAGAATTCAAAATTTAGCGCATTTCAGGACGAAACGGGTTAAAATGAACTTAATCGTAGCTCACCGTGAGTAGTAAAGGATAAAAAGAAACAATTTAAACATTAACTTTTCAACCAGCACTTTTTAGTATTTATTCCATTCTATATAGTGACACGCATAAATAAAAGGAAATAACATAAATATTTTAAAATTGTTGTATCAGAGCTTCCACTTGCTGGAAACAGGTATAAAAAAGACGAACTACAAAACTCTAATATAAAAATATTATTGTTTTATAACCCTTTTATAGGTTTTAGGTTCCTGCGCAGTAATGATGTATTACACGGAAAAAATTTGATATATAGTGCCCCCCCCCCTCACCCCCCTCCCAATATTTACCTAGTGAGGGGAAGACATTTTACTCCCAAAACCTTTCCTGCATCGCGCACGAACAGCAATCGAGGGGCAAATATTGGGAGGGACCTAGTGGCAAATATTAGGGGGTACTACTCTAAATTATTAATGAAAGATACATAACCTATAGGCAATTATTAGTAAAATATGAGCTTTATCATTGACGCGAACTAAACAATTCTCTAATACTGCACAAAATTTTTGTTATTTACTCAAACATTTTTATCAGTTTAATAAAAATATATGTACAGTAGTCCCCATCCTAAGTTATAATGTCGGTTCTTTCAAAATTGCGGACGATTCTCCAAAGTTATAGCCCCTCACTATCCCCACTCCCGTATCTTTGTTTATATCCATGCAATGGATGCTTCTGTGTGCGTGGCTCAGCAAAACAATGTGGTGGGGGAAGGAGAGGTAGAAACTGGTATAACTTTGAGAAAGCCAATATATAACTTAGGATATGCACATAACTTTGGATGGTATAACTTAGGGTGGGGACTACTGTACATTAAACATAATTTGCACCTTACAAAATCTGACGTTTATTTAGTCCGGCAAAAACTGCCTTGGTTCATTGTAGTTTCTGTATCCTAACCTAACCTTGAGGAATTTTGGCAGAAATTGCCAGACACCTATTGAATCAATGTAACTTTTTTTCCGTGTATAACGATATTAGATAAATTGTATCAAATTCTCAACATTAAAAAGATATTATATAACTTGTTTTAAGCTGAAGATGTGTTACGACTAATTAATAATTCAATTATCTGTAACTTACCGTGCACGTAGGAAAAGCGGATGCTGGAATCTTCTTTTTATACTGTTCTTTTAAAAACTGTTCAACCTTCAGCGACTCCCTGTAACCCGGAAAGAGATTCTCATACTGTTCCGGATCAGCCAAACTCTGTCCAGCTTTTTCACTAACCGCCGACAGTTTCTCCTTCCACAGTTTGACAGTTTCAGAAATTTTGCTCGGCACGTATGATCGAGCGAAGAACGCTGCTTCCGGAATTCTGTCGGTTTTTATCAAGATGTCCAGGCACTTGTCCACATCCCCAAGCAGAAAGCTTGACAAAAAGGAAATATTGTTCTTTCCAGACTCGTCTGCGGCAACACCCAATTTCTCTACCATACTAGCATTTCCCGTGCTAGTTGCCAATAGCAACAGTCCTGCGTAATCTTGAGCGTTGTGAAGGCACTCTTGGACTAACCGTAATTTACCTTTCTGCGTAGCTAAGGATGCCAATTGTCGCCATTTCTGTTGACTATTTGCTTCAGTCGCCAAAGCGTACGAAGTGTCGAGGTCTCCTAATGCAAGGGCCAATTCGAATCTGTGTTCCGGATCTGTCGACACTGCTAAAGCTTGCGCTTTGAAACCCTACGATAAATTTACATTAGAAAATCTCGTTTTGAATTTCCATTAAATTAAAATATTTCAGACATACCTGCTTTTCTAGGAAATGTGCAACTCTCGTTCGATGTTCTTTAGGAACTGTGGGTAATACTCTGTCGGCGGTATCAAAGTCTTTTCTCATAACTGCAGTTTGATACTCGAGAACCGAAAGCAACAATGAATACGAAACAACTGAGAGCTCTTTATCGCAAAGATACAATCGATTGTCTCGGGGTACATAACCGAGCAAGTACATCGCTCTGTCCAAATGTGACACTGTGACGACTTCTCCACCAACGAAGTAATTTATTCGATTGACGCTATTAGTGTAGATAAAACAATCCCCCACCCACAGTCCAGTTTTTACCACTTCACTCATTTCTGCCACCATCTACAAATGATTAATTGATAATTTTCTAATGATTTTTAAATTTGAAACCATCAAATCTTATGCAATCGTCTTTAACATACCTCGAAAGCATCTTCGATATCTTCAGTGTTTTCTGCAGCTTCTGAAACCGCTTCGGATTTGTATTTCAAAATGAAATATTGGTCAGTTGTTGCTAGAGCAACGAGAGATGCATTTTCTGCCCAATAAACATGCGTGGGTTGAATATCTATTCGACGAATGAGTTTCAAATTGTCCCAATCGTAAAAACTTAGGCCCGAAGCAGAAGAAACTCCGAGTAAATAGCCTCCGAAAATTCCTAAAGGAAATTTTATTTTATTAAAAATTATTTAAGTTTAAGATAAAATTAAGATTTAATATTAGCTCACCATCAGCTCCAAATTCAGGTTTGAAACTCTTCTTCTCTTTAAAATTCTTAAATACTTTAACGGTTGTACTTTCTCTAACTGCATACTGACTGGAATCGGCAGCCCAAACGAATTCTGAAGCCTGTCCGAAAGCTTTGTTTCTCAGAGCCATCGAAGTGTAAATAATATACTCTCCATCTCCGCAAACTACTAAAAATCTTCCGTTTGGATTGTGCTGAATTGTCTGGGGATAAATTTCACATGCACCCATATCTTTCACTGCCAGGGGTAATCTTTCTCCGTCCTGAGCTTCTTCTCCGAGAGCCTTAAGATTTACTTGCTGTATCTCACTGTGCCTTGCCCACACAATTTTACCACCGAGGGAATCCATTGTTACCGCAGGCTCTTCTCTTCCTACTTTTACCATAACGCTTCCTTCGTCGTAACCGATTGCAACATTATTTGAACCACGCATACTCGAAATGGTCCATACTCTTTCAAAGCCGTAATTTAATGACGACTCAAGCCTGTAAGTTCCAGCGTGCCATATTCTGACAGTACCATCTTCGGAACCTGTGAGAATGATTGGTAATTCGGGATGAAAACAGACTGCTGATATATTTTGGGTGTGTCCTTCGAGGGTCTGTACACATGTCTTATTTTGATAATCCCAAATCTTAACGTATCGATCATCAGCTCCAGATATCAAGTACGGTTTTTCCCCGCTGTGATAGTAGTCGACGCAATTCACTCCTTTCTCGTGACCTTCGAGAGTGAAGTTTGCTGTCGATGAACCCAGTTGCCATACTTTCAGAGTTCTGTCGAGGGAGGCACTGGCAAAAGTATTGTTGTCTTTCGGGTTTATAACAATTTGCATGACGTAATGCGTATGGCCTTCAAAAACTTGCTGACAGAGCCACGATTTGTCCCAGTTCCAAAGTTTTATAAACATGTCATCTATTACAGAAAAGTTAATAAGTAAATGATTAATTAATTAAAGATAATATTTCAATGTGTACATACCACTGCTAGTAAGTATAAAGGGTTGGGTAGGATGCACGGCAATACATCGAACGTAGTCACTGTGCGCTTCGAAAGAGTGCACTCGTTCCAATGTATTATAATTGAATACTCGAATTTGCATATCATCGGAACCTGTTACGACCCAGTTTTTTCTTGGTACGAATTTTGCAGCTCTTACTGGTAAATCGCATACTTCGAAAGTTTTTACCAGGGTTTGGGTCTCGTGGTTCCAAATATTGACGTTGCCTTGATACAAGGAGCATAACATCCATGGTTCTGTTACATGTAAATCTACACATTTTACACGGTCGGATCTTGCCGTGAGTTTGCGTTTGATGTCTAATCGGAGTGGCTACAAGAACAGAAAAGTGTTTATATCGCAATTGTTGTATACAATTTTCAATTATAAATTAAAGTACTAAGTGCAATGCAGGTTAATTAGTTATTCACAGCGAATACTTGTACATAATAATAACAGTCTATTGTGGATCTCGGAGTAACTTTCTCATCTGATCTTTTAAGAACCATATTCAATCGACTGCTGCCAAGGCTCTAAGAATGCTTGGTTCATTATTAGAACGACTAGAGAGACTTTAGTAATCCAATATCATTTTAAATAATAATACATTTATTCAGGTAAAAAAATTTACATGTTGGGAATTTCCAATACATGGTAAAGTTCGCAAAAAGTACTTGTCCGTGCCCTGAAGACTAAACTTATCTTAATACTAACTTAAAACTACTTTTTTACATCGCTTAGGTATGGTTGTTGAATACACCGCTGAACAATATAGAATGTAATACCGTACAGTGTTGCGAGCAATTTATTTATTATTTGATTGATGATATTCTATCAAGTTCCAGATTATTTTTTCCACTCAACCACTTTTTCAGTGACAATTTATTTACTTTTAAATTAGAAGTTACCTTCAATTATAGTAATAAATTTATTAATTTACTCGCTACAGAGATATAACATCTTTGACCTATATTTTTCCTACTGAAGGGAACTTCAACCTGATTTAAACTATGGGCTCTCGTATTTGCGGTAGTTCTCTTGTGGACTACTAAGTTTTTCTGCGTTACAAACAATATTATTATAAAATAGTATAATTTTCGTATTTCCAGTAATCCACTGCCTTCAAATAGCTTCTTCGATGGATATAAACGATCTTTACAAAATATAACTTTCATGACTCTTTTCTGAAGAACTTCAACAAATTTGAAAACACTATTTAAAGCATTTCCCCAGGCTAATATACCATAGCTTAATATTGACAAAAACAATGAATGATAGATTGTTAGGCATTGAAATCTTGTTAGTAATTTCCTCAACTTGAGGAAGATAAACAGGAAATGTCTTAGCTTATTTACTATGTTTTTTATATGAATATTTCAGCGTAAGTGAGAATCAATGGTTATTCCCAAGTATTTAACGTCGTCAGCTCTTTTTATTGTGAGGATTTGATTATTCAATTTGAACTGGATTTGCTTAAAATCAGGAATGCTATCTCTATAACAACCGAAAGGTCAAATTTTAGATTTTTCGAGATTTATTAATAGTTTATTCGATCTTAGCCATTTTATTATGTTTGGAATATCTTTTTGGATTTTCAATAGTAAGCTATCCCAATCTGTGTGCTTGTATATTATAGCCGTGTCATCGGCAAACGAGAGAATTTCTCCCAAGCAGTGGATTTTGTAAAGATCGTTTATATAAATTAAAAAGAAAATGGGTCCTAATATAGTTCCCGGAGGAACACCTGTATCGATTACCTTCAGACAACTACTATATGGACCACTTTTAACTTCTTGCTTTCTGTTAGTGAGATAATTTTTAAACATGTTATATACATTTCCTCTTATACCTATACTATATAATTTGGTTAAAAGTAATCTATGGTTGATAGTGTCGAATGCCTTTGCAAGATCTAGAAAAACTCCTATAATTGGTTGTTCATTATCTAACGCATTGTGTACCGTTTTAAGTAATTTTGCTATAGGGTCTGTTGTTGACATATTACTTCTGAAATCAAATTGTCCTTTGTCGATTACATTGTGTTTACTTAAAAATTTAATTAACCTAAATTTTATACATTTTTCAAAAATCTTTGCAATATTAGAAATCAGGCAGATCGGCCGATAATTATTTACATTTTCTTTATCTTCACCTTTAAAAATTGGTATAACTGAAACTATTTTTAATATATCTGAAAAAACCCCCTCTTGGACACAATCATTTATTAAATTAGCTAATAAAATACAAATTGATGGAGCTAAAATCTTTAGTGCTTGAACACTTATAATATCTATACCCGAAGATGTTTTGTTTTTCATTTTAATAATAAATGACCTAACTTCATCTTCATGTTGTGTTACCGTTTCAAAAAAACATTGAGTCCCTGACGTAGACATTATTTAAATTCAGCGCATTTTTGTTTACACTTTGTTTATCGTAAATTTTACTCGCTAATTCTTTACCTATCGATACAAAATGGTTGTTTAATTCGTTGACTATTTCTCTAGGATTTTCTGTGCATGTGCCGTTTTTTATTATGATTTTTTTGGGAGTAGCCTCGCCTTGGGCCTGAGTGGTCCATTTAATGAAAATAAATAAATAAATAAATAAATAATTAAATAAATAAATAAATAAATAATAATGTTTAAAAGTTATGTTTTTTAATTTGGCTTTGATATTTATCGGGTTAATAATAACCTATAAGATTAACTTAAGGTAAAAATCAAAGATAAAAAAAAAATAAATATATAGAAAAAGGAAAATGAAAAATGGAGTGGAATTAATTTTAAAAGAATAATATAAAATAGACGGATATATAATTGTTTACTTTTCGACCTTAGATTCAGGTCATCTTCAGACAGAGGCTAACGCATCGTTCACTCATATTTATATTAACTATGAAACATAAACTTATTAATGTGTGCGTGTTTGTACCAAGAAAAATGTGACCAAAATGTTTTGAATTTATATTTCTATGGGAAATTTCGAATTGTTTAATGCAATAAGGAATTATAAATTTCAGGTAGATTTGATTTTTCGAAGCAGATGGTTGCCGTGTTCTTTTCTTCTTTTTTAATAAAGAAATTTTCGATATTGCTTTATTTCTTCCAATTTCGTTCCGTAACAAGAATTGTTGTTTTTTGATAATTGAAATCATGCCCCGTTTCGTTTCTATGCCAGTGTGTTCAGTGTTAGTTGTTAAAAAACACTTTTTAAATATTTAACGTCAACACAAGTTTATGAGAATATCCCAAAATTAGTTAAAACTAAATGTAAAGTCTTTGAACCACTTTTGTCGTATTTCATGAATCACATTGTGAACTCGTCAACATGTACTTGTCAAAGTTTTAGATAAATTAAAATGCAACTCCATTTCTTTAATTGTTTTTATCTGCCCATGATTTAACAAAATAAACATTTTATTATTGAAATATTACGAAGGAGATAAACAGAGGATTAAATACAATATTAAAAGTATTTAATGCTTTAAAAAGTAAATATAACTTAGATGACATTCATAAGAAATGAAACCGAATCATGACAAAAAGTTGATATTTCAATATATAATTATAAAAACATACGTTGCACAAAAATTAAATTAAAACAAATATCAAAAACAAAAATTGTACAATTTCTATGTAGTCGCATCAATCGTACATGAAATCGGAGTATATGTACTATATTATTTTTTGGAGCAAGACATTACAAGTAACAATTCAATTTAATCAACATATGTACATAACATTATATATAAAGCGATAATAAAATGTTTAACAGACCCAGATAATATATTACGAAAAAAAATGTTACGACAAAATATTTCAGTCCAAAATATTACAGCCAAAAATATTATTCTAACAAATATTATCACAATATTATTTAAATTAATTTTATTTTGTATATTTTTAGAAAATTGTTAAAATTAAATTTTATGCTTAACTGACTTCAAAAATAATTATTTAATTTTCATTAAATGAAATTGTTATAATCCAATTTTACGCTTAACTGTATTAAATAATAATTACGGAATTTTAATAACCATCATGGTTTAAAAGTTTCAAACCTTTTTTTGGCTTAGTATGTTGCAAAGGCATTTCTGATACGATCTATTGCCGTGTGCTCAAATGATACTGTTATTTCTTTTCAAATTAAGAGAAAGTTGAGTTATATTATGTGTAATTATTGTGTATTGTTTTCGAAGATGAATGTGATAGTCACTTCTAAATTATATATATGGCCAAAATTGCGGACTGTTACGTTACATTCTAACGGAAATTTTATCAAAAACACATATAATTCACTTACTTTAATAGTTATTCTTAATGCATCAGAAATTTGGCATCTGTAGTGATATTTTCTATTAATATACATTTTTCGAAGTCTTGTCTTGTTATTTAAGAGTTATGAACATGTGAAATAGACTGTTACAAATTTTTGGAAGTACAGTAGGACCTCGCTTATTCGAACCTCTCTTATTCTAATTGTCCAGCCTCTCTTAATCTAATCGTTCCCCCACAAGTCTTCTCCCACTATCGTCAGAAACGAAACGTCGACACGAAAAGTCAACGAAAAATATTGTCCATGAATCACAAGCTCGAAAGCAAAGTAAGTGGGGGTAAGGGGAAAATTAGAATAAGAGAGGTCAACGCCACCTTGAAAAACTTTACTAATTAGAATAAGTAGGTTTGCAAGTTGAGTGACACTTTCAAAAAAGTCTGCTCTTCTGGTTGACTATTTTTAATAAGTAGTACATCAAAAGTAGTTTTGTAGCTTTGGGATAGTAGTAATAAAGTAAATTTTTATTATACAAACAATATATTCTTTTTTCTTTTTAGAAGCAAAATTCTTTGAACTGTTACGTTACACACAAAGACTGTTATGTTACATATGCGGTCTTCGTTTGCGGAAAAACTAAAATTGACAATTAAAAATGTCTTTCATGGTTTAATTTAACATTAAATAACACAAATTTGGTTTTCTTATATTTCAATTTAAGAAAACTGACTTTTACTTAACGGAGTGCAACACGATAAAAAATATCAATTTAGAAAAATAATCAACCGATGACTTCTTCCCAATTCTGTTTCTTGATACATAGGGACCCGTATAAGCTATAAATAATCAAAAATCCACAAAATTTGAAACAACAAAATTTTTCCCGTGGTTTTGTTTTTCGCGATTTTAACCATATATGTGTTTATAGGGTAAATGAGGGTAATTTAATTTAATTTGTTGATAAACAACAATCATAATTTCTTAACCGCTTTTATATCATGTAATTTTCGAATTTATTTCTCGGTATACACGGTTCTAGGACGTAAATAAGTAAAATAAAATAATAAACGAGCTTGGATATAAGCTACTAAAATGCAAAATGAAAGAATTATTGTATTAAATTACCGGATATAGTTATACCTATCTCTTATACTTTTTTTAAAATGTCCTTCAATTTTAAATAAAGTTAAAATTTCCTTTAAATTTATAAAACGTATAAGACAGGGTCTTCCACTGTCTTTCTGACGAGGTCCATGTGGAAGATTTGGACCGAAACGTTCACTTTTACAAACAATAGGCATTCTTATTTCTAAAGTTACCGTTAGAGGAATTTCAAACTCACTATAATAGTGGGTTTTTAATTAGATTAAAACAGTTCCATAGATCAAAAGTTTCGGAGACGGTAACATACAAAACTCTGGCTTCGTTCAATAATTCTTTCATTTTGCATTTTAGTAGCTTATATCCAAGCTCGTTTATTATTTTATTTTAATTATTCGAAAATTATAAGTGAGGGTAATGTCGGCCAGCCCCAATAGTCGGCCACACTTTTTGGTTTTTAATATATATTTTTTAAATTACGTCAGTAATTTTTACGAAACATGTATGATGTTGACGTATGTAATTGGTATTATATCACACGTGGTACTACTTGCTACTAAATAATTGTGGTACTTGACAATTTTAACCGATATCCGCAGAGCCCTATTTTATGGAAAATGTTCCCGTTTTTTCATATTTTTTGTAAGAAAGTAATAATTTTTTTTAGAAACAACTTTTTCCGAAGTTACAAAGCTGCGAAATCTGAACAATGGATTACTTAATTTGGTTAATTACGAATTAGAATGATACCTTACAGCAATAAATAAAAAAATTCCATTCTTTTAGACGATGGCCAACTGCAGCATTTATGGTTTTCTTGCTTTTTTTTATTTATCTCGAAAAATAACAAAATATAATTATACATGGCCAATGTTTTTGAAGTATACAGGTGCCCTATACTAAACAAATTAATATAGAATACTACAGAAATATTTAAGAACTAAAAAAATACAAAAATGTGGAACTTCGTCCTTAAGTGTTTGAAAATGTATACAATTTATTATTTTTGTAACGATTATTAATTAGCCGAATGTTTTTATTCATTTTGCAACTATTTTTTATCTTGTTATTTTTATAGATCGTTTTTTGAAAATATTTCATTGGTATCAACACTTTGTTGCAGTATGTTGTATTATATTGCACATTGTTATTTTTTAGCAGTGGGTTTATGAACTATATAAATTATTATTTATGTTAATTTATTAATTTTTTCATGTCTTAATATTAACGAATCTTTTTAACTATAACATTTTGTCCAATAACACTTTAGAACATATTTTTTAAAAATAATATTACGATTAAGTAATAACACATCACACATCTGTTTAACATCACCGCAAGTTTGTTAAAATCTTCCAAAATTAGTTAATACTAAAGTCTTTGAATCACTGTCGTATTTCATGAATCACATCGTGAACTCGTCAACATGTATTTGTCAAAGTTTTTGGTACAATTAAAAAGTAACTCCGTTTCATTAATAATTTTTATGTGTCCAAGATTTAACAAAATAAATATTTTATTATTGAAATATTACGAAGGAGATAAACAGAGGATTAAATACATTTAAAAATATAAAAATATGCCTGCAGAAGGAAGGAAAATCTTGACATGTCACAGGTGTGATTGTCATCGCGGTTTGCCGATTGCCGAAAATGTTTGTTCACCGATTTGTAACAATAATACAGATTCACGAAAATCTTACCATTTTTAATTCGTTGTTCGCAAAATGAAGGAAGATTTAGTAGAAAGTAGCGAACCGCGGATCTAAACAAGATGCCATCAAGTTTCGGACGTGGACGTGGCTCTTCGGAAGGTTCAACTCAACATGGCGGATGGTGATTCAAAAAGTTTGTCAACAATTTTTACAAACTTTAGCTTTTTATCTCGACTGTCAGGTCGTTAATACAATTACAGGGTTTCAAAATATATAATCTTCCTTCAAAAAAGTTTATAATCAAGGAAGAAATTTCCGATAATTGAGAACCAAAATGTGGCTGTTTCTATAGTTATAAAATATGCAGGACTAGTTATTTTCTTTTTAACCATATAACCCTAGATTTTAGGTTGTGTTGATAGGGGATTGGTTGTTAGGTTGGTAGTACCGATAGCAGCCATTTCTTTTCTGCGCAGAGCCACAGAAAAATTTGGTACTGCGCAGCAACGCCGTAACCCAACCTAATCCTTCAATGGTTATGTTTTCTTGTGTTGACAAATTAGAGAAATTTGACTGATTTGACAAACGCAAGTAAGTAAATAATTTAATTCTATATTACTATATTAATAAATTCTTATTAGTATTGGTAGATTTTAGTTAATTCTGAAATATACATTTTTATTACAATTGTAATTAAGTTTATGTTTATAAAGATTTGGTTTTTTATTGACAGGATAGATATGTCAGAGGAAACTAGCAGGTCGATGCCGACAGGATCTTCAGAGGGTCAGTCGGTAACGAGTACATCACACACGGTACCTGGTAACGTAGAAACTCCATCTCCGAGACCGCCTGACCAGGCAAGCCGACAGAACAATTTGCAACGCATCCAACAACGGAAGCAGCAAGTGTTTAATTGGCCGAATACAAAAAAGTTATTAAAGTTAGCCAACTACAGTGCATGTCAAGTAGAAGAATGTAAATGTAACGGTTGGAAAAATGCACAACCATTGGCAAAGTCTCCAAAAAATGATGTGCAACAACCAGTCGCTAACTTTTACGACCCATGCAGAAGTTGCACTCATCCGTTGGAATCGCATATCACTCATTTACCGACACAGTCGGATGAAATGATAAATAAGTTGTTGGGAATGGTGATTGATGTCGACAACATTTTTATGGGCATGCATCGAGAAGAAGATCCAGATACTAAAAAAGTTTATTATTATCTTTTCAAACTGTTAAGAAAATGTATTTTGTCTATGACAAATCCAACGATCGAGGGGCCATTAGGCCAACCTCCTTTTGAGAGACCCAGTATATCGAAAGCTATTACCAACTTTGTATTGTACAAGTTTGGTCACTTAGCGCAACGAGATTGGCAATCTATGTACGATTTAGCAAAAATGTTTTTGCACTGTTTGAATCACTGGAATTTTGAAACACCAAGTGCGAGAAGAACGGCTGTTAATGTTGATGAAGCTCCGGCTTATAAGATTAATTACACTAGGTGGCTGGTATTTTGTCATGTGCCAGCTTTCTGTGATTCATTACCGCATTATGACACTACGATGGTGTTTGGAAGGACTATGTTACAATCTGTATTCAAGTCTGTTTGCAAACAGTTGATGGATAAGTGTCACAGCGAGCGGGATAGAATGACGCCAGAAAAACGAGTACTAGTACTTACACATTTTCCCAAGTATGTTCTTTTAGTTAATATTTTTTAGATCGTCAATTTGCATTAAAAAAATTGATTGAATTTTCTAGATTCCTTTCAATGTTGGAAGTTGAAATCTATTCGGATTCCTCTCCAATATGGGATCCAGATTTTAAACAAGTTCCTCCGTCGCATCTTCAAGCAGCTTTAGAATCAAAGAATAATCAGAACCGAAGAAGTGTCGCGGAATTTGAGAAAGTTGCAGTTACGCCAAATGAAAAAGACAATTTTACAACCCGGAACTTAAGTCCAGGTTTGAAAAAGATTCAAGGTAAAAGATCGCATTCTGAAGTTAGAACCGAGGTGAAGAGAAGGAAGATTGAAGAAGTTTTCGAAGACTTACCTGAAGAGGCTGTGGCTGAAATTGTCGCAACTATTAATGATCCAAATTATATGTTTGGTCCGGATGCTGTATTTCCTCCGAATGTACCGAGAGACGAGACTGCAAAGATAGAAGAGAGTAGAAAAATAATAGAATTTCATGTCGTTGGAAATAGTTTAACGCAGCCTGTTTCTAAACAGACAATGTTGTGGCTGATTGGCCTTCATAATGTCTTCAGTCACCAGTTGCCAAAAATGCCTAAAGAGTATATTTCTCAGCTTGCTTTTGATCCGTAAGTATTTTTAGTTTTTCATTGTTTAATGGAATGTTATGTAGATTTATTAATTTTTATATAGTAGGACCTCTTACTAACGACTACTCGAAAGAGAAAGACTCTTCCACCACTATCATGTTTCTGACCAATAAGATGCGCTCTGTGGGCAGGGAGACGTATTTACATAGACAGACGTTCGGTGGAAGGGATAAGGAGAGGTATCTCGTAGTCGTTCGTGAGAGTGATTTTCTGTCGTTGATGGAAGGTGTCATTAGTGGGAGGTGTCGTTAGTGGGAGTGTCGTTAGTGAGAGGTCCTACTGTAATTACTTTATTTACTACGTAATACACTATGCAAATACTCGACCGTTCAATATGTAATTTTGTAGATTACTCCTCTGTTTCTCTGGTGGTAATATAATAAAGAGGAGTAATCTACAAAATTCCTTGTTTACAGTGTAACAATTCGTACATTGGTCAAACAGGAAGGTCTTTAGAAGTGCGATTAAAAGAACATAAGTTGAAAACGAGACATGATTTTAATTATGTAAACACAAAAATTTTAGCTAAAGAAGCAACTTGGAAAAAAAGAGCCCACGTTGAAAACTTTTTTATTAAAAAGGAAAAAAAACATTATCAACGTGTAAGACTTGAAAAGTCAAACCTACCAGAAGTCTGTAATATTTTTACACAGAATTAAAATTTCAGTTATATTTACTTAAATAATTCCACAATCACATTAAGTACAGTAGAACCCCTCTTATTTGAATTGGCCAACCCCTCTTATTTGAATCGTTTCTCCCCTCAGGCCTTCCCCCACCATGCTCGAACATCTCAATACAATTTACAGTGTTTACACCATCAAAGTTGTACAGTTGTCCTCCCCTTATTTTAACTTTTCGAGTAAAGGAAGATGGCGACTTCTTTCCTTATTTTACCGCTTCCCCTCATCCTCACCACTGGCAGTATGAGAGAATAAAAACAGAGAGAGGAGATATAGTGGCGTCTTTCTTCACCTGTATGCGCAAGCGCAAACAGCAGTTCGCACTCTTTTTAACACTCTGAACACTTTCAAATGGCGAATGGTGGAGGAACTCACGAGGGGAAGAAGTTAACATAAGGGACGAAAGAAAGTTAAAATAAAGGACGCAGTTAAAATAATAGGAGTTCAAATAAGGGGAGGGCCACTGTACATTGTAGATACAGTAGGACCTCTTTTATTCTAATTAGTAAAGTTTTTCAAGATGGCGCCGATCTCTCTTATTCTAATTTTCCCCTTACCCCCATTTACTTTGCTTGCGAGCTTGTGATTCGTGGACAATATTTTTCGTTGACTTTTCGTGTGATAGTGGGAGAAGACTTGTGGGGGAACGATTAGAATAAGAGAGGTCCTACTGTACCGTTTAACCTAAATGTGCAAACATGTACAGTCGGTAGACTGATATGTAATGAAATTTCAAATGAAATTTAAAATTTTGCATCAAACTCATAATTTACATCATACAAATTATTCGAGAAGCTGCTAATTTCGTAAAATAAAAGTGCACATTTGAAGGTTAGGATGTTGTCAATTTTTAATGATGTGTATTTCAAGACCTCCAACAAAATTGCAAAGTCTTTCATTTGCAAAACAACAAACAAATCCAATATCAGCAGCTTAGTACTTAGTTAATTTGAAGTGATCTGAAGCTTTTATTAATCATATTTGCAAATTTGGGTTAAATATTGTCTCCTGTATTCATTTCGGTCTTAATCACAGTGTATTTGTTTGTGAAATAAATAATTATTGATACATAATTATATGTAATAAAGTGCATAATGTAAATTTAAAATGTTTATTTCTACATTCGAATGCAGATATAAATGACCATAAATAAATACGAAATGTCGCAGTCTTTATTTATCACACAAAGGCACGAGTTATGATCTCGTTACATTTTTAACCAAATTTAAAATTCTCTACACATTTTTCCGATAAATTATATATATATATATATTTTACATAATTCAACTCCAAAATATACTAACAAAAATAAAAAAATATCAGATATTATCATCCACTATTAAAGCGTTAAATAGAGTAAGGGGGTAAGGGGAAATTTTAAATAAGAGGGGTCGGCGCCATCTTGAAAACCATGACCGGTTGAAATAAGAGGGGTTCTACTGTATACTACCGAAAAATGAACTTAATCCATTAACGCTCAGACGGACGGATTTTCAGTATCAGTTTGAACATCGATAATTTGTACATAAATGCCTTTAGAAAAATTTGAACTCCACTGTTTCTAATGTAAAATTGTATGCTCTTTCAGAATCGTTCAATAAAATTTCGATAAAATGAACCGCAAAAAAGTTATACACGTTTGTCTGTGAAAAAACATTTTACATTTTATTTTTCATTAAAACATCACTTTCACCTCGAAATTGCGTTGGGAAACATATCGAAGTTGAAAATATCACGTCCATGGACCTCGAGGATTAAAATGTACCATATCAGAATTCATAATTCAAGATGGCAGTTTTCAAAATGGAGCCTAGAAGCTCAAAATTCTTTTTAAAACTTAACCATTTTTTTCTTAAAAACTATAGACTTTAGAGACAATTTTCTAAGAACAACAATGCTTTGGATTGAGTCAAAGAATACTCACAAATTTTATCAGCATGCAATAATACACTACTTAATTTTTCAAAAATTCGAAAAATCGAAATGTTGAAAAAAGTTATTTTAAAAATTTGAGAAGGTTCTTTAACCAATTCTAAGACATTTTTGTTCTTACCAAATTATCTCTAAAGTCTGTAGTTTTCAAGAAAAAAATTTGTTAAGTTATAACAAGATTTTTGAGCATCTAGGCGCCATTTGGAAGTCTCCATCTTGAAATTCGAATTAGAACACGGTACGTTTTAATCCTAAGGATCCATGGACGCGATATTTTCACCTTAGACCCAATGCAATTTCTAGGTGAAAGTGATGTTAGAATGAAAAATAAATTTTTAAAAACCATATTTTTTTTAGAAAAAAACGTGTATAACTTTTTTGCTTTGCATTTTATCGAAATTTTATTGAAAGATTCTGAAAGCGCATACAATATTACGTCCGAAATAGTGGGTGTAAAATTTTTCCAAATGCTTTTATATGCAAATTATCGACGTTTAAACTGATGCTCAAAATGTGTCCGTTTAGGCCTTAATGGGTTAATTAATAATAAATTTAAGCATAGACGCATATAAATTATTAGTTTTGTTGCAATAACTGCAAAAATTACGTTTTATTTACTGGCAGTTCAGATATCTTTTGCATTTTGTTTCATCTATTAAAGAAAGAAAGTCGTGGTGCAGATTATTATTACCCTCTGAATACTAAAGAATCTGATACTGAAGTATATTGAAGAGTCTTCAATCCGCCTGAGATATTATTCTTGCTAGAGAATCTTGTTACATTATTAAAAAAAAACACGCCGATACCAAAGCAGATTCTTTATTAAGACTTTCAGAAGATTCTTCAATACAGAATCTTGATGCAGACCCACAGTCAAATACAGGCGTAGACCACTCGTGGTCTTCACTAAGATCTTCAAAAATCTGCGCTAAGCCTGCATGAAGACTGTACTAAGATTGCCACTAGGGAAGTAGAAAATTGGACCCAAACACTGTCTTGGGAACTCTAGCTTTGATAAGTTGAAGGCAAGACGAAGTTTCATTTATTTTTACTTGAAAAGTTCTATTTTTCAAGTAAGAGATTAGTAACTGAGAGTATTTTTTGGGAAACCAGCTCTCCAATTTGACTTGTAGACCTTCGTGCCAAATCTTATCTGTGACACGTCCAGAAATACTGCAGATCAGTATTTTTTATGTTCAAGTGCATCTTTTATTTTGCTTGTTAGTCTATTAACCTTCTCTAGTTCCTTGATAGTTTCAGAATCCGAATTGATGTTCAGGGATTAGTTCTCTGTCAATTATGAATCTATTTAGTCTATTCAGGATTAGTTTCTCACAAACTTTAGCTAGTGTAGGGAGTGTAAACTAATCGGTCTATATGATATATACCTGGTTCTTTTCCTGGATCAGGAATCAGTATAATTTAAATAGAATAGTATACTTTGTTGTTGCATTATTTTTTCTATATATTTCAATCATTTTACTTTAAATAGGAAACACAAAACACTGGCGTTAATAAAAGATGGCAGACCAATCGGAGGAATTTGTTTCCGAATGTTTGCAACTCAAGGATTCACAGAAATTGTCTTCTGCGCTGTTACAAGTGAACAGCAAGTGAAAGGTTATGGCACCCACTTGATGAATATGTTAAAAGATTACCATATAAAGCATAACATCTTGCACTTTCTAACATTTGCGGATGAATTCGCCATTGGCTACTTCAAGAAACAAGGATTCAGCAAGGCGATAAAATTGCCAAAGTCAGTGTATCAAGGACACATTAAGGATTACGAAGGAGCCACTCTGATGCACTGTGAATTAAATGCCAAAATAATTTATACAGAGTTTACCGCAGTAGTTAGAAAGCAGAAAGAGATTATTAAAAAACTTGTTCAGCAGAGGCAACAAGAAATTCAAAAAATTCACCCTGGGTTGACTTGTTTCAAAGAGGGTGTGAGAGGAATTCCAGTGGAGTCAATTCCAGGTATTCGGGAGACTGGATGGAAGAGTTATGCACAAACAAGGACGAGGGGAATAGCCAAAGCGGTTCAAGGCCCGGAGCCAATGGAAGCGTGTTTGGATGTTACAGATTCATTGTACAATGCATTGAAAAATGTTTTACATAGTGTAAAGAATCATAGTACGGCGTGGCCATTTTTGAAGCCTGTTGATAAGAATGATGTCCCTGATTATTATGATCATATCAAATACCCAATGGGTAAGTCTTTTTCATTTTGTTAATTCCTATTTTATAATATCTATGTAACTGTTTCATCCCAGCAAACGAAAAAGTATTCAGAAGTATTGAAATTTTCAGTGCTGTTTCTTAATCCTTATAAAAGTATTAGAATACCCTTTATCATACACTTTATATAGGCCGTATTTTACTAATTAAATTAAGTAATTTAGAAGTATTCAGAAATGTTCGAGTCAAAGATATTTAATACTTATGCAAGAATTTAAAAGCATTTAGTGAGTAATCTAAATATTGATCATTCAGAAGTATAAAAACACAATCTACAAATCAAGTATTCAAAACGATTCAACAAACAAAACTGAATACTTCAATAAGTATTCGAAAGAATTCTTAGTAAACCGCTTGCATTGAAGCATTCAGAATTATTGAAAATAACTAACGCAATACTCTTGAATGAATTGAAAATTATTCAAGGAGCGGCAGCCATCTTTGAGTATTGCAAACAATTAAAAAAATAACTGAATACTTTAGAAAGGATACAAAAGTATTGAAGTATACACAAGAATTAAAAATGTTAACAAAAAGAATTCAATTTCGGGATTTCCAAAACTTCTCAATTCTTTTCTGTTGGAATGTCTATTTAATTTACTTGTGTGTGTGTGATTAACGTTATGTAAAATACATTTATGTGACAGAAAACCATATGGACTTAGTAAAGGGTCTAGCAGGATAAGAAGATCCAAATTAGCTTTTTTCTACTGTGTTTTTCTATAACATGCTTAATGGTGGGGTTAAGTAGTTGAACATTTACAAAAATTATTGAATTTTTAGAAAAAAAAATACTTCCGAAGTTATTTTGGTGACTTTTCATCTCAATACAGCTATATAAAACCTTAAAACAAAAAAAAAATAATAGTTTGATCTGGTTTTTTGGTAATATCTTGGCTTCTACTTAAGTTTCGGCAACGATATATCAGCCAATTTTGAAGCTAATCTCAAGCCCTACAAATTATCTTTAAAACACTCTGACCAAAAATGAATATTCCTCAGATTAGAGCCGATAAAAAGAGAAAAAAAATGCTTATATTTGCGGTTTTCCGCCTCTAACTCGTTTCGTTCAACAGCTAGTGAATTTTTGTATAGGAGAAAGTTGTGGAGCTTAAAAAGAACTACAATATAACACCCTAAGTTGTTTCGTTTTCATAGAAATTGAGCGAAAAAATGAGAAAAATACCGTTTTTTTTTACTATGTCGCACCTCTTTTAAAAATCTGAAAAAAATTGATCATATAGATTGGCCTAAAATACATCTTCTTGAATTTTTTCAAGAGGGGTTTTTTTTTAAGCGAGAGAAAACATGTTTTGAATTTTTTAAAAAGTTTCTATGAGGTCAAATGACTTGAAAAAATGTTCGAAGCTACAATCTAATATTATTTACACGCATGAATTTTTCTGTAGAGATTGCAGAATGTGGCTACGAAATAAAAAAAAAAACGGAAAATTCACGTTTTTTCCTATAGCGAGCGCAATTTTTGGGACAGGGAGTTGAAAATTTCTGAGAATTATTATTTTTCGACATAAAAAGGATAAAATTTCATTCATGTGAATCCCTGCTGGGCAGATTGGACCTTCTTATCCTGTTAGACCCTTTGGTAATAGGTTAGGTATATAAAATATACATGCACATTTCTGAAACAAACTGGTGTTTTTTGTATTTTGAATAAACATTTTTCGAAAATGTATTTATCAATATATAGAATTGAGTAAATTGATATTAAGAGAAATAAAATGATAAAAATCCTCCACAGCTACTTTCATGATATAACCTAAAACTATGAAATTATCTTAGTATATGAATTCAAAGTTTGTTTTGTTAAGTTTAATACATTTTTAAACAAGTTTAGAGATAGTGAAGTTAAATTAATTTATTCGATTCTTGCAGATTTGAAAACGATGACCGAAAGACTGAAATCAAGATATTACGTGACCAGGAGACTATTCATCGCAGATATGACTCGTATTTTCACGAATTGTCGGCTTTACAACAGCCCAGATACCGAATACTACCGATGTGCTAATGCTTTAGAAAAGTACTTCCAGACGAGGATGAAAGAAATCGGATTATGGGACAAATAGTCAAACGAGTATCTGCTGGATATTCATGCAGATGTTATTTCATTACAATTATCGTCGAATGTTGAATCTCCTTAAGCGTAAGCCGTATCTCAACGCACAAGTAGAAGAAACGATAAACGGAACGAGTCGAACGGAAAATTTAAATTTAGAAAGCGAGTTTAGTATTTTTACCTATTTTGATAGTTATTTAAGTTAGAGGTTAGTTTGCTAATATATTGTTTTTATGAAATTAGTTTTTATTAGTTATTAAGGTTGTAAATAAGCCGTTGATGTATGATTGAATGAATAATGAAACATTTATTCAATTAATTAGCGAAAGGTATCTGAATTTTTTTTAGAATTTTAAAATTGCAATACATTCAATTAATTAAATTATTACAACTTCCATTTACAAAAATATATAAATATATATATATTGAAAGAATCTATGTAATATACTGCATTGTTAGTAGTTAATACAATTTTTTTGCAAAGTATTGGAATTGACATTCTCAGTTATTTCTTAAGTTTAGAATTTGTAAAATTAAGAGAAGAAAGGAAAGTTTGCGCTGGTATCGTTTTGAAAAGAGAAAAAATTTTTGTAAAGTTCTTTTTTTGGTATCGCATGTGTGAAAACGAAATTGTTAATTGTTTCGTTCGTTCCGTTAATAGTTTTTCTTAGCGCTTTAGTGGGGAAGGAAGATTGCGAAGGGACGAAAGCATCGTTACGGGATTTTGGCTTGGGATCGAGTGTTTTTTCGATGCTGAGGTTAGGCGTGCGAGAACATAGCGCATATCGAGGCGCTTTATTTCACAGTCTAATTAATGCCATTAGTTGAACAGTTAATTAAGGAATGTAATACAACGATTTTAATGACGCTCTGCTGCTCAGGCCACGGAACGGCGATCGTGTGCCTCGGCTGAAAACGACCGAGACGCATGTGAAAGGCGCGCCGAATAAAACGAGATTTTTCTCGTTGTCGCCAACGTCTCATATTTCTTCTTTTACATGTGAAATACCAGTTTCGTTTCGAGATAATATAAGGGATGTATTTTAAGTCGATTTAAGCGTTTCTGGAATAAATTGATCGATAGTAAATTGTTACAAAAACTGTGATATTTGTGCTTTTTCAGTCGATAAATATAGGTTATTATGCAACTTCCATATTTATTTCATTTTTAAAATGTCTTGAATTATTAGAGAGAATGTCTTTCCCGAAGGTCCTGCATGATTGATTGCTATTTTCAAAATATGAGAGTGTAGAATGGTGTTTTATATTATTATGGTGGCACATGTTGTCCTAAAGAGTCCCTAAAAGAGTCTCAAAGCATGTGGAGTAGAGTGCGTCATGTGGAGGTCAATTTTTTGGTCAGCATGAAAACTTTCTTCCCGAATTTCAGTATTGAATTGCTAATCGAATAGTGTTAAACGTCATCATCCGAAAGTTTAAGATTTTAAGAGTAATAATACATTTTAGTAAATGAGAAAAGAGTAAAGGGTTTCAAAATTTGCATTGACTGAGAAAATAAATAAAACTGAAAAAATTGATGTTAACTTTTTTAAAATAAAAAAAAAACAATTTTCATTAAAGTTTTTTGGTTCACTTCGTAGTAATAATTACTAAATATTTTTTTTCCCGTCCTGTCGAATCTCTCGAGTTCGGTCCTCCATTTTTTTCGAAAATCGAGAACAATCCAAAAAACAGTTTCGTCTAAAATTCCATCCTTTCCATCTTTACGAATTAAAATGTTCTCTGACATATTTGCAATTCTTCTAATGAATCCAGGCGAGTTTCTGGCTTTAGAAGCAAACGTTAGAGAAAATTAAAAAAATTATTAGTGCAAAAAAAAATACCATCTAAACGGTTCATCTACAGCCTTAAATCTTTATAAAAAACAATTTTATTTTTTATGACTGATCTTTTTCGATGGACAAAGATTATTAAATATTTCTCGATTTTTTGATTTTTAATATCTGGATTTTTTGAAATCAAATTCCACACAAAAAGTTTCTTTTGAGATTTTTATTTAAATCGGACGTTTTCGATAAAATAAAATTCATGATTTGCACGTGCCATCAAGTCTATTCTGACAAAAACCATAAAAGGCATTTTTAAAAGAATTTTATTTAGAATGAAATAATGCTTTTTTTTCATTTGAGGTATATAAAACGTTAAAAATGTCGCCCGCCATTTCGAAGCATCCATTTTGAATTTCAAAAACTAATGGTTGATATCATAATTATTTTATACTTATTACGGACGGAATCGATGTTTTATCAACTGCGGTACCCGGCGTAGGTTTTTTCCCACAAAGGTGGTTTTCCCTACGCCATTGCACACCCGAATGCGGGTACCTCTCACAATGAACCTGGCCTGTTAGGTAATTATGTAAAAGGCCCTTCGAAATGGTGACGATCTCCATACGATTATTTGTAATTCGAATAGTATAATATCGATGTGTAATATGACGTTGTAGTCTATTTAAACGTTCCAGAAATTGGAAAGTCGAACTAAAATATAAAAAAGTGACGATCGGGTTGAGAGAGTTCGTTTCGGAAGGTCGTCGTCGCCATCGGATCGTCACCGGTTGATCGCAATAAATAGTTAATATTTTCTTTCGGCCGATCAAATCGTGTTTCATTTCCAAGCCCTTCCACCAGTCGTTAACAATACTTTTAGGTTGTAATTAATTTTCTTGCTCAATTTTCTGGCGTGCCATTTAAGAATATTTTTAAATTTATATAAAGACGTTTCCAAATACATCAATTTTTCGGACTGATGGATTTTCATGTAACTTGGTACCTTGGGGTTTTTGGAGTCGCTGCACGGTAAATTTTTGGGGGCGCCGCTCCTCCAAACTCGGGAGCAAACACAGTCGAAACATAATTCAGTTAATAAAATATGATTAAATATTAAAAAAGAGATTTTTTTCTGTCGATATTGTTTCGTTTCATAATTACAAATATCCATGTAACATTTTTAGACTTTAAAATAGTTTAAAAGATTTAAAAAATAATTATACAAAATTTTAATTTTAACAATCATTTGAATGAATTTTTAAAGCTTTTAAATGATTTTAGCGTCTGAAAATGTTACATTGATATTTGTAATGATAAGCCGAAACAAAATTAACATAAAATATTCTTTTTTTTATGTTTGATCGTATTTTATTAACTTAATTATGTTTTTATTGTGCTCCCGACTTTGGAGGAGTAGCTCCCCCGACATTTTTTCAGTGTGATTACGAATCTGAAGTTACAATTACAGAATTCAAAATGGCGAATGCAATATGGTGGACGAATTTTTTAAAAATTGTTGCATTTGAACACTGAAGACCTCCAATTACCAAGTTTTATTAACATCCATATTTTTATTCCAAATTCGTCCGCCATATTAGGTTCGCTAGGGTAAATGTACCAATTACTGGGGGCCATCTAACCTATTTCTGCGGTAAGTGTGTATCTATTACTGCGGTCATAAGCTCATAAAAAATACACGCATCCGCAATAATAGGGACACACCGCAGTAATAGGTTAGATGGCCCGCAGTAATTGGTACCTTTACCCTATATTTATTTTGTAAATTTTGTTTTCATATTAACAGCGAGGGTGAGTTCGTAAAATGGGAGAGGATATTTCTTATAGGTTTTTCGTGCAGGGAACGAATCAGACCTTGAAAATACTCTACCACGTCAGATTTTTTGGTAACTAGAGCTGACTGTTCATGAAATGTTTTTTTTTTTATTTTTAAGAATTTTTAAACATTTTTTTTCCGGAAGAGATATTGTCTAGTACAAATAGAGTGCAAATAGTTCAAATAAACTAATATCAATGCAAAAGAAAAAAACCGAAAAAAGTTTTAAAATGAAAAATAAAAATTGAAAACGATACGCCACGTCCTGGTTCGTATCGGCAAATTCGGGAGAGAGCGATTATTTTTTTGGTCCTACCTATTTGTACTTGCAAATGTAGAAAACCTCTCGATGCACACGGATCCAGAAATATTTAAAATCTTAATCTCCATCTTGCAATCAATATTTCTAATTTTATATTCATAACCAGCAACCCAGAAAACATTTCGATCGACCATCTTGAATCCGTCATTTAGAATTTTCAAAATCTGTGGTCAGATTCGTAATCAGAGACACTGAAGTTTTGAATTTTCAATAACCCCGAGTATCAAATATCAGTTGCTTTCTGTGTAAGGAAAAATGTATACCGCAATAAATTAAGTACCGAAATCCCCCTCTTAAGTCATATGCTTTAGGCAAACAAGATGGCGGTGTCTTCCCTTAAGTCATATTTTCCCCTCACCTCCGACCACTTGAATTTTCTCTTGTCACATACGCACACGCACGCAGACAGTGGTACAGATCGAGCCTTTCAACCAGCGAATAATAGGAGAATCCCTCAGAGGAAAAATATGTCTTAGAGGAAGGGAAATATATGCGTTAGGGGGGTATATGACTTAAGAGAAGATTACTTGAGGTGGGGGGGGGGGGCTACTGTAATGTGCAATCCAACGCAACAACAGCAACAACAAATAAATTCGACTAAGGACCACTACGAATGTCTAAAAGTTTAACATTATTACGCAGATAATACAAATTTAATTTTAAAAAATCAATATAACCTATCAATGAGAGTATTTTGAAGTATTTGCTTACCTATACAGCTTCTCCCGCGTGAAGAGCGAAAATCAAATTCAGTTAGACGTAAAAAATATAATCGTCCTCTCGCCTTGTAGAACAAACCTATTTGACAACTGTGGTCATCAATTATGTGAGTGTTTATCCAGAGTCACCCCACGAAGTAATTATGAATTGAAAATTTCAATAGCTCCTCGAATCCTGGTATAACCTATGAAGCCCAACTACGAATTTATTCTAAATTAGTTTTTAAATAAAAAAATAATAACAATTTCTAAAATATTTCGTAAATTTTATGGCCACATTCGGATTCGATGCACAACATTTTCTAGAAAAACTCTTGTATACGTTTCTATATTTAACTCTCACAGACCTGCATGATTAGTGTCCATCGTTTCTTGATTCAAATCGTGAACCATCACACTGCCGTCTCAAGACCACCTTGCCCTAATAAATTATGTAATATAACAATTATATGATTTATATTAATATTCCTAATTATTGTAGGATTTATCTTTGCAAATTGGATATTTTGGCAGTTATTGCTATATATATTAGGGTGGAGCAAAAAAAGTACCCCTCTAAAAAGGTTTTACTAAGGCCAAAATGTATCTGCAAGTGTTTTCAGATTTAAACAAATTTTCTTTACTGGCGAATTAGAGCATTGAAGTACGAAAAAAATTGATGTACGCCTCGAAACACCAAAAAAACTTTATAAACCCCAAACCATTGACCCTAAAATCTATAATATATGTATATAAGCATGTCAATCCCAAAATCCTTAAAATCCCTAAAACTCCAAAGTCCATAAACCCCAAAACCCATAAACATCAAAACCCACAAACCCCGAAACCCAAAACCCCTATTACCCATCGACCTTAAAAACCCATTAAACTCAAAAAATCCAAAACCCATAGATCCCGGAACCTATAAACCAGAAAATTAATAAACCCTAAAAACTATAAACCCCAAAACCCTAAAATCCATAGACCTCAGAACCTTTAAAACCCCATAACGGTCAAAAGTGAATACATTTTTAAGCTTAAAATTTGGTGCTCTTTCTGATTCCGGAGCAGATAACGGAGCTTTCCATTTCAAATTTCAAAGTTAACCTTCAAAGAGGGCAAAGTCAATGTCGTCAACGTAATAAGCAAGACACAATTTCAATATACTAATGTAAATGAAGAAATTTTGAAATTTGCAGAATATCTTCTCTCAATACTTATAGTAATTTGCATGCAAAATAATGCATGACGAGTGATGTAGATGATATTAGAAACTAAAAAAAGGGGGTTTCTAACATAATAATATTAAAAATAATATTAATCGAAAATAATATTAAGTCCAGTAATCATATACTACTAGTAGTAATGTCAAACCTATTTTATTGGTAACTTTCATAATAATTTTATAAATTTAATGTTTACAATAAGTCGATTCTAAAGTCTTAAGTCTATTAAGCCTAAGTTACAATAAAAACATAATTCTTGAAAGAACTAGAAATAATTAGTCGTTTTATGTGAAATCACTTTGATATGTCAAAAATGTATTCACTTTTAATCATTTTGGGGTTTCTGGATTTTACGGTGTTGCGGTTTATGGATTCAAGGGTTTACGAGTTTTAGGGTTTATGGGCTTTGGGGTCTAAGGGTATTTGGGGTTTATGGGGTTTGAAACATTGGTGTTGATTGGTTGTGAAGTTAGTGGGTTTTTATGATAGAAGGGTATTAGACGTTTATAGGTTTTGTGGTTTTAGGGGTTTTGAGGATTTTCAGGATTTTGTGATATTGGGGTTTATGGATTTTGAGGTTAATAGATTTCGGGGCTTATGAGTTTTTTTTGTGTTTTAGAGGCGTACATCAATTTTTTCGGACTTCAATGTTCAAATTCACCAATAACAAAATTTTGTTAAATCTAAAAAAGTTTACAGGCACATTATGGCATATATATATAGAACCATTTTAGAGCAGCACTTTTTTTGCTCCACCGTAATATATATAATTTTCTTGCAACTTTTTTAATGGGATTAATTACTTAGGTTTATATGCTCAATTATTTACGAATTAGATCTGTATTTATGGTTGATAAGAATCTACAATCATATAAATATTGATTAGAATTTAATTTAGCTTGTTATTGAAATACAATAAATGATTCAACCTTTTTTATCGATTTAGAGTACATTACGCAACTCTAATGAGTCTTATTAACCACGACAAATTATCACTAAATGCAGCTCTAATGTGGTAAAAAGTAGCGAAATACACTTCCGGGTTCCATAGATTGTCGATGGCGAATTTTCATTTGATCGGATGCTTGATTGAATCAATTGAAAGACAATTAGGGGCTTTAAAAAGGTTCTTCAGCTACATTTAAAATGATAATTTTGGTAAAGTTTGTCAGTATCCAGAAGAACAAAACGAAGTAACTGAGTATTTTCTAGATCTAACATGAGGCGCAGAGGCATGTTTTCCAAGTGTCACGATGTGAGTTATAAACATACTTACTCAACTTTTAAGAAGCAAGATTTTAAAAAAATCCGAGTTTAAACATTTTATTTAAGAGGTAATTAAGGTAAAAGTTTAAGGGGTAAAATAGAATAGTATACTAAAATATTTATTTTTTTATTTTTTGCATAGAAATTACTGTTGTATCATAATTAAACTTTGAGGGACTACAAATCGATCTTAAAGTATGCAACACATTTTTTTCGGTAATTTTTTATAGCCTAAGTTCTGGAGATACTCATTTTTATCTGAAGCAACCAGAAACGAATATCCGCTAATAATTCATAATTTGTAGTGAAACTAAACAAAATCGGCGAATGCTACAGCTTTAATGCAAAAGTTAAAATATTTTATTAATACTCCGGGAGTAGAACTCGATTTTGCGCCCTGCAGTGAAATATTCGGGCGCACATTGTCGAGCTTATGCCTGTCGTATTAAAGAATTTCGTATGGAACACGGGCGAAATATCGATCTCCGATGAGTGTGATTGTCACCCTTGTTTCGCTCGTGCGAGAAACTTCGCACTCATCGAATGTCAGTAATTTCGCCCTTGTTACATAATATACTATAGTTTTACTACCCAGAGAAATATTTTTTTGAAAATGTTACCATTCCAGCTGGTAATTCTGGGGCAGACACGATAACTGTTATTATTTCTTGTAAACAATACGAGATTGTTTCAAATAATGTTTACTGTCTGAATAGTGAAAAAAGAATGTATAGTAAGTTTTAATAGAAAGAATGGACAATTTTCTGATTCTGTAGGTCTATCCCAAAATTACCATCTTGAATATACAAAAAACCAAGAAACTTTCAAGCCGATTAGTTTATAGTTTTTCAGTTATCTTTTTCGCCAATTCAAAAAATGTTTTTTTTTTCAAAAAGCAGGTTTAAATTTTGAAAACTGGAAATATAATGCTCGTGTCTTGATATGCGATTCCAAGGCCATATAAAAGGACGTTAAGTTTCTGTTTCGAAGTTTCGTTATAATATAGCATTGACAGTTTACTAACTTTTCAAAAGATAAACAAGAAATTAATTTTTTCGTTGTTCAAATTGTATTTTACCCCCAAATGACTTTAAATAATCAAGGGGTCTTCAGATAAGTTTGTTTTATGTTTTCATACGAAGATTTTAATATGAGTTTTAATTTTAATTATGTTTCTGTATAAGTTAATTTTACTACTTTTATTTAAATTAATAATAAGCACTTAAATTCGCTCCGATACGCAAATAAATTTTAGTAAATTATTTAAACCGTCTCAATTTTCTTCCACTAATTCAATTACACAGTCCTGCCATCATATCAATCAAGTCAGTCACAAAAAAGGTAGGTTTTTAAAGGTAGGTAATTCTATACTAGATTTTTTTATACAGAATCTGAATCTGACATCCAAAGTGGCCCTTCGCAATTTGTCGCACGACTTTAAAAAAAAAAGTTGTGTAGTTTTGAGATTTTTCCGTTTAGTGATACGGAGACTAAGCTATAGATAAAAATATTATACAACAATTTGCAAAAATTTGTTTTGACGTATACGATCTCGTTTAGAATGTGGTAAACCACAACAAGTTCACAAAATTAGCCAAACTGGCCGTTTTTATCAATTTAACCTAATATTACAACAATTTCTAACTTGAAGGCCATTTTGGATGTCAGATTCGGATTCTGCGTCAAAAAATCTACTAGAATCACATCCTTTTCTTGTAACAGACTTGATTGATATTTTGCAGGACTGTGTTATGAATTCTTTTAACTATTTTTGAATTATTACTATAACTAAAAACTGGAATTGAAGATGCAAAACATGTAAAGCAGTTTAATAGTAGTCGAATTTAAAAACTTTTAAAAACTCTGCAGAGTGCTAATCCATAATTTTTTTTATAGGGTAATCTGGGATTTACCCAATTTATAGTTTTTATAGTATTTATAATTATATGCGGGTTTTTTCAATTTTTCATAACACAAGGATATCGGATAATAAAATCCTCGTATTTAAGGCGCAGGCACCACTTTTGTATTAAAAACGAATTCACCATTTCATGTTTTTCAATTTGTTTCACATTCATAAACATTCAATAGTTACTTTTAAATAACTAAATACTACATAACAACTATTTTTTTCATTTATTGTCACTTACGAAACACATTTACAGTTTTATTAAGTTTAAATCATAATTGTAGTGACAATATTATTTAATTTTTCAAAAGCATACTTTTTAAAATTAATATGGTTTCGTGGCAACATTGGAACCAACTTCTAGTAATGAATAGTTAGCAAAGAACCAATCACATCCATCTGGACGTATCAAATAATCCATAGATCTTTTCCTTATCAAGTAATGACAAATGGGAATTGTCGTAATTGACATAACTGAATTACGGTCGGCCTTCAATCGAAACAAACTTTTTCGAGTGTCTAAATTTATACATTGCGATGACCAATGCTTTAAGTTAAGCGTGTATACTTGAATTCGCTTTTCTGGGTCGTCGGAGGCGAGTCACTTTTTTACAGTCATTTTTTATAAGCCCAAATGAAATGTCGTTTAATAGAGTAATTGTTACTTAGAGGGATTCAAAAACCTTATTTTCTATGAAAGATTCACCAATGTAAATAATTTATTTCCTCCAAGTATACAAAAATTCATTAACGTAATATAATTTTAAACGTGTTCAACAAATTTAAAAAAAGTAATTTAATGAATCGACAGTTTATATTTTATGGTATGCATTTTTACTATAGAATGTTCTAGTAAATATGATGAACTTATTTACGAAGAAGTAAATACAAATTACTTAACCCTTAAAGATTTATGCTCAACTGCAGTTTGCCTTCGAACTCGATTTCCTTTGCAGGAATTTCGATCCAAGAGAAGCGCATTCGGAGGTAGTTCGCCCTGAGATTTTTGTTCAGTTGACAATTTGTGATTGCCATTTCCGCGAAGGCGAGTTTATAAGCGACAAATTAGGTCAAGATTATAATACAACAAAGTACATTATTGTCTTTTTTGGAAAGGATTATTCATATCATTGAAATGCTTCATATATTGTCAGTTTAACGAAAAATTGTGAATCCTGAACTACTGGGCAACAAAATTGTTATTTATTATTCTATTTTCGTATATTAAAATTAAATTCTGAAAAATCACGAGGAAAATAAAAGATTTATTTTGAACATTTTTCTATTTTTCACTTTAATAAGATAAGATAAACGTACAATTTTTACGGTATTACAGATAGACATTGAATTTAAAACACTTGCAAATATTAATTACCTTTAATGTTTCTGTACTATCATAAATTTCTTCTGTAATTTATTGTTTATTGTAAAGAAATGAAATGCAAGAGAAAGTGTATACTTCATAAAATTATAAATGTGAGTTTGTTACTGGTGCTCCGTTTATTTTATGTGTATTGCAATCTTATCCATTGAAACTATTATTACTTTTCCTTTTTTTGTAATTTACGAGTTTATCTTCGTTACGTTGATTACATTTGTTATTTAGTAATTGTACAAGAGAAATTACTTAAATATTTCTCGAGTTGTAGTTTGTATCATCATTTAATTATTTTTTGCAACAAAGTAACTTCTTAATTTGCTCATTAATAATTTTTGAAATTACGTAAAATTATATCCCGGCATCTATTTAAGATGGCCTGGTATATCCTGCATATGTTGGTCCATTCTAAGTGGTCACTAACCAAAAACTAACCATGGTCATATCAATAATCTCACGCGTCGATGGAGTATATAAAATACTTCTTTTATAAATAAAATAAAATTCCATTGGGAGTTTACAACTTTCTACACAATTAAACTTCAAGAGTCAAATATAATTCCAAACGCACAGAAACCGAATAGTTGAACCCGGAGTCAGTTTTTAATCTAATGGAGGAAATTTGTACATCTTTGAACTAAATAAATATTCTACATGGGGATAATATTAATGATTTACACGTTGAGATTTAACGTGTATTCTAATTGAGTCAAATATCTTTACTTCGCTTTATTAGTCTGAGTCAGTTACCCTAAAAGTTGGAGAGTGTAAATCAGAATTAGTCAATTTTTGCGATTTCCAAACTAATCAATGTCTTTTTGAATACCTTATTAAACATAATTAGTTCAATGTTACTAATTAATTCGTAGTTTTCATGCTTTAACAGTAAAAATGGTTACTAAATCAATTAATGGCCGACTAATATCACTCCTTCATTGGTAGGTTTGACTAATTCTTAGAAATTATAATAAAATAAGTCGCTTTTTTTGTGCATATTTACTTAACTGTGTGCATTACAATATTTGATATAAATAAAATGTTGCATTAAGGTAACAAAAATATTTCTTTTTTAAGGTGTAATTTAGAATGCGGTACTTCAATTACCCAAACATTTATACTGTTCAAGGTCTAATCTTGATTTTAGTAAATCCTTTACACCATGATAATAACAACTGCTATTATACCCTTCTGAAGATGACCCGCACCAAAAGGTCGAAACGTAAAGCTTAGTATATTTTATATTATTTTATTATATTGTGACCATCCTTTTAATTTTTTATGACCGAAACACATCAATATTTTACTATCAAATCTTTGTATTTTTAGGGGTCTATTAAATGTCGAAAATGAATAAAAACTTTTATACTTCAAGCTTATTTGGTTGAAGTAGAACAACTGTTCTGCATGTGAGAATAAATAAATTTTCATTTTTTTTCAAATTCCTCCACGTTGGGTTTGTGCATTTAAATTTATTAAAACCAAACAATTTTCATTTTAAAGCTCCAATAAAGTGTCCTCGAATTACGGTAAAATTATAGACAGCTGAGTTGAAATTTTGATACGGAAACTACTCGAAATAGTAGAGTTGTATAAATATAAAAATATACTCAATACATGTATAAGGATCAACTAACATAAAAATATGTTAATTAACTGACAATGTTCATGTTTTCTACTAGAATACATAATTGATTCAACAGTTATTCTAATTGTACTCTTTCAATTTTTAATGACAGAAAAAGTGGAAAGAATTGGAAATGGTATTGTATAGATTTGAATCTTATTTTCGACCCACATTTTTATTTTTTTTCTGTTTCTATCCGTTTTTAACGCATGGAAAAAGTCGAAAACTTTCCATTCTTATATACGCTCGATAGGATCAACGTATTTCAATCAAAATTCAGTTATTCCTTATGAACGACAGAGTAAACTAACTTTATCTGCATAAGTCGCATAGTTTATAAATATTAATTTAAGGTATTAGTAAACATTCTTTCAGATGGTTTTGTTTCTTCAAAACCAATAATAATTAATAAAAATAAAAATCAATCGATCTCTTCATTATTGTCGGTGTCTGTAGGGTGACATCTCAGTATTCTTTCAAATTTTAAGAAGTCAAATCAGGGAAAAGTCAATAATGTCCAATGAAAAAGAAGTTGTATTTCACCAAAATTTATGGTGGGCAAGGTGATAGGTAGTTATCGGCTACTGGACAGTTTACATAGAAAAAATATGTCAACTTAAAGATGAAAAACAGATAGGCATAAAAAAATAGAGGGCTGGTCAATCTTTGGATTAAGAACTATGAAGATGTCATTTAAGATTATCGATTTAATAAGATCCCAAAAGATAATTATTCATTAAAAACCAAATAACACGTGATTCAATGCAAAATAATATTTTCAGTCAGAAAACAAAATAATTTCTTTTCTCTCTTTCCACCAGAGAAACTTAAATTTGAAATACCACTTGACGAATGAACGTTTGAATTTCATCTCGAATTTTTTATTATTTTACAAAATTGTTATGAATAATTTTGAAGGTTAAATCTAGGCATCAAATGTTCGCTTAGAAACAAAGTATTCTCTAATTTGCCTGAAAATGTATATTTTTTCTTATATCTAGGATGAAATACCGTTGGTAACAGATCGACTTGCTCGAATATAAAATTCTCAAAGGTAATGAATAAACACAGTTGGTCGTGAACTGATTCGCCGCCATTTGTACGAGGACCTGAAGTAAGAAAAGAAAATGCCTCGCATGCTCTGATTGACTTGAGCTGCGTCTGCTCAATTAATGCAGTGCGGTAATAAGCGTTCCGCAATTAACATCGTCGGAAAAGCCAATTAGCCCATAGCCCGCAATTTGGAATCATTTGGTTTTTGCCGAAATCGCTCTTCATTTATAATAGGAAAAGAAACATGAATGAAGGTCGAGAAAGTCTTTAGATCATTACTAGGGCCCTGTATGTTAACGTTTTCCTCATACATTGTCCGAGTAATTATTTACAGTACATTAAATAATTCTTTACTTTATATATTGCAAAACTCGTACATTTTGAAAGCATATTTGCATTAAGTGTAATGACCAGTACAATATCGATATTATGAACAAATTAGAAATAGTTACTATTAAAATACTTCCGTCACAGTTTCTCTTGGAAGTTGGGATATATGAAAAACATGTGTTATAATTTCATAAATTCCTCAATAAATAATTGAGGAGATAAATAACTATCTTTTAGATGTTTTTAAGAAGTATCAGATTTAGATGATTGAGAGATCTGTGAAAGATGTATTATATCTTTCTTCATGAAGTAATTTTGATTGTCGCCGCTAGGTGAGATCCTGACTCGCGGCATTGATTTTTGTTCCCGTTACAGAAATGTGTTCCTATGTCAGGCAGGGAAACCTTGCCTCACTAATGAAAATAATGTTACATGATATATTTAAGTCATAATTTTTTAATGTGAAGTGTACATAAGGCACGTAAGATTAAAAATTCATTCCGATTTCTCCAAAATATTAATTCTGATTAAATCTATAGTATTAAATAAATATTAATAAAAAGTTGAATAGTCGACCTAAGACTAGTGAACGAAGTAATAAAAAATTATAAAATCATATCACATTTATCTAATTTAATTATTATCTTAATTAATATTTTCAAATTAGTAATGTTTACTATTTCAAATGTAGAGTGCGTATACAGCAATGCTTAATTCAATTAAATTATTTAGATGCCTGTTAAATTTCAAATATCTAATTTGACTAATCTAATCAATTTGAATCTAAATTTGTGAACGAGGAATAGATTACAGCATTGTTAGAATTTTTATGAGAGCCAGACTGTAAATTACCTATTTATGTCAAATATTTTGGGAAGAAAGGAACTATTATAATTATGTGGCAACTTGCGAACGCAAGTGACAGGTTGATGTAAAAAAGTTGTAATTTCTGATACGAGTTTACAGTGTGACATCAAGATGGCAATAGGATGTTCACGAGCGAGACATCTTAAGAGTTAATGTCAGACTAATTGCTTAGTAATTGTCAGTGTAATTGTGCTCACCTTCCATGTATTAATATAAAATTATAAAGATTATAAAATTTTCAAAATTTAATTGATTCCAATAGATATCTTTATGGTTATTTCATCTTTATTATAATTATTCTCAGTATAATATACTTTATATTTCGGTTAAGTAATAAATGTGTAAGTACACCAGTATACAAAGATCGCAAAATAAAAAAGAGTTCAGAACGATGTCGAAATGTGCTCTAAAAAAAGTCGGATATCCCAGTTTTACTGAAGGTTTTCTGAACATCATGCCGTTATGAGAACTTTATGAACTAATGTTCAGAAAATCTTCAGAAAGTGGGACATCTGACTTCTTTTAGAGCACATTTCGAAATTATTCTGAATTCTTTTGTATTTTGCTGCCTGGGTATGCATTGTTGTGTTTATGTCTACGTGAATTTTGATGACCAAAAACTTACATTCAGTGATTTGTACCCACTTCATTTCGTAGTGCTTATTTAGACTAAGAGGCATTTTACAATACATTTGACTATTCTATGACATCAAAAAGAGCTCTACAGGACGGTTTAAATATATTCTTACGGCAGATAAATACTGCGAATGGAAAAATGTTCATTAAGAAAAGGTTCTACATTAACAACTTCTACTATATTTAGCAACAACACAGCTCGCGCTTTAACAGCTTGCGCGTTTTGCCACTAGGTTCGAATATTTCACTTTAGATCCCAATAGTGAATAACACTGATCGACAAAATTTTACTTTTTACTTGCCTTTGACAATTACAGTATCATTTCTGAACTAATTTTTCGTGTTGAAAACAATGACGCTGTGAGAATTTTCCCATTTTCGAGAAAAGTGAGGTTAAATGTGTAAAAATATGCGTTTTTGACCATATTTGGATTATTGTTTTTGTAGCAAAACGAAATTTACTTTTAACAAGCGCAGTATCATTTTCGGACAGATTTTTTATGTTCAAAACAATGGTGCCAGCAGAATTTTCCTATCATGTCCCATTTTCGAAAAAAGTGAGGTTAAATGTGTAAAAAGGTTCGTTTCTGGCCTTGTTTAGATTTATTTTATAGCAAAACATTTAACCTCACTATTCTTGAAAACAGGACGTGATAGGAAAGTTCTGCTAGTGCTACAAATTCTCTTTTGTTATAAAAACAATCAAAATATGGCCAAAACAAGAATATTCATCAGACAGTGTTAATGTGCTGCCATACTAAAAAAAAGGAACAAAACAGTAACCGAAAACCAATAAAAATAATTATTTTTTGGTTTATTTATTTAATGATATTATTGGAACACAACAGATGCTCATAACATTTTTGAGATGTCAAAGGCAGTACCGCTGCATATATACTTTGATTGTTTAAATATTGTTAATATTTCAAAATATCAAACAATCGTGAGAAAGACAAACGCAAGTTGCAAACACACATAATTTTATACAAAGTTATTCCAAATGTTCAGGTGAGATGCACACATTTAGATGCACATATAAATTAAACATGGAATGTAAAGGAATAGTAAATATGCTGTGGTAAATACATAGGAAAATAAAAAATGAAATATATTATACTTTTCAAGATTTCCTTAATGGAGCAATTTTCGGTTTGTATAATACTTGGACGTTTAAAAAAAACGTAAAATGGAAGAAATTTTTATTATAATAAACAATATAATATAAATAAATCTAAGATGTTGGCCTTAGGAATAAAACAATATAATATATTATTTAAAAACTGTTGGTGCGAGTCGAAAACCGACAAATAAAAAAGCCGACAGTAAAAAGCCGACGCATAAAAAAATAGACACATCGACAAGCGAACAGTGATTTTTTGAAGTGTCGGTTTTTGACTGTTGGCTTTGCGATTATTGGTGTTCTGACCTGTCGACTTTTTGATTCGTTGGTTTTTCAACCTGCACCCAAAAATTATAATTAAAAACTGAATTCTTTCTTTGCCGGTAACAAAATATGATGACATACAGCTTGAGATGCTCCATTAAATAGTTCAGTCAAAAATATTAATTTACAGGCCCAAAGCGATCTTTATAACGAGAGAGCAAAAGAACTGCTGAAATAGCATTACATCTAGCGGCAGGTAATCTAATTATCTGAGACGGTCTTAGCTATAATAAATCATCCCTTATTTGAATATGTAAATTCAAAAAATATGTCTTCCCTCATATTAACTTTTCTGAGTAACGAAGAAACAATTAGGACTAGCGAATTTAATTTTGTTGTCAATGCACCAATCTGACAATACAGTTTGAGTGATAAAAGCACACGTTTGAATGGAAGATGATGGATTTCAAATGATTTAATTACATAACCTACTAAATGTCTAATCACATATGCATATTGAAATCTTGTTATCGTCTACTTAAAAACCGTACAAAATTCTTCATTTTCATTTATGTACGTACACGACTGGTCCAGTATATGGCCATAAAAATTATTATGTTAAGATCGAAACTAATCTAAACGACGGATGTCCATAAAAATAAATCATTTCAGATTACAAAATTCAGTTGAACACTGTATGTAAACCCGTATGCAATGATTTAGTCGTTTTCGACAGATCTTTTTTTAATAGTACATGGAGCTGTAAAAAAGACAGAATCATTTTGCATACAGGTGTGCACATTCTTAATAAAAACCAGATCGTTTAATAAACGTTGAAATTTGGGTTAAACCTATAGGATAATCGTGGTGTATTAAACGTTTAGGAAGCAGGTGGAAATTACGTGTTGATGTCCGGCTAAATTTGATGTCCCATTTTTTATATGTGTTTTAAACGCCTACTGCATCGATATATCCTTTTATTGTGTTTGTAAAGTCTTATTAGTTAAAGTATATCCATTTTTTACACGTGTTTTAAACGTAGTTCTTATACGAATCCACATTTTAAAAAAATTGATCAAGATGTAAATTTAAAATTAATTGACATTTTTTTTCTTGGACATAAGGCGATGTTTATTAGAGGTCCTTAAACCAAAAAAAAATGGTCGTAGCATATATGTCCTTTACGTAATTTCATTAGTAATAACTAATAAATTTGTATATTTTTTTTTGTAAATTCCAATTGTTTCTAAATTTTGTTTTCTTTTTCTAACTTCCGGTTTTGCTTTCTTCGTTGTACCAGTTGTAAGTAACTCGCCGTGGTAAGCTTAACAAAATAATTTTGAAAAACTTGTTAATTCTACGTTACGCGTCTTGTATTGAGGGCCCTACTAAAAAAAAATAAAAATTAAACACCACTTATGAAATGTCTGAATCACAATCAGTGAAAATTCACTCTTTAAGAGTGGAAACTCACTCTTTCCTCCAGAGTTGTCAACTCCATGACTCGGAGAGAAAGAGTGAATTTGTATTCTTGTTAGATGGAAATTTCACTCTTAAAGAGTTGAATATTCACACTTTCACGAGAGTTGCTCGGTTTTCACTAATCAAAGAGTTGATTCCCACTCCAAGAAATTTAGAGATTATCCTAACCGGTTAACATAATGTTTATAAAGTTTCTTAATTATTTTTAATTGTTCTTTAATTTAGAATAATACAATAATTATATGATGCTCAAAAGATTTACAATCTACTTTTTTAGGATGTATAAAAACGATATAAATACAAACATAATAAACGTATTTCATTCGAATAATCTATTACCAAGAAGATGGTTATGAAAATAAAAGTAAGATATGCATATTATGCTGTAATTTTAATGAAATGATAGTGTTCTTGATATAATCTTTACAAAATGAATTGTTGAGCACTACACTTTACGAGCATTTATTGTAGCATTCCTGTACTATAAAGAAGTAAATTACTTTTTACAGCATCTAAGTGTATAACTATTAAAATGTCTGGATTAATTATAATGAAGGCGATTCGCTGATTTCTAATATGAATCACTTTTGAATAATGTTTTGAACATGCCCTGCCTTTAAATTTGAAAAGTATGAGCAAACTTTGTTAATAATGTCTTATGAGATACAAAGAGGCGATAGCTGCATTAGCATATTCGGAAGTCGGTCTTTACAACCGTAACAAAGTTTTTTTTATAACCGTAACACTAGGCGTAGCATAAAATGATTCTTCTGCTCGACTTTCTGATCGAATCGGATGATATTCATTCCGACTGCGCATCTTAGAAGGCATGCGTATAAATGCGTATGTCGAACAGATGAGTATAATTATGTAAGTGTATTAAGCGTTAGGCACATTAATTAAAAACTAATGAGTGAAAGTACAAACAAATGCCACGCCTATTAATTTGGAAATCGAACCCAATTTTCTAATTTCACGATATTATGCCGAATTCATCGACTGTGATTTTATAAAGAAATGTTTAAAATTAATTCAATTAGAGTCTTAATTGATGAAATAGGAAATAAAAAATAATTGCTAGTCGTTAAAATAACACAAAACCGTTCATGTTTGATGTTTTTTATTTTATAGTTTCACGCTTTACCGCCGCCTATCACTAGTGAACTAGTATATTTTTAAAATCATTTTTATCTTTGCAAATACATTTAATAAAATAATGAAGATATTTTCGATGAACATAAATTTATATAAAAATGTTTTTTTATACATCTTCAGTAAATTCAGTAAGAATAATGAGCATTTGATAAACTTTAATAAATGTTTAGGAAGCAAAGTTCACAACATTCGTCCTATATTTTACCACCATTATTGGTAGGTATTTAGCTTATCATTTCATTTTTTTAACGCTTCACAGTTATTTTTAGTAATACATTTACTTCAATATCATTTAAATGCCTATAAATAGAATTTATTTGTATTGTCAGTTTCATTGATTAACTTTCTATTTATTCCATTCACATTTCATCTATGATGTTATTTAATTCCCCGCATCAATCACAGTAATGATATATCATCATCTGTCCGTTTCGTTTTGAAGTCGATATTGTCGATTTGTTCCTTATGTATACCTTCTGTTTTAATAGTGCACAATTACTTCATTCAGTTCAATTACTGCATTAATGTTAGTAATTAGATTATTTGTTGGTCAAATGTATTTATGATAAATCTATTATTAATGGAGTAGATCTTTACATTTTTAAAAAAGTAATATTCCGCTCGTAATATTCATTAAAGGATCTTGTAGTTGTAAATCAACTGTAAAATTATGAGTTAGTTATACTAAATTAAATAAAAAAAAATAAATATACCAGCAATTTAATTTCATTAAGCCTTTCAGTCACGACATCTTCTCAAAAACTATTTGGGATGGCAATGATACACGGAGAAAAACTTTCTTGGAAATTTTACAATTCAGACAGTAAAAGTTACAATAAAATCTACTAATTTTTACTAGGAAAAATGGCAACTTTTTCTATTCTACAAGTCTGTCCTAAAATTACCATCTGAGATGGTAAAATTTCCAAGAAAATTTTTCTCCGTGTATGTATTTCTGGTTCCTAATTATAAGAAACGGATTTCAGAAATTTAAAATTAAAAATGGCAGTTCTAGTATTAACTTTTTTAATTTCCATTTAACTCAACAGAACTGCATTTTCAGTTTTCGAGAACGGTGATTACGAACTTTACCTCAGAAAATGAAACTTCAAAATGGCGTCCTCAATATGGCGAAAAAAATTACAAATTTATATTAAATTTACCAAATATGATATTTAGTGATTTTCGAGATTGGAATCAGCGACGCGGATGTAGGAAGAGTTCTACTTCTATTTGATAAATGTAGACAAAACATTAACTTTTGGTCCGCCATATTGAATCACACATTTTCAATTTCAAAATTCGGTTCAAAATTCGGATCAAAATTCGGATTTGTATTAACCCTTTAAGGACCAGATGTACATAAAATTAACGTGATATTTGACAGTACTTTTTACTAGTGTATAGTAAAACAAAATGAACAAAATTTTGAAATTAACGTTTTTCATTGCCTAATCCGTGCTCTTTTGAGTGGTATATCGAAAAATACTGCAAAATTTAAAAGTAAAAAAATAACCAGCATTTATTTAATAAAAATCAGGGAACGTTTAGGTTTTTTCACTTATTGTTATTTTTTTATCATTTACCACATTAGATATATTATATAAATATCGCGTAAAAAATATTTGGGCTAGAAGATAGAACTATTTTCAAAAATTAAATTTCAAAATGGCGGCTCAAAAACGCCTACTAAAGTCGCGCGTATTCAATCGAGTAAACCGAACGCAGTCACTTGAAACTTGAGTCCATGCGGTTTTTTGGATCCTTGGGTCCAAATCTGATGTAATTTTTTAAAAATTGAAAATGGCGAATCCACAATTCAGAATCATCGACCCCAAATGAAGTGATTTCAGTCGATTTTAGTAAATATGTCTGCCATGTTGGGTCCACCATTTTTAATTTTGGAAAACAAACTTCAAATTTGGAGTCTGCAACCCCAAAAACCCTGGGAACCAAGATAGAAGTTACTTCATTCAGATCAGTCGACTGAGTACACTTTACCTATAGTTTAGTACGGATCGAGAACCGTTATGCAGTTAACAAAAATGATGAAAAAGAAGTTCAATTTCAATTGTTATGGACTTTTTTCAAATAAAATTCGACACATTGCTTCCTTGGGCATGGATGCTCTGAGAATCAAAAGAACACACCCAAAAATAGTAAATTCAGCAGGTTTCGAAATGATCTTTTCCATTTTCCAGTTGATAGTGAAGCTTGAAAATAAGTTAACCATTCCAACTTTTTGGGAGTTAATATTTTAGTATAGATTTTAATCTTTCCATCTTTAATAAAAAAAACTGAAAGCCGATGATCTATTCAAATAGAGAATATGTCTAAAAGTTTATTTACAAACCTTCAAAGGAAAATTGATTGCTGAATTCGTCTTTAAAAATCATTTAAAAAATCTGATAATTAATCAAGGTAATTATCTATCGTTATATACGTAACAATTGATGATCATATACTCAATGCTACTAATAATGATTCTTTTGAACTGCTAAACCTATAACAAGGTTAAAACACCAACAAAATATTAAATTAACCACAAAAATTGGTAATTTTCAAAAATAGTAACAATTACTTCTTATCACAGAGAAAAATCTTGGATTTATTCACCTTGGGGTGGACATTTTTTTTGGATTGACGGGGATGACGTGGTGTGCCATTGAATCCGTTCTCGGGGCTATGCCCAAAATCAAAAAGATCCTCGATATCCGTTTCGCTAAGAATTAATTCGTGCCCATATAAGCGTAATGTAGTGGCGGCTCGCTACAAGGAAGGGGGGTCAACATAAAACGGCGCATCCTCCTGGTCTTGGACCAATACTCGAAGAACCGACGGGTCGCGAAGACAGTGTTCTGTCTAGTCATTTGTGTTACGGTGAAAATTTCCGTAAGTTCGTTAAGTTAATTTCGAATCAAAATGGATTTTTTCCTCCGATAGTTCGAGTACTCAAAGATAAATAAAGTTTCATAATTATTGCTGGTAGCCTAGTGCCGGAAATTTTATCTAGTGGATGAAGTGAGATTTTTTAGACAATTTTGCAAAAATACCACCGGAAGTAAATTACTAGTTGATCTCTATGTTGGAAACAAAAAGTTTGTGTATAGAACCTCATAATACTCTGTACATCCATATTTTATAATCGAAGGAATATGCCATGGACGTTTTGAAGCATTGACCACTAAATGGTCTTAAAAATCATTGTTTTTGGATCGGTAGTTTACTTATCTTAATAGATATAGTTAAATATATTAGAATTTATTTGCTCCTTCCAACATCAAAAATATATCAGTGAGTGAAAATTTATTAAAAAATGAAGCTGACTATTTAGTGGAAGCAGTAAATATGTATATTTTTTCATTTTTGTTCTTTCTTTGGCGTAATATATAATGTGGTTTGTTTTAGATATTGTAGTGCACCTGCAACTTAAGTGTAATAATACATTATTTAATTTTTGTTTGCAAAAATTGCCAAGAATCTGGATTAGAGAATACATCAAATTAAGTGTTTCAATCAATAATATTTTATAGAATTAATAATAAATTAGTAACAAACTATGATTATATTTAAAAACCGACAAGATTTTGTACTACAATTTCGTTGTTTTTGTAAGTCGTAGAGAGATATTTTTGTGTATAAAATTTGTTGAAAAAATGTTGTAACATAACAAACAAAAAATTTAACCACGGTAATGATGACGATGTCTTAAAGTCATTTTCAATTACGATCATAAGAGTTCTTCCTTATTTTATTATACTACCAAAGAATGCTTCTAATGTTTGATTCAATGAATACTTATAGGTTAATTGACACAGTTATTTAATTCCATTGAAACTACCAAAATAGAATTATTAACTTTATTAATAATTTTCAAATATTTTTACATTTTGTGCCGACTCTTGCTGCTTTGATCATGAATTAAACTTCTCAGTTAATATACGAAATAATAAGTAATAGTGATTATAAAACAAATTCTATAAAAACCCACGAAATTTGCTTTAGAATAAAACCTAACCACTTCCAAACTCTTACTGGAATTAAATGAACTACATTTTTTTAAATAAATTGGAATTAAAAATACTACTAATTATAATTAATTTATGAAGAGCAGGAAATATTTGTTAGTAAGTTTTGTATTAACTGTATAATACAACTTAAATTACAAATATAACTTGACTGTTTCTACTTATTTCAATGCATTAATTAAATTAATGTTTCTAAAGTTTACTAATGTATAAGAGTTACTTTTATGCACTACTGCCCGAGATGTTAGTATAAGTTACTGCAAATAATGAACGTAAAATCGGTGAGGTAATACGTCCTGTAACGGGACATATTCTTGTTACAGATGCTCATGAAGTATAATCAGAAACGGCTAAATATAAATTTCAATGTTAATAATAAACATTATTATTTATAAAGGGTATCTGTATTTAATATCCACATTTTATTGAAATTGGAATTGTTTATCATAGTAGAAAGAACTAATAACAGTATTTGAAATGCCTAACACAATCCCTGCAATAATCTCTGTAAGGAAGAATATGATTTTTTTTTAATTTGTAATGCGAAACATAAGAAATTTTATTACTTTTGCTGGTGCAAGGACATTTTAATTCAGCAAATTAATTTAAAATAAAATTGACGTTAAAATAATGGATTATCTTTAATGCAACACTAAAACTATTAAAATTTACAGGAACATTTCAATATAGGGAACAATATGGGGAAACTTTTTTTTTGTAATTAATATTGATTTGTATAATTTTCTACTCTAATATATCTTAGATACTTCTTTTAATTGTTTTACCACATTTTAACTTAGTAGCGTGTATATTTTGTTGATACTTACCACCACTGCTTTCGATTTGGTTGCAATTAAACATTTCGTGCAATGAATAACACGTTCTGGGTGTCCACATAACAAAAATTTGTTTTTCTATATAAAGGTGTTGTATTATGGTATTCAATTGTAGTCTTATGAAGAACTTCACATAATAAACTACTGCTGTAGCCGTATAGTACTTTTTGGTCAGAAGGGTCTAATTTCGTGTTTAAAAAAATTATATAAGTAATTTTGCTATTCTGATTGTGATTTCGAGGACAACCCTGTATTTCGTTTAATATTTACAATTATTTTTTGGAATATAGCTAAACTCATAGTAGAAAAAAGTCCTACTCAAATAGTAACATTTACTAATACACCAGCATATATATTTTAACATAACCTTGATGTTCTAGTTAGAATACTAACATTCCCTGAATAAATAATTATAAAACTTTTGAATGTCCAGTTGCTTTTGTTAACTGATGGTGTGACTGTGAAATAGGGAAACTTTAAGTATACAGTACTTTTCTAAATATTGGTATAAGAATATAAAATTTTAATTTCAACTATTTCTGACAAATATTGTAAAATTTAAATTGATGTATATTGTTCTAAAAAATCTCACGTTTATTGTCCTGGATATAATCCTGGATATTGATGTCTGTACGGCCTTAGAAAATTTGGATAAGTAAGGAATAAATAAGATTTCATTAATTGATATTTTCAATATTGGCATTACAGTGTTTTGTAAAAATGTGTGACGACGATGTAGCCGCCCTTGTCGTCGACAATGGGTCAGGAATGTGTAAAGCTGGATTCGCTGGAGATGATGCCCCAAGGGCGGTTTTCCCTTCCATCGTTGGAAGGCCCAGATACCAGGTAAAAATATCCTAAAGTTTGTGTTATCAACAGTAATAACTAATTTTTGTTTATTATTAAGTCAATACCATTGGTCAACATATAGATAATATACTCTAATTATTTATAATTTTCTGTTGAATTTTTCTTTTCCATTATTCGGTAGAATTAACAAACTATAGTTTTTATAAAAATCAAACAAGTCATAAAAATCTTCCATGCAAATGTGTAAGAACCATTTTATGAAATTTTACTGACTTCATTTTTAGGGTATCATGGTAGGAATGGGCCAGAAGGACAGTTACGTAGGAGATGAGGCCCAAAGTAAAAGGGGAGTCCTCACAGTAAAATACCCAATTGAACATGGAATCGTGACAAATTGGGATGATATGGAGAAGATCTGGCATCATACGTTTTATAATGAATTGAGAATTGCACCTGAAGAACATCCAGTTTTATTGACTGAAGCGCCATTGAACCCGAAAGCCAATCGAGAAAAAATGACCCAAATCATGTTTGAAACCTTCAATTCGCCAGCTATGTACGTAGCCATCCAGGCTGTTCTTTCCTTATATGCATCAGGAAGAACTACCGGTATTGTTTTAGACAGTGGTGATGGTGTCTCTCATACTGTTCCCATTTATGAAGGTTTGTTTTTCGTTTTCTTATTATCCACATTTTTTATTGTGATATGTTTGATTTTCTATTGATAGTTCTAGTCACACCCTAAGTAGTTGTTCTTGATTTTCAGAAAATTTAACTGATTTCTGTCTTTATTATCTTTATTATCATCATGTTTGTTAATGAATGTTAATTTAATAGCCTCCAATTTTGTCTAATTATTTACGATTATTTTTATTGATTCATTTCTTAATAATAAAAAAATTCATTCGATAATTGCAAAGGCTTTATAAGTGGTTTTTTGAATTTTATTTTAATATTTTAAAAGAAAAGTAACACGATTGTTCTAATTTACTATGCAAGCCACTAGTAATTAATGATTTATTACTGAATACTCTTATAAAAATGCTCAATAGTACCACCACAGTTCGTTTACTGAGAAGTACTTCTCAAAATTTCGAAGACTGAATTATTTCAGAAATAAAAAGTACAGTTGATAGGATTTCAAACAGTGCTCTAATTAACTACTTAATATTGTATCATAATTAAAATTGCCTATCTAATATCAGTAACCTGATGTTACTAAATGAAAAAAGACACAGTCAAAATATACATTATAATTAAACTATTTAGTATTGGTATATAAGTGGCGATTTAAAAGTTTTGACTAATTTAATTAAGATGACAGTATTAGATCGTGTCCAATTTAATGTAGTACTTATACGGTCAGTGGTTTTAAGATCAAGGCTGAGCGTTACACTGTGCGCTTCGAATCTTTCCTTTTTCGGTTCGATTTTCTGCAAGGCTAAATCTATCGAGTTTATGATGGCTTTTTGTGGTAAATGACAAATTAAGAATTACGCCACTTTTTATAATATAAAAATTTAATTACAGTCATAATGCCATGTATGTTATCAATACGTTAATTGTACGTTAATTCGGTATACGTTTTTTTAATGTCAAAATTTTAGCAACTCTACATTTCCCAAGATATTTTATTTATTTTATATTATTTAGCAGTTTTTGGCTATTTATATATTTTCATTACATTTATCAGCCATTTGAACCCTGCCTATGGAATACTTATGGTATCAAATTTATTTAACTGATAATAATTTTAGGATACGCTCTACCTCATGCTATTTTGCGTTTGGATTTGGCCGGACGTGATTTGACTGATTACCTTATGAAGATATTAACGGAAAGGGGATATTCTTTCACAACTACTGCGGAGCGTGAAATTGTACGAGACATTAAGGAGAAACTTTGTTATGTGGCTCTTGATTTCCAACAAGAGATGGCAACTGCTGCTGGATCTAGTGCTTTGGAGAAGAGTTATGAATTGCCTGATGGACAGGTACATTTTCTTCATTACAGATGTTTGTTACATATGAAAGTATATTAATCATTTCGTTGCAATTTCTATTTTTTTAATATTCAGAAAATAAACTTGGTAGGCGTTAATTCAGTTTCCATTTTTTATTACAGTCTTATCTGAGTGTGTACTCGTTTTATTGTTTATATTTTTTACATTTGAAAGATAAATATAAAATCAACGTAAGCATACTGAAGTGCTGAGGGGTATCAATTTCTATATAAAGTACACTGTCTATAGAAATGAGCCACTGAAGTGCTAAGGCCAATTTTCACTTTTTAATAGTGATTATCCACAGTAAAATGTATCCTCACTCTTTAAGAGGAACTCTAGCTCATTTTCACCCTATAAAAAGTGATTCTCAAAATTAATTTAAAGAGTAATATTAGTTCCCTTCAAAACTTGGAATGCAAATTTTGAAGAATGTTCTTTTGAAAGGCACGATTTGACTTGTAAAAAACTAAAATACCCATTAACATATTTATAAATTTTCAAGTATTTTTTTCACTTTAAATTTTCTAGGCCAGGAACCAATGTTCAACATAATCATCGGGATAATTATTGTCAATTTTCATTCTCCATTTTAAATTCACTATTTTTAATTTGTAATCTCTAAAGAGGACTTTAAAAACTCTTTTATAGTAAATTTAAGTCTATTATGCAGTCGAAGTCAAAGCTGACATTTAATATAGTCTTTATGCAATTTCACTAAATTTGTTCACTAAATTTACTCACATTTTATTAAATTGAAAATACAAATAGTACTCTTTTGGTGTTAATTCGTTAAACTGAGAATTGTTAACCAGCACCTTTTCATCAGACATTAAAAAATCAATTGATTTACTTTTCAGTTAAGTTTTTTAAAAACATTTGCTAGACAACCAGTTATAACTTATAACGTTAAATTCAGCCAATTTATTTTCATATCAGGTTTGTCAGTTATTTTGGTGACCATGAAATCTGTTCCCTCGCGTAAAAGTCCAAAATCATAAGTATTAAATTCTTTGTCTTAAATTATAGTCGATATTGTTTCTGTTTTGGTATTTTTTCCGTATACACATATTTTTGAAAAAAAAAACATAAAATGAGAGATTTGAAAATATATTTTCCTCCTGAAGAGGATTACTAGATTGGCCCAAACGTTGAGAATTATTTTCAAATTTTGTCCATCCTTGTATTAATATTGTAGGTTATAAACCCACCACACATCATATTTATCGATTAAATAACCTGCATACAACACAATTTGTATCAAATATTATTTTTTATAACACTAGTCTAAAATCCTATTCATGCACATTAAAAAAGAAACTTTAATTTTTAAAATAATTGATTCGATGCAATTATTTTATTTTTCATATATTATAAGTCGCCTAAAAGTAAATGAACTCTTGTTACTTAAAAACTGGTTCATAAACGAACTGAGTAAATATTACCTAGTACGAACTCACCAATTGTAACGATTAAACGTTATAATAACGTAGTTCCGTTATAATAACGTAGTCTCTGCAACGTAATTGTTTGGTAACATATTGTTGGTTCTATTAATGATACCTAAGCAGTACTATTTCGATTTTTCATGCAATTACAACTATATGTTCCACCAAGTAAATAAATAATTTTAAAGAATGGCAGTTATCAATCGTGAAATTATCTTTGTAATGACATGAGTGAAATATGATCAATTGAAAACCTAAAATTATTTATTTGCAGAAGAAAAAATTTTAAAAATATATAAATATTTTGTAAATGTGAGGAGTGATATTAGCTACTAAAAATAACAATATGACATTAATGTTTTATGCTGAACAATAATATTCATCGTCTTCTACTGAAAACAGAATGTCGTCTGCACAATTCAGAAGAACACTCAAAGATGTTCGGAAAAACGTCGGTAATTATTTTTAAAGTAATGAGAACGAGGCCGTTGAACCTTTCGAGTTTGCTCCTTGTTTAAATAAAATTATTTTAAAAAAGCCCTAAAAATGTCCATTTTTATTATCAAGGTTTTATTAATATGGTAAAACGCATATTGCGATTTGCAATATCTTAGGAACTCGGCAATTTCACACAAATCCTGTACATTTTAATTTATTTGAAATATTAAAACTGTAAAATAAACATTTTAAAAATATAATAAAATGTACAACAATTGTGAAGACTTTGTTTATCAGGATCTTATAATTAAAGGAGAAGGATTTCTTTCAAAGGCTTGTTTTAAGTAATTTTATGTCACCAGCTACATTTATAAAAATACGAAAGGTTTATGTAAAACCTCAGGAACTATAACTAACTGAAAATAAGAAGGTACACATTAGTATCCGAAACGATTTAGTTGACAAGTAATGATACTCAAGTTATACGCACCCATGATAAAAATAAAAATTAGGAAAATAATTAAATTCGAATGAAATTTTTTGCTCAGCCGGTTGTGTTGAGATTGACGAATTTAAACTTGATATTATATTTTAAAATTTAAAAATGGCGGATTCCGTATGACGGTCGAAAATTCTAATAATTTAACGGAGTCGCTTGAAACTTTTGGGATTGATGACTCCACATTTGATGCTGATAAAAATGGTAAAAGTGGAACAGGTTCCATTGAGATTTGTTATTCGGGGATCACAGGAGGTCCTTCAAACTTCTAAAAAATAATCTTTGCCGATATAAATCAAAGATGTTTCACTTATTTTTCATAGTTTTATCAGTTTGTCGTAGTTTAATTGCAATCGGCGAATATCACTTGGGTAACATTACTTGTAAGTAATTGTATTTTTTATTTTAGACCGCCTCATCAAGAAATTACAATATTCTTTATGCAGAATTATATATAAAGCGGTTAAGAAATTGTTGTCAGAGTGGTTTTAAAAATTAAAATGTTTTTTCAACAATATTTCTGATGTATACAGACAAGTTTCTGACTTCAGCTAAAAAACTGTAGAAAAATTATAGAATAGGTCATATTTCCAACTTTGTTCATTTTATTAATATCAAATTGTTACTTATATCCCACATAGCACGTAACCACAAGGTTCAATAAGGTTACCATAAAGTTGTCAACCTTGCAATAACCTTATTGAACCTTATCATAAGATTCGGTGCTATTAGGGACGTTTAACTTTTTCTTTATTATAATAAATTCCATTATAATGTCATATTTGATAACATTTTGTACGCACATACGAATACATTTAGCAATATTGTTATTCAAGAACTAACTTTTGGTTCCTTCAGAATCAGTAACTTCAATAAACTTAAAATGTATTCTCCACTTAATAAGAAATAGTTATTTTAACGTAAAAAAACCTATGAATTGGTACCGTTTTAATTGTAAAACACACAAGTCAAAAAAGTCCGAACGATTAAACACGATCCCGTTTTCCTCATATGCCACGTGCATCTCGTGTTCTTTCATCCAAATTTCACCCGCAAACATAAAAATCCTCTAGAACCGGTATTTTTTTAATTCACGACATTAGCGCATAACGAGCGTACATCAGCGGGCCACGAAGTGGATCAATCGCATGATAATCGGTGCTACTGAGACTTAAGCGTAATATGAAATTAGCGTAACAAAGAGTAACGAGATATAACACTTCCGTTCCAGGTAATTACGATCGGGAATGAGCGCTTCCGGTGCCCGGAGGCCATGTTCCAGCCGAGTTTCCTTGGAATGGAATCCTGCGGCATCCACGAGACGACCTACAATTCCATAATGAAATGCGACGTGGACATCCGTAAGGACCTCTACGCAAATTCCGTCCTTTCCGGAGGTACCACGATGTACCCTGGTATCGCCGATCGTATGCAGAAGGAGATCACCGCTCTGGCACCATCCACGATGAAAATCAAGATCATCGCACCCCCAGAGAGAAAGTACTCAGTATGGATCGGTGGATCGATCCTTGCCAGTCTGAGTACCTTCCAACAGATGTGGATCTCGAAGCAGGAGTACGACGAGTCAGGTCCATCAATCGTTCACAGGAAGTGCTTCTAAACTCTCGATGAATCAACGAGTTAGTCTTCGTTTTAGTTTGCTATTCATTTTTATGACATTTAATAATCCATGCCAGAGTGACAGTTGTGTAACGATCTGCAATGTCAAATGCACGAGTAAAGAATTCTTTCAGAACTTTTTAGACTATTCCGGCTAGTTGAACAGAATAGTCTAAAAATGTTTAGTCGAAATTTATGACTAAAATCTGAAATGTATCCAGAAAGAATCCAGGGGAGAAAGATCTTATTAAAGTTTGTTATGAATGAATTAAATTTTAGGTTCCGGTGACCGAAAGTTTAATTCATTCAACCAAATTTTGATAATTCCATTCAAACTTTATCCTATTAAGTATGGGTTACATTTCAGTTTAGTTAAAATACTTTACAGAATGCAGTTGTCAAATTGTATTTAACATTCAGGAACGGGAGTGCTTATGTTACGCAACATGAAGTTTCAATCTGAATTTTCTCATCACTGGGATCTTATCACAAACGTAAATGTTATGCAATTGTTATATCATTTCCACGATCTACGCATTTGATGGTGCTGTCAGGTTTAGATTGTAAAACATTGCGGTCGCAGATGCTTAATGTATAGTTTAGTAAGTTATTCGTCTTATAAATTATATCACTTTCGTTAGAATGATAATGGGAGATGTGTAATATTGAAAATGAAAACCAAAAGTTATGGTTGGTATCAATAATTGAAAATTGCACATTTAGTAAAATAAAATACATATAAGTTAGATTTATCGATTTTATAATGCAAGTCAATATGTTAAAAGTGCAATATGTAAATATACTAAATCTAACACTGGACTCCGTACTATATTAAAATGGATATTATGGTGAATTATTTTTAGAAGTTTGGATGCTACGAAATGCGATTAATGATTAGAATTACGAAGAATTCATGTACGTTAATTATTTAGAAATTCAGTTTTAAAATTATGAAGAGATAACAGTCATTATCTTTGCAAAATTTAAATCGTAGGTTATTATATACTTCAGAATGCGGTTATATACAATATATTGCATTCTTTTAATAATAGAGCATGTAAAACAACGACTAAGGTGCACTGCGAACGAGCCCTTAAGGTTCTGCTGATAATATATTTCCATTTGCTACGATTGAAAGAAAATGAAGATACATGAATTATGTTAACTATTCAAAAGTAAAAAATAAGTCCATATCATGTATATAATGATGAAAGATTAAATTATAACATAAAAGAAATTATTTATTTCGTGAATTTTTATCATCTCTGAAACTCATTAGGAGAAATTGTAAACCTTAAGGGATCGTTTGCATCGAGTACATTCTAGTCTTCGTTTTTGGGCTATATTTAAAAATAAAGCATTTAATCCATGTACCAGAAAATTACAAACATTCATGAAGATTATTAGTCCGTTTTGACAGAATTACACTATGTCCAGATATCGTCTATAGAATGTAACATTGCATCAGTGTGCTGAATATAATGCACCTCGGAGATTGAGGCTAAAACTAAAACAAAGACAGAATAGAACTCGTTGAATACTCAGATTAAAATTCGATTTTAGGGATTAGTTATTTATTATTAATTTAAGGCTGCTTCCTCGCGTTAGTTGAAACAAATAAAACTGTTTCAATTATTATTTGTTTTCGTGTTATCATGCTGTAAGTTTAACAATTGTTTATATGTATTCATGCTCCATGATGAGGAAAATAAACACATGCTTCCTAATCTTCCCTGGGTTTTCTTCATTAACTATGAAAAATTAAATGTAGGGGTTCGGTTGTAGACAATTAGTTGTTTTTGGCTCATAACTTTTTAGACATTCGAAGAAAGTAAATTGATTCTGTCGACTAGAAAAATTTTGTGAAACATTTTGCTGTAATTTATTGCACTCAACATTTTTTTTGTTCGGTTTTGTTATCGTTACCACCCTGGTCACCCTTGACGAATTTGAATGAGTATCTATTGATTTCAAAATCCTGCAAAATCAAAACAGGCGGTAAAAAATGACATGGGCTTAATAGATGTTTAAATAGAGTTCCAAATTCAGTTTGTGGTGCTCAATTCTTTGTGAATGGATCCCTAAAAAATACCAATCATTTGTATAAAAATGTGTCGGGATACTTATTGTTCAGTTGTGTAAAATACTTGCATTCTCCCTTGAGAATACATGTACATTTTGTAGATTAAATAAGAACATTTTTTCAGATCGTTTTTCTAGTTCTGAGTTAAACAAAAATTTTGTAACTTAGTAACTTAGTTATGTAAATGATATAATGATGATTACATAATTATTGTGTTGGCTGGGTTCATAGTTATCTCTTTACCACATATAATATGATTATAAACCAATTATCAGCCAATTTATAATTTTAAGAAATTACTTCTATAATTTAGTAGGTGCTCTTTCTTTCCTGCAAATCTTATTTTAGTCAAATAATCCAACAATAATACTTTTACTTTATGCACATAAAAAATAAAAAAATATCGAAATAATAAATATTTTTATTTATAATTTAGATATAATGAATATAAATAGGAAGAAATAAATTAAGGTTTATTATTAAGTTTCGAACGATTTTTTTTAGATAATGCATGATAAGTAAGCATTTCCATTTACCAACATATGCGGTAGCTGTAACTGCCTCCATCTACTGTTGATAAATTAAGATAATAAGTGGCTGGATTATACGTACTAACATTCGATATTATTGTAATCCTGTTTATCCGATGTATTATTTTAGGATGCTTTGTAAAACGGGTTATAAATTATTGATAACTTAGTATCTAAAAACTATACAGTTTGATGTTAAATTAAACAAAAATCAGGTTATTAATTTTTAGTAGATATTTGATCAAGTAATTCATATTTAGTTTTCAGTCAGAATCCAGCACTTCTATTTAGTAATTTTGGTCATTTTTATTAAGCAGTTATTACTTTAGTTACTTTCAATATTAGAAATAAATTTCTTTAATATATTTGATAAATACATTGTTTTGCAAGTTTGAAATATCCTATTATTTAATTTGTATCTGGTTAATTTTTAAAAAATATTTTCGGCGGATATTTCAATACGTTAGAATATAGATAATATATGCAAAGCGGACATTTTATAGTACAAAATGTTCCTGTGTATATTCCCAGTTTTCATTAGTCAAAGAATCTCTTTTTTTATCCTACTTATTGCTGTAAGTACGAATTCATATTAGAATAATTTGTGGTAGTAAATGTCTGGAATTTTAGACTTTTTCAAAATACAATTATTATGAAAATATGTTTTGGCCATAATTAATTTACATCCTCCAGGGAAATTAACAAATTTTCTCATGTTATGATTAAAATGTAAATCATTTTTATTCTGCATTTGTTGTTTATACATCGTGAAAGAAATGTTTCAATTCAATTAACTGCATTAACTAATTTGTATTTGCATTAGTAGATGTGTTAGTTGACTAAGCTTCATGTCGAGAACTAAGAAACGAGATAATCAGTATATATTTTTACTGATAGCTAATGTAGAATATGTAAGCGCGAAATTTATGCACTTTATTCGCGTTAACATATATGATAATAACCTGCAGAGTGTCATTGGAATCTTATTACAATCTGTTTCAACATACAAAGACTTACATTTTTGTAGAAACTTTTGTAATAAATATAATAATGAAATAAAAAAATATCTAATGAAATTATTATTATATATATTATTATTTTACAGAAAAAAATCTAAGGCACAAGCAATTTTAATACAATGTATGACGAGACGTATAAAATGTGCCTCGAAAAAATACTAGAACGATTATTAACAGCAATCAAATTTGAAAATGTATATTTAGAGATAATAACTATACAGAAAATAACTATAATTTAATTTACTAAAAAATGTGAAATAATTATAATAATATTCATTTTTCGTGTGAAATAATCAATATATTTTAATTTGTATATAGTAATGGTAGATGCATTTATTTCTACAATCTCTAGCATCTTAGACTGCTTATTATCATTTCTATTTTCTGATTCTAATTTCGGTACTTGCACGGTGACGTGACATCTGGAGCACATGACATCGGACCCAAGCGTAATATAACGACTTTGTACGTATTTTCTGTGAAAATTATACCTTTGTTTTACAAATGTTAGTTATTTTACGTCGTAAAAATATATTTACACTTTTTTACTATTAGGATATTTATAAAAATACCGTTTTTGTTGACTAAAAGTACTTAAGTTATTTTCTTAGAAAGAAAATTGAAAACTAATGGAGAAACAAATTCTGATAAATGTAGTTCAAATATGGTAATAAGCATCTATTTTTAATAAATATCACAGAAATATAAACGTCAGGAACTGTTTAGTGTCTAATAATGAAAAGTAGAAATTTTATGAACGGTTTAATAATGATTTGAATATTTTACGAAAGTGTTCTCATGAAGCGTATTCAAGTGAAAAAAAGTCTGGGTCAGTCTTGAAAATCGCTTAGCCAGACGTCCAGAGACTGCTTAAAATATTCTCGTTTGTACAACAATTCTCCTTTGTATTCTCGTTTTTATACGGATAACCTGATCACACTTGCAAAAATTATATTGACTTACAAAATGTAAAAATGACGTATTTTGTCAAAAGACGTTAGTGAATTTAAAAAATTGCTCGTTTTCAAAAAGTGAAAATCGAATACATAAAATTGCTAATTCAATATTTCCACGTGCATACAAATTATAAGCATACCTGTTTTTATATTTATTATCTAACGGAAACGCACACTCATAAAATTTGAATTAAAAAATATCGCAAAAAATCACCAAAAAAATCTTGACAAAATCCAAGATATAACAACGTAAATTCTAGGAACTGTTCGTTCTTAGCATATTTTGCAAAAAGCTCATAGTTTTTTTAGTTAGAGAAATTTCCTAAATTTCCGGCATTTTTTTTAAAAAGTTTGACGCCATATTGTAATCCCTGATGGATGAAACTAAATTTTGAATCCGGAATATTGAAGAGCGACTTCAAAAACATTAAAAATGGAGGTATATATAAAAATTGTCTAAAGCTATTGTTACTAAATTAATCATACAAACAGTAAATGATAGAAAACAATAGTTGAAAAAATTACAAAAATATTCGTTACCCTTATTGCCATTTGATAAAATAAAATCTTTACACAATCCTGTGTATATTTTATTATTTACGGAATTCATTATTCTAAGCATTTTTATTCAGTTTTGCTCTTACCGTTTTCCGGCTCTTTTTTTAAAGGAAAGAATCTAATATTTCTAATATCCTTTACTTCTCTATTTGTGATTTCTCCGTTATGAATATACTTCAGAAATGTCACCGGAATGAAATCCCGGATTCCAATAAATTAACAAAGTTGTTGAATTGATCGTTGTCATATTACCAAAAAAAGAAAAAAAGCTCCCAGTGATGTTAATTGTTATGAAAAGCCGAAATAACATTACAATATATATTAATTAAGACAAAACAAATTGTAGGGATTCGGATTTTAATCCAAGCTCCCTGTTGGATTTGAATGTGTAATGGAAGTTTTAAATTTACTTTCAATATTAACCTTTTGTTGCAGGCAGAAGCTACGATACTGGCACCTTATGTTTTTTAGTTTTTTCTTTATAGCGTGAATATTTTAAGCTCTAGATTGCTCTAGCCTTTTTTACTAGAAGTCTGGATGTTTACTGAACAAGTTCCTCAGTTCAAAATGTAGACTAGCATTGTATATAATTATTTATAAACAACTAACAATGAAAAAATATAGATTTTTTAAATTAAATTCGTCGGTGAACTCATATTACACAGAAAATGCCACCCTAAACTTCGCGTATTTTCTGGACCTCAAATTTGGAGTTGCATGTATGTGAAATGAAAGTATATGACAATAGAATGTTCGTGAAAAACTTTTAGATTGGGCGTGTATCTCAATTTTGAGGTAGGGAGCGTCCAAGGAAGAATATTATCGCAAAAAAATGCATTTTTTGAAAATTTTTAATATTAATCGAAATAATTCAAATGTTTAAATTTCAACATTTTTGGAATATTTTGAAAATTTGAATTGTTTTTTTTTTATATTATTTTACGTCGACTTTTGTGAACCCAAATGGGACTAAATCGCGACGGGGCCTACAGTTTATGAAGGTGGAATCTGAACCACCTGAGCTTTGCCGTTATTAGGCACTTATAAACAAATATAGAGGTGTCCCGATGACAGATCGCAGAGGCCGAGATCGAACCAGGGTTTTCTGATTACGAAGCCGATACTCTACTAAATGAGCCACCGCCGCTCCTTGAATTGGTTTGTTGAAGAAAATCTCTCGAAATTCGTTACACCGTTCTGAACAAATAGTGTCTCTTTGTAAAATGTCTATTTTTGTAAATAAAAAATGTCTTTTAAAATAAATACAGTTTTTGCAATACTATACTCCCTTTGACGCTCCCTACTTCAAGATTGAGATAGATGCTCAATCTAAAATATATTTCCCTTTACCTACGTTCCGACTTCAAATTTCAGATTTTGAAAACAGGCGATTTTTTGCCAATTGTTAGGGTTGCTCGTTACTGATATTTGGCACGCAACAGTTTTTGTGGTCGCTGAGGGAATACAACATTTCCAAATTTCTCTTTCCCCAGGGAAAATGAATTCTATATAATTCTATAGAATGATGTATTATTATTATATAAAGTACTGGAGCTAGTCCAATCCCGTCGTCATTGGGCAGAAACTCGAACTCTCTTCGCGTTACTCCTAATCATGGATGCCCAATTTCATTCTATTTCGAGTGGTTTGGTGACACTCACAGACAATATGAGTGGTAGTTTTGTCGGCCTCCCTACGGTTCCTGATTTTATAGATGCCCTCGGAGATCCCCGTGTCCGGTGATCATGGCAACCAAATCCTTTGCTGCCGATCTATTGGTCGTCAGGAATAGCGATTTCCATTTGCGGGTCAGTTTTCCGCCAGTTTGGCCTGTACACACCCTGAGACAGTATCCCAACTCCGTCGGTGTTGAAATGTTACCCTACGCTGAAATGCTTCCATAGCAAGGTTGATACCTATACCCCGGCCCTCTTCTTTTAGGGACGTTTGTAATAATGTTTAATTACACTGTGCTGCAAAACCTTTTTTTTTTGCGAATGAAATGCCACCTAGTGTTTTTGAACGGATTTTTCGTGCTAAAAAAGATGGCCTTGCTTGAATTTTCCTTTCATGGCACATTTTCGAGAAAAATGTGGTTAAGTGTGTCAAAAGGTGAGTTTTAGCACTATTTCCATTGTCTTTGTAGCAAAAAAGAATTTACTGTTGAGAATCGCAGGATCATTTCCGAAATATTTTTGTGCTAAAAACGATGGTGCTGGCAGAATTTTGCTATCACTTCGATTTTTCTAGCAAAGTGATGTTAAGTGTGTCAAAATGTACGTTTTTGGCACTATTTCCGTTGTTTTTATAGAAAAAGAGAATGTACTTTGGACAATCGCAGCATCATTCCCAAAGTATTTTTTTGTGCTGAAACCGATGGCGCTATCAGAATTTTTCTATCGTGTTGCATTTTTGAGAAAAGTTAAGTTTTGTGTGTTAAATGTGCTTTTTTCATATTTCTTTTCCCTACTTTCATATTTCAATATTCTATATTTTCATACTTCCATGTTCCATATCTCCATATTTCTATATTACGAGTTTGTCATGGCAAAAGAGAATTGACACATTTAATTTTGTGTAAATCCGTCACGTTGGTTCCAATTTGAATTTCGAAATTTTGTAATATGCGAGCCTGAAAATATCCAAGTGTCTACATTTCAGCAAATCTGACGCGATTTTTACAAATTCGTACACCATATTGGATCCGCCATTTTGAGTTTTAAGAAGCTGACGTCAGATTCGAAACAAGTGACCCCGAAAACTCAAAGTAACACTTTTTACATCGTTTTCAGAAGAAAAAAAACCTGGGAAATGATCCTGCGATTTTTCAAAGTAAACTCTCTCTTGCTGCGAACAAAACAGAAATAGTTCCAAAAGTCACATTTTAACTCACCTGACCTCATTTTTTAGAAAATGCGATGTGTTAGGAAAATTCTACCAGCACCATCCTTTCAGCAGAAAAAAATACTTCGGAAATGATGCGATTACCCAAAGTAAATTTCCTTTTGTTACAAAGTCAATCGAAAAAGTGCAAAAAAAAACGCAACGTCATCTTTTGATCTAAATCGTGACATCACCCTCTTTCTGTAAGATCGAAAGGATTTTTTATTGCCACACCGAGACACAACCGTCTGTATTGCAAAAGCGAAATAGAATCTTGTTGCTCGCGTCCGCTGGTATAAACATAATTTAATGATAACTTGTTGATTAATACTAGATTTTTTTTGTAATGTTTAGTGAGTTAACAATATTTCTCTCAGATTACGGCTTACCAAAAAACGATGTTATATCCAGATAAATGAGAGAAACGTTCAAAGGATGCTTCAATACAAAATAAAAACGTCTTATGTCTTGCTTTGTCTCCCAGTACTAAACATCACAAAATCGATGTTAACTAACTCGTGTATTCTTAACCCTTTCAGCACAGCGTTCATCATCTCACAAATTAATTTTATTGCGAATTTGTGCTTTCTTACTTCGACAACCTGATTGGTAATATAAATACATTAATGTTTGTCATTAATCGTGGGGTTTATTTTTTTGTATGTTGGAAGTGACGGATCCAAGATGGTGTGGATTTTTCGTAGTCGTTGATTATGAATCTGATTTCATTTTTTCAATATATTACAACTATCAAATTATAACCTCAATTTTACTAAAATCAATACAACGAAAAAAAATCATTTCAAGCAAAAAACAGTACAATTAACTCCATCCATACATCTTTTTGAATTGTAACCAATATTTTGTTCGTAGATGAAAGCATTTTATTTTTTTTCGTGTAATTTTTGGTATTCGGATCCCTAAATCTTAAATTGGCCATTTTTTATTTTGAAAATCTGATGCTGGATCTATAGTCAATGACTCCGAAAATATTCAAGTACTCCATTTCATGCTGAATCTAAAACTTATATTTTGTCTGTGCCATTTTGAATTTCCACAAATGTATAGGGAATTCATAATAAGTGACCGTGAAATTTCTGGAAAATAAAACTAAAATTAAAAAAAGACACGAACGGGCGGATAAAATAATACTCGTACGCCCTTTACACATGCGCACTAGCTAAATCATGCAGTCCAGTGAAAATCGACGACTTTCGACTGTTTTGCAGACATGCCAAGTTCGCGACTTTGTGCAGGTTTAACAAAAAAATAGTATATTACGATACAAGTGCGCGAAGTAACAAGTGTAACGAGTGCGAAATTCACTTACAGCGCATGTGTATCGTATTCTATTTTTTGGACTCCGTGAGCGCGCACTGATTTGACTGTGTGAAGTACTTCGCACACTCATTTCAGTGCGCGAAGTGCAGTGCGCAAATGGGTTACTTCGCGCACTAAAAATAGTGCGCGAGATTCAATTTCGCGCACGGAGTTGAAAACAGTAATATTCATGCTACGGTCATAAAATTGTACGGTCTTATTATGATCGATGAATCGAAACCTTCATTTTCGCCGATCCTCGTACACTTTCGGAGCATAAAATCAACTTTTACTGCCTTGTGATGAAAAATACTATTTCTTCATTGCAGACCAACCAAAACTTGTTGGAGTCGTACCAAATGTAATCACCATGCATTTCGTAAAATTTTAGTCCTAAAAAGTCCTGAAAAATTTCTTCCCAGAAAAAATGCATTTTCTGCCTATAGTTATCACCTCTTTGCGCCATTTTTACTCGTCATGTTCGAAACGCGGCGTTCAATTTTGTCTGGCGCGGCGGATTGAAGTGTTCAAATGCAAAACCGGAAATACACTTTGATCGGTTTGAGAGAGGCACATTTGGCAAAGCAAAAACAATGAGCGCACCGCGTAATCAGCCGTTGAACGTTTCTATTTCGTGGAACACCCTCCAGCTAAAACCGGTTGAATCGCCGCGTGTCGAAGTGCCGCGGAGGCTTTATATTTGGGACCCGACATAGGGAAAAAGAGGAAGAGAGCCATGTGTCAGGGAACAGAACAGAACGTTCAGACCTTTTCGCTCCCAGCCCCTCCGTAATATTCTACATGGACCCTATGTGTTCACCCCCGCGTCTCGTCACTCTCCTCAGACTGGCGGCTCAGCATCAGTACACATCGTGAAGCCGACCGAGTTTCTTGTCGGGCCGAACGCGATTCCTCAATCCTAAGCCGTTTCTGACAGAAAGGGTTAATTTTCGAAAATTCGCTAAGACCGTAACAGTGACATTGGATATGAAAGGCTGACTCTCAGGAAAATGTGGTGGAGATCGTTTTACATATTTTTAGGGGTTTTATCCCGGTTAGGTGAAGGTGAGATCCTGATACCTCCTTACTTCAATTTGGCCGAAGGCAAGGAAGTCATAGCCTCGGCGACGTGCGGATACGATACTCCAGGACCTGAATTGTACTGCAAACTAGTTGGTGCCAATTCTGACGAAAATGTAGTGGATAAGATTAATCTCATTCAGGGACAGGTTTGTTGCAATTCTTTCTCTATGATGTTTCTAGCTATAAGCTTTTCAAAATTAAGTTTAGGTGGAAAGTAGACAGATTAGCTGCTATCTTCTAAGTACCTTCAGAAAAAATTATAGTTGCTTTGTAAGCTTTTTGCAGTTGTTACTATCTAACTATCTCTGAATAAAAGGATAGGGCTAAGTACATCTTAAATGAAATGAATCGACTATGAATCCGGCTTAATCATTCAGATGCTGCCAGATCTGTGTTAAATTCCTAAAATATAACAGAATTCAAGTTATGTTCCAGTGTTAGAATTTCATTCTTGAAGTGCTGCCAGATCTGAAAACAATATCTTAGACTTTGAAATATTAATATTTTTAAAATATCTGAAAGTATGATTAGATTGACGAAAATTACATAATAGTTACTACTTACCACGATACAGAACTCATTCGCACAACTTTGAAGTTTCATCCAAAACTATCGTTTGATGTGGTGACTTTTCTAGTTTCATTTCTTTATAAGCTTCATATCTGCTAATGAAATAATGCAGGGTACCTGGATCTGTAACATTCAATTTCAAATGTATTTTGCATTTCAATTCTCTACGAGTTTTTTAAAGGACTGCCTTTGATTTAAGTAAGACGTTTAAAAGTCATATCCTGAATAGAAATTTTCCATAACAGGACACTTTACTCTCCTAATATTTCTGGAGTTTGCCTGTGACGCATTGGAAATGTTTGTAGAAAATATTGTATTCCTATTCAAAGAGCTACTAAATATCCGATGTTCGCAGTATTCCGTTTTGAAAAAATTATACAAAAATTTAAAAAATATTACTTAAATTAAGATTGAAAGAAAAAATGGAAAATGGTTTACAGTAAGAATCGAACCCTACTACATTGTAATTCAGGAAGTAATTTAATTAAGAAATAGTTAACACTTAGATTTAATTAAAAAGTCTTCTTTCCCTTATATTCTAATGAATTTGTAAATTTAAACATGAAATAAAATGCAATGCCTAATAATTTAAGAAAATGTATTTAACTACTCTAAGCGGGAGACGTTAAAAGTATGAATGGGTTTGAATGATTTAATAATATCCCTGTTATAATTAATAATATATTAATAATTTAGCTGGAAAATGATAATGAATTTTGTAAGTGAGTAATTCCATTGTTCCTAATTTATAGATTTTTAAATGGATTGAGATAGCAGTAAACTGCATTTGTAATATTTAAAAAATCTACATTTTTGTTACTTTTTATTTTAAATTCGTTCAAAGATTGATAAGCGAAAGACCCTTTTTTATTTACATTTTTTTATGAATTATTTGCATTTTTTAAGATATCTATGACAATAGGAATTGTGGACGAGTAATTAAGTTCTAGGATGAGTGAGGTGAGGTTCGATTTCTACTCGGGGACGATTTATTTTAAATACTAAGGTATATTAAATATTGTTTTTCAATATTCGAAATCACTATAATAATCCAAAGGAATATACTGAAGTCAGACATTTAGTAGTTCCTGGAATGCAAATGTAATATATAATATGGGAATAATCCTAATGTTACATAAGAATATTCTAATGATACATAGAAATATTAAAGAGACAATGTTTGGTATTTGTGTTTGGATTTATGTCATATGCTTGTCATAGTTAAGTTAAGTTAAGTTAACAAATAATGTTTCGAGCGGTATACGTAATATAAAATAAATTAAAAAACAGGAAATACAGATTCAATCACACGGTTTGAATCGTGAAAACTTTTTCAAGTCAGATCACTTATTGTAACGAAAATTATTGTAAAACCTGAAATACATGTATACTATTATGGTTTAAATGAAGTCATAAAGCCAATGAGCGCAATATGATCAATTTGGATTGCATAAAAAATTTGGCTTTAATCCAAATGGATGTCATTTACCTAAAATTCTATTTGTTAACTTGAAATGTGAAAAAACACATATCATGCCACTTTTTTTTCAATAGCTTTATAAAAAACATTATAATTGCGATAAGTTTTAGGAAATGTTAAACATGTTAAAGAATTCGATTGATTTCTTACTAGTTATTAAACAATTGCTTAGTGTTCCCTATCGAGTAAATTAAAAATAATGAAAGATATTATAAACATTCATTACTTTTTCTTCGTATATTTAGCTTTCTAACGTCAAAAATCCTATTCAGAGGCATTTACAGACGTGTATTACAAAAATCATATTTCGCATGCAGAGAGGTTGGAACTATTTTGCGGATATTTAAGATTATTTTTTTTTAATAAAAAAGAAAGAAATGTTTATATATTAACCCTTTGAGAGGCGGTGACATATAAATTTACCCTGCAAACACGGAAAGCAACAGTTATATTATGGTTACAGTGTTGCATATATGTTACATATTTGTTACATAACTGTTACTTTTGTGTTTGCAGGATAACACTTACTGATCTCAATTTTTAGTTATATTTCCGATGGTTTGAATTTTATATAATCCCATCTATCCTTTCCAGAATCCAGACACTTGATAGTCAAAGTTACTAGAATTTGGTGAACGATTAAAATTCATTTTTGTATATGTTTGTTTTAAATAATTAACATGAAAAAGTGCGTATTTTAAGTTGCAGTTAAACTAGTTGTCGCAAATAATGTATTAAAGTATATTTTAAATACATTTTATATAAATTTCACCTGAAAATATTCATCTGAAACAAAATGGCAGACGATTCACAAACGAACTTGACAAAAGTAGTTTTGAGGTGGACAAGGTAGATGGTCAACTAAAATGAAACGAAAGTAAACACATGCAAACAAATTTTATTTTCTAATAAATTTCTTCAGGTAACGATGTCGAATTTATTTTATATTGATTTTAAAAATGTTTGGTTTAAACGATTAGAAGCAAAATAAAAATAAGCCAACAAAAGTGTGGACATTGAAAACATTAAAGGTGAGAAAATCGATTAATAATTAGCAGCCACCATAAAATCGTTCAGAATAACAGCATCAAAACTGCCATCTCTACGTTAATATTGTTACTCAGATTGGCAGAAAATTTGAAAACAATAAAAAATAGTTAAAACAAAATGTAAAAATATTTACTAAATAAAAACTAGACCCCCCCCCCCCCCCGCTGTATACAGCAGACTAATAACATCATCTGAAGACAGCAGACTCTAAAGATGTTGAAGATAAACAAAACGTTTTCAGAATGACGTTGTTGAATAGCAATTTCCCTTCAACTTTTAGTGTATTTCATTCGCACTGAAAAAATTGTGTGCCTTCTTGTTTTCACTTCAATCCTCGCGTAAATACCTCGAAATGTGGACTAGTACTACTGGAATATTTATCGATAATGCGCGATGTTAATTTCAAACCCCTATTTTAATGATTCAACAATGCAAAATAGTATTTATCTCAATATCATAAATACAAATTCGTTTCGCAAAAGCTTAGTTTCGAATTAAAAACAAAAAGCAAGGAATTCAAAGCTCATACTTTAATAAGATAATGCGAGATTCATAGGTTGTCAAAATGACAACTATTGTTAATGATGAACAATTTAGCCGTGAATACAAAAAAAAATTTATCTTTTATCGGCAACGTTTATAATATAAATTTACGTTTATTCTACAATTTATTTTCGGGTACGGATTTGAATTTAAAGGAGTATCATTGATTAATTTACGTGTTTTTTTTAAGTAATGGTAAAATACATCTTTTTTCTTGCGATAGCAAAATCCTCTTTGTCTCACACATTTATCATCAAACCATTTGAAGTTCGGAGATAATGAAGTAATGAATAATAAAGAATAAATTCGAAGAAAGGTGATCATGTAAAGGAAGTACCGTCTCTGCATTAAAGAAATATTTATAGTATATCGGAATGAGATGAGTTTCTTCTGAAAGCTTCTTTATTTAAAACTTACATTCCTCCTGTCTACAAAAAAGATACACAAAAATGCATTTATCTACAAAAAGGGACTATTGTCAATATTTCAAGATTAATTGCTATCAAACTACTCATAACGCTATTTATTGAGAAGATATTTCTAACCATTTCAATCACATTAATATTATTTTTAGGCTAAATTTCTTAACCTCTAATTAAATAAAATAGGAAATTGTAGATGTGGAAAAAGAGTTTTATTTTATTAAAATTATTTCCGAGCGTTTCATTTTTTTTCATTATATTAACATAATGAAACTGCATCTTCACGACACAATACTTTACGTGCATGTGAAGAAATCCAATCTTCAGTATCAGATGCTTCTCTAAAATGTCTAATGCAATTTGCATCTAAGATTCTTCACTTTTTATTTTTTAAGTAATAAAAATAAAACATCGGAATTTTATTCTTGTCAGTAATTTTTTAGATTCAATTGTCTAAAATTTAATTTTTATTACAATTCTCATTTTTATTTACTTATGTGCATTCTCAAACAAATTAAAGGTAAACAAGACTCGCATTTTGTTGATGAAACTTTTTTTCTGTACAAATATATTTTCTGATTATTCCGAAATAGTACCAAAATAAAATCGAGGATACTCAATTTCTAAAATTTTATAATAATATTTTTAGAAAAATAATTCACTATAATATTGTATTTACATGTTCAAAAATTGTATCTTTTATAACATTGCAATAAAGGCCATTAAATGATTCCAAATTTAAAAAATGCATTTTAATTTATAAATTCGTGTTAACAACAACTATTTTCAGCAACAAGCAAATAAATTTATTTAATTTACCGCAACGAAATACAATTTTTTTAATACTCATATCTAGCAACAACAACAAGTCAATAAAAAATGTATACAAAAAATGAATTGCGAATTACTGATTGGACGACCTATGGGTTTAGCAAATTTGAACTGGCTACCAAAACCAGTCTAGATGTCTCGTTAATGGGTTCGACGAATGGAATTCAACAAATGGATCCCATCAGCTTCTGATTTAGTCCGTTCCAAAAAAGACCGTGGAAACAGTTCACTTTTCTAATTAAAGGTATAGCAAGTATTAGGGTCTTTTACGGAGCATTAGTAGAGCCCTAACTGAAGCTAATGAAAACGAGATTTAATACCACAATCTGCCGAAGAATCAATTGTATCGTTATAAATTTAATAAAAACTTGAATTTGTTACTGTTTTTAAGTTTATAGAATTATTTCATTCGCACAATAAATTCCTCACTTTCCAAACACAATGTAAATTAGTTAATTGTAAGAAATAAGTAGTTAGACTTACTATCTATATGTTTGTAAGCCTAACTACATATTTGTTGGAACAACCAACTATTTTTTGGTGTATAGAATGCAGTATTACAAAGAAAGGAATGCTTAAACCCAGCGGTATTATGTTTATTTTAAGATGTAAAATCATACTACAGTTTTTGTTAATGGTTTTACATTATTGTAGATGCATATTTTTGCAAATAATGATGAATTTTCATTAAACGAAGAATTTAATGACAAATTATTCAGGTTTTGAAATTTAAAAAATACATAAACATAAAATATAAGTATTATTAATATAATAAGTATTTATTATATTATTGACCATTTGATCAGATAAATAAGTGGAATGTTACGGAAATTTGTGACTATAAATGATAAAAATTAGAACCACTAGAATATAAGTTAAATAACGATGAAAATGTAATTATTTCAAAATAAAATCAAATGTGGCAAATAATAATATTATATTTTATTAGAAATTAAAAAAATTAATAAGACGATAAGGCCGATAACAAAACTTAAAAAAATATAAATATATACAGATTGACTGGAAAAATTATTCGGAATTATTTTCATAAATTCAAACAGGTCATTTCAGAATGAACGACTTTCAATATCTGTCTTCATAACAGTTTTTAAATTTGACGTATTACTTCCGTTTAACGATTGTAAATAATCTTTGCGCCTTATAATATGCTGCTTAAAAATTTGTAAAATACCGATAAATTCTGATTCATGGTGTCGATATGTATATGCGAAATGAGTATACTGTCATATAAACAAAAGCTTCAAAAAATACGAAATTTTAAAATAAAGAATAACAGAAACGTTTAAACCATCTAGTCTAGTTATAGTCCCCTATGGATGGATTTACTTAAAACTTGATGGGATTTGAGGGTGCTGATTACGAATATAGAATTAGATTTTAAACATTAAAAGTGGCGAATGTAGTATTGGCGAATCAGTTTTAAACAATTGTTTTCATTTGCTTAAAACTTGCCTATTTTAAAAACTCCCCATTTTGAATTTTTAAGATTTGACTGACGATTCGTAATCACCGACCTAAAAAATAACTGAGTGGCAAGTTTTTATCAATCATAAATACTTTTTACAAACTTTTGAAAAATTTGTCCACCATATTGGATCCGCCGTTTTGAATTTTTAAATTTTGACTCCAAATTTGTCATCAACGATCGCAAAGAAAGAAAAAATAAGTAGCCGCAGTATTGAAAAACTCAAATGTTTTTAAAATGGCTAAGATATTCCATAACTTTTTTGACATGAAATATCAATATTATACATATTGTTTAAAATAATTATAATTGATTGTGTAATTTATTATTTTTTTTATACCTGGTAGTAGTACCATTTATTAACGAAAGTAGTAGAAAGTAATGAACAATTCGAAAAAGGCTTTAAAATATTTTCATGAAAACTACAAACTGAACTGCAATGCTTATTAATTTTTGGTTTTCCAATATACATTTCGATTATCTCTTAAGTGTCTTAAAAAAAGTAATTTACAATATTTGCCTCTAAGGCACGAAAAAACATGTTAAAAGTGAGGGCAAAGTTGTCTTAAATTAAGGGACCTATTTGTGCAATACATCTGAATCAAAATAAGCATTATAATGAAACGTATGTTGATAAATACATAAATCAATAATATATTTTATTAAGACCGAAATTTTGAATACTTTCATGCGACATAATATGAATGTTCTCTTTCTCTATGTACAACAAACGTATTGAAAAATATCGAATATGGTACGCGCTTAGAAATTACCCAGAGTACTTTTCTAATTATGGATTAATATTCTTGGAGTAAAATCGAAAATACATCCACTTTCGAAATACTTTTTCCAGTAAACCAAACTGGATTGAAATAAACTTTAAATTTGAGTCTTTTGAATTGGGATTCTTAATTCGGGGTAACGAATTAAGATAGATTTGATTGTTAAGGATTAAATTATTTTCTATTTATGCTGAAAGATTTAAGTGTATACCTATGTTACATTGAAAGCGATAAATCAATCTCTACAAATGTCAACATAACACTCAATTGGTAAGAAATAAATTTAATTGTTCAATGTATCTGAAAAATGAACATAAGAGACATTTCGCGATACTTTTAATATTCAGGAAATTGTACATAAAAATTATAAATTTAGTATTATTGATGATCAAAAAATTTATTTTTACATGAAGTGGATGTTGGAAAATATCACACAATAGTTTTGGTTGATGGAGAATAATAATTTTGTCAAGAAAAAAAATTTAAACTACTTTATTTTTAAAGATTTACGTAGGAAACTATCCTACATTTTTTGTTTTTCGCACGAAATAAAAAATGTGCTTTTTCAAAAAGGGACCACAACAATTTTTCGGTACTATCTCCTGATACTTTTTTTTTTATATTATACTTTTAAAATGTGTAATTTGCGAAAGGGTGCCTATCTTCTGAAATAAAATATAACATCAAAAATAGAGGAAACTAAATTTTCATAAAAATAATTTTTTAAAAAATGTAAATTGTTTTTGAAAACAATGAGTGTTTTCTCTTCATATTTACCATTCAGAGTACATTTTTTAAATTGTCGTGCCTTTTAACCAGAAGAAATTGTTGGGCTGTAAAAATCATTTCTCTGTGCGCCCCTCGTTTTGAAAACTCTTATTTTTTTCCGGCACACCATTAATACAATTTGAAAACCCACAAGACGCATTGCCTTTCATTATTTGATATATTTTTCAGTGTACGTTACAACTCCCAAGTCGCTAAAAGTTACCACTAAAAAACAGTTTAACAGCTAGAACAAAAAAAAATTAATTATTTTATATTATGTTATTCATTCCTTTATATTGGTAGTACCATTTAAGTTGTTACATGACTTCATAATTTGTACTTAAATATAGCTATTTGCAGCTCTTAAAATAAGAGTTCAAATTAACATAGCATCCCACATTATAAAGTATTCAATTCAAACTCAAAGAACATTACGAATTCTATTTACTGGAATTCAAAGCAATTGACTTTACCTCCCATCTTGTAAATGATTTCAAGCGAATAGAGAATTGAAATAGATTTGCTAAAATAATGAATCCGGATTGGCGAGTAACAAGTTCAATTAATTTAAATAATTCACTATCCATTTCCGGTTAGTGGGTTCTACTTTGTCGTATTTTCTTATTTCTTCAGGTCCATGGTTTCATCGAAATTTTGAGGTCAGAATTTTTTACTCTCAATGAACTAATTCCTTTTTTTCTGATATGTACATTCAGAATTAAAAATATTTCTCAGTCTAAATCATTTCATAAGAAAGTATTGACGTCTTCCCTTAACTCGTTATAGTAGCAATTAAAAATACAAATTGTTCATTCATGGCACTTGATTCCAAATGATGTCCCGATCATAAGTTCCTTCATTGAAATGGGATCCGCCTCGGATGTGAGATGTGATCTCATTGCGGCCCCATCAAGGGGAGTAGAAACGATAAGACCGATATATGTGACCTTTCGATAACTCTTAGATTTCGTTCTTCTTCGAAATTCTTGCGTGCTATTAAAGATATTCCAAACTTGCATAATTGGATAATGAAGCCACATTACGTTTCCTTAGTCATATATTATCCATTTTTATTTTATACATTTATTTTATACTTAGACTAATTTTAAACTTAGATGATGTTTCATTTATAAAATACTTTACAGACAATTTTTTTAGAGGTCCGAGTAATCAAACTATTAAATAGTTTGCAACAACACAATCGTCACCATTCTATGATGTCAAAAAAGTAGATTAGTTACTCTGAAATATGTTACCAACACATTTAATGACTTTCTTATAAACTTTAAAACTTTTCTGTATGTAACACTGTCATAAACATTTAATTTTTTTGCTGAAATCGCATAAAAAATTACAAAACTATTTTTGAAAACTTTTCTCCACTGTACAGTAATATTGTATAAAATATTCACTAACTTTTAATGACTATTTACAAGGTGCATTTTCATTCTACATATTTCATATTTACATAGATTAATTTAATTATACGTTTGTTATAATCAATAGTTATTTAATAAGATGTATAAGATGAACTTAATTTAACATTTAGATATAAATGTATTAGTGTATAAAATATCGAAATAAATTTATTAAAAAGGATACTTTCTTTTTAATTTCAGGTTTGCGATTATTGCGATCCTAACATTCCTGAAAAAAATCATCCTGCGGAACATGCGGTCGATGGCACGGAAAAATGGTGGCAATCGCCTCCTCTTTCTAGGGGAATGAAATACAATGAAGTTGATTTCACGATCAATTTAGGACAGGTATACATTTCAAAATTAATTAAAGACAAACAACAGTGGAAAATTATTAACGTTTTCTGTAATAAGATCTAAGTGAGATCTTTAATATTTCTAGACTTAATTTCATAACTATATGAAATAATTTTTTAGTAAAGAAAATTACAGTTGCTTCTAGTCTAATATTGCCGATAGAATAAAAATTAAAAATAAAATTTTCTTATTAATCCTCCTCGGAAAGGGAAAGTTTATTTTTGATTCTCAGCTCGACCAAGAGAACATTTTATGTGATAAATAAATTAATTTTGATGGAAAACATATTTGCATCGTTACGTAATTATTTCAGTTCCATACTCGAAATATTAGCAAATATTAACATGTTTACTTTAATTTATGACCTGCTGACATATACTTTTAAGTAGCATGGATTATATTCCTAAATGTTATCTGAAATTATGGCAGTATGTCATTTCTACAGATATAAAAAAAATTGAATCATTTTTATTTAATGCGTTTGTTGATTGGCATATTGTTCAAAATAGACAAGTAATGGTTAATTGTTATAATTGAATTTTACGTACGTTAATTTTATCCCAAAAATATGGGAATATTATTTTAAATGATTGTTCCTTGTCTGCGTCAGTGAAAAAGCGTGTTTATCTAGAGAGTCGTAGAGAACTTCCTGTCGAAAGAAGGTTTATCGTGCTTCCCACTTCGAAGGATGCAAATTGATAGCGTTGTCCACCCACTATCATTCAACAGAGAAATATGTGTTTATCATTTTCATTTTATATTTCTTAAAACAGTATATTTTGAAATTCAAATTTAAATTTAATCACTAATCGTAATAATTCCACTAATAAAATACTTCTACGATCATTATAGTAAATAGTGTAATAACTTTTTTTAATTTCACTTGTTCCATAACTATTTATTTTATGATGTGTATTATCTCGACATGATTATTATTTTAAGTTATTTAATGCAAGTCAACGTATCAACGTCAACTTCAGAAATCCATCGGATGATATAATGGGCGATCAGAATTGAAATTAAGTAAATAAAATATTTACAATAAATAAAGTTTACAAGAGGTGCAGAAAAAATAAATAATTTATGAAACAATGAATTGAAAGTTTTCGTTACTTGTCTTTGGCCGTCTTAATATTTTTCGATGAAATTAGTTCAATCCAGGGATTGAATCATGTGAAAAATCTTAGTATAGATTTCTTCTAAAAGGGCTTATTCCGCATAAATACAATTGCTCCAAGTCCAGGAATCTTGAACACGTGCAGCATAAGTACATAATGCGGACCAAAATGGACCTCACATCTGTTGCACAGGCGTTGGTTTTTTACGTCTCTTCTGGATTTCAAAAGTTACTCCGCAAAGCTTTGGGGGACTACCAAACGCTGAGAAAATCACGGGAAACTCGGTTATAGACGTGCTCGCACGTGCTGCTCAATTTCATAACGTTACACTGGAAATGGATACCCTTTAAAAACACACAGAAATGAAAAAAATAACAAATTATTTAAAAGAAATAACAGTGTATTAAAAAGTAATATTTTCAATATTATTAGAACTAGAATTAAGTAGACAAAAAATTGGATCATAATAGTTTAAAGAAACACTACTGGATAATCGGAGCGACTAATAATGTTGATTATTTAGCATGAAAAAAAGTAGATACAAAATTGTTAGTAATGAATGAATTTTACCTCTTAAGAATTTTTTTAAAAAGTAATAGTTTATTTGTTCGGAATTTGCAAATTTCTGAAGCTAACGTCAAACATGTGTATTTATTAAAAAAAAACTACTTTTCAGCAAAATTTGTTCGGTAAAGTTGTAGAGAATATTTTTTTCAACAAAATAAGCATTCGTTAAAATTCATTCATTTATAAAAATTTGTTAACTGGCGATAAGAAGAAAGTTACCGTATGATTTTTGGAACTTTTTGAAGCTAACGTCAAACATATCCATTTATTTAAGAAAAAAATGATTACTTTCGACAATTTCGGAATAATTTTAATGATCAGGTAAACAAAATGAAAAAAATCGTTGGGTAAAGTTGTGGAGAATCTTTGTCTCGACAAAAAACCTTTATTCGTTAAAAAATCCATTCATTCTTTAAAATTTGTTAACTAGAGATAAGAAGAAAGTTTGAGTCAGTAAGAAAAGTTGTTTAACAAATTGTTTTTGTAGGTCTTAATTTTTATTAATATCATTATTAGCGGAAGTTAAATTCTTGGAAACGTTATTAAATATGTTTCCCAAACGTACTATACATCAGGGTCTAACTATCTTAAAAAGAAAAAAGAAAAAAATGTCCGTATACTCTTCATAGGACACACACTTGTAACAGCATTAAAATGAAAAATTCTCGAAAATTCTCAAGTTTCTTGATGTTTCTACGGGCTTTATGCTGTGAAAGCTACTGTAATTCGATGCTGACATATGAATGTTGTCAGAAGATATGCACTATACGCACATTTTTAATAAGTAACATGATAACGGGCACAGTATTCTTTCGTTTAAGCACTAGAACAGCAATTAATATATGTAACTATTTTATCACAAGTAAAAAATTATTAGAATTTAAGTTTTAGCAAGAAAATTAATTAAAATTAATAGTAAAAAAATGTTGAATTATTAAATTTAATCATCATGCTTGCATTGGTTTCCAACAATGCAATAAATAGGATCTCTAGTCATTTTCTATAACCGAACCTAGAACAAAAATACAATTTGGAATAAAAATTACAGGAATTCCACGTGGCATACGTATTTCTTCAAATGGGAAATTCGCCTCGACCTGGACTATGGATATTGGAGAAATCAAAAGATTACGGAGAAACATACACTCCTTGGCAATACTTTGCAGAAACGGACAACGATTGTTTAACGTATTTTGGAGTGGACAGTGGAACAAAAATCACACGCGATGACAGCGTTATTTGCACTACGAAATACTCGAAAATCGTGCCTCTCGAAGGAGGAGAAATGGCAATTTCTGTATTAACCAACAGACCATCATCAAACCACTACTTCAATTCGACAGTTCTACAAGAATGGTCCAGAGCAACGAATATTAGGTTCCGTTTTTTGAGAACCCAGAAGTTGGGAGGTCATTTGATGTCAGTCGCAGGTCCAGATACCACCGTTACCAGACGCGTAAGATTTTACACTTGATGTTCTTACATTATTGTATTTTTCATATGAAAGACAGAAATTTGGAATTACAATTATAAAAAATTTACGTTGTGCAGTTTTTCTATTCGATCAAATATATAAACGTTGGAGGTCGGTGCATGTGCAATGGTCACGCGGACACTTGCGACGTACAAGATCCTACGACACCGAAAAAACTCATCTGCCGATGTCAACATAACACTTGTGGCTCCCAGTGCGAAACTTGCTGTAAAGGATTCGAACAAAAAAAATGGAGACAATCGACGGGTGTTTACAAGTTTCGTTGTGAACGTAAGATAATTTTAAATTGAATCGTTACAGAATATGAAAACGAAGAATTCTTTTTAATAAATGATTTTACAGCTTGCAATTGTCACGGCCATAGTGACGAGTGCGTTTATGATCCTGAAATTGACGAGAATCACCAATCCTTGGACATACACGGTAATTACGAAGGTGGCGGTGTTTGCCAAAATTGCAGAGATAATACTAAGGGAATCAACTGTCACATGTGCAAAGAAAAGTTTTATCGACCAGCGAACAAACCATTGAATGCGAGTGACGTTTGCAAACGTAAGTTCTTTTGAATATATAAGTCCATTCTCATCAGGAGTCAAACATAAAATAATACATATGTCCAGGAACTTTCGATTTTAATAGAGAATATTTTTATCAACAGCTTGCGTTTGTAATCCTAAATTTTCGACTGGAAACTGCCAAGATATCAACGGTACTTGCGAGTGTAGACCAGAATTCACACCACCGAATTGCGATTCGTGCAGTTATGGATACTACGGTTTTCCAGAATGTAAACCTTGCGACTGTAACTTAAAAGGAACTGATGGCTATCATTGTGAGGCAAAGGAAGGGGAGTGTCCCTGTAAACCAAATTATGCTGGGCACTATTGTGATTTGTGTAGTGAAGGGTATTACGACTATCCTAATTGTTTACGTAAGTGAATGCTATTCTTTTTGTTAAACAGAGTTGGGGTGAAATAAACAAACCGCGTGTTATATGAAGCAGATTTAATATTTCACTCCGTATGTGTGCGAGTACAAATATAAAGTCTCTATTATAAAACTAATTGTCTTTGCAGTTCTTGTCATTACTAAGCCGTCATCAACAAATAATGCTAATGCACTTTTTCACTATTAATCATACCTACGTAAACAGACGCATCCGACATACATACTTTAAATCCGAATCGCGACAGAAAATCTGAAAAAGTACGATTCCAGCATCTTGACGCTTGTTTAAGACCGTAGATGGATTTCTCTAATTTGAACACAAGATTGTCACTTGAGGTATCACTAGGTATAACGTCATACCCTTCTGGAATTTTCATATAGACGTCTTCTTCCAAGTTGCCATAAAGGAATGCAGTCTTGACGTCAAATTGAACTGTTTCTAAATCTTCATATGTACCAATAGCTAAAAGTACTCGCAGCGTATCATACCTAATAACAGGTGAGAATGACTCTTGAAAGTCGATTCCATACTGCTGACGAAAACCTCTGGCACACAGTCGTGCTTTAAATCGATTTTGTTTTCCTGACTTCATATGTTGCACCTTGAATACCCATTTCGAGTCTATGAGATTGCAACTTGTAGGTTTAGGTACAATTGTCGATGTGCAATTCTCTTCGTGTGATTTCAATTCCTCTTCAATCGCTCTTATCCATTGATCTGATCTGTCGCAGGAAATAGCTTCTTCGTATGTGCTTGGCTCATAAAACTCCACAACGTTGGCTTGGTATCTAACTGGCAATTTTAATTTGGACCGATCTCTCAGCCCTCTAGATTCGATTCCTCTTCCCCTATCGTCTTGATGTGGTACATTGTCAGTCGATACACTGGCCATTTCAGAACTGGCAATCTCTTCAGTCTGATAATCCTGTTTCTGAGGCTCAACATTCGTCTTGCTGTTGTCCTTTGATTCATCTAAAACTTCTGACGACTCTTTTTCTCGAATTTGCTCGCCTCGAGCTTTTTCATCTTGATCGAGCTTGTCCTTTGGCCAATCAAATGAGGTTAATCTTTCTTCAACGGATTCAGTCATCGTCGTATCGATATACTCTCTAAACGTCACATCACGAGATAGAATTATCTTTTTAGTCAACGGATCATATAATCTATAAATGCACGATTCCGCTTGATAACCGATCAACACAACTCTCCTCGCTTTAGCATCTAATTTTCTTCTGAACAATTTAGGGATATGTACATATATGCATCTGAACCAAATATTCGAATATGTGAAACATCAGGTTTCTTGCCCATCCAAGTTTCATATGGAGTTGTATTTCTATTTTTACTGTTCGCTATTCTATTCAGCAGATAGACACCTGTGCTCACTTCTTCGCCCCATAGATTCTTGGGTAAATTCCTGGATATCAACATGGTCCTGCACTTTCAATAATTGTACGGTTGTTACGTTCGGCTTGTCCATTTTCTTGCGGCGTGTACGGAGAGGTTGGCTCGAAACAAATACCCCTTTCTCGTGCATAATTCTTCATATTATCATTTATATATTCACGTTCTTGATCAGTACGTAATCCTCTCATGGCACGGCCAAAACGATTTGCCACTGACAACTCGAACTCCTTGAATTTGTCGAACACGTCCGATTTATGCCTCAGTAATAACATTATTAATCCGTTATGCATCCGTTTATTAATCGGTCAATCAAAATTGAACCAACACCTTGTACTTTGCAAGATCGATTACCCCCAAGATACACATGTTCTCCCTCGCATGGTGAATATTCGAAAAACCATTCCCGCCGAAAAGTCATATGTCGAGAAGCACCACTATCCGACAACCAGACGTCGGTAACGTCATATTTTAAAAACTCAACTTCCTTACCACAGGTCAATGTACTTGCTTTGTCGGTAACGTCGGCAACTCTTCCATTTTCTGTTGTCGCGGCAGAAGCGGTCGAAAATGAATTTGACTTGAATCCACTGGTTTTTTTATTTTGATCACTCGAAATATAATTATTTCTTCTAAATCGGCAATTTTGAGCGAAGTGTCCTGGCTTCTTACAGACGTAGCATGTTATTGTTTCCCTTTGTTTATTTCCAGGCTTCGTTAGTGCGTTGCTTGATTTGAAATTCCGATTGCTTCGATTTCCGTTACCAAAATTTTGACTCGTTACCAATGCGATGACCTCTGGATCCTTTTCCGTTAACCTTTTTTCTTCCTTTAACAGCCTTTCTTGTATAGCATGTCGAATTTTTGATTACGTTTCTATATTATGCCAAGCAGCAACAAACGGATCGAATTTCGACGAAAGCCCATCAATGATTTTCGCGATTATAGATAGCTCGGACATTGTTTCTCCATATCTTTTAATGCCCTTGCTTCATTCCGGATTTTTGTTATAAACTGCAATACTGTTTCTCCCGACTCCATTTTATGCAACCTGTGGAAACGTTGCAGCAATCCCAATTTGTTGGTCTCCGATTTTTCTTCGTGCACACTGGATAGTTGCTTCCAAATTTCTGCCGACGACTCGCACACAATAAAATTTTCCAAATGTTCTGAACTTATTGCACTTGCCAGTATGAACATTGCTCTTGCATCCTCTCTGATCCATTTTTCGCCTTCTGCATCGCTTTCCGGTTTCGACCTCTTTCCCATCACGATATCGTAAATCCCGTTTGCCGCACTAACACTGCCGTGATTTGAAATTTCCAAATTTGAAAATTGCATCCGTCAAATTTCATAACGTTATGCATATTAACTTCCGACATTTTTCAAAATATAAATTTTCGAATACAACAAAATAATTATTATGGAAAAACAAAAACTTTATTTTCTTCGGTGAGAAACTCCGAGTTACGTTTTAGAGGTGAGAACCGCGCGACCGTTGCGGTAGGCTGATCGACGCCGTCTGCCGAATTTCAAATCATGTACATTCGATACACACAGCGTATACCCACTAACGCACTTATGAACACATCGATTGTTCTCGAATAGAAAAACAAATAGCAGGATTCAAAATTACGATAAATACTTTAACACTTTTAACAACTTATTCAGAAAGAGTTTATCTAGAAAGATACCAGACGATACTAACTTCTTAACCCTTAACGTTTAAGTGTTAAACCAATTTTTTTATTTACAGTAGAACCTCCGTTATCGAATACGGTCGGGACAACGCGGGGCATTTAAATTTCCGTTAATGAATATTTGAGGAGAAAAAATCGACCCCCCACCTATACCTATATCTTTAGGAGTTACAGGGCATTATATATACATAGGCGATATTGTATCGATATGAGAATCGAATCAACGCGACGTATCGATACTCCATGTCGGCCATCTACAACATGGTGTCTAGAGTGGGGAGACTAACTGAGGGGAAATTATTCGTTAACGGGGGCGTCTGAATATTCGATAACGGAGTATTCGATAACGGAGGTTCTACTGTATCATCAAATGACACTTATAAATGATCGTTTTCAGCTTGTGATTGCAATTCTCTGGGTTCACTGCATAATGTATGTGACGTTGAATCTGGTAATTGCTCGTGTAAAGATAATTATGCAGGAAGAACATGCGATGTGTGCGAAAATGGATACTTCCAATATCCTTCTTGCAGATGTAAGTAACGTATTAAATAATTACATTTCATGACACTGGTGAAAGTTTCGAATAACATAGCTTGTCTTGGCCGATGCAACAAATAATTTTAGATTGTGACTGCGATCCGCGTGGAACCGAACCTGGAATATGTGACAAAGATAACGGTAAATGCCTTTGCAAAGAAGGTTACGGAGGACCTAGATGCGATCAATGTGTAATTGGTTATTATGGTTACCCTAATTGCAAACCATGTAACTGCAGTACCGTTGGTTCATCCTCTATCGGATGCGATGGTAGTGGGAAATGCTCGTGTCTAGTCAATTTTGCCGGACAAACATGCAATCAGTGCAGCCCTGGGTATTACAAATATCCGGAATGTATAAGTACGTAATACATTCAATTATATCTAATTATTACAATTTAATTATTAAGCTAGTAAATTATATGTATTATAGGTTGTAATTGTAACACATACGGAGCCATTGGAGTATCTTGTGACAACGAAGGCAAGTGCCAATGTCGAAGCAATTTTGATAGAGATCGCTGTGACGTCTGTAAAGAAAGTTTTTACAATTTCCCAACGTGCGAAGAATGTAATTGCGATCCAGCTGGCGTCGTGAAAACGTTCCAAGGATGTGGTTCGCTACCAATTGGCGAACTCTGCCAATGTAAAAATCGAGTCGAGGGAAGAATCTGCAATCAGTGTAAAGCATTGTATTGGAATTTGCTTCCGGATAATCCGGAAGGATGCCAAGGTATAAGGAGTATTTCACATTTATAATATGAGGCGTTGCGTGCAAAAACAACCTAACTCTGAAATCCCTATTTTAAGATAAATGTGTTTAAAGTTTTGATACTGTTATCTTACGATTTCGATAACATTTTTAAACAAAATTCTTTTACAGCCATAAAGTAACACTATTTGACACCCGAATCCAATAAAAATAAATATATTTTTGTTTTAAACCTTAATTTAACAATAAAAATAAAAGGGCAAAAGTTAGGTTGTTTTTGCATCCAACGGGTATTTTAAGTAAATTCTTTTATAAATTTCAAATAAAAACGGTGTATATTAAATTATATTAAATTTTATGGTGAAAAATAAAAATTTATTTATAAAATTACACATTTTATAAGGATATAACGAGCAAAAATGTTCAGTTTTCAAATTCAGATTCTTCATCGGATACAAATTCAGTGGATGATAAATCTTTTTCACTTCTTTTAGCTCGCGGTTGTGTCAGTCATTGACACATCCATTTTGTATTTAACAAAACAATTCCAGAATAAATAATTATAACTCTGCACGGGTGCTTATTATTCGCCCTCTTAAGTTTGCTACACGCGACTCCACCGGCGAAAAAATAAACTACTGAAAGGGGGATATGTGACACTATTTATATGGGGAAACGGGCTTATTTTGCGAATAGCTTTTCCAAATGTCATTTTTCAGCAAACTGATATTTCCAAATTAGCTATTGGCAAAATAAGCCCGTTTTCCCTTATGATTAGTGTCACATACCCCCATCTCAGTAGTTAATTTTGTCGCCGGTGGGGTCGCACACAGCAGAACTTAACATGGCGAATACTGATCGTCAGCTGTGCGCCGAGAGCGACGAGGGAGCCGCGCGCGACAGACTGTGCAACTTGCTTCAAAAGAATACTATTCATTCAAACAATAATGTTAATTGCGTTTATTTTAAACAATCTATTCATTACTAAGGATTCGCTGTATCCAATAACATCATTTACGGAAAAACAACCTAAGCCCGGTTAGGTTGTTTTTGCACGCAACGCCTCATATATACTCATGATTAAACTATGTGACATGAATTTGTTTAAAAAATTGTTGTTAATAATTATCAATTTATTGCCACTATTTAGAATGTGAATGTAACGTACCCGGAGTAATCGGTAGTATCGGCGAATGTGACACAAAGTCAGGACAATGTATTTGTAAACCTTCCGTAAGCAGCCGAGATTGTTCCGAGTGTTCTGAAGGATCGTATAACCTTCGAGAGAATAACTTATTCGGTTGTACTGGTAAGTAAAATAACTCATTGTTATAATAAACTTCATTGTTAGAAACAACATTTTTCTCTCTTGTTTTTAGAATGTGGATGTGACATCGGTGGATCAGTAAATCCTGTATGTAATAAAAGAACAGGACAATGTAGTTGTTTCGCTAGAATTACCGGACAAAAGTGTACAGAGCCTATGAAAGCGCATTATTTCCCAACACTTCATCAATTTCAATACGAAGCGGAAGATGGAAAAACGCCTCACAGTAATATCGTTAGGTTCCGATACGAAGAAGATGTTTTCCCTAACTACAGTTGGAAAGGTTATGCTGTTTTCTCAGATTTACAGAACAAAATTATTCATGATGTAGATATTCGAAAGTCGACTCTGTATCGAATGATCTTACGTTACGTTAATCTGAATAGTGAACCGGTTATCGGTTCAATCATAATAACACCAGACAATGATGCTGAGGTGGAACAAGAATTTAAGGTATTATTTAAGCCAACATCACAACCATCATTCGTAACGGTCGCCGGATCTCTAGGCAATACTCCTGCAGTTATGGTTATGAATCCTGGTCACTGGATCATTACCACTGCCATTGATAAAAGTCTTTTCTTGGATTACTTTGTTTTAATACCATCAGAGTACTACGAAGCCACAATTCTCACACAGGACGTAACAATACCATGCGAAATTGGATATCAAGAATTATGTCGCCATTTCGGATATCCCATTCTGGTGGACTTTGATTTTGTCATGGGCGCTAATGCTTACTCCGAAAGCAATGATATAAGACTTCCACTCACTGAATATTTCACGGATCGTGAAGCGCTTAATGAATTAGGCGAAACGGAATTACCGTTAATTAATAATCAACAGAATAAAATCCTCTTTGATTTACCAATTTCGAGTCCTGGTCTGCATGTCTTAGTTGTAACCTACGTTACTCCGAGAGAGGTAGAAGAAACCACAAAAGCTTTCGTTAGCGTGAATGGTGTTGATAACGGAACTGTTACACTATACCCATGCAAATACACAAGTATTTGTCGGCAAGTAGTTACTGACATAAGCAACAAAGTAGCTGTAATGAATTTGCCTGGAAATAATGTATACGTTGGTTTGACGGGAGAAACTGACTGCAACGTTGCCATAAAATCCGTTGTAGCAATTCCAGTTCAGCAATGGTCTCTTGACTACTTAAAACCAAAATCTGTTTGCGTACGGAAAAATGGTGAATGTGTGAAAGGAATATTTACTGATGCAGCAGACGCGAAAAAAGTAGAATTCGAAACAAATAATGAAGAACTTTTAACTGACATCTTCCCACAAGGGATCTATGACAATTCTTCAAAATTAATTTATCTTCCTGATAGAAATCCCCGTGTTGATATTCCTGTAAGAGTATCCGAACCTGGAAAGTATATTTTTATAGTTCAATACTACCAAACGGATTATCCGGAATTTGAATTAGACGTTCTCGTACAAAATGGCAAAACTTACGAAGCAAAAGTGCCGGTACCACATTGTCCAAGTAACAGCGGTTGCCGCAGTATAATCCATCAAACTGATGGTAATACGCAGTTCCAGCTGATCGAAAATGGTACAATTACCATTACTGAAAATAGTAGCAAAGGAATTTGGCTCGATTATATTCTTATTATTCCCGCCGATCAATACAATGAGAAGATTTTGAAAAAGCTCCAATTCGACCAAACAACTGAATTTATCAAAAAATGCGGAAATAACCACTTTTCCGTCAGTGAGGCAGACGATCCTTTCTGCCGAGAGTCTGTTTTTTCATTAACTTCTAATTATAATAGTGGTGCACTACAATGTCTTTGCGATGGAGAGGGAAGTAACAGTTACGTTTGCGAACCATTTGGCGGTCAGTGTCCCTGCAAACCCAATATTATTGGAAGACAGTGTAGTATTTGTAAAACTGGATTCTTTGGATTCCCAAATTGTAAACCATGTAGTTGTCCGAGTCCTGCTATTTGCGAACCGGACACAGGAAAATGCATATGTCCTCCTAGAGTAATCGGAGATCGTTGCGATCAGTGTCAACCTAACACTTACGGATTTGATGATTTCAACGGATGCAATGAATGTAACTGTTCACCGAATGGTGTTCTAGGTAGAAATTTACAATGCGATTTATTCACTGGCGATTGTCAATGTAAAAATAATATCGTCGGCCGTCAGTGCGACAAATGCGAAAATGGTTACCATCATTTCCCCTATTGTGATCAATGTAATTGTGACATTAAGGGAACCACTGAAAGAATATGTAACCAAGACTACGCTACTTGTGAATGTAAAGTGAATGTTGAAGGTACTCGTTGCGATAATTGCAGAGATGGTACTTTCGATTTACAAAGATCGAATGAACAAGGATGCACTAAATGTTTCTGCTTCAAAAAGACCACAAGGTGTGAATCCGCGAATCTACAACGAAGTTTCGTTTACAACATGACTGACTGGGAGGCTGTCTCATATGATGGAAGTATCAGAACGCTGAATCTACAACCAAGAATGCTTAATGAAACAACGGTAGAAATGCCCGTTAGTTTTTCTGATAACGACGTAGACTTACAGGAAGATATTCTATACTTTGCGGCTCCGTACATTTACGTTGGTAACAGATTATCATCTTACGGGGGTTTGCTTAATTACACTGTACATTACACTACGAACCAAGATGGTAATGCGGTTGCCGGACCAGACGTAATTCTCCAAAGCGATGATCTTGTTTTAATTTATAATGGTGACGAAGAACCGCCCTCGTTCACAAATTTCAGACAATCAGTATTACTCGTTGAAAATAACTTTGAAACAGAAACCAATGCACCTGCAACACGAGAACAGTTTATGACTCTATTACACAATCTTCGTGGAATTTATATCCGAGCGTCCTACTGGCGACCTTCAGTTTCAGTAATGTAAGTATTTTTGTACTGTACTAATTATTATTGTAATTGAGCAGTTTTCGAAGAGAAGAAGATGCTGGGGCTGACAAAAAACTTAAATTAACCACTTCAATGGTAATGGATCATATACAGTAGTCCTTCCCTTTCTAATTTGCCCAGTCAGGCAAGATGGCGGCCTTCTTCCCTTATTCTAATTTTACCCTCTCCCCCACTACTTAGATTTGTAGTCTCACTTTTGCCTCTTTGTCTTTTGTTGCGCATGCGCCGTTATTTGTAGAGTAGGACCTCTCTTATTCGAACCTCTCTTATTCTAATTGCCTTTCTTATACTAATTGTTCAGCCTCTCTTATTCTAATCGTTACCCCACAAGTCTTCTCCCACTATCACACGTAAAGTCAACGAAAAATATTGTCCACGAATCACAAGCTCGCGAGCAAAGTAAGTTGGGGTAAGGGGAAAATTAGAATAAGAGAGGTCGGCGCCATCTTGAAAAACTTTACTAATTAGAATAAGGGAGGTCCTACTGTATTTAGAAAATCCACACGTCAACACACGTAAGTGGGGAGAACGCGTAAGGGGAAATATTAGAATAGGAGAAGAGAAAAAATTAGAATAAGGGAAGACCTTAGAATAAGAGAAATTAGAATAAGGGAAGGAGTACTGTATGTACAAAAAAAATTATTGACAAACGGGGTAATGGATCATATGTGTACATTTTGCAATAACTTTACAATTCTTAATGAATTTGCATGAAACTTTGTATACCAAGATATTTTGGGTCGCTGAATCCGAATCTGTCGTCAAAATGTGAAAATTCAGAATGACGGATCCAATATGGCGGCTGCAAATTTGCTAAATTTATTAAAATGTGCGGCGCACATTTCTTTATACGGAAAACAGCTGATAATTGTTACTCGGAGGTTTTCGGGGTCGCTGATTACGAATCTGAAGTCAGATTTTCAAAATTCAAAATGGCGAATCCAAGATGGCCGACCGAAATGCCAAAAATTACCCAAACTTTATGAAACTGGGTTCTCGGGGGTTTTCGGGGCCGCTGATTAGAAATCTGAAATCAAATTTTGAAAATTCAAAATGTCGGTTCCAAGATGGCCGACATAAATGTAAAAAATTTACTTGATTTTGATGAAAGTTGGTACTCGGGAATTTTTTGGGTCGCTGATTATGAATTTGAAGACAGATTTTGTAAATTCAAAATGGTGGATCCAAGATGGCCGACATGAATGTGAAATATTACTTGATTTTTTAAATGATTAATTAAATGTTAAATGATATATTTTAGGAAAAAATGGAACCCGTGTTTCACCGTTTTTCGATATCTTAAGTACAGGGCTGTACCACTTCTGGAACTTTTTTTTTTTAAACAGCTACCACTGAAGTGGTTAAAACTAATTCTTCGCCTTTTCAGAACCAACATCTTCTTTTATTTCATTAGGTATTTTACAATGGGATGTTTTTTTAATATTTTTTTTCTACCTAATGACAAACGAGGATTTGCCTTACTGACGAGTCCACACGGTTGCCTGGGACGAAACGTGTTTTTTACAATAGACAATATTAGTTTAAATCGTCGACAGAGGGAAATAGAACCCGTAATTAATTAATAACGTTTAAGCATATATATTTAACAGTAGAAAAGGTTCGTTTGGAGACGATTCATACTCCAATAAATTTTTTTTACTACTTAATTTTTACTCACATTTCGTGTTTTCCATTGAAAACCATTGAGGAATTTTTCTTATTTGTATTTTTTGTATGGTGACCGTAAAAACCAAGAATTATTTATGAATATTATGAAAATTGAAAACAAGCGGTCGAGATATTATATTTGTTGCTTATGCAATTGTTTACTTTATACAAACGAGGATTTATGTTAGATTACACTGATTGCAATAATATGAACTGGTATATTTATGTTTGAATTGGGTCAGGTTATCTGATGTTGTACTTGACACAGCAGAAGAAGCATACGGTCGTATACCATATTATGAACGCGTAACAAGTGTCGAGAAATGTCACTGCCCAGTCAATTACCAAGGTCTTTCATGCGAAGAATGTGCTCCAGGTTATTACAGACGAGAAGGACCTAACGGAGCCCACTGCTTCCCTTGTCAGTGCAACAACCATGCAGATACGTGTGACGTAGATACAGGAGTTTGCTTGGTAAAAAGACTTTGAATTAAAGTATAGTGCAATTATTCAATATTAAGAATGGTATGTAGTAGAGTTTTATTTATAAATTTTAGAATTGCAGAGATGGAACAACGGGAGATCATTGTGAGATATGTCAAACGGGATACTATGGAAATGCCACGATCGGTTCTCCGGGTGATTGTTTAATTTGCGCGTGTCCATTGCCAACTTCGACGAACAATTTCGCCACGGATTGTGAATTTAGCCCTGATGGGACCAGAATCAGCTGTACATGCCTTCCAGGTTACTATGGAGCCCGTTGTGAATCTTGTGCTGCCGGATATTATGGAGACCCCGAAACTATTGGAGAAACTTGTAAAACTTGTAAATGTTCTGGAAACATCGATACCAATGAAATTGGTTCTTGTGATTCAGTCACTGGTGAATGTTTACGATGTTTGAATAACACGTATGGTAAAGCTTGTAATTTATGTAAACCTGGTTACTTCGGAGATGCTATCGATCGCAAAGATTGTCAAAGCTGCTATTGTGATAAATGTGGTATGAAACATTGCGATAACTACAACGGTATTTGCGAATGTCACCAGAACGTCATAGGTGAGAAATGCGAACGATGCAAAGATAATCATTATGGATTCCATACCTGCCAAGGATGTAAACCTTGTCTTTGTGGTCTTGCTTCGGAAAGTAGTCAATGTGATGATAAAACGGGAAAATGTCGATGTAAACCTGGCGTTGAAGGAAGAATTTGTGACCAATGTATTGCCGGATACTGGAATTACACATCAGAAGGGTGCACTAGTGAGTATTTAATCTTTACATAAATCTTCAACACATCCGTTCTATCTATCCGCATTTCTTAATTTAATTTTTAGATTGCAATTGTTTTACTGAATACTCAAAGGGGATTTCCTGTGACCCTATTACTGGTCAATGTATTTGCAAGAAAGGAGTACTAGGGGAGAAGTGTGATACGTGTCCTGATCGTCACGTTTTTGACGAAAATGATGGATGTTTACCCTGTGACACTTGTGTACATAATCTTCTTAACGATACTGATGCGCTTGAGAAAAGATTAAATGATACCACCAGCAGTTTCAATGTAAGAATTTAATCATTATTAAATACTAATATTAAACAATATAAAATAAGAATATATAAAAAGAAATCTATATTGTTAATTTATTTTCAGGATGTACAAAATAGTTACTTCACTACTCAGCATTTGAAATATGTCCAAGATTTTTATGACACTTTACAACCAAAGCTTACCTTACTAGATTCGACTAAGGTTCACCTACCTCCATTAGAAGACACAGTTTTAGAACTTTCTGAAAATTTAGATAAGCAGCAGCTAAAAATTGAATACAACAAAAAGCAGAGTATTAGATATCAAAGACAAGCGGACGAAGTTTTAAATAACGTGACAGGATTGCAACAAGATCTAGACCAACAAATTTCTTTTGTTAGAGACACAGTGGCTAAAGTTAAGTCTCTTGCCACGAATATGAAGTTAGGCACGGGACCGAGCGTAACAGCTGCATTACAAGATGCTAAAGATAAATTACATGAAATTAGTAGCGTCTCGTTTACTGAACAGCGTGATAATGCTACCGACCTTCTAATTCTAGCTAATGTGTTATTAACTGAAACCTCAAATTTCAGTAAACCAATTGATCTTCTAACACATAAACTGCATTACACACGCGGCCAAGCTGACAATTTTAGTAATTTAATTGATGACATTGGCCAGCAAGTTGACCACGCGGAAAATATTTTGATGCAAACAAATAAACAAATGGAGATGGGTAAAGTAGGTAACTCTGGTGAAATTAACAATTTATTGGAAGTTGTTGAACAAGGTATTCAAGAAGGAGATTTGTTACTTAAGAAAGCTGAAGATTTGTATAATAAGGCATTATCTAATGCTAATAACATGAGTGCGTATTCTTACTTGAACATACGCGGATTTAAATTCAACCTAGTAACCAAAATTTCAAAGTACATTTTCATTTCAGCAAATGATCCTAATATGGGAATGGATGAATATATGGAGTTGGACAATATTTATCGATCTAATAACGAAGAATTAGATAAAATGTCCGATGAAGATTTAATAAACTTAGCTCGTCAACATGCGGATGATTTAAATTATGAATCACAAAGTCTAAAGGACCTTCTCACCGATACGCGCAATATGACTGGAGTACGTGCTGCATCTGCATTTCGGGAGATTTTTGACGGCATTGAAGCAGCCAGATTGGCTGCTTCCGATGCTAAAGATGCCACAGACAGAGGCAATCAAACGGTAAGAGATAATTGAATTTCGCAAAACTGTTTTCACTGAATAAATTAATATACGAATTGAAAAAATTATTATTACATTATCTAGTCCAAGGGATTGGAACAAGCATCACAACTCAGTGAGACAGGCCGACAATTATACAACAGGGTTAATGATGCAGTTAGACGAATTAACACACAATTAGATCCAACTCTAAAGGAATTAATAAACAACGCTCAACGTATAGCGGAAGACAATAAGAAGTTAAACGATACGCTGGACCAAATAGATAAGTAAGAGTTTTTCAATAACTGTAAAATATGTATAGATTCCGATATAACTTCTTTAATATATTTTCCTTATTCATTTAGGTCTCTAAAAATGGCTAATCCAGTATCTTCTGCGGATAAGGTTCAAGAAGTAAAGGAAAAAACCAACAACGCCAGATACATAACTGAAAATGCAATGAATGGAGTGCAAATTCCTTTGAATAAAATTGAAGAAAACCGATTAAAAGCGAAAAATTTAACGTTGGAAACGTCTGACGCAAAAAGCAGCATCTCTCAAGCAAATAATCACTTAGATAATGCGCAGCAACTTTTACCCCTAATTAATTCTAAAATGGATTTAATTGCCCAAAAAGTAGATAATATTAACAGGACCAATGATCATTTGAAGCAAAAAACTGATTTACTTAAAATGCAAATAGAAAAGGCACGCGAATGGGTTAACAAAATTAAAGTAGGCTTGACATTCTTCCCTAATACAACAGTTGAGTTGAGGAATCCTGAAAATCTGCGACTTCTTGAAACTTCAACAAACATATCATTTTATTTTGCAACCAGACAACCGAACAGTTTCTTACTTTACCTTGGAAATGAAGACAGTTGGAACCGTTCACGTAGTTCCATGGTAAGCTATAAAACACAAGTATTCTGAATATCCGGAATCTCTTAGATCCTTTATCGTTTTAACCATATTTATTTTTAAATGTGAAATGTTTAGTTAACCCGTTTCCGCCGAAAATGCCGTAAATTTCACTACATTTTAATCGTCACTTTTCTTATAGAAACTAACGATGAATAATTCTGAATATTTTGATTTTATAGTTTTCAACTCTCCTCTTTCCGAATCTGAAATCCGTTTTTCGCTAGGAGCAGCCATTTTTTAAATATGGCGGCGAAAAGATAAAAAAATAGAGAAAATTTCGATTTTTGGATCGGTTTTTCATGTTTTTCATTAGGTTTGCGCTGACCGATCATTCCAAAGACCTGGATCCGGTGGCATAATGAGTTTGACTAAAAGTTGACATGATCAGTTATGCAAAATATAAGATGGCGGATCCAAGATGGCGGATTTTTCGCCGAATGTTGTGTTTTTATAGCATTTTCGACATTATTAGCTATTTATAAATATTGTGGTACACTTGTTATTGATTTATGCAATTATTTGTAATAGTATCTTCTATCCAATACTCGAAATTCAAAATGGCGATTCCAAGATGGCCGACTGAAATGCAAAATAATTTCTTGATCCAGATGAAACTGACTACTCGGTGGTTTTCGGGGGCGCATATTATGAATATGACATTTGATTTTCATAATTCAAAATGGCGGACGAAAATACAAAACGTTGCATGTCCGAAATGAAAATGGTTGCTCGGGGGTTTTATATTATTTTGAATGGCCATTTTGAATTTCGAGTATTAAATAGAAGACACTGTTACAAATGATTGTGTAAATCAATAATAAGTGTACCACAATATTTATAAATAGCTAATAATGTCGAAAATGCTATAAAAACACAAAATTCGGCGAAAAATCCACCATCTTGGATCCGCCATCTTATATTTTGCATATCTGATCATGTCAACTTTTAGTCAAACTCATTATGCCACCAGATTCAGGTCTTTGGAATGATCGGTCAGCGCAAACCTAATGAAAAACATGAAAAACCGATCCAAAAATCGAAATTTTCTCTATTTTTTTACCTTTTTGCCGCCATATATAAAAAATGGCTGCTCCTAGCGAAAAACGGACTTCGGATTCGGAAAGAGGAGGGTTGAAAACTATAGAATCTAAATATTCAGAATTATTCATCGTTATTGTCTATCAGAAAAGTGACGATTAAAATGTAGTGAAATTGACGGCATTTTGGGCGGAAACGGGTTAATCATATAGAACCAAATGAGATAAAAAAATTAATTCTAAATTATATAGTGTACATTGCACATATTATTTAGCCCTTTCTTTATTTTGACCTAAAATTACAGAGCGACTACATGGAAGTTACGTTAGAAAATGGATTCCCTAAACTTACTATTGATTTGGGATCTGGACCAGAAACATTAGTCAATAAACATTATGCTGCGGATGGTCAGTGGCGACAGTTAATCATTGATCGGTCAGTGTTACATTTTAAGAAATTCTTTTACAGTGAAAAACTATTCCAAACATAATTGTTACTGTTTAATATTTTATTTTACCAACAGTGTCGGAAGAAACGTAAACTTAAATGTTAGAGAGGAAATCCCAGGTACAGACAGTGACGAAATTTTCCGAGCTAGTAAAGCGCTAACTAAATCATCATCGATATTCAACCTCGATCAAGATCATTCTAAGCTTTATGTCGGAGGTTTCCCAGCCTCTTCGCAACGTCAGAATGCAAAAACAGAATCCTTCGATGGTCAAATGGAAGAACTAGTCGTTGGTGATACCCCAGTTTCCTTGTGGAACTTTGTATATGGTGAAAATAACCAACAAGGTACCGGTAAAAGAGACAGGCTGAAAAACGATCAAAATCCAACAGGATATCGTTTCACTAGAGGCGGTTACGTCATTTTGAGCAAGAGAAATCTTGAAATTCAAGACGCTAAACGATTTTCAATAACAATGAACATTAAAACTCTCGCCAATGATGGTTTAATATTCCTCACCGAAAGTGATGACAATTCTGGGCATTTCCTTTCGCTAGAACTCCAAAATGGTGAGATCATATTTAAATTCAATCTTGGAGATGGCATCCAAAGCACAAAGTCTTATGGAAGGTTCAACGATGGTAATTGGCATAAAGTAGATGCACGTCGCAATGGCGACAATGGAAGGCTAACTATTGACAATGATAACGACCACATTGGTGTTATTAGTGGTACAGGCTCTAGACAAACTTTAATTTCATCAGATCACATGTATTTTGGAGGATATCCTAAAAAAACAAGTAACAGTCCAGTGATACTTGATTCTTTCGAAGGTTGCATAGACCTCGTAGTTATCCTCACCCAGTACCAGCATGTAATAGATCTTCGAAAGTATGAAGATGCGCTTAAAATAAAACCAGGATGTCCTCCAGATAAGGTAAATGTCTTTTAGGGATATTAAATCACGTAGCAATTACACATGTCGATTGCGTCATTGTCTTATTTCTTAGAATTACAAATGTAATTACAGTGCACATTTTAACGAATTTCTTTATTTCAGTTTGAAAATGTCGTTTCCTTCGACTTATTATCGCCTGGATACGTAGCATGGGAAGCCGTTACGATCCAAGATAATTTACAATTAGATGTAAAATTCAAAACAGTATATCACGATGGACTGATTTTCCATTTGGAAAATATAGATGGTACTGGTGAAACAGCATTATTTTTGGAAAATGATGACTTAATATTAGAAAGCCAGGGGCTAAGAATTAATACTTCGTCGAGTGACTTTAAATTCAACGATAGTAAATGGCACATTGTCACAATTTCTTATGACACCCGGCAATTGCGACTCAACGTAGACGACGTCAGTGAAAGAACATTTGATTTACCGAGAATGCCGACGTCAATTTTTGATGGAAATCTAACTGTAGGCAGTTTACCTAATCAAAGGGTTGCTAATAGCAAATATCGGCCGTTTATTGGTTGCATCGGTGACATTGCAGTGAATGGAGTTATTTTCAGTTTCGCTAATTCTTCAATGAACTACAATGCTCATCTAGGACAATGTCGAAACGTAGTCAAAGGTAAATTGTTAAATACTATTGTCCATGTACGATAAACTTCCATTTTAGCTTCCTTTAAATATTCTAAACGTATAATGATTAAATTTTATAGCTCCAAATGCCGATTTTGGACATTACTTAAACACTGAACCTCCACCGTTACCGCACATCAATAGACACAATGTTACGACAAGTAAGCGTTAAAATACTCGTTAGAATTGATATATGAGTCATTCCATGTCAACTATATCAAAGTTGTGGTCGGTGTCGCGTAATTCAACGAAAATGAAATATTTGATAGGTATAGGTGTGGAAAATATCGTGGTAAATTTTTTTCTAACACTTTCAAAATGACGACCGTGACGTCATATTAACTGAATTTTTTAAAATTATGATGTCTACTTTTCAAAACAACGGAATGAAATGGAACTAGGTGCATTTTGCTCATAAAAATGAGCACTTTTATTTAAAAATTAAACAATTCAACTTTTTTTTTAATTTGTCAAGATTTTGGACCAAAATATTTTTTAATTTCAATTTTGACTGAGAGCTCCTGTTTTTTCTTCGCAACTCAATGTGCCGCGGTAGACTCGTAAGATGTAATCCCGAAAAAAAGGCAACAAATTTTTTATAATTAAATTTAAAAACATTTGCATTGAAAAAATGGATTCTGCCCTAATTTATTAAACACCGAATTTTATGAGAAAAATGCAATCAAATAATTTTCTTAATAATGTTTTTAGAAATCTACATTTGTGATCAACAGTAATAATGGAACTTCTTTTTTTTTAATCAGAACATAACTACTATGGGTAGGGCATTATTATTTCTTTGTATAAAATTTATATTATTAAAATTAATGAAGTATGTGAACTAGAAGAAATAACGTCCTAGAAGATTTAACTATATTTCAGATTTAAGATTAAAATTTTTACACAATTCATCGTAAATTTTGCGTAACTGATTTTTGCCAATTTTTATCAAATGTCCGTTTTTCATGACGGGATTGCAGCAACAAGTGACAGGAGCCATGATAATTGAACATTACAAAGTGAAGTACATTGCTTTAAAATAAAGAATTCTTCGCAAAATTACGTAAATTATATAGAATATAAACATTTTCGTATTACAGTACGAAACGTCGTGAAAGCATAAAAGTTTTTTTTAAATTTATAAGTATACTGAAGTAGCTATGCCAACTGTAAAGTTTATTTATTGTACCAAAATTGATTGTCAAGAACATTTTGAAAGTTTACGAGACAGGTTTGCGAAATCAATAACAATAAAGGGAACTAGGAACTTTCATTCTTTTGTACCATTAAAAATGAATCAGATTCGATGCAAAACGACCTCTTCTTCATCAAAATCTGTTATTGTAAATATGGAGCATTTACAAAAACAAAAGTGTTGCGAAAAGTCTTCAAAATAGTAAATATTTTCAAACAAAAAACTAAAAAACTCAAAAAAATTAATAAAGACAAAAAAAATTTAATAAAAAAGACAAAAGCAAAAAAAATAGGGACCATATTTTCGATACCTCCACGTGGTAGTTCCTGGGTCACGCGAAAACTGAATAATAATTTTAATAATATACATTTTATGTGTATAATGTATATTTTATAAGAAACAATAATGCACTACTTTGAGGAGTTACGTTCTGATTAAAAAAAAAAATTATTACTGTTGATCACAAATGTAAATTTCTAAAAACATTATTACGAAAAATATTTGATTGCATTTTCCATTGGTTGCAAACGGCAGTTTGAGAAAAGTAGAATATTATCTTTTATTTTAAAAAGTGAAATAAATTAATGAAGTAATATTCAATTTCATTACAACGCAGATGTTGTGGACGTCGACTCGGGAAGTGGTGAACAACAAATTCCCAATGGAATTGAAGGTGAAGGCCGACCTCAAGCACCAGCATCAGAAGAAGAGACGACTTCTCTTATTCCTGATGTAACACAAGTGTCCGAGCCCGTAGAAGGATGTAAATTACCTTACCATCCAGGGAAAGATCCTAACCCAGAAAACGGATGGAGATTCGGTTAGAATAAATTCGTTCAATAATTGCCAATATTGTTGGGAACACATTTTAACATGATATAAAAATATAAATAATCACTTTATTTTGCAGGTACTAGTAGATACAGTAGGATTGAATACAATACAGCACCTAGTTCACACAGGCATAAATTTGAATTCCAAATAAGTGTCAAGACAATAGAGAAGGAAGGAATTATTTTCTACGCTTCAGATCCGAATGCGCGAGATTTAATATCTGTATACATTAAAAATGGGCAGGTTGGTTCAACGATATTATTTAAAACAACTGTCGAATTACTCCTAAATATGTGGTTTTCAAATACTTTTGTTTACGATGTTTTTATAGGTGCATTTCAAATATGACTGTGGAACGGGTCCAGCGTTATTGGTGAACAAAAAAATGATTTCCGATAATCAGTGGCATACAATATACTTTGGAAGGACAGAGAAGGATGGAGAATTACACGTCGATGACGGGGCAATTGTATCCGGACAATCCCAAGGTGACGCTAAGGGTATTAACGTTCGAATGCCTTTCTACGTTGGAGGAATAACGCAAGAAATTAGCAAACATGTTTCCGAATCAATTGTAAGTTTTGGTGGAAAATGTTATCAGTCAATTGATAGTTACCTTGTAATAGAGAAGAATATGTTGCTGATTACTCATATTATAGGAATCCAACATGTCTTTCAATGGCTGTATCGCTGACTTTGTGTTCAATGGTGTTCCAATGGGAGAACCAACTAAAAGAATAGGCGTTACTCAGTGCTCGAAGAAAATAGAACCAGGAGCATTCTTCTATCCAAATAACGGAACCAATAACTGGATTCGAACGAGTAAGTAAACAATTAAGGGGTAATCCACATTAACAGTAAACTAATTTGAAACCTATAGTATCCTTGTACAATATCCCACGTTTCTATGATCTGCAGAGCTGATGTTCAATATGTTTTGAATAACGTAGAGGACTATATATTTCGAAAACTGAATATAATTCACAAGCACTTTTGTAACTGAGCTGTTTCTACGATTACAGCACGCTCAATCTTGTTAGAAAACTCTCATCTTCTGAGAGTTGTAAACTCTCATGAGATACATCCTGAAGAAGTATAGATCAACCTTGATATCTACCATATTTCTAATGTTCCATTCAACCATCTTCTTACTTCTAAATTTTCATTACATGCAATTTTTTTGACATGGTGCAATTTTTTTAACCCTTAAAGCGCTCTGGGGGTACTTGGAGACCCCACACATAAATATTACATTTTTCCCTTCTAAAACTGCACTATTACAGCATTTTTTATCTTAAAGAGCTGCATTTCAAGAGGCACAAGTTAAATTTTTAGGAAAAAATATTGAAAATTAGCTGAGTTATGATTTTTTTTTAAATGTCACTTTTGTATTTCATTTTTTATAACGGACACCAATAATTTTTTTATCAAGATAACTTATCTACGTGGTAAAATGACACTTGGAGAGTATCCAATAATTTTGTTGAAACGAAATAACGAAAACTGTCTGCGCAGGACGATATTATTTCCGAATTGGGGTCTCCCACGACCCCACATGGCGCTTTGTGTTATTTTTATATAGATTGGCGCTTTAAGGGTTACCTTAAGGCATCCAGCAAGTCAAAATTATGGTGCAGGGCTGTATAGTTTTTGCGAGAAAAAGAATTAAAACGAAATTAAATACGTTTTATTACGGTTTCTTGACCATTTTCATTGAAATTCTTTCATTATAATCCAATATAATACGTGAATAGAACATAAACATAACCTAGAAAACATTGGCTAGCAATTTTTACGTAAACACACGAACTAAAATGTAATAAATTTCACTGGAAATAAGTAATAATAATACATAAAACAATGTCTATCGTGGACGTAAAATTGGTTTTGCTTCTTTCTTTGTAATAAAAACTATTCATAATAAAACCTAACGCATTAAAACGAATTTTTCCGACTTAAAATATTCGGAAATCCACGTGAATGTATTAAATCGAAAAACTTCGAATTAGGTTGTGACGTTTTTCAATTAGAAATGCCAATAAACCGGTTTGGAAACGTAATTTCTGAATTCGATGTTATTCTTTTTTGTTTGTTGGGTTTTTATGCGTTCGCCATCGCGTTTTGTTTAAAATATGGATGAAACAAAAACACAGAAATACCAACATTAGAATGTAACATTTTTATGTCTATTTTTTGTAGTGCCTCAAACTGAATATTTGAATTACGAAATTTGCTTTTATCTGGAAGTTGTTCTGTGACAACTTATATCATCATTTTATCTAAAAATGTTTACATATTACTGATTTTATAATTAAAAAAATTAATTTGTGGAATATATTTTTACTTGACAGAGGTCAGATTTAGCAGTGGCAAAGAAAGCTCCATAACAATGAGCATAAAACCTCGTAGTAGGTCTGGTGTATTGCTAATGGCCAAACGCGAAAACTCAGACAACATGATACTATTAGAAATGATTGACGGAGCAATTAAATTCCAATTCCAATCTGGAATTCATCAGGGAATGGGTATCTTCCCGGACAAAAATCAACTTTGTGATGGAAATTGGCATACCATCATAGGTAATAAAAATATATTTTTAATATTTATCTCATCATCAACAATTAATATTTACATAATGTTCATTGAAACGTTCTAATAATTATGATTCTACAGCGGTAAGAAATCTTCATGCGCTCTTCATATCTGTGGATGGTGTCCAAGTTACAAATAAAACAGATATAATAAGTTCACTTTCCATTAAAAATCCAATATTCATTGGAGGACATCCCATGCAATCAAGTCAGAGGTCACATAACATTGTGGGAAGAGAACAGTATATTGGTTGCATCAAAGACGTAACAATTAAGGATGATCAGAAGACTTTATTACATTTCAATCAAGAGCAAGTTCATGGTCAAGTTAGTGTTGGGTTCTGCCCCACAATATAAGTTGGAAGTAAAGAACAAAGAAAAAACTAGGAGTAAGGGGGGGAGGGGGCGTATTTTTGTATGATCTTACAATTAAATTGTAAAATTAAAGGAATGAAATGTAAAAGACAAATGACAACAATAAATTAGTAATAATATTACATTTTTACATTCATAATCAAAAATACCTGTATAAGTTACTTAATTCTATCAATCCTTCTTCTTCTTTGCAAGTATTTTGTAGTACATTGTAGCGAACATAATTGTAGAGCTTAATATTACAGAAATCCCATAATTTCCTAACAATATCAGATCTGCTGAATTCATCCATATAATATATACTCGTGCTGTAAGAATAAAATGTAAATTAATTTTGAGTAGTAACTATAAATCAGGTGTTGAAATATAAATACATACTAAAATTGGTAAATGCAGATATTATCCATGTAGTTAGTGATATGGAATCTGCATTCTTTGCCCTTAATATCGCATACAATTGTACTACTTTGCTGGAGGCAGATATTGGTGTACATAAAGGCTGAAAAATGTTACTTATAGCTTACAAGATGAAACTTTCGCTACTATATGACACTCAAACTGAACTTACTGCAAGTAACATTAGCACCTGTTTTGATATAAACTCTGATAACAAGCAACCGCAAAGAACAACATATATAAGTGTTGCCAACAACGATCCAATATGGATTTGATTTTTGTATTTCAATACGAAATATATTAAGATGTATTCTTCTATTAGTAGAACAGGATATTCCAAATATGAAAGTAACGAATATCCATTCATGAAGTTATAACATGTCATCACAGAATAACTGTAATAAATAACATACTTGTGAAGTTTGTACAGATTGTAATTTTGCTAAACTAATTGATGAAATGGAAAAATAATAGGCAACAGTTTTTAATAATTGTATATTTTTAAAAAGTTAAGTTCTTCACTTAGACTTCTTTCGTTTTGTTAGTCATTTATTTTAGAAGGATTTTTATATTATTCCCTTCACTGCGGCAAGAATTTCACAAAAAGTGCCCAAAATGCGGGAAAACAAATTTGGTTAAATTTTACTGTAACTTGGTGTATAAAAGTTTTTTTCGAGGCATCTGAAGTCACATTTCAAAATTTAAAATGGAGGATTCAATATGGTGGACAAATTTTCTAAATTCCAATCATTTCGCTTGACACTTGTTACTCGCGGGTTTTCGGGATTGCTGATTAAGAATCTGAAGTTAGACTTCGAAAAACCAAAATGGCGGACAAATTCTATAAAATCCAACCATTAAGGAATAAAATAAAAATATACATAGAAAAAATATAACAAAATAAATAAATAAATAAAACTGTACTTTGAAGACCTTTCTCCAATCTCCTCATGGTAAAGTGTGTAAATCGAAACTATGGGGGAAGGTTACATCATTTTTTTTACAAATTTGCCTGCCATATTGGTTCTGCCATTTTGAATTTAAAAAAATACCATCAGGCTTATAAGCAGCGACCTCCTCGAAAACCCCCGAGTACAAAGTTTCCTGCAAAATGGTTCGATTTTTGGAAAATTTGTCCGCCATATTATATCCGCCATTTTGAATTTTTAAAATATATCGTCAATAGAAAAGGTCTATTTTTTTTTGACGCCGCTTACGAATCTGAAATCAGATTTCCAAAATCAAAAATGGGGGATTCAATATGGCGGACAAATTTTCTAAATTCCAATCATTTCGCTCGACACTTGTTACTCGGGGTTTTCGGGGTAGCTGATTACGAATCTGAAGTCAGATTTCGAAAATCTAAAATGGCGGATTCAATATGGCGGACAAATTTTATAAAATCCAACCATTAATGAAATAAAACAAAAATATATATATAAAAAATATAACAAAATAAATAAATTTAAAAACCTTACTTTAAAGACCTTTCTTCAAACCCCTTGTGGTAAAGTGTTCAAGTCGATATGGTAAATCGAAACTGTGGGGGAAAGTTAACATCATTTTTTTACAAATGTTTTCCTGCCATATTGGATCCGCCATTTCGAATGTTTCAAAAAATATCATCAGACTTATAAGCAGCGACCGTCGAAACGCCCTGAGTAGCAAGTTTCATGCAAAATGGTTCGATTTTTGGAAAATTTGTCCGCCATTTTGAATTTTCAAAATATATCGTCAATTTAAGATTTTGTTAATTTTTAATGCTAAAATTGACCTATACGGCGTCATAGCTCATGACAAAGATTTTTACAAAATCGTAAAAAAAAACATATTTTAAGAAATTGTATCTTTTTTTTGACATCTTGTTTTTGAAAAATGGCAACGGCATATTGTTCGATATGTCTTAGACTGTCTAGAAGGTCCAGTTTTTAAATTGGATTTGCATTTTTGGTTACATGTCTAATCAACACAAAACAAACTCAATATACAAATTCAACATTTTCAAACTCAACATTTTCAATCTCAAAATTTTCGAACTCAACAGTTTCGAACCCAACACTTAACTAAATCAACAAATAATACAAATAATATAAAAAATAAAATGATCAAACATTACATTACAAGAAGAATAAATATAAATAGTTTGAACCTAACCTAGCTTAACGTCACCTAACCTAACCTAACCAAACCTAACCTGACCTAACCTAATTTAGTTCGAACCGACCGAACCTAACGAAAACTAACATAACCTGATTTAATGGAAAATCTCTGTGGACAACCGCACAATACATTTATATTTTTATTTATTTATTTATATTATATTATTTATTTATATACAATACATTTATAATTATACAACCCTGCCAACACAAAAGTAACAGTTATATGTAACAACTATGTAACATTTATGTAACAATGTAACCATTACGTAAATATTACATAAATATTAATTTCCGCTTTACAGGGAATACAATTACATTCTTTGATACGAATTGTTATCATTCATTTGTATTATTGACAATTATTAACACAGATTTAAGATTTAATTTATGATACTGCACTTGATTTTAAAAATGACATTAAAAATGAAACATAAAAATAATGTTGAAATTGTAAATGTTGAGTTTGGATGTTGAAATTGCAAATGTCAACATTTCACAACGTTGAATAGACCTGTCACCACATTTTTCCCGCAGAGAAAAGTCCTAAATGACAAAGATCTTTGTTATATATATTGAAAGGGGTAAAGTATACCCGATTACAAGCAGAACTGTGCAGGAAACATTATTTTTTGCTCCTTGTACAGTATTGTAGATTTAGTATTTGAAAGGAACTTATTGCTGAATGAAATAAGCTCATTAAAATGGTCAGTGAATGTAATAAACATTTTGCACCTGAAGTTGTATATATTTGCAGGCCGGAAGCAAAAAATCTCACACGATTTTAATTTAATATTACCTGTAATAAACTTTGGAATTTTAACTTTTCAGATTTATAAAATCTACTCGTTTCCTGGAGTTTCGTGTAAATTGTTATTTATAAATTTTATTTTTGTTTCGAAGAAATAGTAACTTGATGGTGTTTTAAGATAAATATCAAAATATTTTCAAATATTGATATTAAATTAAGACTTTAATTTATAAAGAAGTTATTTATTTATTTGGATTTTTAAAAATTGATTTCTTAAGGAAGATATATATCTTTCTCACTGATTAATAATAACTGAATAAATATAATTGAAAGAATTGAGCACTTGGTAAAATTTCAAATAAGTAAAGTGTGGCTTAAGCGATTATCAGATAACTTTTTTAATAAGAACAGCAGATTATGGTCCGTTTATATAGTCGACGTTTCAACAGTGTCAATATCATTCTCAAGACTAAAAACAAGTTATTACAATTTAAAAAATACACATAATATATACATAAAAAAAAAACAGTCTACGAAAACTGTATTTACATTATGTAAGATAACTAATACATTACCTATTTTAAAAAATATTAAAATAGGAAAAAATAATTGACATTTTTGCATTGTAAAAATTATTAGTTGACTAGAAGTAGAATGTCGAAATAAAGATGTAGAAATAAATGAATAAACAAAAAGTATTGTTACTGGATCCGGAGTGACAGTTTCTTTACCGAACATTAAATAAAAATTAGACCAACATGGAATTATCTGTTAAATGTACAAAACAAAACCAAATAAAGATGGAATACCATTCCATATTTCTATAATAAGTAAGCATTTAATGTATAACACTGTCATAATTAAACGTTAAAAATAAATACAGATAAGATTTTGTTTGACCTGTATAATTTTTATATTAAAACCGACAGTACGATTAAAAAAAGAATTTTACAAAACAATAGACCAGATATCAACGGAATACCTGAAAATTTCCAAATAGCACACTTACCTTGTTAATTCTAATATTAATCCTAGGATAGATATACCTCTCGCAGACTGTTGAGCTTTAAGATTTAAAATTTGTGGTAATTTCATAACAAAACACAAGCCTACAGTTATGATGCTTAAAACATCAGAAAATAAAAAAAATGTTGATTCAGAAGCCATTCTGAAAATTATTTGTATTTTACTTTATTGTAAATGAAACTCATTTTTATACCAGAGATGACATCTCTGGTGCAAATAATCTTACTTAACCTAACCTAACCTTACTTTACGTGCATATATGTATATGCACGCATGCACACTAACTTACACACACATTATTACTTGTACAAAATTTTTGTGATACAGCATGCGTACCTTTCACGTTTGATTTGACCATGTGGCAAAGTCCAGAGCAGTTTAATAATTTCCTTTGACAGAAAATAATTTTTAAAAATTTTATTTTCAAGTACAAAACCTTTAAAAGAATTTAAGAACTTGATTTAGGACAATGGCGGTAAGTTTTTGTATAAATTTAATAGTGAATTAAATTTTTAATATGTTCCTGTTCTAACATCTGTCATTCCAATGACATATACATCTTTACATCAATGAAACTCTGGAATTCTTGTTTATATAAATTGATAGCTTCGAACATTTAATTATTTAGTCTAACCTATTTGAATCTTACGTTATCACTATAAGTGCTGTGTAATCAGCAGCTATATATGTTCTAAATTTAATTTTCAGCCACCAACGAAAAGTAGCAAAGTAGCGACGAAAGGCGGTAAGCAGATAGTCACAGAGAATCTGTCGACTTTAGATTTTTATAAAATGATGATACTTGGAGCATCGTTTATATATATAGCAGTTACTGGTATTTTCTTTGAATTTACTACTTCGTTAGCTGTGAGTTTACTATCAATATTTATTCATTCGTTTCATTGCTAACTTGAATGGATTACAATTGATACATTTTTTTTAGATCCTTGCTATTCTTTCCTTGGTTGTCAATGGAGGATGTTATCAATTTATGCATTCTATGTCTAAAGCAAAATTTTCGGAATCTGGTCAGATATTAGATTCTGGAATTGACTTAAATATGGAAGGAGGAATTGCAGAGTACGTATATCATTTAAAATATAATTTATGAAAAAATGTTTTAAAATACTTTAATTTACTTGCCAGAAGTATGTTTTGATTTCTAATATGTAATGAATTGTTTTCGATGTGATTGATTACTTTTTTGAATTCTGTTATAATTATTTGATTTCTCATTACAATTAATAATCAAAATATATTAGAGCAAATCCATGAAACTTTTAACTATCGTGATACATAAGTTATTTAGATTAGTTTCGATTTTCATTTACATTATGATTGTTTTTAAGTTAATTTTTATCATACTAGGTATATTTTTTAAGATGAATACCAATATTAGTTCATATAGTGCGCATTATGTTTGTGTTACACATTTAAAAGTGCAAAACCCCTGAACTTGCAATTGACACTCTTGTGAATTTTTGTATTCTTATCACTATTATATTTGCGGCATGCAAAGTATTGATTAAATTTTACATATCATCTCTTGCCGATAAGTTTATTTAATAAAATAAATGCTATAGGTGTGCCATACGCAAACAAAAAGTTACGTTATATTAATTGTGTGTCACTAGTTATTCAGAAATTGCAGTTTGTTGTATTCTTAACAAAATATAAAAAGGGTGGCAGAAGAGCTATCATAAATATGAAGTATACAATAGATACTTCATTCATTAACAAATAATTTCAGCTATTATTTATCAATGTGCCTCTAATATTAACAGAGTAGGAACACCTGGAACTTGTAAAATAAAAACTGTTCTAAAAACTGCACCTTTTCGTATGATACATCTATGATTCCACCTTAATTGCTTTAATGTATGGCGTGACCACTATATTTTAACTTGAATTATCACAACGAACACATGCCGTATAAATATTTTCATTCTAAAAAATGTTATTATGTTAACAATATTAAAAACAAATGTAATCTCTTGTGACATTAGATTTTCATTCATTCTCAATCTTTTTCGATCTTATTCTATATATATATATAGATCCTCATTTCTATATATAATTTTTTTTTCACCTGGGTATGTCAGCTCAGAACATCTTTCAAATTATAAATTTTGACATTGAGTTTATGATCAGCCACCTCAAAAACTCTCAAGTACCATGTTTCATCAAAATCAAATTATTGACACTCATTTTACAGCCTGAAGTACATAAAAGAGGTAATACTAAGACCTCATGTTAAGGGAATTTTGTGAAAATGAGTAACAAGTCCGAATTATTACTCCTAAAGGATAGTTGACTATGTTTGCTTAAGAACAACGATGTGCTTCGAATTAAACAAAAAAATGTTAGTAGCAGAAGTCAAAAGTTTCATGGATTTGTCCATAACTATTTAAATGTACAATAAACTAGCAAATAATAATGATTGGCCTTTATTAAAATCAGTAACATTCCTAAATTCTTTTTAATATTTTTTTTTGCTCCGATCTTGCTACTTTGAATGTGTTTTAGAAATTTCTATTTAGTTCAGTTTACAACACTGTTGGAAGTAAACGAATTTAAACACTACTCATTATAATACTTTCCATTGCATTTTTATTCATTAGTATCCACAACTCATTCCGTGTCTAACCATAAGTAACTTTTACTTTTGTCCCTCGATTTCGTAGAATCAAGAATGTATCCGTTTCTATTGTCTATTCGTGCAAATCTGTAGTAATAATCTTCTATCTTTCTGAATCCGCACAATTAAAGATGTAATACGATATTTGCATGCACGTAATGTAGTGTTTTAATGTTATAGGTTTTAATCGCCTTTTTTTATTTTTTTTATGAACTTTCTAAATTCTCAAATATCTGGAGATCGATGCGAGATACACAAAATCTGACAACATGTCTTTTTAAAAAAGCATATTTAAAAAAATGATCATAAATTGGAAAACTTTTTGTTTTCGTTATTATTTTTGGATTCGTAGGCACCCTTTGAAGCATACATTTTTCTTTACGTTGAAAATAGCTGAAATTTGTTACTCGGTAGTTTTCGGGGTTGTTGATTACAAATCTGACCTCAGATTTTCAAAATTCAAAATGACGGATCCAATATGGCTGACGGAATTGCAAAATTTACTTGATCGGGGTGAAATTGGGTAATTGAGCGTTTTTGGGGTCACTGATTACAAATCTGACCCCATATTTTCAAAATTTGTTAAAACTACAATTTATAGGTAAAACAAATTTCACACACTTTTTATTCTATCATCACTGAATTCCTCGTCAAAAATGACTAAATAAATAATGTTTTTAAATATTTAAAATATGTATTTCATAGAGTTGATTTTGAAGGTGGTGCCTTCACTTAATTCTATGTATTGCTCAATTTTTTACTGAGAACAAAAGTGAAAAATATTACTTGTCCACACTCAATGGATATTTTTATATTTTATATATACCACGGTGTAGAAAACAGTGGAGCCATTTTAAAATCACTGCAGATGAATCAATGTATGCATGATGTTTTCTCTTATCTTCATTTTCCTCTGCCTTTGCGGCATTTTCATTTTCATATTTCATATTTCTAATAGATGGCATATCATTTAAGATTTTTACAGCAAAGTATGTATGACATTTGCTTCCAATGTTTCTTACGAATTTAGGGACTATATTTATTATTAGTTCGGCTTTTTAAAATCCTATCACTTTCGGTTTCTGATAGAAGTGTGATGCCCAGGCAAAAAAATCGGTTTGAAACGGAAATACGAATTTCTTTCCGTCGCAATCCGAAATTTGTCGTCGATCTAATCTTAGTCGTTCCAAACCAATCCGAAAATTACATCCGACTCAATCCAACCCAATCCGAGATTTACCTAGACAATTACTTAACCCATTAATGCCCAACTTGACCAAACTTTTAAGTTGAATCCAGCCTTAAAATTTTGTATGACAATGAAGTTGGACGTTGATCTAAACTACGTTTCCTATAGGTTTTAGGTTCGCTCTTTTCGAATCCGATGTCAGAATTAGGAAAGAAGCACTACTGATACCGATTTTTCACGATTTTTAAAAAAAAATACTATTTTCACGTGTATATTTTTTAAAAAATCATGGATTTTACTTTGATAACGGTGTCGTATGGTGCTGGAAAGTATTCCAATGTGGTCGTCGATACTTTTACTTTAAATTTGTACAGTTGAATTTTTTTTTTGTATAGTGATAATTCAAAATGGCGGCTATATCTGTGCGTCATTGCGGCGAGGTAAGACAATATCGTGATAACTCGTTAAAAACGAACTGTTATGAAAAATGCACAAGGGTAAAAGTGGTTTTATTTATCGTGATCTTTCGAATGACAGTCCCAAAATTTGGGACTAATATATATTTTTTGGGCTCTACTGGACCCAATTCAGCTTTATTTATACAAAATTTGATTATTGTTTATATTATTTATATTTTTTGTAATTGATGGAATACGTAGTTTCAAAATTGACGATGGAGTCTTATATATACGATGTGACATTAGACGGTCCTTTGCTACTGATGAATTCAACGTTGCAATTATTGCAAAAACTGCGACTGTAAATATTTCTGTGAGCCATGTTTCAAAAAAGTTCATAACAAATAAGATTGTAAATCTTCAAAAATATTTTAAATATAAAACAAAGTAAATACCAAAAAAATAGAACCAAGAAAATACAAAAAAAAAATAAAACAAAAAATACAAAAAAAATTAAAATAATAAAAAAAATAGAAAAATGGTTATCAATAAGCGTCCAACTCCTCGCGGTGATAACCGGGCAACGTTGAATTCATCAGCGGCAAAGGACGTCTAATGTTACAGCGTATATAAAATTCCATCGTCAATTTTCAAAATACGTGAAATTTTCTGCAGACTATGAATCACAAAAAATATAAATTTTGTATAAATAATGCCGAATTGGGTCCAGTAGGGCCTACAAAATATATTAGTCCCAAATTTTGGGACTGTCATTCGAAAGATCCCGATAAATAAAACAACTTTTACCCTTGTGCATTTTTCATAACAGTTCGTTTTTAACGAGTTATCACGATATTATCTTACGTCGCCGTAATGACGCACGGATATAGCCGCCATTTTGAATTACCACTGAAAAAAAAATATCAACTGTACAAATTTAAAGTAAAAGTATCGACGACCACATTGGAATACTTTCCAGCACCATACGACACCGTTATCAAAGTAAAATCCATGATTTTAAAAAAAATATACACGTGAAAATAGTATTTTTTTGGAAAAAATCGTGAAAAATCGGTATCAGTAGTGCTTTTTTCCTAATTCTGACATCGGATTCGAAAAGAGCGAACCTAAAACCTATAGGAAACGTCGTTTAGATCAACGTCCAACTTCATTGTCATACAAAATTTTAAGGTTAGATTCAACGTAAAAGTTTGGTCAAGTTGGGCATTAATGGGTTAATCCGGGTAAATCCGCGCTAATTCTATAAAGATTTCAATTCATTGGAATCCGACTTAATCCTACCTATTCCGAAGTTAATCGATGTATCAACGAACAGCGAGAAGTAGAGTACTCGAAACACTCATCGATCAATGGCAAGATGATTGGGATGCACAGACAAAGGGAGAGTTACATACGAATACCTACCTAGAGTAAAGGAGAGACTAACATATAATTGGATCCAACCAAATAAATGGCTAAACCACCTGCGAAAAAAAATTCAAGATCAAGCGATATCTTTTCAGATCCGATTGGATCTAATGAGATCATATTTGATCTGGGTTATGACCACATCTGCAGAGATCTGTAATGTTTATATCAAATTAGATCTAATCAGATATAACAAGATCTCATGTTAGATATTGTCTGAGCTTGTCAATGACGATCTGAAGAAGATCTGATGAGATCTGAAGAATGCGATGAGATCTGAAAAAGATCTGATGAGATCTGAATATGATCCTATTTGATCCAGTAATATCTGTGCAAATGTGGCCATAACTCAGATCTGATTTGATCTGAACTTTTTTTTCTCGGGCAGTCCTCACGAGACATGGTAATTTTTATCACTGGAAATATCACATAGATACAACCACAGAGTTATGCTCATGTGGCGAACAAGATACATCAAAACACACACTCACAGAATGCCATAAATAGACAGAAATAAGGAAAGAATATCTACAAGAAATCAACGAAACAGAAATCAGTCTCTCCAATATTCTCAAAGATAGGGAAAAATATGAAATCTTTACCCGTTTCGCAAAGGAACTGTTGGATGAAAAGATGTGCTCTGAAATAATAGAGGAAATTGAGCGTAGCTAAGTCATGACCTCACTACAAAATGAAATACAGAATTTTTTAATATTGTAAATAGTAAAAATTGTAAATAAAATAGAAATAAGAATTTAGAAATGGAATACAACTACTTCTCTGAGAGAGGAAAATAATTTTTGTTAATAATTTTTATTTTGAAGTAAAAGTGGTTCGAAATCCACTATAAATCGTAGGGTCTGCATATATACGTCCCAACTCCAAGTTGGCTAAAACAAAAAACAGAAAACCAATCATGAAAGACAGAACATTTTTTTACAGTTCGAAATAAAGTCCGAGTAGACATATCACTGGTGCCTTTTTTTTATTCGATGTATTAAAATCCCGCTAAATCCAAATTGATCCGACCCATTCCGAAATTATTAAATTACTGCTACTCCTGCTGAATCCGACCCATTCCGAAATTATTCGATTCATTCAAATGTTGCTGAATCCTACTTAATCTGACCTATTCCGATTACAATCTCGGAATGAAACGTATTGACAATATTTGTCGGAATGGCATAGGATTCGTTCAGATTAAAATTGAGGAATGAAACGGATTGAAAAATCGGGTTGGAAAGACTAGAATTAGATCGGCGACAACATTCGGATTGTCACGGATTATGTCGGATTAAATCTCTAACCGATTCTTTCACCAGGGTGGTGTTTTCAGTGAGACAGTGATGCGCAGCAGCAGTATAAAATTTTTTTAAGGGGTGAAATTTTACTATTCGCATATAATTTCCTGGTAAAATTGGGAGTGTTACTAAAGCGTTACTGAACCATGACGTTAAGAGTTTAAAAAGTGTTAAAAAAGCGTTGAATCCGCTTCAAAAAGCCTGACAAAAGGGTTGTTAAAGAGTGAATTTGGAGTTTATCGCAAAAACGTCCAAACCGGTTTGAAGTGTGTGCGAAGCGTTGTATAAACGTTTTTTCGAGCGTTAAGTAAAAGACATAGCGTTTGATGAACGTTACTTATTTGATTAATAACGGAAGGTTCATTAAGCGGGTATGAAGCGTTTAGATATTTATATTTTTTTATTTCTTTACGTAGAGAGGGAATCAATAGAAACACGCTTTAAATACGCTTATTGCACACTTTAGCACCCCTCGAAACAAAGTCGAGGCATGAAATAAGAGTAACAGGAGACCAAATTCACGCTTCGTGACAAGCGTTACTTAAGCTTATGTGGAGCATTCAATAAGCGTCATTAAAGCGTTTCAAACGCCTCCTAGACGCTTATGTAACGCTTCATTTTTACCAGGGTTGTTTGGTGGAAAATCTTCTATTTTTGTTGTAAATAACTTTCAGAACCGTATTTGGTACTGTTTGAAGATGTAGTAAAACATTATTTTTACTTCCACCCCATCCGATAATACTGTATGACAGTATAGAATCTATTAAAGCATAGTAGACAATTAAGAGTTGTTTTAGATTTAGACTTGTTCGTAATTTATAGAATATACATGGAATACAGCGAAGTTTTAGAGCAACATCGTTTATATCATGCATATCCCACCGGAGATGTCTGTTATGCCCAAATGTTTCACGGAATTTACAATCTTAATATGTAAACAGATGCAGGGAAGTTTATTTGTACAGTTTTCTTCATGTGTAGTTATTATATTACACTCAAAGAAATTGTAAGTAGATACTACCCTGCAAACACAAAAGTAACAGTTGTGTAACAACTACGGAACATTTATGTAACAATGTAACCATTACGTAAATATTACATAACTGTTACTTTCCATGTTTGCAGGGTACTGATCCGGAAAGTAAAACAGCTACCGCACGAATTTTGATGATGAATTTGAAATGGCGGTTCAAATTCGAAATCGTTGAAATAAAATTTGTACGATCAGATACAATTTTATTACACCTTTGAGAATAGTTATTCACCATTTCTAGACGATTTAGTTATTAATAATTAATTTTAATGGTCTGTAAACGTTGTTAAACGTGAAAAAATTAGTATTTTTTTTTTCATGCTATGGCTTCCTATGGAACCTTTTTTGTAAAGCACACAATTTCCTACAGAAACGTCAGTCACAGACCTAGTCTAAAAGTAATAGTTTAAACGCGAGTAACCATGGAATAGTAAGACAAAATTCCAGTGTTATTCGGGGTTAACATGTTAACTTTACACTAGGACCCTCTGTGACTTTTTTGTAGGAAATTTCGTGCTCTACAAAAAAGGCTCAGTGTATTTTTGGCATATCTGGCACCGTATTCGTTACGAAAGCCATAAAATGAAAAAAATACTAATTTTTTTACTTTTAACAACGTTTACAGACCATTAAAATTAATTATTAATAACTAAATCTAAAAATAAACTAATAATAAAATTGTATCTGATCATACAAATTTTCTTTTTAACGACTTCAAATTTTAACCGTCTTTTCAAATCCATCAGAATTTGTGCGGTAAATACTACTTCCCAAAAAGCAGTAACATATATTTAAAATTTCCCTCCGTGTAGTAGTAAGAAGACTATCTTAATAGCATCCGAAAGCAACTGTTTGTGTTTTCTTTATATTCATTCTTAAATTATTTGCAGCAAACCAGTTTTTTATTTTTTGAAGTTCTGTACGAATGTTTTCGAAGACTTCAGGTCATGTATGACTTTTATATATTATAGCGGTGTCATCAGCATAAAATATAATATCTCCTTGGATTTTAGAAGTGAAGTTATCGCCATAGATTATGAATAATAGTAGTCAAGTATCGATCCCTGATGTACACCATAATTAGTTGTAATTTTATTGAATATTATCAATACTTAATCAACCAACATACATATTTATTTTTATTAAACATAACATTCACAGAAGATTTGTGAATAGAATACAAATGCAGAATTTAAATTAAGCATTTATTTAGGAAATTTAAACTATTAAACAATAAAAAAAGACAGAATAAAAACATTCCAAATGAAAATAAATATGATTTTGCGACTTACGAAATTTACACTTAATGCCATTCATTCGTTTGCTGTTTAATCATTGTTTTTCCTATTTCATTTTAATAATAACAATTAATAATTATTTTTCAGGCACATTAAGGATTTAATCATATTAAATTCAGGAGTTCTAGTACTTTCCCTTCTATCGAACTACCTCATGTTATTGTGGCTTCTGGTAAAAAAAACATTTAATAAAATTTAAATGATTTTTCTTCTGTAACTATATCATTCTTGTATATTTTAGGCACCACTTCGAGGTCTCTGGATGCTTTGGACGAACATCTTAGGTCCATGGTTCTTCGCAAGTCCTGTCGAACCTGAAATTGATGAAAAGAAGCAACGGAAGCTTGAACGAAAAATGGCAAGACGTCATTAGAGCGAACTGATACTTGAGCATCGAAAGCAGGTTCATTTTTTTACAGGTTGAATGTGTCGCATAAGTTTTTCATAAGGCTTTAGGTATTTATTTATAAGTTTTAATAAACATTCCTAGTCTTTGACTCAGGTTTTTCCATCTGAAAATGTGTTGTCGCCAAGATTTTCATCCAATTCCCAGTCTAACCTCTCCTTACTATTGTATTGAAATTAGTTCTACACATGCAGAATCGCACAATAAGTGAGTGGATTCGCGGAAATAGTCTATGCAGGTATACTTATACGTCAGAGAGAAACTCGTGTCTGATAGTATTTGTGTACATGCATGTATGGTGATATTGTTTCTTATTTTAGTTCTTCCCTTATGTTGTACAATCGAGGCAGACAAAGATGGCCGCTTCTTCCCTTAAGTTCTATGTTTTTCATTGCAGTGTATAATTTTAAACGAATATACAATTAAATATCGTATACTGATTACTAATAAAGAAAAATAAACGATGGAGGCACATGGTCTTTCAGGTTCATCAAACGCTAGTAAATTTATAACTTAACCTCACTTATGAATTACGACGACTATGAAGGACTAGGGGAAAATAAGATAAAGGAAGGGAAAAACCTACGATACTTATATGAGTATGTAAGGGAAAACAATGTATGGGAAGGATTACTATACTAGGTGAAGGGCCCCAGCGTCTAGTCGTACGGTACTGGCGCAGTAAAAACAGACGGTGGGGTAAGACCGAAAATGGTAGGGGAAAGATTGCGTATGCCTTGATGCTGCGTTATTTATTCTGTTGATTTAGTTTGACTAGATTCTAAATAAACACCATGTCGGGTGAACAATTTTCTTTGGTGTGGAATACTTTTCCGCGAAATTTGTCTTCCGGTTTATACAATTTATTGACTGGTGAGCAGCTGGTGGATGTGACTCTAGCTGCCGAGGGCCAAATATTGAGAGCTCATAAACTGATTCTCTCAGTTTGTAGTACATACTTCAGAGATCTTTTTAAGGTATGATTCGGTGATGCCATGTTTTTTTTTCGCACAATTGGCATTCCTCGCACTAATGTTATTCCTCTCGGTTGTGTAAACAACAATCAATTCAGCGAATGTGCTTACTACAATTGTTATTTTAGGGTAATACATGTAAACACCCAATTGTGATACTCAAAGATGTCAACTATCGAGATTTATCTGCAATGTTGCACTTCATGTATCAAGGTGAAGTAAACATTAAACAAGAAGACATCGCCAGCTTTCTCAAAGTGGCAGAGATATTGCAAATCAAAGGCCTTACAAAGAACAATGACGATGTGTGTAATTATGCAAATTGCTATTTTTTTAATAGTACATAAATGGTAATTATTATTTCGTTTAGGATGAGTCGGAAAAACATACCGATTTATCGGAATTCGTAGAACCAATGGACGATGGTGAAAAATCCAATCACGAAGAATCTTCCGAAAAGAATCCTACCCATAACCCGTGTTGCTGTCAATCGGAACAAAAAAAGCAATCGAATGTTCCGGAAAGAGATTCCTTATTGGAAGGCTTTCAGGAAGATAGCGAATCAGAAATCGAAGGTATATTGAAAGACTCGGACGAAATTTCTATTAAAGATTGTCCAATCGACAGCAAACCGTTAGATTGTACGAAAGCAATTGATAACGCTGATGTAGCATTGCCGGAATATAAACCTGGAATAAGTTTGACAGAAACAAGAAGACTTTCCACTGACAGCGGAGTACCAACACAACAAAACCCTTCAGACGAACAAGAAGTTATGGATCTAGTATTAAATCCACAAATGCAGTACGATAGTCCTTATCAAAACGAACCACAATCATCCAGTAAGTTTATTGTAAATTTAATAATATTATCGAAAATCAACTTTATTTATTTATAGATTATAATGCAGGAGCAACGTATCAAAGTGAAATTTTGCAAGACTCTGCAAGTGGTAGTCGAGGTAGGAGAACAGTAAAAGGAATACCCAGCAGTAGTTTGTCATTGGAAACGACTTTACGAGTGATATCGGAACTTGGACCCACCTTACGAATGGAACGAGGAAAAGTAATTCGGATGTATTCTTGTCCCTGGTGTTTGAGGCATTTTACTCGAAAGGAAAATTTGAAACTTCATGTTCGATACATTCACGGTCCGTTAGAAAGCCTTACCTGTAAACTGTGCGGCAACAAATACAAGAACAGCAACAGCCTGCGAGTGCACTCGTACCTTTATCATAACGCCAAACGAAATAAACCGAATAAGTCTGTCGTGGGAGGTAGTGCCTAAATCTGGGTCTTTGAGACTTGCATCAAACATCAGCGTTGAAGGACAACGAATTTTTGTCCAGTCTATCTTAGTCGTATGAATATTGTTATTACAATTATATATTTATACAATCGCTTGATTACGAACAAAGTTCTGCGAAGTTGAGTTCTGTTTTTAAGATTAGTTTCATAAATTGTTTTATAATAAAATTCATTAATAGAATGCTAAACGTGACTGTTTGGACAGGTTGCTCTAAATTTGTTCGTTAGCTTGCATTAGAGTTTGTGCCAGTCATATTGTTCAAGCTTGTTTTACATTGTTTTTATTTATTGTAATATAATTTATAAACACATATTTGATCAATGATTTATAGAGTGTGCGTTAGACGAGCCTGTATTTTAATAATTAATATACGCGAGACTTTTATACTAAAATAAATGAGCCGGAGAGAAATGTATAAAAAATCAGAAAGTAGAATATGAAACTTCTCTAAAAAAAATTATATTTATTGTAATTTATATACTAATTAATGGATTAGTTAAGAATACCTAACTTAAGGGAATATTTTTATTTTTGTAGCGAAATATTATATATAATGTCAATATTATTATTGTCTGTCTTCGAATTTGTCTAATAGTATTGAATGGACAATTGTAACTATTAAACATCGTAGATCTTCTATATAAAAAAAAAAGTATTCTGTAAAAAATCGTAAAAAATTCGAGAGTCGAAGTCGTCTTGCGATTTTGCAAATTAATTAACCGCTTCTGTTTACCGATCGTATGAATATTGTAATTAGGATAACTGGCAACATATTCGTCATAAATACTGTTTTATTTTACAAAGTCATACACGTGTAGTTTCTCTTTATTTACATTAATGTAAATGTTTTATGATAATCAGTGGAATTAGTTTTTTCTTTATTTATTACGCAGTTAATTTTTATTACTGAAATTATTTACAAAATATTGTATACAAAGATGATTTTTTCACTAATATTACCATTTATATAATTTTGTATTTAATATATTTTATATATAAAACATTTTATTAAAATTAAAGTACAAAAAAAAAAGAAAGTTATTTTATTTTATTTTCTGTTTCCTTCGAAGAAATTCTGAAAATGAAAAAGTTGGTTTTAAAGTTACCAATAACAAAATATATCACAAGTTTTAGTAAAATATTTAATTATTGATATTGTAATGTTATTTAATTGATTATTAAAAAATTAACAATCAAATAATATATTATATATCATAATTTTAAAGACTTACGTGTTTGAATTTTGTTCAGATCGCTTCAAGATGAATATTCGTGAAATACGTCGAAAAGGTTCTTCGATAGCGATTGTTAGAAGTAGCGATAAGGAGAAAGCGCAAATTACATCCGGAACAAAATCGTAAAACTAAAAAAATTGTTAACAAATTATTATACAAATTTGTTTGTACCAATAAATAACCAAGTTTTTTATAACTCGGTGTTTTATCTACATTTTTGTGAAAAATTATATTTTTAAACTTTACTAGATTGTGGATGCTAAATGTCTTTGCAGCTCTTGAAGTACCCCACTGATAAGCTTGAAGGAAATTGTGAGTTAAGTACACGCCGAAGGTTAATTTTCCCAATGGCTGCATCCACCGTGGAGTGAAAAAGTTATAGAGGTAATCTAAAAAATAATTTTATATCGTTATTTCCATTTGAATTGTAATTTATGAAATTCGTTGTTTTGTGGTTTTAAAATGTTTGAACACTTTTTTTCATACTATATTTACTAAAAAAGAAATCGTATTTGATATTCGACGTAAAATTTAATTTTCTTTCAGAATGTCGCCTAGAATTTATCTAATATGGATGCTTAAAAAGTTATATACAATTTTAGATCTAAAGTTTTTATGTTAAGACTCGCTAACTAAAAAACTGTGAGAGTAAAAAGTTGTCAGAATGGTTTGAAAAAAAAACACTAGAATTATTTGGTATTTTGAAACATTTTTTATTTCGATTTTTTTTTAATTTAAAAATATTTACGAAAAAAGAATGCGTGTTGAAAAACCGACAAATAAAAAAATCGACAAGAGGAAAAACCGACAATCGAAAGCCGAAAATAAAAAACCGACACTTAAAAAAATGACTGTCCTCTAGTCGAAGTGTTTACTGTTTTCTGTCGGCTTTTCGACAGTCGGTTTTTTCACCTGTTGGCTTTTTAATTTATCGGTTTGTCGGTTTTTAATTTGTCATCCCGAAAAAATTCTATTTTCTCTGATTATTTTCAAGCATTTTTTATTTTGTTTCTATTTTTTTCAAAAATTGATAATTTTTTAGATAGAAAATTTGAAATATTATAATAGTTTAGGATTTTTTCATATTCGGAAACAAAATTGCAGAGAACGAAAAATGTTTGGAATTCATCTAGGAATATAATTAACCCATTCAGTCCTAAAGCTGCAAAATTTGTATCTTTCGTTTGAACCCAGGAAACTTTGTGAAAAAGTAAGAAAATCTTTTGGAAAATATCCAACCTACTATTTTCGGATACGCTCTACACGATAGAATGGTTTAAAAATTTAAAAACTTGATTTTCAGTAGTTGATTAATAATTTAACAAAAAAAATATGATTTTTTTATGAAAAATGTTTATTTAATAAAAAATGTGAGTGGGAAGGAAATTTTGTTTACTAAAATATACTTAAATATAATATTATTTCTAAAAATAACTATAAACAATATAAGAAAAATAATGTTTTTACGATTTTAAAAAAATAAAATGAAGACACTTGAATCCATCGACCTCCACGTGGTGGAAAAAAAGGCTAAGAGATAAAAACTGAAAAATGATTAGATTAACTTGATTCACTAAGATTTGCTCTGAAAATATCAAAATGCAAACCAATATTTCGAAAATCAACAATAATCAGATTATTACATTAGTTCCTGTTGAAATAATGACGAGAAACCGTAAAAAACGGCTTGTTAAACCCTTAAAAACATTATTTTTCATATTTAACCCTTTTTATAGTTATTTTAAAAAAATATATTATATTTAAGTACATTTTTACTGAAATAATTGAATAATTCACACGAATCCAAAGAAAAAAACGTCAAAAATAGTAGTGAAATTAAAGTTAGATGTTTTAGCTTTCATTTTTTGGCGCCATTTTGTTAAAAAAAATCGCACGATAAAAAACCAAAGCTGGTTAAAAAGTTTAGATGTTTTGTGCAATTTTGTGCATATTTGCAACAGTAAACAAAATTTCCTTCCCACTCACATTTTTTATTAAATAAAAATTTTTCATAAAAAAATCGTTTTTTTTTTATTTTAAATTATTAATCAACAATTGAAAAACAAGTTTTTAAATTTTTAAACCATTCTATCATGTAGAGCGTACCCGAAAATAGTAGGGTTAGATATTTTCCAAAAGGTTTGTATGTTTCAAAAATGTTTGTTAATTTAAAAAAAAATCCAAATAAAAAGTTTGTCAAAACATCAACAGCAAAATCTCAAAGAATTCCAGTGATTTTCTCAATTAATTCTGAGAACTGTTCGCTGTTATAATTTTAATAAGAAGCGCGTCGTTTTTTAGTTAGAACACCCTGTAATTAAAAAAAAAAGAAAATTATTTTGGGTGGCATTTTGAGGATTAACATGTCGAATTTTTTATTCCGGACCCTTAAAATTTAGGACTGTAAAACATTTTTCTAGTTGGAAAAAGACAAAATCTCACCGGTTTAATATAAAAATTTCAGATCTAAAATTGTGTCTAATAGAAAAAATCGCATTTTTCTGTAATTAATCGTGTATAACTTCTTAATCGTCCATTTTAGGTAATTTCTAGGTCAATATTCTAAAGGAACACGAAATTGTACATCGGATATCATACGTCTGATTTTTCTTTCGTAAATACAATGCGAAAAAAAACACTGGCGCCATTTGGGACTAATGGATTAAACTAGTATCGCTATTCTTTTATTTGTTTTGTGCATTCTCTCATGTACAATTGTTTCAATAAATATATTAAATAACATATTAATTTCGAGAAAGTTAAAGTGCCAAAAGAAAACCCAAGCGGTTTTCTGCAGACCCAGTAGTTGTGCAACAAGTTGCCGAGCGATTTATTAACCCTTTGTCTAATTCACCAGTTTTGTTAGTTTAAGTCAAAATTTGATCGATTCTTTCGTTTTTTTTTGTTATTTTAATATCGTAACATGTCAAAAAACCTGAAATTATGTGCAATTAGTCAATATTTGCTGCAAATTTGTTGATATAAATAAATAAATCCAGTTTCGGCTGAATGCGGTAGTTACACACCGGATCTTTTAATCTTTTTACCTTAATCACCATAGATTTCATGAATTTGGTTAGCAAAGTTAGAATCTCCATTTTGAATTTTTAATATCTGAGGCTGGATTTGTGATCAGCGATCCTAAAAACTACCAAGTACCCAGTTTTAGCTTGATTAAGAAACTTTTTCTGAATTTGGTCTGCCATCTTGAATTTTGAAAATCTGAGTCCGGATTCGTGATCAGCGACCCCGAAAACCCCCGAGTAACTAGTTTCAGCTGTTTTCCGCGAAGAGAAAAATGTATGCTTCAAAGGGTTAATAGTAGTTTTCGGTCCTAGGCCGTAAAGTTCAATTTTACGGCCGAGGAGCAAACACTATTTTTTTATACACTGTTCGCAAAAGCAGGCACTTTATCGACTGTTTTTAGTCCGTAAAGTGCAGAGAACAGTCCGTAAAATCACACTTTACGGACACGCGTATCAAAAACTACATTTTAATAAATTCTGAACTAATCGAGTTAAAATTTTGCAATTAAACTTATAAATGAACGACCTGATATTGCATAATCATTTTACAAACAATAACTTCGTAAACCCTTTTTATATTTTTATATTTAAAAAAAAACTGGGTATGGTCTAACGTAACAAACGTACAGGCCAAAATTTTACTAAATAGAAATGTACGCAAATAATGTATTGGCACATAAAACATCCTAAATGGCGTATGGTACTAAGCAGTTAACAAATTACTTTAATATTAACTTTATATAATTTAGGATTAATAAGAATGGAATTTTAATCCCAGAATATTCTTAATTTAATTATTGAAAACTTATTACTAAATTTTGTTTTATAAATAATGTTCAGAAAGTATTCTATATTTAATTATAATAATAAATGTTCATGAATTAATAAATATATCATACAGTTTTGAAAGAATTATGTTTGAGTAAAGAATGAAACGAATTGTCGTGCGTATTTACAGGTTTTAATTTATACACTTATAGTTTTCTTAACGGCTTGTGAATATTCTGAATTGATCATGGCAATGACGTCGTTTTCTAACCGGTAAAAAAATTCATCTAATTTAGTTTCATTAATACTGGATGACGAAAAACGATTGACAATAACGTAAATCGTGAGAAACGAGAAAAATTAACCGTAAAAATTTGTCTTTTATTTTACTATGCAGAAATTTCAAAATCGTTTTCTTCTTTTAAATGTTTTCTATGAAAATGGATAAGCAGATATAAACAAAAATGTACTATTATACAAAAGTTGTTTTCGAGTTTTATTAAGAGGAAAAAGAATTAATATTTAGTTCAAAATGACTAACAAAGTTTATTAATTGCGAGTATACACTTTCGATTTGCGTAATTAGAATTGCATTTAAAAGACTTCTTAAAAAATTTTTTAATTTTTATCATCACTGATTTCTATTATGACGTTTAATTTTCGAAATTCAAAATGCCAGATTCAAACATGCCGAAAAATGCGAGAGGTTATTAGGAATGTTATTAAAAGAAAATGTACGGTAATGTGAGGCACGTAAAGTTTCATGATATAATAGAACAATCTAAATTACAAAAATTCGATTCATAGAAAAGTACGCGCTACTATTGTTTGTTTTTCATTTTCATCATTAAATACAGTGTACGTGATCATGACTGACATTTTTTAGTAGTTAATGTGATTTTATTCCACCAAAAAAATCAGCTTTTAATGTTTTAACTACTTGAAGCTCTTTTGAGGAATCATTTCCATTACCATTTTCAATATGAATAAAATTCGTAACAAATTTGTTCAAATTTGATTTAATTTTTCATTTGAAGATGCCATGTTTATTTAAGAAGGTTTTTCTGAATGGGATTCTGACAACGTCAATAAACAGGTCATTATCTAGTAAACGAAAATCGATTGAAACATTGATTTAAGTTATCCATGTCTGAATTCAATTTTTGAAATTCTTGAATCACGTTGAATCTAGGCAGATATATTTAACATTTCTTTGTTAACTAGTTAAGAATATGTTTATTTGAATACTTCTGAAAATACTCAATTCGAGAATATTAATTTTTTGCCGTTCTTACATTTGGAAATAATTAACCAATTATCAACCCTACATTCAGAAATCGAATTCAAGTATTCGGTAGAATTCAAAATTTTAATATTTTTAATCGATTTTCGTTTATCGGGTATTAAGGTAGATAGACCCCGGGAATAGCATGTTAGGAACACAATTTTTTATTATGATTCCAAGAATTTAATTTTTATTAATAAAGTTATTGTTGAAGAGAGAAAAGATTATAGACATTGAACAAAAATTGGAATATGCAAAAATAATTTGCTAAACACATTTAGTTAATGTCAACAAATTTTTAAAAATTAATGGATTTAGTCTGACCACTAAAATTATTGAAATATTGTAAAAAGCATCAGTTTCTTTTTTAAACAAATAGAGATATTTGACGTTAGCTTCAGAAATTTGGAAAATCCTACGGTGAAGTTGTAGAGAATCATTTTTCCGATAAAATAAGCCATCATACGTTGAAATCCATTCATTTTTAAAAACGTTTTGACAGGCAAGAAGATGAAAATTTGAGTGATTAGTAAAATTTGTTTAACAAATTGTTTTTGCACATTCCAATTTTTTCGGGAACAATAATGTTTCCTCTCTTTAAAAGTATCTTTATTCATGAAAATTAAATTCGTGAAAATATTATTAAATATTTTTCCACATCACATTATATCCTAGGGTCTAGCTACCTTAAGGGTTTCAAAGTCAAAACGATTACATTCCCATTTTTCTATGATTTCGGCGTTACCAACCAAGCTTCTCGTCTCAAATAAAACATTTTCTGTAATTAAAAGCATATTCTTAATTTGTGCCTTCCGAAAGAAATGATTAAAATCACAACGATGTATGGAACGCGCATGGAATTAAATAAATGTATCGAATTTGATATTTTCTTGAACCATTTCAGCAGTACATTTTCGGTATGTCTGAGCTGACTTGAGGTTGAAATGGGACATTGTAGAACCGTAAACAAAAGACTGTGGTAAAAATGTCGTCAATTTCTAATAGTTTGTGCAATTAATGGACGAAGAAGATTATGAAAAGTCCGGCATGTTTGTAATTTCCGTAGAATTGTAGTTACAGAGGGTTTTTTTCATGATAATTGCCTAAAACTCGACAAGGACGTTTTTAGATAAGGGATCAAACATCATTTTTATCCCTTTTTTTAAAATTCCGGCTGTGTAACTCCAAAATTAAACATTTCTTAGGATCACTGCCAAAATTTTAGCAAAATCTTTAAAGAAATGGTCGAGAAGCATCCGAAAGAAATTTGTTTCAAAATTTGATCAAGGGACCGGTTTAGAACCCCTTAATACAGTATTATTTCTTTTTCTTCTTTAAATTGAAGCTCGATAATCACAAAAAACAAGTGCGCTTTGGAACTTAACATGTCAAGAATCAATTAATTGATTGTTTTTAACATCTAAATTTTATCAATATTAGATACACTAATTGATTTTTATTTCTAATTCAACTATAAAATAGTATACTACGATACAAGTGTGCGAAGTAGGTGGCTTTCCCACTCATTACACTTGTGCGCAAATCACCTACTTCCCGCACTTGTATCGTAATTACACCTTTTTAAAATTACATTTTAACGAACAATTTAGCATTAATTTAAAAAGAGCCTCGCTAAAATAAATACTTCTTTATTCATCAATATAATTATTATTGAGTTTGATGCTTTTTAAAATGAGCTTATATTAATATTCTGATATATTTAAGGAGGAACATATTTTGCATTGTTTATTACGATGTACGCGCATGTTTTCCCTCATTTTGCAACATTCACTTCTATTATCAGGTGTCTTAGGAATGTTGTTAAATGTATTTTAAAAAAAGAATTATTACATTCAGTTCTGAATTACGAGAGCTCAGACTCTTTGAACCTATAAATTTCTGGTTCCCCCGGACGTGAGCGCCGGTCAGTACTAGTGCGTAAAATCGTATTTTACGCACGAAACGTGGTGTGTGAATTGAATTTTATGCAAACGTTGAACATAAGTTAATCTTCAGCGTCATTAATTATTGTAGTTAATCGATTTCAATACATTTTCTCCCCTCCTGGGGTAAAATTCGTATTTTATTCCCAAAATTTGATTGTAAATAATTTATTACCTATAAAATCAGGAAAGCAAATTATCAAATAGCGTATGCTGCATTTCTTAAATGAAAAGATAGCGAACTACTTATCGCTTCACTCGGGCGGCAACTACGCGTTGGAATGAACAACCCACTTTCTTCCCTCTTTGCATAATATACTATTAGAGTCAAAATAAATTCAAAATATATTTAAACATTTTTATTGATGAGAAATGCAAGTTTTTTTGTACGGAACATTAAAATGAACTTGTGGCGTTTAAAATAAATTATATAGTTACCTAATCCACTGCCCATTGTTATGAGCAGGATAACCGAACACACGCTACCAGCAAATGCAGCTCTGTGGATACTAGCGTATAGTGCCGTCTCAAATGGTGTAGATTTGATATTTGGATTCAGAAATCGGAATCCGAATCCTACTGATGCTACAAATACTATAAGTGCAACGAAAAAAAGATAATTGGACCAGAACTGAAAATTATAAAAACCAGAAATTAATTGTAATAACTATTCAACTCCCTCTCTCCTTCTCTAATTTTTAAATTCGTTTTCAACATATAGTTAGTTAGCAGTCTTGAATGTTTGTATTTTAAAAAATATGATTGACAGAAATTACTTATATCAATGTTTCATTTGATGTTGTTTTTATGTCCTTGCAAATTCGAAACGGATAACCAATTTTTAGGAACTGAAATTGTTTGATTCCGAATATTAGTTCAGTGTATTTCTTCAGTTTAGATTTTTATTATTCGAATGACTTAGAAAGTTATACAAATTCGAATTAAATGTTCTTTATAAAAATAGTTTGAGAATGGATCGAAATTTAAATGACAATACAATTTTATACTTCATGAAGAAATAATATTTGAATGAACAATATTAAGTAATTAGAAAATATACTGTACATATTACTGATAGATTATTAGTTTGATGTAAATATAATTCGCGTTATACTTTATCTATCCATTTCACTGAAGTTAATCACTTTTATGTTTTCGTATAAAAATGCGAAATTAATAAAAAACATATTATAATTCGTTACCTTTGACAGTCTCCATTTTGCAGTTTTATAATCATAAAGTATAGCACCAGCAATTATTCCGATCATGTATGAAGAAAGTCTCATATGTGATTTGATGTAGTAATACAAAAAATATGGATCGCGCATCATATCCCTCATACTGAAATCATTCACAAATATTATTACCAAATTTTTAGAAAAAAATCGTTGGTCTCGTTGCATGAAACAAATTACATGGGAGTGTTATTGTTTAACATTATATATTAAAAATCATGTTTAATATTTAGGATTTTTAAATAATATTGATATTTCTGCATAGATAATTAATTTCTTATAAGGTTTTGTATGTGACCAACAACTTTTTGCGTATAGAAACAAAGCACTCTCGTAATCCAAAAACATAAAAATATGTATTGCAGTTTATTTCCCTAATTAAAAGATACACAGGAAAATATTCGTTTTTTTTAAATACTCAGATTGGCACTCCAATGATTTGTGCGGGTTATTTTTTTTTACTTTAGACCTTTCTTTAAGCAATAAGATCATTTTTGTTGAAATGAGCCTTTTCAATAGATTTATTTGTCAACTTGTAAACATATATGTATAGAAAATGAAACTATACGTATAAAGTAGAAAAGGTAGTTCCAGGTAAGACAACCTCCAGTAAAAAATATTAAAAGAAAATAATTGGTTTTATTATCTAAATAGTGGGGTTGTCTACCTTAATTGCGGAGGTTACAATTTAGTTAGTAAAATTAACTAAAAACGATGGCTGTGACTTATTCCACTATCTAGTTAGCCGTCCCAACTATTTCACTTGTGTCGTATCGTTGCTGTATTAATACAGGTAATAAGCCGTCCATAGACTAAATATTTAAAATTATTATTATTATTTATAGATTGGAATGGTTGAAATTGGTATTTACATTAATATGTATATTAAAATTTGGCACTTTTAATTTATTTTGAATACTATAGGAATTAATACTGGTCTATATTCAACTGCAATAATTAATAAAAATCGAATGAATCGTTTGAGAAATTCAGGCAAAATTATAGGTAATAAATATTTTCCATAAATGTAATAAATTTTGCTTCGTTTATTCAGAGTATCAACAATATTTCTACTTCCTAGTTTGAACATTTTGCCCTTTTCAATTTAAATACAATAATACGCTCCCGTGTGGTCGTGACGTCAACATTTATGCACATTAATTACATCATATATCAATTTAGGAAAATAAAGGTATACTTACTGAGGAAATCTTATAAACATTGGTTGTATCCTATCGACGTAGGTGATATAGAAAGGGATAGCCATGCTTATAAAAAATAGAAATCCGAATAGTGTGTAGCCGTACTTTCTTGGCCATTTCCAAAATGTGTATACGGCAAAAATCGATAGGATGTAGTAATGCAAGTCGATCGAAATGTACCATGATTGAAACATACACTGAAAATTTAACAAATTTGTTTATTAAAGACTAATATTTGAAATATGAATAACTAAATTTTGAAAAACATGTGGAATATATTCTTTAGTCATTTTATTTTTGTTTTTTTCTTTTTTGAACAAAGAGATTCTTTGTCCTAATAAGTTCGCTATTTAATTAAATAAAATTTGTAATGTACAATAGTAAGAGATAAAAAAATGTTAACAAACGAAATCACAAGGTTCCGTGTCTGACCAATTTTGTCTGCATTCACTTATACGGACTATGTCAATTTTTCACATGTTTACATTTTCGATTAATTTCTGCTTTCAAATTAAGAAATAAAGTGTGAAATAAGAAAAATTTCTTACCATTTCTTCCACATTTATGTAGTCGTTTACGTAGAAAATGTTCGCCCACCAATTGGCAGAACATCTTTCGGAGTCTACACCGACCGTTGACCGCCAATATGGACCGGAACCAAAATAAGGAAAAATTGTAGCAAAAAATGCAACTACCAATGCATACGCAGGTGTGAATCTAAAATAACCAATATTCAATTTTTTTGGGTATTTAAAATTGTTGGAACGTAAAAATTTGGTTCTAATTTTTAGAAAAAAGAAATGTGTATAAAGATAATAATAAAATTTAGAAATAACTAACTATCTGAAGAATAGTTAATTATGCAGATAATATTGGGCTATTAACGTTGACCTAACTTGTGAGACAAAATATAAGCATACAAATAATTTACCTGAGATATCGTGCGAAGGTGAGTCGAATGATATTCATGTGTTTAGTCTTATTAAATTCTCCTAAAAGGCTATAACTAGCTAATAGTCCACCAAATCCGAAAAAGGCATCCACGATGATGGATCCATTGTGTAAGACTACAAATGGCCAAGAAGCTATAGACTGGTTGGTAAACAAATTTTTTTAAAGCACACGATTAGTATATCTATTAAATTATTAATAGACTTAAAAGAGTTTTCATAATAACTTGTAATAACTTAACTACAAAATTAAAACTAATGAAGAATTTGAAATTGTATAATGTAGTGACTAACTTATTTTTTTCGCATTAAAGCTGATAAATTTCAATCTCCTTATTTTTTGTTTATATTTATTATTATATTTAATACTCATTAATTAATCATTTGAAATTGTTATTGATATTTTTTTCATAAGTAATTGTTAGTGATTATTATAAATGGACAGAGACAAAAAAATTGAAATTGATGGGAATGTAATTTATTAACGATGATATTTGTAACTATTTTATATTTGAAATTTATTTTTTGAAGATCAAAGATTATAAAGATTGAAATCATCGTTACATTTGACAAATTTTCAATTACTAATTTATCATATGACCTTTACTGAGAAGTATAATCGATATTTGTGGATAAAATTAAATATTAAAAATCACAGGCACAAGAATTCGGTATTAAAAGTTTGTAATTCAAAATAATGCTCCAACAAAAACCCCAAAAACCGGAATTTCAAAAATTCGAAACATTGAAAAATCGAAATTTAAAAAGCTAATACACAAAAAACGATGACTGTCAAAATGCCAATGAGTCATAAAGCTGTAATATCCATGCAAATAAGAATGTCAGCGTTTTAAATGTCGATTTTTCAATGTTTCGGATTTTTGAAATTCCAAAAAAAGAAATACCTTGGAATTTACGCAATTATTCTTCTTTTTAATTAAAATCGCATTGTTCGTTATTGACAAATTTCTTATGTAATGGTAGCATTAAATTATAATACTTGATTACTAATACTTACAAGTTCAATATATCGTTCATTGATGACTGAATTGATCCAGTACTGGATAGTTCTGTGACCAATTATAGTAATCCACGTGGATACAACTCGGAGCCAGTACATGCAGTCTAGTCCTCGATGACTGTATTTTACTTCCATTATGTTTTCCAAATTTTTACTAGCTGAAAAGCAGAGTATGAATTCCTTGAATTTCGTATCTGGTTTCACTTTCGCTTTGTCCATAAGAGTACCCGCGATGACAACCAATACTATTCCAGCTATGACCAAACTAAATTAAAGTGAATACTAATTAATAGTATTTGAAATATTTCAGTGACAATTTTGGATGAACTTCGATTCTTTCTGCGTCTATGAATGGTAACGAAGAGTTTAATTCAATCAATTAGTATGATACATTAGTTTTGAATTATATTTCTTTCAGAATGGAATATATGGTTAATGTAGACACATTCGCGTACCCTGCAATTATTTCTTTGAGTTTATAGTAAATATATATTTCAACTCAAACAGTTACTGATTTGTAGAGCATAGACTGAAGGGATTAAAGAATAATGAGAATGTTTAAAAGTGATAAATTTGTTGTAAAATACAATATTTTATTTAAATATACAATATTACCCTTCTAAATTAATATTTATTATTTTTTCAGAAATAAGTTAGTGTACTTTTAATGTTGCCCTTTTAAATTTAATGCAAAAGCACGTCATATAAAAAATGATGCACGATGAAACATTATGTGTTGAAGTTTTGTTTTATTAATAATGTCAAGACGACAATGATGGAATATAATATTCAGAATTGTTAAAAAACTTATAGTAAACACGGAATGGCATAGTGTTATTACTATTTTATGACTCACCAGTATAGTACAGTCCCACTGGATATTTCGATTTCTTCATAGTAGGCTTGGCACTTATTAGGATCTATATTAACCCGAATATCTAAATTATATTGCGCTCCGAATTCACCATAATAATCTTGCAATAAATGTTGGACTTCGATAGGATTGCAAACGGCAGGAACACAAACTGCCATTTGCAAAAGATAACGTTTTACTCTTCGCGAGTCTCCTTTTTCCTTTAATCAAATTATTAAATCATTAATTTATGAGTTAGTTTATATACTGGAAAAATCTTTTGTAAATTCTGCCGAAAAAAATATGTGAACAACATTTTGTTAATAGGTCAATATTGCCGAGTTGTCAGTTCTATAATTTTATCATCACGCTGCGACATAACCGGCAACCAGCTATTTTTCCCGGGTTTCTAGAATTTTGGTTTGTTTGAATGAATACTGGTTTTAATTATGTAAAATTATCCAAAATACAATACGTGCAATATGTATTCATGCATTTCTATTCCATTTATCTGTTTCATTTTCGTAGTTCGATCAAAATAAAGTTTAAAGTTAATCTATGATAGTTATAAGACCTCTTCCAGATTCAATCCATATTCCTACTATTAGCTCCTAACAAAATTTCGGGAACTTAAAAAGACGACCTTTCCCTGCAGCATTCGAAGAACAATGAAAAATACAAGAACTAAAAGGAAAATAATTATTGGAAAGACATTTAATAAAATAATAAATAAAAGACAATTTAGACTTAACAATTAGCTTAAGTTACCGATAAAAATAAAAACGAAATTTGATCATTCTATTTAAAATTACAACTTTCCATATTCATTAAATAAATCGATTTTAGTGAAATTATCCATTGTTTAGTATCATTTTAACTATGAGATTCTAAGCAACAAATTTCCTATAATTAAATTTCATTTTTAGTTTTATTCGAAAAGTTAAAAATTATAAGAAGAACGTGTGTATCGAAAAGAAACGTATTATGTAGGCCATAAAACCCTCACTGGGCGTAAGCTAACCAATGAGAAAAAGTAAATATTGAGTAGCGCGATCAAACTGCATTTTCTAACCAATGAGAAAATTAGAAACCCCTGACTTCCTGTTAAAAAAATACTATCGAAATTTTACACCAATCAACAAAATATTTTTAGATTTTTTACTACATCTTTTCTATTCTATTAACACACCTAACTGAATGAATACGATTCTGTATAAATGCAGGCGCATCAGCGGATATCGTCAGAATGTTTTTGGTCTAAAACTTCTAACGATTCCCCAGTCGACGTGAGGTCATTAGATTCAACCCTAGCGAAAAAATAGAATGTAGGTAATAAAAAGTCATAAACTTGCAAATGATATTGTGTAAAATTCCTGTAAAAGGGCGATTCCGCCCGTAATATGATAATCAAGAAAGAAAGATAGAAAGAAAGAAATAATTAAAAATTCAGTTATGATTTCTACAAATCGTCTTTGGTTGTTGCAACTAATGGGTCGAGAACAAGAGAACCCAGTATGCCTGAAGAGAAATAAATCTTAATCCACAATACCTCTGCATATAATTAATGATGAGAGGACAAAAGATTTCGGAGCTAAAAATCGAAATTCTCGCAAAAATGTAAATAACTGAGATTATCTCCCCTTCCTTCCTTTCCCGTAATATTCAACCAACATTAATTTACAGTCATGTTTCGCAAGCCAAGTCCCAGTACAATGCCTTGACCAAAAGGACGAAATAATTTTACTCTAGATTTGCTAGCCAGATCTAAATGTAACACTACAGAAGAATTTTCAACTGGGCTCTGACCAGAATCCAGTCGGGTACCCGGGTTATTTGAGCCAAATCTAATTAATTCTTTAATCGGGTCTACCAGGCTGGATCTCATTTCTGACACTATTTCTATTCGGGATAAAGCGGGCCAATGCTACTCGTGTTGGAGAATTTTATAAATGGTATTCTAGAAAAATATTGCAAATAAGCTGACTCTTTTACATCGTATTTTAACCTTGTTTATATTGCCATTCTTTGTTACTTCATCTTTTCAAAATGTAATGTACTTATTAGTCGCATCACATGGCATAATATTTTACTGTATTTGAGGTAGTCAGAACGCCCCAGTTATGTATTGCGTGCGCTGATGAGATGCCAAAAAACTTGGCAAATATTGTCGAAGTTGAGACTCGTAGATTATATTTTTCGGCAGGTTTACAAAAGATTTTTTTCCCGTGAGATAAAAATATCATCTAAATGTTCTAGCATATTGCATGCGCTCAGATTTTGGCTTCTCAAAGCCAGGTGGCAAAGTCACTGGATTGAGAATTATTTGCGTGAAAAACTATGTGAAAAGCATACATTGCAAAATGTTAATAGATTGAGTAAATTCTCATTGGTTAAACTAGTGAAAATAAAAACTTTAATTTGATAAATGAACCAAAATGTGTAATAGTAATATTTCATTAAGGAAAATCAATACCATTTTCATTCAACTATAAGTATTCGATATAACTTGCAAATAACGCGTTATTTTAGTCATGAATAACAAAATGATAAATTTTACTGTATAAAATATAAGCTTTATATTACACTAGCTCTCTAAATTCAATTTACCAAAAGAAGTAATAGTTAATGAACTTTTTATACGTGTTAAGTAGGATCAATGCAATCTACACATTATTTTACAATAAATTAAATCAGTATGTAATAAAGATAGTTAAAATGATACATGGTTCGACTCTAAATTAATGTGGTCGTTTGTAGTTTCCCTTCAAGTTTTATCACTGTAAACTTCCGATATTTTTTTTATTGAATACAGAATATTTTCAAAAAGATTCACAAAAATTTCAAGCCAAATCTGTCAAATTTTAGATAGAAACATTTAACTATATCATGAAAATGATAGATTCCTTTGAAACAATATAATCCACTTTAAAATATAAAGCTTAATGATTATTTAAAAAATACTGAATTACTTACTAAGAAATACTATCTGAAATTGATATGTAAGGCACGAAAATAAAATACGCACCCTAATAGCTTCCCAGGTAGATTCATTGGGATCAAAATCAAATACAAGTTCGCCATTATATTCTTTTATCTCATCAATCCGTTCATATTTGTATTCGACAAGACAATATCTTCCTTGAATATGAGTAGGATTTAATTCATCTACATTGGGAACTTTTACATCAAGCCGATAACACTGATCAAAATTTCCAAGATGTCTCGTGTGTCCGTCTACAATCCCATATGGATACTTTGTTGAAGAGTCGAACACTATTGAACGTTTGAAATGAAACAAAAATTAGCTTTGTAAAAAGAGAAAATTAAGTATATTCTTATACAAAACTAAAAGTTCTCTATTTGATTCAATGAACTAATGTATCACCGCTAAATCAATGTTTATAGCATATTGAGTAAACATTTCTGGCTCTAGAGAATACCACGATTGTTATATTATATTGTTATACCCGGGCCCATTCAGGAGATGATCCTGATTTGTTTCTATTTATATAAATACACGGAAGGAATGTTTAAAGTTGGTAGCGAAAGACGTCCAGTGCATCGTGTATTGCGGTACCAACTTTAGATATTCCTTAATTTTAAACAGTTCATGTTGTGAAGTTGAATCATTCCAGAAAATCTGTTCATACTATAAAAAAAAGATTGGTTGCGGCAACCAACCGCTTAGTGCTCACAGATCCAAACGAGAAATTCGTTAAAACAACTAAGGAAATAACTAAAATAACCACTTGATTAGTTGTGTCTTGCAATTAATTGGTTAGTAACCAATTCATTTTTTGGTGAAACTGTTTACTTGACTTCCATAAACAATTTCTTGTCTGGATCTGAGAGCATTAAGTGGTTTGTTATCGCAAAAAATTCTTTTCTTCCGTGTAGAAAAGCATTTATAACGTTATTGTTTATTGAGATATGTCATTTGTTATTTTTTTATTATTATATATTCTTTTCAAAATCCTCAAAATTGACTGTTATATCGAGTTAGAATAAAAATGCTGGTCACGCAGTAACCAGTGCTGTCTATACAGTATTCAGTCATCTTTCTTTCATTCCATGTATATTGACTCTTTCAGAGAGTATGTTTTACTCAAAGGAACTCAAATGTATTCGAATCCAACCTATCCTATTTTCTACATATATAAACTCAAAATTAGCAGCTTTAACAGCTTTACAGTGTATGCCAAGTCTAACCTGCCGTTAGTTTGTCATGCTTTCAGCTTTGTAAAAAGTCTATATTATGAGCAACTTCTATCCACTAGTATCATGAAAAAAATAAATACGGATTGAAAAAGTGACAAGTTAATAAGCCAATAGGTAAAAGAACTTGACACTTTTGACAATCGAAAAGCCGAAAGTAAAAAAACCGATACCTCAAAAAATGACTGTCTACTTATGGATATACATATTTTTTGAAGTGTCGGCTTTTCGACCATTTTGGATAGTCGGATTTATGCAACCATGAAACATCAAATCAATTTTGAGAGTACGCTGAGAAACATTTTCCTTCGAAATATTAATGATAGTTCAAATATATTTCTTATATATCGATGCTATTAAGTCAATTGAAGAAGGGGTTAAACGTTCACGTAAGATAAAAACTGTTTGAGTTACTGCGAATTCAAAAACCTTTTACACCCCTCCCCTTTTGAAAAGGAAGTAGAGCGAATAATAGGTAAACTTAGGAAAAAGCCTCACTTGAAAATATTCGAATGCTTTTATCAATTTTTATAAAAAATATAAAGATATAAATGTTTTTATGTTTTTAGTTGATTCAAACAATAGAAATGATAAAATTATGAAACAATACGCAATACATTAAAAGTACACCTCATTTATCATATAGTTTGATAAAAAATATTTTGTTTCGATTGCAAATTTTATCGATATTATTTAAAAATAAATGACTGATTAATTTGGTCGACTCCTGCGCTCCTACCCAAACCAAAATTAAGGGTTTTCCAATTTGTGATATACTAGGTAAAAGTTAAATGAAAATAAAATAAAACATAATTTCTACAAAAATTTTTTCAAAATTTCTTCTATGGTCAAAACGGCCTTATTTTATGAAAATCACTATGGTTAGGTTTTTAATCTGCGAACGAGGTGAAAAATATAGTATAGAGGGGCGTCGTGCAGTCGACAGCCCCTTTTTAACCATTTTAACAGCCCTTTAAAAGTTAAATGTTTATTACACGAAGAACAGAAATTCCCACAATTTTAAAGATAGAAGATGACAGAATACTTTAGCAACTTTATATTTTGCCCATAATGATTGCGACAGAAAAACGTGAGTGTAACTTGATCCATCTAACTAACAATCCTAAATTTCGTTTATGAGTACATATATCTTATTCTCCCATATTCTGTTTTATGAACTTGTAAATATCAATAGAATCAAACGTTTATTTAAATGGTTTTACTTGAAATTTTGAAGAGAATTGGAATAAAGATATAATTAATAGCGCCAGAGATTATATAACGCCTGCACGTTGTTTGACGGAATTATAATATAAACTACCCTAGAAATGAAGTGTCCTCACTCTGTGCTGCCCACATAGTGCCATTTTGCAAGTCCCTCAAATATCGTTCGAGCTGCTTTTTACACTCGTAATTAGCATATGCTTTTGATTTTGCCACTGCTATAGGTGGAAACGGAATATTGAGATACCACGGTCGGTTTGTTTCTGGTATATCACATTTATGCAAGGCATCCACTTCAGCACTTTTATTTTGAACGTAAAATTCATTTTGATGTGAAAAAACTGAATTTTCATCTAACTGGAAAGAAGTACACGAAGCACATAGGATCACACAAATTGTCAAATATCCAAAAATCATTGTCCACTGAACATTCAAAACTTAAATGATGTAAGATGCTTTTTATAATCCATAGGCACACTGTTTCTTAGCCGAACATGTATTAAAAGTAATTAAACAATTATTTTCATATCATGTTAAAAGATCCGATTAATTTGAATTTGAGAAGCCGAAGAAACCCGACATGTTGTCTGTCAACAGTTTATCTAGTCTTTTGAAAATGTTTAGTTCATTTTTATGAGCACTCCCCACTCGCTTCGAGAAAACAAAGAGATTTTAAAGTGACGTATAATTCTTTTCAATTCAACGGAATGGAAATTTATAAAAAAAGTGAAAATGGTTTTACTTACCTTGTAACTTTGGCTGTGACGCAGTCTTACATACTCTGAAAAAGTGACCTTCGTTGTTTATTCTTCTTCGCTCGTAGTTTAACAATATTTTGTATATTGACTTATGAAATATGTTACTTCTTAAGATGGTTTCCTTACCAGCATTTAAAAAGAATGGCATAGTTTTTACGAAAACGTAGCAGTTAAAGGAATGATTTATTAAATTTTTGGATAGGTCAACTAATTTTGCCTTGCAGTTAATAAATTAATTTTGTTTTGGTTCATGATCGAAGCTCTTATGAATTGAAAATTACCTTGTCGGTGAATTTTTAAATGGACGAATATCCGGGTACGGGTCGAAAAACCGACAATTGAAAACCCAAAGGTAAAAAAACCGACACTTCAAAAAATGACGTTTGCCAATGTATCCATTTTTTATGTGTCTTTTTTCGGCTTTATGACTATCGGTTTTTTAACCTGTCAGTTTTTCGACCCGCACCCCAATATCTGTAAAACGTCCATAAGAACAACAATAATCTTGTAAATAAGCAGGTAATTTATTTACTTTTATTTGAAAGTTCTCATTTTTGCTTTTCTCAACCCCAAACATCTTCTGTTCTCTATGTATTTTATTATCTATATATATCTATATATTTTATTCTTCGAGACCATACAAAACTCTCCTTTTTTTCAGATCTTACCAACAGACCTCAGCAATTTTAGCAATATGATTTAATTCGCCTTATTTCCTACCACCATCATAGTATCATCGGAAACATCTACATATTTCTTAAGTCTCCCTGTTTTATCCTACCACTGAAACTCTCCTCTACTGATAAGTTGACAAAATCATTTTTTTACACTCTGCTTATTTTCAATTCTCTTCCGATTTTAATGTTCAGAGTGAGGTAAACGTACGACACCCTGCGAATAACTTTCGAAAACAGCTTAATGTCAAAAAACCCCTTAAATGTATTGTCTTTCAAATCATGATACGACAAATCGACCGCGGCGAAATCCATTTAGGTCTCACACGATGCAACTGAGCGAGTTCTTCAACAATATAAAAAATGGCGGAAGGAAACAACAGAATCTGCCGCTCGATCCAACAAAGAATACGAATATTCCGAATGCTAATGTTCTCTCCGTACCTGTACATATCTCGCCAGGACCTATTGTAATTGGTTTCTTGATGGTAAGCCATCATCGGCTTCAATTTTGGCCGCCTGAACGATTTTCAACATGGAGTTACATCCGGTTCATGGTGAGCTTGGACTTACTTCATTTCAACGTATGGTGGAGAAATGTATGAAAAATTGATGGTAAACAACTATTTTCTCACATATTTTCGAATGTTTTAGAGTTTTAAAGTAATTGGCAAACTTATTATTACAAAACATCTTCCTCGATGTTAATAGGAACATTTAAAGTCAAATTGAAGTTTGTAAATGTTAATTTCATAAAACTGTGTACCTGCGTAAAAAATCGAAAAATTTAGTTTATTCAAAATTTCCTCGGAAAAATTGTTTCTTCTTGATCATGAAATAATCGCGTGGCATCACGGAAACAATATCGGAAAACAAGGATCTGCAAGAACTTTTGCGTGGAAGTTAGTCCAAGCTCGCCGTGGGATATTACCTGGCATCCTTTTTTGAGCCTGGACTACCTAAATTAATACGTTACGAATTCAAACCGATTTGTACTTCCATTCGATTTAACAAAAAACTCGATCGTTCGTCATGTAGCTCAACATAGAATTTCAAAAACAGTTTATCGGTATTAACTTGAAGAAGACGATAAAGGATCTGTCGAAGCACAAAACATCAATATTACCTATCAACGAATATCAACTGTCTTTCAAAAATCGAGGCACCAAATCTCTTGCATGGGACTTGTGGAGGCTCTTTCAGATTTAAATTAGCCACGTTCGGGTGTAAGGTTGCCTTTGTTTAATGCATGTGTAATAACAAGTCGCTAGCGTAATACTCTCGCCAAAATGACCAGACTTTTATTTTATTTGCAATTTTGGGACCGGAAAAGCTGATACAAATTTCAGTTTTTGGGAAAGGAAAGAATGTTAGCGACATTCCTTCAAGGATATATGAAGTGGGGAAATGTAAGAATATATTTGCATTGTGTTTGTATAATTGAGATAATAATCCGACGTATTTTGAGCTGCCAAATACGAATCTACAGTTAAAAATGGGGGGCACTGGGAAAACTTCAGGCAAAACCTCAAAAATGTATCAAAATTAGATTTTAAAAGGTACAATATAACCTGCTTCGGATAAGTAAATGGCGCATTATATTGTTGTATTTTGAACTCCTGCATAAGAATTTGTAGTCGAGAATTATGGCAATTTAGCGAATCCGACAATAAATTAGAAAACGTAATAAAACACATGATTGATGGAGATGTAGGTTTAAAATCTTATATTAAAAAGATATAACCTCAAAGAATCGAAAAAAAGTTTTTGTAATGATATTATGCACAAAAAAGAAGCACTATAACATTCCTCATTTTAAGAACAGATTTATCCCGTACATTTTCATCCGCGGAAAAAGAATTCGTAATTAAAAATATTGGTTGCCTTGTGAATTGCAGTTAAGCCCCCTCGTGCAAAGACAATATGCGTCAGTAGTAAAAGACACAAAAAAAATAAATTCATATTTTTCTTTATATACTTTTTTCTTCATACGTACCGTTTTTTTTTCTTAAAAAAGTTAAAAGTTTCTTTTTTATGATTTTTTGAGGTTATTACAGATTCAACAAACAATAAAGATGAGATTCGTGTTTTCTCAACTTAAGACAAGTCATCTCCTTTAAGCCTGTATGTGTAGTAAAATATTTGAGTGCTTTTTTGTGGGTAAACTATAAAATTTGCGAAGAGTCCATCATTATTTACTGCAGATTTCTATTCAGTGAGCCGAAATAGAAATAATAGGGGAGAGTACTCCTGAGTGGACACTGTGGGTTGAGTTGACACCCCGGCAATTCACAGAAATGGCATGTAATGTCGGTTTAATTGTTTCATGGCATGTTATCTTAGTAGGCACAGGCATAATTTATGCAAACAGTTGTCACATAACTTTGTTAGACGCAGCGTGAGAACGAATCTATTATTTACACTTAACTGAATTTCATTTTCGATGTTCACGCAGAAGAAGCTGCAGGTAAGCAATTGCATCGAAATTCCGATTTAGAAAATGCAATTGTTTCTTTATTCTATACACTAACCGATAGGTTATATTGATTTTTTAATTAAACTTGTTTTGTTTGCGTAATATTGTGAAACGTGTAGACGTTCGTAGTGGTCCTGAGTGGCCACCAAACGTATGGTCCTTAGTTGACACCTATTTTTTTTTTGCTTTTTTTTTGCGTTCTTTCATATATTGTTTTTCCTATTTCGATGTTTTTACTTCATATAAACATAGGACGCAACTTTAAATCCAAGAACTCCAGTCTCAGCAACCTTCCACGAGCGGATTGCACCTGCGTTCTCGTTCGCAAAAAAATCCCATACATCCACCATATTACGAATCCGACGACAATAGTGTGTAACCTGGTTTTCAATTTTCAACTTAAAATAAAAAAATAATGTTATTAATGTGTTCTATGATTTTCAACATTGTAATCGAAATGATTTTTTAAACTAATATGAACAAATAATGCGTGTTTTATTCTTCAAAATTGTTTAAATTTGTCCACATTCTGTTTAAAGCCAATGAATATGGATTTTTCATAAATGCAAGTGAAAACAAGGGGTGTCAACTCAGGACCATTATTTTGAGAAATCGTCAAAACGTAACTTTTCGCTTCTAAATTTTTTGGGATTGAAAGAGCCACTATACATTTTTCTAAATGATAAAGAATTGTAGGGAAATGATCGCCGTACACAACTATGCACTCACCGGCGTCATTAAATCCGACTTACTTTCAGTTTTCGGCTAAATGGCTTACTGTGTCAATTCAGGACCACCCTCCCCTACTGTGTATTTAGCCGAAACAAAACATAATGTACCTTTTTAAAGCTTATTTCGCCATAAAATCTAATTTTTTATGATTTGTTATGTTACGTCTAGAATTTGTCCAGTGACCTCCATTTTTTATTGCAGGATCGTAATAGCAGCTTAAAATATGTCGGATGAGTGCGACCTGCAGCCCAGCACAAATAAAAAATTTTGTATTGGCTTGTACAATTTTTTGAATGAGTTTTGTTAAAAATTAAGAATCAAAAAGACTTTTAATTGCAAAAGCATGCTATTTAACGCTTTCAGCATTCTCAAGAACTGGAGAGTTTTAGTTACTACGTGTGGAATGCTTGGAACCAATGTGAGAATACAAGTAGACGAACAAACAAAATAATGAGAAAATGTCTTTGAGATGCTATAATTGTTCTAACTCTAGAGTTGTTATGGCTGGTTATGATTAAGTGGCACTGAAAAAAGTTAAACTATGGCAGAATTAATTTATACAATTTTCATTATATGATTGTGGTAATTTCACATTAGTATTTAATACAAATATTTCTGAACATATTAAGCCATTTCACTAAAAGCGATTTCAAATTTCAGTATCTGAAATATTCGGAGTCAGTAAATAACAAATAAATTATTTGCAGTATGCATGATAAAAATGTAAGTCTGTATTAGGTAGCAATTAGTATGTATATAAGTATGTCTTACATATGCCCAAGTTAGCCGTATTGCTAGGTTATTTAGGTATATACGTCTATCTAATATTTTTGAAACGCTTTTGATTATATAAATTAAATTTTTAAACGTAAAAAAAGGTAGCATATATATATATATATATATTTAAAAATACATTTAATTAAAGCAAGTTTAGGAGATGCAATTAAATTTAATATTATATGTTTTCTATCATCACTATCGAGGGAATATATAAAACTATTAAACCATTCATAAATCTCGTTTGATCAACTTTGGTGTTTGGTCTTTTTGATCTCGTTTAATTAACTTTGGTCTTGACAGTATTCTATTGGATTCTCCTTTGATAATTCCTTCATTCAAACTAGATAAAAAATTGTTCATATAAAACTGATTCTATACCTGAAATTGTTTCTTGTCAGAAAGAAAAAAAACTTTTTTAAATAAAATTTTAAACTGACGAATTTTTATGTTACATACTACTGATTTTTACTCGGAACATTAAATTACCAATATTTATTATTTTCATGTTCTACGACAGAAAATAAAATAATATATACTAGTATAATTCAAAGTTACTTCGAATTAAATCCGAGTATATCTAACTAGACTTCCGATTCGATATCACAAGCGATAGATATGAACATAAATCATATCAAATTAATTTACGGTTATATCTCTTGTGATCCATCTTTTTTTGCCAGCTGTTTCGCACGTGTAGTAAAATAAAATTTCCTTAACAAAAGTGATAATAGATATTTAGTTGCTCCGAATTCTAATGATTTGATTTTGTTTTGCATTTAAGTGGAAAAATTTTGAACGTTTATTATTCTAATTAAAACGATACAGACAAGGTCTTCGTAAGTACAATATCTTACAATATTTAATGTTAGGTATACTCTCGAGGCAGTGAATTAGCAATTCAAGTGCATAGTTTCGCAGTATACATTCTTGCGATACAATAACACGTGAAACGCGTCAGCAGGCTATGCAAATATATGAATAGAGTCAAATGGCACGAGTTTTCGTTGGCACTCGGTAATTATATATGCTGCGTCACGTGGGAGTTACTACTTTAAACATCTCTCTGATCACGACGAGAAATAACATTGATATACTTAAGTATAATATTAATGTACATTTGTCAAAATTAATATCTTAAAAATGTCAGAAAGATCGTTTATTGCAAAACATTTACTCCTTTGGGCACTACAGGTACGTAGATATTTAAATGAATACTTAACTATTCAACGACATATTTAATATAACGGGACAATGCCATCTACGAAATAATACTCTTAAAACGTTACTTAAAATAAAAATATGTATATATATTTACAAACGAAAATTCATTAAATTTGTTTTAAATTTATGTTTGTTAAATTTTTTAATTTATTCATTTCATATGACAGATACAAATGTTTTTTCATTAATAAAGTGCAATTGATAAAATGTTCATCTAAACATTAATTTTGTACAGTAAATATGTTAATTAAAACTAAAAAAATCTGCATTCCATTAATCTCTACTCAAGTAATGAATGTTCTTATCCTGCATAATGTTGTTTGAACGCCAACGCAAGTGCTTAAATGTAATGCGCACAACTTGCTAAGTATACCGTTTAATAATTAATATCGAATTTTCATCGCTGCGTTTAACGCGATTTTGTGCTATAATTCTAATTGAAACATTCTTAAGTTAAAAGTTTTCTATGTAACGTTTACTACATTATTTAAGTCGTAATAAATTCTAATAAAAATATTCGTTTTTTGTCTGTTTCTGTCTGTATAATGAAATAGAAAAACGTTTTCAAATAATAAAATTTATAAAAAAATTTAGGAACTTTTACATTTATTAATCAAAGAAAAACTGTATATAAAGTATTTATGAACGTAATTTTTTAAGATCAATTTTATTATACGGTTATAAATGATTTGATATACTTGTAATTTTTATAAAGTTTGGTAATTTATTAGATAAAGTTTACGAGGCAGTTTGTCTCATTGCACACAAGATTATGTCAATTTTTGGTTTATAAACGTCTTGTTTTGACAAGAATTGTATTCAAACATTAATAAAGTTACTATTAAAGTTACTCATCAAGCCAAATGCAATGCATCATTCAAGAGTCGTAAACTAACATAAATGCAAGATTACTCGGTTTTTAAATATACATAATCTCAATTCAAACATTAGTTCTTTCCTGTATGAGAACGTATTTACTTAACTACATCATATCGTTTAAAATCCAATTTTACCCTACGAGTCTAGCATATATTTATATAGATGAAGTGCGTAAAATCAAACTATATGAGCCACGCATATTTTGGTAGATATAACGTCGTAAACTTGTTTGCGTACACTAAACAAAAAATATTGTTTAAAATATTTTATTTTTATAGAAAATATGCAATAAAATGAATCGGCCTGCGATTTTTGGTCAAAATATCACTAATCATTTGGAAAAAGATTATTTAAAGTCGATTTTGTCTTATTTTACCCCACTTTTATTAAAATATGTTTATTTTATAAATTGCTATAACCCTGCTGGTTTCTCATTGGCCGGATTGTCCCATACGATGGAGGTAAGTTCAAAACAAAAATTCTAAACTTACATTCAACTAAAATGCATATTATTCTTCAATTCGTGCACGCTGCTGCCATCCAGGTGCGGCGACAGAAGATTATACATATAATAGCGCTATATGCTTACGAATAATGTCTCGTATTAAGAAGAGAAGATTTTAAAGAATATTTTTAAAGTAAAGTTTACACCAACTGTAAGAAATAGCAACCACGTTTTATTAAGGCTGTTCTAATTATAAATTGGGCTTCTTAACCCATTAAGTCCTGAATGGACGTTTTTTCACTACAATTTTCAACGGTTGTATTTAGTGTGAAAAAAGGCTCTAAAAAATTTGAAAGAAGACATATCTGACGTAAAATTAACTGAACTTTCGGAATCTGTTATTACATTTTTCAGAAAATGCAACCGTGAAAAACTATATTCGATTTTTTCAAAAAAATCATGCATTTTTCAAATGAATTTTTTTTTCATTTCGTCTTTTCACATTGAAATTGTTCCAGAATTGCTCTAAACGGTAAAGAAATCGTGTCCTCGAGACTTAAACTTTAAGATGTGCCTATGTCCATTTTGAAAATAAAGGTAAAAGCATCCAAAATGGCGGCCCAAACACAAAAAAATTAGCGAAAAATTCCGGAATTTTTTATTCAAAGAATACGCTGAATTTTTTTCAGAATTTTTTAAACACTTTTTTCATTTTTCAAAATCCCAAAATTTTGACAAATCGAAAAAGTCGTCAAAAAATTCTAAAAAAATTTTCGGGCATTCTTTGATTAATTGCAAGAAGTTTTTCTTCCGTAACATTTTCTCCTAAAGTCTACCATTTTCAAATAAAAAATTCCTGAACTTCTCGACAATTTTTTCGAGGTTTTCTTTTCTAATTTATAATTCTTTATTAATTTGTTGATAACAAAATTTACTCGTTAAGAAACATGATGTTTTTAGTATCAATTTAAATTGATAAAATTTTTTTAGAATTTTTTGACGACTTTTTCGATTTGTCAAAATTTTGGGATTTTGAAAACTGAAAAAAGTGTTTAAAAAATTCTGAAAAAAATTCAGCGTATTCTTTGAATAATTGTAAGAACTTTTTGTTCTGTAACATTTTTTCCTAAAGTCGATCGTCTTTGAATAAAAAATTCCTGAATTTTTCGCTAATTTTTTTGTGTTTGGGTCGCCATTTTGGATGCTTTTACCTTTATTTTCAAAATGGACATAGGCACATCTTAAAGTTTAAGTCTCGAGGAAACGATACCGTTTAGAGGAATTCTGAAACAATTTCAATGTGAAAAGACGAAATGAAAAAAAAATTCATTTGAAAAATGCATGATTTTTTTGAAAAAATCGAATATAGTTTTTCACGGTTGCATTTTCTGAAAAATGTAATAACAGATTCTGAAAGTTCAGTTAATTTTACGTCAGATATGTCTTCTTTCAACATTTTTAGAGCCTTTTTTCACACTAAATACAACCGTTGAAAATTGTAGTGAAAAAACGTCCATTCAGGACTTAATGGGTTAAAGGCTACGATTTAATTGATCTATGGTAGTATAAATTATGTTTTCGACTGAAATTGACTTTCACGAAAACTAGATTAGAAAATTTGAGTAATAGATGATTATATATAATATATAAAATATGATTTCCAAATATATGATATTATTTCCAAAGAAAAATAAATGAATAGGCAATTTTTATTTACGATTAAGAATCTAACGATACTATATCACAATCCATATACAAGAATGTATATTTATATTAAAATAAAAGACCACTGAAAAGTTATTTTCTTTCACAATATATATCTAAGTAAGTAATTATATCTAATAATACTGGTATTTATAGTTTATGGTTTGTAATTAATATTAATTATCTGACATAGTCGTATTATTTTCAGTTGGAGATAGAAATATATCAAAAATCTATTAATTTTTCAACAAAGTTATTCGCATTATTGAAGACTTTCACATGACTTATAAATAAGACGATCGTGGTCTTATTCAAAATTATTAATACAATAAATAGGAATTTCGCAACATTGGTAAACGATATCTGATGTAATGTTCGAATTTAGATTAATTATTTTGTGATAATGAGAAATAATTTTTTTTCAAACAAGGTAATTTTGTTTAAATGACATGTACACTAGTCGGAAACACTAGATATACATTTTATATCGTTGCTGTTCCAGTGAAATTGCAGTTGAATCAACTGCTGCAAATATCATACAATGGGGTATCGTTTCCAATGCGACGTGACTCGAATTAAAATATTCTTAGTGGTGATCCGGCAGGAAAAGTAATTATATATATGTATGAATACTTTCCTTGTGGCATGTGCGTGAGAGGAATTCCTGCAATTGGTTTTGCTTTCTATCGAGTGCAAGACAATTGAAATCGGAAATTAAAATTAAGGTTATGTCAGATTATTATTATCTATCGCGTATTAACCCATTAAGGACGGGAGACGCACATATTTACGTTGATTTTCGACCTTCATTCTCAATAGGAAATAAGAATAATATTGACTTGAAAGTGACCAACCCTACCATTTTCGAGTATGCTCTTTCGATTGGCATGGTCAAAATTGCATTTAAATTGCTATAAAAACCAATATCGTGCATTTAAAAAAAAATGATCAAAATTTCGTGTATTTCGATTGTTGTGATTTTTTTTCGTATCAAATATATGAACTTCAACTAGTAATTTTTTTGTTTTGCCCGAATCAACCTAACCTCTTCAAACTGTAAATATCTCGAAATAATAAACCTTATTCTATCAATTATGAACATTATTTATGAAATTCGCATCTCTAGTGGTATTATTTTACCTAAAACGGAGGTCCTGGGGTCTTCGAAGTTGCTGATCAGCAATTTGAGGTTAGTTTTTTGAAATTCAAGATGGCGGATCCAATATGGTGGACTGAAATTTAAAAAATGCTTAAAAATCGCGATAAAATGCGCATACGGGGGTTTTTGGGGTTGTTCATCACGAATTTGAGGCTAGATTTTTAAAATTCAAGATGGTGGATCCGATATGGCCTACCATATTTCATGAAATAATTCAAAATCATGCGATAATGTTTATACGAGAATTTTCTGAAAGAAAATTGGTTGTTTCCGTCCGTTAGTCGTTTCGAGTAAACGTTTTCCAACTCAAACCACGTGCAGGTGGACGGCAAGAGTTTTTTTTTATTTTTTTAACCATTATTAACTTTATACAAAATGTAATAAATATGTAATAAAAAAAATAAAAAATAAACAAAAATAAACAAAATAAAAACAAAAAAATTAAGAACAAATAAAAAAATAATAAAAAAATAAAAAAAAATAAAAGTAATTAAAAAATTTTAAAAAATAAATAAAAATAATAAAAGCTCAAATTTTCATCCCCACATTCAGTATCTGAATTTTCTGTGGAGCTTACAATTTGTTCTCATTAAAAAAATGAATGATAGCATGAATATGTGTTGGAAAGAACTGTTTTACAATACCCAAAAACCAGTTAGGTAAGACAAGTGCCATGCTTGCTGACCTAAAGAAATTTGTTAGTCTTAAAAGCTTATATTGTATATAGAACAGATTTTCAGTAATATAATTATTAAAATATGTACTATACAACTATATAATCTAATCTTTCCTTTCTACTCTTTTATTTTAACTTAACACCATGTTGAAAAAATCAGCAAAAAAGAACAAAGCGAGAAATGAAATGGATGTAGAAACCACTTTTCTAATACCGCAATAACTGAGTAAAGGTCGAGGAAAAGGTAAAAAATCTACAAATTATTATCTTAAAAATGTCATAAGTAAACGTGTCGAAATATACAAGTGAAAGCTGCATAACTCGAGCCATACATATATCTTATTAATTATGTATTTAATGCAGCTTTTTACAAGTAGTGACGTTTATAAAAGGAAATAAGATCGATTTTATATTTTTGTTTCTTCCAATAAATGCTACCAAATTTGAAAAATGTATATTTCTCAAGTATGAACTTCAGTAGCTATGCTTATACCTACTATGCACTCAGTAAACGAAAACTAGATGCATTCGACCCGGGTGCCTACAATTTTGGCTAAATTCGTATTGCAGTTCCCTGACGAATCCTGATGCTTCCGGGAATATTCCCATTTTAACACTGCCAGGAAAGAAGGCGGCAGAGGGTAGTTCTAGCATCGTTAGGTTCGAGTAGTTTCTATACATGTATTGTAACAATATCTTGTTCCTTAAATAGGGTGAATATGCCAATGAATCGACGGTTAAGCATTTTTTACACTTTTATCGATTGTAACTTTTGAATTCTTTTATGAAAATTTAATTATGATACCACCATTAGAATCGTTAGACTCTGCTCTTTATGACCGTGTAGTTCAACCTTTGATTTTATTTAATTATTAACCTCGTAAACACTGGAAGCTCAATAGTACTGTAATAGTAAATTACGATACAAGTGCGCTAAGTACGTGATTCCTACGCGCACGCGTATCGTATACCATTTTTTTTAACGTGTGATCTAAGTGCCCAGTTAGCACACTGTTTTCCGTGCAATTTAGAACATTCGTGCACCGTGCGCTAAGTAGTTACTGTAGAACCCCTTTAATGCAAACTTTTTCTTTACATTATATGAAATGTATTTTGTTTATGTCCACACTGAATATATTTGATCGAATTTTCAGAATTATAGTATGATCATTTTTTATTGTGATCGACTCCTGTTTTGATTTGACAGATTCGTCTTTAAATCAACAAACGTTATCATAGAACAAAATTTGAGACCTAAAAATTTAAATTACATTAATAAATGAGAGTATAAAAACGAGAACATCGGAACCAGTTTTGTAGAAGAAAAGAACGTTATTCAGAAAATATTTGAAATGTTATTGAAGGGAAATATGTAAATCACATTCAGTTTCAATAATTCGTAATTGTTTACATCGTTATAATTTCTACAACAAATCATTTAATTAAAATGGCAGAGAATGTTATGTATATCATCAATTTAATGAAAAATTAATTTCCAAGTCGCCATTTTAAAAACTATTTTTAAATAAGTATGTTTTTCTACTTTCATATTTTTCTTAATGTTGAATTTTTTATTAGGTTCTTGAACTGCATAATTGACTGGTCTTTTTCATTTGTAATGTTATATTCCTTTCATATCATGATTTAACAATTAATCTATGTTGGAATGAAAATTAATATTTATTGGTCGAAATTGATCGAAAGCACCTATTTGTAAAGAATAAAGAATATTTGTTGCCCGTGTGTATATGGAATGTAAGAAAAGAAATACTTTCTTTCAGCATAAACATTACATTTTAACAATTAATAAACATTTTATTTAGATCACTAGTAACACATTAGTTGATTGGTTGCGTATTTTTAAATAAGTTTTTTTCTGTTTAAAGAATTCATCCATTTTTTTTGCACAGTATGCAATTTCTTAGTTTAATTATAAATAATATACTAAGCGTTAGAATAGGGATCGATTTTAGTCAAATAAACTTCACATTGTATATAAAAGATTATGATTAATAAGTACAATTCTTGTATATGACTTTGATATGCTGATTATACTTTGCAAAATTCACACATATTTTAATAGTAATAATTTATTTTTTTTCTAGCTATTGGTAGGTTGAACCGATTTCAACCAATCTTCCGTTCGGGTTTGTTTACCTGTTTTAATCAGGAATTAAAAATGCTGAAGGTAGAAATATTGTTAAAAATAAACTGTAAACAATTGTATACGAGCTGGTATATTATTTTTTAAGCGTCTCAAAACATTGAAAACCCGTAGGAATAATGGTGGAATTTATTTTATGTTAATATTAAAATGCTTATAAAATAACATAATCGGAACATAAACAATCAGTTCAGTTTATATTTAACGCCAAAGTACATAAATGAAGAATAATAATATAAGAGAGTTCAATTAATCTAATTAAATTAACTATATGTTAATTCATCGAAACAAATGTAAACCTGCCAAGTATTCAATGAAGGAAAATGATTAAATCGAGAATTGGAACAACGTTCCATTACAAATATGACTATTTTGTAAACATGGAGATATAAATTCGACGTTAATCGATAAACTAATTTTATGTACTTGTGGAGAATTTTTAACATATGGACAGATATAAATAATCATCTGCATTTTTGCCATTGTTATTTAGATCTCTTTTTATGTTGTTGTTCTTGTATCTACATCATCGACAAAATAATACAAAAACATACTACAAACAGTCAGTGTTATTGTCGAAATGATGTCGTACATTCCTAACAGATTATTTACTGTATAAATTGAAATAGCTACATAATTTCATCGGGTATTGTTTCAACAATAAACAGAACTAGATTAAATATACGTATAACATATTAATTTCTGTGTTTTATTTAATGAAAAAATAAGTAAAATTATGTAAAAAAAATTGAATAGAATATAATTTTGAACTAAAAATTGGTGCTTTTCCACAAATAAGTAAGCAAAATATGGGAGTAAAAAGGAAAAGGATTTCACCGATTATATTAGGGTAAAGTTGGGTAGTCCCGGACATGAGGTACCTCGGGACCCTATGGATTGCGAAGAATTTGCAGTAATTATATGAATACCTCCATTTTCTTTTGTAGCATTGTCCCAAATCGTAAATGTCAAAATATGAAAATATTCCATTCTGTTTTGAATAAACTATTTGATATTTATATTTTCCGTAAACAAGAATTTCTCTCCTTCACAATTTTTCATGCGAAATATTTAATAATCGATATAAAATATATGCCAATTCCATATCAATATAGGTTCGGCATCTCAAAAGCTTTAATTTCTATCTTTTACTTTTTATATATTTCGTTATTTATATTTTATTTTTCTTTATAACTAACACACGCATAGTTGTCGGGTAACACCGGAAATAAAATGTCGAGCACTTCCTGGTAAAATCGGGTTTATTTTAGCTAATACACATACGTGTTCATTAATATAGTAATAATTTAGTAGTCTGACGTGCCGCAAATTTACCTACGTTCTGATTTATTTATGCCATAACGTGCAATTGTCATTTCATCTGAGATAAAATTATAAGGGCAATTAATATGGTTATGGATGAAAATCCATATTTAATATATTGTTAACCCCTAAACTTGTTACTGAAAATGTTAATAAATTAGTATTTTTCTCATTTATCTTCATTTTTCTAAGTGTCAGGGCTATTTCACGATTCCGAAAGTAACAAAAATTGCAATGTCGATCAGTTGGCTATATCAAAAAATGCAATCGATTTTGTCATGTATATTTGTTTGAGTTATATCTATTTGAGTATCTAGAATATTTCTATCGCTTTATAATTGTTTTTCATCGAATACTTTTCAAATTATTGCACAAAATAGTGTTCGGGGCTTCCCGATCTTTCCCTATTCAAAATGATTAAACTTTTAATTTTGCGTATCTACTATCTAATAGATAAATGCGTTCCATTGCCACAAGTTGTTGAAACATTGAAAAAACATATTATTCTTATATCAAAGAGAATTTTCTGAATAATTCTGTTTATTATATACGCTTTATATGCAAACTTAAAATCGTTTGTTTTTACAAATAAAGATATCACGCAGTATGAGAACGACCATCAAAATTAATTGATTTACGACGTGTTTAACAAAAAATGATTATCAAACTTGTAAAATATGGGTGAAAATTTAATACTTTGCGTTTTTTATAACTAAAAAAGTTGATTTTTGTTGGAAAGGAAGTTCATAATCGGTAAAATATATTTCGATTATATTCGCATAATATGCTGCAGTTCTTATAGTTAAGACCATATCTCGAAATATAAGGGACTCGAATGAAAATATGATTATTATATCAATCAGATACAAATTTTTCTGATTCAGGTTTATCGAAAGTACGTTCTCAGCTAAAATTTATGATAACTGATTATAAAATTCAAAATGGGGAATCAAATATAACGAATCAAAATATGAAAACTTAGTTTATTTAGTGCAAAATTTAGTATTAATGTGTTGTTGTGGTCGCTGATTGCGAATCTGTTCAAATCAAAACAATCAAACGAATCAAAACACGAAATAAGTTAATCATTTTGTTTAATTGAAACTGATTTTTTACAACAAATATAGAAGTTACATCGCATATAGAACATTGGCGGATTGCATATTTCTTTTCTCATTTCTTACTCTTTTGCATGTTTCTTCTGTGTTTCAGTGGCCATCTAAACATACATATGTTAAGAAAAAAAATAAATACGCGGAAAATAATACAAGTATAGTTAAATATAAGGTATAAGGTAAATAAATAATGTTGTTTACTATAACAAAAGAATATGGGTTTGGTAGTGTTTATGAAGCAACATCATAAAAAGTCTAATATAAAATTTCGTAAATATGCACTGTATTTTGCATTTATATGTTTGCATTATGTATTTTGCTTTTTATTTCAAAACTATCGATATAAAGTAAGAAACACCCTTTAAACTTCAGTTTTTATTGTTAATGTGGTTAATACAGAAACATGTATTCACAATTTATTTTAGTCATACGAATATTAGTTAATATAATAGGAAATTCGCACATGAATGACTTTTACTAGTATAGTAACCATTAATACTAGTTTTTTAAGCATTACACGAAGAATACATACTCCGATTAAGTTTAGGAATGAGATGCAAATTAAAAAGTAGGCAAAAATTATGATTAGTTAGTTTAAAAATAGTACGACATAAATAACATTTTCTAATTAGAATCACGTTTTTTACCTGATGCGCCGTCAAAAGATTGCAACCAGCTAATTATTTACTTCTTTTAGTAATTAAACCTGTAACAAATATATGTTATAAACTATAACAAAATATTTTCTAAATACTGAGAAACTTTTTTCGAATAATGATCGAAATATTTATTGAAAGGACATATATTATTTAGAAAGGGTAAAGCAAAATTTGAAAAAACACTAATTGAACGTCTCCTAATAACTAAAATGTACGAGTTGCAAAATTATTTATTTAAAAATTATTCAAAGATATTACTTTTACACGTAAAGAAATGTATACACAAATTTACAATGCATATCGTACTATTGGCTATAATTTTTTCAAATTATCCAATACGCATTGCAAATAAAAACGTATTGTAAATTTTACCCTAAATTGCATTTTAGAGAAGTATATGTTAAATGTACAATACACATTTTATAATAATTTTTGCAAATGATATAATACATAAATTTTATTATATAAGAGCATTTTAATTTTAAATAAATAAAGACTCTGCTTTTAGATGAAGACAGATCGTCATTGGAATATCTCTGCAGATTATGTAATATTTACGATGAGATGAAGACCGTTGTCAATGGAATATCCCCAAATTTAATCTAGACAATTGTGTTTAATGATGATTAGAATGAATAATTTTCAAATTTCAAATTTGAATCTTCTCCTAGCAACTGTTTTATCGATTTAACGATTTATTATGTAATTTAGACAGTTCTTCTTGAAAGATAAACAGTTCATCAATGAAAATATAAAGTTCGTATTGGAAAATATAATTAACATTTTATACAAAACGAAGAAGGATTAAACCGAAGCGGTAAAACAAAACATGCTAAGTTTAAAATAAAAATGTATATTATTTGAAGTAAAATACATTACAAACCTATATTCTTGCATTATCTTGACTGATTTTATTATTTCAAAAAATTAAATTATAAAATGTATTCTGTTGCATGTTGTGCTTCCTACATTCATAAGAAATAGAAATATGTAGAAAATCGCCCATTCATTGGTAGTCGTCCATTCATTGGCATAATCACCCTATACTAAAATTGAAAATGAGCATTTTCAAAACTTCGACCCCGACCGCAGGTCAGCCGAAGCACTGATAAATGAGCACGTCTTGTTCACACTAATGCTTAAAAAAACGCGGTTTAGTCGAGTTTTTGACAGGTCGGGGGGGGGGGGGGCATACTCGTCACGCTCCCCCGCTTCCTGCGAAGCCCCGAACCCCACTCCCCGCTACCACCTCCCCATGGCTACCCGACTTCAACATTACAGTGAATATTTTGTTATGCCCCCCCCCCCCGCCCTGATACACGCCTCACCCCCCTGCCTCCTCTGTGTCTCTGTTTTTCATGTAATGTATATAATATACATACATATGCATTGTATATGTGTATGTACAATTTATGTTAATTTTCTTTTTACGGCATTATCGTTGATTTTACGAAGAAATGAATAAAATCTTTTTTGTAGAGAATTCGATGTTCTATATTTTTTGTTTGAAACATTTTTTTGTACGATTTGTATTTTTTGTTAAAAAATGGAAAAACGTGTTTTTTGAGCGTTTTATTGTTAAACCTCCCCATAATCTAGTATGCATTGTCTCCAAAAACTAATCAGATCTAAGTTTGGCCAAGGGAAACCCAAATCCGTTTGTACTTTTTAAATTCGTCATTCCATTCGCGAGATATCGCGTATACAAAACTTTGCCCACGGACGGACGGACGGACGGACGTACAACCTAACGGACACCAATTTTTTTATTGTTGCTTTGGGTTCCTTAGGGCCTGAAACGTCGACATTTGATGAAAAACTATAGGGTAATTTTTTGGCGAGAACTGACCAAATTCAATACTTCGCCAGACCTATGGTCTGGGTCGAAGTAATACATTAAAATGGATTAAACTACCAGTAAAGGAATTGAAACCGTTATCGTAATTACGCGATTGGATTATATCAATCAATCATAACGTTTCTTTATAACTGTTTTAATTTTATTATTGATACTTTACTTCCTTTCAATTCCTTTTTCGTAGTTTATAAACACTTTTTGTCAAATATTTTCAATGAATAATTTCGGTACAAAATTTAGTCGCGTTTGTAATAATTTTCCGTAAGAGAATTCTATTTGTTGTTATGAAAAGTCGGTGAATGATTTAACATATCCTAGTGCAAATTTCAGAAAAGATGCACGGAAAATGAAAAAAGGAGTTTCTCCCTTTTTATGATTTACCTAACTGGGGTTGTATCAACAATATGTTTCTTCCAGAAAACAAGTCCCAAAGTGAAAGTAATACTACACATATAATATATATGCAATAAGTTATGACGGTATCATAAGAAATCCTCAATGAACTCCTTAATAACAAACAATTCATCCGTCTATAATCAGTTTAACGGTTCCGACGAAAGATTATGAAAATCCAGTACAATCAGTAATCAATTAAATAACCATGGATCATTAAATTTATTTTGAGGATTCCCGGCAACTGGATCTGCGTTTATCTATTACATTCACTCGACCAGCTCATTCACAAGAAAATAACAATCGCAATATTAGCGGTCATGTGTATAAATTATTCGACCTTGAATTACCAGTATAAAGCGCATTATAATATCAAACGTGTGGGATGTAGCATCGCATAAATTAATCGAAAATTAACACACTGCAAAAAATATTCACATCACATGACGTTTAGTTTGTAACAAGTCTAGAATCTAGGAACTAAGTGTCGCACATGAGCTTTCGAATACGTATTTATTTAAATGAATGGAACACAATGATACCATTCTTCCATCCACACCTTTTTTGGATCCATAAACTCACGTCCATATTTTATTTCGTTGGTTCGGGTAACCGTTTATGCGTCAATCAACTCATTCTTTCTATGAAATTGATAACTCTTCACGTTTGGAAAACCATTGTAATTGATTGTCTATCATTAGATAAATTTACGTATTGCTATAAAGCAGAGGAAAGCTCTGTAAGGGGTGCAAAGGTTATTTTTTGAGTTCGTCCCTTTACATTCCGTACACAAAATGGTATTTTACATTTTTATTGCAGAATAGTCATTAGGTATTGAGGGATATATTTAGCACGGTTAGAAAAAAGGGATTAGAAAGGCAACCAACAGCTTAGTATCGTAAAGAAATTGTTTGAGGTAAATAAGGAAATGGACTCATGGCCGCTGCTGTATTTGATGTGGGTTTCTGCAGTTTCCTACATCATCAATAAATGTAAGTAAAGATAATTAAATTCTTACAAAACCAGTGTCCATAAGCACTGAACATATTGCTATACATAGTAAACGTCATGAGGTATATCCCTTATTTTCATAACAAAATTCAAAACATTCATCAGATGGATTACAACAGCTTCTTTGCTACATCAAACTGAATTGCAACTGAAATGGATTCGATTTTGACGATCGGATTTGCTACGGTGTAGAATATGTAAAGAATAAGTCCACCAAGTGTGAAATGAGCATTAATCAATAAGTATCGAAAATATTGCAAGAAATTCCGTTCCAAGAAAAAAAAAAGATTCTAGTAAAAGAAACTTATACATGGTGTCAGTTATTGTCGGAAATTAAACGCAACAAAAATAGCGAACTTGGAGTCACGTCCTTCAATATTCACGGCAATATACGTAGCAGTGGTTATGGCAATTGAAATGGATTTGAACAACAAAATTCTCGCAATATAAGACATGTATAGTGACGTCCTTAATGTGATCCAACCCCTACAGATAAAAAATAAACGCAAAACTACTAAATAACCTATGCTTAGCCCTTAAGAGTAATCAAAAATATTCCATAACTAACATTGTGTACGAGGGTACGAAATTATTTAGAAACTGTTTTAACCACACATTCATATAATTGGTTTACCAACGGAAACTTTTATCGTCGTTTTCAACAGAAAGGGCATAGGGGGTTAACTATACAAAAAATGCCCCCACAGCTCTGTCACCCGAACTGGGTCCATATATTGCTACCCCGATGACTACAAATTTCTGAAAGTATGAACTCAAAATTCGCTTTTTCGAAAAAGTTATGGAGGGGGAAAGAAAAATAAAAAAACTAATTTTTCTCGAAAACTACTGGATCGATTTTAATGAACTTGAAATATGTTAGAAACGTAGGTAAGACAATTTGAGAGAAACAATATGAATTTTTTTTTTTTAATAAGAAAAAAACTGGTTTGAAATTTTCGAAATTTTTTTTTTGGCATAATTTTTTATGTGACCACCTTCATCTTTTTTCTTGAGGTACCTTACAATGTCCCCTTTAATATATATTTTTTTTTAAATTTTTAAAAAATATAGTTTTTGTATGAAAAATCGTAAACCATGGTCGTCCTGCTTGACTTGCGCATTCGCACACGCGCTCGCGCGCACGCATGCATACATATATATATATATGTATAATACAGGGTACACAATTTAAAACTACCACCCGGAAATCTGAGAATGAATGCTGTTTAGAAAAAAAAAGTTTAAATAGAAACGTTTTTGGATTCCGAGGGGGACGTCCAATAGTGACCTTGACGTTGACCTTTAAGGTTATTTCAGTATGAAGCCTCTTTTTTTCACTCCGGAAATGGAAAAAGCGGAATTTTCGTCCGAATACGATCTTGTCTTAGGACCCAGGTCCCATGGTGGGGTTCTATAATTCTTTTTCTTTATGTCCGTTAGTTTGGACCTCCGCGTCGGCCAGCATTCAGCATGGTTGAACCTGATCTGATATAGCCCGAGCGGATCGTTAGCCGTAACACCCCCACCACGTGAAGGTGGACAAATGAGGGCACCCAGCCAGTTAAGGCAAGATAGACGAGTCACCCAGCCATTTAAGGCAAGATGGAGGAGTCACCCAGCCAGTTAAGGCAAGATGGAGGAATCACCCATCCAGTTAAGGCAAGATGGAGGAATCACCCAGCCAGTTAAGGCAAGATGGAGGAATCACCAAGCCAGTTAAGGCAAGATGGAGGAATCACCCAGCCAGTTAAGGCAAGATGGAGGAGTCACCCAGCCATTTAAGGCAAGATGGAGGAGTCACCCAGCCAGTTAAGGCAAGATGGAGGAGTCACCCAGCCAGTTAAGGCAAGATGGAGGAATCACCCAGCCAGTTAAGGCAAGATGGAGGAGTCACCCAGCCATTTAAAGCAATGGTTTACGATTTTTTATTCAAAAACTATATTTTTTAAAAATTTGAAAAAAATATATATAAAAGGGGACATTGTAAGGTACCTCAAGAAAAAAGATAAAGGTGGTCACATAAAAAATTATGCAAAAAAAAAAATTTTGAAAATTTCAAATCAGTTATTTACTTATTAAAAAAAAAAAAAATCATATTTTTTCTCTCAAATTGTCTTACCTACGTTTCTAACATATTTCAAGTTCATTAAAATCGATCCAGTAGTTTTCGAGAAAAATTAGTTTTTTTATTTTTCTTTCCCCCTCGATAACTTTTTCGAAAAAGCGAATTTTGAGTTCATACTTTCAGAAATTTGTAGTCATCGGGGTAGCAATATATGGACCCAGTTCGGGTGACAGAGCTGTGGGGGCATTTTTTGTATAGTTAACCCCCTATGCCCTTTAAAAAAAATGGTTCAATCATTACGATCCTAGATATTGTGTTATGTATTCGAAGAAATATCATCTAATTTTATTGTTCCCAATATAATTACGTTGACTTATCGGCAATCAAAATAATTCTGAAAGGATTCAAAACTTTAATTAAAAACGACAAACTGTAAATATATTTTGATGTTACTTGATTAACAAATTACAATTCACGATGATGAAAGATTAATCGGAACTCATGCAACTTAAGTATTGTATAAAATCCTTATTCTGAAACGTCAGAAATGTAGACTACACATATTAAACTATCTTTAATATATTATTTATAATTACACAATTATATATTAATTAATTCATAGAGTGTATAAATGATAATTAAACAATAATCTAAATCAAACACGGCGAACTACGATTCACATCCATTTTTACATGTACACCAGTAATATTTCAGATCTTCTTCGAGTCAATTTCATTTTGATTTCAGCTCTCTAAGAAATGGGATATAGAAATTCAAAAGACATTAATTTTTCAAACTACTTCATAGATATGCTAGTTACTTACATTAATCGAGATCGTTTTTTCGCTCCCAATAATACTTTCTCAATTTTTCTAAACGGACCTTCAACACATAACGTCAGCAGTAACGATATGCAATATGAGAAGAACACATCAGGTACTAAGTTCCAAAACTATAATATAAAATTATTATTCATCTAAAGCCGATAATTATAATTTCTAAATTAGTTTTATATTATAAATATATATATAATTATCTAAAATAAGGAAAACCTATGGTATGGGTCGAAGTAACAAGAAATAAAATAGTGCAACAGCAAGATCGACACATTGAACATTGGAGATTCAAAATTAATCACAATAATTTCCCCTACAGCTTCGCTAATACGCACACGGGGTTCTTAACCTGCAAAATATTACACAGCCTTTTACCCTGGTAGAAATTAATCCAGTTTTTTGCTAGACAGTCCAGTTTCCTTATACGTTTAACATGTAAAATAAGTAAAATGGACAGAAACTAGATTCATTTTCTCCCACGGATATTTGTGAGATTATTAGAAAAAAATCTGATATTTTTGAAGGTCTGGTGTATTGCAATTAAAAATGATTATCTGGAAATCTATTATAGTGATAAAGTAATAACCAAATTTTGAGCTGAGAATATTTTATTATTTCTCATAGTTCCCGCGTCGAATAAATGAATAAAACCGTGAGAGAGGAAGACACCGTACGACAATCTTCCTAATGGCTGGAAACAATAATGGGACATAACATTCTTGTAAGTATCTGAAAAAATATTTTTTAAATTAGTTTAGATGAAATCGTTAAAGAGAAAGTCAATTGTCAGTTTTCACTAATTCCACGCGACTATTCAATAACAAATTTTATTGTTTTATTAAAACCAAATTGTTCAAACGTACCTAATCCAGATCCAACGTGTAGTAATAAAATTCCACCACAAACACCTGTTGCAAAAATGCTTCTGTGCAAACTTGCATACAGTGCACTTTCAATTGCAGAAACCTTTGTATTAGGATCAAAGTATTTGAGGCCACAATATATTGCAGCTACACAAGTTCCAATAGATAGGATAAATAGAATATTTGAAGATATCTGCAAATATATGGCGTGTATTTTCATGCTCATAATTTATATACATTTAACACCGTCCCCGGTGTATTTTGTGAATATTTCTATTGTATACAGAAAAAACATTTAATAAATTTTGAATTTAAAAACATCAAACGTACCTTTGATACACGATACGTTGTAGGGTTGAGATCATAAAGTAATGCACCAAAAATTAAGCCGACCAGATACGACGACAAATGATAATGCGATGTAATATAATGCTTTACAAAGTATTCATCTTCAAGCAAATTATTCAAGCTGAAATCATTTTCAATATTTATTATTCTCGAATTAATGTTGATATTAATGTACAATAATTAATTTAATGACTGCGGTTGGGTGTTATACTTGTCTTAGGCTGAACCAATTACAGCAGTTGTTGAATATATCGAACTACATAATACGATGAAATAGAATAGGTTCGAGTAAAATTTCAGTTCTTTCTATCTTAGTATTTACTTTTTATATCGTTAGATTCGGGCGAAAATCAATCTTTGTTGCCTTTTGTGTTCAGTGTCTTTTTCAGTAGTTTTATAGGAAATTTATGCGTAGCTATTAATCAGTAAAGGAGTTTCCTGATTTAATTATTTCGCCAGTTCACATGGCTTCCCTACTGTATCTTTTACCAAATACTAATTATTCCATTACTGATTTTCTTATAAATTTCTTTGCTCATATTTTCTTGTCTACAAGAATCTTTCCAGTTTAAAGCTTTCTAACAAGTTATGTATTAACTTCTTTGGTTCTACCCGTATACAGTACACTTTGTTCATTTTTGGCTCTTCTTACAAGCGATACTTAATATTATCTCTATTATAGGATACTATATTTCTTAACCAACCAGTTTACAAGCCATGAACTTCGGTAAATGCTTACCGTATAATGATATTGTAATTTCTACAAAGTTACGGAATTTTAGTTTTGTACGACTAATAAAAATAAATAATAAAAATAGTGTCATATAACTGTCGTAGACGATTATTATAGGCTCATTCCATGTCTAAAATATCAAAGTTGTTGTCCATGTCGCAGAATTCAACGAAAATTAAATATTTGACAGGTATAGATGTGAAAAATATCAAGAATTTTTTTAATATCTTCAAAATGGCGGCCGTGATTTAACAATCAGATACCGAATTTCTTAAAATTGCGATATCTATATTTCTAACTATCGCATTTAAATGAGACTACGGGCAATTATTATTGAAAAATAAAATAATTTTTAAAATTTGTCATTTTGTCAGGAAATTGAACAAATAGTTATTTTTGTCCTAGCTAATTTATGCCCTCGAAAATTACATGGTTAAGATAAGAATTCCCCACCGACCAGACCACAAATAGGAAACATAAAATCGAATGTTATATCCCCTAAATGACCATTTTACGCCTACTGCATCAAAAAACATTTTTCTACTTAAATTTTTGATATTCAGGTAATAATTTCTTTTTGAAACCGGATATGGTATCTTGACGGAAATGCTTTCATCTTTTATTTCCAACACAAAAATTGTCGGCGGCTCTCATTTTTCTTACGTTATGATGTGCCGTTATGAGATACTGTGCTCACCTATGTTGAGGTCCATCTTTACACAACTACATATCCAAATAATTTTTATACCAACGTAGTTATGTCTGCTGGTTATGAATGTGATGACAGAAATTGTCTGTCAGTCGAATTGAAGCCGCCATTTTGCAGAAAACACTTTGTAGTTTTTTGCATTTATTTTGACAAATACGAAGTCTACAAAAAAGGTTTCAACCAAAAAATGTAAGACTTGAAATTTTGCTCATAAAGTTCTGATGAGTTTTGGATAATTGGAAAAATATATATTTTTGAAAATATTAAACAAATATTTTGCCAGAATATATGTGTCACATCTATATCTATGAAATAATTTACTTTCGTTGATTTCCGCGGCATGGACCACAACTTTGATATTTTTTACATGGAATACCCGAGATAAGATGTTATAATTATCTTGGGCTTAAGAGGTGGACAAGTTCGTATGTGAAAATATAAAAAATAATTTGTACATAATTCATGTTCAAACTTACGCACTGCGTGGAATGTATATTGGATGTAGTTGATTTACGTAGCTTATATAAAAAAGCATAGCAATACTACCCAATAATAGAAGTACAAACAAAGAATAAGCGACTTTTCTTGGTAGTCTCCAAAAGATGTATACTAAAAACAGTGCCATAATGTAGAAGTGGAAATCAGCACTCAAATACCAAGTTTGAAAAATACACTGAAATTTGAAAATTTAAGGTTAGAAAATATATATTTAACCATAGTTGTCAGTTTTTATTTTCGACGAGGGGTTGAGTGTAATAAACATTTTCTATCAACGCATGATATTAACCGATAAAGGCTTCTCGTATCTTTGGAGGGATTCCTTAATTGGATTGTTAATTTTCTGTTATTTCACCAAGAGTGTTTAAAATTTGCATAATATAACAAATAGTAATTTAAATTTTTTACGTTGAAAGATGATCAATAAATTATCGAATAACTGTTTATTTGCAGAAATCAATTGCAGAATATATTTCTCACGTAATCTTGGCTAGTGATAATATGTAATAATATAAGCTTTATATCTGAGGAATGTATGTGAATCGGAAAGAGCATGTATGGAATGATGAGCGAAAATGCATGCGTGGAAAGCATTTTTAAGGAGAGCCTGCGCACCACAGACGGATGGGAGAGGGAAAGACGAGAAGGGAGGTAGAAAAGAAAGAAGAATGTTAATATCTCGCAAAAGAGTAGTGTAAGAGGTTTACTGTGGAATGTGGCAAGTTTAAGAAAGAAAGATGAAGATTTTTGGGAGTTTATAGAGGGGTATGAAGTGATTCGATTAACATAGACATGGGTGGATGATAAGGAATAGAAGAAAATGAGGGGAAAAATGTTGAAGGCTTGGAAATGGAAATGTCAGACGGCTCAAAACGAGTGTAGAAAAGGGTAAGCTGTAGGAGTAATAATTACAGGTGTAAGAAAGGAGATAAGGGATGGAGAAATAAATGATGAAGAGAAGGAAGGCATACAGGGAAGAGAAATGGGAATAGGAGAGAAGGGATGTTGGGCTTTGCAGGAAGAAGGTTGGAAAAGCAAGGATGAGCAGGAGAGGAGGTTAAAAGATAGAGTGGTAAATAAGCAAGGAAGGGATTTGATAAAAATGTTAGATGAAAGAGGGTGAATGGTCATGAATGAAGTAAAGGAGGGTTATGAAGAAGGAGAATGGACCTATGAGAAACTGGAAGGTTACTAATATTGTGAATAGTCAATTGGGAGGCATGGGAGAAGGTGGGAAGGATGGAAGTGGAATGTAGAACTGAATCAATCCATCAACCGTTTATATTAGAATTCGGAAAAGGATTGGAAAAGGACGAAGAGAAAGAAGATGAAGAAGAATTGATACAAGACTGGTAGAAAGAGAGGATGAAGGATTTAAGAAAAGTAGTGGGAAAAAGAAGGGGCGGAGAGGAGTGGGAAAAATAGAAAGGGGAATAATGAAGGAAGTAAAAGTAAAAAGAAAAGAGAAGAAGGCGAAGGCAGGCTGGTACTCATGGTGGGATAGAGAATAATGGGAAAATATGAGAGTAATGATCAAGACGAGAAAAAGATATAGGAAGGAACGACCAGAAAAAAGTCACGATAACCTCTTAAAATACTGGAGAGAATGTGTCAGAAATGTGTGAAACGAAAGGGGGTTTATAAATAAAGGAAGAAAGAGAAGGGAACGGGTGTGTAGAGATGTTAAAATAGAAGAGTGGGAGGAATATTTTATGCAGACCCTAGGAGGAGTAAATAAAAACACATGTGGAATAAGAGGAAGAATTTCATATTCAATGAAATACAGGGGTTAAAAAAGATAAGGCAGCAGGAGATATAGATGGAATAAGAAATGATGCGTGGAAAGAGGCAGGGGAGAAGATAGGGAGGAAGCTGGGATAATTAATAAAAAGATATGGGATGGGGAGGGGTTTCCAAATAGATGGAGGGTGGGCGTCGTGGTACCAATATGGAAAAGAGGAGACAAGAGAGTAATCAGAAATTATAGAGGAGTTACGTTGACAAGTATGGGGTATAAAATATATGCACTTTCTTATATTTTAAAGAGATTGAAAACTGAGAGTAAGGTAATGGTTTTTAAAAATAAAAGAGGGGTAAATTAGGATAAAGAGAGATTCTGGTGGTGAGGGAGAAAAGACTGGAGGAAATAAAGGAATATAGATACCTTGGGCATGTATTAATAAAGTATCGAGGAGAAAAACAACAATTAATCGAGAGGGTCAGAAAGGCGAGAGTTACAATGGGATGTATATGGAGCTACGGGGAAAGAAAATTTAAGGGAGATATAAAATTGGTATTGAAGCTTTTTGGTAGTATAGTGAAAGGAGTGTTGATGCACGGGTAGAAATTTTGTGGTACAACGAATGGAAACTTTTACTGTATATTTGAAATGGATATTAGGGGTTGAATAAATAATATCATGCTCTCTTTTCTTCACTTGTCCAGTATCTATTTCCATTTAACTCACTTCCGCACTTCCATCTCGCAATCCTTCGTAGTCCTATTCCCTCTTTCCTTTTACTCTCATTTTTTCTCTCTCCTTCTTATCTCAGTACGTTGAAGAGGAATAAGTTAAGGGTGGAGGGCGGCAAGATAGGAGGAAAGGATAGAGAAGGGAAAAGGAGAGGAGATTGGGATGAAATGTATAAAGGAGAGAAGAAAAATGAGAGTAAACGGAAAGAGGGAATAGGGCTACAGAGGATAGTGAGATGGAGGTATGCAAGTTTTAAATGAATACGGAAGAGGATATCAATGGATGAAAAAGGGAGAAAGGGAGGGAGAGAGTGAGAGGTAAAATGTATGGAAGTTGAGTGATGGTATTAGATTTTAAAAAATTGTAATGTAAATGTAAGAAGAGATAGAGAGTAAGGAAATGTACTCACACTTGTTGTGCAGGCATTCAATAAATATATACATACACTGCATACATACTAAATGATTAAGCGTTATATCATAATGAAATTTAGTGCTTGTTGTAGTCGCCATTTTGAAAAAAAAGGTTAAAAATGTAAATTGTATATCTTTCTGATCTCTTCTTTATATTGTAAAGAAAACGCATGTAACCAATATGGAGAATCTTATTTATCTTTTATGTTTATTATGAATGTTTTTTATAATGTATGCTATGATATTATGCAATGCCTCCTGAATGATCAATTTCTGTCTAATGTTTAGCAGAGATTTATGAAACTGGAAAACTTACCATTTTATCAGCCTTTACGTAATTATTAATGTAGAGTAGATTTGTCCACCAGTTCATGGCACAAAACTCAGACTCGCGTCTAATTTTTATTTTCCACAATGGTCCAGAGCCTAAATAAGGGAAAAGAGTTGCGAAAAAGAACACTACAACTGCGTATGCAGGAGTAAATCTGGAAATAAAAAGTCTTGCATTAAGTTCGAGATAGAGAAGTCCGTACTTCAATTATAATCCAATCAAAGTTGATTATATTTCTTTCCGATAAATTATGATTAGAACGAATTTTGCAAAGCTATAAATGTCAGTATGCGATACGTTTACCTTTTACTCACGGGGTACTTTATTCAGCGATAATAAATTTGTGTACCTTACCTAATGAACCGGTCTGCTATCCATATGAAAAAGTTGGATCTCTTCTTTTCAGCCAATTGACACAAAAGACCGTAACTAGCCAATAATCCAGCGATTGAGAAGAAACCATCGACAATGGATGTCCCATTATGTAAAAGTACGAAACTTCTATAGTTAAGAGTCTGCGCAAAGAAAAAAGTACCATCAATGAATAATGGTCGATACATATCAGTCATTAATCAATTTCAATCAATTCAAATTTTAATCTCTAAATTTATCATAGCACAAGTAAAGGTCAGATTTTTACGCAACTAAAACGGGATCTGACAAGAAAATTTTGTGTACAACTAAGATCAATTGAAGAATAAACATAAACTCTTTAAAATTACTTACGATTTTTAATTCATCAAACCTTTTCTAAATATTGTACATTCTGAAGTGGTATAAAACAATGGAGCACTGCTCTGTGGCCGAAGATCACGAAACAGGTGAAGACAAATCGAACCATATTTATACAATCCAAACTTCTTTTCGTATAAGTCTTTTGGAAAATTGACTGTAAGTTTTGTTGAAGAGAAAAACAGAGCAATAACTTCATACTTGTAGAATATATATTTTCTTCTTCTCTTGAGCGTTGCCATTTATAGCAAATTGTTGCAGCGATAATAAATCCAATATTGATCACAAGTATGGCACTAAAATATAAATTTGAAATGTAACTTATAATAAGTGCATTTTCATTTATTCAGATTTAGAAAGTAGCTACATCAATTCAATAATCTGGATATATGGCTTTTTATAATTTTGTATCATGTCATCGACCACATGCCAATTTTTTTATACAGATGACTTACGAAATACCGCAGTTATTCAGATATTCTGTAGCTATATATGTATATGTCTTACCAAAATATAAATGCAGAATTCGATAATACCGGTTCTTCAGGGACAGTTTGACAATTTTGAGCATTCACAGAGACTTTAATATTCAAGTTGTTTATTGCTCCGTATTCATTATAGACACTTGTTAATGCATTTTCAACGTCGATGTTACTGCAAGCTGATGGAACGCAAAGAGCTATTTGCGGCTGATAGCGTTTTGCTCGGCGAAAGTCTCCTTTCTCCTAAAAACAAAAAAAAGAGTATAACATTATTGATAACAAAATAAATAGCTGTTATTATTTTATTCCAATATGAGTAGAAAATGTATAACCTTAACAGCTTCCCACGCAGATTCATTAGGTTTAAATTCTAGCTCGTATTTTCCATTAAAGTTAGGTTTACTACTTATCATTTCATACTTGAAATCCACTAGGCAATATTTACCCTTAATTTGAATAAAATCAGCATCTTTTCGTTTGTTGCCTACTATCGCATTTAATTGGTAACATTCATCAAAATTACCTAAAAATGTAGTTCCATAAAGCATTCCAGTAGGATATTTAACTGAAGAATCGAACACTGTAAACATGTGTTATCAAACTTTACTAATTCTGCAATAGATTTTGTAGTTATTATTCTGCATATATGCATCATATTACATAAAAGGGTCTCACTTTGCACTGCCCAATAAAGACCTTTTTGCAAATCCGTACGGAAGTGTTGTAGCTGACTTTTGCATTCACTGTTTTTAAATGATCCTGACATTAAGAGGGCCACTGGTGGAAATGGAATATTACTGTACCATTGTTCGAACGTATTTTTTGATGCTGAAGATGTTTTGGGTCTTTCATCCAGTTTAGCATTTTGGTAGCTTTGTACTTGAGTAATACTGAGCAGCAACACGTTCAACAATACTCTTATCATCATTATTATGGATTAAGTGTGACCACATGCGAACACATTTACTAGATCACAGTTAATTCCGATATTTTCCAAGCATGGTACAAGAAATTACATTAATATAAGGATAGAGTTCAATATTGTAATATTAAATAAATCTTCACGATTACGTTATATAATTATTTTTCATTTTTATCATTGACGCAAGGACTCTGTTGTAATCATAACACATTATTATTATGTAACAGTTTTTAATAATTTGCATAAAAATCTTCATCAAAAGAGTGTTCACCAGCTAATTTAATATGTAAACATATATGAATTAGTCACTAATGTAGATTTCATCCCATTAACGAAATGTGCACATTTGTTAAGTACGTTTTATTTCTATTTCGAATGCATTCTACAAGTGGTACGTGAAGAGTGCACTATTTTCTTTTAAACTGTTCCACCAACTACTGTCAGTTCTGTCTTTTACCAATTGCATGGCAGTTATTGAGTAATAATATTCAAAGCCAACAATATTTCGTCGATCGTAATCTAGGTTTATAAAATGTTCCATGCTCTTTTAATAATTCACGAATAAAACGTGCATACGCACAAGTTACTTCGCAGTAAATCATTGATTACCGGTTTTCCAGCAAAAACGTTTGACATGATTGTCCCCTCAAAAAACATGCATCTGATTCATTTCTTAAATGACACAAGAGTTTGTCAACATGTAAAAAACACATGCCGTTTACATTTTCATTGACATTGAACTTCGTTTACACTTAATTTGCATTGTTTATAATAATGTCGAAGAAAACAAAATATTTATCTATATATTGGCCAACAAAATAAATATGCATAATAGAATAGATATATGATATAAGATAATAGCTAAAGGAACTGTTTTCCAGACTTATCTTCTATGTAATCCTCCCCTATAAATTGTTGCATTTATCTGAAGTTGAGGAAGTGCATCCAATCCGCCTAAGAATTCAATTCAAACAAGAAACAGAAAGACGCTAAAAAATCGCATTTTTAGACGTAAAAGTTAAAAAACTCTAGGATGGAGTAATAATAACCAACTATCACAATAAAGAGACCTGGTCCGGGAAATATCTAAATTGCTACTCATATCATGAATGTTCACAGGTTATTAGGTTAATAGAAGGTTAGAAGAAAGAAACCTACAATGCGGTTAAGTTGCCCCTTCCAAAGTTTACTATTGACCAAACAATAGCTGACGTCTACTAACAATAAATTATTCTAACGCTACAAAAACGACCGGTCAGTCGGTCGGTCGGTCAGTCAGTCAGTCAGGCAGTCAGTCAGTCATTCAGTCAGTCAGTCAGTCAATAGGTCAATCGGTCAATCGGTCAGTCAATCAATCAGTCATTCATTCAGTCTGACAGTCAATCAGTCAGTCAGTCAGTTAGTCAGTCAGTCAGTCAGTCAGTCAGTCAGTCAGTCAGTCAGTCAATCGGTCAATCAGTCAATCGGTCAGTCAATCAATCAGTCATTCATTCAGTCAGTCAGTCAGTCAGTCAGTCAGTCAGTCAGTCAGTCAGTCAGTCAGTCAGTCAGTCAGTCAGTCAGTCAGTCAGTCAGTCAGTCAGTCGGTCAAACGGTCAGTCAGTCATTCATTCAGTCTGACAGACAGTAAGTCAGTCAGTGAGTCGGTCAATCGGTCAGTCAGTCATTCAGTCATTCATTCAGTAAATGAGGACAAAGAACTTTATATATAGATGTTATTGATGTGCCTTTTCATGATATCACCCTTGAAAACCTGCCTAAATCACAGATTAAACTTATAAGGACAATGTTGAAATGTAATTTGAAAATATTGTACACAAGTTAATGTTTTCTTTCAAAATAAATGAAAGAAACCTCAAAAAAAACTTTTGTCACCATTTTATCATGGTGGAGGTTAAGATATGGTAGATCGTCACACTTCTGTTTCGGTTTATTACATTTTTTTTGTAAAATGTAATTTAGAAAATTGTCATAAAGAAAATATGCTGACTCTTCTTTCAAAATAACGTAGCCTTTCCAAAAATTTAAATAATCTCAGTTCAATTATTTTATTTTCTCTTTGTCTGTATTACGTTACCGAGCTTGGAAACTGGGTACCCACATTTGTCACTTAAATTTTAAGGATGACAGAATACAGCAAATTCGGTTTAAAGCGTCTGCCAATATTTTTTTGTCTAAAAATGTCGAAAATCAAAAGTTCTCAAAGATATACCCATATATACAATGCGCATGGGAATCACACACATATATATATATATATATGTGTGTGATTCCCATGCGCATTGTATATATGGGTATATTCTATAGACTGAAATAAGCATCGATTTGATAACCACCAAATAATGATGTCCTTGAATTAAGATACTATTAGATAAGATTTACTAAAAAAGTAAAAATTTCCTAGATACAAATATAATCCTTATACCTATTTTATATTTCATAAATTTGTGTAGAATTACTTTTATAGTCTTTTTAGAAGTCTAAAACAGTTTAGAAAAAGTGAAAATAATATGAAAGAATGTTGTCAATTGATTTATTGATAGTATATTAAAAGTTGCATTAAGCAATATTTATTGCAATTCATCACATGTACATATTTAATATAGAATAGTCTCGCTTATTTATCCCTGTAATGCTCTTGATTAAAAATGTATGAGAATAAGTTTGAAGGTATTCCATTACATTGTTTAGGTGCAGTTCAGTGTCAGCGAATAAATATGCAAGCGCTTGAATGATGTAAGCAGACATATATTTCGCGGAAAGACGCAACAGATCACAACCAACGGCATTTCCAATAAGTAATATATACAGCGATTTTGAAAAGAAAATGTAAATGAACTACGATCTTAGGTCAGTTTTTTTGGATCGTGCAAAATTATATACGTAAAAATTGTTGCGTCAATAAATGTCTCGTGCCAGGCATGGGATTAGCCCGACCACTATGTATAGGAAAAGGGATTATAAAAAAACAGGCAGACGGAAGTCTTTTTTTTTAGTTTTTTTGTAGGGGTAAAAAAAGCTCTAGATTTATGTTTGTGTAGGAGCATGTTTTATCCTTCATGTGGCGGTAACTCGATGAATTTCGAAGTTACAACTTTTAGCCAAGGCTCGTTTTAAAGATTTGTTGTGCTCTACAAATTATGTTGGTAATATTTTAATATATGATTGGTAGCTTTCGAGATATCGAACAAAAAATAAAAAAAGTTTTTAATTTTAAAACATTCAGTTTATTTTGCATGCAGCTTACGGTTGCGATATACCGAAAAATAATTTAGGTAAAAGTTGTGGAGGAAAAAAATTACGAATATTTGGTTGGCTTTAGAGCGTATAAAGCCGTACAATTATTTACGTTTCCGTACCACGGAAGGTAATGTATAAAACATAAATGTATCTAATTAACAATATGTTATTTTTAAACTATCTTTTTTGTGATCAATGTTTTCGAAATTCACGCTGTGAACATTTTTCTTTGATTCCAAATGGTTGGAATCTAGATAGTGAAGCAAATGCAAATGTGATAAAATTAAATTAAAACCTGCCAGCCAGACTGCAGTAATACATCCTCCTCCAATTTTAAAAATATCTTTTACTAACAAATTAATTCTAAAAGTTTGATTTGAGAGTTTGAGAGTGAAATTTCCACTTTAAAAATATTGAAAAAGTCGCTTTTATCGGAAAGTGGCACAACTTTCACATTTAGAGTGTAGCTAAAACTTTTTCATATATCATTGTTGATAACTTTTGGCAGTATTTAGCTGTACTCTTTCTACTCAAGTGATGGACTTGGATACATTCATCCCACTCTACACTTTAATACACTATAAAATTAATATAATAAGTGGTTTTCGACAATTTTTAAATCAGTTATACTGAATTATTATTATTATTACTAGTCCCGATGCTTTATAACATTTTTTTTAAATAAAATGTATGGATAGAAAAATACTTTGTAAAAATGATTGGCATACAATTTGTCTTATATCGCTCATATTATATTGTATAATTTAGGGGGCTCCGTCAAAAAAAGTCAAATCGTTTTGGTATCATCCCATCATTCAGTGACTCAAAACAGTGAGACTAAAACAGATTTGAAATTCTTATTTAAAATATGTAAATTTGGAACGATATGTGACGATATAGACCACCACAATTCGAATAACGATAAAAATTCCATATCTAATAGAAATACGAAAATAGTATTACAATAAGACTAGGAATAGTTCACATGAGCATGCTACACCAATACCTTATGACTAATCGTATATTTGGATTAGTCTTTTATAAAGACCAACATAATTCATCGGAATATTTGCTGCGATATTCGAGACTTTCATCTAGTTTAAATCCATGGAAGTTCTCATAGCTACATTGTAATCAGTGACTTCCTGTAAAAACTCATTGATGCTTTGATTTTTCGATCATAATGCATTTTGATTAGTACAGTAGCTTTAAATCATCACTCGCTCATGCTCGCTCAGGACATATATTTATTATTTACGATTAGAAACCGGACCGAACAATATAATACTAGTTCAAAGTTCACCTACTGATATCAGACAAATGGGTATGGCAATGATAACATTACCTGACGTATTTTCAAACAGGCCTTTGGAGCCAAATTATAAAACTCGAAAGACCAGAATGTTACATCGGTTGACCATGATGGTGATGATGTTAATGATGATCATGTTGACCTTATAATGACATTATAGGAATAAAATGAATGCAACAGATAATTACATATATTCGTCGATGCGTCATTATTTTTCGGTACTGAAAGCTGTCAAATTCGATTTCGCGGACTGCATTTAGTCCGTATGGGTTACGTTTTTGGTAGCGCAGAATCATGTTTCACGTGATCCGTGAAATTTCATTTTACGGCTATAGTACCGAAAATTTCTATTCGGCACACGTGCAAAAATGATATTCCTGAAAAACGAAAATGATATTGCATCAAGGCAATTTATACAAATTTTGACAATTTTAACAAAGAAAATTACGTATCAAACTTTAATAAAACATATCTTACAAAACTATAGTTGAACATTTACAATAGTAATATACAGAAAATACATTTTTTCATACGAGTATGTCATTTCTTACAAATAAAATAATCAAATTTACCTAATTGATTCTATAATAAAGTCAACATGACTGAAATTCGCCAGATATCACCATCTATTTAGCAATTGATGCATGAGTATCTGCATTCGTGTAATTGTGGTATCTCAGAGAAGTTTCCCATTTTTCTTGATCAAATACTGTAATTGAAAAAATACATATTGCAATTTTAATTTGGTAATTGTACACAGAGAGAAAAAAATAGTTCATTCAACAATTTTGTGAATGTAAACCATTTAGTAAAAAAAACTATTAAATTACGTAATTTTTTAATTATTATGTGATTCGTTGCTGTCAGGTGGTAGTAGAATAACAAAAGAGACTGGAATTTGACGCTTATGCTTATAAATACTAATTACGGTGACGTAAACAATCCTTTTTTATAAAATAGATATTTTCTTATCAAGAGTGTATAATAATCATTTACACCCGCAGGCGATCAACCTTCCCGGGGTATCGGATGATCGCTTCCTGGGAGTAAAAGTTTACACCTGTCATATGAACTAAATTTTTTCGTTATAGTGAGTATAAAATTCGAGTTTATACCCCAAATTTGCAACTCGAAAGGTAAGTAAAAATATAAAAAAACTTAAAGAAATGTTTGTACTTAATTTTGATTTCTTGAAATAATTAGACTATTCATTAAATTTGTATTACTAACATCATGTCCCTTGCTACGTTCTATTGCAGTTTTTTTGTTTCCTCGGGAACGCTTCTTGGTTTCCTTCTTGGTTTCCTGTGACTTCAACTCATTCCAAAAGCTTCCAGTAAATACTCAAAACTTTTTAAAGCTACCTTCGACTTTGCACAAATCAAACCTACTACAGAAACTGCACATCCTGCTAGACTAGTGGCCACCGGAATTCATTTTAAAATTTGAGTTTGAGTTAAAAGAGTGTTTAACATTGCATTTATGTCAATATTTATTTAATATTATGTTTTATAAACAAAAAATCATCATTTTTGTAGAAACAATTCAGTCGCTAGCACACGTTCAATGGGATCGAGATGAAACTGGATACTTGGGGGTTTTTGGGGTCGCTGATTATTAATCTGAACGAAGATTTTGAAAAGACAAAATAGCGGAATCAAAAATGTAAAAAGTTACTTGATCCAGATGAAACTAGGTGCTCGGGGGTTTTTGGGGTCGCTGATTAGGAATCTGAGCTCAGATATAGAAATTTTAGTTTTCAGATTTTGAATTTCTAAAATTCGGATTCGTAATCAGCGACCTCAAAAACCCCGGAGTACCCAGTTTCAACAAAAATGCTTCATCAGAAAAATGTGTGACGCAAAGGGTTAAAATCATCTGATTCTCATTACGCCAAGAAACATTTTTCAAAGTGATGTATATCTATCACAAATATAGATGGTGATTTTACTTTCATGGAAATGGAGGAATATTTAATCATTATTCTCCTAACAACGTGTTTAAAAGATTATAACTAAATTCACAAAATGTATTTTCAACAAGATCAGTAGTAATTTCGTACGCCGTTTTAATGCAACTTCAATTCAACATATACTACGTCGTCTTTTTTGAGCCATCTGTGACCTCTTCCGCACTCCTGAAATAGCAATAAAAAGGAATACTAGTATAATTCATATAATCATATAATAATTATAATACAATGTATTGATTACGTACTTCTGATGTGAATTCTTTTCTTTACTTTTTGACATTAATACATTTCTCATTCTGTTACAAGGTCCTTCGATACATATAGCAAGCGCAAATGACATTATATATGAAAAAAAAAGGTCCGGTACAAGATTCCAAAACTGTAAATAATTATTATACAAACAGCTTTATATTTTATTTGACATTTTTATATTTGCAAATGATAAAAAGTATATATACCATGCTCATGAGCGTACACATTCTCATTGTTCTCATTGTCCCGATTTCATAAAGATGAATGAAACCGTGGGTTAAGTAAACGCCGAAAGACAACCTGCTCAAAGGCTGTATCCATGATATTGTTAAAAAACTTCGGAACCACTCTGAAAATGATTTCACAAATTTATATATGAAATATGTTTGTATTCAAACAGTTAGATATTTCAAAAATATTTACCCAACCCAGTTCCAATCTGCATTAGTACACAAGCACTACAGAACCCGGCAGAGAAGACTGCTCTATGAATAGTTGAATAGAGTGCTATTTCCAACCATGTAGGTTTTAGATTTGGGTCGAAGTACTTGTGGCCTATATATAGCGCCGATATACATAATGCAAAAGGAGTCAATATTGTTGTAATATTAGACCATACCTAAAATACATTAGTCAATAATTTATTTTTGTTAATAGAAAAATATATGTCAGCAATTGAAAAAATTGTTTATATAAAAGAAGTCAGAAATAAACTGGAAGGGTCACCAAAAAATGTTGCCATTAAACAAAAAATATATGAGGTTTAAAATAAACATCTCAAAATGTGGTATCACGTTTGTTTAACGACTGATCAATTATTATCGATTATTCACAATAATGAAACTTGATTTTATACAGTTACTATTAGAGGTCGAACGTCAACTTTTATTACTGTTTCTGGAGATGTTAAGTGCTAAATTCTCAAATTTCACTTTTCTGAGTACTGAAGCAGCCCATCACATCGTTTCTTTTTCTTTGTCATATTGCTATTTGCTGAGATTTTAGTACATGAATACCAGATAGCTAGATGCATCCACGCAATGACATTAATATGTGAAATTTACTAATTGATACAGATTTACGCATAATGGAGAAAGTAATGAGCAATAACCCTTGAAAATTTATCTGTCAACCAATTTTTCACCTAACGATCTTATAGATAGGATTCTCGAATACCAAAACAAGGGGGATCTACTATAAATGGATATATGAAATACTCAGTAAATATTTAAAACTAGAGTTAAACTAAATTTTATATATGCGGCATTGTTTAGTGACCTACACTCTAAATTTTTTACAGTGAATTTTCAACCAAGTTCGACTTAATCCAAAGTAAATCCACTTTTATGTAGTGAAATATGACTTTATAATGGTGTAACTAAACTGTCACCTTAAAAAAATATTCCTAACCTAATAACCTATAAACGCAGATTATTGGTCTAAGTTTACGAATTAAGTATCCATCCACATGTTTAAATATTTGCATTGCAGTATTGATGTTTAAATAGAAGTTTTAGAATTATCGATATATATATAACCATTTCGGTGGAAATTCACTTTAATACGAAGTCAAAATTGATTTTAAAAGGGTGGCTCCATTCTCACTCGTTTAAGGTGAAATTCACTATAATATAGTCCTTTTCACCTAGAAATTAGAGTGTTAAAGTTAAAGTGTACACCCAAATTGACGTAAATACCAAAATAACTAGACAAGTCGACTTTAATGTCCAAATAAATATTTAGGACATTTATTGGAACCTGCATATGCTAAGAATCAAAGAATCCGTTCGACTCTTTTCAGTTATGAAGCAGATATCAGCTATAGTAACAAGAAACATTAACATTTATAACTGGGACGAAAGAATGAGATATTATACCCCACATAATGGTTTGGAAAATAATGAGAGTGACAGTTATGGCGAGCCATGGGAATGATTAAGGCAAGAGGTAAAGTGAAAGACGAAGGATGGATTGAATAAATAAGAATCAGAAAAGTATTTTTGATTTGCTGGAATAGTAGAATACTTTGGAGATATCGGATCCAAGCCTGTGGAGCAAGACTATCCAACTCTTAACAAACTGGGGCAAAATTACAACACCTAATTCGTCAGTGGCATATAAAAGCTGTAGGATTTCCATTTAATCAAACAGAAAACGAGGTTCGTTGTAGATTAATGGGAAACATAGACAGAACTGGGAAATATTATCAACGAAAACTAATTGTAAGCCCCGACGCTCTTAAGTCTTGTAAAAGAGGAAAGGTGATACCTTAATTCTTAGGGGGTTAGTAATTAGATATGCTCTTTGCTAATATACATTAATTATGTAACGGTGTGTTTTGTTATGATGCACCATGCTTTAGAGGTGGAGGTATTATAGTGGAATATAAAGAAAAATAAGAGATAGGGAAGGAATCTTTCAATTGTTTTGTTTATATTTATTATGCTTGTTTACAAACCTGCATGACAATCGTATAAATATCAACTCGGTTGATCAATATCGGTTAGTTTGTGTCGCGAAGAAGATCACTAAGGATCGGTGGCGGTTCCGGTTTTGCGCGTCGCGGTAGGGATGTGTGTGAGTAGTATCCTTTATTTTACTATATATATATATATATTTACGATTAGTTTCATGTATTGGGCAGGGTCTGCTCACATAGCCCAACGACGAGTCCGTGAGTAGACCTGGGACGAAACACCGATCCATATAAAATAATAATTATTTACATAAAATAAATTACCCACGCCACCCAACAGGGACTATCATAAAAAAATCGTAACAATGGCGCCCGACCGTAGGACATATGAAATTGTCGAAATTTCATTAGAACCCTGCAAAATAAAATAAATAACGGTTGTTATATATCGTCGAAGGGAAAATTATTACGTGTAGTTGCATGAATTGACACTTTATATTTGGTTCAATTAGTTATAAATATTGCTATCTAAATATCTTAAGAATTTAGTTATTTTAAAAATTATATTAAAATTAAATGTATTAAAAAAGGAAATAATGGAAAAAAAAGATGGAAATAATTTTAGTTCTATTCAGTAAATTATGAAAAAAGAAGCAATTCTTCGAGATATTATTTTTGGGAGTAATCCTTAAATAGGGGGGTAAATAATTTAATTGATGCAGAAAATAAAAAAGGAAACGGAATCTTGTGTATATACTGAAGTTGTAAATTGCATATAAGTAGCTTGAAATTTGCATGCTTAATTATTTATGTATATATTTCGAAAATCTACGTAACTTAAATCTACTAGTTCTGGACGTACAAAAGGCAATGGAGCTCAGAAAGGCAGTCGAACTTGCGTCGAAAGGACCCGGGCTCGTGCCCCGGCATAATGCCGAATTACCTTTTGTCGTGCTATTTTCATCAAGTTGTTTTAAATTGCCTATGTTCGAAATAATTTATATTTGCAAATAAATACAAAAATGTGTAAGAGTAGCATAAACAGCATGAAAATTGCATATTTAATCATTCATGTATTTAATTAAAACTTTGAACCACCGTCAATGCAATATGAGGAGGATTGAGGGTTGATCATTCTCGAGGTACATGAGGCAACGTAGCTCAGAGTAGAGCAGTCGACCTTGCGTCGGAAGGACCCGGACTCGTACCCCGGCGTATAGCCAAATTGCCTCAGAATCTTTGATTTTATTCCGACTTCATTAACTTTTACTATTTCTTGTGATCGAAATAATAATTTATAATAAGTAATCACCACATATGCAGTTGAAATGATATATACTGCTGCGTTAAAAAAAAAAAAAAAATTACATGTTCAATTTTTGGTTGAAATGATATATACCAAACACATTTACAAACGCAGTTGAAATGATATACACTGCGAAGAATTGAAAAACAAACGCATACATTTGGTTGAAATGATATATACCGATGTGGTTGATGCAAAGGCGGTTGAAAGGATACATACCGACAAAGATACCTAATTTTGATAATATATTATGTGATGTGATATGACTATATTTCATGAACAAGAATGGTGGGAGTTACTGAGAATGCGCGGTTATTTCTTCTCTATGTGACGGTTGTCACCATTGACAAGAAAAGGGGGGTAATGTAACGGTGTGTTTTGTTATGATGCACCATGCTTTAGAGGTGGAGGTATTATAGTGGAATATAAAGAAAAATAAGAGATAGGGAAGGAATCTTTCAATTGTTTTGTTTATATTTATTATGCTTGTTTACAAACCTGCATGACAATCGTATAAATATCAACTCGGTTGATCAATATCGGTTAGTTTGTGTCGCGAAGAAGATCACTAAGGATCGGTGGCGGTTCCGGTTTTGCGCGTCGCGGTAGGGATGTGTGTGAGTAGTATCCTTTATTTTACTATATATATATATTTACGATTAGTTTCGTGTATTGGGCAGGGTCTGCTCACATAGCCCAACTGACGAGTCCGTGAGCAGACCTGGGACGAAACACCGATCCATATAAAATAATAATTATTTACATAAAACTAATTACCCACGCCACCCATCAGGGACAATCATACAAAATTCGTTACAATTATTAGTAACGTTAAAAAATATTAATTCAAACATACCTTGGACATACGATATGTCACAGAATTGCAGTCGTAAATTATGGCCCCTGTGAGAACACCGATCAAATATGACGTTAAGTGCAGATCTGGCTTGATGTAGTAATCCACGAAATAGGAATCTTCCAGTATGTTATTTAAGCTGCAAAGACGAATTCTAATTTTAACTTTGTTGTATTATAACGTTACATACTCCTTAAATAAAAAAACCGAGCAGGGAAAGTTTATTAATTATATCACTCTCATATATATTGTGTACATATATCAAATGTATAGCTTAATTTTTAACCTCCACATGATCATTGTACAAAATCAAAGGAGTGTTCAATAGTATACAAAAATTCTTTGTACGAGCATAACATGATATAGTAGTAATGTGAATATGTTATCCTCCATAGAGCGACCTTTCCTAACACCAGCTTGTTCTTCGAATAATAAACCGTGATCGATAGTTCATTTTTCCAAGTGCGTCTCGAGAATGTGCGTAAATAGTTTTGTGTTCGCATTAGTAGTGGCTATCCATCTGTAATTGGTCGGGTCCCCGCGAAAACCTTTTATGCAGCATAAAAAGGCTCGCATACATATAACCGTCCACGGGTCTTTCTTTTTCTAGTACTTCGTTAAAAATATTGAGAACATAACTGAACCATCTTTTGATACCGATACAAAAATTTGGGAAGAGACCTTAGGTCGACCTGCAGACTGTTGGTCTCTCCGTCTGAACCTGGTAAGAGGAGATGCATTCTGGGGGCATAGCCAAAGGCTAGGAAACGGATAAAAGATACGAATAAGTTTCCCGAGCTTCAAAAATTGATCCCAAACATGAACTACATCCTTCATCACCAACATACATATAATGTGCGGGCAGATCACCAGGAGAACGGCCACTTAATAACATTAGATTATTGACAGACGTAAATTCATAGAATTCGGCGCTCCGAGAATTGCACTCAATTCGAGCATCTGATTGTCAGATACTAATGGAGTGTCAACAAACAGATCCATATTGGAACACTGAGTCAAGATCACCCATCCAAGAATTGCAGTCTTCGCTTGTGGCAAAAATACAGTTCGGAAATCTTATGTATAAATCATCTAAAACTAAGTGGAAATTATATAACTGAAGGGACAAATCGATGTTTGGAGAAAAATAACATGATCTTTGAACAGTAACTATTGTAAACAGTGAATGTTAGCTCGGAAGACGCAGATGGAATTCTCTACGGTCCAGCAGATAGCACTGCCTCTTGTTGAGGTTGATAATGATGATACGATGCAGGATTCCCTTCACAGATGCCCGTTGGGATATTGAATTTTGGGTTTGAGAATTGGTTCAGTGATTAGAGTTTTTTGAAGCTACTTGCGCATACTTATTAGAAGAAAGAACCACGTGTGCTACAAACCGTCAATCTGAATTTTCTGATAGCCCAGACGCGTGACTTTAGTCTCCCTTTTGGCTTTTATTACCACATCACGAGCAGGAAGCTATATGTTCCGTACGCGATCAATTAGATTGTTGTGGATGTAAATTTTGCATTTAGACAATACTTTTTTCTCGTTTCGCATGAAGTAATTTTTCCTCGCATCTCAGCTCAACCGAGACCATTAGTCGTTATTTCCGCATTATATAAGCATTGTCAACTGTGTTCTTAATATCGAAAAGCTTTGTTAAATACTCTTCATCTGAGGCAGTAACTTGGCCTTTAACAGTTAATCATTGAACGAATATTTTTCTTCCTGAAAATGTTGTCTTGGCATTCCCACCTCTCAGAAATAATTTTGATTTCGACATCTTTTTGGACCAACCTGGATTGTAAGTCATCAATTTCGCCAAGGATCTCGAATTTAAGAGAGTTAAAAGCTTTGAGGATTGTGTCAGAATCCTGTTTTACTTTTTTCGTCAACGCCGTCGAATTTAACATTAATTTTTGCCTATGTAGTCGATAGTGACGAGGTAATAAAATCTTTTTTAAAATGGATCATCCATACTTAACTCCTCTTCGTCCTACTTCAGAACTGCCTTTTTGGAAGCAAACTTTTTGGCACGTTGAAGAAAACTTCTCTTCTGCTCAAAATATGAACCTGTATATAGATCGAACCCAGGCTCAAATTCTGCAAAAACTCACCGAGTTTTGGAAATTTCGGGATAAACGACTCCTTTTAATCTCAGGTCCTGGCAAAGAGGATGTATCTAGACCGATATTATACAATCCAAATTAAAAACTGGAAATTGATCAAGGCGATGCTAGTAAATGTTAGTTATTACAACTATTTACGTGGCTCATAGAACTACCGAAATAAAATGGGCTTAGTTCCTTTTTTTAGGTAACGTAGTTTGTTTAACAAATGCAATTTGTTAAAATAATCAATTTATTTGGTATCCTAACCAACTGCTTTTGTTCGCTTTTGCTGCTTGTACGCAGTCTCGTCCTGAGTTTTTGTGCATTAATTGGGCATTTATAAACTTATAATTTTATTTGTAACAAATTTGTAAAAAGCTCGCCTTAATTTCTACTGCATACATGATCATCCATTCAGGCTAAAGGCGATATTCTTAATCTAATACATGTGTCAAAAACAAGAATTTACAAAAATATCGGACCTATCGTTAACGATAATCTTGAAGGATATAAACAGTAACATAAATAAATGCTAATCCGGTTAAAATATGTGGGTATTATAATATGATTAGTAAAATGATTTAACCTTTAATACTTTCAAAGTACTTACTACGGACGCCCCATGAATGTTGGCTGTGTTTTGTACACATAAGTAATGTAAAAACTATATATTGAGCTTCCAAGTATACAAAGTCCACAAAATAAGTAACCTATTTTTCTCGGTAATCTCCAAAAGACGTATATGACTCCAAGTGACAAAACGAAGCATTGGAAATCGGCACTTAAATACCACGACTGAAAGATGCACTAAAAAAGTGATAATTTAATTATTGTATAATAATGTCACAAGATAAGCTAAGGTGGCTACGTAGCAATGGATCTGCATGGGTTGATATGCGGACATGCAGGATAGCGTAGGATGATGGAAAGAGAGATTTTCCTTTTATTATAAGGAAAGATGCCGATGGTTCTACGTCATAACGATAGTATTTACGAAATCCAGCGCTTTTTTTTAGGGGTCTAATAGCGGATAATTTTCATTAGTGTAATGATAGGTTTGGCGTCGATAACGGCTAAACAGGACATTAATAGATGAATACCAGTCAGAGTTTGAATGAAAATAGAGTTAAAGGCGTAATTTAGACAACCACAAAAATCACTAAGACAGTTCATAATGTCATTAAAAGAATAATTGTAAATATCAAAGCTGTGACAGGTTGTCAAGTTAAACAACTTAAAACGTAGTCTATGAGAACGGATAGATAGTTGTATTCATAATTTTCAAAACAAGCGTTAACAGATCATTTGAGATATTCTACTGAGAACTAATAATGGCAGTAGTCCAACATTTTGCGAAATTCTAAACCTTATTGTCAGGGTTAGTACTAGCTTCATTGTACTTCCAACGTAATAACAGGAAGTCAGTAAGTTGGGCCAATGTGCACATAATAAATAAGTAATCACCTATAGGAAGCAAATGGAGAAGGATAGAAAAAGAAAGCGTATTCTGTAATGGCTTAAAACTGTAAAAAGATATCTGAATACCGAAAATAATACGACGACGAGAATTAAAGTAGAAACCTTAATGACAATTGTGAAACTAATTAAAATTCTTATAATACTGCACTCACCAGTTCATTTCCTTTTATGTAATTATTAACGTAAAGTAAATTTGTCCACCAATTGTTTGTACAATATTCTGATTCTCGAATAATATCGGACTTCCAAAATGGGCCGGTTCCAAAGTGGGGAAATATAGTAACATAGAAAAAAATTGTTACTATGTACCCTGGAGTAAGTCTGAAATGTGACATAATTACTGTAATTGTGATGGATTATATTAGCTATGTAGGAGGAGTTAATTGAACCTTCTTAAACAACGCAATGTAACCAGAGAGGGAGGAGAGAGCGGGAAATAAAATTTAATTTCCGGATACTTACCTAATTAACCGTCCAAGTATTAAAGATAAAAATGGGAATCGTCGATTTTTGTTTAAGTATTCTAAACAACCATAACAAGTTAGTAGACCTCCCAGAGCGAAGAATACCCCGACGGTTGCCGTGCCATTATGTATAAGTACCATTGACTTCATATTTATTGTCTGAAAAAGGACAAAAGTATTTAGATTTTAATAATTTAATGCTTGCACGATATAGAGATGTACAAAACATAGAAGATAAATATATATATATATGTGTACTTTGCAACAGTGATATATTCCGCGATACAAGGAATCATTTTATTATTACCACGTTTTTATCAATTCGTATTCTTGTCTGTCTGTCTGTTTGTCCGGTGCAAATCTTGTAATCGATTTTAAACTAACTTCCCGATGAGCTAGAGACTTGAAACTTTGAGGATAGCCCAAAATTGGATGACAATGCTTTCCTTTACCGTTTATTACAAGTTTCAATCAGTTTTAAGAACAATTTCAGCAATTTTAAATTTTATATGAAAAAAAAAATAACTTCCACCGTCGCGCTTGTCCTTTGTTTTCCTTTCGCAATCGGGAAAAGTCCTCCACTGACGTCATTAATTCCCTTGCCTATATATACTCATTCACGACGGCAAGTGGAGCAGTTAAGATGGCACAAGAGACATCAACACAGCGCAAGCGACGGCTATAGAAGGAGAAGAAAAAAAGATTGGAGAAGCAGCTACAGGAATCGGAGGCAAGTAAAACTATTAAATTGGCCAAATGGCGAAAGGCAAATGAAGATGCGACTGATGAACAACGTGATATTAGACGTGCAAAAGATAAGGCACGAAAAAAACAAGAAAGGGCAAACGAAGAACCCGAGCAATACTCTTCTCGCCGCCATAGTCAGCATATTCGTCAAGCTAACCTGAGAGCGAACGAGACGCCCGAACAAAATTTCTTTCGCTTTGCTAGTGATGCCGAACGACACTGTTCTAGAGCACTATCGAGCCAATGGAGAACGTATTTACCGAATCGTTGCTCAAGATGTCCTTGTAAATGCAACAAGAAAAATGCCGACAATGTGAATATGGCAAACATTGTATCAGGCGATATAAATAAGACTGGAGGATTGCCAAAGGAGTTGGAAATTTTTGTTGGAGCAAGAGTGATGTTGCGCTCAAATTTAAATATTGAACAAGGACTTGTGAATGGCGCCATGGGCACAGTAACAGAAATCGTTTGACCATTATTCCGTCGAGATCAAATGTACAACGAAGACATTCCATCTGTTCGGATAGACTTTAATCGTGATGGAATACATTTGATTTAGCCGAAGTCAATTCAATTTCCAGCATTAAGAAATTTTGGCACAATGGAGCGGACTCACTTCCCTTGATATTGTGTTGGGCTTGCACAGTACATAAAATGCAAGGATGCACAGTTGATCATGCTGTTGTAGACCTAGGACCTGCACTATTTGCCAATGGACAGGCTTATGTGGCACTAAACCATGTCAGATCTCTCGATGGCTTGCGCATTGAAGAATTAGATTGTACAAAATTAACTGGCAAAACTCCATGTAATGAGGAAGCAATGGAGCGATTACGACAACTTGAACCTCCGCCGCCATAAAGCCAAATTTTCTACGTTCTTTAAATGTTGCTGTGTTTTCTGATAAAATAAATATAATTCTAAAACCACTTGCATACTCTTTTCATTTTGAAACTGCTCTTTTCAGATTGTTTATAAATGTAATAGTTTAAAATTGATTGTAAAATTTGACCTATTAAAATTAAAAAGCAGAAAATAATTAATGAATAAAAAATTCTTTTTAAAAACCACATTTTTATAAATGGGCTAAAAAGGATAAAATAATTTTTCCCATCCACACAGGTCACTAATACCATGCCGAAATAAATACGCAATCATTTTTTATTTTATTAGGAAATAAAATATTTGTACGACTTAAAATGGAAAACGTGGGGCGAAATAGAGGTAACAGAAATGACTCCTCCCTCCTCAACCTCAACGAACAATAACAAATGAGAAACTTATGTTTAAATGAACAATATGACACGCCAGTTTAGACATGATAGTCATTTCTATTACCTATATTGTGTCACACGTTTTCCATTTTAAATCTTACAAATATTTTATTTCCTAATAAAATGAAAAATTATTGCGTATTTATTTCGGCATGGTATTAGTGACCTGTGTGGATGGGAAAAATTATTTTATCCTTTTTAGCCCATTTATAAAAACGTGGTTTTTAAATAGTAGTTTTCGATACAAGTGCGTATGCGTAAAGAACTTTACACATACACACGTGTGCCGAAATATTGTTTACGTACGTCTTTTCGGTGCGTAAAGTAAACTTTACGCACTCGATTATACTTTACGCACCGAAAAGACGTACATAAAAGAATTTTTTATTCATTAATTATTTTACTTTAGTTTATTTTAACGAAAGACTGGGTTACAAAAATAACTTCTAAATATGTATAGTACAATACAAATATTTATATATATTAGACGTTAAGTTCTTTAAATTGCATAAAGAAGATAAAACTATTCGTGAAATTATTAGGTTCGGATATATACCACAAAGTATTCTCTAATGAACGAGTTGCTCTCATCCACTGTCCACTATTTCTCAAGTGTTAATTCTGCCCGATCAATACAAATTTCTGCATAGAGTCTTGAGTATACTTTTGACCATAATATGTAATCTTATAATTAGTTCCTATAAATGTATCTGGATCGTACTACAAATATTCAACCATTACAGGATTTGAATCCCTAATTGAAATACTTAAATGCTTAGCAATAGCCTTACCTCTTCGAGATATCTTTTATTGATCAGAGGCAGGTAACAGAAAAGAACAACTCTGTGGCCCAAAACTGCCAAACAAGTAACCATAAACTTCATCATATGTATTGCATCAAGGGCCGGATGGTTGTATTTCACTTGAAGGATTGCAGGTACATTTCGATGGACTGAAAAACATAAAAGTAGCTCTTTTGCTTTGGAATAGGGTACTGTAACCTCTTTAGCGTTTTTTGAATTGTCACACCTGGTACCGGCAATCACCAAAATAACAGACGCTATTATTACGGCACTAAAATAAAAAAAATTATATTTAATGTCAATATGCAATGAATATTTATGTCATTTGTGGATAAACAAGTTCGTCTCTATAAATTTAAATAAAAAAAACCCGCAGTAATAAGTTCATTGAAACGTAAAAATACTGATGAAAAAAGTATTGGGGGCACAAACAACTTGAGGTTCAGAGGCTCAATTGGGCTTGGAAACATAATTATGGAACAATATTGAACAGTGATGTCAGGTCTTTCTTGACAAATTTAAAGGAGGAGTTAGGTGATTTAAGTTCTGGAAATGAAACCTCAGAAACTGATTAATTCGTTTAGAGTATGATGAGATCTATCTTACTTCACTTAATTGCAAATTCCATCGTTTTATGGCGTGAGTAAGTTGAAAAAATCGTTGTTGAATTTGCGAATATACATATATACGAAAATGCTATAATCTAAGTAATAATAGATCGATTATCCCTTGATAACATAAAACTAATCAATATAAATTGAAAGATAAAAATATTTAAAAAAACGCATAGCATAAGTTATTTATTCGTATTTACTTATAATTTTGGGCGTGAAAACACTAAGCAATTCAATGCAAGTTCAAAAAATATAAATATTCACGATTTTCCGATTCGAATTAGCCACTAAATTAAAATTTATTAATTGCTGTGAGTAATTAAGCAGTTTTACAGATTTTACAGCAACTCTTCTAATATCACTTACCAATATACACGTGCAGCATTCGTAAATTCTGGCTCTTCATCCTTCGTTTGGCAGTTTCGTGATTCCACTAATACTTTCATTTTTAAATTATTTTTAATGCTGAATTCATCGTAAACACTAATTAATGCCGTTTCTATATCTTCCGCACTGCAGGCGGCCGGAACACAGAGGGCCAACTGTATTTTATTCCTTACTGCTCTACGAAAATCACCGTTTTCCTATAAATACAAATTCTGTTCAAATTTCATATTTTATTAGATGTAGAATATGTACATTTATTGAGTAAGCTCTTTTAAAAGTAAAAATACCAAACATTATTTGATTTTATTAAAAATTTATTCTGTAGCAGTTATAAATGATGGCGATTAAAATCGATGTCGCATCTTATTAATTACAACTTATAGCCTTGGGGAAACAAAACTAGATCAGATAATATTAAGGTGAGCTTGACTACTACAATGAGTTGTTTAATACCGACACCTGTAATCCAATCCTCATCCCGCGTATTTTTTTGAATAAAATATAAACAAAACCATACGTAAATTTTGTACAATTTAAAAGAAATGTAGAACAATTTTACATTTGTAAAATTTCATGAAATATAATATATTATTAATAGAATTGGTGAACGCAATCAAAATTTTATTTTGTAAACAATTCAATGATCATCGAAAAAAAAGCAGAATGAATCTTTCATGTAAAGAATACTCACTTCAATACTTTCCAATGCTGAACTAGTAGGATCAAAATCCTTGGTATACTGCCCACGGAATTCAGTTTTTGTGAAGTTTTCCCGTTCATAGTGAAGATCTACAAAACAGTATCTGCCCTTGATGTTCATGAGATCATCTTCGCTTTCGTTTGGGACTTGCACATTTAATCGATAACATTGATCGAAATTTCCAAAGAATTTATTACTTCCGTCTATAATGCCGTAAGGATACTTTTCCGATGAATCGAACACTGCAAAATAAATTAAGAACTTATTCGAGTAGTATTAATGAACAAGTGCATTTTACAATCCCGAACTCACTTCCGTTCTATTTATCAGTGTAAGATTTAGTCCCTTAGCAAGGTACACAACGTGTCGAAGTAATTTAACGCTAACCAGATCAAGTTTATCAAAAAACAATTTTTTCTCTTGTCAATCCAAATGTGTTCAATTTTTCTTGAACCTTATAACTGATTCTTGCACGATTAAAAAAACACTTTAACGCTTTTTGTAATATAGACTTTGCCACGTTCCAGATTATTTTAAGTCTTTGCAAGTTGTTATTTCATGATATTGCAAAAATTTGACTAATTCACCTAGATTATCAAATTAGTATAATTTACAATGACACTTGAATTACAAGCAGTATGACAGCTCAACCTACATAGTAGTGTTGTCAGTAAGAAAATAATTACTTTTTTGTATAGTAGTATGTAGCAAGCAAGTACTTGTAGTATATTCAATGAATACAGTTTGATCCTTGACACTTCTATAGTAAAAAAAGGTTATAGTATATGTATGCATAAATCTTGGAAAGTTAAATTTTATTTTGAAAGTAACCAGAAGTTAGAGGCAAACATTGTCTCGCATTCTATCTTTATATATATGAGAAAGCTTTATTTACCATCATAAAAAATATAAAACAACTTAGAAGCTACTGTTACGTCTGGCTAGCGAATCTAGCGTAAAAATTATTTCGGCCTGTTTTGGTCAAAGCACTCAAGCCCTTTACCGGGATTCGGCCTGCGAAACATGTCGGTTGAAATTTAAGGGAAGGAAGGAAATGGAGATATAACCTCAGTTATGGACATTTTGATAGAATTTCGGTATTTAACTCCGAAATCTTTTGTCTTTTCATCATTGATCATATAATTGTCGATTTAGATTTATTCGACGATTTTTATTTCTTTCGAGGACATATTGGGTTCCCTCATTTTCGACCGATTAGTTGAAACAAGCAAAGAGAAATTATTGAAATCATAATTTATTTTTAATTTGTTTATAACATTTTGTTACCTACACCCTTTTGATCGCTAGGGTTGAGTCTAATGATCTCACGCCGACTATCTGGGGTGTCGTTAGAAGTCAGTTAGTCTCGGAAAAAATGTTGGGTTTCAAAGACGACTGAGAAGTCGCGTGAATCCGCGAATGTTTAAGTCCAGAACCTCACTCCGACTGGAGAATCGTTAGAAGTTCTAGACAAAAAGCATTGTGCTCATGTCGGCCGATGCGTCTGCATTTATACAGAATCGCATTCATTTAGTTACATTTGTTAATTGTTTTTAACAATCTAAAAATATGTTGGTAGATGATTTGCGTAAAATTTCGGCGGTATTTTCTAACAGGAATTCAAGGGTTTCTAATTTTCCCATTGGTTAGCAAATGAATTTCCGTCGCGTGACTGAATGTTGAATTTTTGCTATCGGTTAGGTTACGCCATAGAATTTTAAGTGGATTTTTTAATAGCTTACAGCTTACAGTTCTTTTCGATACACGCATCCTTCTTATAATTTTTAATTATTCCGAATAAAATTAAAAATCAAATTTAATTATCAGAAATTTGTTGCTTAGAATCTCATCGTTAAAACGATACCAAACAATGGATAATTTTACTAAAAATCGTTATTAGAATTATCAAAGTTCATTGTTATTTTTATTTGTAACTTATGCTAGTTGTTAAGTCTAAATTGTCTTTCATTTCTTATGTTATTAAATGTCTTTTAAATAATTATTTCACTGTTCTTCTTTCTTGCATTTTCTATTCCTTTCCAGATGTTGGAGAGAAAGGTGGGGTTTATGGCTTGGGATCGGACGGTCGTCTTTTTTGCAATTGCATGAAAAATTAAAAAGATCATATGGTTATCACCAATGGCATTACTGTAAAACAAATATCCTAAAAATTTAATGAGTGATGGCATAAACGATCATTAAATTTCCCAGTGTCTTAAATTTCATGAATAGGTACAAAATATGAAGAAAAAAGTGTTACTATTTTCAATATATCTTTCTAATATAAATCTTGTCGATAAACAAGATTTATTTATTTTTTTTTTTTTGAACACATTTTTTTTGTAACAATTTGTGGCTCTCACTTTTGCTACATGAGATCATTTTGTAACCCTCTTTCTTTAACCACAAAGGCGTATTATTGCTATCAGTATTAACGAAGTGTCAAGCTGGTAATAATATACACTTTATATTTTTTTTTTGCTAAAGTAGAGCACTCCAAACCAGACTCTCTGTAATTTTGTTGCTGTTAAAATCTTTCGAAACCTCTTTATTCTCGCATTTACTATTTGAACATTTATAGAATTACTCAAATGTTATAAAATTAACTAAATATAAAATAGCTTATTCTGGTCCTGTTTCATCATACGTATTACGTAGATACATTATAACAATTTATTGAAAATCAAACTTAGAACAAAAATACGACGAAGAATATGTATGGTATAAAACTTCTTGCAAAGTGATTAACGGGTTTTTCTTAAGCTGCCCAGAAACGATCAGTCAATTATGTATCAATTATTACTCAGTCACGTAATTTAATGATAATACATTGACGTAGTGCACATTAACTTTGAAAAATCCATCTAAAGTAGAAATGTTATATATGAAATGTATTATAAGACATTAAAGCATTTTCAAACCGATTTATAATAATATATATTTTTTAACATTAATATATTTCAGGCTACGTGCCTGCTGCATGTATCATCACATTCGATCGGTGGTGTTTTAAATACGTTTTGGAGTTGCTGTAGAGGCATAGTGGTTTGGATCATTCAAAACAATAGTGATACTCTTACTACAATATACTTTCGTGTAGATTACAAATTTAATATAGCGCTGTTGTTCTGTACAAATTAAACTACACGTTGAGACCGATACGTTTACCCTTACTAAGTAGTTATATTTCAGTCGATTGTTTGAAACTTTTAGCAATGTAATTAACACAATGACATGTCCAAAGCCAGACTACCCAATGCATTAGAGTTCTGAATTAAAAAAAAATACATATTATTTTTTCACTTATATTTGCTACAGTTATTCTTTCAGAGTGAAAAGTTCGTTGTATTATCTCAAAATTCTATATTATATATACGAATACTTGTATGTTAACGGCAAACATATCGGTCTCTCAGACAGCATCATCAAAAATCAAATTTCAGAATCATACTTCTCATCAGTATAGTAAAAGTTAAGTGTAACATTTTGAAATGAACCTTACTTTTTTCTTATTATGCCGTCTTTATTACTAAGTACACGTATCGGTGTTTCCTCTTATTTATGCCCATGATGAGTTATGTAAACAAGACGCACCTAAGAAATCTAATATATCGTCAGCATCATATTAATTTAAGTTTAAGTGCGTTTTTTATGTTTAGCAAACATTATTTACTTACGTCATAATTACACGGTAAACCCTTTTAACATTATATTTTGGATATTAAGAGGTATTAAAACTATTTAATTAAACACATAAAATGAATAATATCTTTAAAAGGTGTACGATATTTGTCACAGATAAAGTATAAACAGAAAATATCTGAACTACTGAAGTTGTTCACAGAAAATTAGATAGATAGACCTACTACTTAAGTAGTAACATCCGAATCAGACAATTTCCATAGGTATTCTAATGCCACGCAATTAAATGACAACGGCACATATAGAAGATGTTAGTTCCTTATGTAACTACTTAAGTAGTAATTGAGGTTATATATCTTTTCCGTTTCGTAGTCAGATTCCAGGTAAGCAAAATATTTAAATAAATATGGATTGCTTACATCTTAATGACACAACATTCATTATACCGTTATATAATTTTTGCAGTGTTCATTAAAAACGTTTACTTCGTTCGCCATATCATCTGGTGATAAGTAAAATGTTATTTCACCAAAACTAGAATTACCTGCTTCACATTAAAGTTTATTTTTGAATGTAATAATTCTATATTTTCTTTATTTGTGATATTACTATGTAAGTGTCTCTATAACAACACACATTGATCTTGAAATTACCTTCTAGGTATCTTGTAATAACATTTTCTGTACTTTCAGTATATGATGAAATTTCATTTTTTGTGGAGCATACGTATAAAACTTTATAATGACCTTGACTTCGACCACGAAAAACAAAATAGACTAGAAATTTGTAATTATCAATCCAAAAATATACAAGGTTGATATTTTTAATATGTTATTAATATTCTTAACTTTGATCTTCGAATACCCTTGAATCTGAAGCGCTAAGGTGAAACTAGCTACGGATTCAAAAAATTTTCAGCAAAAAAACACATGTACACATTAAATTAAATATTTTCCATGGATATGTGTAATTCATGATATCTTGGACAATGTGGAATCAGAAAACACCATAGTTCTCAAACTGCTTTTCTAAAGAGTCAAACAAGATTTACTTGTAATTTCTTGTGCCTAAGAGGTCAATCATAAACTGTTCATATGACATTTTTCTTCGATTCGAGTAAGTCTACAGATATTCTGCGTTTTGACTATTCCCTCATTCTGTTCACTCATAATGGCTAGAAATGTTTCTTAAGATCGTTTACATTCCAGATATCAATTTACAATTACCCTAAATATCTTTGCGAACGCTTTAAATCGTACGACTATTCCAAACGCAACTCAGCTCATATATTTTTTAATTCTGGCTTTTATTTACCCGCTTTCCCCGCTGTATCATCCAAACGATCATTTAGGATATTTGCCATTTATTTTTGGGTATCCTTTTCTCCTAATATTCGTTAATCTTGCATTGTGGTTAATTTTAAATTTGCATTAGCGATCTATTTACAGGGATAATGAATGCATAGCCTAAAATCCTGCGTATTATTGCTTTTCTTTTTGAAAGTTTTGTAATTTTTTAATCACAATTTTACTAGTTACACTACTTGATTAATATTTTCTTTTAAAGGTATTCGAACTTTGATAGTTTTGTTACTACTTAGTTTACTGCTGTTTTTATGTTGTTAAGCCCACTACTTATTTTTGTACTAATTCCTTGGTCTTATTATTTGATTCAAATAATGTACAAATTGTTAATAAACAAATTATAATTTAAAATTGAATAAACACAGGAAAATGAAGTTGTTACTGGTACTACTTAAGTAGTAAGATTCGGCAGATATAACTTTTATAGTTTGGTCTTACTTGCCTACTGCAAGACATTGGATGAGACACATCTTACTCCTTCAGTAGTTACCCTATTTCTTTTTTCTGTGTACATATATTGCGCTATTTTAACATTTCACTGAGTTTGTAAAAAAAATTAAATAATTTGCATCTTATTTATTGGCTTGTTTTACAAAATAACAGATTTGGAACTATAAAGTAAAACAATGTATTTAAGTATAGTATATGGTGCTACATTTTATAGAATTTCAATTGCAAACCCTGAAAAAAATTCTTAGTTGATTTGATTACGTTTTAACAGACTGAAAGTATTTCAACAAGTCCTCAACGGAATTTTATAGGTTAAAATTACAACCATAAAATAGTTAAATCTACAAAAAAAAATAGTTAAATCTACAAAAAAAATAGTTATGCAAACGACATTTTAGCAATTAATTCTACTACATTTAAAAACATTTTTTAGAATCTAAGTATACCTAAGTACACCAAAAACTATTGAACATGCTGGAGCGATATATTTTTAATTGAATTTAGCAGAACTACATTTTTAGTTGGTTTAACTTCTTTACGGTAGTATCTGCAATTTAGAAAATTTTCTTGCAGCGTATCGAACTACTCTGCGTAGTTACAAAGTAGTGAAATTAACTAAGAATTTTTCTAGATATTTTTTTGAGTGGAATTATTTTTACTGCAGCTGTTGGCGGTGGCTTTTTTATTTTTATTAGTGCATGCCAGTTTGATCCATATAGAATTGCATTTCTTGATCTCCAATTATTAGGAATACTTTTTCGTTTACTGGGTAAACCAAATTAATTTAAGTAAAAATAGTAAAATTAACAACATCAACAAAGTTATACCAACAAAAAAAGTATTTCTTTTAACTACTCTCGACTCAACTTCTCAATGGCAGCTGAATTTGTCAAGTAAATTTTTTTCAGTGAACTTATCCATGTAAGAAATTATACAAATGAAACAGAATAGAAATAAATTCATTCTGAAAGACTATGAATTCCATCTTTCACTAGAGTGGCCCAATTTTTATGTTATCAAGAGTTTCGATAAATTTCGTGAATAAATAGCCGTTTGTTTACTAATTGTCAACTTTTTCATTCATTCTAATTATCTATAATTATTCTGTTAAAATCAGACTTTTAGAAGAATGCATAAATTTTGAAAATATGAATGAAAGAATAGATTACATTGAATAATTTTAACTAATGAATATGAATAGTTTTTTTATTAACGATTACATTACCTAGTTTTAATGAGCGTAAATTGTTTTTTCTCGTGTTCTTCCAAAGTATTGAATTTCATTTCCCATTGATTTTAAACTTTTTTTTTACTTTAAAGTGAAGCATATCTGGTCTATGTTATAATACATTCTATTAATGTTATAAAAATATCCTTGACTTCAGTTTTATTAGAAACAATTTCTCTGTATAAATTTACAATTTTTTATTAGCCAAAATTCTGTATTGCTAATATATTATCATCATACCAATGAAAGTTTGTATCCTGTTTCATAAAAATCAGTTAGGTGAAATTAACACTTTTAAGATTGTTAAATTTTACTCTTGAAATAATACAATACAAAAGTTATGACCAACTTATCCTATAGTTCTATTTTTATTTAAATACGGGTATAATGAATTACATTAAATAAAATCACGCGTTTCTAGAAGTACATGCTTATAAAGTGGGATAAATAAACTGATACAATTTCTATGGTTAAAAATGATCCATGTACAAAGCTGCACGTTTAGGATAGCTCCCTCGGATCACGACTAGGATTACATGCAATACATGCTTGGTCTCTAACTTAATTTAATACTTGCGTACTTTGTGTAGCCCAGTACAATCCATTTTGTAAATCCGTAGAATATCGTTTTAATTGTGATTTACATTCTCCGTCCGGAATTGTTTTGGATGTTCCAATTACCACCGGTAAAAGGGGTAAATCAGTAAACCAAAAATGATGATTTGATCCTTTCGTCGTTTTCTCTTTACTAATCTTGTGTGCATGTGGTAGTTTTGTGAATTGTTCAGCCCCATTTTCATTTCCTGATACTTCCGAATTATTTAAAATTATAAACAAATATGCACACACAACAAACACACTGCACTTCATGACTTGTTAGCTTCCTACTAAACTGACTACTACAGATTTCCTTAATGTAAACTGATTATCGATAATTGCCAATCTCATTAAAGAAACATGAATCAGATAAAACTTCAGAGAATTTTCTTAAAAGCTAATCTTTTGATCAATTAATGCAGGATTAACGTAATTTAGGGTGCTTAAATCATAAAATACTTTTTCTGTATGGATGCACCAGGTATTTCAATTTCAGTTCAATTTAATTGGCATTTTAAAAGTATCGTTTGTTTTGAGAATTATGCATTACGTTTTAATGAAGATTTTTTATCAAGTAAGTCGTTTGCGGTTTGTTTTACTGAATAAGGATCGTAAAATTAAAATAATCTTGTTATGTGAGTAATTTCGTACAAATAACGTAAGAATATTTTAAATTATGTTGTTTTTATATTTATTTCCTTTCCGGAAAAATAAGAATTTCTCGTTTATAAAAGGTTTTTATTACTTATAGAATATCTTTCGCGCCTTCTAACATTCAGCAACTGGTCATCTTATGTTTTTATGTAGTCCTTTCAACGTATGTGATTTTATAAAAGAAAACTGTTTGCTAAGATAAAATATAACAAGCGAAATAAAGGATTCATAAAAAATGAAATTCGCTCGCTTGGTAAACAATTGTTGGTTTCGATAGGTACGCATTTAACACCATTTATAATTCTACACAGCCTCTTGTTCTTGTTTATTTACGATATTTTTAAATGCAGAATATTTATAAAATTAGCATTTTTAAACAAATTAGTAGTGCCATAAACACTATCAATATATTTTTTTTAGAGGTTAAATGTAAAATAGATATGTGAGAGTTACGCTTGTTGTTAGTCTTATTTATTACGTTTTTCTATAATTATTGATACAAACTATTATGGACCAGATAAATTTCCGTGCTACAAGTAATAGCGGCAGTCCATCCCGATGCAGTGATGCATAATGTGTCACAATAACTGATGTATCGTAAACATTCTATTCCCTATATTTACCCTCTAAATTCCTTGGAGTGAAAATTGAGCCACTATTTCATTAAGAGCGAAAATATCACTCTATGAAGAGTGTCTTTTCACTCCATCAAGAGTGCAAGAAGAATAACTCATTCCTAGAAGACTCACTAGAGATCTCTCAATAGAGAGAATATGTCACTCTTCGTGATAGACTGGCTCAATTTTCACTCCATGAAATTTAGAGAGTATAATTAATCAATAATCAATTATGTTGAAATGTAAACTGTAGGCACATTAAACCATCTAAAAATTGTGGAAAAATATTCTATAATTCTAAGAGGAAAGGAAAAAGAAAATATTAACTTTAATTTCAGAATCTGTTTTATATTTAATAGTCTGTTTAAAGGCAGAATTAATCTGGTATTCTATAGTAATGTTATAGATTTGTAATATTTACATAGTCATACATTAATGTTGTATTTTTATTCCAACGCGTGATGAAGGTTGTGCGTAACTAATACTTATTTACGTTAGAAAATGTTTTGTAATACCAAAAAAGTATATTTATCATCATCAATCAAGTTCATGCGTAATAATCCAATGCCTCTAATGGTTTTTAGTAAATCCTACTCTTAGGAATATTTCAGTCATGACGGTAGTCTTAAATAATGTTCATATTTTTTAATATTAATAACATAACACAACAAAAAATTGAAGAAATGTTACTTTGACCAGACCTGAAGCTTAATTTTACAATAAAAAAATGGGGGAACCAATATGGCGATAACATTCTGTATAATGTAAAAAAAGCTTTGTGTCTAGTGGTTTTTGAGGGCGATGATTACGACTTCAAAATAAGATTTTCTTAATCAATATTCAGTTTAAAGTAAAAATGTCCGTATTTCGCGTTATTCGCGATTTACTTCCATGCATCGAAGAATAATACAGTAGTATTTCTGGCTTTCCCCTTCCGTCTGGTTATATTTATCAGAAGAAGGGGGGAACCGTTTCTCCCACTCCCGCCAGTCGCGTTATGCTCGTGACGTCACAGTAGTCCCTTCCTAAGGCCCCAGCCCGCAAGGTGGAGGAAAAAGAGAGCGGCGGAAGCTAAATATAACGAGACTATACCGGGCAAATATGGTGGGACGTAACTATAGCGAAACGCAATTATACCGGGACTCCACAGTAAAATGAACCAAGTTCCTGTTTCATTCGGAGTAGTTAAATGGAATTGGTCCGCTTGCATATCACTAGTCTCAAATTATGGAAAAAAAAGTAAAATTTTATTGTTAACGTTTAACTACTTCGCTGGTGCCCCCCCCCCCCCGCTCGTCGCTCCATAGGGGACACGACTAACCCATGAAGCATACATTTTTTTTCATAAAATTTAAATGAAAATGGTAACTAGAGGTTTTAGGGATCGATGAATACGAATATGAACTAAAAATAGTTGATCTAATACCGCGCACGAAATAAAGCAATACCACAGGAATATGTATTTATCTGAACATGATTTGAAATGAATTGCAAGTCATTCATTTCTTTGCAGATTTAAAATAGCGGATAAAAAATGACGGGCCAATTTCACAAAGTCAATTTAATTTTTCAGCGGTAACTGCCAGTACCGGTTGGTGAGTATGTAAAAAACATTCAAGTGAAAAATGTTGACGAGATAAAGCATTTCTGTCCGCCATCTTGGATCCGCCATTTTGAATTTTGAAAATATGAGATCACATTCGTAATTTGCGACCTCAAAAACCTGAATACGCTATTTCTTTATTGGTCACACTGCGTTTGGTGCAATATGTTGCATATGCCTACCTCAGATATTTTTTGGAACGCTTACAACTTACGAGAAAAATGGGATATAGCAATATAGGCGATCCATATGCATCATCACTTGATCACTTGATGCACCACCATACGGTGGAAGTTCGAATTAAATACCGACGTCGACAAGTATAAAAATGGCAAAAGTTGAATCATATTTAATCATAACTGAGTGAAAAATATAACAAAATTGTTCAATAGAATACAGAAATTTGGAAATATAGATAATATTTATATTGTTTGCATCATAAACAATAAGTGTCGTTTTCGAATAAATAGAAGTTTATTTTCTTTCATAATTGTAGCCTTACCCTCTATTTGAATTAAATTGTGATTAAAAATGATCACTGTACTATACTTAAAGTTAATATCGAGTGAGGGTAAAAAACGATGCGTAGTGATGTTTGATGATTATCGTTCGTCATCATTTACCGTTGTATATAAAAATGAATGAATGATTGTCCGCTGCTTTCAAGAACATCTCTACGGTTTCCTACGCTCAGTCACAAAAATGATCTCTTATAATACACAAAAACGTTGCAAGATGAAAAGAAATTAAAATTCAGTTTTTAATGCAACAATGAAGTCATTGTTAAAACATGACGGAGTTATTAATATCTTCATGTAAATATAAACAACTTGTGCCTGGACGTAGATTAATTAATATTCACATGCGTATTAATTTAGTTCGCTCATTTAATAATTTCATTTTTATGCGTGGCATTGTGTAACACAAAAAAAATGTTGAAATTCAGATCAGGCGCACTGCAATATAGTCCAAAATCAAATCAAAAGGCTTTCATATAAACAATAGTTAATTTGTTGAAACTTATTTGGAACTACTTCATTCCTACGACATCCTGTACTTTTATTGACTGTTTAATATGCGATAAAGTTAAATTATTTACTTGGATTGAAGGTTTTTTTGCTAAATGAATGAAATCAGCACACGAGAATTACTCGTAATGCGAGAAATAAACATATTCATAAGCATAATACCACTTGAAAAAATAACAAATCTTAATTTCCTCTCAATTTAATTAGCAGGTTGCAAGTTTGGGATAAGTCATCGAATCATACATTTACTGGTTAATAAAGCCGTTCGCTATATAATATACAATGTTTATTTCTAAAAGTGACAAGACATGCAAGGCACGCTGCAAAAAGTTTGACCCTATGTGCTGCATGTGCAAGTCATATAGCACAATTATGTTAATGCAGTCGGCAAGATCGTCTGTTATTCGCAACCTTGAATGTTAGAAATATGATTAGACGAATGCTAATATTTTTCTTTTAACTTAGCAAATTTTTCTTACCTAATTCACTATTCTTTAATTTATAATAATTTAATTATCAATAATATATACTTCTAATAGTCTAATTCAATTTACAATTTATACAACAGTCAAATATTCAATTCGAAGCCGTAATTACTACAGGAACTAAACTAATATTAATCCATCAATAACTTAACTAACCTATCTACTTAATATTTTACAACAAAACAGATCCATTAACATTAGTAAAAATGCTGGATAAACAACACAAACAATTTATTACGTAACAAAAAAGTTGACAATACTGCTGCAGTGCGGCATGAACAAAATATTCCTATTTTGATTTCTTAACACCATTTTCTTGCTGATCAACAGATTTCCTAAAAAACAAAGAGGATTTGAGATTGTCGTATAATAGTTATATAAAACATCAAATTTAGTCAGAAAAAAATAAATAACCTCCTGTTATTGTCTTGCTTCGTGGATAATAGCAGTTTTTCGATCCTTCTGAATGGTCCTTCAATGCAGATGGAAATGAGCAGTGCAAATGAAAAGGAATAGACCGTATCTGGTATGAAATTCCAGAACTGAAAAAGTCATAATACAACACGAGTATTGAAAAACAACTTTTCATAACAATTTTGATCTTAAGGGGACGGTTCGAATATAAAATAAGCAATATGAAGTATTCGTTAAAAAAAATATTTCTGTTGTAATTTTTGAAGATTAACCCAATAGCAATATGATAAAAATTACAATAAATTTTATTTAACAAAAAAATGTAATTTTTTCAAAAAATCTTTCTCTTTTCTTTCTTTAAACACAGATATGCATGTACACGCATATTCTCATCGCTGTCAGCAACTTGCTACTGTCCTTAAAAAAGATTCAGTTTAAGTCCGAAAATATTCTTAAATTGAATATTTATTCAAAATTATTATAATATTAATTATAATATAAAGTTAAACAAACCGTAAACAGAATAAAAAGCAAAAGAATCAAAATTTAGAAATAACATTTATTAGGAGAAATAGATGCAAGAAAGAGAAAAGTAAAAGTGAATGAGGGGTAAAATACGTAATGCTCCGGACGGGAGTGAGGGGGAGGGGGGGGGGTCTTGAATCTAACATTAATATATATACAGATTCCTAATTTACTACCAGGTTTTCTTGATATAAGGGAGGGGGGAGGGGGCAAAATCACTTAAAATTAGCGTTATGTAATTAATGGACATATCCTAATAGTCCAAAAAATAAGTTTCAAGATTAAAATAAATTAAAATAAGTTTCCAAGTAGTTTTCTTTTCGTAATTAATTGATAACACTAACCGAGCTGTGTACGCTGTAGGTTTTGGATGTTCTCGTTGTTCCTACGTCATAAAGGTGGATAAAATTGTGTACAAGAAATACGCTGTAACATAATCTTCCCAAAGGTTGCACCCATCCTGGTGTACAAAAGTTATATTGTATATCTAAAAACATATATACATACACAGTTGCTTAACATTTATGGTCTCATACAAACGAAAATAATACTTATGTCTAAATTATACACGATGTAGTTATATTTACGTAGTATTGAAGGAAACAATGAAGTAAGTTATAGTAGTTTTCGATACAAGTGCGTAAAAGTTATTTCTACGAATTTGTGGGTTTGCTGACCGATATGAAAGAGAGGTCCGCATTATCATTGGTACAAAAAAATATTTATTAATAACAACATATGCGTCAAACAATATTTTTTGATGCAAGTATGCACTCTTAAAACGTGCTCTTGCCTCAAGTCGAAATCCTCTTGTTATATAATCAAGAGAATTGTGCCACTTGAGCAAGAGGACTATCTTAAAAATTGCGTAAAGTGCATTTAAAAAATGACAAAAAGGCGCAAACCCGAACTTCACCCACATTGCACCAAAAAGAAAATTGAATGAAGCAATTGAAATAATGTTCTCGAGTGCCAAGAGGGAGAACATTTTTGTTAATATCTATTACACAATAATTATAAAACTTTACAAAAATATCATCACTTTCCTACGAAAACTATTCTAGTGTCTGTTTAGCTCATGATTAATAGATAAAACCACGACTTAAATAATATAAAACAATTAGAACACTGTATACGCATTTTTGTATTTCTCACTAGAACCCGTGTTGTTGAAAGATTCCTTCAAAAATTCAAGTAAAATTTCTCCGCAGTTTTTTTGGATATAAAAGCAATTAAATCTGATGCTTTCCGGGTAAACAACCCCATTTTATCCATAAACCAAATATTGCAGTAACCAGTAAAAATGATAGAGAAAATACCTGGGTAATTTAAAAATAAAAAAATGGAATTTCGAAAATATACCGAATAAATAAAAGAAATACTTTAATATTGTTGCTAACCTGAGGTCTGTTGAACTGCAGTTACTTCTCTACTGACAAAAAAAAAGCAGCCGATAGTTCGGAAATTGGAATAACTACAACGGTGTTCCGATGGCCAAGAAATTAGAAGGATTGCAAATCGAACATCAACGATCGGTAATTTACCGGCGATGGAAAAATAGATTCCACAAGATAACATTTTTCAAATATCGATTGTTTCTTCAAGAAGATTTGACACGTGAATGCATACACAAAAAAGACATTGTGAGAAATAGAAGATGAAAGTATCAAGAAAATTACTATAGAATTTGCAAAAAAGCAATTGAGAATGATTTATGGGTATAGCAACCAAATGTTAATAAACAGGTTTCTTCTCAAAGACATACTCGTTGAAATTTGGGAGTAAGTCTGATTACGTCATTAAAAATTCAAGTCGATAATTCTTGACCTTATGCACACTTATTTAATAATATTCAAGCAAAAAAGTCTTCAATTTCTTCTTTTATATTTAGAACCCTTATAGCTCGACTGCAGTAATCATTTGAATATTTTTTAATGTATAGTTAACTGTTAATTTAGCGTCGAATAAAATGAGCTTACTGCAATTCATTAGGTAATTATACCGAATTAGAATTAGAATTTAGAATTATAATTCGGTGTAATTACCAATCTTGCATAAAATATATTTTAAATGAAATTATTAATGTCTATCCAACAATGTAGTTATTATATTTTATAAAAACAATAAAAATTTTATAACCGTTTTAAAAATATTCCTATAAAAATCTTCTGTAACGCATAGGAGACACAAACTGATTGTAATATACAACCAGAATTCGTTTTATTTCTATAGAAATATCTTAACTTATTATACAACTTACCTAAACCTTTGCCAATTGTCAGAAGAATGATTCCACAACAAAAACTTCCGGCGAAGGCACCTCTGTGAATGCTAGCATAAAGGGCAGTATCAAGTTGCGACGCTTTTGTATTCGGATTTAAATATTTAAAACCAAGGTTTTGGGACACTATACTGCCTCCAGCGCACAATGCAAAGAACAAAGTATGAGCCCAAACCTATAAAATTATGTTTAAATATAGATCGATAACAGTTGCACATCAAACTGCAGTTACTATTCATGTACAGGTAAAATTAAGATTTGTTTGAAACTTATAAGCAAACAGTCAAAGGTACTAATTTTAACATATTTTGGTAAATAAAATAATATGTATAACTTATTGTTCCAAAGTAAAGTTTTAATGAACTGAATCCTTTAAAGATATATTTGTGGCATTAAATAATACAGCATCAATATCATTTTTATATACTCGTTTGACCCTAAACAACTATACTGCCTTTGTCAACAAAATCAAAGGAGCTCGACCTTAATAATAACCCATTTTAAAAGACTTCTTTTATTACATTTTCTGGACCGCTGTTATGAAATAAACTATGTATTGATAGAGAAATGTTAAATAATAATATTAAAAGAAAAAAAAGAACTCGTAATTTATAATATATTTTGGAGTCATAAAAATTTTAAAATGTTTTTATGTGTTGTTAAAACGTTTATGTTGTTGTTAAAATGTTGTTGTTAAAACGTTTAAAAATATAGTCGTGAAGTTTAAGTAGTAACAGGTCATGTCGATGAGACAATGAACTGTAAAAAATTTGTAATAACTTTTCGATGAGATAAAACAATAGAATTTTGTCCCTTGTAGTACTGTATTTAATGCTACAGCTCTCATGAAAATGAATTAAATTACAATTTAAAACTTGTTTCGGACTGACTACTGATAAATTGTAAGAAACCGTATAGCAACTTTTAAGGAGTGTTGAAGACTTACGTACTATAGCTTCTCTTTTGTTTTCTTACCTTCGGAATGCGCCATGAAATAAAATTACAATCGTAAAGAAATGCCCCAGAAATAACGCCAACTAGATATGGTGTGAAGCGCATGGGAGCTTTTATATAATGATTTAGAAAATATTCATCTTCCAGAATGTCTCTTAAGCTGAAAAAAATTTAATAATTCTCACAATATTTAGATACTGCTATTTTATATTTGTGTTATAATTTATCGCTCATTGAGAAATATACACTAAAAATTTCGATTAAAATTAATCAGTTTTGATGACCTCCGCTGATCGGAGTTGAACCTGAGTCTGCGAAAACTGCATCTTATTAGAAGTGAGTCAAGTTACGTAAAGAAATTTTAATTGTGTTTTTACCTTTAATTTTAAACAAAAGTAAAACATGTGAAAGCAAATTTAAGCAACATTGAATAAAGAACGTTTGCAACACCGTCTGAACCTGTGAATTTGAATGAATTTTTTTAAACTACTTTAAAAACTTATGTGTGAAATGTATACAAAGTATATGCTTTTGTATAATTGCATTTATTGCATAATGGCTGTAGAGTGTACATAATGAATATACAACTTTGATACAGCCAATTTGTTCGAACGTCTTTTAAGACTATTTTCATAGACGGTTCCATCTTAAACGTATATTCTCTTATCTTCTGAATCATTGAAATTACTTTAACGACATTTAAAACGGCTTAAATATTTTTTCATCTTAGACGAATCCTCATCAATTACCCCGGGACGGTCACTGTGGGTCCAGTGGACCCAGGGCACAATGTATGTCTAAATATGTTTCTAACAACCACTCGAACTGGTTCATGAGTTAACATCTGTTATTGTTCGAACATACCTCAACTGGTACCAACAGCTGCTCAAGGCCGTTTTTGCATTAGTGTTTTTAGGAATGTCGATTAGTGCAAAAATTAATGTTGAATGGGCTCGGAAAACGCAGCGTGACCGTTGCTACAAGTTTTTTACCTACGGTTTTGTTGCTTTACAAATGTAAAATAAATATACAATATGCATTACATTATATAATACAGACCTGAAACTAACTTCAGTGAAAATTTTAATTCATTTCATCAAGTGCATTGTGCGTTGTGTTATTTCTTCGAAGTGTGACCGTCCCGGGTTAACTCCTTTAATTCGCAAATGATAAGAAGTTTGAAGGTACATATATATTTTGATGATGTTAATATTTCGAGTACCGAGGAAATAACGTGAAAACGGGCAAGCACAAACTAGTATTTTGAAAAATAGGAGCGTATGTGTATGACTAATGTTTTCTATCACAGTATAATATAAAATTCATCAGCAAATTATTTTTGCAATACTTCTGATCTTCTTATATTTTAGATTTATACTTACTAGAGAAATCCGATGTGCAAAGGCTGGATACGATAGACGTAAGTCATGTAAAATACTACCGCTGCACTGATGAATGTTAAAATACTTAAAAATAAATAGCCCAATTTCCGAGGCATTTTCCAAAATAGGTAGATAATGAAAAGTGATATTATGTAGTACTGAAAATCTGCACTTAAGTACCACGACTGGAACATACACTGTCATAAAAAATAACAATTTTAAAATATCATACTATGTTCTTAAGTATAATGTACGCTATCAATTTGAAACATTAAAAATTTACTGATTCTCAATGAATAGTCACTGCTTGCTATATAGTGAAAACGGAACCACTAGGAAGCAGTGAAATGTCACTGTTTTAGTCAAAGTTGCTTTATCAGACAATAAAATTGATTCACTACTTGAATCAGTAGAACTTTAATGCGAAACAGTGAATTCGTTGTCAATGAAAGTCACTGACCCAGGAGTGAGTATTCATTCACTGCAAACAATGAGTTTTTCTTCGTTGCGAATTGAGAGAGTAATTGAAATAGACAATAGTAAATATAAAATATATTACATGTACACACTAAAATTATTAAAAAGGACTGCATAGTCAAAAGATGCATTAACCGTTTTAGTTTGCTTTTTTTCGACATAAAATTACATTACTTTACTATTAGAGATACTTTTTGTACTATATTAAAAAAAAAATAGGAACGAGTTAAATAATTCTAAAAGTACATTTCTCCGAACTAAAAATGTCCTCTTATAACAGTTACCAAAGTTTAGTGAAGATACTTACAGCAGGTAAATCAACATTGCGTGTATTTTTAGTACTCACAAAAATTATTGAATTTTTCCTGTTGATAATAAAATATTTCTTAAACGAGGACACTTTTACACAATTTCGGTAATATTTCCAGAAAAGTTTTGTCGATTTTTTGCGACTTAGTATAACCCGGAAATTTTCGGATATTTACGTCTTCAAAAGAATTTTTGTAGAAAATGTCTTTCTGTGTTTAAACTTGAACGAAGAATGGAAAAAACAATAATATTAATCACTATACAATAAAGTAATACACCTTACATTGCTGGGATTGGAAACTATGCCGTTTTAGTGAAAGACGGAATTGTCTCGTTAAAAGTAGACTTTCTATTAATAAATAATAGATTCTCATTGCGTTTCAAGAATAAATAATGCTGTACATTTTGAGAAAATATTACATACCATTTCTTCTGCTTTTACGTAATTGTTTAAATAGAATAAATTAGTCCACCAATGCGTTGCACAATGTTCCGCCTCCAAAGCGATTTTTGACTTCCATAGTGGTCCAGTTCCAAAGTAAGGGAAAATCAAAGCGTAAAAGAAAACGGCAAAAGCATATGCTGGAGTGAATCTAAATGACATAAAAATATATTATCGTATCTTACATTGTAATAAAGGTATACTTTCATTCCTATTATTTAAACTACAAAGATCTATGCTCAAATTAAAATATGTCTCTGTTATTGGGTTGACACTGAAGTATGTTATTACTCTGGCCTTTCTATTCTACTAATTATTTACGCAAATTTCGGACTCGTATTTTTAAAACAGTAATAAAACTTTTGATTGAAATTACTCTTCAAAAATGAATTTTTCCATAAAAATAAAATTTTTGACAACTTTTGAACAACTGAACCCAATTTTTTCAAGAATACATGATGGATTTAAAAAACTATTTTGATATTTTTGGACAATAGACTACTAATTTCTTTATAGTTATAAATCCAATTATTAAATAAAAAATCATAACTCGGTACAATTTTACTCAGATGTTGATTATTTATATTTATTTGAGTTTAAACTAAAGTTAATATTATTCTAATTACATGTTATAAATTACAAATTATTATAAAAATAGTCATTGGATAAATTACTGTGAATTGTTTGGACGCAATAGAATCTTTTGTATATTATACTTTTAACAGCATTTCTCTAACATAACATAATTACTATAAGACTATGCGTCTGTTCGTGTATTAGGTACGTACACATATATTATGTTAATAATAATGTTTACACCTAACCATTTTATTTTAATTGAAAAATTTATTCGTTTTGTTTAGTCCGAGTACATGATCTGCATCCTAAAATGTTTTTGGTAAATTATACACATTATCCAAGTACCACTCAAAACTCTATTATTTTTCAGATCATTCAAGTGTTCGAAACAATGGATATGAGTTATATTTACGTGTGGAAGAAATACATCAACACCAACACCTACCACAGCGCAGAAAATACCAAGTTCTTTTTCTGTTTATCCGACACTTTATAATCGATCGACCTCATATTTGCTTTCCATTCTTATTGTGTGATGTCTTCTTATTAACATATATTCGTCAAAAGGATGTTTGCAAATATATTGCGATTAACCATTAAAAAAATATTTTGTGTGAGATTAACTACCCTTCTAATCTCCTCATTTACTTTCTTAATAGATGATTGACATCAATTATTTCCAGTTTTTATTTAAGGAATATTTAAAATTACATAATCGCAATTTCAATATAATGGTGAATTACTGTTTTATGACTCACGTGCAAATATTGAACTCGTAAACAAGATTTTCCTTCTTAGTATCGTAGTAACTATAATATAAGTTTTCGTGTAGACGAAAAAATTGCATATGGGATAGAAAAAATGTGTTGGCAAGTAGTAAACTATTGTAACCATGAAAATTGACTTTTACTCTCTTAATCTGAATCAGTGAAAATTTCGCCAAATGCATTAGCGGAATCAATTTTTGCTGTTAAATCAGTCAATTTCACTGTTTGACCAGTTGATTTTATTATTTAACCAGTTGAAATATAGTATTTACTGAAACTCCTGCAGAACTCAACCCAAATGACCACTATTTCACTGGTTCTTCAGTTGTACATTCTTTTAACACCGATCACTGAATATAAGCAGTGATTTGCTTTTCATCCTACATAAAACTGAACATCTATAGAAAAGGGCATAGGGGGTTAACTATACAAAAAATGCCCCCACAGCTCTGTCACCCGAACTGGATCCATATATTGCTACCCCGATGACTACAAATTTCTGAAAGTATGAACTCAAAATTCGCTTTTTCGAAAAAGTTATGGAGGGGGAAAGGAAAATAAAAAAACTAATTTTTCTCGAAAACTACTGGATCGATTTTAATGAACTTGAAATATGTTAGAAACGTAGGTAAGACAATTTGAGAGAAAAAATATGATTTTTTTTTTTAATAAGTAAAAAACTGATTTGAAATTTTCAAAATTTTTTTTTTTGGCATAATTTTTGATGTGACCACCTTCATCTTTTTTCTTGAGGTACCTTACAATGTCCCCTTTCATATATATTTTTTTCAAATTTTTACAAAAAAAAAGTTTTTGAATAAAAAATCGTAAACCATGGTCGTCCTGCTTGACTTGCGCATTCGCACACGCGCTCGCGCGCACGCATGCATACATATATATCGAGCATTCACTCGAAAACGAAGTGGCAAAACATCATCTTCAAATGATTTCATTACACTGGCCGAATAGTCCGAGACATCGTGTTCATTTTGCAATTGCAAAATTGACGCGATCATTGCATTCGAATTACCCGACCGTAATTTGAACAAAAAGACAACAATAGCTTGAATGACGGAACGGGAATGACTATTTGGCAATGAAGTTAACATGTCTTTCTGTTCATTTAATTGTTCCCAATTTAAGCCTGTAAAAATTTTGAGTTGTTATTCAGAAATATTGTATTCCCCTATTTTATCAAGCAATGTCGAGTCACGTCTAATAGAAAGAGTTTCCATTAGTTTTGATAACTCAGATGCCGTAAGGCTTGTAGTATTAGAATAGGCTTTCAGTTGGATAAGATCTTCTTCGTATATTCTATCGTTTATCAAGTGCATACGACAACATCGATTCCCAGATGGAATGTAGATTTGAGTTTTGATATAAGTTTTTATTCGTTTTTCCTCAGGAATGACACGTAAATGTTTTGTGCCGCCACAAAAGCAACATGATTTATGCGTTGCAATAGTTCTCCGAATAAAAACTTCCATACGTTCAACCTCAGAAACCGATGCTTTTGATTCAACTATTTCAAACGTGGGATCATTATCTACCGAATCAGGCACAACATCATTTACGACATTTACTTCAGATTTCTCTGCAGATATATTTTTTCTATAAACAGACATTCTACATTTTTGACAAATAATGTCATTTACATTTATTGCTTGCTGCAAAGAAGTGGAGTAAATATTCGCTTCCTGTTGATTTGTTACTATTTTTTTTCGGCCTGTAGTATTTATTAAAAAAGTATTGCAACCAGGGCACTTTTGTCTTAGCAATACGGTCTTATTCATCTTGAAAATTATGAAGAAATAAGAATGTCAGATGTAAACAAAAGAATGTAAAAAGTAAAATTCTCCGAAAAAAATTCGATAACGAGAATGAAATGGCTATCGAATAAAAGGAACGATGCCTACCGGAGAAGAAGTCACCTATTGCCTCGCAGTTCTTCTATATAGGAGTCTCGTGTCAACAATCACGCCGACATCACACCGGATAATAAAATATCTCATTGACATCGGTTAAGGTCGACCTATACTATATACACTCAGCACCGGTTTTTGTTTCGGTCCAATTTAACTTCGTACATTTCAACACTGTGCATTAAACACGAAAAAACATTTGAATATTTATATTGGCTACACATGAGTCTCAACTGTATATAACATAGTATTTTTAGTCAGTGCGTGCGTGCGTGAGTGCACGGGTGTGTGCGAATGCGCAAGTCAAGCAGGACGACCATGTTTACGATTTTTTATTCAAAAACTATATTTTTTTAAAATTTGAAAAAAATATATATGAAAGGGGACATTGTAAGGTACCTCAAGAAAAACGATGAAGGTGGTCACATCAAAAATTATGCAAAAAAAAAAAATTTTGAAAATTTCAAATCAGTTTTTTACTTATTAAAAAAAAAAAATCATATTTTTTCTCTCAAATTGTCTTACCTACGTTTCTAACATATTTCAAGTTCATTAAAATCGATCCAGTAGTTTTCGAGAAACATTAGTTTTTTTATTTTTCTTTCCCCCTCCATAACTTTTTCGAAAAAGCGAATTTTGAGTTCATACTTTCAGAAATTTGTAGTCATCGGGGTAGCAATATATGGACCCAGTTCGGGTGACAGAGCTGTGGGGGCATTTTTTGTATAGTTAATCCCCTATGCCCTTTCAATAAAGTAGATTTGAAGGGTGCAAGAACTTTATTCCTCCAATTTGAGCAGGTTTTTGTGGTCCAACAAGTTTTTATAAGGGGAACGTAAATAAATGTTCTGTGTTGTTTTTGCCTTTTCATAATCGCATTTGAATTCCACAAGTTACCCGCATGGAGACGCCGACGAAAAATTGAATAATAGCGATCTATTTCACGTTAATGTATCTAATGTTTGTTTTTAACAATTTTTATAACCTATAAAATTGCATGCAGGTGCTACTATATAGTTTGGTGAGAATATACAAAGTTCTATTTGCATCTTATAGGTTTCATTTTCTTGAACTAAATGGTTTTACCATATATAACACGGAGGTTAGCAGTTACATTTCAGCAGCCAGATCACGAAATTCGTTTTTATTATTTCATATTGAAAATTGTAAGCTATTTTTTCGGTTAACTGTTGAATTAATCAGGAAATAGACACGGTTTTTCAGTGAAAACCATTGATTACCGACACAAAGCGAATGGTTTGATTCCAATGATTTTAGTGAAATTCACCTAATCTAGTAGTTAGTAAACACTATATTCCAGCGAAAAGCTTGTGAGTTATTCCACTGATTTCAGTCAAATTCACTGGATCGATCAGTGAATAATTATTGTTTTAACGCGGCAGAAATGTGATTGCTTTTCAATGATTTTTGACAATTTAGAAGAGTTCTCTTTCTGCCGTCGAAATCAGTGTTTCATGGCTACTTCCAGCGATCGCAAATGCGCTTTGTCAATTAGCGACTATGAACTGTCAATTAGTAGTTTTTCGCTGGTTCGGATTAAGAGAGTAAACTGAATTAGTACTAAATTACATAGTATGTACGTATTATATGTTAATTTTATATTATTAAAATATTGAAAAAACTCATTGCTAAAAAACTGAAAATTCATCAACAACGTTCATTTAATTATAAGGTTATGAGTGGTAAAGAAGAAAAGTGAGGTATTTTTAAACGTATTGATAATGCATCAGCTTTCCCGTATTAGAGTTTCTTGGAGACTATTAAAAGTAAAAGCCTATTTTATTGTTAGCTTAACCGAGTCAATTAAGCGGCACACACAACTTTGAAAAATATTCGAATAGCCATCGTGATCATCGAAATCAAACCATTTACTGGGTAAATTTTAGACATTTTATATATTTAGTATATTAAAGGTATAGAGATGGATAGTGTAAGAAAAAATGGTACATTGAGAAACTCCAAATTGTTTCTTTTTGTGTTTGTTTGAAAATTGAAAGAACATAATGTTTATGTCTAGAAAACGGAATGATGGCTTAAGAAACTTAAAAACTTTCTGTCACACGGTATATTAAGTTAACTATAAGAAATCGCTTTTTATCTAATTTATAAATTTATTATTAAATTACATTTTTTTGTTATTTTCGATATGGTATTTTAGTTTACAACTATCTACTAATATTTTCAACAGTTAGACGAAATTTTCTTTTTTTATGCTTTCACATTTGATCTCGCAATTCCTATTTTCCATGAATATGATAAATGTAATCACTGAATGGCATGTAATATAAAAATTCGAATATAAAATGAATTTTTTACGTTTTAAATTATTCCATTGTAAATGTCGTAACAAAACCGTTGTGCGTAATTACTGATTTCATTATAAGAATTAAGGCAAATAATTATGTGACATTGAAGTTCGTTGGTTCTTAACGAAACTTTAATCATAATTTCTGAATAACTGAACAAGTAACTCAAAAATACAGTTATTATAATTACTTCTGTAATATTTTATTGTATAATTTTATTAAAAGAAGCTATTGGGACCTATACACTTATTTCGCAATGAATGTTTCTAATATGATTTTCAGATATCACATATTCTGGGTAGAAACAATATTAAAACGAATGAAATGAATGAAATGTATTTGCTGATTAATTATCAGGTTCTAAATCAATAGAAAAATTCACGTGACTGTTGTATGAAACTCTATATATTCTATATTTCCGATAATATTCCACTCTATTAGGTACTCGTTTTGAAGTTTTCAAGATTACATTAGCGTGTCAGAAAACTTTTAATTTTAAGATCTGTATTTCTTACAATAATTGTGATGCCAGTCTATCGAAACGCATTAAGCAATTCGTTACTAATAAAGTTTTTATTTTTATTAATAATTAAAATCAAGTTAATGGTATAATATATGAAGTTGTATTCAGTACAAACGTACAGCTGCATACTAATTTCTTAAAAAGATAAATACAGTTTTAATTCGGTAACTTTATTTGTAAAATTAATGTTATTGTAAGTTTTTTTCATGGTTTTGTGAACTATTACCTAATGAACCGTAACAGGATGAATCCAAGGAAATTGGCACGTTTCGTTTTGTCCAATTGAGTCAACAATCCATAACATGTCAGCATTCCACTGACACCAAAAAATCCGTCAACAACGATAGTCCCATTGAAAGCCAGTATAAATCCTCGGACGGTCAATAGCTGGGCGATTTCAAAATAATTCATTATAATTGTGTACATAGAACTAAACAAAATAATCATCACAGAAAATATTCATATTATTAAATATTCGATCATCAATTTTAGTACGTTTGGGATGTTGAAGTATTCCTTGCGTCATTCATGCTTTGAAAATGAACATTTTCAAAAAATTAAATGACATTTGGAATTTACAAATATAAAACTATTTATAAATATCAGTTATTTCAGTTGTATACAAAAAAATTAACTATACAGTTTTAAAAGTCTTTGGTTAAACGACTCGGAGAGTAATATTTAGTAGATTTATACAGAATTCTGGATAATCCAGCCAAACTTTCTGGACAAAGCGTAAATACATAAAGTATTAATTTAGTCATATTTTTTGCCTGAGGAGAAGACTGAAGTATGATAACAAAGGTTAATTTATAATAATATTTTATAGAAGCCTCTGAGGAGGACTCGTCAATGAGTTGAAACGTTGGGCATGAATAAAATTTGTTTAAGCAAACAATTTTGTCGCTTAATTAGAAATTAATTTTGTTGATGCTTGATAAAATAATAATAATAATAATAATTTATCTTTATTGGCACAAAGGGTTACAAAAATTGCCGCTTTGAACCAAAGGGCGAGCCACAGCTGAAGCTGCTTTGCAGACTGACCAACTTTTACCTTCATGATTCCAGAAATTATGCTTTATTAAACAAAGAATATAACCACTAGGCAAAATTAAGTTAAAATTAAGTCGAAATTAAGTTCCATCTACCAAAATATTATTAATTTTCGACCTCTCATCGGTCCATTCTCCCAAATCGGACTATGACTTATTATTACCAAATTTTGACTTGAAATCTACCGTGTTTTTATTCCCCATTTATTTGAAAGTGAAGTCGATTCGACGTTAAGCAAATTAGGTCAGTTGCTGATTTCGATCATTTTGGAAGTCGAATTAATGTAATTTCCACTAAGTTTGCTGCTTGGGAATGCAGTAGTCTCAGTAGTAACAGTTCACATCCATTTTGAAATGGTGTGATCGCTTACTACTTAGATTAGTGAATTTTTCTACGTACAAAATCCGCGAATTTAACCATAATTTCTTCAACTTTCCTACCTGGCAAAACAAAAGAACTTACTATTAGATATTATTTCTGATACTAATCAAACTGAATTTATCAATTTCGAAGGTTTGATCTCGACGGTGGAAATCTTTAAAGTACAAAACTTTCCAGTTGATTCAATGGATTCAAAATGATAATAAATTTATGGTAAAATTCTATGCTCAGATAATTTCGACATTTTTATTGTGTAAAAAATAAAGCTCGTTTAAAGAGAATACAATAAACATTAAAATATTGTATTCAAAAGACCGAGAAATAAATTCAATTATAATATTTTGATTTACTGTCGAGAAGAAAAATTTATTTATTTATTTGTAAACATTAATTTACTTTTGGTGAATTTCGAGATTTAAAGAGAAAAGTCTTACCTCTTCAATATATCGTGCATTCATTACAGGTGTCAACCAGTGCACCATTGCCCGATGGCCGACCATAACCAAGCTTGTGAAAAAGAATCTTAACAGGTAAAGAGCATCCATACCATGATTTCTATAGCTTACTTCGAAAATTGTTTTAAGATTTCTACGTGCGGAAAAACACATCAACATTTCTTCACTTTTAGATGGAGATTTCTCTTTATTCTCCACATGTCGGTCACTGATTGTGGCGATAATGACTAATCCAATAATAATAGCTATTACTGTACTGAAAAAATTAACATGTATAATAATCAGCATTATTTGATACAAAACAGAATAAAATATGCAGAAATGTTTCATGGAATATCAGAGACGGAATAAAATAATAGTAATGTATTCCTTACATAAATGTCTTAGCAGCATTTGATAACGCAGGAGTTTCTTCGCGTGTTTGACATTTCCGAGGATCTATAGATATTTTGATGTCTAAATTATTTTGCAACCCATATTCATCATAGACACTTCTTAATGCCGTTTCAACATCTTCAGCACTGCAGGCTGCGGGTACACACATTGCCATTTGCAACAAATATCGCCGGACGCGCCGAAAGTCTTCCCTTTCCTGAGAATTAACATTTATATGCTGCAATTAGTTGAATAATAACACTTTTATAAAATTAGATAATTTAAACAATTATTGTTTGATTTATTTTATTTGAAGAACGCAAAATTTCAAAACTCAAGAATATGGAACCTCGCATCGTTTGAAGTGTGCAGTCCACGTAACGGGACTTATTTCTATAAGCACCGAATAGAATATCGTGCTAAAAGGACATTGCAGTTCTATTTTGTAATATGTTACTAAATTATCTTACGGAAGTTCTTTTATGTTAGTTTATTAAATTCCTTTGCAAACGTGAACTATGTATCGAAAACCAATCATTCACAACTTAGTCTGTGTGTAATGTGATAAGTGTCAAGAGGTAACAAAAAGTTATTGCAAGAAATGTTATTAAAGGCCTTATGAAAGAGATATAATATTCTGTAGATTTATGCTTTTTATATCCATTCCTTGCATTTATTGTACATGAAGTTGACCATTCTAAGCGACTCGATCATTTCCAAATCTTAAAGTAGTTTTTCGGTAAAATAATTGAGAAACAGGTTTCATTAAAATTTAGATTTCTTATTCATAAAGGTATAAAAAATAAGCAGTTACCAAATGGGAAATTGCTGATCGTTACCATTAGCTAAATAATGGGCCAAGGTTGGCTTTACTTGGCGAACAATTGACAACCAACATCGTCCATCGTGTGGTAAAGGCTTGAGATGATCACAACGTCCCCAATAATTGGCTGACAATATTCGCTCATTATTGACAGCCAAACAAAGGCCACTGATTAGGTATTCGCTGACCTCTAAAATTCGGCCAATATTGGAATCCACAATTATATATCAAAACATTATATAATCATAATGTAATAGTATTATAGGACGCACCATAACATATAGCGTAACATAACATTTTTAAAGAAGATAAAAGAACATGTTTTAAAATTCATTTCGCAACTCGAGAATTGAAATGGATAAAAATCTGCAGCCTCGTTGGTCACTTATGTACAAGTATAATTATAGCATTATATGCTGTGCTCATAATTTTAATATGGCATTATGATTATATGTATAATGTTTTCATGGATAAATTTTGATTCCATCATTGACTGAATCTTGGCGGTCAGTGAAAAACTAAACCGTGTTATTTGCTTGACGACCAAAAAAAAGCCAATATTGTCCTGGCAACGTCGTGATCATTCCAAGCCTTTAACAACTATGGAGCAATGTTGGTTGCCAATAATGCACCAATATTGCTTTCAATATTAAACCATTATTGAACCAATCGTAAAATAACAAACCAATGGCCATCAGGTAAAACTCGAAGAGGCTAGGCTAGTGTACGTATTGTAAAGTTCTGAATAATTTTATTTTTTCTTATTTAATATAGTGTCATATGAAGAACTGCACTTTTCTCTGAAGTTTAATAAAATATTATCAGACTCATGAAATTACATATCATTCATATTTATTTAAATAAAAGTTGAAATTCAAATTAAAATAATATACTAGTTATTATATTACTATAGTAAAGTTCGTACCCTGACGGCTTCCCAAACGGAATCATTAGGATCAAAATCGAGCTCATGTTTTCCATTGAATTGATTTGATGAACCTTTCTGGCGATAGTCAAAATCTACGAGACAGTATCTGCCTTGTATTTTCATTTCCTCGTCACCAGGGTCCTTAGAAACATTTACATCGATCTCGTAACACTCATCGAAATTTCCAAAATCCCGCGTATTACCGTAGAGTACTCCAGTTGGAATTTTTGACGAAGAATCGTACACTGAAAAAAATCTACCAACATTAAAACGGGTTTTAAATGTTATTAACATTTAAGTTATGTGTAACGATTTTAATATTACATCATTCAATTTCAAGATAATCGAAAATTCAATTGGGAATTTTACAATCACAGTTTATATATAAATTGAATATTTTATAATAAAATTATAATAACAGAAAATTATGTTCAGCACAAATTTCATTTTATTTCAATGTAAAATAAAACAATTTTCATTCTGTAATTCGTAATTAAATTTAAGGATGATTAGAAAATTAAAAAAAGTTTCGAAATCCAAAAGGCAAACGAATTCTACTATAACGACGTTCTTATGCGAATAAATTTCAGTACAACAGTATTAAAGTTCTATTTTTGTAGAACATCTTACGTATAATCGTGACACCTTCATTATATTGTCGGTATTATTGCACTTGGTGACATTACAGAAACGTATAAAATGTGTAATTACAACTAAAGTTCAAATACAATATGCGAAAATGCCAATAAAGTTATCAACGAGTGAAAAACGAAAGACAAAAAATATGTTAAATAGGAAGAGGCATTACTTTTGACAAAAAACATACGTCATCAATTTTTGGTTGTATTGATGCAATAAAACTGAATATTCAAATATATAGTTGGAATATTTTCCTTAAATTTTTCGTTGACGAAATGTCCCCTTTATTACGTATACATTAAATTTATAACGTTTGAAACATATGTTTGCTTAATTGTGTACATTACCAAAATGTAATGTAATGTAATGGTAAAACAGCTGAAAATAATGTATTAAGTTATCAAATGTTGAATCAATAACATCGAAATAATTCTTCATAACTTAAAGATGTTTGAAAGGAATACCGGATCGATTACTAAAAAGACTAAAAAGTATGGATAACATGCAGATATCAGATACAATTTTCGAATGATAAAAAAAATGTCTTGGGGGAACTGCGGAACGTAAATGTGAGGAAGAGTATTGGTAAAGGTGTGGGAGGGACAATGTAATTAATCTCTCCAACGGCCATCTATACTATGGGAGAGATTACGTTAATTGGCTATTTAATTGCATTTTCGGAGGCTGGGAGAGCTTGTGCTTCTCATTTAATTTTCACAGGAAAGAATCTGTAGGTCTAGAAATAATTGGACGATTCTTTTTAATCAGGATCATTCATATCTATAATTTGAAAACTGACTTGTAGCGTTATAGCACACAAGTTATAGTACAGGGGAGAAAATTCGATGGAGTTTTTTAAGAAGCCGTTTATTAGACAGATTATTATAGTTAGTACGGAAGATATTATACGATAAACGTATGGGAAATTGTGTGGGCGATAATTGAAGAAATAGGAAGAGTGTGAATTGAAGTACTGAAGTGGACAGGATACAGGCCGTACTATCTAATTAGTAAAGACACCTATGAAAGATGATTGGTCTGAATTTACTACTGAAGTAGTAGTCGCTATTCTATTTTTTTCATGACGCCAGATTTGGTGACAAATCCGCCAAATTCCGTTTAAAATTCACATTTCCATTCAGTCTATCTAGCAACCGTGATGTGGACTTTGTGAACCGAGATGCAATGCGACTCGTCCATTTAATTACAGAACTCAAAAAGTATGGCAACGTCGAACAGGAATGCAATTCTGTCTACAAAAGAACCTAAGATACATTTTTTTCTTAGAATATACAAAACTCGACATCTTTTGAGTGAGCTATTATGATGATGAGCGATCCGAATTGAGATCTGAATTAGTTCATCACTTATTTTTTTATGTACATCTCTAGAAGTTATGAACATCAAATTTAATGGTTTTTGGAACCTTAAACAATAATATGTAAAATTTGTTATCACAAAGACTACTAACTTTTAGAAAAAATTGTAAACTACAACAAATTTTTACAATCCATCAAAGAATATGCCATCATTTTTTCTGAATTTTAGTAAATAAGATAAAATTTGAAAAACATTTAGATAAAAAATTTCTCAAAATATAATTTTTTTTTATTTTTTTTTTTTTTTTTTTTTTTTTATTTTATTAAACCATACGGGCGTGAAACGCCCAAAACCAGAAATATAAAATATTGCGATGGTGTATGTACATTTGGGATGTATAAGAATACTTTATATATAGATAATATAAACGGAAAATAAGTAACAAAACAAAAATTAAATGTGATTTATGCCTGTTAAGATACTAATATAACGAACATAAATTATCGTTTGCAATGGGCTACAAAGCCTTGATTTATCTCTAACGATGTAATATGTCGTGGTAGTAAAATTCCATTTACGCGTTAAACGAAAGACAGTTGAATGATAAACATCTATTAGATCTGCATGACCTTTCAAATTAAAGGTCTGAAATTTACAGAATAAACGATCTCTCTATAACTAAATAAACTTGAAATTTGGGATCCAGTGACTAGGCCTGAGAGAATCTTCTTAACTAGTATTGCATCATTAAATTCATGAATAGACATGAGTGTATGGATTCCAAATTTCTTAGAAACTAAACTATAATCGTGGCAATCATACGCCATAGGATTGCCAGTCTTATATGAAAGGTACCGCATAAACTTTCGTTGCACACTATCTAAATCCCTTTTGGCACATGCAGTAAAAGGAGACCATATCGGTGAAGCATATAACAATATGGGTTGAACTAAGGCTTTATAAATGGACAATATAGCAAGAGGATCTTTGAAACTTCGGGTAGTACGTATAACAAACCCATATTGTTTATAGGCCTTAGATATAACATATGTCAAGTGCTCGTGAAAAGACAATTCTTGATCGAACGATAACCCCGAGATCCTTAATCGAGGTAACAGTTTCAACAGGACTGTCTTTTAATCGATATTCATATAGGATTGGTGAACGCGATCTACAAAATCTGAGAGTCTTACCCTTTTCATATTTAAATATAGACTATTAGATTCGCACCATATTTGAAGTGCATGAAGATCTTGCTGGATTTTGGACGCTTCAATGGGGGACCTCACAGTTGAATAGATTTTTAAATCATCCGCATATAATAAATAGTTAGAAAATTTAAATTGAAAACATATGTCATTTATAAATAGATGAAGAGTAGTGGACCAAGATGTGATCCCTGTGGGACTCCAGAGGAAGCACGAAAAGGATCGGATAAGTGCCCTTTCACTCTGACAATTTGCGTACGATCTATGAGGAAAGACTTCAAACCAACCCAACATAGGGCCAGTTATGCCGACATTCTGCAATTTACGAATCAACAAAGGATGTTTATTGAATCGAAAGCCTTAGAAAAATCAAGGTAGATAGAGTCCACTTGACATCCCGCTTCCAAACCATCATTTACGAAAGAAGTAAAAGATAATAGATTTGATACCGTAGATCTACCTTTTACAAAACCATGTTGGGATGGGGAGATAACATATGATAAGTAAGCACTAAGTTTAGTAGTAACTTATAGCATCGAATATCTTTGGAATAGTGCTAATAATAGAAATGGGGCGATAATTGACTACGTTCTGTCTATCGCCATTTTTAAAAATTGGATTTATAAATGATTGTTTCCATTTATGCGGAAACAAACCAGAGTTCAGCGAAAGGTTAAATAATGAATGAATGGGATTTAAAAGTGAGGAGATACATTTTTTAATATAAATATCGGAGGTAACAAGTCTGGTCCACTGTGAAGTCCCTCATCAAGATCACCAACAGCCAATAATATGTCCTCCTTAGAAATATTGATGCAACTTAAAGAGTTATCAACAGAGACAAGATCAGGTAAAAGTACCCTAGAGTTACGATAAACATTTTTGAAATGTTTAGCAAAATAATTTGCAATTACAGTAGGGTCATACGAGGATGATTTCCCAATAAACATCGAGCTGGGGAACTCATTACACTTGCGCGAACAATTTACATATGACCAGAATGCTTTCATATTTAATCTTGCATTCGATTCAACTTTTCTCATATAATCAACATTGACATTTTCGCGATAGTTTTATGCATTTAGCTCGTAAGTGTTTAAATATCACATAATCATTTATGGAATTAGATGTTTTCATACAGAATGCGCAAGCCTCTTTGACAGTAACAGGTTGTTTAGTTCGGGGGTATGCCACCTCGGTTTGTCATGAGGTCTAATGGGTCTTTTTATAACATGTTGATCTATTGCTTACATAATATTCTTATAAAATCGATCGGTTAAATTACTGACATCTACCGATTTCGACATAAACTCCCAGTTTACTGCACTAAGGGTAGAGTTTAGACTATCGAAATTTGCATTCTTAAAATCATAATAAAATCCTGAGTGAGGCAATTCTAAGAGATGTAGGATTAGCAATAGTAATTTCGAAGCACTTATGATGAGAGTCGGGCTCGATCAAAATATCACTAGCAGGTTCGATGAGCAGTCTTGAGGAACGATGAAAATAATAAGTCCAATGTGTATCCTTTATCTTGAATTTTTGGGAATAGTTGATGAAGGTCTAAAACAATATTGATATTCGAGAGACCATAGTAGCTGATTCAATAATATTTGGCGGAGCATAGTTATTCACAATAAAAGTTGCCAAATCATTGTTCCACAAGATATTAGGAGATTAAAGTCACCTAGAATCATCCAATAGTGGTCTTTATAGTGAGATGAGATTTCTTCGATCTTCCCAACGAAGCTTTGATACGATGACACATCAGAGTTTGGGAGAAATAAACGACACCAATTACCATCTTTAAACCATACATTACGATCCTTATAAACAGTGCTTCAGATTTGGTATTTAATGAATTTAGAACATATTACATTTAAAGTTTATACTCTTGTTCACGGCAAGTAGTACCCCACCCACCACGAGTTGATTCAGATAAATTGTAGTTTCGGTCACAGCGGAATAATTGTAGTTTGATAAGCACAGCTCTGCATCATGAACACTATCGTTCAGCCATGTTTCGGTTAAAGCGATGATGTCGGGCTTGTGTGAAAATAAATTAAAATTTAATTTTAACTTGTCAAGCTTTGACCGGAGCCCACGAGTATTCTGATAATAAACAGATAGGTTGCACTTACAACTGGATGGTGCGGGAACACGTATTAGTTTTTTGACGATGGATGAGCATCTACGATTGAAGGAACACCATGAATAAATTTGATTGTCTTTTTTGCAGTTAGGGTCTTCTTCTTTCAGACGTTTCAACTCGATTTGTGTTTTCGCTGAGGTATTCAATTTCAGTTTTAGTCCTATCTGAGAAAGCCAGCACTCCATTAGGCAAAGATGGTTTATGTTTGAGAAAATATATAACATCGTATTCTGAACTCAATGTCGCAACCAAAACACGACATTTATTTGTTTTCTTATCACTAATTCCGATACGTATAACATGGTTTAAATGTATATTTAAAATTAGGACTAGCGATAGATACGAGTTAACTGTTTTGGTGTCCGAATTTACTAGAAGCCGAGGATTTAGGTTCAGGAACACCTATGGAATCGTATGTTCAATCTTTTCCCAAGACTTTCACGAGCTTCTTTCAGCAGCAATAAACGATTTTTAGTGGGACATTTGTTTATGTACAGATTCTTGCCGCATTTCAGCCACCGTGGTTTTAAGCATGACTACGTCTGTAGCTAAAGAAGATAGTCGTCTTAAAACCAATGGAAGTGCAGATAAACCTTTAGTGCACTCTACACAAAAACATTTTAAAATTCTGGATGTTCTTAATTCCAAAGTACGTTGTTCAGTAGGCGAGATATCAGCACATACGTAATGGTACGGTCTTGCACAGGAATCACAGGTAGCAAATTTGTGTTCGATGATTGGCTCTTTACAGGTACCACAAAGATTTGAGTCAATTTCACTAACGGAATCCTGAAATTCGTCTGGACTCGACATGATTTGGTTAGCACAAAGCACGTGTTTATAGGTTAGGATATATAAAATGCACTCTAATAAAAAAATCTCACTATACTTCTTTTACCAATATTTAAAAAAAATAACACAATAATAAACAACAAATAAAAAGAACTCGACAAAATAATTTCTAAAATTTTATCATTTTCTACAGAAAAATTCATAAGAAATGTAATTTTTTCTTTAAAAAAAAATCTGCAGCGTTTAACCTTTCAAAAAATGTATTTTTCCGAAGTTTGAAGCTCGACAAATCTCATACAATCTATGAGGTAAATTGAAGCATGCAAATTGGAGAAATAAGTGATTGTAAACCATTTTCCACGTGGAAAAGGTCATTTATTTGAGAAGTGCGTGAGAAGTTGAGAAAATACATACAAAATATTTCAAAATTATTCTATCGCAATGCAATCTGGGTACACAAAGGATCTGTGGTCGTTGAAAATTGACCGTCAGCAGAAGTAGCATTGAGTTCTTTTTTCTCGATCAGTTGCTTTGCAGAGGCCGCATCTTCGTTTTGTTGGGAATTTCTCTCTACAGTAATCGTTTGGCGGTTCAATTCTGCCCTTCCTAAAATGTTCACACGCAAAATATGTTTGCAAATTGTCATTTGCATAAAGTGTTTCGAGATGAATCGTCAGCTGATCTAGGCAGTATTCAGCGGAGATTTTATTCCAATTCCCGATGTTTGTGTGGTTGCATTTGAATAAAATGCGGAAATTTATTGCCGTTTCGTCCAGCATCCCCAAAATGACTCGCATTGGTCATCTATTGCTCTTCTTGCTGGCAGTATGTGAATAGAGTCAGTCAAAGCACTCTGAGACACCTTTTGTACTGTGGTAATGCAAGACGATCACCGAATTCCGATTTTCAAGTTGTGTTGAATGGATGCAATTGGATACAACCAACACTACTTTATTCTTCTTTAGTATGTATGATACTAGTGTCATATCGGCGGCATGATAAAATTCTGGAGGATGTTTGGAAGATAATTTCATTTCACTCGCAATTTCCCGTTTATTTTCCTTATAGTTCAGGATATTTGTAATTGGTACAGGTCTATTCTTATGCGTGTTCACTTTTTTATATTGCACTACCCTAATACTTCCACTTTCACACAATTTTGCACGAAAAAACAGTTTGTTAATTTAATTTTTTGCTTGGATTTTCAGCGTAATCGATCATGCTGTCTTATGAACCCACCCAACAATTTTCTACGCACGAGTTGTCGTTTCTGCAAACACTGACACAGTGTCGGCCTTCAAAAACTGTTGGGGATCGTTCACGTATGCCCAAACAACAACAAATATCAACTCAATTGCTGTTTAGAAAAGTAGTTACAAAGGTTACACTTACATTATGATATGCGTCCAAAGTACCCAGAGTGGCCATCCCGGGTTAATTAGGAACTGATTAATTAGTAGTATAATTAGAAAATGTTCAATTTGTCTGTCTTTAAATACTTTGCCATTATTACTTGACGTAACTTCACTTCCCTAAGATCTATAAGGTGATCGATACTATGTATAGCTCGCTTTTGACCTCGTCACCTTTGGCAGATTTTGCGGGTACCTATATTTTTAACAAATCGTTTTAATTATTCGTTATTTTTTATTTTAACCTATCATGTGAGGTTAATATTCATGCCTTTTTGTAAATATCAACGAGGATATTACTCGTGTATAAGCTGCTTTTTCGTAATCAATTAAAACATTTCTGAGGCACTGTTTTTTTAATAGAGCAGATAAGGAATGTTTGCAATTATAATTATATAATATTTTCCTATTCATTACGCGGTTTACTAATCCGTATATAAATGACTATTAAAATTGCAAACTTTACAAATTTAAGTGATTAATATATTCTGAAAAAGTTCTTAATTGCAATGCCGTTGAGCATTCCGCACAACATTATTTGTTTCTTACATATTGTAAGGAATTCGTATTTTATACATGTAATTCAAACTAACTTCGAATTCCCTCGTTCCCTTGTCCTCACGCACTTCAATTGTCGGTCGTTCTAAAATGTCAGTTAGTCTAAACCTAACCATCGCGTCGCGTCCTTTAATAAAAACTATCAATTTAAGATTATTAATGTTCAATTTATTACAAATGGTGTCAGAAGTGGTCGTCCAAAATACATCAAAGGGTCCACTACGTTCAGCATGTGGTGATCCTCCTGCAATTGCTTCCCTTCGAAATAACAAGTCGTGATATTTATTTTTTATCTCTTTTCCTAACCTTCCAATTCTAAAAGATTTACATGATAAAGGTATGTCGTTACAAATTTTGTATACTTTTAATTACGTCAGTATGGTGGTTGACCACATTTTCGAGAGGTTCAGGATCTATATTCCAAAAAGATTTTTATATAATAGTTACTTTTTTAGCAACCTTGGCTGTTATGCCTGAAGAGTTAGCTAACATTTTTTTATAATTTATATTCAGTATGTATGACACAAAGGTTGATGGATTTTTGTTTGCAGCAACCTTGGCCGATGTGCCTGGAGGGTTGGCTGGCATATATTTTTACCAACCGGAAGAATGATTTAGATTGAATGATGAGCTTTTCCTTTTTTTTTTAGCAACCTTGGTCGATGTACCTGGAGGGTTGGCTAAATTTTTTTGACATAATCTACAAATTGATTGATAGTTTCTTTGGATATGTTGATCCTGAATAATTTTATTACATTAATTTTTATATGTTTATTGTCAGGAATTTTTAACGACATATTCTTTAAAAAAAAAAAAATATGACAGAGAATTCTTTAAAAGATAAGAAAAAAGTATAAATTTTCCATCTTTGCATTGACGTAAGCAATCGGTTAAAAACTGACAGTCTAATTCACCATTTCCCGTTAATGAACTTTTCAGATAATTGCTTGACTCATTACATACGCATGCAGTTACATATATACATAACATCGTATCGGCTACTACGCTTCATAGTTGATGCAGTCCCCAAGTTTAAAAGCCTCATTATCCGCAATTTAATTTCTAATGATCCTATTTTACTCAATGTTTTACATATCATGCTATTTTTTCTCGGGGTCTTGTTATTTTATATTTATTTATTGGCTTTTAGTGGATTTATTTGCAAAATAATTGTTTCTATTTTATTAACTTCGTGGAAGTTCCATTAGGTCCACTTATTTTTAGCTACTGTGTGCTATCTTCATTGATATTTAGCATTTATTATAGTTTTAGATTTTTTAAAATTTGATCTAATGTTCGAAAAAAGGTAACTAATTATCTCTTTTCATCGCATGGTTTATTTTAATCCATCCACTTATCCTTTAGCGTTTTAATTTTATTACAAACTAACAATATTGTCAACATTTATTTTATATACTATTAAACTTGTTAATACGTATATGTTTTTATTTGAAGCATAAAGAACTTGATAAACTAAATTTAACGTACCGAATTCTTAATTTTATTCTGAAATTCTTAATATAAAATTTAATTTTTCTATTATATTGACGAGAAATTTTAGGTGAGAAAAATGAGAAATTGAATGAATTCTTTACTAAGTACAATGAATTATCTTTTCGATTATAATTTATTGTACTGGCAACTCTATGCCGATAGTTAAATAAGTAGCAGAATATGTCAAATGTGAAATATAATGTTAAGTACAACAAAATCACTATGTATCAATTATATATAATATACTGAATAATAATTAATTTTTGCTAAACTTCAGTAATATTGGCTAGTACTTACTTTGCGTGGCCCACATTTTCCCTAAACGTAAATCGGCGAGATAACGTTGAAGCTGATTTTTACACGTGCCCTCTGGAAGTGTTTTGGACGTAGCAACAGCCACCGATGGAATTGGTATTTTTTCATACCACAAATCATCCCCTTCACTTTCACTGTCAGAAATCTTCGATACATTGACCACCTTTGTCAACACGTTGTTGGAACTATCATTGTGAGATTTGATTGTCATCGAATATCTCATCTCTGATAAACTTTCGCTTCTGACATACTCGAAGATACGGGTCGATGGAGCAAATAGAAGACATGCACACAATGTAAAATATCGATGGTACATGATTAACGTTTCTGACACTTTCTTGATAGATAGAATAGTATTTCATCTAAATATCTTGGCAAATTTCAATATTGTTTGTTATCTTATGTTGTAAAATCCTACTTCAGAAATAATCGATGTTATGCAAGTTTTTCAAATTCTTATAGCTTTCATATAAGAAATTCTTCTTACGTATTTCAGTCATTCTTGCTAAATAAATATTCCATTATTTTCAAAATGAGTTTTTTTGGAAATCCTCGATCTAAAAAAATCGGCACTCTAAAACAGGTTGAGTTGAAATATGACGCGTTAGTTGGAAGCAGCGGCACGTGTGAATCACAGCATCAGTGTTTCTATTTAGACATTGCTCTACTCCGTTGATCAAACGTTCTTAATCATTCTCCAGTCTGATCCAAGGAAGGAGAGGGCATCGATCACAGTAAGCATGTAGTGTCACTTTGCATCGTACAAAGTCATGATCTAGTCGCAAAAAGCCGGATAAAAACATCTTCCACTTTTTGAACCGCTAGCTGAAATACATACGTCATTTGATAGAATCGTGTATTATGCGTCATTCTGAATATTTTATTTTAATGCCATCAATTATAAAAAATGTACAGTATGGTTTTTTTATTAAATTATTTCACATAATTAATGATTTTAATTCAGATGGCCATAAATTATTCTAGTTAAGAAACACATGCACGGACAGAAATAAATATAATTTCCTCCTCACAACACCGCGCAGGTTTTAGCACAGTTTTCTTCCAACAAAAAAAATGGTTTATTGGAACCAAGATGGTTTGGTCATTAGTTAATAGAATAGAACGGTTTAGTTATAACCACGTGCGTACCTATGCCGTTGTTTATCACTAAAACAGTGTATCATTGCATAGGAGGCTTTAGAAGTTTAATTGTCATACGGTTTTCGCGAGACCGATACCCTCTATCAATTACTTCTAATTTGAGAACCATTTACAAATACAGGGGCTCAAAATAAAATTTGCGCTTTCCGCTCGCATTATAACATTGTTAATATTAATATTTCTTATAGTAATGCACGAAACTAACGAATTGGGTTGAATAACCAATACATTTGTTGTCCTAATCAACTGCCTCAGTAGGCTAAGATCCAAACAAGAAATAGGTTAGAAAGACTACTTCCAATTGATTAAGCGAACTATTTAATTGGTTGGGTGTATTATGTAGATCAACCGAACCATAATATTAAGGCGTATAAGTAAACGTCATCTGGTTTCGTGTATAATGAGTCCAACAAATTAATTCGTTAGGCGAACAAACTGAGTTTATTACAAGGACAATATTTTGTATTTCTGTCAACTAACCTCAGATAGTAGTCGGAACCAAGTACAATTTACTACGTCGGTTCTACCACATAATTTGTAGTTGGTTCTCCGAACCAACTTTTTTTTCGTGCAATATTAATAATAATTCGATCATTTCGATTTTCTTAAAAACAGCCTAAGTTTGTTAGCGTTAGAAAAAAGTCTTCATTACTGCCAAATGAATACATTAATATCATCATAACATGCCCTCAATTTGATTACACATTGTCCGCCAATTTGAATTTTTATTTTCCGAAGTATACCGATCTGATAGCAAATTCATTTTTGACACAATATTTGTTACTTTTAGAGGTATGTTAATGCCATTACCCATGATAAAATGCGATTAATTAAAAATAAAACTAAAACATTTCATGTACTTTTTTTTTCAAAAACATATATAAATTTTTCATTTCATAATTGGAAAATTTCTGACATGCACCATTAGAAAGAGCGGTTCTTGAACAATACGAAATGAGTAGTGTCAAATTTTTCTCGTACAGATTAAATACAAAAATAGAGTGTTCAACTCATGATGAAATTTTGTACATTTGGGCGTTAAAGGGTTAAATCATATTGAATGCTGGATAAATATAAAAACATAAGTACAATTTCTTTTTTTGTTATATATACAGGAAGTTAGTTTATCTTTCATTTTGTTTTTAATTATTATTCTTGTATTTTTTGGTATTAGTTTTTTCGGTCGCAGTTCTCTTATAAGTACTCATTGTTTCTTTCTGTGCTTCTGATGCATCCTTATCAATTTTGAAATTGTGTCTCAAATAATTTTAAAACGAGGTTATCCGTTTTTTTACGCCTATGAAAAATGAAATAATTAAAAAAATTGATTCAAACGAACTTGTTTATATACCACAACGGATCACTTTAATGGAGTAAATAACCATCTAATGTTCTGTTTCAGCTACCTAAATTCTGGTTGTAGCAGTAATCTAACTTTTTTAGCTGCGTACATCCTGATGTTAAATTCAAAGCGCGACACCTTCAATATGAGGTAATAAAACAGAATTTTGAATCATTCTGAATCAAAAAACTTTTTTCTTAATCGCTAAAATTAATTAATATAGAGAAAAAAATCTTGTATAAGACCACCGTCAATATATTTGATTGATGACTTTATTAATATCGTATTCAGAATTTGAAGGCAATGTACTTACGAAAAAACTAATAATCAATTATTTGCGAATTATATTTATAACACATTCACGTTGGAAAAGATGAAATGCGACAATCAATCATAAATTGCAATGCAATAAGATCTTCTAATTTGTCAGAAGTTTTCTGGTTGATCACAAGGTAAAAACTAAAATACATGCATGTTTATGTGCAAGTGTAAGGAAGAATTATACCCATTTTTTCCTGTTACGAGATTAATATTTAACAAATATATTTTACGTCAAAACTCAATTCCTAACTTATTTTATAGTATTTACTAGACAATTAGTAATGAAGAAAGAAAATCGCACAAAACAATCAAACACTAATAAATTTTACGAACAACGCTAGTATCCTCCATTCGTCTGGTTGACTGACTTTGACATTTCCTTTTAACGTTGAAATGTTCGTAACTTGATCATGGATTTCAGTATCATTCTGATTACACAATATAAATGGAAAAAAGGAGACATACATATATCCGACTATTTTTAAGGTCGCGCTTTCGAATAGCGCTGGTAAAATTTTCAAAAAATGACGTTTAACACCGTTCTACAGTTCAAACATATAAAATAAATTATCTAGCGTTAAGGTTAGTTTGTTTACTCCTGAAATCGAACTAGATCCTGTTGTCGATTTTCAAAATGGCGGCTTGTTCACTACATGTAAAAATGCGTTGAATGTCTTTTTTATTGTATAATTGAGAGGAATTGCAATCATCAAATGAACCTATTATGGCGATCGGGACATGTAAAATTTTTTATATCCAAAAGACAAAAATCCCGAAGGGAAGAAGCGAGAATGTGAGCAATATTGGGAATCACTTTTTTCTAATTGGCTCCAGGCTACTCCTGGTAAGCTTTAAACGGATCATTCAAACTTCACTAACTAATGCTACACTGTTAGAAATTTCTCTAGGAATTTTCTGAAATAGTAACTGAATTTTTTTAACGTTACCGTTTCAGAATTTTACGAAACAAAATTAAGAAACATTTGCAAAAAATTACGATAAAATTTCAAAAAATTACCAAAAGATTTCAGAAAATTACCAAAATATTTCAGAAAATGACTAAACTCTGTTTCATAAAATTCTGAAACCGTAACGATAAAAAACTTTGGTTACTCTTTCAGGAAATTGCTTCAGAAATTTTTAACAGTGATTTTATACAATACTTATAATGAAAATAAAAAACAAAGATAAGTACAAAAGATTTAGCAGAGTTGTTGCTAAAAATTACATGAAATGACACAGGAACTGTGGATCTACTTCGATACTGTAGTGCTTCAAACTGTGAAATCAGAACCAGAAAATATTATAAACATGTTCATAATATTATGTCCGTACATGATTTGAAAAATTTCATGGTAAAGTCTACAATACACCATTCTTTTCAAACCAAGAAAAAAAGAAGAAATATTAAAAAAAACAAATATAACAAAACTATATGATAAAAAACAAGGTACGGACAATGTCTAAAACTCACATGCAGCGGGTTCATGCTGAAATACTATATCAATTTTACTGCCGTCAGTGCTCAGTTTTAAATCACCACTTTTATTGTTTACATTACGCGCTCACTGTTTACTTCGAAGAATTCTACTTGTTTAAATAAAAAATCTAGTAATCAGATTTCATTAGAACAATAAGGAGAAATTATCAATTATTATGTTAAAAAGAGAAAGATACATTTTTAAATGAAAATGAGTTTAAATCAGAAAATAATTTACTAAAAACTAAATCTGAAGGAACCTTTTTAAATTACAGAGCAATAATTATTCTTTTCCGACAGTATCATCGTATCACCCTTAATTCTTTAGTAAAAAACGCAATAAGTTTACACGAACGATTCTTGAATGACTGACAAACGGAGGGCAAATCCAGATTATTTACTTTTCTCTGATTGAATCGTGTAATCTCACTCCTCTTTATAAATTACTTCATTGTCTCAAATAACATATACAAATGCAGAATTTACTCAATTGAAACGTAAATGCGGAAACAAATTTTAATAAAAAATGTACAGATGTTACATATAATGATAATTTGTGAATTACATCAGATTCTCTAACAGTAAATGAGCTCATTTTTTAATAATTTTCATCATCTTTACTTACTTTTCTTTTAGAGGTGAAAGTGATTAATGGAAAGCAAAATAAACCAAATTGTACGAAGATTTCTTTTTTTATTTACAATAAACGAATAATAGCCTACAACGTACTAGAAGAACAGAAAAACATTGATTGTTGTTTTACAAATAGAAAAGTAAGAGAATTTGTTATCGATTTACTGCATCTAGAATATTCTTAGTATATTCTCATTATCATTTGTTAAAATCGATGAATTCGGAAAATGCTGCAGCAGCGAGGTAATTCACGTAATTGATGCGACGTAAAAAATCTGTTACTTCAGCATTAAATTAATTGTTCAATGTATAATATTTTTAATATCTTTTTTTTGTGATTTTGTAATGTAAAACGGTTCCAAGAATATCCTGAAATGACACTGTTTGGTTAGTTTTTCTGAAATTTTATTGAATTCCAAGTGTTAATGAATATTAAAACTACCATATTAAATCATTATTATTATGAATATCACCTACTGTTTTTATAGAATTTAATCAATATTTCTCAATACGTTAAATTACAATAAAAAATGATGGCACGAGGGCGAAGATCGTTGTCATTTTGGACTTTTCTCAGACTGCCAGAAAATCTTTGTCATGATATAAAGTAGACTAACAAATTCTGGAATTTATGTAAAATAAAACCAAATCCATTTCTAGACAGTCTAAGGTGTACTGAATATGATGGTATTGTCCATTTTCATGATCGTTTAGTCAAAAAAAATATATATAAATCCACAAAGACGGTAGTTTTCATAATTTTTGCAAAATCTTAGTTGTTCAATCAATTTATGTATAAAAAGTTTATAAAACCGCGTGAAATTTGTTACTGGGGGGTTTTTGGGGACGCTGATTACGAATCTGAAGTCAGATATCACTATACACCAAGTTAAAGTAAAATCTAATAAATTTTTTGTGAAATTCTTGTGGCAGTCAAGGGATTAATTCCTTTTGTATTTCTACTCTTTATTTAAAGGTATGAATTGCGTTTTTACGTAATACATTCATATAAAATTAAATAAAATTGGTTACGGCTATACTGCAGAAATCTTTTACTTTTAGAACTATCTAGTAGAAATGCATCTAATGTCTAATTATGATCAACATATTTAGAGTTACAACTAATTCTAGTAAAATCTGCATTTGATTGGATAATATCTAGGTAGATGTGACCATAAATAAAAGCAAATTTGGCTCTTCCTTTTTCTCGAAATAATGTCGGTTTTATACAGGGTGACAAGAAACTGGGTAGCATTATTTCAGATTTAAATTATGTGTGAAATTTTCAGCCAACTCTCTTACACCAAAATTAGATCTGAAGCAGAGGATTTAAGTTGCGAGCCATTTCATTTTGAAAAAAAAACCACTTTTTTACAATAACTCGGCTAATTTAAATGTTATTTCGAAAAGGGAGTGTTCATTATAAACGTTTTCAGGCCCTACGGTCCACATATACGATATTTTTAACTATAATGAATATTTGCCTAGTTAATATTTAAAATGCTATACTTCATACTGCCAACATTTTTTTTAAATTTCTTGGCATAAGCCGCCATTTTGAATATTTCAAGGTGTAATAAAAAATGCCTACCTGCATATCCCTTAAGTTCAAACATTTTATGCACTTTTTATGGACTTGTCCGGTTAAAGAAATCGCGGTATCCACATGAAAAATGATATTTAAAAAAAAATGCCACCAAAAATATGGATAATACTCCATTTTTTCTAATTTGGAAGTCATCATTCGAAAGAGCAACCTCGAAAATAGTAAATAAGGCACATTGCGAACTGTTTATCTATTATTTTTAGTTTGAAACATGCGTGGAAGTTGTACTTGAGAAACCTGCATTCTGGACGACGAATTATAGCTGGATGAAAAATTCAGAATTAGTGTATGATGCGAAAAAAATAATGTATATAGAATAAAGTTGGGTGAAAACGCCACTTTTGCGCTATAAAATTTATAATTTCAAACTTTTTTCAAATTTTAAATTGGGTCTGAAAGGTCGATCCCTAAGCTACAAAATCTCTGTTGAACATTGCTCGCAGTTTACAAGGTAGTACGTAAGTGTTTTACGAAAGCTGTGCAAGTGGTTTTACACCACCTGACGGGGTAAAAAAGCCATATGGCAACTTAGGTTAGAGAAATTAGACATTGTTTTGTCCTAGTTTTTCTTTATTTATGTGGAAAATAATCTTATTCCTAATTATTTTAATAACTTTTGAACAAGAGAAAGGTAAATGAAAGAAACGTACTCTCATATTAGTGCATGTAATTTTTACCCTATCTTACACGTGGCTATTTCACCCCACCATGAATATATTTACAAGACGATAAAATAATATTTATATCAGTGCAAATGTAAAAAATAGGTAACACTTACGTGTTAAGTATAGTTTTTTCTTAATGAACAAACGCTCACTTTTATTTCCGTTCAGTACAAGGGCTCGTAATATATTTAAAATGTTCACAGAATTATTTTGCGCGTGACACCGCAAAAATCAATATTACAATAATACCCATGGCACTACAGATACAATAGCCAAATTTGGATCAGTAGTTGCATATTACTTAATAGATTTAATATTTTAAATGGCTAATCAAATTACTATAATGTCAAAATAAAAACCAAATGGCTCATCCCACTCTACTCTACTCTTTCAGATGACAAACTTTTGTTTAATACTTACCAATATTTACCAATTTTATTGACATTCCCAACATTGTGAAGATTATCTTCATATGGATTCAATATAAAAAATAAAGCACATGTTTATTAAAACCTGAAACAATAAACTGTTAAAACGTTATCTTTGTTCTTTATTTACTTTTCTTTGTGTCAACCTGTTCCAGACATTTTTCAGCACTATTATTTACATAAAACATTTTGGCATCAATATGATATTAGAAATAATCGTCTACTTAATGAGTGACCATGTAAGGTATAATCTAGCTTTCGTGAACACGAACTTTCTTATTAGTACAATAATTCTTGTTTTTTCGTACTTATTCAATTCTCATGCATATCACATTCAAACTAGAAGTATTTATAAATTATAAATGTAATCATTTTTTTATCTTAAATATCCTTAAGCCGTTAAAAGTAACAAAAATTAAGAATTAAATATATTATTAATATACCTCCATGACTAAGAAAGGGACTTTTGGCGATTACCGAAGATTTCCCACTATAGAGAGTCCCGAACATTGCCCGAGTGTATGCAGAACGTTTTCTCATACTTTTTGGCACTCCTGTATGAGAAAAGTCCTCTTTTGTGGTCGCCAGACTTTCTCACTTTACTACTTTTTATAGCTTGCCAAAAATGAAAAACACATTTTACCGTGAAATACAATTATCGGGTGAAAAAATAATTTTCCGCCCACTAAATGACGACAATGGGTGCGGAAAACTTTTTCTTTGCCCGGTAACTCCTGTCAGGGCAAAAGCGGGCGCCAAAATGTAATTTTACCCTTGCTTTTACGGGTAGAAAGGTGGAATTTTCATGCAAGTATGACAAAAAAGTCATGTTTTGAGTTGATGTTTAGCTGATGTTTAGCTGACCAAAAACCAAATACGATTTAACCTTCACACTGGATTTCGTCTTTTTATAAACGGCTGTTCTAAGTACTCTAAAGTTGTACGCAGGTCTTTTTTTATATTGTACAGATATTTATTTTTAATGAAATTGTTAAGTTTTTGCAAATAATGAAAACAAAACAAGAATCAGATTGAATTTACTTTAAAATATTGTATTTTATACTTCGATACTTATTATAAAACTTATTTTACAGACTTTCGATTCATCCTTTCAGTGCTCACGAAAATATCCCTAACAATTTCTAATCTTTCTTATTACGGCTACAATTAAATGTACTATTATTTATTTTAAAAATATGTAAATTCATTGATATATTAATTATAATAAGCTTGATAGAATGTTTATTTCTTCCAGCCTTATAGTATGAAGAAAACTCTATCTGAAAAGTGTTAGCTACAAAAAGACTAATAATAACGTAAGGAACAATATTTTACCATAAAAATTATCCGGTCTAGGATATCATTACCGTTTTAGGATCTTAGCGTGATATCACTAAGAATTACTGAAACACTTCAAATATTAACAAATAGACAAGAAAAGCTTGATTTCAGAAAATATTCCAATGATGTTTCAAGAATAGGAATAATTTATATTAATTTAATAGTTTTTGTGTACATTCAGTGAAGAATCTAACGTTTTTCTTATAGCTCTGACTTAGAAGAAAATACTTTTCTTGTGCCCGTATTAAGGTCCACACTTCTGATATGAACTAAAAGGAAACTATCCAGGATACTTAACCTAACTTAACATGTCATTTGCTAGAAATTGTAACTTAATTTTACATAGCAATACAAATAATGGCATACAAGATTTCACAGGCTTGTAACAAGCAGTTAATTAAAATAACAAAAAAAAATTAGGTAACGCTCTAACCATCTTACAGAAAAGTTTGCATTGGTAACTTTTAAAGATATTTACAATACATACACTGCACGATAATACAAAATTTACAGTAGAATAATTTTGACTTTGGGTTTTTATTAATCCATCTTTTTGACTACTTCCGGTCGTGACATAGATTCCCTGCAACCAAAAAATGCGTAATGTTTAAACTTGTAATTTCGCGTAGTTTATGTGAAAATATACAGTTTTCTACTTACGTCGAACTTAAGTTCTTGTGAGACTTACGATGCAACAAAACTTTTTCCATTCTTCGGAAAGGGCCTTCAATACAAATCGCAACAAGTAATGCTAATGAAAATGAATAAATTACATCTGGTACCAAGTCCCAAAACTGTGGGCAAAAATATTGCGTGTTATTTACAAAATAAAACAATTAAGTATGTTCTAAATTAATTCATAATTTCATATTCTATTTGGGCTTCGAACTCAACCGAGATTAACATCGCGCGATTTCATATTTCATCATCATCATCATTCGTTCTCGCCATTTGCATTAAACAATAAATAAAAACACTATTAACATATTTACATCATAAGTAATATAAGGACTATTTATGTAAGTATTGATAAGTTGACTAAGACATTCAGATATTTTTCTGTTATACACTTTTTTATACAAATTTTTAGAAACTTTGACTTGATTCTTGGCCTTTAATTTTAACAATCAAATAATAAAATATTAAACTGTGTAAAATTAACTAATGATAATAGTAAAAGTCTTTTTTTTATAACTTGTAAATAATAGTTTTTTAAATAAGTGAACTAACTTCTTAACAAATACATCTTAAGTGGTAGAAAATAGTATGATTTTTACCTTATATACAACATTAAAAAAATTAATATTAATTTTACACGTATTACATGCTAAATATTTTAAACAAAAAACCGTTCACTATTAGAAAAAGTATAAAAAAATGTTCACTTCTTAAATCTGATATTTGTCTGATTTTAAAATGATAATACACCAACAAAGAGCTAACTTTTCACTATTTATGAAAAAATTAATCATTCTCACTGCACACAATTTTGAAAGTATTTGAGGAAATAAGTATTATTAAGTTTGTAGATGTACATACCGCATTGAAAATGCTGAACGTTTTAGCCGTTCTTGTCGTCCCCATATCATACAGATGAATGAAATTATGCGTGAGAAAAACACTATAAGCCAACCTACCCAACGGTTGTGCCCATCCAGGTGTCAAAAAATTATAATGGAAATCTAAAAAAAATTATAATAAGTACCATATCTAACATAGAAAAAAAATTTCATTGTACAGATATTTATATTCCTTGTCATTTCTTTTAATTTATTCTTGGAAATATATTTTTTGTCGCTTTAGAAATTAACGATTTCAAATGTAAAATGCTTAACCTTGTACTTCAAATTTTTTATACAATAGCTATGTCCAAAAAAATAAAAACAGAATAGAAACGACAAGTAAAAAAATAATAGCGAACCTCTGTAAATAAGCAGTAATACTTAATGTAACTACGTAAGAAATTGAGAATATTGATCTTATATGTTACTTATATTTACCTAAACCGTTTCCCATTTCGACAAGGAGAATGATCGCACAAAAACTAGCAGCAAACGCGCCTCTGTGGAGACTGGCGTAAAGTGCTGTGTCAAGAGGTGATGCGTTTGTATTTGGATTGTAGTATTTAAAGGCCAAAGCTTGTGCAGTGATGCTCAAACCGACGACCAAAATCATGAATAATATATTTGACCAAATCTGAAAAATGACATTGCATCAAAAAATATAAAATACAGAACACGTATCAGGAAATACTTAATATTCTATTCCACATTTTATCTTTTACATTTTTATTTCAAAAACTGTTTTGAAATAATTTAAAATAAACTTTACAATTCTTCTTTAGTTCTTGCATTTGGATATGTATAAGACTAATTTTTAATTCAAACTTTGCAATGGAATATAACAAATGTATAGTATGATTTTTAGTAACATATCTACCAAATTTAGAACCACAAATAATGACAATTTCAATTTAAACCTCAAAACTAGTTTCCAGAATAAAAAATATAATAAAACCTTTGGTAAACGCCAAGTCGTAAATTTGCAGTCGTACAGTAGAGCTCCAGCGATCACTCCGACAAGGTATGCGCTAGCTCTCATGTGTGATTTGACGTAATAATTGACAAAATATGGATCTTCAAGAACGCCACCTAACCTATGAAATAATATAAAGCCTTAATATCTCATTCACACAATAACTGCAAACCGATTTTTCTTTTACATGAAAAAAGTCCTTATTTGCAGTTAATAAATAATTTCTTAATAATTAATAAATGTATTCTGACTGTAAGAACAATATTTGTGCGGTGAAAGCAAAATTTTTTTGAATATTAATAGACCGGTTTTACAAGTAAAGAAGCCTTATTTAAAGTCTCAATAGAGGGCTTATTAATATAGTTATTACAGATTTATTTCGCCAAATTCCAATATTTCGTTTGTTATTTATTAAGAAGCCTACTTTGAATCCAAGATATACTTCTATCAGGGTGTAAAAAGAAATATAATATCGTTTGATCTTGATTCGTGAAGTGTAATAGATAAATAGAATAGAAAAATCTTGTTAAACAGTGAGTTACAGCAAATTAAATTTAGTAACATCTACATTAGCTGTAGTCATAACCGAGATCCAAATGTATTTCCTGGAAATTGACATTCACACTCTTCACGTGAGACCCTGGAGCTAATTGACAGCATAATATATGTTTGCAGAATAACCTACTGTTACACCAAATATACTTACGCAGGGTAGCCTATAAAAACAGGTTGAATACGATGAACGTATGTGATATAAAACGTGATAGCACAACTGCCGAATGTCAGTAATGCAAGAAGACCGTAGCCTAGTTTTCTTGGCAGCTTCCAAAAAGCGTAGACTGCAAAAATTGTCACTATAAAACATTGGAAGTCCACAGCCAAATACCATGATTGAAACATACACTGAAACATATAATTGATAATTGTTGGCAAACGGATAAATTAATTTTGATAATTCGTATATACAGGGTGTCCCGCAATTCGCTGACCGTATTACTGATAAGTATTCTACATGGAATTTCAAGCAAAAAGTCCGAATCAACATTCGATCCGATGCCTTCAATTTGATTGGCGTGCCATTGAAGTTTAGAAAAAAAGCTCCTTGTTGCATTTTTGTTGTAGTTATCTTAATGAAATTAGGCTCATTTTATAATCACTTTCAAGCTCGCTAATTCATCTCTGGGGCTCTTTGGCCAAAAATGAATAATGCTCCTGCTATATTCATAAAATGGGTAAAAAATGACAATTATTTCGTTTTTTCGTACTTATCTCATTTCGATAAATAGCTCGTGAAACAACACTATTAGAAAGTCGTAGCACTTGAAAAAATGAACAATTTGACTCGATAACAATTCAGCCCAAAAAGAACCTCTAAAATTCCCGGAATTGACAAAAAACGCATTTTGCGAATATCAAGCCGTTTCAATTTAGTGAGATTAAGAGGCTCCTTTTGGGCTCAATTTTAATTTCATTAAATAAGAGGTAAAATTGTTCGTTTTTTCAAGGGCTACATCTTCCTTGTAGGGGTATTTCATTAGCTATTTTATTTTTTATTTTTTTAACCATTTTATTACTACAGTAAGAGAAATATTCATTTTAGGTCAAAGAGCCTCAGAGAAGAATTGCAGAGCTTCAAAGTGACTTTAAAATGAGCCTAATTTGGTTAAGATAAATTAAAAAAAAAGACAAGTTATTGCAAAAAGGAGTGATTTTTTTCTAAACTTCAATGGCGCGCCAATCAAATTGAAGGCACCGGATCCAATTTTGATAATAGACTTTTTTGCTTGAAATTTCATGTAGTACGTGTACCAGCAAGAATTTCAATTATTTAGTGAATGATTCAATTACAATAATTAATAATTACGACACATGCTGAACGAATGATGGAAATTGCATTTTTTACCTGAAGTCAGAAACTCCTCTGTATAGTTCAGAGATTTGTATGCACATTTTTGTTGCAATTTTTTTCCCGTCGCATCGAATGTTTAAAACGTTTGGCCATTTTTTCATAAATCATGAATGATCTAAAAACTTAAGTGATAAATTCCATCTTTTATAAAATATTTTTTCAACAAAAATTTGCACAAATCTCTGAACTGTCAAACGAGTTTTTTACTTCAGGGGTACAAGTCTGTAAACAAAAATCAAAAAATGCATTTTCCATGATTCATTCTGCATACACTCTTAAAACGTCCTCCTGCAGCAAATGGAATCACCTTTCCGTAAGTGGAAATCCTCTTGTTATATGATCAATTTCTACTTGCAGCAAGTGGATTCCACTTGAGACAAGAGGACTAAAGACGACTATTTTAAAAGTGTAAGGCGTAATTATTAATTATTATTTACTTGTTGAGTGCAAAACAATTACAATATTATTTGTCTTTTCATCAATATTTTACATATAAAAAAAAAACTCCTGAAAATTAACGCATTCTTTTGCAACTTTTGATAATGCGTACTACGAATTTTTTTCGTAACAACTGATTTACATGACTCAATAAACTACTAATATTTGCTAGATTTATATAAATCTGTAGATTCAACAGACTTTCTTTTAGTTCAAAGGATTTTGTTTAGTGTAGGATTTGCCAATTCTTATTGAAATAATTTTATAGAAAACATCTAGCATCAATTCAATTCTAGCGCCCTACATTAACTAATGTGATTGTGTAGTTTGTTCCCTAACATTTCAAATAATAACAATTATTTACTATATAAACATTTAAATTCTTTCTCAATCGCTTTAGTCACACAATTTATTTAATAGTCAAGGTATTGATATAATAAATCGCTGATATCATTATTCTCATTCGCAATTCAATTAAACAGAAAACAAGTTGCTTTTTAATATGTCAAGCCAAGTCATAATGTTCAAATTTTTTATTCAATTCGACAGCCTAATATCATTATAAACATCCATCTTTATTAATTTCTAAACAACACCTATATTTCTATAATACTTTTAGGTTTGACTAATTATTATATTTTTTATATACGAATGCGTAAAATTATATTTTACTTAACATCTTTCGTGCGTAAACTACATGTTAAAAATCAGTTCGTAAAATTATATTTTACTCATATGTATCGAAATATACTATTTTTACTACCAATAATATGCTTAATTGAATCTATTCACGTTTACGTTGAAGTAATAAATATGTCACTATTTGTTGACATAAATCATTTTTTCGTTCCACTTTCTGATCATTTTCTTTCGCTAAGACAATTAATTAACGACGGTGTCTATGGAAATGAAGATGAATAATTAGTCAGTGTAACCAACTATAATAAAAACATTAATTAGCGCAACTATTTACTTGATTTGTTTAACAGTTTATTACCAGTCACGGCCAATTATCGGCTGGGGAGTACTACATGAATGTTTGGATCAATAAAGTTATTCGTTATTCATAAGTAGTTTTTTCTATATCTCTTCGAAATTTGAGGTCGTTTTAAAAACTTAATAGCCTGCCTATATAACAGCGTTTCTGAGTATACAATTTTATTACCAACTCTTACCATTTCGTCCTGTTTCACGTAATTGTTAAGATAAAAGATATTTTTCCACCAATGATTAGCGCAGTACTCGGATTCTAGTCTGATTTTGGATCCCCAAAGAGGTCCAGATCCAAAATGAGGAAACACCGTTGCATAAAAGAAAATGGCTAATGCGTACAATGGTGTAAACCTGTAAAAATTAACGTTGAAAATGTGTTTTTGAGAATGTCGTTTATTTTAAATTAAAATTTATGTAGCTTCATATTCTGCAATTGTTATTTAAATCAAATTAATGGTTTATTTTTGTTAATAAAAAACTAAATTGTTTTATTCTATTTCACGCATTTGATGCATATTCATTAAATGTGTATTATGTTAATTAATAACTTGATTAATGTTTCGAGAAACAATGTCGAGACATAATTGGCCATTTCAAAAGTATTAAACATTTGAAAAGAAATTTTGAAATTTCCAAAAGTAAACGATAAAGTGTAAAGATATTTTAGTAGTATATGTTTCTCGATTACAATATTTCCAACTGAATCTTTAGAACTGTTTGTCTAAATGATCTCCAGGTAAAAGCTAATAGTCAAACTACCCAAAATCTGAATCGTTATTAGAAAAATCTTGTCACGTTTTATAAGGAACATATCAGACAGACTCATATTTATACCTAAGCAATATCTAGTTAATAATAGTATTAAAACATACAGCATTTATTTACCTTACAAATCGAATAAGAATAAACATTAAGAAATTCGCATGCTTGGTTTTATCGAAATGTTCCAAAAGTCCATAACACGACAACATGCCTCCAAAAGCCAAGAAAGTATCCACTATTATTGGACCATTGTGTACAATGACGAAAGCAGGAGCATTAAAAGTCTAAAAGAATAAAATTATGAATATTAGCATTTCAGCAAGTGCAGCTTTTACTTATAATTTAAGAATTGTAATTATTTCTGTCGGATATTATAGATTTTAAAATCTTAACTTCAAATCATAACATAAGAATTAAACATTTATTTATGATCCATACGGATGAAGATATAGCCAGTTTTATAGCATAAATTTGATAATTTTTAATTATGGATCACAAAGTTTTTGAATTGTACTATATGTTATCGATTTTTTAAACATACGTCGAACTAAATTTTCAATTTTTGACAATTAACGAATTATAGGTAACAAGAAACTTCCTCAACTAGGTAGCCGGAATATCAATTTTGATGATAAATGATTATAAAACGCTATTTTATAAAGAGAAGAATAAAGATATGAATACACTGAAAACAAATTTCCGAACTTCAAGTAACTATTTACTCGAATAGCCCCAACAAAATATTTACTTATAATAGAAAGATAGTTTGTTAATTCAACCAAATATTGATTTTATTTTATCCAGCAAGTAAAAATTTATTTAAATTATGTAAATATTTTGTTGCGACTATTCAAATATTTACTTGAAATTAGAAATTTTTTTTTCAGTATATGACCTTTCCGCGAAAAAATTAATTAATTTCCTATTTCAAGGTATTTTATATTTCTACATAACAGAATTCTTACTATAAACCATTTTATACTTTCAGTTTTGTCTTTGTATAGGATATTAATGTATGGCAAGTAAAATATTAATATGTAATCTGCATATAATATGTGTTTAATATAACTTTGGTAAAATATTTATTAAACATTTTCGATTATTTAGGAATTTTTTACAAAAAGATAAAGAAATAATATAAACATGGAACGTATGTATATGCATTTCTTTTTGCAAAATGAAAACAAACAAGTGAAGATACGCTTTCACCACTTAAACGCATGTATAATGATAAATATGTAACTTTGGGATTAGTTCATGGAAAATGTTTTTTTTTAATTAAAGACATCACTGCAGTTCTAGCTATAAACTCGTATTTTCGGATAATATGAAAAAGGCCCTATACCAATTCTCCGCAATTTAATTCACTTCGATAAATCAATTAAAATCACCATGTTCTTTTTTAGAGAATACACACACTCCAAACATTTCGCTGTTAAATAATTTTCATTCAGAAATAACTTTTATTTAGGCTTTATGGTAATCACAAAATTAATAATACTCTTGAAAGTTGTATAAAGGAAAGGGAGTTTTTGCAAATAAAATAAAAAATACTGTTAATGAAACTTAGAAATTTGCCAACGCTAATCAAACGTTTGTAACAACACAATGCGTGTTCGTTTGTTTAAGAAAAGTGTTCCAACAGACTGTGCAAACTACTTGATAAATGTTAAAGCGATTAGCTAATTAAAATGAGCAAACTCTGTACCATAAATTACGAAAAGTCTTACAAAATTTAGATGCTCTTAAAGAAGAGTTTGACAACTTTTTAAATTCTATGCAAATGATATACAAGTTATTTAACAAAAATATCGTTTTGCAATTTGAAATTTAACAATACAGTTTTTAAAATAACATCGTTCGAATAGATCTTATGAAAGAAGAATGTGTTTTACGAGCTGTTTTAAGGAGGCAAAGTTGAATTTCTTACCGACTAAATGTAAAATTATATTCATCATAGAATTGCCACCCCATATATATGCATAAATCTTCTTTGACCACAGAGTACGAAAAGAATGTTTTTTTTATAATCCAATCAAACGGAACATATACGAATGTGCACTAATTAGATAATTTTAATAAAAAAACCTATCAGTATATTTTTTTAATTCGGTATATAATACATTTATTTGCTACCACAAATGATAAAATAATTGACAAATTATCATTTAAAATGAATGGGGCTAATTTTAAGAAAATCATGTTCAAGCGAAATCAGCAAGGGTTTGTTGTATTTATTATCGGAAAACTTTGAAAAGTAGAACTGCATATCGTATTCTTTCTTTAAATTATGTATAATTCACTCATTATTGACTTTTATTGAATAATTTAAAATTGTAATATTTAATGTAAACCAAATCAGGTTCTTAAACCACCTATGCTATTTTCTTCAAAAAGCTCATTTCCGATTTTTGTGGGTTCGTTAAATAATTTTTATTTGAATATTTTCAATGTAGCCATTTTGACATTGAGTAATAGGAGAATTAAGTCATACACTGTGCTTGATTTCGGTAAAAAAATAAGAAGTATATACCTTCAATTTTTATGTAGAAGATAGATACTGAAAAAATATATTTGAAATACACATCGAAAATATCAACTGAAGTGTTATTACAGACATCGAAAGTAATATAAGAAGTTTAGTTGCAGATAATTTGGACAGTATTTTTATGACAATCACGATAGATGAATAAAAGATCGAAGGCTGGCAAGATCACATTAAAAAATCGATATTTTCGCAATCATATTTTGAGACTCATTTATGTTTCTGGTATATATCTATAGGGTCAGTACCTAACGCTAATGGGCCCAGTATCTTCAAAAAGCTTCAATCATTACAAAAACTAAATGAATCTGTTGATGATTAATACTCGCTGTTGGCGTTCGCACAATGGTCATTAGATGTCACTAGCGATGTAGAAAAGTTATTGTCAGAACCTACAACTAGTTTAAATTACAATTATTTATCGTAATTTAAGAATTTACCCTCCGAAAAATTCATAGTTATAACTGTATTTCACTCATTTATAATAACCAGTACTATAATGCAGTTAAATTTACTATAAAATAGTGCCGTGTCTGCATTTCACTCACGCCTGTAATAACAGACATTACAATTTTTTTCGAGTATAATCTTGAAAAGTAAATATCCGTATTATCAACCAAAATAGTTAAATTTTGTATTCTTCTTATCCAATTAGTAGTTTCGTAAGTGAAAAAGTTCTTGTAAATTTTTTTTTTTCAGATATTTTTATATTTGATAGAATTAGAAAAAAATGAAGTATTATGTGAAAAATGATTATGATAAATGTGTTTAGGAATGAATGTATGTTTTCTACATCTTAATAACAAAATTCTTCGCATAATAAGTAGAGCGAGTCTTGAATTAATGAACATCCATTCCTTTAGGAGTTTTAAAGATTCCTTTCCATATTGTTGGTTAATCCAATTAAAGAAGCTCATAATAAAACACAGTGTCTACCAGTATCCAAATTATCAACCAAAATAGTTAAATTTTGTATTCTTCTTATCCAATTAGTAGTTTCATAAGTGAAAAAGTTCTTGTAAATATCGGTATATTGAATACTTGGAGCCTCTATTCAGTACTTTCATGTCCAGAGCCTATTTAGATGTGGTGGCTTCAAAGTAATGCTCTGAAAGGCGCTACCAGCTTGCGGTAAAATTAGAAAGACCACTCCTCATTTTATTTAAATTATAAAAAAACAATAAATTGATCTATGTGGCAATGAATATTTAATAAGATGCAAAAGATGCAGGAAAATATCGATTTTATAAAGTGGTTTTGTCAAAGTACAAACCTCGCAATCTAATGATACAGCCTGTGGTCGGATGACATTCACAGTGCTTTTATCAGGTGAATCAATAACAAGAGATCTAACGCCAGTCCCATAAAAGAGGAATCATGATAATCAATAATCCATCAATATCTATATAACAAATTATGACTCTCACACATGTTTGCTTATTTGTCAAAATGAAATTGAAACTAATCGTTACCAGCTCTATATAGCGTTGATTCACAACGGTGTTCAACCAATACAGCATGGTCCGGTGGCCTATTAGGCATAAACATGTTGCGAAAAAACGACATAGATGAATACAATCCAAGCCACGGTGTTTGTAATTTACTTCAAATATAGTTTTCAAGTTTCTGGATGCAGAAAAGCAGAGCAATAGCTCCATATTCTTCGAATGTATCATTGTCTTTTCTTCTTCGTGAAGTGTCGAATCATACATGGTAGCTGTTATTACCAACAGGACGATAATTCCAACAATTACACTGCGAAAATGACGAAGGTTTAAATTTCGGAAAAATCAAGTGAACGCTGCAATGATTTTATTATCAACCAATTCTTGTACCCCATTCTAATAATGCTCAAAATTTTAATTTAATTAATAAAAGATTGTGCAGTAATAAAAGAGAGCAATTCTTCTTTCACAAACTTCACCCATTAATGTCGGGAATTACATTTTTATCACTTCAATTTCAATCAAGTATAGCGTATCAAAATCGAAGTTAAAAAAAACATGTCTTACTATTTCGCGGTCGGTCTTCCAAATTCTGATGACAAAATGATGTTCAAACATTTGGAATTTCAATATTCCAATATATATTTTCATTCATATTTTCTCAACTATCAGAATATTGGGTTTCTATCCAAAATGTGAAGAAAAGTGAAGAAAATATTTGAATTTTAAGAACAAATGTTACTTTTATACCCCTATACGTTAACGACCTTAAAATGGCGTCTCCCACGAAAATTTCTTTGAGAATTTTCAGAAAGCTCTAAGTAAAAAATGATGAACTTTGGTAAAAAAAATTCTAAGAACGAAATATTAAATTTAGAATTTATCGATGAATATTTCAGGTTTTTTACACGAGATTTTTTATTTCATTTTTTTTAAATATTTCAAACAAATACGAAAAATTCGAAAAAATGTTGGTACATACATTCTTTCATGACTTCTAACTCTCTAAATATGAATCAGATAAAACCGCAGCAAATCAGCGAATATACGCTGCAATTACGCGAAAAGTATGGTGCTAATTCAATCAACGGCATACTTTGCGTTGATTTGCAGCTTATATTCGCTGATTTGCAGCGGTTTTCGCTGATTCAGATTTAGAGAGAAGGATGTTTTGTTCATTTTGAGTTTTTTTGAAAGTTAATTGTTTGAGAAAAAAATCCTAAAGTATTATATAAGAAATTCGTTTCCTTGAAAACTATAAACCTTTTAAGGAAATTGCAAAAAATAAAAAATGATTAGAATTTTCCATAAAATGTACCAACATTTTTTTCAGAATTTTTCGTAAATATTTGAAATTTTTAAAAAATATTGAAATAAATAATTTCTTAAATTACCATTTTCAAAGTCTGAACAAAAAATGTCAGTGTATTCTTCAATGAATTCTAAAAATACTGGGTTCTTAGTATTTTTGTAAAAAAGTTCATAGTTTTTTATTTAGATCGTCCAGGAATTGTTCAAGGAAATTTGCAATGAGAACGCCATTTTAAGGTCGTTAAGATAAAGTGGTCTATAAAAGCAAAACATTTTCTAAAAATTCAAATATTTTCTTCACTTTTCTTCAGAATATAATCTTAATATTCTGATAAGTGTAAATATTTCCTAATTCTATAACGATTTTTTGTAAATTTGGCGCCAACTTAGCTTTGACATCAGACTCTTGAAGAATGACCTTGAAAATAGTAGGATATATATATATATACACAGGAAAGGTATATTTCAATTTTTGTTAACTTCGATTTTTATGCAAAATACCTGATTGAAATTGATGTGATAAAAATATAATTCCCGGCGTTAATGGGCCAATTTCCATAATATTTTAAAAAACGTATACCTGGGTCAGTAACCTAAAACGTATTTTAAATAATGTTTTTTTATCATATTTAGGAGTTACCTGTAAATAATTGCACCTTTAGAAAATTCCGGTTCCTCGTGATAAGCTTGACATTTTCGAGGATCGACGTGAATATTTATCCTTAAATTGTATTTAAATTCTAATTCCTCATAAGGGCCACGGAGAGACGTTTCTATATCTTTGGATGTACACGCAGCTGGTACACAGATAGCCATTTCCAACATATAGCGTTTGACACGACGAAAGTCGCCTTTTTCCTGTAAATAGAAAACTGAAGAAATATAGCTTCAAAAAAATCTAATTTAGTAGTGCTTTGCGTAATGATTCCATTTTTAAAATTGTGAATACCTGCAAGTTACGTGTTTCTTATACGCTACGTAAACATACGAGATTTTATATATCTGATTTTTATGATTCGATGTACTAAATCTACAAACAAAAAAATTCTACTAACAGAAAATTCGAAATATCTATTATAAATAATCAACACTAAGCTAGAAAAGTACATTTTGATACAAATAATTGTGAAAACACGCTGAAAAAGGCTTAGTTGTGATTATCAACCGCTTAGTGCTCTCGCACCATTATGAAAAATTGGGTAGAGCAGTCAAGTAAATAATTTCACTAAGAAATAAATTGGTTATTAATCAGTTACTTTGAAAACAGATCGAATAGGCTAGTTAGTATTACTATTGTCTTAGTTGCCTCTAACAATTTGAAATTAAATAAAATAAATAACTATATGTTTTCAACTATATATTTACATTTTAAAGTTTTATATTGTAAAATCCCTTTTCTTCATTACCGCTTATGAAAGGTCATCAGTGCAATACACGAGCTTATGCAAGTGAAAGATAATGAATAATTTGATTAGTTTTTAATCATCATTGTTAAACATAGTAAATTCTAAAATTACGATTGAATGAATAGTTTTCAATATTGTCTTTCCATAAGGGCAGGTTTCATTCATAAGAAATATTTATAGATTAGAATTCAAACAAAGCTTTTGTAATCATTGTGATGAACAAAACATTGCAGATAACGAAACTCCATACTCTAATAGCTTCCCAAGCAGCTCCGTGATCATCGAAATCATAATCGTGTTTGCCATTAAAATGTGTGGGTGCATCTGTCTCCCGATAGTGGAAGTCCACGAGACAGTACCTTCCTCGAATGTTTGGGTATTTTTCAGCATAGATAGGCGGTTTTACATCGATGCGATAACACTGGTCAAAATTACCAAGATGACTTGTGTGACCATCCACAATTCCGTAAGGATATTTCGCTGATGAATCGTACACTGCAAAAATAAATGGCTTACTGCACTCTTACATCTTTACATCGTTTCATTAGATATTGCATAATATTTATGAAAACTGCATAAAATAATCTATAATAGTAAATATGTCCTCGAAATAACAAGAAGTGTTGCATTAACTGGCAGAGAGATAGACAAACAACGTTTGGGGGTGCAAGCCGAGTTTTAGAAGTATTAAATATGTACATTTTCAGATTTCTAAATTGATGGGTATTTCTTGTCATATTCCCCAATTTTGACCAATTTTGGACACCATATATAATATAATAATATGACGTTTAGATATATTTAGTACATATAAACGAACACTATGTTAATATTTTTCTAATTCGATGAACATTTAGGTTGCAAGAACAATTTTTCAACTAATACAAATAATTATATACGTATGTACATGTGTCATAGTATGTTAGTATTTTCTAAGATGATTTTCGATAATTACCTAAAACGCAATGAATGTTACCTAATCGGTTCATTATAATTTACAATTTCTTTCATAACTATTTTTTGCATCCTTGTTTTTTATATTCACCTTTTTCTGTTTTTTAAGTTTGAAGTATATCTGGGGTAAAATGAATTAAATAAGCAGTTTTGTATGATGTAAAGACATATAGCTGCACGCTTATTATGAATCACTATTATTGCTATTATGTCGAACATATAAAACAAAACATATTCTTTTTATAAAACGAAAGGTCAAGAGCAACTTACGCATTATATGCGAATAATGGAATAATGTAAAGATATGTTTAATTTCATGATTGGTGTGACTAAGGAAAATGCTAATGACGTAACAAACTGGGTGACTAACTCGATATACAGGGTGTACGAAAAGTCCCGGGACGGTTGAATAATTTTCGAAAGAATAAAATTTTCAAAAATCGCCGAAACACGTGATTCGATTTTTCAAACAACTTATCTTTTGAGGGGGGGTTTCGGCCCCCAACCTCAAGGGGGGCGGGGGGCACGAGGGGGGCCAAAAATCTTAAATGGCAACATGGTTTGAGTGGGGGCTCATTTGAAAGGTATTTTCGAGATGAATTCAGATCACTGGTCATAGAGGGCGCTGCGATCATTTTTCGCAGAGATTTTTGACTTTTTCAGATCTTAGACGTACTAACGTTTGAAAAAATGAAAATTTCGAAGTCGCCGAATCGTGTAATTCAATATTCTTAAAAAACTTAAAAAACTAAAAATCGTGTAAAACAATATTCTTAAACGGGTGTCAACCCGTTTCTGAACGTTATATTGAAAACCTCTTTTACTTGTATCTCTCCGAAAAATGATCGCAGCGCCCTCTATGACCAGTGATCTGGATTCGTCTCGAAAATACCTTTCAAATGAGCCCCCACTCAAACCATGTTGCCATTTAAGATTTTTGGCCCCCCTCGTGCTCCCCGCCCCCCTTGAGGTTGGGGGGCCGAAACCCCCCCTCAAAAGATAGCTTGTTTGAAAAATCGAATCACGTGTTTCGGCGATTTTTGAAATTTTTATTCTTTCGAAAGTTATTCAACCGTCCCGGGATTTATATTGATAGATGTAGACAAGTAAAGATATACTATACTTAAGACTTTATAACCAACAAAAATTTAACAAACGCCACCAATAGAATAAAATTTATTACTCGGGAGTTTTCGAGGACGCTGAATACCACTAAGACTTTTGGTACATTAAAAATGGCGAATCTATTATGACAAACATTTTGAAATCGACTAGATTTTATCCTTTATTTTTCTTATCAAGTTAAAATGGCCGGTCAAATATGTCGGACAAACATTTTACAAATTATGACATTTGAAGAAAATGTGTTATTCGGAGGTTTCAGGAGCACTGATTACAATTGAACCATTTATGATCGTAAAACGCTTTAATACAAAAAGTGCTTACATTTACTATTTCCTGGTACTTAAATCATTCGCACATAACCTCAAATATCAACTACGACTTTCCATATTGTTAATTCTAAAAATTACATATATTAATAGTACATTTCGTTCCTAGTACTCAACTTATCAATGTGTCCCCTGGTAGACTATAAAATTAAAGCAAACCCTAACACGAAACCAATATGGTTCTTGTAACCGATCGTACAAAAATCAAAAAAATTCTAACTTTTTGTGTAACCTTACAAAGTGTGTACTAGGAAGGTCCGAATTCAATGATTTGTTAAATATACCTCTTATTTTTGCCTATTACTTTGAAGCAAAAATAGAGGACCCAACAGTTGACAATCTACTAAATAAAATTACCCGTAACCTGGAGGATGGCATGCAACTTTGTATATGATCTCTAAATAGACTACACATATATGAATGGTCTATTTCACTCATCATTAGAAGAAATAGTTAACAAATTAGTATAACTAGTAATATACTAGAATAGTTTTCAATGTGTACTGAATTTTTAATGTCCAAATGAATTTTCCAAGAAAAGCATTTTTTATCTCGACGCACGTGACGTACAAAACAAAACCGTAAATATCAGAAATTAAGAATATCCAAGACAAAATCGCAACGTGTTTTAGGAACATCGAAAAATAGCAATAAGTAAGTAAATTATTTAAATATAAATATTATACATCAAATACTATATATTAGAAATTTATTATATACATTTTCGGCGATATTTGTAAACAAAAATTAATAGATTTATCGTTTGTTATCAAATACAAATTTGTTAATTACATAAGTTAATATTGTCAGGAGGTATCTGCTCGTAACGATTAATCATCTTAATTTGGTGGAATTGACAAGCGATTAAACCCATTGTACCCGACGCAAACGGTGACACGCTTCTTTACAGACTGAAATATAGAGTTTTCTAAAGTTCAAAGATATTATAATACATCTCTCCTCTTCGAAGGCTGTATGTCGACATAAATTCTGTATTGCTCAATCGAGATTTGAGTAGAAATTTGCCAATCCGCACTATCATCGGCGACAACAATGTATGGCATCGAAATACATAGATCCTGCTTCTGTAGTTCTCGAAGTGATATTAAAAGTACTTAATGTGGGAATTTCAGAATATTATATATCCACACGATGTGAATGACAAATAAACGTATTCAAATTTAGGAAAGACTCATCGTTATTGAAAACCTTCGTTGCGCAAGAGATTGCCGTCAAGATAACAACTACTTTTTCACGGACAATCCTTTTAAAATATGGTGAAATTAATCAAGTCAAATTTATAGACAACATTACCAAAGCATACTTTAAATATAAATGAAAATTTATTTGCATTTCATGTTTCTACTTTCACCGTTTTGCTATTCTTAAAAGAGTCCAGTTTATTCACCCATCCAAATTTCTCTAATGTTTCCATGTGCCATATTTGTGCGGAGTTTCTACACTTTTATAATTTTGTAAGTTGCAAACGAACTGCATTATTTCGTACTTTTATACCATCTCCGAAGTGAAATATATCCTACCCGGTTCTGACCTCAAAAGTTTAAAAAATCACGCTAAAAAAGATACGTTCGATATTTTTACAAAAAAAAACAGGGTTTTCTTTCTCCAATGCTTTTATTTATCAATAATTTTGCATAAAAACCGATAAGGAGATTATTAGAAGTTAATAATATGTTGCTTCCGTGGACCATTAACTTTGATGTTTACGTTGATGTTTACGATGTAAAAACTAATTTCAAAATTACGCCCAGTAAGGTGTCTTGGAGCCGAAATTTGATCCCATTTTTACATTTTCATGCATAGAGGTTTAAGACGGCAAATTTATTTGAATATCTCTGTACTAAAGTTTTTTGAGGTTCTTAATAATGAATCTATAGTAAAACTTCCCAGTGATTTTAAATTGACTGGTATTTCAAGTAATTTGAATGGTACTCCAGATCTCATATAAAAATCTTAATATTCACGAAGTATCTTAATAACGATTGATGCTTACTTTAATAAATTATCATTACTGTAATTTTGCAATGTCACTTTTATCATCGGCATTTATAATGTCAAGTTGAGTTTCAGAAATGTTATGTCAGACTTGTGATCAGCAACCCCAGAAATCCATGTCTATAAATTTATGTGAAAATTGAGTGTTTTTAATTAATTTGTTCGCCATATTTGACTGAACATTTAGAAAATATTCGTCCGCCATACTGAATCTTCCAATTTGAATTTCATGTCCTTACGTTTTAATGTTTATGACGCAAAAATTCGATTTTTATTCAAAATTGTTGATGAAAGTAATATGGGGAAAAAAGTCCTTTTTTGGATTTTGTATGTTTTTTTTTTAATTTTAAAATCAGAAACGGAAAGAAGGATAAATGTTACGTCAGAAACGGTGTACCCAGATTTTTTTTAACGTTGATAAACTATCAGAATTTACATACAAAAAGTACGAAAATATTTCCTTCGTTTGGGATTTGTTAAAATGTTGTAATACTATGAATAATTAATCATTTATATTTCAAATCTATTTTTGTGAACCCTTTAGCATTTGAGTCTTTTCTTTCTTCCCGGAAAAGCATTTATGTAGCAAAAACATATTTTATAAAAATAATAACTTGATTGATGAAAGAATATTAATTCAGTGTGTCATTTCAACTATGTGACAAGTGAGATCACAAAAACGATGATTACGAGAGTCAATCTATCTGATGTAATACGTCAATATGGGTTTTTTCATACGTTTACTCCTAGAATACACACATTTTAACCGACATAAATCATTTTATTTTATTTGATAATATCAGCTATTGTAAAACATGTTTATGATACTGTATCAAGGCCATACAATTTTACAAAGTTAATTACGTAGTAAACCCCATGTTCCATCTAGAAATGTTATCAGATATGTAGCATATTTCGATTTGCATATATCTTGAAATTATTATCCTATCAATTACAAATCCATTAATTGCATTGTTTCTTATTTACATTGTTTTGTTTATATTCAGAGTTAAAATATATATATACCATTTTTCTCCATAGCCCATCTTTATGAACAATAATTATTAGCTGTAAATTATTATAAAATTTTACCCAGTTTTTACAGAACTCTTTCAAACACATTTGTAGAAAAAGTGATGAAAATAATTAATTTACAGTTCAAATTAGTAAATGATTTTTATATTAAAAAATATCAGATTAATAACAGAAACGAAATGATCTTTTGGCTATAAAATTAAATACTATTTTAAATCTAACATTGTCAAGGTCTACTGCAAATAGTAACAACAAATTAGTTCAAGAAAAGGGAGAAAAGTTTAGAGCATTGAACAATAAAAATACATATTAATAATTTAAGAATTTGTCCATGTTTGTCGGTGTTTTGATACTTAAGGGGAGGTACTGAGATTTTTAGCTAGACTGAATTGCACCTAATCGACAATAATGGTTTTGGACCTCATTTTTCTTCATAAATTAAGAAATGCAGTGGAAAAAATAAAAAAAATTGTTGACCGAATTAAACTTTTTCATTTTTTATCTAATCGAGAATAATATCGTTCAATACATACAATATATTGAAATGGTGAAAAAAATATACTAATATATTTTAGCAATTTACGCTACATAAAATGAAAATTTAATGAACATTTCCAGTATTTCCCATTTTAACGTTGGTGCAGTTTCCTTGTATTCTATAGGATTTTATATGAAGGAATGGAAATGGTTTTTTAATTATAATTTTTTCGTTTTGCTTACTGGTAATTATAATAAAACACAGTCGATAAGGGGTATAAAGGTATAATTTTTATTTCACTACTCTACAGTCTCCCTTTAATTGTTTTATTCTGTTCCTTCAACAATAGAACCTAAACTACCTATAGCGACTTCTGCTTCTATTGATGTAATGGTATACAATTTTCGACATAAGTGCATACAAATTTTTTTCTACGAATGTGCAGATTATTTTAAAAAACATTTTTAGACATATGCATTGAACAATATTGTTTATTGCGTAAGGATGCGTAAAGTGCAGTTGTAAAATTAAAAAAACTGGAAAATCGCACTTTACGCACACTATAACAGAAAATATATGTTTACTGCTTTTTAATTTTTTAATGCTTTTAATTATATCAATATAAAAAAAATACGAAATGGAAAATATAATTTACAAAAAAAGCATCTATTAAACGAGAAATTAACTGTTTTAATAAATATTGCAATGTAATATCCATTTACTTTCTGCTTTTTAAGGAACATTATTTTTATATTTACTATACGAATAATGAGTTATTGGGGCCAAAAAGTAGTTGTTTTTATTAAATGTAGTTCACAAAATACATAAAAATTGTATCTCCTCCTTCAATTTTGAAGCAGTCTTAACCAACATTTGTTTGGGTGCGTTTTTAACGATTTCAAAAAAAGTCTAAACTAAGCCAAACAATTCTTTTTATTTTTTCGCCTACAGTACTTTAATGAAGCTAAAATTTCATCGGGACCTTTCCTTAAAGGACTAATTACGTCCTTTCTTTAAGTAAATATTGTAATTAAAATTGGTAGAATACATCACTTATTACATTATAACTGCAAACGTATGTTTTCGTCAAATTAAAAATGATCAGATTGTTATTACAATAATGAAAATCTTTAATTAATTTTTATTCACATTACTTATTCTGAATTTTTTGTTACAAATACGTGTATTTTATATATTTGTATATGTAATTATTTTAACGTTTTCATGTGTGAATATATTAAAAATGACATTAAATTTGATTATGCTAATTCATTGCTCATGTTATTTCCAAATAATAGTATTTAATTTACTTAACTCTTTGCACATTCCACTCTAACTCTACCTGGAATAAGTTACATTTGACTCCTTTCATTTTGGTTCTGATTGTTTCCTCAATTTAGAATAAACCATTTTTTATTTTTTATAGTTTAAATAATTATGTTTTATTAACCTTGAAGAAGTAAACAATTATTTTCGTCTTTAAATTAATAACAAAATACTATAATACTAATATCAATTTGATAATATTATAGAGCATTATAATCATTAATTTTTAAAATTGTCTAATAAATCCATGACTGAATTTGTGTCCTAAATGAAATACCCATTAAAATCGGTATTATGACATTAATAATAATTCATTCTAATTCTTTAATGGTGTAAATTTCTGCATTCTTTATTGATCTGAACAATAGCAGTTAATTGATAAGTATACATAAAAATAGAAAGGTTTAATGAAATTTTCACTTAAAAATTAATGTCTGATATATGTGAGATGCAATTTTACGACTATTAGAAAATAGCATATTAAACTTGACCCGTTAACCATAGAAAATCTTTTTCTAATTTACGAAAACATTTGTTAACACGCAATGAAAATGCCCGTTTTATGCACTGAAATCTAAAATTTATAATTAATGTTTGCACAATAAACCCATTACGTGTGTGAAATGACATTTTAAATTAATACATCTTATGAAATATGTCCATTACTATCCAGATAATTTATCGGTAGTCATTACCTGCGAAAAACTCGCCAACATATACTTGCACTTGTCGCGTACACAAATTGTTGCACAAATGGTCGATTATGCTAACGTTTCACAATAATCGACACGAAATTTTAATGTTATGAATTGACCCGCATTTATCAAACAATATATTAAAATAACATTTTGAATGTGAAGTATGATAATATTTTTTAAAATACCGCATCAATGCCAAAGTTAATAATTTTAAAAAATCGAGTTTATATTATAAGACTAAAACAGAGTAACTTAATAGTTTGGTTTTTTTCTATCCAAATAATTTGTTTAATAATTTCTTGGTATCTGTTGCTAGCTTACCGATAGGCTTGTCTTTAATATGATTTTTGCAAAAATTAGTGGTTTGACTTTTTAATTGATGTTTATTTGTCATAAAAATTTGGACTATTTTTTCATATTTTTATTTGCATGTACTTTATTAGACGTGGATCTTTTTACGAGATCACATACCCAAGTGTATATGAGACTGATCTGAATAGCCTACTTCTCTCACATTAGATTCAAACCTTACCAACTTCTAAAAAATCTGCTAGTTTTAGGACATATAAAGTTGAATATTCTATCCAAGGGCATCGTTTTGATTTATAACAAATTGTTTAATTCCCAGTTTTATGTTACTAGTACTTTACTAAGTGGTAATTAACTATTTGAAAATTGTGAAAATACAGCGTTACTTACTCTGCGTCGCCCACATGGTTCCATTGCGCAGTTCCCTCAAATATAGTTGCAGCTGATTTTTGCATTCCCCGTCAGCCAGTGTCATTGACGTCGCAACGGCAACCGGCGGAATCGGCAAATTTTCAAACCACGCGGAATCCTCGTCATTTAAGCTACCCGTGAATTTGGGCCATTCTTGCGCCGACATTCTGTCATCGTCAGTACAATTTCGAGACTGTTTCCATCTCAACGAATCCGTTCGGTTCAAATTACCTTTAAGGAAATCTTGAGCACCGACAACCCCAAAAACTGCCAAAATCCCATAGATCATCACCATCGTGAAGTTAAAATTCGTTTTGACAATTGGAGTTTTCACATGTCAAGCTGTCACTACACTTCAATACTGGTTCGTTGTCAATGGAAAATAAAGTTACATCATAATTAATCGATCATTTGAACTTCGCGTTTCGTTTTTTAAAATGAATTTTGATGTCGGGGCACACACGAAAAGGAGTGGTTCCTCTTTCTTCCGACGATGATGTGACTTATGACTGCGATGGTTTATCTATTCCCATTCAGTTCTGACGCAGGCTGGTTTCGAATTTACGATGACGCCCCTCCATGGATCCCCAACAAGCAGAGCAAATCTCTGCTTGCCTCTCTCGACAATGAGACTCGTCCTGCGTTAAAACGCCTGGCCCGCTTCCCTATACCCCCGTTGTCCAAGAAGAACTGACCTCCACCGCGGATGTTCCAGTCTTTCAATCTAAGGCCCACCTATGTCTCTATATGCTAACAACGTGATGTCCACGTGGGTACAGCAATTGTCAAGTAATTGGTTAGGATTAGGACAAAAAAGTTAGGCACACGTGTATTTAAAATACTCATACAAGCATGACTCATGCTTATGGGTGATTTTCAAAAAACTGTGATTATATTTATATGAAACTCAACGATTTCCGAGTAACAATTGCCTCGGTATCGGTAGCTAAAAAAGATAATGGAAATCATTTGTTACATACGATAATTAAAATGGGAGGTAATTTTTTATTGTGTCACAAACCGGCAATTTATCCGAGTGTCAGAACTTCATCTTACACAGAAAAAATATTGGGAACGCTGCTCACACAAAACGTGGGAGGAAATGCAACAGTACATGCATAGAACAATACGATGTGACTAAAAATATTAAAAAAAATTGTTATTTCTCTCTTATATCATTAAAAACGAGTTATATAAGAAGGCTAACCCTCTAGTTATACACAGTATAAAAATCGTCTCTACATGGCCTAGGGTTGAAAAATGTGATTATATATATATATATATATATATTCAATATTTTAAACCTTTCAAAGTTTGAAAATACTGCCCTAACATCCTTAATTATGAACAGAAGCTAAAACATTATATAAAAATATATATTTCATCCTAGACGTAATGTCAGGACTGCAATATTTTTTGTGAAAATTGTTTATATTTACGGTATTATAAGTTTATAAATAATTTGTTAATATTGCCGATTTTCAACATGCTGTTATTTTTAATACGTCTTTTTAAATTAGCAAAATAATGATTTTTTATGTGATATTTTGTAATCGTAATTTTAGGTATACGAAAATGATCTTGAAAATCGGCCTTATGGTATATAGTTCTTCAATGAGATATTTATCAAATTTCAACTAGGACGACTGACAAAATTAACCCATGCAAGACAGCTTTGATTGAATTTCCTAACGAAATCTTCGGAAATAAGTTAGATCTATTAATCCACATTTACTTGTCTATAAATCATAATGCAGAATTGAAAATGTTAATGAGTTCTAAAGAAAAAATTTGCCTTGTCAATAAGTTTTCGCCAAATGGTATACATGTATTGGATCTCTTAGAACGAGGTTAAAATGTTTACCGATTTATTAAGTAGTTAATTAATTATACTCGACATCTATTCATCTTTCCTACTGTATTTTATTAATTTCACATTTTCTCAATTTGGTTTGATTTTCACAAAAATCACCATACACGAATCTTGTCTACCATTAATCAATCCAAATTTTAATGAGAAAAATTCAGGATTTGGAATTGAATCACCGAATCAACAAATGCAATGCACTATTATGAACAATAAATTAAACATATTTATATACACTGAAGAATGCTATAAATTTAGACATTTTAAAGTAATCTGCTGCCAATTAATCGAAAAGACTGTCGATTAATTTCTTTGAGCAATTGATAAAAACTAATTTGCAATAGGTTGATTCAAACTGCTGATATCAAATATAGTTCTGCTTATTTATTGATCGTACTTAATTGTAAGGTTCTGATGATTCAGGACAATGTATCATCAGGATAAGGAAAAGCACATAGAGATGTCATAGTGGCAATGAAAAAATGTTGGATTACGTGCAATAGCAACCACATGCGAAACTAAAATTGTACTGGTGGCCTTCAGGAAAGTTGAACTCAAGATTCATTTTTGCACCGTGTACAGCATTCGAAAATTCGCTTATGTTATTCCGAAGTGAAGTGTTTAGATCTCAAGTTCTTTGGGTATGCAATTAATTCGACCGTTAAATATATCATTCTATAAGTTAAATATTCTTATGATTTTGTAGTGATATGGAAACAACTTCATTGTTCGTGATTTTTAGCTATTTAACTTAAATCGTGAAAATTATAATAACATCCATTCCAAAATTATTATATTTGCTATTCAATAGTGCATTAGTAGTAAACAATACCGTATATTAATGTTATGAAGTATTTTTATTTTGTGATCAAATATTCCAACTTTGAAACATGTCAATATGGAAAAATTGCATATATGTCCATGCGAATGGTGTCGTTAATCCAAAACGATGGTATACATAAATGTACATTTGGTCATTTAAACTGTAGGTATAGTTATGTCTTGTAGCTATTGAGTATTTAGTCTGCAATATTTATTTTATAAATGAATGTAATAATATATCCAAATTTTATGAAAAATTATTAACTTTATATTGATTTTAAAAATCAATAAGAGAAATAGATAAATCTACAACCCTATACCCAGTTCACTTATTTATTTAAATAAGATCTACAAATTGCCAAAAAAATACGGTGAATAAACCCATTCTGGTGTTTGAAAGTTGAATCATAACAAAAAAAAATATACAAAATATAGGATTCTTTTGTGGACTTTTTAAAAAATCACCATTTAAGTTATGGGTTTTTTAATGAACAAAACCTAACTTTTTCCTTCACAGCGTATTTCATACGAAGCATAGCCTTTCCTACGTCTAAAAATATAGTTATCTCTGTTTTTCAAAATAATTGATTGATGCCCTTTTTCCATACACACGCTTTGGAATCGCTCATTATACGCCAATGTTCTTGTTTGATTCTCTGCGAAACGAAAGAAAAGGTAACCTGCATTTCATGGTGGCACCATGTGTACTTCAAGATACAGACTTTCATCAAAAACTTACGATTACAAAATTCTTTGGTCTTTATGCAACAATGGATCAAACGATATTAAGTATAATCTCTTCAAGAAGTAACGAGCACCCCGACGACGTTGGATGTCCAATAAAATTAGGTCCAAAATAGGTCGTTGCAGCTCTAATGACAACTCATTTCCACGTTCATCTCTTAGCGTTTGTGAGATGATTTTTAATAAACAAAATTGTCTAAAACATAAAGTTTATTCAATACATTCGTCTTTTAACCGGTACAAGAAATATGGCTGTTCCAAAACGATAATAGTACAATATGATACACGTGTGATTAATTAGTGATTACTGTATTATCACAAATCCGCACGAGTATCATATATTATTTATTCAAACATTGTGTGGAAAGTTCGCGCCATGAGATGACAATAATTTATTAAATTATTCGTTGTTTTGCAAACAAATTTGCAAACCCATCAAGGTGAGCAATAATAATCATAGTTAAGTTCAGTAGAGCATACACCTGTTATATAGTGAAATGGAATGTTTTCCTTTTCTTTAATGTGTCATTTATCTTGAAAACAATTTAAAATGCCATAAAGTTTTTCAAGTTATTAAAATTTTTTATTTACAATTGAACAATTTTAAAATAAGGGCAACACTGTTTGTCCATAGTGGCACGTTCTGTAACACCTAAAGGATTAAACATATTGATATAAATAGGCTTGACAATTGCTTTATAATGAAAAGTAATTCAACTATTAATATTCGAAGTATTTTAAAAAGAAAATAATATTCGAACGCTTGATTTCAGCGAATAGGAAGCGATTTGATAAAATACTAATAGGGACGATAAATAAATATCCAAAAATTGAGAATATGAAAAGAAAATACAAAAGTATAAAAGTATATAAGAATATAAAAGATTTCTCTTTTTCGCGACAAAAAAAATTAATGAAACACGTATTTCCTCAGATTATCATAACATGTCCTTTTGTAGTTTTAATATTACCATCTTCGGAAGAATCAATATTTGAGTATTTTTTTCTGGATTTCCGCAATTCGGCAGTTTCCGTGAATTTTTCCTTCACTTTGTCAGTTTTTAAATATTTTTAAGGTGTACATTTCAAAGTGGGCAATTTCAATAAAGAATCGACAAGATATTTTTTAGGACTATTTTTGCTTAATAAGCACAATTGCAATGATTTATCTTTTAAATGTTTCGAAAAAAAAAATGTTGTCTAAAGTGTAAAAATGATAACTGTATCCTGTATTCTACATATAAAAACGAAGCTTTCGAATAATTGTCTCCATTTTGTCTATTTTGTTTTTACAAAAGTTATCAAACGTTTCTATATATTAAAAAAAACATTTGTTTTTATAATATATGGTCAAGTGGTCATATAAGTAATTTATAATTTCTAAGAATTGATTTGAATCGATCAACCAATCAGATCAACTAGTTTATTTGTTCCTTTTTGTCGAATTTATATAAGCTTTCTTTAATACACTTACACATTTGTGTAAGTGCAACAATTTCTCTACATGCGTAAGAATGCTGGATATATAATTATGACAGTAAATCTTAATGACTATTTTTCTCTAAGCATTTTAGTTTTATGTCCGTTTAAAATGTGGCATACTTATATCTCCATTGTTTTGAAATCGTGCTGACTTTTTGTCCCACATAACCAGAATAAATTACATTCAATATTAATTATTATCGAATTATTCATTAGAAATTGTTACAATTACAAAATTATAGCAATTAACAACTGCCAAAGTGAAAATATTATTCTCCTGAAATCATGAAAAACAAAACTAAATATTATAGTTATTGCATCGCTAAAATCTTAAAAAAAGAGATTTTCATTACAGAGATTCCTCGTCTTTTATATTTTTTATTCTTTTGTATGTTTCATTGACACTTAAACATTGTGATTATATTAATAATATTTATAGAATTAATAATGCAATTAATTTCAACATGAAAGTTTAGGCTCATTAATTAATTATTTATGATTAGTTTAATTTCTTAATATTTTTTCCGAATTTTCACTACATAATGGAGAGCACATATATTGAAGATTTTAATGGAACATGCATCGTAAATTTGTTTATTGACATTCTTACTATGAATTTGATATTTTTTAAAAATATTCCAATAAAATAAAAACAAGTTATAAAATCTATAATCAATACAGTCCAATTTAAGAAACCCATAAGATTAAAAAAGGTATGTCAGATTTTTTTTTCAATATTGTCTTCCAAACACAAAATAATTTTTGCTCGACAAAAAAAAAGTTTTACTTGTAATGTAATGTTTATTCGTTAATCTTCAATCTTGAACTCTCTTCTGAAACTATTTCTATGTGGTCAGATAAGACATGTGACTGCGTAATCTTATTTCTCTATATAGTACCGAAAAAAATATGTTATCGGGAATTATCTGATACTTGAATCGGGCAAAAACAAAACATTAAGACAATAAACAATAACAACAACAACTTCAATCTTTCAAGTTTTTTTAGCAAAAAGAAACATCAGCTTTGAAGAAACATTATACGAAAAATCGACTAGAAATTTTCTATACTTTTATCAGAAGTAATTAACCCAGAATTGATAAATTTTGTGGTAATTTTTCATTTGGATATGGTCATTTTCCACAGTGTTAATATAAAAGAAATTTCATAAATTGTTCACATTTTATGAATCACACGTGATTTTGCCTATAGTTAACTTCATTTTTTTATACACTTCCTCGGGGATCTCGAAGAAAAATATATCTCAAAACATGGTTTACCAATTTCCCATTTATTGTAAAATTCCCATACCAAACAGAATATTTCCATTCGTATATAAACTGACATTAATTTAACTATTAATACTACGACTTTGCTGTTAAGTTTATTGGGTTAACCCTTAACAATATTTCTCTGTGCACTGTTGTGGAGAAAATCCCATTCGTTTTGCAAAATTTCAACAGTATACTTTTATACGGAAATCCCCATTATATCTTACTATAAATTACTAATTAAAAAAATAGAGGCATCAAATATTCATTGATTTAAAAAAGCTACAAACTAAACAACAAAGGAGTGGAACAAATGAAAAAATGATTGTTTCGTAATGACGCTTCTGGCATACTTGAAAAATAAATTGTACTCTGTTATTTGCAACTGATGTGATCGAAGGTGTCACGAAAATTACAGCTCTCATAACGATTAATTAATTGTTCAAAACAATTATTTTTTAGATGTCTAATTTAAGTGGAATAACTGAGCTGACAATTGATTAGTTGTTTAGTTAAAAAACGTGACATAAAGTACGTCGTGTAAAGTTCTAGAGTTTCAAACAATAGGTTTTTCACACAACTTTCCTGGTAAACAGATTAATCCGGTTTTTAATACCGGAATTCATTTTTTGTTTGAATATTCTACAATTGTAAATTAATATATTCAATATTGTGAATAACATAATACATTTTTTGTAATTAATTACAATCCTATTTCCTTGAATTTTAGGACCACTGACGTGATACCATATGGATTTAGTCCTCTAATAAAATTCTTGTCATGCCGCTTACATACGGGGTTGAGTAAGATACGAGTTCGAAGAAATGAATGTAAATACACTAGGGTAATATTACTCATCCGTTAATACTAAAGTTTACTGAAAAAATATGAATATTAAGTTGCCTTTGCTTAACTTGGTGAAAATATGAAATTCAGTTAATGTCCATGTTTAACTCATTTGCATAAACGTACGACGACGTGTAAAAATATATAACGTCATTCGGTACACCGGACATTTAGTAACTTCGGAATATCGAGATGGTTTGCGAAAAATTAATATTACGACTTAAAATAAAAAAAAAATATGTGTTTTATATTATATATAAAACATTGTCGATTACTCGATTTTATTTTATACAGATGATAAATGTAAGGGTTTATATATAATGCACCGCATATTGTAAAGTTTAATTCTAATGTGTTTGAAACTAACTTCAAAATCAACACCGCACACTTGATAATAATAGCTAAACTAAAATAAAGGCTAAATGTTCAAATCATGCGTTCTGACGAGACTAGGAGGAAAAAATAAAATTACTTTCCACGTAAATTTGAACTGTCTACATACATAGAAACAATACTATGAATATATATCTAGGGATGTTAGGATTATATATACATATTTTACTGGGAAAAAATTTGATGTAGTGTACATAATTAATTTGTTTCGTTTTCAATCTATGTTGGAGATATGGTTTTTTCTTTAACCACATTGTATGGTAGTACTCCCATACATTTAACGGGTTTGTTCTGATTTGGGTGAGATGTTACCAATCTAATAATGTACATTTGTAAAATTGGCATTTATTGAAACATTTTAGATAGAGACTAGTAATTTTTTAAAACAATATGAGTCATTTTGACGTTCGATGTACACATGGAAAAAATGAGATGGTTGGGACTACTATATACTAGAATAAGTAGTAAAAGACAAGGACATCATTTTTAGTTAATTTAACTATCTAAATAGTGACCCCAACAAATTAGCTAAACAAGGCTACTATTTAAATAGTAAAATCAACTATTTCTTTTTTTCATTGTAGATATTACCAATACATATATTTATAGAATGTGTTAAATGTATCCATTTCAAGCTTTTGGCAGATGACTTTATGAAACTCGGAGAAACTTTAAGTAGTTAGTGTAGTTTTAAACTAAAAGTATTGAATAAAGAGATTTGAACATTATACAGTGGCTATAAAGCTGTGTAAATTCGTTATTTCAGCTAAGTCATCACGGCCACCATCTCGAAAATCAATTGTATACATTGCTAATGTGCATCCAATCTGTTGCGACGAAACTGACAAAAGTTATTTTTCCCACTAAAACTTAGATTGGACTTCAAAAGTGCACATTACCATGATTTTCTAAGAATTTCGGGCATGCGGATGCCATTTTGTATCGGTTAACAATAAAAATCAAAGTATCTAAAAATATATTTTGGAAGTACAACATTCGGGTCCCGTATCCTGATAGGTTAGATTGTTCTTAAGTACCGACAACATGGTTAAAAAATTCCTTAAAAAAAAAACAAATCGAAAATCCGCGTTTTTTTTTTGTTCATTGTTAAAAAGAAACAATTTGCTGTCATTTATTGATAAATTTGGCTATGCCATTCGAAATATGAGACTTCCTATCCCATATTTTTTCCTCATGGGTTAGATTAGAATTCAAAGGCATGGGCTTGAAGTTGACGTTAAAATTTTGGCCATTTGAGCGTTAAAGGGTTAAAAAACGAAGCATCTAAAACAAAAACTGAGGCTACATTTGAAAAGTGCAAAGTCAAAAAAGAAGATCTTAAGAATGATTTAATCCATAACGGTTGAAATTACATTTTTTAATACTTCAATTTTAATAAAGTATTTAGTATCAACTTTGAAGTGAAAAAAACATTGAAGGGTACATATCTTACTATTTTTGAGTTCGCATATTTAAAAAAACTCGTTTATTAAAAAAATGTTTTTTTTTTTAATTAATGTTTTCTCCCTTATACTGGAATGTAAATGCTCTACAACATATTTTAATCCTGGACCCAATAGGTGTACTAAAAGCTTAAGCTAATTGATTTTTTAAATTGGTGAAGGCATAATCAAAATTGCGTCCTCAATGAAAATTTCATTGAAAAATTTTTGGACGCTCTAACTCCAAAAACAATGAGCTTCCTTAAAAAAGTGATAAGAATGAAGTCCTTCGAAATAATCATTATAAGCATTAGAATCCAACAGAGTTTAAATAATTATCCGATATTTTATATATTGTCATATTTTGAGAAGTTTGTTATCTAAATTTTTCAAAATTTAAAATTATTTACAAAAAATTCTGAACAAATTTTAGTATATTTTCTGATAAATTCTATACATTTTTTGTTGTTTGCAATTTTTTCTAAAAGTTATTAATTTTCGAGGAAATAAATTTCAAATATTGTTGTATACTCGAAAACGATCAACTTTTTTTTTTTAAATATATATGCCAAAAACACATATTCGTTTCAAATTGAGACTAATTTTGACAACAACGATCAAACAAGCGACCTCGAAAATAGCAAGATATGTTGTACTTTTCAAGTTTTGTTAACTTCAATTTTGATACTTAATACTTCAGTACAAGTGAAGTGTAAAAAATGTAATTTCAGGCGTAAATAGCTGTACGATTATGATGCACACAGATTAACATATCTGCACGACTGGTTGCTGTTTTCAGGCGCTTTGATTTGAAGAAATCAGAAATATAATTAAAAAAATCAAATATGCAAATTTTAAAAACTGGCTTTTAAAAATTACCATGCATATGTGGAATAACCTAATTTGTGAATTCTGAGTTTCAATTATTGATCCATAAGCTCACTTCAACCCTTTTAATGGCCGTGTATTGTATACAAGATATGGCTATAATGGTCTCAATCTGAAGTGTATGCTTTGTAAATAAGATAAGAAATATAATGCGATGAAAACATCAATGAAGCGTAAGATTTTTATAAGTGAGGGTATACAAGGGTTTTAGAGGGTCCCTTATGTGGTTAATACTTCTTAAGTTCTTAATTGCTGGTTTAACTTATCAGCGACCAAGAGGAATCAAATTTCACCAAGGTTTTCGGAATATTTCTTGACATTAAAAACCAATTAAAAAGATTTGAGACAAATAATTCTCGACGTAAAATTAATCGCTCTTTCAGATTGCTCGATCAAAATTTGTCTACAATAAAAGTGTAAAAAATTATAGACAAGTAATCACTAAAAAACGCAATTTTTTCCTTCTCAAAAATTGTTTAATCAATATTTTCATGTCAAACAAGAAAAGTCATTGAGTCAAAGTTTTAAAATATCGTGCCTTTAGTGTCTCAACTATAAACTAGTGTTGGCGTGGTGCCTCGCTCGCTTCGCTCGCTCAGAAACTTCGACCCAGTATAGAGTCGGCTATTCCTTAATACTCGTTTGTTTACTAACAGCTTTCAATTATATTATAAAACTAGATGCCTTCGACCCGGGTGCCTACAATTTTGGCTAAATTCGTATTGCAGTTCCCTGACGAAAGGCTGATGCTTCCGGGAATATTCCATTTTAACACTGCCAGGAAAGAAGGCGGCAGAGGGTAGTTCTAGCATCGTTAGGTTCGAGTAGTTTCTATACATATATTGTAACAATATCTTGTTCCTTAAATAGGGTGAATATGCCAATGAATGGACGGTTAAGCATTTTTCACACTTTGATCGATTGTAACTTTTGAATTCTTTTATAAAAATTTAATTATGATACCACCATTAGAATCGTTAGACTCTGCTCTTAATGGCCGTGTAGTTCAACCTTTGATTTTATTTAATTATTAACCTCGTCTTCATACGTTTGTAAAAAAATCTGCTAAACCCCAATGAATAGACGGGTTAAATTAAATGGGACGTTTTCAGTACCAGCTTTGGATGGCTTTAAAACTTTGTTTTGATTTTACAAAATAATAAACACTGGAAGATCAATAGTACTGTAAATATTGTTTTGAATGTTCAAAGAACATAAAAATATGTATTTTGTTGCATGTTGTGCATCATACATTCATAAGAAATATAAATATGTGGAAAATCGTCCATTCATTGGCAAATTCACCCTATATTAAAATTGAAAATGAGCATTTTCAAAACTTCGACCCCGCCCGCAGGTCAGCCGAAACACTGATAAATGAGCGCGTCTTGTTCACACTGATGCGTAAAAAAACTTGGTTTAGTCGAGTTTTTGACAGGTCGGGTAGCACGAAATAAATTTTTTTATATGTGGGATACTTCGGTTTCCGTTTGTTACGGCATTATCGTTGATTTTACGAAGAAATTAATACAAACTTTTTTGTAGAGAATTCGATGTTCTATATTTTTTGTTTGAAAGATTTTTTTGTATGATTTGTATTTTTTGTTAAAAAATGGAAAAAACGTGTTTTTTGAGCGTTTTTTTGTTAAACCTCCACATAATCTAGTATGCATTGTCTCCAAAAACTAATCAGATCTAAGTTTGGCCAAGAGAATCCCAAATCCGTTTGTACTTTTTAAATTCGTCCTGCCAGTCGCGAGATATCGCGTATATAAAATTTTTCCCACGGATGGACGGACGTACAGGTGACCGCTCGAAATCCCCGACGACAAAATCCCCGCGACAAAATCACCGCGACAAAATCACCGCGTCAAAATCCCCAAGTACGATAATCCCCGAAGTCAAAATCCTCTACTCCTATAATCCCCGACTTCAAAATCCCTTCTCACAAAAAACTCTGAATTTACCATTGAAGCTGCATTAAAAGTTGATATTGTTTATTTTGTATTTAGAATTAAGATATATTATAAGGTTAGGTTAGGTTAGGTTAGGTTAGGTTAGGTTAGGTTAGGTTAGGTTAGGTTAGGTTAGGCAAGGTTAGGTAGGTTCCCGTGTGGGGAGTCTGTCCCCCATCGGGCGCGTCCCCAGGTGGCGGATAGGGGAACGCTCGTCTGTCAGGCAAGTGCCTGCCAGAAGGGTAGGAGGAAAATAAAATACCTCCCGTGGACCAACAGACAATACAAAAAGACATGGAGGATGAAAATAAAAATATACCGTCTACGGTGCAGAGGAGGGATACCTCAGTACCGGCGCTTATTGGGAGTGAGCAAGCGGGCTCCCGGGCGTCGATATCCGGCGACCGCAGTGCTACTGAGGTTGGCCACTTGGCCTCAGTAGCATCTAATGCTACTAGTGGAGTGAAAACACCGAGTCGCAAAAAGGAGCCACGGAACCGTCCAAACGAGACTGTGGAAAGTACAGTGGAACCATCGGGGACAGCTACTACGACATATACTGAGCTGGGAAGTTCTCCCCCTGTTTTCGGGGAAAGTCGCTTGGCGTCCCCACCACTGATTGACAGCGACGACGAAGCGATGGGTTACGCGACACCCGTTGGGAAGCAATTCGCGGAGGAGCGTATTAATCCATTCGCTAAGAGCGGGAAGGTGCTGAGGTCACCGGTCTTGGGAAAAAAGGGCGAGGCGACCCCAACAGGCAAGACGCCAGCACGCAGAAGAATGGGAAGTGTGATTGGCTCCCCGCTTAAGCATTGCACCAGTGCACCAAACTTGGTCAGCTGTGACTCGCAAGCCGAGAAAGACGAGGAGACAGCACTGAGCCTGGTGATCGACCAGGTTAATAAGATAAACGAGACCATCCGTGGCACATACAACGTGCACAAGGAAATCAAGGCGGCAATGGTCCTGATGAAAGTAGGGATGAAGCGGTTGATGGATGCCAGGAAACAAATAGCGGATGAAAGGGCGCGGAAAGCGACCTTAGTTTCCATGCGGAGCAGCCTGAAGACGACACCAGTGACTACGGGGACGCAAACTGACCCGTCACCGGTGAACGATACGCGGGGGACGAGAAGCGATGTACCTGGAACAGCGGGGCCAGCGACAACAACGACGGCGAAACGGAAGGTGCTTTCTCCGCCAGAGTTGCAGCCCGGGAAAAAAATCAGGGGCGAGGTGGCAAGTGCAAGGGACAAACGACGCGAGCAGCTCGAAAACAACGGAGCAGTGAACAGTAAGGTCGGTAAAGAGGGGGATGAGCACACAAGAGAGATCGGAGAATCGTAGCGGGACGCATCGGTGTGGCAGACCGTTGCGAGGCGAAGTTCCAAAGCTGAATCGGATAAGACCCCTAAACCTCCACTGGAGCACCCGTCGCAGTCCGCCGTAAGGCGTAGAACGAGGGTAAAGCCTGAGGCAGTGATCATACACTGCAGCGAACACATGAATACGAGTTACGCTGGGATACTTAGGCGGATCCGGACTGATGTAGACCCAGGAAAGATCGGTGTGGAGATCACGGGTGTTAGGAGGACGAGCACGGGTGAACTGCTCCTGGAAGTAAGCAAGGGAGGAAAAGAGCAGGCAGATACACTGGCTGCTGCAATTGCCCGGGTGGTTGGGGATGAGGGGGTTGTTAAAGCCCTTGTCCCCACTACTGCCATTGAGATCAGGGGCATGGACGAGGCGACGACGACTGAGGAAGTGATGGCTGCGATTGCCCGCGATATTGGCGACGAACAGGCGAAGAAGGTCAGAGTAGGGGCCCTGAGGGGGTCTTTTGGAGGTGCACTGAAGACCATTATTACAATGCCTAGTGCGTCAGCTGAGAGGCTGCTAGCAAGGGGTAAACTAAAGGTGGGATTCATGGCGTGTAGAGTCGTACGGAGGGTTGAGGTTGAGAGGTGCTACCGGTGCCATGGCTTTGGCCATATAGCTGCCAAATGTCAGATTACCGCAGATCGGGGTAAGTGCTGCTTTGCCTGCGGTGCAGAGGGTCACATGGCATCTGGGTGTACTCAACCACCACACTGCCTACCTTGCGAGGACCTGGGGTTTCAAGAAAGAGACCACTACCCGGGGAGCGGAAGATGTGCGGCGTACCTGAGAGAGAAGAGAGGGACTCAACTCTGACCCTCCTACAGGTAAATTTGAACCATTGCGCAGCGGCCCAGGACCTCGCGCTGCACTTGGCGACTGAGAGAGGCGTCGACATCCTGCTTTTCTCAGAGCAACATCAGAACCTGAAAGGTTCTTCGTGGGTTAGCGACGCAAGTGGAACAGCAGCAATATGCGTCCGCAACGGCCTTACTATGCAGGAGATGAAGAGTGGTAATAGGGGATATGCGTGGGCTCGAGTAAAGAATATACGCATTTACTCTTGCTACTTCTCGCCTAATACTAGTAATGAGGAGTACCAGCTTTCTCTCGATGATCTCGAAGACAGTATAAGGGAAGGCATAGGCGAAGCCATAATTGCCGGAGACTTCAATAGCAGATCATCGCAATGGAGTGGTGGAGTCACCGGTGAGGACGAAAGGGGGAGGCGGCTCTTGGACCTCGCGGCACGGCAGAGGCTGCTTGTACTCAACCGTGGTGCCAAACCGACATTTGAGCGACGGCAAGGGGGAGGAACCTCGTTTCCGGACGTAACGCTAGCGACGGAGAGCCTATCAGGACGAGTAGAGGAATGGACAGTACTCGAGGAGGAGACCCTCAGTGACCACCGTTACATCATTTTCAAGGTGGGAGGAATACGTAATCAACCTCGACCTGCCGCAAGGAAAGGGTGGGCGGTGGCAAAACTGGACAGGAACAAACTGGAAGCTTACATCAAAGTGGAGACGGAGGTCCAGTTACTACAGGAGGCTTGGGGACGAAGTGCGAAAATAGCCGCTGAAGGCAAGGCAGACAGATTAGCCAAGACCTTGAGTAGAGCCTGCGATGCGGCAATGCCTAGGAAGGGCAGGCTACACAGAACACCCACGTACTGGTGGAACCAGAGGATTGCGGAGGCGAGAAAAATCTGCCTGGCAGCAAGAAGACGGCAGCAGCGTGCTAGGGGCACAGAGGCACATGAACGTCGAGTTGCTGAGTACAGGGAAGCTGAGTACAAGAAGATTTGTTCTGGAAATTCGCAACAGCAAAGGTGAATGCTGGAAGCGGCTAAAAGAGGAAGCTGATAAGGGCATTTGGGGGAAACCATACATGCTTGTTATGGGCAAACTTGGCGGCCTACAGCGACCGGTCGAACTGGGGGATCCTGTGTTTGTGAAGAGCGTGGTAGATACCCTCTTCCCAACACATGAACTAAGAACACGGACCCAGAGCGAGGGGGATGGTGACAACATCCAGCAGGAACCACCACCGTTCACGGAGACTGAACTAAAGGCGGCGGTGGAAAAACTTCGCATGGGTAAAGCGCCGGGCCCAAGTTGGGTGCCTAGCGAGGCACTGAAAATAACTGCAGCGGCAACACCGACCATCCTGCTGGATGCCTATAATGCTTGCATCAGCGAAGGGCAATTTCCGGTAAGGTGGAAGAGGCAGAGGTTGGTCTTGATACCGAAACCTGGAAAGCCAGCTGGAGTGCCCTCGTCATACAGGCCTCTATGCATGATGGACGTGGACGGAAAGCTTCTGGAGATCCTGATACTGAATAGGCTGCAGACAGCATGGGATGCGAGTGGTGGATTCACCCTGAATCAGTACGGGTTCCAGAAAGGCAGATCCACTGTTGATGCCATCAGGCATGTGCTTAACATTGTCGAAGCAGCAGGCAAAGGTAAGGGACGATATGCCGACTTCTGTGTCGTAATCACGGTGGACGTCAGGAATGCATTCAACTCGGTACGATGGGCAGACATCTTGTGGGCATTGGAGATGAGGCCGGGGATACCATCCTACCTACGTAAGATCGTGGGGAGCTACCTCTCTGACAGAGTTGCTTTATATGAAGGAGGGCATGGCGTCGAAAACAGCCGGCAGATCACGGCCGGAGTTCCGCAGGGATCGGTCCTGGGCCCATTCCTGTGGAATGTCCTATACGACGGATTACTCCGAGAGGAAATGCCGGAAGCGACTGAAATGGTAGCTTTTGCCGATGACATTGCCATCGTCGCCAGATCCAGGACCATCATGGAACTGGAAACCATTTCTAATGAAGCCGCGAGAAGAGTAAGCCTGTGGATGCGTGGGATGGGGCTTGAGGTTGCGGCCCAAAAGACGGAGTGCCTCTTAGTTACGAGACGCAGGGCGTTCCAGGAACCCATCATCATGATGGAGGGGGTACAACTCTCAGTTGCGCGAGTTATTAAATACTTAGGCGTAAACCTGGACCGGCGACTTAGCTACTCCAGCCATATTGCGAGGGCTGCGGGCAGATCCTCCGTGATCGAAGCAGCATTGGCCAGGCTAATGAGCAACATCGGCGGACCTAAACCGAGGAGACGTGCTTTGCTGTCCGCAGTAGTTCAGTCGGTCCTGCTATACGCAGCGCCAATATGGGAGGAGGCGCTTCAAAGTATCAAGGCCAGGAACATCATGGCTGCGGTACATCGTCGAAGCGCACTTCGGGTAATAAGCGCATATCGCACGGTTTCCCAAGAAGCGGCGCATGTACTGGCGGGAATTCCACCGATTCATCTTCTGGCAGCAAAGAGAAAAGGTGATTATGAGGCGAGGAAGAAACGCGCAGGAGAGAGCGGAGAAACCACGGGGCCAGAAGGCGAACCCACCGTATCAACGGAGAGGCGTATGTACGCGGAGTGGCAAGAGGAGTGGGAAAAGAGTGTAAAGGGCCGATGGACGCGACGAATCATCCCAAAGGTAGAAGAATGGTCCAGAAGAGGGCACGGCGATGTAAGCTACCACCTGACTCAGGTACTAACAGGGCATGGATCATTCCAGGCGTATCTGATGAGGATAGGGAAGGAGACAAGTAGTCTGTGTAAGCACTGTGGGCTAGAAGAGGACGATGCTGAGCACACGCTGTTCAGATGCCCGGCGTGGACTGAGGAAAGAGGAAGAATGGAGCAGGCGGCCCGGGTTGAACTGACGGCAGACAACCTGGGTGAGGTGATGCTGAGCGGGGAGGCCTCGTGGAGGGCGGTAAGCGAATATGCGGCGACCGTTCTAAAAAAGAAAGAGGAGGCACAGAGGCAACGCGCAGTAGCAAACGCAGAGAGTGACGAAGTCGAAGCGAGCCTGAGATGAGGCTGAGCCAGTCATCATCCCGAAGTAATGCATTATGCAGGTTCCGGGGTGATGAGTTATCTGGCTGGGGGAGGGGGTTTTAGTCGGTGCGAGTCCGACACTCCCCGGGGGAAGACGCGCGTGGGCTACCTACTGCGCCTCTAACCCTGGGGGTCCATAACGGATTTCCCCCTCTTTAAAAAAAAAAAAAAAAAAGGTTAGGTAGGTTAGCTTTTCTATGCTCTGGGATAGTGAAATCTTCCACCACTTTGGTTGATGTTCTGGCTACCTTTACACTTCCACCATGGACTGAGAAGAATTGTAATAAAAGAAGATGTTTTGAAGGGTGATTTGGATGAAGAAGGGGATTTTGAATTCGGGGGTTTTAGTGGTAGGGGATTTTGAACTTGGGGATTTTAGTGGTAGGGGATTTTTAATTCAGGGATTTCGTCGCGGGGATTTTGTCGCGGTGATTTTGTCGTCGGGGATTTCGGACGGTAACCGGACGTACAACCTAACGGACATCAATTTTATTTATTGTTGCTTTGGGTTCCTTAGGGCCTGAAACGTCGACATTTGATGAAAAACTATAGGGTAATTTTTTGGCGGGAACTGACCAAATTCAATACTTCGCCAGACCTATGGTCTGGGTCGAAGCAATTATATTGAGATTTGGTGGTCCAATCATATTTAGGTCCAAGTGGCCTCGATAGATATGTTAGAACAATATAGTGTTTTTTATATGTATGAAAATTGAAAATGAGCATTTTCAAAAACTTCGACCCCGACAACACCCACACGGAAAACAAATATACAGGGTGATCCAAAAGTCCCGGAACAGCAAAATATCTCAGCGGGAGTGCATTTTCGGGGAAAATGTTTTAGACAAAAGTTTAAGGATTTTTCCCTGGCTATTTAATGGCGATATTGAATTTGACCTTGAACATGACCTTGAAGGTTATTTCAAGGTCAAGTTAATTTTTTTAAATGGGAACCCCTATTTTTTTTCACGGATTCGGAAAGAGCACAAAATTTTACGTCCGAATATGCTATGGCCGTTTTTTTCGGCAAGGTCATTTCAAGGTGAAACTTAAAACTCCCGTGACGGCGAAATATGTCAGAGGGTGTGCATTTCTTTGGAAATTGTTTCAGACAAAAGTTTAAGGATTTTTCTCGGGCTATTTAATGGTAGCACAGAATTTGACCTTGAACATAACCTTCAAGGTTATTTCAAGGTCAAGTTTGTTTTTTTTAATGGAAACTGCTATTTTTTTTCACGGATTCGGAGAGAGCACAAAATTTTACGTCCAAATATGCTATGGCCGTTTTTTTCGGCAATGTCATTTCAAGGCCAAACTTAAAACTCCCGGAACAGCGAATTAACTCAGCAAGAGGTCATTTTCGGGTAAAATGTTTCAGACAAAAGTTTCAGGATTTTTTCCGGGATATTTAATGCTAGCATAAAATTTGACCTTGAAAATTACCTTGAAGATTATTCTCAGGTCAAGATTATTTTTTTTTTTTAATTGGAACCCCGTTTCATTTTCTTAACGAAGTTATGAGGATCTTCCGGTATTGAGAGTGGTTAAATTCATTTTGTTCAGTCGATGCTATTACTGGACGATCTGCTCTAGGGAGATCCTTTACAGTGCCGTAAACTTCGAAACAATTTATTGTTCTCCCAAAAGTCGATTTAGGAATCAGTTCCTGTCCCTCGCTTGTCCTCTAATTTTGTAAATAGAATAATAAACTGTTTAAAAAAAGTGTATACATACATCTTACGCAACACTTGTGCAAAGTGAACTTGGGCGCGCGAACAGCGACAGAGAGCACGAGTCACCAGCGAAGTAAATAAACAACATACATTCACATTGAATTTATACATACGTGTACAGTCTTATAAGGTTACATTTTGGTCTTAACTTTATCGTTTTGTGAGATACATGGATTTCCTATCTAAACGCCTTTCCTATCTAAACGTATTAAGCATCATTTCAGTAACAAAATACATACGTATATTTCGTACAAAGAGCAATGGCTGCGCTAAGTGAACGAGAAAGAATAACCATTCTCATGATGAGAGGCTGGGGTGATAACCAGCGATCTTTAGAGAATGTGCGATCCTTATTTAACGCATCATTTAGAGAGGGACGAGAACCGATTTCTAAATCTACTGTTAGCAGAACAATAAATCGTTTTGAAGTTCACGGTACTGTGAAGGATCTCCCAAGAGCTGGTCGTCCAGTAACAGCATCAACTGAAGAAAATGAGTTGAATGTCGCGCTCTCAATAACGGAAGATCCTCATACTTCCATCAGGAAAGTTAAACAGCAGCACGACTTATGTTACGGTACAGTACAACGGATCTTAAGTAAAAACTTAAAATTTCACCCATACAAAGTTAGACTCGTACAACAATTGAATGAAGACGATCCTGATAGACGCCTACAGTTTGCGGAATTAATGATGAATCGAATAGATGCTGATGCCGGTTTCTTGAATCGCATCGTATTTTCTGATGAAGCTACATTCTTCTTAAATGGGGCAATCAATAGACATAACATGTCTTATTGGAGTGAAACCAATCCTAATTGGATGGTCGATAGTCGTTCTACTCAATATCCTGAAAAAGTAAACGTATGGGCAGGTATTATAAACAATGAGGTAGTTGGACCCTTCTTCATCGAGGGTACCCTTACTGGTCAAAAATACCACGATATGTTGAGGGACGACATCATCCCTGCTATTCAGGTTATTGTAGGCGAGGATTTCGTTCAGACTTGGTTTCAGCAAGATGGTGCAGCACCCCATTATGCAACAGATGTTCGCAATTATTTGAGTGATGTATTCGCAGAACGGTGGATAGGTCGAAGGGGTGTAATAGAATGGCCACCAAGATCTCCGGATCTTACGCCCCTTGACTATTTTCTATGGGGTTATCTCAAAGATAGAGTGTATCGAACGAAATCGGTGAATATTGAGGAAGTTAAACAACGAATACGGGATGAGATCGCGGCTATAGAACCAGATATGATTAAAAAAGTCGTATCGACTTTTTATAATCGCTTGGGATATTGCCAAGAAGTTCATGGCAATCACTTTGAGCATAAGCTTTAGTAAGATACATAATTTCATCAAAATCTTAGTATACCCATCTTGCCTTAACTGTCTGGGGACACCCACACACACACACACACGCACACGCCGACGCAAACGCACAGGTGACGGCGAGGGGAACCACCTGAACAAAGCACCCCGAAAAGGTGTAAACCCGACCGTGCTACCTCCACGCGGTACATCTTGGGTAATGCTAAAGCCGGCGGTAGCATTGGAAACAATGTAAAAATGTTACCCATACATATGGTATTTATAAACGTATCGGGTGTAAAAAAAAATGTATATTTTTATCCGGGAACAATGATAATGCATTGCACCCTGGAAACTCTGGAAACATTACGAAAATAAAACGGGGTTCCAATTAAAAAAAAATAGTCTTGAGCTTAGAATAAGCCTCAAGGTAATTTTCAAGGTTAAATTCAATGGTGTCTCTTGCTGAGTTAATTCGCTGTTCCGGGAGTTTTAAGTTTGGCCTTGAAATGACATTGCCGAAAAAAACGGCCATAGCATATTTGGACGTAAAATTTTGTGCTCTCTCCGAATCCGTGAAAAAAAATAGCAGTTTCCATTAAAAAAAACAAACTGTTCAAGTTCAAATTCAAGTTGTGTTGAAGTAGAATTTCCCGCTCTTTCAGAATCCATGAAAAAAAATAGGGGTTCCCATTTAAAAAAATTAACTTGACCTTGAAATAACCTTCAAGGTCATGTTCAAGGTCAAATTCAATATCGCCATTAAATAGCCAGTGAAAAATCCTGAAACTTTTGTCTGAAACATTTTCCTCGAAAATGCACTCCCGCTGAGATATTTTGCTGTTCCGGGACTTTTGGATCACCCTGTATGATATGGTAAATAAATACACATATATTTTCGGCGAAAAATGCAATATGTGACATATATGTTAGATATATGAATGCACATACAGTTTTAAACTTATATCTGGCATATATTCAACCTACATATGTCATATATTTTCGGCGAAAAATGCAATATATGAAATATATGCCACATATATTCTCGCATATATTTTCATCGAATATTTTTTCCACGCGGGAAGGCCAGCCGAAGTATTAATAAATAAAAGTTGCAAAACACTTACTTCAAGCACTTGTATTGTAATAGCCTATTCAATGCATATTACATGTTTACAGTGTTTTATTAGTTACTGTCTGTATCATTATGATCTTATATATACAATATATATACATATAATTCGTCAAAGATATCTTGAAAGTGTCGAAAAGATCTCTGACAGATATATTTTAGATACTATAAGACATCTTTTAGATATATCGAAATAGTTATTTTCGCATCAAGGTCGTAAAAGAACTTATGAGCCCGTAGGTGATCACCGCGCCTCTAGAAAAACTAGAGGGTAATTTTTTGATGAGGTGACCAAATTCAATACATTTTCAGACAATAGTCATAAACATTATAAACCAGTTTTTATGGCATTATCGTTGACTTTAAGAAGAAAATGCATACAACCTTTTTTGTAGAGAATTTCATGCTCTATCTTTTTGTTAGAAACATTTTTTATTAAAATTTGTAGTTTTCAAAAGAAATGCAAAAAACTACGAAGTAGCTTAATTGGGGCTAATTTTTTTTAGTAATGGACTGATGGATCGGCGCCAAAATCTAATCAGATCTAAGTTATGCCAAGACGCGTATTTAAAAAAAAATTTATGTCAATACGCTAGTCTGGGTCGAAGTATTTAGCCTTGTCATTATACCGTGCAAATGCCTTGTCATTATACCTGCAAACCAGACGGGATGAAATGATACGGGACATCCTTACAAGGTAAGGTGACGAGTAAACCAATCGTTAAAAACTCCGTCTTTTGAAAATAAAGAATGACGTATAGACGCTAGTTCACCGTAATTAGTAATGACTATCGTTAATTTCACACTCTATTATATAATCATAATCCGATTTTCTTGTAAATACTAAATTGTCGTGTTTAAGTTTGTCAAATTCCACGCTTGTTACTATTTAGTGTCGCCATATTTTAAACACGAAAGTAGGTCACCAGCAGTATATTAACCAAAATTCAGGAAAACAACTGAAAGACAACTTTTCAAAAGCAAATAAGGCTAGTCATTATACCGTGCAAATAGTAGCAGTTAAGCACTCGGGAATTTCCTACCTGCATACCAGACGGGATGAAATGATACGGGCCATCCTTCCAAGGTAAGGTGTCGAGTAAAACAATCGTTAAAAACTTCGTCTTTTGAAAATAAAGAATGACGTATAGACGCTAGTTCACCGTAATTAGTAATGACTATCGTTAATTTCACACTCTATTATATAATGATTATCCGATTTTCTTGTAAATACTAAATTGTCGTGTTTATGTTTGTCAAATTCCACGCTTGTTACTATTTAGTGTCGCCATATTTTAAAAACGAAAGTAGGTCACCAGCAGTATATTAACCAAAATTCAGGAAAACAACTGAAAGACAACTTTTACAAAAGCAAATAAGGCTAGTCATTATACCGTGCAAATAGTAGCAGTTAAGCACTCGGGAATTTCCTACCTGCATACCAGACGAGATGAAATAATACGGGCCATCCTTCCAAGGTAAGGTGTCGAGTAAAACAATCGTTAAAAAGTCCGTCTTTTGAAAATAAAGAATGACGTATAGACGCTAGTTCACCGTAATTAGTAATGACTATCGTTAATTTCACACTCTATTATATAATCATTATCCGATTTTCTTGTAAATACTAAATTGTCGTGTTTATGTTTGTCAAATTTCACGCTTGTTACTATTCAGTGTCGCCATATTTTAAAAACGAAAGTAGGTCACCAGCAGTATATTAACAAAAATTCAGGAAAACAACTTAAAGACACCTTTTACAAAAGCAAATAAGGCTAGTCATTATACCGTGCAAATAGTAGCAGTTAATCACTCGGGAATTTCCTACCTGCATTCCAGACGGGATGAAATGATACGGGTCATCCTTCCAAGGTAAGGTGTCGAGTAAAACAATCGTTAAAAACTCCGTCTTTTGAAAACAAAGAATGACGTATAGACGCTAGTTCACCGTAATTAGTAATGACTATCGTTAATTTCACACTCTATTATATAATCATAATCTGATTTTCTTGTAAATACTAAATTGTCGTGTTTAAGTTTGTCAAATTCCACGCTTGTTACTATTTAGTGTCGCCATATTTTAAACACGAAAGTAGGTCACCAGCAGTATATTAACCAAAATTCAGGAAAACAACTGAAAGACAACTTTTCAAAAGCAAATAAGGCTAGTCATTATACCGTGCAAATAGTAGCAGTTAAGCACTCGGGAATTTCCTACCTGCATACCAGACGGGATGAAATGATACGGGCCATCCTTCCAAGGTAAGGTGTCGAGTAAAACAATCGTTAAAAACTTCGTCTTTTGAAAATAAAGAATGACGTATAGACGCTAGTTCACCGTAATTAGTAATGACTATCGTTAATTTCACACTCTATTATATAATGATTATCCGATTTTCTTGTAAATACTAAATTGTCGTGTTTATGTTTGTCAAATTCCACGCTTGTTACTATTTAGTGTCGCCATATTTTAAAAACGAAAGTAGGTCACCAGCAGTATATTAACCAAAATTCAGGAAAACAACTGAAAGACAACTTTTACAAAAGCAAATAAGGCTAGTCATTATACCGTGCAAATAGTAGCAGTTAAGCACTCGGGAATTTCCTACCTGCATACCAGACGAGATGAAATAATACGGGCCATCCTTCCAAGGTAAGGTGTCGAGTAAAACAATCGTTAAAAAGTCCGTCTTTTGAAAATAAAGAATGACGTATAGACGCTAGTTCACCGTAATTAGTAATGACTATCGTTAATTTCACACTCTATTATATAATCATTATCCGATTTTCTTGTAAATACTAAATTGTCGTGTTTATGTTTGTCAAATTTCACGCTTGTTACTATTCAGTGTCGCCATATTTTAAAAACGAAAGTAGGTCACCAGCAGTATATTAACAAAAATTCAGGAAAACAACTTAAAGACACCTTTTACAAAAGCAAATAAGGCTAGTCATTATACCGTGCAAATAGTAGCAGTTAATCACTCGGGAATTTCCTACCTGCATTCCAGACGGGATGAAATGATACGGGTCATCCTTCCAAGGTAAGGTGTCGAGTAAAACAATCGTTAAAAACTCCGTCTTTTGAAAACAAAGAATGACGTATAGACGCTAGTTCACCGTAATTAGTAATGACTATCGTTAATTTCACACTCTATTATATAATCATAATCTGATTTTCTTGTAAATACTAAATTGTCGTGTTTAAGTATGTCAAATTTCACGCTTGTTACCAGCAGTATATTAACAAAAATTCAGGAAATCAACTTAAAGACACCTTTTACAAAAGCAAATAAGGCTAGTCATTATACCGTGCAAATAGTAGCAGTTAATCACTCGGGAATTTCCTACCTGCATACCAGACGAGATGAAATAATACGGGACATCCTTCCAAGGTAAGGTGTCGAGTAAAACAATCGTTAAAAACTCCGTCTTTTGAAAACAAAGAATGACGTATAGACGCTAGTTCACCGTAATTAGTAATGACTATCGTTAATTTCACACTCTATTATATAATCATAATCTGCTTCTCTTGTAAATACTAAATTGTCGTGTTTATGTTTGTCAAATTTAACGCTTGTTACTATTCAGTGTCGCCATATTTTAAAAACAAATTTAGGTCGCCAGCAGTATATTAACTAATATTCAGGAAAACAACTTAAAGACACCTTTTACAAAAGCAAATTAGGCTAGTCATTATACCGTGCAAATAGTAGCAGTTAATCACTCGGGAATTTCCTACCTGCATTCCAGACGGGATGAAATGATACGGGTCATCCTTCCAAGGTAAGGTGTCGAGTAAAACAATCGTTAAAAACTCCGTCTTTTGAAAATATGGAATTACTTACAGACGCTAGTTCAACCGTAATTAGTAATGACTATCGTTAATTTCACACTCTATTATATAATCATAATCTGATTTTCTTGTAAATACTAAATTGTCGTGTTTAAGTTTGTCAAATTTCACGCTTGTTACTATTCAGTGTCGCCATATTTTAAAAACGAAAGTAGGTCACCAGCAGTATATTAACAAAAATTCAGGAAAACAACTTAAAGACACCTTTTACAAAAGCAAATAAGGCTAGTCATTATACCGTGCAAATAGTAGCAGTTAATCACTCGGGAATTTCCTACCTGCATACCAGACGAGATGAAATAATACGGGACATCCTTCCAAGGTAAGGTGTCGAGTAAAACAATCGTTAAAAACTCCGTCTTTTGAAAACAAAGAATGACGTATAGACGCTAGTTCACCGTAATTAGTAATGACTATCGTTAATTTCACACTCTATTATATAATCATAATCTGCTTCTCTTGTAAATACTAAATTGTCGTGTTTATGTTTGTCAAATTTAACGCTTGTTACTATTCAGTGTCGCCATATTTTAAAAACAAATTTAGGTCGCCAGCAGTATATTAACTAATATTCAGGAAAACAACTTAAAGACACCTTTTACAAAAGCAAATTAGGCTAGTCATTATACCGTGCAAATAGTAGCAGTTAATCACTCGGGAATTTCCTACCTGCATTCCAGACGGGATGAAATGATACGGGTCATCCTTCCAAGGTAAGGTGTCGAGTAAAACAATCGTTAAAAACTCCGTCTTTTGAAAATATGGAATTACTTACAGACGCTAGTTCAACCGTAATTAGTAATGACTATCGTTAATTTCACACTCTATTATATAATCATAATCTGATTTTCTTGTAAATACTAAATTGTCGTGTTTAAGTATGTCAAATTTCACGCTTGTTACCAGCAGTATATTAACAAAAATTCAGGAAATCAACTTAAAGACACCTTTTACAAAAGCAAATAAGGCTAGTCATTATACCGTGCAAATAGTAGCAGTTAATCACTCGGGAATTTCCTACCTGCATACCAGACGAGATGAAATAATACGGGACATCCTTACAAGGTAAGGTGTCGAGTAAAACAATCGTTAAAAACTCCGTCTTTTGAAAATATAGAATTACTTATAGACGCTAGTTCAACCGTAATTAGTAATGACTATCGTTAATTTCACACTCTATTATATAATCATAATCTGATTTTCTTGTAAATACTAAATTATCGTGTTTATGTTTGTCAAATTTAACGCTTGTTACTATTCAGTGTCGCCATATTTTAAAAACGAAAGTAGGTCACCACTATTATATTAACCAAAATTCAGGAAATCAACTTAAAGACACCTTTTACAAAAGCAAATAAGGCTAGTCATTATACCGTTCAAATAGTAGCAGTTAATCACTCGGGAATTTCCTAGCTGCATACCAGACGGGATGAAATGATACGGGTCATCCTTCCAAGGTAAGGTGTCGAGTAAAACAATCGTTAAAAACTCCGTCTTTTGAAAATATAGTATAAGTTATAGACGCTCGTTCAACCGTAATTAGTAACGACTATCGTTAATTTCACACTCTATTATATAATCATAATCTGATTTTCTTGTAAATACTAAATTGTCGTGTTTAAGTTTGTCAAATTTCACGCTTGTTACTATTCAGTGTCGCCATATTTTAAAAACGAAAGTAAGTCACCAGCAGTATATTAACCAAAATTCAGGAAATCAACTTAAAGACACCTTTTACAAAAGCAAATAAGGCTAGTAATTATACCGTTCAAATAGTAGCAGTTAATCACTCGGGAATTTCCTAGCTGCACACCAGACGGGATGAAATGATACGGGTCATACTTCCAAGGTAAGGTGTCGAGTAAAACAATCGTTAAAAACTCCGTCTTTTGAAAATATAGTATAAGTTATAGACGCTCGTTCAACCGTAATTAGTAACGACTATCGTTAATTTCACACTCTATTATATAATCATAATCTGATTTTCTTGTAAATACTAAATTGTCGTGTTTAAGTTTGTCAAATTTCACGCTTGTTACTATTCAGTGTCGCCATATTTTAAAAACGAAAGTAAGTCACCAGCAGTATATTAACCAAAATTCAGGAAATCAACTTAAAGACACCTTTTACAAAAGCAAATAAGGCTAGTAATTATACCGTTCAAATAGTAGCAGTTAATCACTCGGGAATTTCCTAGCTGCATACCAGACGGGATGAAATGATACGGGTCATCCTTCCAAGGTAAGGTGTCGAGTAAAACAATCGTTAAAAACTCCGTTTTTTGAAAATATGGAATTACTTACAGACGCTAGTTCAACCGTAATTAGTAATGACTATCGTTAATTTCACACTCTATTATATAATCATAATCTGATTTTCTTGTAAATACTAAATTGTCGTGTTTAAGTTTGTCAAATTTCACGCTTGTTACTATTCAGTGTCGCCATATTTTAAAAACGAAAGTAAGTCACCAGCAGTATATTACCCAAAGTTCAGGAAAACCACTTGAAAACACCTGTTACAAAAGCAAATTAGGCTAGTCTTTATACCGTGCAAATAGTAGCATTTAATCACTCGGGAATTTCCTAGCTGCATACCAAACGAGATGAAATAATACGGGACATCCTTCCAAGGTAAGGTGTCGAGTAAAACAATCGTTAAAAACTCCCTCTTTTGAAAACAAAGAATGACGTATAGACGCTAGTTCACCGTAATTAGTAATGACTATCGTTAATTTCACACTCTATTATATAATCATAATCTGCTTCTCTTGTAAATACTAAATTGTCGTGTTTATGTTTGTCAAATTTCACGCTTGTTACTATTCAGTGTCGCCATATTTTAAAAACAAATTTAGGTCACCAGCAGTATATTAACTAATATTCAGGAAAACAACTTAAAGACACCTTTTACAAAAGCAAATTAGGCTAGTCATTATACCGTGCAAATAGTAGCAGTTAATCACTCGGGAATTTCCTAGCTGCATACCAGACGGGATGAAATGATACGGGTCATCCTTCCAAGGTAAGGTGTCGAGTAAAACAATCGTTAAAAACTCCGTCTTTTGAAAATATGGAATTACTTACAGACGCTAGTTCAACCGTAATTAGTAATGACTATCGTTAATTTCACACTCTATTATATAATCATAATCTGCTTCTCTTGTAAATACTAAATTGTCGTGTTTATGTTTGTCAAATTTCACGCTTGTTACTATTCAGTGTCGCCATATTTTAAAAACAAATTTAGGTCACCAGCAGTATATTAACTAATATTCAGGAAAACAACTTAAAGACACCTTTTACAAAAGCAAATTAGGCTAGTCATTATACCGTGCAAATAGTAGCAGTTAATCACTCGGGAATTTCCTACCTGCATACCAGACGAGATGAAATAATACGGGACATCCTTACAAGGTAAGGTGTCGAGTAAAACAATCGTTAAAAACTCCGTCTTTTGAAAATATAGAATTACTTATAGACGCTAGTTCAACCGTAATTAGTAATGACTATCGTTAATTTCACACTCTATTATATAATCATAATCTGATTTTCTTGTAAATACTAAATTGTCGTGTTTAAGTATGTCAAATTTCACGCTTGTTACCAGCAGTATATTAACAAAAATTCAGGAAATCAACTTAAAGACACCTTTTACAAAAGCAAATAAGGCTAGTCATTATACCGTGCAAATAGTAGCAGTTAATCACTCGGGAATTTCCTACCTGCATACCAGACGAGATGAAATAATACGGGACATCCTTCAAGGTAAGGTGTCGAGTAAAACAATCGTTAAAAACTCCGTCTTTTGAAAACAAAGAATGACGTATAGACGCTAGTTCACCGTAATTAGTAATGACTATCGTTAATTTCACACTCTATTATATAAACATTATCTGCTTCTCTTGTAAATACTAAATTGTCGTGTTTATGTTTGTCAAATTTAACGCTTGTTACTATTCAGTGTCGCCATATTTTAAAAACAAATTTAGGTCGCCAGCAGTATATTAACTAATATTCAGGAAAACAACTTAAAGACACCTTTTACAAAAGCAAATTAGGCTAGTCATTATACCGTGCAAATAGTAGCAGTTAATCACTCGGGAATTTCCTAGCTGCATACCAGACGGGATGAAATGATACGGGTCATCCTTCCAAGGTAAGGTGTCGAGTAAAACAATCGTTAAAAACTCCGTCTTTTGAAAATATAGTATAAGTTATAGACGCTCGTTCAACCGTAATTAGTAACGACTATCGTTAATTTCACACTCTATTATATAATCATAATCTGATTTTCTTGTAAATACTAAATTGTCGTGTTTAAGTTTGTCAAATTTCACGCTTGTTACTATTCAGTGTCGCCATATTTTAAAAACGAAAGTAGGTCACCAGCAGTATATTAACCAAAATTCAGGAAATCAACTTAAAGACACCTTTTACAAAAGCAAATAAGGCTAGTCATTATACCGTTCAAATAGTAGCAGTTAATCACTCGGGAATTTCCTAGCTGCATACCAGACGAGATGAAATAATACGGGACATCCTTCCAAGGTAAGGTGTCGAGTAAAACAATCGTTAAAAACTCCGTCTTTTGAAAATATAGAATTACTTATAGACGCTAGTTCAACCGTAATTAGTAATGACTATCGTTAATTTCACACTCTATTATATAATCATAATCTGATTTTCTTGTAAATACTAAATTGTCGTGTTTAAGTTTGTCAAATTTCACGCTTGTTACTACTCAGTGTCGCCATATTTTAAAAACAAAAGTAGGTCACCAGCAGTATATTAACCAAAATTCAGGAAATCAACTTAAAGACACCTTTTACAAAAGCAAATAAGGCTAGTCATTATACCGTGCAAATAGTAGCAGTTAAGCACTCGGGAATTTCCTACCTGCATACCAGACGAAATGAAATAATACGGGACATCCTTCCAAGGTAAGTTGTCGAGTAAAACAATCGTTAAAAACTCCCTCTTTTGAAAATAAAGAATGACGTATAGACGCTAGTTCACCGTAATTAGTAATGACTATCGTTAATTTCACACTCTATTATATAATCATAATCTGCTTTTCTTGTAAATACTAAATTGTCGTGTTTAAGTTTGTCAAATTTCACGCTTGTTACTATTCAGTGTCGCCATATTTTAAAAACGAAAGTAAGTCACCAGCAGTATATTAACTAATATTCAGGAAAACAACTTAAAGACACCTTTTACAAAAGCAAATTAGGCTAGTCATTATACCGTGCAAATAGTAGCAGTTAATCACTCGGGAATTTCCTAGCTGCATACCAGACGGGATGAAATGATACGGGTCATCCTTCCAAGGTAAGGTGTCGAGTAAAACAATCGTTAAAAACTCCGTCTTTTGAAAATATGGAATTACTTATAGACGCTAGTTCAACCGTAATTAGTAATGACTATCGTTAATTTCACACTCTATTATATAATCATAATCTGATTTTCTTGTAAATACTAAATTGTCGTGTTTAAGTATGTCAAATTTCACGCTTGTTACCAGCAGTATATTAACAAAAATTCAGGAAATCAACTTAAAGACACCTTTTACAAAAGCAAATAAGGCTAGTCATTATACCGTGCAAATAGTAGCAGTTAATCACTCGGGAATTTCCTACCTGCATACCAGACGAGATGAAATAATACGGGACATCCTTCCAAGGTAAGGTGTCGAGTAAAACAATCGTTAAAAACTCCGTCTTTTGAAAATATGGAATTACTTTTAAACGCTAGTTCAACCGTAATTAGTAATGACTATCGTTAATTTCACACTCTATTATATACTCATAATCTGATTTTCTTGTAAATACTAAATTGTCGTGTTTAAGTTTGTCAAATTTCACGCTTGTTACTATTCAGTGTCGCCATATTTTAAAAACGAAAGTAGGTCACCAGCAGTATATTAACAAAAATTCAGGAAAACAACTTAAAGACACCTTTTACAAAAGCAAATAAGGCTAGTCATTATACCGTGCAAATAGTAGCAGTTAATCACTCGGGAATTTCCTACCTGCATACCAGACGAGATGAAATAATACGGGACATCCTTCCAAGGTAAGGTGTCGAGTAAAACAATCGTTAAAAACTCCGTCTTTTGAAAATATAGAATTACTTATAGACGCTAGTTCAACCGTAATTAGTAATGACTATCGTTAATTTCACACTCTATTATATAATCATAATCTGATTTTCTTGTAAATACTAAATTGTCGTGTTTAAGTTTGTCAAATTTCACGCTTGTTACTATTCAGTGTCGCCATATTTTAAAAACAAATTTAGGTCACCAGCAGTATATTAACTAATATTCAGGAAAACAACTTAAAGACACCTTTTACAAAAGCAAATTAGGCTAGTCATTATACCGTGCAAATAGTAGCAGTTAATCACTCGGGAATTTCCTACCTGCATACCAGACGAGATGAAATAATACGGGACATCCTTCCAAGGTAAGGTGTCGAGTAAAACAATCGTTAAAAACTCCCTCTTTTGAAAACAAAGAATGACGTATAGACGCTAGTTCACCGTAATTAGTAATGACTATCGTTAATTTCACACTCTATTATATAATCATAATCTGCTTCTCTTGTAAATACTAAATTGTCGTGTTTATGTTTGTCAAATTTCACGCTTGTTACTATTCAGTGTCGCCATATTTTAAAAACAAATTTAGGTCGCCAGCAGTATATTAACTAATATTCAGGAAAACAACTTAAAGACACCTTTTACAAAAGCAAATTAGGCTAGTCATTATACCGTGCAAATAGTAGCAGTTAATCACTCGGGAATTTCCTACCTGCATTCCAGACGGGATGAAATGATACGGGTCATCCTTCCAAGGTAAGGTGTCGAGTAAAACAATCGTTAAAAACTCCGTCTTTTGAAAATAAAGAATGACGTATAGACGCTAGTTCACCGTAATTAGTAATGACTATCGTTAATTTCACACTCTATTATATAATCATAATCTGATTTTCTTGTAAATACTAAATTATCGTGTTTATGTTTGTCAAATTTAACGCTTGTTACTATTCAGTGTCGTCATATTTTAAAAACGAATTTAGGTCGCCAGCAGTATATTAACCAAAATTTAGGAAATCAACTTAAAGACACCTTTTACAAAAGCAAATAAGGCTGGTCATTATACCGTGCAAATAGAAGCAGTTAAGCACTCGGGAATGTCCTTCCTGCATACCAGACGAGATGAAATAATGCGGGACATCCTTCCAAGGTAAGGTGTCGAGTAAAACAATCGTTAAAAACTCCGTCTTTTGAAAATATAGAATTACTTATAGACGCTAGTTCAACCGTAATTAGTAATGACTATCGTTAATTTCACACTCTATTATATAATCATAATCTGCTTTTCTTGTAAATACTAAATTGTCGTGTTTAAGTTTGTCAAATTTCACGCTTGTTACTATTCAGTGTCGCCATATTTTAAAAACGAAAGTAGGTCACCAGTATTATATTAACCAAAATTCAGGAAATCAACTTAAAGACACCTTTTACAAAAGCAAATAAGGCTAGTCATTATACCGTGCAAATAGAAGCAGTTAAGCACTCGGGAATTTCCTAGCTGCATACCAGACGGGATGAAATGATACGGGTCATCCTTCCAAGGTAAGGTGTCGAGTAAAACAATCGTTAAAAACTCCGTCTTTTGAAAATAAAGAATGACGTATAGACGCTAGTTCACCGTAATTAGTAATGACTATCGTTAATTTCACACTCTATTATATAATCATAATCTGCTTTTCTTGTAAATACTAAATTGTCGTGTTTAAGTTTGTCAAATTTCACGCTTGTTACTACTCAGTGTCGCCATATTTTAAAAACAAAAGTAGGTCACCAGCAGTATATTAACCAAAATTCAGGAAATCAACTTAAAGACACCTTTTACAAAAGCAAATAAGGCTAGTCATTATACCGTGCAAATAGAAGCAGTTAAGCACTCGGGAATTTCCTAGCTGCATACCAGACGGGATGAAATGATACGGGTCATCCTTCCAAGGTAAGGTGTCGAGTAAAACAATCGTTAAAAACTCCGTCTTTTGAAAATATAGAATTACTTATAGACGCTAGTTCAACCGTAATTAGTAATGACTATCGTTAATTTCACACTCTATTATATAATCATAATCTGCTTTTCTTGTAAATACTAAATTGTCGTGTTTAAGTTTGTCAAATTTCACGCTTGTTACTACTCAGTGTCGCCATATTTTAAAAACAAAAGTAGGTCACCAGCAGTATATTAACCAAAATTCAGGAAATCAACTTAAAGACACCTTTTACAAAAGCAAATAAGGCTAGTCATTATGCCGTTCAAATAGTAGCAGTTAATCACTCGGGAATTTCCTAGCTGCATACCAGACGGGATGAAATGATACGGGTCATCCTTCCAAGGTAAGGTGTCGAGTAAAACAATCGTTAAAAACTCCGTCTTTTGAAAATATAGAATTACTTATAGACGCTAGTTCAACCGTAATTAGTAATGACTATCGTTAATTTCACACTCTATTATATAATCATAATCTGATTTTCTTGTAAATACTAAATTATCGTGTTTAAGTTTGTCAAATTTCACGCTTGTTACTACTCAGTGTCGCCATATTTTAAAAACAAAAGTAGGTCACCAGCAGTATATTAACCAAAATTCAGGAAATCAACTTAAAGACACCTTTTACAAAAGCAAATAAGGCTAGTCATTATACCGTGCAAATAGTAGCAGTTAAGCACTCGGGAATTTCCTACCTGCATACCAGACGAAATGAAATAATACGGGACATCCTTCCAAGGTAAGTTGTCGAGTAAAACAATCGTTAAAAACTCCCTCTTTTGAAAATAAAGAATGACGTATAGACGCTAGTTCAACCGTAATTAGTAATGACTATCGTTAATTTCACACTCTATTATATACTCATAATCTGATTTTCTTGTAAATACTAAATTGTCGTGTTTAAGTTTGTCAAATTTCACGCTTGTTACTATTCAGTGTCGCCATATTTTAAAAACGAAAGTAAGTCACCAGCAGTATATTAACCAAAATTCAGGAAATCAACTTAAAGACACCTTTTACAAAAGCAAATAAGGCTAGTCATTATACCGTTCAAATAGTAGCAGTTAATCACTCGGGAATTTCCTAGCTGCATACCAGACGGGATGAAATGATACGGGTCATCCTTCCAAGGTAAGGTGTCGAGTAAATCAATCGTTAAAAACTCCGTCTTTTGAAAATATGGAATTACTTACAGACGCTAGTTCAACCGTAATTAGTAATGACTATCGTTAATTTCACACTCTATTATATAATCATAATCTGATTTTCTTGTAAATACTAAATTGTCGTGTTTAAGTATGTCAAATTTCACGCTTGTTACTATTCAGTGTCGCCATATTTTAAAAACGAAAGTAAGTCACCAGCAGTATATTAACCAAAATTTAGGAAAATAACTTAAAGACACCTGTTACAAAAGCAAATTAGGCTAGTCATTATACCGTGCAAATAGAAGCAGTTAAGCACTCGGGAATGTCCTTCCTGCATACCAGACGAGATGAAATAATACGGGACATCCTTCCAAGGTAAGGTGTCGAGTAAAACAATCGTTAAAAACTCCGTCTTTTGAAAATATAGAATTACTTATAGACGCTAGTTCAACCGTAATTAGTAATGACTATCGTTAATTTCACACTCTATTATATAATCACAATCTGATTTTCTTGTAAATACTAAATTGTCGTGTTTAAGTTTGTCAAATTTCACGCTTGTTACTATTCAGTGTCGCCATATTTTAAAAACGAAAGTAAGTCACCAGCAGTATATTAACCAAAATTCAGGAAATCAACTTAAAGACACCTTTTACAAAAGCAAATAAGGCTAGTCATTATACCGTGCAAATAGAAGCAGTTAAGCACTCGGGAATGTCCTTCCTGCATACCAGACGGGATGAAATGATACGGGACATCCTTCCAAGGTAAGTTGTCGAGTAAAACAATCGTTAAAAACTCCCTCTTTTGAAAATAAAGAATGACGTATAGACGCTCGTTCAACCGTAATTAGTAACGACTATCGTTAATTTCACACTCTATTATATAATCATAATCTGATTTTCTTGTAAATACTAAATTGTCGTGTTTATGTTTGTCAAATTTCACGCTTGTTACTATTCAGTGTCGCCATATTTTAAAAACAAATTTAGGTCGCCAGCAGTATATTAACTAATATTCAGGAAAACAACTTAAAGACACCTTTTACAAAAGCAAATTAGGCTAGTCATTATACCGTGCAAATAGTAGCAGTTAATCACTCGGGAATTTCCTAGCTGCATACCAGACGGGATGAAATGATACGGGTCATCCTTCCAAGGTAAGGTGTCGAGTAAAACAATCGTTAAAAACTCCGTCTTTTGAAAATATAGAATTACTTATAGACGCTAGTTCAACCGTAATTAGTAATGACTATCGTTAATTTCACACTCTATTATATAATCATAATCTGCTTTTCTTGTAAATACTAAATTGTCGTGTTTAAGTTTGTCAAATTTCACGCTTGTTACTACTCAGTGTCGCCATATTTTAAAAACAAAAGTAGGTCACCAGCAGTATATTAACCAAAATTCAGGAAATCAACTTAAAGACACCTTTTACAAAAGCAAATAAGGCTAGTCATTATGCCGTTCAAATAGTAGCAGTTAATCACTCGGGAATTTCCTAGCTGCATACCAGACGGGATGAAATGATACGGGTCATCCTTCCAAGGTAAGGTGTCGAGTAAAACAATCGTTAAAAACTCCGTCTTTTGAAAATATAGTATAAGTTATAGACGCTCGTTCAACCGTAATTAGTAACGACTATCGTTAATTTCACACTCTATTATATAATCATAATCTGATTTTCTTGTAAATACTAAATTGTCGTGTTTAAGTTTGTCAAATTTCACGCTTGTTACTATTCAGTGTCGCCATATTTTAAAAACGAAAGTAAGTCACCAGCAGTATATTAACCAAAATTCAGGAAATCAACTTAAAGACACCTTTTACAAAAGCAAATAAGGCTAGTAATTATACCGTTCAAATAGTAGCAGTTAATCACTCGGGAATTTCCTAGCTGCATACCAGACGGGATGAAATGATACGGGTCATACTTCCAAGGTAAGGTGTCGAGTAAAACAATCGTTAAAAACTCCGTCTTTTGAAAATATAGAATTACTTATAGACGCTAGTTCAACCGTAATTAGTAATGACTATCGTTAATTTCACACTCTATTATATAATCATAATCTGATTTTCTTGTAAATACTAAATTGTCGTGTTTAAGTTTGTCAAATTTCACGCTTGTTACTATTCAGTGTCGCCATATTTTAAAAACGAAAGTAAGTCACCAGCAGTATATTACCCAAAGTTCAGGAAAACCACTTGAAAACACCTGTTACAAAAGCAAATTAGGCTAGTCATTATACCGTGCAAATAGTAGCATTTAATCACTCGGGAATTTCCTAGCTGCATACCAAACGAGATGAAATAATACGGGACATCCTTCCAAGGTAAGGTGTCGAGTAAAACAATCGTTAAAAACTCCCTCTTTTGAAAACAAAGAATGACGTATAGACGCTAGTTCACCGTAATTAGTAATGACTATCGTTAATTTCACACTCTATTATATAATCATAATCTGCTTCTCTTGTAAATACTAAATTGTCGTGTTTATGTTTGTCAAATTTCACGCTTGTTACTATTCAGTGTCGCCATATTTTAAAAACAAATTTAGGTCACCAGCAGTATATTAACTAATATTCAGGAAAACAACTTAAAGACACCTTTTACAAAAGCAAATTAGGCTAGTCATTATACCGTGCAAATAGTAGCAGTTAATCACTCGGGAATTTCCTAGCTGCATACCAGACGGGATGAAATGATACGGGTCATCCTTCCAAGGTAAGGTGTCGAGTAAAACAATCGTTAAAAACTCCGTCTTTTGAAAATATGGAATTACTTACAGACGCTAGTTCAACCGTAATTAGTAATGACTATCGTTAATTTCACACTCTATTATATAATCATAATCTGCTTCTCTTGTAAATACTAAATTGTCGTGTTTATGTTTGTCAAATTTCACGCTTGTTACTATTCAGTGTCGCCATATTTTAAAAACAAATTTAGGTCACCAGCAGTATATTAACTAATATTCAGGAAAACAACTTAAAGACACCTTTTACAAAAGCAAATTAGGCTAGTCATTATACCGTGCAAATAGTAGCAGTTAATCACTCGGGAATTTCCTACCTGCATACCAGACGAGATGAAATAATACGGGACATCCTTACAAGGTAAGGTGTCGAGTAAAACAATCGTTAAAAACTCCGTCTTTTGAAAATATAGAATTACTTATAGACGCTAGTTCAACCGTAATTAGTAATGACTATCGTTAATTTCACACTCTATTATATAATCATAATCTGATTTTCTTGTAAATACTAAATTGTCGTGTTTAAGTATGTCAAATTTCACGCTTGTTACCAGCAGTATATTAACAAAAATTCAGGAAATCAACTTAAAGACACCTTTTACAAAAGCAAATAAGGCTAGTCATTATACCGTGCAAATAGTAGCAGTTAATCACTCGGGAATTTCCTACCTGCATACCAGACGAGATGAAATAATACGGGACATCCTTCAAGGTAAGGTGTCGAGTAAAACAATCGTTAAAAACTCCGTCTTTTGAAAACAAAGAATGACGTATAGACGCTAGTTCACCGTAATTAGTAATGACTATCGTTAATTTCACACTCTATTATATAATCATAATCTGCTTCTCTTGTAAATACTAAATTGTCGTGTTTATGTTTGTCAAATTTCACGCTTGTTACTATTCAGTGTCGCCATATTTTAAAAACAAATTTAGGTCACCAGCAGTATATTAACTAATATTCAGGAAAACAACTTAAAGACACCTTTTACAAAAGCAAATTAGGCTAGTCATTATACCGTGCAAATAGTAGCAGTTAATCACTCGGGAATTTCCTACCTGCATTCCAGACGGGATGAAATGATACGGGTCATCCTTCCAAGGTAAGGTGTCGAGTAAAACAATCGTTAAAAACTCCCTCTTTTGAAAACAAAGAATGACGTATAGACGCTAGTTCACCGTAATTAGTAATGACTATCGTTAATTTCACACTCTATTATATAATCATAATCTGCTTCTCTTGTAAATACTAAATTGTCGTGTTTATGTTTGTCAAATTTCACGCTTGTTACTATTCAGTGTCGCCATATTTTAAAAACAAATTTAGGTCGCCAGCAGTGTATTAACTAATATTCAGGAAAACAACTTAAAGACACCTTTTACAAAAGCAAATTAGGCTAGTCATTATACCGTGCAAATAGTAGCAGTTAATCACTCGGGAATTTCCTAGCTGCATACCAGACGAGATGAAATAATACGGGACATCCTTCCAAGGTAAGGTGTCGAGTAAAACAATCGTTAAAAACTCCGTCTTTTGAAAATATGGAATTACTTACAGACGCTAGTTCAACCGTAATTAGTAATGACTATCGTTAATTTCACACTCTATTATATAATCATAATCTGCTTCTCTTGTAAATACTAAATTGTCGTGTTTATGTTTGTCAAATTTCACGCTTGTTACTATTCAGTGTCGCCATATTTTAAAAACAAATTTAGGTCACCAGCAGTATATTAACTAATATTCAGGAAAACAACTTAAAGACACCTTTTACAAAAGCAAATTAGGCTAGTCATTATACCGTGCAAATAGTAGCAGTTAATCACTCGGGAATTTCCTACCTGCATACCAGACGAGATGAAATAATACGGGACATCCTTCCAAGGTAAGGTGTCGAGTAAAACAATCGTTAAAAACTCCCTCTTTTGAAAACAAAGAATGACGTATAGACGCTAGTTCACCGTAATTAGTAATGACTATCGTTAATTTCACACTCTATTATATCATCGTAATCTGCTTCTCTTGTATATACTAAATTGTCGTGTTTATGTTTGTCAAATTTCACGCTTGTTACTATTCAGTGATTAACTGCTACTATTTGAACGGCATAATGACTAGCCTTATTTGCTTTTGTAAAAGGTGTCTTTAAGTTGATTTCCTGAATTTTGGTTAATATACTGCTGGTGACTTACTTTCGTTTTTAAAATATGGCGACACTGAATAGTAACAAGCGTGAAATTTGACAAACTTAAACACGACAATTTAGTATTTACAAGAAAATCAGATTATGATTATATAATAGAGTGTGAAATTAACGATAGTCATTACTAATTACGGTTGAACTAGCGTCTATAAGTAATTCTATATTTTCAAAAGACGGAGTTTTTAACGATTGTTTTACTCGACACCTTACCTTGGAAGGATGACCCGTATCATTTCATCCCGTCTGGTATGCAGGTAGGAAATTCCCGAGTGATTAACTGCTACTATTTGAACGGTATAATGACTAGCCTTATTTGCTTTTGTAAAAGGTGTCTTTAAGTTGATTTCCTGAATTTTGGTTAATATACTGCTGGTGACTTACTTTCGTTTTTAAAATATGGCGACACTGAATAGTAACAAGCGTGAAATTTGACAAACTTAAACACGACAATTTAGTATTTACAAGAAAATCAGATTGTGATTATATAATAGAGTGTGAAATTAACGATAGTCATTACTAATTACGGTTGAACTAGCGTCTATAAGTAATTCTATATTTTCAAAAGACGGAGTTTTTAACGATTGTTTTACTCGACACCTTACCTTGGAAGGATGACCCGTATCATTTCATCCCGTCTGGTATGCAGGTAGGAAATTCCCGAGTGATTAACTGCTACTATTTGAACGGTATAATGACTAGCCTTATTTGCTTTTGTAAAAGGTGTCTTTAAGTTGATTTCCTGAATTTTGGTTAATATACTGCTGGTGACTTACTTTCGTTTTTAAAATATGGCGACACTGAATAGTAACAAGCGTGAAATTTGACAAACTTAAACACGACAATTTAGTATTTACAAGAAAATCAGATTATGATTATATAATAGAGTGTGAAATTAACGATAGTCATTACTAATTACGGTTGAACTAGCGTCTATAAGTAATTCTATATTTTCAAAAGACGGAGTTTTTAACGATTGTTTTACTCGACACCTTACCTTGGAAGGATGACCCGTATCATTTCATCCCGTCTGGTATGCAGGTAGGAAATTCCCGAGTGATTAACTGCTACTATTTGAACGGTATAATGACAAGCCTTATTTGCTTTTGTAACAGGTGTTTTCAAGTGGTTTTCCTGAACTTTGGGTAATATACTGCTGGTGACTTACTTTCGTTTTTAAAATATGGCGACACTGAATAGTAACAAGCGTGAAATTTGACAAACTTAAACACGACAATTTAGTATTTACAAGAAAATCAGATTATGATTATATAATAGAGTGTGAAATTAACGATAGTCATTACTAATTACGGTTGAACTAGCGTCTATAAGTAATTCTATATTTTCAAAAGACGGAGTTTTTAACGATTGTTTTACTCGACACCTTACCTTGGAAGGATGACCCGTATCATTTCATCCCGTCTGGTATGCAGGTAGGAAATTCCCGAGTGATTAACTGCTACTATTTGAACGGTATAATGACTAGCCTTATTTGCTTTTGTAAAAGGTGTCTTTAAGTTGATTTCCTGAATTTTGGTTAATATACTGCTGGTGACTTACTTTCGTTTTTAAAATATGGCGACACTGAATAGTAACAAGCGTGAAATTTGACAAACTTAAACACGACAATTTAGTATTTACAAGAAAATCAGATTATGATTATATAATAGAGTGTGAAATTAACGATAGTCATTACTAATTACGGTTGAACTAGCGTCTATAAGTAATTCTATATTTTCAAAAGACGGAGTTTTTAACGATTGTTTTACTCGACACCTTACCTTGGAAGGATGACCCGTATCATTTCATCCCGTCTGGTATGCAGGTAGGAAATTCCCGAGTGATTAACTGCTACTATTTGAACGGTATAATGACAAGCCTTATTTGCTTTTGTAACAGGTGTTTTCAAGTGGTTTTCCTGAACTTTGGGTAATATACTGCTGGTGACTTACTTTCGTTTTTAAAATATGGCGACACTGAATAGTAACAAGCGTGAAATTTGACAAACTTAAACACGACAATTTAGTATTTACAAGAAAATCAGATTGTGATTATATAATAGAGTGTGAAATTAACGATAGTCATTACTAATTACGGTTGAACTAGCGTCTATAAGTAATTCTATATTTTCAAAAGACGGAGTTTTTAACGATTGTTTTACTCGACACCTTACCTTGGAAGGATGACCCGTATCATTTCATCCCGTCTGGTATGCAGGTAGGAAATTCCCGAGTGATTAACTGCTACTATTTGAACGGTATAATGACTAGCCTTATTTGCTTTTGTAAAAGGTGTCTTTAAGTTGATTTCCTGAATTTTGGTTAATATACTGCTGGTGACTTACTTTCGTTTTTAAAATATGGCGACACTGAATAGTAACAAGCGTGAAATTTGACAAACTTAAACACGACAATTTAGTATTTACAAGAAAATCAGATTATGATTATATAATAGAGTGTGAAATTAACGATAGTCATTACTAATTACGGTTGAACTAGCGTCTATAAGTAATTCTATATTTTCAAAAGACGGAGTTTTTAACGATTGTTTTACTCGACACCTTACCTTGGAAGGATGACCCGTATCATTTCATCCCGTCTGGTATGCAGGTAGGAAATTCCCGAGTGATTAACTGCTACTATTTGAACGGTATAATGACTAGCCTAATTTGCTTTTGTAACAGGTGTTTTTAAGTTATTTTCCGGAACTTTGGGTAATATACTGCTGGTGACTTACTTTCGTTTTTAAAATATGGCGACACTGAATAGTAACAAGCGTGAAATTTGACAAACTTAAACACGACAATTTAGTATTTACAAGAAAATCAGATTATGATTATATAATAGAGTGTGAAATTAACGATAGTCATTACTAATTACGGTTGAACTAGCGTCTATAAGTAATTCTATATTTTCAAAAGACGGAGTTTTTAACGATTGTTTTACTCGACACCTTACCTTGGAAGGATGACCCGTATCATTTCATCCCGTCTGGTATGCAGGTAGGAAATTCCCGAGTGATTAACTGCTACTATTTGAACGGTATAATGACTAGCCTTATTTGCTTTTGTAAAAGGTGTCTTTAAGTTGATTTCCTGAATTTTGGTTAATATACTGCTGGTGACTTACTTTCGTTTTTAAAATATGGCGACACTGAATAGTAACAAGCGTGAAATTTGACAAACTTAAACACGACAATTTAGTATTTACAAGAAAATCAGATTATGATTATATAATAGAGTGTGAAATTAACGATAGTCATTACTAATTACGGTTGAACTAGCGTCTATAAGTAATTCTATATTTTCAAAAGACGGAGTTTTTAACGATTGTTTTACTCGACACCTTACCTTGGAAGGATGACCCGTATCATTTCATCCCGTCTGGTATGCAGGTAGGAAATTCCCGAGTGATTAACTGCTACTATTTGAACGGTATAATGACTAGCCTTATTTGCTTTTGTAAAAGGTGTCTTTAAGTTGATTTCCTGAATTTTGGTTAATATACTGCTGGTGACTTACTTTCGTTTTTAAAATATGGCGACACTGAATAGTAACAAGCGTGAAATTTGACAAACTTAAACACGACAATTTAGTATTTACAAGAAAATCAGATTATGATTATATAATAGAGTGTGAAATTAACGATAGTCATTACTAATTACGGTTGAACTAGCGTCTATAAGTAATTCTATATTTTCAAAAGACGGAGTTTTTAACGATTGTTTTACTCGACACCTTACCTTGGAAGGATGACCCGTATCATTTCATCCCGTCTGGTATGCAGGTAGGAAATTCCCGAGTGATTAACTGCTACTATTTGAACGGTATAATGACTAGCCTTATTTGCTTTTGTAAAAGGTGTCTTTAAGTTGATTTCCTGAATTTTGGTTAATATACTGCTGGTGACTTACTTTCGTTTTTAAAATATGGCGACACTGAATAGTAACAAGCGTGAAATTTGACAAACTTAAACACGACAATTTAGTATTTACAAGAAAATCAGATTATGATTATATAATAGAGTGTGAAATTAACGATAGTCATTACTAATTACGGTTGAACTAGCGTCTATAAGTAATTCTATATTTTCAAAAGACGGAGTTTTTAACGATTGTTTTACTCGACACCTTACCTTGGAAGGATGACCCGTATCATTTCATCCCGTCTGGTATGCAGGTAGGAAATTCCCGAGTGATTAACTGCTACTATTTGAACGGTATAATGACTAGCCTTATTTGCTTTTGTAAAAGGTGTCTTTAAGTTGATTTCCTGAATTTTGGTTAATATACTGCTGGTGACTTACTTTCGTTTTTAAAATATGGCGACACTGAATAGTAACAAGCGTGAAATTTGACAAACTTAAACACGACAATTTAGTATTTACAAGAAAATCAGATTATGATTATATAATAGAGTGTGAAATTAACGATAGTCATTACTAATTACGGTTGAACTAGCGTCTATAAGTAATTCTATATTTTCAAAAGACGGAGTTTTTAACGATTGTTTTACTCGACACCTTACCTTGGAAGGATGACCCGTATCATTTCATCCCGTCTGGTATGCAGGTAGGAAATTCCCGAGTGATTAACTGCTACTATTTGAACGGTATAATGACTAGCCTTATTTGCTTTTGTAAAAGGTGTCTTTAAGTTGATTTCCTGAATTTTGGTTAATATACTGCTGGTGACTTACTTTCGTTTTTAAAATATGGCGACACTGAATAGTAACAAGCGTGAAATTTGACAAACTTAAACACGACAATTTAGTATTTACAAGAAAATCAGATTATGATTATATAATAGAGTGTGAAATTAACGATAGTCATTACTAATTACGGTTGAACTAGCGTCTATAAGTAATTCTATATTTTCAAAAGACGGAGTTTTTAACGATTGTTTTACTCGACACCTTACCTTGGAAGGATGACCCGTATCATTTCATCCCGTCTGGTATGCAGGTAGGAAATTCCCGAGTGATTAACTGCTACTATTTGAACGGTATAATGACAAGCCTTATTTGCTTTTGTAACAGGTGTTTTCAAGTGGTTTTCCTGAACTTTGGGTAATATACTGCTGGTGACTTACTTTCGTTTTTAAAATATGGCGACACTGAATAGTAACAAGCGTGAAATTTGACAAACTTAAACACGACAATTTAGTATTTACAAGAAAATCAGATTATGATTATATAATAGAGTGTGAAATTAACGATAGTCATTACTAATTACGGTTGAACTAGCGTCTATAAGTAATTCTATATTTTCAAAAGACGGAGTTTTTAACGATTGTTTTACTCGACACCTTACCTTGGAAGGATGACCCGTATCATTTCATCCCGTCTGGTATGCAGGTAGGAAATTCCCGAGTGATTAACTGCTACTATTTGAACGGTATAATGACTAGCCTTATTTGCTTTTGTAAAAGGTGTCTTTAAGTTGATTTCCTGAATTTTGGTTAATATACTGCTGGTGACTTACTTTCGTTTTTAAAATATGGCGACACTGAATAGTAACAAGCGTGAAATTTGACAAACTTAAACACGACAATTTAGTATTTACAAGAAAATCAGATTATGATTATATAATAGAGTGTGAAATTAACGATAGTCATTACTAATTACGGTTGAACTAGCGTCTATAAGTAATTCTATATTTTCAAAAGACGGAGTTTTTAACGATTGTTTTACTCGACACCTTACCTTGGAAGGATGACCCGTATCATTTCATCCCGTCTGGTATGCAGGTAGGAAATTCCCGAGTGATTAACTGCTACTATTTGAACGGTATAATGACTAGCCTTATTTGCTTTTGTAAAAGGTGTCTTTAAGTTGATTTCCTGAATTTTGGTTAATATACTGCTGGTGACTTACTTTCGTTTTTAAAATATGGCGACACTGAATAGTAACAAGCGTGAAATTTGACAAACTTAAACACGACAATTTAGTATTTACAAGAAAATCAGATTATGATTATATAATAGAGTGTGAAATTAACGATAGTCATTACTAATTACGGTTGAACTAGCGTCTATAAGTAATTCTATATTTTCAAAAGACGGAGTTTTTAACGATTGTTTTACTCGACACCTTACCTTGGAAGGATGACCCGTATCATTTCATCCCGTCTGGTATGCAGGTAGGAAATTCCCGAGTGATTAACTGCTACTATTTGAACGGTATAATGACTAGCCTTATTTGCTTTTGTAAAAGGTGTCTTTAAGTTGATTTCCTGAATTTTGGTTAATATACTGCTGGTGACTTACTTTCGTTTTTAAAATATGGCGACACTGAATAGTAACAAGCGTGAAATTTGACAAACTTAAACACGACAATTTAGTATTTACAAGAAAATCAGATTATGATTATATAATAGAGTGTGAAATTAACGATAGTCATTACTAATTACGGTTGAACTAGCGTCTATAAGTAATTCTATATTTTCAAAAGACGGAGTTTTTAACGATTGTTTTACTCGACACCTTACCTTGGAAGGATGACCCGTATCATTTCATCCCGTCTGGTATGCAGGTAGGAAATTCCCGAGTGATTAACTGCTACTATTTGAACGGTATAATGACTAGCCTTATTTGCTTTTGTAAAAGGTGTCTTTAAGTTGATTTCCTGAATTTTGGTTAATATACTGCTGGTGACTTACTTTCGTTTTTAAAATATGGCGACACTGAATAGTAACAAGCGTGAAATTTGACAAACTTAAACACGACAATTTAGTATTTACAAGAAAATCAGATTATGATTATATAATAGAGTGTGAAATTAACGATAGTCATTACTAATTACGGTTGAACTAGCGTCTATAAGTAATTCTATATTTTCAAAAGACGGAGTTTTTAACGATTGTTTTACTCGACACCTTACCTTGGAAGGATGACCCGTATCATTTCATCCCGTCTGGTATGCAGGTAGGAAATTCCCGAGTGATTAACTGCTACTATTTGAACGGTATAATGACTAGCCTTATTTGCTTTTGTAAAAGGTGTCTTTAAGTTGATTTCCTGAATTTTGGTTAATATACTGCTGGTGACTTACTTTCGTTTTTAAAATATGGCGACACTGAATAGTAACAAGCGTGAAATTTGACAAACTTAAACACGACAATTTAGTATTTACAAGAAAATCAGATTATGATTATATAATAGAGTGTGAAATTAACGATAGTCATTACTAATTACGGTTGAACTAGCGTCTATAAGTAATTCTATATTTTCAAAAGACGGAGTTTTTAACGATTGTTTTACTCGACACCTTACCTTGGAAGGATGACCCGTATCATTTCATCCCGTCTGGTATGCAGGTAGGAAATTCCCGAGTGATTAACTGCTACTATTTGAACGGTATAATGACTAGCCTTATTTGCTTTTGTAAAAGGTGTCTTTAAGTTGATTTCCTGAATTTTGGTTAATATACTGCTGGTGACTTACTTTCGTTTTTAAAATATGGCGACACTGAATAGTAACAAGCGTGAAATTTGACAAACTTAAACACGACAATTTAGTATTTACAAGAAAATCAGATTATGATTATATAATAGAGTGTGAAATTAACGATAGTCATTACTAATTACGGTTGAACTAGCGTCTATAAGTAATTCTATATTTTCAAAAGACGGAGTTTTTAACGATTGTTTTACTCGACACCTTACCTTGGAAGGATGACCCGTATCATTTCATCCCGTCTGGTATGCAGGTAGGAAATTCCCGAGTGATTAACTGCTACTATTTGAACGGTATAATGACTAGCCTTATTTGCTTTTGTAAAAGGTGTCTTTAAGTTGATTTCCTGAATTTTGGTTAATATACTGCTGGTGACTTACTTTCGTTTTTAAAATATGGCGACACTGAATAGTAACAAGCGTGAAATTTGACAAACTTAAACACGACAATTTAGTATTTACAAGAAAATCAGATTATGATTATATAATAGAGTGTGAAATTAACGATAGTCATTACTAATTACGGTTGAACTAGCGTCTATAAGTAATTCTATATTTTCAAAAGACGGAGTTTTTAACGATTGTTTTACTCGACACCTTACCTTGGAAGGATGACCCGTATCATTTCATCCCGTCTGGTATGCAGGTAGGAAATTCCCGAGTGATTAACTGCTACTATTTGAACGGTATAATGACTAGCCTTATTTGCTTTTGTAAAAGGTGTCTTTAAGTTGATTTCCTGAATTTTGGTTAATATACTGCTGGTGACTTACTTTCGTTTTTAAAATATGGCGACACTGAATAGTAACAAGCGTGAAATTTGACAAACTTAAACACGACAATTTAGTATTTACAAGAAAATCAGATTATGATTATATAATAGAGTGTGAAATTAACGATAGTCATTACTAATTACGGTTGAACTAGCGTCTATAAGTAATTCTATATTTTCAAAAGACGGAGTTTTTAACGATTGTTTTACTCGACACCTTACCTTGGAAGGATGACCCGTATCATTTCATCCCGTCTGGTATGCAGGTAGGAAATTCCCGAGTGATTAACTGCTACTATTTGAACGGTATAATGACTAGCCTTATTTGCTTTTGTAAAAGGTGTCTTTAAGTTGATTTCCTGAATTTTGGTTAATATACTGCTGGTGACTTACTTTCGTTTTTAAAATATGGCGACACTGAATAGTAACAAGCGTGAAATTTGACAAACTTAAACACGACAATTTAGTATTTACAAGAAAATCAGATTATGATTATATAATAGAGTGTGAAATTAACGATAGTCATTACTAATTACGGTTGAACTAGCGTCTATAAGTAATTCTATATTTTCAAAAGACGGAGTTTTTAACGATTGTTTTACTCGACACCTTACCTTGGAAGGATGACCCGTATCATTTCATCCCGTCTGGTATGCAGGTAGGAAATTCCCGAGTGATTAACTGCTACTATTTGAACGGTATAATGACTAGCCTTATTTGCTTTTGTAAAAGGTGTCTTTAAGTTGATTTCCTGAATTTTGGTTAATATACTGCTGGTGACTTACTTTCGTTTTTAAAATATGGCGACACTGAATAGTAACAAGCGTGAAATTTGACAAACTTAAACACGACAATTTAGTATTTACAAGAAAATCAGATTATGATTATATAATAGAGTGTGAAATTAACGATAGTCATTACTAATTACGGTTGAACTAGCGTCTATAAGTAATTCTATATTTTCAAAAGACGGAGTTTTTAACGATTGTTTTACTCGACACCTTACCTTGGAAGGATGACCCGTATCATTTCATCCCGTCTGGTATGCAGGTAGGAAATTCCCGAGTGATTAACTGCTACTATTTGAACGGTATAATGACTAGCCTTATTTGCTTTTGTAAAAGGTGTCTTTAAGTTGATTTCCTGAATTTTGGTTAATATACTGCTGGTGACTTACTTTCGTTTTTAAAATATGGCGACACTGAATAGTAACAAGCGTGAAATTTGACAAACTTAAACACGACAATTTAGTATTTACAAGAAAATCAGATTATGATTATATAATAGAGTGTGAAATTAACGATAGTCATTACTAATTACGGTTGAACTAGCGTCTATAAGTAATTCTATATTTTCAAAAGACGGAGTTTTTAACGATTGTTTTACTCGACACCTTACCTTGGAAGGATGACCCGTATCATTTCATCCCGTCTGGTATGCAGGTAGGAAATTCCCGAGTGATTAACTGCTACTATTTGAACGGTATAATGACTAGCCTTATTTGCTTTTGTAAAAGGTGTCTTTAAGTTGATTTCCTGAATTTTGGTTAATATACTGCTGGTGACTTACTTTCGTTTTTAAAATATGGCGACACTGAATAGTAACAAGCGTGAAATTTGACAAACTTAAACACGACAATTTAGTATTTACAAGAAAATCAGATTATGATTATATAATAGAGTGTGAAATTAACGATAGTCATTACTAATTACGGTTGAACTAGCGTCTATAAGTAATTCTATATTTTCAAAAGACGGAGTTTTTAACGATTGTTTTACTCGACACCTTACCTTGGAAGGATGACCCGTATCATTTCATCCCGTCTGGTATGCAGGTAGGAAATTCCCGAGTGATTAACTGCTACTATTTGAACGGTATAATGACTAGCCTTATTTGCTTTTGTAAAAGGTGTCTTTAAGTTGATTTCCTGAATTTTGGTTAATATACTGCTGGTGACTTACTTTCGTTTTTAAAATATGGCGACACTGAATAGTAACAAGCGTGAAATTTGACAAACTTAAACACGACAATTTAGTATTTACAAGAAAATCAGATTATGATTATATAATAGAGTGTGAAATTAACGATAGTCATTACTAATTACGGTTGAACTAGCGTCTATAAGTAATTCTATATTTTCAAAAGACGGAGTTTTTAACGATTGTTTTACTCGACACCTTACCTTGGAAGGATGACCCGTATCATTTCATCCCGTCTGGTATGCAGGTAGGAAATTCCCGAGTGATTAACTGCTACTATTTGAACGGTATAATGACTAGCCTTATTTGCTTTTGTAAAAGGTGTCTTTAAGTTGATTTCCTGAATTTTGGTTAATATACTGCTGGTGACTTACTTTCGTTTTTAAAATATGGCGACACTGAATAGTAACAAGCGTGAAATTTGACAAACTTAAACACGACAATTTAGTATTTACAAGAAAATCAGATTATGATTATATAATAGAGTGTGAAATTAACGATAGTCATTACTAATTACGGTTGAACTAGCGTCTATAAGTAATTCTATATTTTCAAAAGACGGAGTTTTTAACGATTGTTTTACTCGACACCTTACCTTGGAAGGATGACCCGTATCATTTCATCCCGTCTGGTATGCAGGTAGGAAATTCCCGAGTGATTAACTGCTACTATTTGAACGGTATAATGACTAGCCTTATTTGCTTTTGTAAAAGGTGTCTTTAAGTTGATTTCCTGAATTTTGGTTAATATACTGCTGGTGACTTACTTTCGTTTTTAAAATATGGCGACACTGAATAGTAACAAGCGTGAAATTTGACAAACTTAAACACGACAATTTAGTATTTACAAGAAAATCAGATTATGATTATATAATAGAGTGTGAAATTAACGATAGTCATTACTAATTACGGTTGAACTAGCGTCTATAAGTAATTCTATATTTTCAAAAGACGGAGTTTTTAACGATTGTTTTACTCGACACCTTACCTTGGAAGGATGACCCGTATCATTTCATCCCGTCTGGTATGCAGGTAGGAAATTCCCGAGTGATTAACTGCTACTATTTGAACGGTATAATGACTAGCCTTATTTGCTTTTGTAAAAGGTGTCTTTAAGTTGATTTCCTGAATTTTGGTTAATATACTGCTGGTGACTTACTTTCGTTTTTAAAATATGGCGACACTGAATAGTAACAAGCGTGAAATTTGACAAACTTAAACACGACAATTTAGTATTTACAAGAAAATCAGATTATGATTATATAATAGAGTGTGAAATTAACGATAGTCATTACTAATTACGGTTGAACTAGCGTCTATAAGTAATTCTATATTTTCAAAAGACGGAGTTTTTAACGATTGTTTTACTCGACACCTTACCTTGGAAGGATGACCCGTATCATTTCATCCCGTCTGGTATGCAGGTAGGAAATTCCCGAGTGATTAACTGCTACTATTTGAACGGTATAATGACTAGCCTTATTTGCTTTTGTAAAAGGTGTCTTTAAGTTGATTTCCTGAATTTTGGTTAATATACTGCTGGTGACTTACTTTCGTTTTTAAAATATGGCGACACTGAATAGTAACAAGCGTGAAATTTGACAAACTTAAACACGACAATTTAGTATTTACAAGAAAATCAGATTATGATTATATAATAGAGTGTGAAATTAACGATAGTCATTACTAATTACGGTTGAACTAGCGTCTATAAGTAATTCTATATTTTCAAAAGACGGAGTTTTTAACGATTGTTTTACTCGACACCTTACCTTGGAAGGATGACCCGTATCATTTCATCCCGTCTGGTATGCAGGTAGGAAATTCCCGAGTGATTAACTGCTACTATTTGAACGGTATAATGACTAGCCTTATTTGCTTTTGTAAAAGGTGTCTTTAAGTTGATTTCCTGAATTTTGGTTAATATACTGCTGGTGACTTACTTTCGTTTTTAAAATATGGCGACACTGAATAGTAACAAGCGTGAAATTTGACAAACTTAAACACGACAATTTAGTATTTACAAGAAAATCAGATTATGATTATATAATAGAGTGTGAAATTAACGATAGTCATTACTAATTACGGTTGAACTAGCGTCTATAAGTAATTCTATATTTTCAAAAGACGGAGTTTTTAACGATTGTTTTACTCGACACCTTACCTTGGAAGGATGACCCGTATCATTTCATCCCGTCTGGTATGCAGGTAGGAAATTCCCGAGTGATTAACTGCTACTATTTGAACGGTATAATGACTAGCCTTATTTGCTTTTGTAAAAGGTGTCTTTAAGTTGATTTCCTGAATTTTGGTTAATATACTGCTGGTGACTTACTTTCGTTTTTAAAATATGGCGACACTGAATAGTAACAAGCGTGAAATTTGACAAACTTAAACACGACAATTTAGTATTTACAAGAAAATCAGATTATGATTATATAATAGAGTGTGAAATTAACGATAGTCATTACTAATTACGGTTGAACTAGCGTCTATAAGTAATTCTATATTTTCAAAAGACGGAGTTTTTAACGATTGTTTTACTCGACACCTTACCTTGGAAGGATGACCCGTATCATTTCATCCCGTCTGGTATGCAGGTAGGAAATTCCCGAGTGATTAACTGCTACTATTTGAACGGTATAATGACTAGCCTTATTTGCTTTTGTAAAAGGTGTCTTTAAGTTGATTTCCTGAATTTTGGTTAATATACTGCTGGTGACTTACTTTCGTTTTTAAAATATGGCGACACTGAATAGTAACAAGCGTGAAATTTGACAAACTTAAACACGACAATTTAGTATTTACAAGAAAATCAGATTATGATTATATAATAGAGTGTGAAATTAACGATAGTCATTACTAATTACGGTTGAACTAGCGTCTATAAGTAATTCTATATTTTCAAAAGACGGAGTTTTTAACGATTGTTTTACTCGACACCTTACCTTGGAAGGATGACCCGTATCATTTCATCCCGTCTGGTATGCAGGTAGGAAATTCCCGAGTGATTAACTGCTACTATTTGAACGGTATAATGACTAGCCTTATTTGCTTTTGTAAAAGGTGTCTTTAAGTTGATTTCCTGAATTTTGGTTAATATACTGCTGGTGACTTACTTTCGTTTTTAAAATATGGCGACACTGAATAGTAACAAGCGTGAAATTTGACAAACTTAAACACGACAATTTAGTATTTACAAGAAAATCAGATTATGATTATATAATAGAGTGTGAAATTAACGATAGTCATTACTAATTACGGTTGAACTAGCGTCTATAAGTAATTCTATATTTTCAAAAGACGGAGTTTTTAACGATTGTTTTACTCGACACCTTACCTTGGAAGGATGACCCGTATCATTTCATCCCGTCTGGTATGCAGGTAGGAAATTCCCGAGTGATTAACTGCTACTATTTGAACGGTATAATGACTAGCCTTATTTGCTTTTGTAAAAGGTGTCTTTAAGTTGATTTCCTGAATTTTGGTTAATATACTGCTGGTGACTTACTTTCGTTTTTAAAATATGGCGACACTGAATAGTAACAAGCGTGAAATTTGACAAACTTAAACACGACAATTTAGTATTTACAAGAAAATCAGATTATGATTATATAATAGAGTGTGAAATTAACGATAGTCATTACTAATTACGGTTGAACTAGCGTCTATAAGTAATTCTATATTTTCAAAAGACGGAGTTTTTAACGATTGTTTTACTCGACACCTTACCTTGGAAGGATGACCCGTATCATTTCATCCCGTCTGGTATGCAGGTAGGAAATTCCCGAGTGATTAACTGCTACTATTTGAACGGTATAATGACTAGCCTTATTTGCTTTTGTAAAAGGTGTCTTTAAGTTGATTTCCTGAATTTTGGTTAATATACTGCTGGTGACTTACTTTCGTTTTTAAAATATGGCGACACTGAATAGTAACAAGCGTGAAATTTGACAAACTTAAACACGACAATTTAGTATTTACAAGAAAATCAGATTATGATTATATAATAGAGTGTGAAATTAACGATAGTCATTACTAATTACGGTTGAACTAGCGTCTATAAGTAATTCTATATTTTCAAAAGACGGAGTTTTTAACGATTGTTTTACTCGACACCTTACCTTGGAAGGATGACCCGTATCATTTCATCCCGTCTGGTATGCAGGTAGGAAATTCCCGAGTGATTAACTGCTACTATTTGAACGGTATAATGACTAGCCTTATTTGCTTTTGTAAAAGGTGTCTTTAAGTTGATTTCCTGAATTTTGGTTAATATACTGCTGGTGACTTACTTTCGTTTTTAAAATATGGCGACACTGAATAGTAACAAGCGTGAAATTTGACAAACTTAAACACGACAATTTAGTATTTACAAGAAAATCAGATTATGATTATATAATAGAGTGTGAAATTAACGATAGTCATTACTAATTACGGTTGAACTAGCGTCTATAAGTAATTCTATATTTTCAAAAGACGGAGTTTTTAACGATTGTTTTACTCGACACCTTACCTTGGAAGGATGACCCGTATCATTTCATCCCGTCTGGTATGCAGGTAGGAAATTCCCGAGTGATTAACTGCTACTATTTGAACGGTATAATGACTAGCCTTATTTGCTTTTGTAAAAGGTGTCTTTAAGTTGATTTCCTGAATTTTGGTTAATATACTGCTGGTGACTTACTTTCGTTTTTAAAATATGGCGACACTGAATAGTAACAAGCGTGAAATTTGACAAACTTAAACACGACAATTTAGTATTTACAAGAAAATCAGATTATGATTATATAATAGAGTGTGAAATTAACGATAGTCATTACTAATTACGGTTGAACTAGCGTCTATAAGTAATTCTATATTTTCAAAAGACGGAGTTTTTAACGATTGTTTTACTCGACACCTTACCTTGGAAGGATGACCCGTATCATTTCATCCCGTCTGGTATGCAGGTAGGAAATTCCCGAGTGATTAACTGCTACTATTTGAACGGTATAATGACTAGCCTTATTTGCTTTTGTAAAAGGTGTCTTTAAGTTGATTTCCTGAATTTTGGTTAATATACTGCTGGTGACTTACTTTCGTTTTTAAAATATGGCGACACTGAATAGTAACAAGCGTGAAATTTGACAAACTTAAACACGACAATTTAGTATTTACAAGAAAATCAGATTATGATTATATAATAGAGTGTGAAATTAACGATAGTCATTACTAATTACGGTTGAACTAGCGTCTATAAGTAATTCTATATTTTCAAAAGACGGAGTTTTTAACGATTGTTTTACTCGACACCTTACCTTGGAAGGATGACCCGTATCATTTCATCCCGTCTGGTATGCAGGTAGGAAATTCCCGAGTGATTAACTGCTACTATTTGAACGGTATAATGACTAGCCTTATTTGCTTTTGTAAAAGGTGTCTTTAAGTTGATTTCCTGAATTTTGGTTAATATACTGCTGGTGACTTACTTTCGTTTTTAAAATATGGCGACACTGAATAGTAACAAGCGTGAAATTTGACAAACTTAAACACGACAATTTAGTATTTACAAGAAAATCAGATTATGATTATATAATAGAGTGTGAAATTAACGATAGTCATTACTAATTACGGTTGAACTAGCGTCTATAAGTAATTCTATATTTTCAAAAGACGGAGTTTTTAACGATTGTTTTACTCGACACCTTACCTTGGAAGGATGACCCGTATCATTTCATCCCGTCTGGTATGCAGGTAGGAAATTCCCGAGTGATTAACTGCTACTATTTGAACGGTATAATGACTAGCCTTATTTGCTTTTGTAAAAGGTGTCTTTAAGTTGATTTCCTAAATTTTGGTTAATATACTGCTGGTGACTTACTTTCGTTTTTAAAATATGGCGACACTGAATAGTAACAAGCGTGAAATTTGACAAACTTAAACACGACAATTTAGTATTTACAAGAAAATCAGATTATGATTATATAATAGAGTGTGAAATTAACGATAGTCATTACTAATTACGGTTGAACTAGCGTCTATAAGTAATTCTATATTTTCAAAAGACGGAGTTTTTAACGATTGTTTTACTCGACACCTTACCTTGGAAGGATGACCCGTATCATTTCATCCCGTCTGGTATGCAGGTAGGAAATTCCCGAGTGATTAACTGCTACTATTTGAACGGTATAATGACTAGCCTTATTTGCTTTTGTAAAAGGTGTCTTTAAGTTGATTTCCTGAATTTTGGTTAATATACTGCTGGTGACTTACTTTCGTTTTTAAAATATGGCGACACTGAATAGTAACAAGCGTGAAATTTGACAAACTTAAACACGACAATTTAGTATTTACAAGAAAATCAGATTATGATTATATAATAGAGTGTGAAATTAACGATAGTCATTACTAATTACGGTTGAACTAGCGTCTATAAGTAATTCTATATTTTCAAAAGACGGAGTTTTTAACGATTGTTTTACTCGACACCTTACCTTGGAAGGATGACCCGTATCATTTCATCCCGTCTGGTATGCAGGTAGGAAATTCCCGAGTGATTAACTGCTACTATTTGAACGGTATAATGACTAGCCTTATTTGCTTTTGTAAAAGGTGTCTTTAAGTTGATTTCCTGAATTTTGGTTAATATACTGCTGGTGACTTACTTTCGTTTTTAAAATATGGCGACACTGAATAGTAACAAGCGTGAAATTTGACAAACTTAAACACGACAATTTAGTATTTACAAGAAAATCAGATTATGATTATATAATAGAGTGTGAAATTAACGATAGTCATTACTAATTACGGTTGAACTAGCGTCTATAAGTAATTCTATATTTTCAAAAGACGGAGTTTTTAACGATTGTTTTACTCGACACCTTACCTTGGAAGGATGACCCGTATCATTTCATCCCGTCTGGTATGCAGGTAGGAAATTCCCGAGTGATTAACTGCTACTATTTGAACGGTATAATGACTAGCCTTATTTGCTTTTGTAAAAGGTGTCTTTAAGTTGATTTCCTGAATTTTGGTTAATATACTGCTGGTGACTTACTTTCGTTTTTAAAATATGGCGACACTGAATAGTAACAAGCGTGAAATTTGACAAACTTAAACACGACAATTTAGTATTTACAAGAAAATCAGATTATGATTATATAATAGAGTGTGAAATTAACGATAGTCATTACTAATTACGGTTGAACTAGCGTCTATAAGTAATTCTATATTTTCAAAAGACGGAGTTTTTAACGATTGTTTTACTCGACACCTTACCTTGGAAGGATGACCCGTATCATTTCATCCCGTCTGGTATGCAGGTAGGAAATTCCCGAGTGATTAACTGCTACTATTTACGGTATAATGACTAGCCTTATTTGCTTTTGTAAATACTAAATTGTCGTGTTTAAGTTTGTCAAATTTCACGCTTGTTACTATTCAGTGTCGTCATATTTTAAAAACGAAAGTAAGTCACCAGCAGTATATTACCCAAAGTTCAGGAAAACCACTTGAAAACACCTGTTACAAAAGCAAATTAGGCTAGTCATTATACCGTGCAAATAGTAGCAGTTAATCACTCGGGAATTTCCTAGCTGCATACCAGACGGGATGAAATGATACGGGTCATCCTTCCAAGGTAAGGTGTCGAGTAAAACAATCGTTAAAAACTCCGTCTTTTGAAAATATAGAATTACTTATAGACGCTAGTTCAACCGTAATTAGTAATGACTATCGTTAATTTCACACTCTATTATATAATCATAATCTGCTTTTCTTGTAAATACTAAATTGTCGTGTTTAAGTTTGTCAAATTTCACGCTTGTTACTACTCAGTGTCGCCATATTTTAAAAACGAAAGTAAGTCACCAGCAGTATATTACCCAAAGTTCAGGAAAACCACTTGAAAACACCTGTTACAAAAGCAAATAAGGCTAGTCATTATACCGTTCAAATAGTAGCAGTTAATCACTCGGGAATTTCCTACCTGCATACCAGACGGGATGAAATGATACGGGTCATCCTTCCAAGGTAAGGTGTCGAGTAAAACAATCGTTAAAAACTCCGTCTTTTGAAAATATAGAATTACTTATAGACGCTAGTTCAACCGTAATTAGTAATGACTATCGTTAATTTCACACTCTATTATATAATCATAATCTGATTTTCTTGTAAATACTAAATTGTCGTGTTTAAGTTTGTCAAATTTCACGCTTGTTACTATTCAGTGTCGCCATATTTTAAAAACGAAAGTAAGTCACCAGCAGTATATTACCCAAAGTTCAGGAAAACCACTTGAAAACACCTGTTACAAAAGCAAATAAGGCTAGTCATTATACCGTGCAAATAGTAGCAGTTAATCACTCGGGAATTTCCTAGCTGCATACCAGACGGGATGAAATGATACGGGTCATCCTTCCAAGGTAAGGTGTCGAGTAAAACAATCGTTAAAAACTCCGTCTTTTGAAAATATAGAATTACTTATAGACGCTAGTTCAACCGTAATTAGTAATGACTATCGTTAATTTCACACTCTATTATATAATCATAATCTGCTTTTCTTGTAAATACTAAATTGTCGTGTTTAAGTTTGTCAAATTTCACGCTTGTTACTACTCAGTGTCGCCATATTTTAAAAACAAAAGTAGGTCACCAGCAGTATATTAACCAAAGTTCAGGAAAACCACTTGAAAACACCTGTTACAAAAGCAAATAAGGCTAGTCATTATACCGTGCAAATAGTAGCAGTTAAGCACTCGGGAATTTCCTAGCTGCATACCAGACGGGATGAAATGATACGGGTCATCCTTCCAAGGTAAGGTGTCGAGTAAAACAATCGTTAAAAACTCCGTCTTTTGAAAATATAGAATTACTTATAGACGCTAGTTCAACCGTAATTAGTAATGACTATCGTTAATTTCACACTCTATTATATAATCATAATCTGATTTTCTTGTAAATACTAAATTGTCGTGTTTAAGTTTGTCAAATTTCACGCTTGTTACTATTCAGTGTCGCCATATTTTAAAAACGAAAGTAAGTCACCAGCAGTATATTACCCAAAGTTCAGGAAAACCACTTGAAAACACCTGTTACAAAAGCAAATAAGGCTAGTCATTATACCGTTCAAATAGTAGCAGTTAATCACTCGGGAATTTCCTACCTGCATACCAGACGGGATGAAATGATACGGGTCATCCTTCCAAGGTAAGGTGTCGAGTAAAACAATCGTTAAAAACTCCGTCTTTTGAAAATATAGAATTACTTATAGACGCTAGTTCAACCGTAATTAGTAATGACTATCGTTAATTTCACACTCTATTATATAATCATAATCTGATTTTCTTGTAAATACTAAATTGTCGTGTTTAAGTTTGTCAAATTTCACGCTTGTTACTATTCAGTGTCGCCATATTTTAAAAACGAAAGTAAGTCACCAGCAGTATATTACCCAAAGTTCAGGAAAACCACTTGAAAACACCTGTTACAAAAGCAAATTAGGCTAGTCATTATACCGTGCAAATAGAAGCAGTTAAGCACTCGGGAATGTCCTTCCTGCATACCAGACGAGATGAAATGATACGGGTCATCCTTCCAAGGTAAGGTGTCGAGTAAAACAATCGTTAAAAACTCCGTCTTTTGAAAATATAGTATAAGTTATAGACGCTCGTTCAACCGTAATTAGTAACGACTATCGTTAATTTCACACTCTATTATATAATCATAATCTGATTTTCTTGTAAATACTAAATTGTCGTGTTTAAGTTTGTCAAATTTCACGCTTGTTACTACTCAGTATCGCCATATTTTAAAAACGAAAGTAGGTCACCAGCAGTATATTACCCAAAGTTCAGGAAAACCACTTGAAAACACCTGTTACAAAAGCAAATAAGGCTAGTCATTATACCGTGCAAATAGTAGCAGTTAAGCACTCGGGAATTTCCTACCTGCATACCAGACGAGATGAAATGATACGGGTCATCCTTCCAAGGTAAGGTGTCGAGTAAAACAATCGTTAAAAACTCCGTCTTTTGAAAATATAGAATTATTTATAGACGCTAGTTCAACCGTAATTAGTAATGACTATCGTTAATTTCACACTCTATTATATAATCATAATCTGATTTTCTTGTAAATACTAAATTGTCGTGTTTAAGTTTGTCAAATTTCACGCTTGTTACTATTCAGTGTCGCCATATTTTAAAAACGAAAATAGGTCACCAGCAGTATATTAACCAAAGTTCAGGAAAACCACTTGAAAACACCTGTTACAAAAGCAAATAAGGCTAGTCATTATACCGTGCAAATAGTAGCAGTTAATCACTCGGGAATTTCCTAGCTGCATACCAGACGGGATGAAATGATACGGGTCATCCTTCCAAGGTAAGGTGTCGAGTAAAACAATCGTTAAAAACTCCGTCTTTTGAAAATATAGAATTACTTATAGACGCTAGTTCAACCGTAATTAGTAATGACTATCGTTAATTTCACACTCTATTATATAATCATAATCTGCTTTTCTTGTAAATACTAAATTGTCGTGTTTAAGTTTGTCAAATTTCACGCTTGTTACTACTCAGTGTCGCCATATTTTAAAAACAAAAGTAGGTCACCAGCAGTATATTAACCAAAGTTCAGGAAAACCACTTGAAAACACCTGTTACAAAAGCAAATAAGGCTAGTCATTATACCGTGCAAATAGTAGCAGTTAATCACTCGGGAATTTCCTAGCTGCATACCAGACGGGATGAAATGATACGGGTCATCCTTCCAAGGTAAGGTGTCGAGTAAAACAATCGTTAAAAACTCCGTCTTTTGAAAATATAGTATAAGTTATAGACGCTCGTTCAACCGTAATTAGTAACGACTATCGTTAATTTCACACTCTATTATATAATCATAATCTGATTTTCTTGTAAATACTAAATTGTCGTGTTTAAGTTTGTCAAATTTCACGCTTGTTACTATTCAGTGTCGCCATATTTTAAAAACGAAAGTAAGTCACCAGCAGTATATTACCCAAAGTTCAGGAAAACCACTTGAAAACACCTGTTACAAAAGCAAATTAGGCTAGTCATTATACCGTGCAAATAGAAGCAGTTAAGCACTCGGGAATGTCCTTCCTGCATACCAGACGAGATGAAATAATACGGGACATCCTTCCAAGGTAAGGTGTCGAGTAAAACAATCGTTAAAAACTCCGTCTTTTGAAAATATAGAATTACTTATAGACGCTAGTTCAACCGTAATTAGTAATGACTATCGTTAATTTCACACTCTATTATATAATCATAATCTGATTTTCTTGTAAATACTAAATTGTCGTGTTTAAGTTTGTCAAATTTCACGCTTGTTACTATTCAGTGTCGCCATATTTTAAAAACGAAAGTAAGTCACCAGCAGTATATTACCCAAAGTTCAGGAAAACCACTTGAAAACACCTGTTACAAAAGCAAATTAGGCTAGTCATTATACCGTGCAAATAGAAGCAGTTAAGCACTCGGGAATGTCCTTCCTGCATACCAGACGAGATGAAATAATACGGGACATCCTTCCAAGGTAAGGTGTCGAGTAAAACAATCGTTAAAAACTCCGTCTTTTGAAAATATAGAATTACTTATAGACGCTAGTTCAACCGTAATTAGTAATGACTATCGTTAATTTCACACTCTATTATATAATCATAATCTGATTTTCTTGTAAATACTAAATTGTCGTGTTTAAGTTTGTCAAATTTCACGCTTGTTACTACTCAGTATCGCCATATTTTAAAAACGAAAGTAGGTCACCAGCAGTATATTACCCAAAGTTCAGGAAAACCACTTGAAAACACCTGTTACAAAAGCAAATAAGGCTAGTCATTATACCGTTCAAATAGTAGCAGTTAATCACTCGGGAATTTTCTAGCTGCATACCAGACGGGATGAAATTATACGGGTCATCCTTCCAAGGTAAGGTGTCGAGTAAAACAATCGTTAAAAACTCCGTCTTTTGAAAATATAGTATAAGTTATAGACGCTCGTTCAACCGTAATTAGTAACGACTATCGTTAATTTCACACTCTATTATATAATCATAATCTGATTTTCTTGTAAATACTAAATTGTCGTGTTTAAGTTTGTCAAATTTCACGCTTGTTACTACTCAGTGTCGCCATATTTTAAAAACAAAAGTAGGTCACCAGCAGTATATTACCCAAAGTTCAGGAAAACCACTTGAAAACACCTGTTACAAAAGCAAATAAGGCTAGTCATTATACCGTGCAAATAGTAGCAGTTAAGCACTCGGGAATTTCCTAGCTGCATACCAGACGGGATGAAATGATACGGGTCATCCTTCCAAGGTAAGGTGTCGAGTAAAACAATCGTTAAAAACTCCGTCTTTTGAAAATATAGTATAAGTTATAGACGCTCGTTCAACCGTAATTAGTAACGACTATCGTTAATTTCACACTCTATTATATAATCATAATCTGATTTTCTTGTAAATACTAAATTGTCGTGTTTAAGTTTGTCAAATTTCACGCTTGTTACTACTCAGTGTCGCCATATTTTAAAAACAAAAGTAGGTCACCAGCAGTATATTAACCAAAGTTCAGGAAAACCACTTGAAAACACCTGTTACAAAAGCAAATTAGGCTAGTCATTATACCGTGCAAATAGTAGCAGTTAAGCACTCGGGAATTTCCTAGCTGCATACCAGACGGGATGAAATGATACGGGTCATCCTTCCAAGGTAAGGTGTCGAGTAAAACAATCGTTAAAAACTCCGTCTTTTGAAAATATAGTATAAGTTATAGACGCTCGTTCAACCGTAATTAGTAACGACTATCGTTAATTTCACACTCTATTATATAATCATAATCTGATTTTCTTGTAAATACTAAATTGTCGTGTTTAAGTTTGTCAAATTTCACGCTTGTTACTACTCAGTGTCGCCATATTTTAAAAACAAAAGTAGGTCACCAGCAGTATATTAACCAAAGTTCAGGAAAACCACTTGAAAACACCTGTTACAAAAGCAAATAAGGCTAGTCATTATACCGTGCAAATAGTAGCAGTTAATCACTCGGGAATTTCCTAGCTGCATACCAGACGGGATGAAATGATACGGGTCATCCTTCCAAGGTAAGGTGTCGAGTAAAACAATCGTTAAAAACTCCGTCTTTTGAAAATATAGAATTACTTATAGACGCTAGTTCAACCGTAATTAGTAATGACTATCGTTAATTTCACACTCTATTATATAATCATAATCTGCTTTTCTTGTAAATACTAAATTGTCGTGTTTAAGTTTGTCAAATTTCACGCTTGTTACTACTCAGTGTCGCCATATTTTAAAAACAAAAGTAGGTCACCAGCAGTATATTACCCAAAGTTCAGGAAAACCACTTGAAAACACCTGTTACAAAAGCAAATTAGGCTAGTCATTATACCGTGCAAATAGTAGCAGTTAAGCACTCGGGAATTTCCTAGCTGCATACCAGACGGGATGAAATGATACGGGTCATCCTTCCAAGGTAAGGTGTCGAGTAAAACAATCGTTAAAAACTCCGTCTTTTGAAAATATAGAATTACTTATAGACGCTAGTTCAACCGTAATTAGTAATGACTATCGTTAATTTCACACTCTATTATATAATCATAATCTGATTTTCTTGTAAATACTAAATTGTCGTGTTTAAGTTTGTCAAATTTCACGCTTGTTACTATTCAGTGTCGCCATATTTTAAAAACGAAAATAGGTCACCAGCAGTATATTACCCAAAGTTCCGGAAAATAACTTAAAAACACCTGTTACAAAAGCAAATAAGGCTAGTCATTATACCGTTCAAATAGTAGCAGTTAATCACTCGGGAATTTCCTACCTGCATACCAGACGAGATGAAATAATACGGGACATCCTTCCAAGGTAAGGTGTCGAGTAAAACAATCGTTAAAAACTCCGTCTTTTGAAAATATAGTATAAGTTATAGACGCTCGTTCAACCGTAATTAGTAACGACTATCGTTAATTTCACACTCTATTATATAATCATAATCTGATTTTCTTGTAAATACTAAATTGTCGTGTTTAAGTTTGTCAAATTTCACGCTTGTTACTACTCAGTATCGCCATATTTTAAAAACGAAAGTAGGTCACCAGCAGTATATTACCCAAAGTTCAGGAAAACCACTTGAAAACACCTGTTACAAAAGCAAATAAGGCTAGTCATTATACCGTTCAAATAGTAGCAGTTAATCACTCGGGAATTTTCTAGCTGCATACCAGACGGGATGAAATTATACGGGTCATCCTTCCAAGGTAAGGTGTCGAGTAAAACAATCGTTAAAAACTCCGTCTTTTGAAAATATAGTATAAGTTATAGACGCTAGTTCAACCGTAATTAGTAATGACTATCGTTAATTTCACACTCTATTATATAATCATAATCTGATTTTCTTGTAAATACTAAATTGTCGTGTTTAAGTTTGTCAAATTTCACGCTTGTTACTATTCAGTGTCGCCATATTTTAAAAACGAAAGTAAGTCACCAGCAGTATATTACCCAAAGTTCAGGAAAACCACTTGAAAACACCTGTTACAAAAGCAAATTAGGCTAGTCATTATACCGTGCAAATAGAAGCAGTTAAGCACTCGGGAATGTCCTTCCTGCATACCAGACGAGATGAAATAATACGGGACATCCTTCCAAGGTAAGGTGTCGAGTAAAACAATCGTTAAAAACTCCGTCTTTTGAAAATATAGAATTACTTATAGACGCTAGTTCAACCGTAATTAGTAATGACTATCGTTAATTTCACACTCTATTATATAATCATAATCTGATTTTCTTGTAAATACTAAATTGTCGTGTTTAAGTTTGTCAAATTTCACGCTTGTTACTATTCAGTGTCGCCATATTTTAAAAACGAAAGTAAGTCACCAGCAGTATATTACCCAAAGTTCAGGAAAACCACTTGAAAACACCTGTTACAAAAGCAAATTAGGCTAGTCATTATACCGTGCAAATAGTAGCAGTTAAGCACTCGGGAATTTCCTAGCTGCATACCAGACGGGATGAAATGATACGGGTCATCCTTCCAAGGTAAGTTGTCGAGTAAAACAATCGTTAAAAACTCCGTCTTTTGAAAATATAGAATTACTTATAGACGCTAGTTCAACCGTAATTAGTAATGACTATCGTTAATTTCACACTCTATTATATAATCATAATCTGCTTTTCTTGTAAATACTAAATTGTCGTGTTTAAGTTTATCAAATTTCACGCTTGTTACTACTCAGTGTCGCCATATTTTAAAAACAAAAGTAGGTCACCAGCAGTATATTAACCAAAATTCAGGAAAACCACTTGAAAACACCTGTTACAAAAGCAAATTAGGCTAGTCATTATACCGTGCAAATAGTAGCAGTTAAGCACTCGGGAATTTCCTAGCTGCATACCAGACGGGATGAAATGATACGGGTCATCCTTCCAAGGTAAGGTGTCGAGTAAAACAATCGTTAAAAACTCCGTCTTTTGAAAATATAGAATAACGTTATAGACGCTAGTTCAACCGTAATTAGTAATGACTATCGTTAATTTCACACTCTATTATATAATCATAATCTGATTTTCTTGTAAATACTAAATTGTCGTGTTTAAGTTTGTCAAATTTCACGCTTGTTACTATTCAGTGTCGCCATATTTTAAAAACGAAAGTAGGTCACCAGCAGTATATTAACCCAAAGTTCAGGAAAACCACTTGAAAACACCTGTTACAAAAGCAAATAAGGCTAGTCATTATACCGTTCAAATAGTAGCAGTTAATCACTCGGGAATTTCCTAGCTGCATACCAGACGGGATGAAATGATACGGGTCATCCTTCCAAGGTAAGGTGTCGAGTAAAACAATCGTTAAAAACTCCGTCTTTTGAAAATATAGTATAAGTTATAGACGCTCGTTCAACCGTAATTAGTAACGACTATCGTTAATTTCACACTCTATTATATAATCATAATCTGATTTTCTTGTAAATACTAAATTGTCGTGTTTAAGTTTGTCAAATTTCACGCTTGTTACTACTCAGTATCGCCATATTTTAAAAACGAAAGTAGGTCACCAGCAGTATATTACCCAAAGTTCAGGAAAACCACTTGAAAACACCTGTTACAAAAGCAAATAAGGCTAGTCATTATACCGTTCAAATAGTAGCAGTTAATCACTCGGGAATTTTCTAGCTGCATACCAGACGGGATGAAATTATACGGGTCATCCTTCCAAGGTAAGGTGTCGAGTAAAACAATCGTTAAAAACTCCGTCTTTTGAAAATATAGAATTATTTATAGACGCTAGTTCAACCGTAATTAGTAATGACTATCGTTAATTTCACACTCTATTATATAATCATAATCTGATTTTCTTGTAAATACTAAATTGTCGTGTTTAAGTTTGTCAAATTTCACGCTTGTTACTATTCAGTGTCGCCATATTTTAAAAACAAAAGTAGGTCACCAGCAGTATATTACCCAAAGTTCAGGAAAACCACTTGAAAACACCTGTTACAAAAGCAAATAAGGCTAGTCATTATACCGTGCAAATAGTAGCAGTTAAGCACTCGGGAATTTCCTACCTGCATACCAGACGAAATGAAATAATACGGGACATCCTTCCAAGGTAAGTTGTCGAGTAAAACAATCGTTAAAAACTCCCTCTTTTGAAAATAAAGAATGACGTATAGACGCTAGTTCACCGTAATTAGTAATGACTATCGTTAATTTCACACTCTATTATATAATCATAATCTGCTTTTCTTGTAAATACTAAATTGTCGTGTTTAAGTTTGTCAAATTTCACGCTTGTTACTACTCAGTGTCGCCATATTTTAAAAACAAAAGTAGGTCACCAGCAGTATATTACCCAAAGTTCAGGAAAACCACTTGAAAACACCTGTTACAAAAGCAAATAAGGCTAGTCATTATACCGTGCAAATAGTAGCAGTTAAGCACTCGGGAATTTCCTACCTGCATACCAGACGAAATGAAATAATACGGGACATCCTTCCAAGGTAAGTTGTCGAGTAAAACAATCGTTAAAAACTCCCTCTTTTGAAAATAAAGAATGACGTATAGACGCTAGTTCACCGTAATTAGTAATGACTATCGTTAATTTCACACTCTATTATATAATCATAATCTGATTTTCTTGTAAATACTAAATTATCGTGTTTATGTTTGTCAAATTTAACGCTTGTTACTATTCAGTGTCGTCATATTTTAAAAACGAAAGTAAGTCACCAGCAGTATATTACCCAAAGTTCAGGAAAACCACTTGAAAACACCTGTTACAAAAGCAAATTAGGCTAGTCATTATACCGTGCAAATAGTAGCAGTTAAGCACTCGGGAATTTCCTACCTGCATACCAGACGAAATGAAATAATACGGGACATCCTTCCAAGGTAAGTTGTCGAGTAAAACAATCGTTAAAAACTCCCTCTTTTGAAAATAAAGAATGACGTATAGACGCTAGTTCACCGTAATTAGTAATGACTATCGTTAATTTCACACTCTATTATATAATCATAATCTGCTTTTCTTGTAAATACTAAATTGTCGTGTTTAAGTTTGTCAAATTTCACGCTTGTTACTACTCAGTGTCGCCATATTTTAAAAACAAAAGTAGGTCACCAGCAGTATATTAACCAAAGTTCAGGAAAACCACTTGAAAACACCTGTTACAAAAGCAAATAAGGCTAGTCATTATACCGTGCAAATAGTAGCAGTTAAGCACTCGGGAATTTCCTAGCTGCATACCAGACGGGATGAAATGATACGGGTCATCCTTCCAAGGTAAGGTGTCGAGTAAAACAATCGTTAAAAACTCCGTCTTTTGAAAATATAGTATAAGTTATAGACGCTCGTTCAACCGTAATTAGTAACGACTATCGTTAATTTCACACTCTATTATATAATCATAATCTGATTTTCTTGTAAATACTAAATTGTCGTGTTTAAGTTTGTCAAATTTCACGCTTGTTACTATTCAGTGTCGCCATATTTTAAAAACGAAAGTAAGTCACCAGCAGTATATTACCCAAAGTTCAGGAAAACCACTTGAAAACACCTGTTACAAAAGCAAATTAGGCTAGTCATTATACCGTGCAAATAGTAGCAGTTAAGCACTCGGGAATTTCCTACCTGCATACCAGACGAAATGAAATAATACGGGACATCCTTCCAAGGTAAGTTGTCGAGTAAAACAATCGTTAAAAACTCCCTCTTTTGAAAATAAAGAATGACGTATAGACGCTAGTTCACCGTAATTAGTAATGACTATCGTTAATTTCACACTCTATTATATAATCATAATCTGCTTTTCTTGTAAATACTAAATTGTCGTGTTTAAGTTTGTCAAATTTCACGCTTGTTACTACTCAGTGTCGCCATATTTTAAAAACAAAAGTAGGTCACCAGCAGTATATTACCCAAAGTTCAGGAAAACCACTTGAAAACACCTGTTACAAAAGCAAATAAGGCTAGTCATTATACCGTGCAAATAGTAGCAGTTAAGCACTCGGGAATTTCCTAGCTGCATACCAGACGGGATGAAATGATACGGGTCATCCTTCCAAGGTAAGGTGTCGAGTAAAACAATCGTTAAAAACTCCGTCTTTTGAAAATATAGTATAAGTTATAGACGCTCGTTCAACCGTAATTAGTAACGACTATCGTTAATTTCACACTCTATTATATAATCATAATCTGCTTTTCTTGTAAATACTAAATTGTCGTGTTTAAGTTTGTCAAATTTCACGCTTGTTACTACTCAGTGTCGCCATATTTTAAAAACAAAAGTAGGTCACCAGCAGTATATTACCCAAAGTTCAGGAAAACCACTTGAAAACACCTGTTACAAAAGCAAATTAGGCTAGTCATTATACCGTGCAAATAGTAGCAGTTAAGCACTCGGGAATTTCCTACCTGCATACCAGACGAAATGAAATAATACGGGACATCCTTCCAAGGTAAGTTGTCGAGTAAAACAATCGTTAAAAACTCCCTCTTTTGAAAATAAAGAATGACGTATAGACGCTAGTTCACCGTAATTAGTAATGACTATCGTTAATTTCACACTCTATTATATAATCATAATCTGATTTTCTTGTAAATACTAAATTATCGTGTTTAAGTTTGTCAAATTTCACGCTTGTTACTATTCAGTGTCGCCATATTTTAAAAACGAAAGTAGGTCACCAGTATTATATTAACCAAAATTCAGGAAATCAACTTAAAGACACCTTTTACAAAAGCAAATAAGGCTAGTCATTATACCGTGCAAATAGTAGCAGTTAAGCACTCGGGAATTTCCTACCTGCATACCAGACGAAATGAAATAATACGGGACATCCTTCCAAGGTAAGTTGTCGAGTAAAACAATCGTTAAAAACTCCGTCTTTTGAAAATATAGAATTACTTATAGACGCTAGTTCAACCGTAATTAGTAATGACTATCGTTAATTTCACACTCTATTATATAATCATAATCTGATTTTCTTGTAAATACTAAATTGTCGTGTTTAAGTTTGTCAAATTTCACGCTTGTTACTATTCAGTGTCGCCATATTTTAAAAACGAAAATAGGTCACCAGCAGTATATTACCCAAAGTTCCGGAAAATAACTTAAAAACACCTGTTACAAAAGCAAATAAGGCTAGTCATTATACCGTTCAAATAGTAGCAGTTAAGCACTCGGGAATGTCCTTCCTGCATACCAGACGGGATGAAATGATACGGGACATCCTTCCAAGGTAAGTTGTCGAGTAAAACAATCGTTAAAAACTCCCTCTTTTGAAAATAAAGAATGACGTATAGACGCTCGTTCAACCGTAATTAGTAACGACTATCGTTAATTTCACACTCTATTATATAATCATAATCTGATTTTCTTGTAAATACTAAATTGTCGTGTTTAAGTTTGTCAAATTTCACGCTTGTTACTATTCAGTGTCGCCATATTTTAAAAACGAAAGTAAGTCACCAGCAGTATATTACCCAAAGTTCAGGAAAACCACTTGAAAACACCTGTTACAAAAGCAAATTAGGCTAGTCATTATACCGTGCAAATAGTAGCAGTTAAGCACTCGGGAATTTCCTACCTGCATACCAGACGAAATGAAATAATACGGGACATCCTTCCAAGGTAAGTTGTCGAGTAAAACAATCGTTAAAAACTCCCTCTTTTGAAAATAAAGAATGACTTATAGACGCTAGTTCAACCGTAATTAGTAATGACTATCGTTAATTTCACACTCTATTATATAATCATAATCTGATTTTCTTGTAAATACTAAATTATCGTGTTTAAGTTTGTCAAATTTCACGCTTGTTACTATTCAGTGTCGCCATATTTTAAAAACGAAAGTAGGTCACCAGCAGTATATTAACCAAAGTTCAGGAAAACCACTTGAAAACACCTGTTACAAAAGCAAATAAGGCTAGTCATTATACCGTGCAAATAGTAGCAGTTAAGCACTCGGGAATTTCCTACCTGCATACCAGACGAAATGAAATAATACGGGACATCCTTCCAAGGTAAGTTGTCGAGTAAAACAATCGTTAAAAACTCCCTCTTTTGAAAATAAAGAATGACGTATAGACGCTAGTTCACCGTAATTAGTAATGACTATCGTTAATTTCACACTCTATTATATAATCATAATCTGATTTTCTTGTAAATACTAAATTGTCGTGTTTAAGTTTGTCAAATTTCACGCTTGTTACTATTCAGTGTCGCCATATTTTAAAAACGAAAGTAAGTCACCAGCAGTATATTACCCAAAGTTCAGGAAAACCACTTGAAAACACCTGTTACAAAAGCAAATAAGGCTAGTCATTATACCGTGCAAATAGTAGCAGTTAAGCACTCGGGAATTTCCTACCTGCATACCAGACGAAATGAAATAATACGGGACATCCTTCCAAGGTAAGGTGTCGAGTAAAACAATCGTTAAAAACTCCGTCTTTTGAAAATATAGTATAAGTTATAGACGCTCGTTCAACCGTAATTAGTAACGACTATCGTTAATTTCACACTCTATTATATAATCATAATCTGATTTTCTTGTAAATACTAAATTATCGTGTTTATGTTTGTCAAATTTAACGCTTGTTACTATTCAGTGTCGTCATATTTTAAAAACGAAAGTAAGTCACCAGCAGTATATTACCCAAAGTTCAGGAAAACCACTTGAAAACACCTGTTACAAAAGCAAATTAGGCTAGTCATTATACCGTGCAAATAGTAGCAGTTAAGCACTCGGGAATTTCCTACCTGCATACCAGACGAAATGAAATAATACGGGACATCCTTCCAAGGTAAGTTGTCGAGTAAAACAATCGTTAAAAACTCCGTCTTTTGAAAATATAGAATTACTTATAGACGCTAGTTCAACCGTAATTAGTAATGACTATCGTTAATTTCACACTCTATTATATAATCATAATCTGCTTTTCTTGTAAATACTAAATTGTCGTGTTTAAGTTTATCAAATTTCACGCTTGTTACTACTCAGTGTCGCCATATTTTAAAAACAAAAGTAGGTCACCAGCAGTATATTAACCAAAATTCAGGAAATCAACTTAAAGACACCTTTTACAAAAGCAAATAAGGCTAGTCATTATACCGTTCAAATAGTAGCAGTTAATCACTCGGGAATTTCCTAGCTGCATACCAGACGAGATGAAATAATACGGGACATCCTTCCAAGGTAAGGTGTCGAGTAAAACAATGGTTAAAAACTCCGTCTTTTGAAAATATAGTATAAGTTATAGACGCTCGTTCAACCGTAATTAGTAACGACTATCGTTAATTTCACACTCTATTATATAATCATAATCTGATTTTCTTGTAAATACTAAATTGTCGTGTTTAAGTTTGTCAAATTTCACGCTTGTTACTATTCAGTGTCGTCATATTTTAAAAACGAAAGTAAGTCACCAGCAGTATATTACCCAAAGTTCAGGAAAACCACTTGAAAACACCTGTTACAAAAGCAAATTAGGCTAGTCATTATACCGTGCAAATAGTAGCAGTTAAGCACTCGGGAATTTCCTAGCTGCATACCAGACGGGATGAAATGATACGGGTCATCCTTCCAAGGTAAGGTGTCGAGTAAAACAATCGTTAAAAACTCCGTCTTTTGAAAATATAGTATAAGTTATAGACGCTCGTTCAACCGTAATTAGTAACGACTATCGTTAATTTCACACTCTATTATATAATCATAATCTGCTTTTCTTGTAAATACTAAATTGTCGTGTTTAAGTTTGTCAAATTTCACGCTTGTTACTATTCAGTGTCGCCATATTTTAAAAACGAAAGTAAGTCACCAGCAGTATATTACCCAAAGTTCAGGAAAACCACTTGAAAACACCTGTTACAAAAGCAAATTAGGCTAGTCATTATACCGTGCAAATAGTAGCAGTTAAGCACTCGGGAATTTCCTACCTGCATACCAGACGAAATGAAATAATACGGGACATCCTTCCAAGGTAAGTTGTCGAGTAAAACAATCGTTAAAAACTCCCTCTTTTGAAAATAAAGAATGACGTATAGACGCTAGTTCACCGTAATTAGTAATGACTATCGTTAATTTCACACTCTATTATATAATCATAATCTGATTTTCTTGTAAATACTAAATTATCGTGTTTATGTTTGTCAAATTTAACGCTTGTTACTATTCAGTGTCGTCATATTTTAAAAACGAAAGTAAGTCACCAGCAGTATATTACCCAAAGTTCAGGAAAACCACTTGAAAACACCTGTTACAAAAGCAAATTAGGCTAGTCATTATACCGTGCAAATAGTAGCAGTTAAGCACTCGGGAATTTCCTAGCTGCATACCAGACGGGATGAAATGATACGGGTCATCCTTCCAAGGTAAGGTGTCGAGTAAAACAATCGTTAAAAACTCCGTCTTTTGAAAATAAAGAATGACGTATAGACGCTAGTTCACCGTAATTAGTAATGACTATCGTTAATTTCACACTCTATTATATAATCATAATCTGCTTTTCTTGTAAATACTAAATTGTCGTGTTTAAGTTTGTCAAATTTCACGCTTGTTACTACACAGTGTCGCCATATTTTAAAAACAAAAGTAGGTCACCAGCAGTATATTACCCAAAGTTCAGGAAAACCACTTGAAAACACCTGTTACAAAAGCAAATTAGGCTAGTCATTATACCGTGCAAATAGAAGCAGTTAAGCACTCGGGAATGTCCTTCCTGCATACCAGACGAGATGAAATAATACGGGACATCCTTCCAAGGTAAGGTGTCGAGTAAAACAATCGTTAAAAACTCCGTCTTTTGAAAATATAGAATTACTTATAGACGCTAGTTCAACCGTAATTAGTAATGACTATCGTTAATTTCACACTCTATTATATAATCATAATCTGATTTTCTTGTAAATACTAAATTGTCGTGTTTAAGTTTGTCAAATTTCACGCTTGTTACTATTCAGTGTCGCCATATTTTAAAAACGAAAGTAAGTCACCAGCAGTATATTACCCAAAGTTCAGGAAAACCACTTGAAAACACCTGTTACAAAAGCAAATTAGGCTAGTCATTATACCGTGCAAATAGTAGCAGTTAAGCACTCGGGAATTTCCTACCTGCATACCAGACGAAATGAAATAATACGGGACATCCTTCCAAGGTAAGTTGTCGAGTAAAACAATCGTTAAAAACTCCCTCTTTTGAAAATAAAGAATGACGTATAGACGCTAGTTCACCGTAATTAGTAATGACTATCGTTAATTTCACACTCTATTATATAATCATAATCTGATTTTCTTGTAAATACTAAATTGTCGTGTTTAAGTTTGTCAAATTTCACGCTTGTTACTACTCAGTGTCGCCATATTTTAAAAACAAAAGTAGGTCACCAGCAGTATATTAACCAAAGTTCAGGAAAACCACTTGAAAACACCTGTTACAAAAGCAAATAAGGCTAGTCATTATACCGTGCAAATAGTAGCAGTTAAGCACTCGGGAATTTCCTAGCTGCATACCAGACGGGATGAAATGATACGGGTCATCCTTCCAAGGTAAGGTGTCGAGTAAAACAATCGTTAAAAACTCCGTCTTTTGAAAATATAGTATAAGTTATAGACGCTAGTTCAACCGTAATTAGTAATGACTATCGTTAATTTCACACTCTATTATATAATCATAATCTGCTTTTCTTGTAAATACTAAATTGTCGTGTTTAAGTTTGTCAAATTTCACGCTTGTTACTACTCAGTGTCGCCATATTTTAAAAACAAAAGTAGGTCACCAGCAGTATATTACCCAAAGTTCAGGAAAACCACTTGAAAACACCTGTTACAAAAGCAAATAAGGCTAGTCATTATACCGTGCAAATAGTAGCAGTTAAGCACTCGGGAATTTCCTACCTGCATACCAGACGAAATGAAATAATACGGGACATCCTTCCAAGGTAAGTTGTCGAGTAAAACAATCGTTAAAAACTCCCTCTTTTGAAAATAAAGAATGACGTATAGACGCTAGTTCACCGTAATTAGTAATGACTATCGTTAATTTCACACTCTATTATATAATCATAATCTGCTTTTCTTGTAAATACTAAATTGTCGTGTTTAAGTTTGTCAAATTTCACGCTTGTTACTATTCAGTGTCGCCATATTTTAAAAACGAAAGTAAGTCACCAGCAGTATATTACCCAAAGTTCAGGAAAACCACTTGAAAACACCTGTTACAAAAGCAAATTAGGCTAGTCATTATACCGTGCAAATAGTAGCAGTTAAGCACTCGGGAATTTCCTACCTGCATACCAGACGAAATGAAATAATACGGGACATCCTTCCAAGGTAAGTTGTCGAGTAAAACAATCGTTAAAAACTCCCTCTTTTGAAAATAAAGAATGACGTATAGACGCTAGTTCAACCGTAATTAGTAATGACTATCGTTAATTTCACACTCTATTATATAATCATAATCTGCTTTTCTTGTAAATACTAAATTGTCGTGTTTAAGTTTGTCAAATTTCACGCTTGTTACTACTCAGTGTCGCCATATTTTAAAAACAAAAGTAGGTCACCAGCAGTATATTACCCAAAGTTCAGGAAAACCACTTGAAAACACCTGTTACAAAAGCAAATAAGGCTAGTCATTATACCGTGCAAATAGTAGCAGTTAAGCACTCGGGAATTTCCTAGCTGCATACCAGACGGGATGAAATGATACGGGTCATCCTTCCAAGGTAAGGTGTCGAGTAAAACAATCGTTAAAAACTCCGTCTTTTGAAAATATAGTATAAGTTATAGACGCTCGTTCAACCGTAATTAGTAACGACTATCGTTAATTTCACACTCTATTATATAATCATAATCTGATTTTCTTGTAAATACTAAATTGTCGTGTTTAAGTTTGTCAAATTTCACGCTTGTTACTACTCAGTGTCGCCATATTTTAAAAACAAAAGTAGGTCACCAGCAGTATATTAACCAAAATTCAGGAAATCAACTTAAAGACACCTTTTACAAAAGCAAATAAGGCTAGTCATTATACCGTGCAAATAGTAGCAGTTAAGCACTCGGGAATTTCCTACCTGCATACCAGACGAAATGAAATAATACGGGACATCCTTCCAAGGTAAGTTGTCGAGTAAAACAATCGTTAAAAACTCCGTCTTTTGAAAATATAGAATTATTTATAGACGCTCGTTCAACCGTAATTAGTAATGACTATCGTTAATTTCACACTCTATTATATAATCATAATCTGCTTTTCTTGTAAATACTAAATTGTCGTGTTTAAGTTTGTCAAATTTCACGCTTGTTACTATTCAGTGTCGCCATATTTTAAAAACGAAAGTAAGTCACCAGCAGTATATTACCCAAAGTTCAGGAAAACCACTTGAAAACACCTGTTACAAAAGCAAATTAGGCTAGTCATTATACCGTGCAAATAGTAGCAGTTAAGCACTCGGGAATTTCCTAGCTGCATACCAGACGGGATGAAATGATACGGGTCATCCTTCCAAGGTAAGTTGTCGAGTAAAACAATCGTTAAAAACTCCGTCTTTTGAAAATAAAGAATGACGTATAGACGCTAGTTCACCGTAATTAGTAATGACTATCGTTAATTTCACACTCTATTATATAATCATAATCTGCTTTTCTTGTAAATACTAAATTGTCGTGTTTAAGTTTGTCAAATTTCACGCTTGTTACTACTCAGTGTCGCCATATTTTAAAAACAAAAGTAGGTCACCAGCAGTATATTAACCAAAGTTCAGGAAAACCACTTGAAAACACCTGTTACAAAAGCAAATAAGGCTAGTCATTATACCGTGCAAATAGTAGCAGTTAAGCACTCGGGAATTTCCTAGCTGCATACCAGACGGGATGAAATGATACGGGTCATCCTTCCAAGGTAAGGTGTCGAGTAAAACAATCGTTAAAAACTCCGTCTTTTGAAAATATAGAATTACTTATAGACGCTAGTTCAACCGTAATTAGTAATGACTATCGTTAATTTCACACTCTATTATATAATCATAATCTGATTTTCTTGTAAATACTAAATTGTCGTGTTTAAGTTTGTCAAATTTCACGCTTGTTACTATTCAGTGTCGCCATATTTTAAAAACGAAAGTAGGTCACCAGCAGTATATTAACCAAAGTTCAGGAAAACCACTTGAAAACACCTGTTACAAAAGCAAATAAGGCTAGTCATTATACCGTGCAAATAGAAGCAGTTAAGCACTCGGGAATGTCCTTCCTGCATACCAGACGGGATGAAATGATACGGGTCATCCTTCCAAGGTAAGGTGTCGAGTAAAACAATCGTTAAAAACTCCGTCTTTTGAAAATATAGAATTATTTATAGACGCTCGTTCAACCGTAATTAGTAATGACTATCGTTAATTTCACACTCTATTATATAATCATAATCTGCTTTTCTTGTAAATACTAAATTGTCGTGTTTAAGTTTGTCAAATTTCACGCTTGTTACTATTCAGTGTCGCCATATTTTAAAAACGAAAGTAAGTCACCAGCAGTATATTACCCAAAGTTCAGGAAAACCACTTGAAAACACCTGTTACAAAAGCAAATTAGGCTAGTCATTATACCGTGCAAATAGTAGCAGTTAAGCACTCGGGAATTTCCTACCTGCATACCAGACGAAATGAAATAATACGGGACATCCTTCCAAGGTAAGTTGTCGAGTAAAACAATCGTTAAAAACTCCCTCTTTTGAAAATAAAGAATGACGTATAGACGCTAGTTCACCGTAATTAGTAACGACTATCGTTAATTTCACACTCTATTATATAATCATAATCTGATTTTCTTGTAAATACTAAATTGTCGTGTTTAAGTTTGTCAAATTTCACGCTTGTTACTACTCAGTGTCGCCATATTTTAAAAACAAAAGTAGGTCACCAGCAGTATATTAACCAAAGTTCAGGAAAACCACTTGAAAACACCTGTTACAAAAGCAAATAAGGCTAGTCATTATACCGTGCAAATAGTAGCAGTTAAGCACTCGGGAATTTCCTAGCTGCATACCAGACGGGATGAAATGATACGGGTCATCCTTCCAAGGTAAGTTGTCGAGTAAAACAATCGTTAAAAACTCCGTCTTTTGAAAATATAGAATTACTTATAGACGCTAGTTCAACCGTAATTAGTAATGACTATCGTTAATTTCACACTCTATTATATAATCATAATCTGATTTTCTTGTAAATACTAAATTATCGTGTTTAAGTTTGTCAAATTTCACGCTTGTTACTATTCAGTGTCGCCATATTTTAAAAACGAAAGTAGGTCACCAGTATTATATTAACCAAAATTCAGGAAATCAACTTAAAGACACCTTTTACAAAAGCAAATAAGGCTAGTCATTATACCGTGCAAATAGAAGCAGTTAAGCACTCGGGAATGTCCTTCCTGCATACCAGACGGGATGAAATGATACGGGTCATCCTTCCAAGGTAAGGTGTCGAGTAAAACAATCGTTAAAAACTCCGTCTTTTGAAAATATAGTATAAGTTATAGACGCTCGTTCAACCGTAATTAGTAACGACTATCGTTAATTTCACACTCTATTATATAATCATAATCTGATTTTCTTGTAAATACTAAATTGTCGTGTTTAAGTTTGTCAAATTTCACGCTTGTTACTATTCAGTGTCGCCATATTTTAAAAACGAAAGTAAGTCACCAGCAGTATATTACCCAAAGTTCAGGAAAACCACTTGAAAACACCTGTTACAAAAGCAAATTAGGCTAGTCATTATACCGTGCAAATAGTAGCAGTTAAGCACTCGGGAATTTCCTAGCTGCATACCAGACGGGATGAAATGATACGGGTCATCCTTCCAAGGTAAGGTGTCGAGTAAAACAATCGTTAAAAACTCCGTCTTTTGAAAATAAAGAATGACGTATAGACGCTAGTTCACCGTAATTAGTAATGACTATCGTTAATTTCACACTCTATTATATAATCATAATCTGCTTTTCTTGTAAATACTAAATTGTCGTGTTTAAGTTTGTCAAATTTCACGCTTGTTACTATTCAGTGTCGCCATATTTTAAAAACGAAAGTAAGTCACCAGCAGTATATTACCCAAAGTTCAGGAAAACCACTTGAAAACACCTGTTACAAAAGCAAATTAGGCTAGTCATTATACCGTGCAAATAGTAGCAGTTAAGCACTCGGGAATTTCCTAGCTGCATACCAGACGGGATGAAATGATACGGGTCATCCTTCCAAGGTAAGTTGTCGAGTAAAACAATCGTTAAAAACTCCGTCTTTTGAAAATATAGAATTACTTATAGACGCTAGTTCAACCGTAATTAGTAATGACTATCGTTAATTTCACACTCTATTATATAATCATAATCTGATTTTCTTGTAAATACTAAATTGTCGTGTTTAAGTTTGTCAAATTTCACGCTTGTTACTATTCAGTGTCGCCATATTTTAAAAACGAAAGTAAGTCACCAGCAGTATATTACCCAAAGTTCAGGAAAACCACTTGAAAACACCTGTTACAAAAGCAAATTAGGCTAGTCATTATACCGTGCAAATAGTAGCAGTTAAGCACTCGGGAATTTCCTACCTGCATACCAGACGAAATGAAATAATACGGGACATCCTTCCAAGGTAAGTTGTCGAGTAAAACAATCGTTAAAAACTCCCTCTTTTGAAAATAAAGAATGACGTATAGACGCTAGTTCACCGTAATTAGTAATGACTATCGTTAATTTCACACTCTATTATATAATCATAATCTGATTTTCTTGTAAATACTAAATTGTCGTGTTTAAGTTTGTCAAATTTCACGCTTGTTACTACTCAGTGTCGCCATATTTTAAAAACAAAAGTAGGTCACCAGCAGTATATTACCCAAAGTTCAGGAAAACCACTTGAAAACACCTGTTACAAAAGCAAATTAGGCTAGTCATTATACCGTGCAAATAGTAGCAGTTAAGCACTCGGGAATTTCCTACCTGCATACCAGACGAAATGAAATAATACGGGACATCCTTCCAAGGTAAGTTGTCGAGTAAAACAATCGTTAAAAACTCCCTCTTTTGAAAATAAAGAATGACGTATAGACGCTAGTTCACCGTAATTAGTAATGACTATCGTTAATTTCACACTCTATTATATAATCATAATCTGCTTTTCTTGTAAATACTAAATTGTCGTGTTTAAGTTTGTCAAATTTCACGCTTGTTACTACTCAGTGTCGCCATATTTTAAAAACAAAAGTAGGTCACCAGCAGTATATTAACCAAAATTCAGGAAATCAACTTAAAGACACCTTTTACAAAAGCAAATAAGGCTAGTCATTATGCCGTTCAAATAGTAGCAGTTAATCACTCGGGAATTTCCTAGCTGCATACCAGACGGGATGAAATGATACGGGTCATCCTTCCAAGGTAAGGTGTCGAGTAAAACAATCGTTAAAAACTCCGTCTTTTGAAAATATAGTATAAGTTATAGACGCTCGTTCAACCGTAATTAGTAATGACTATCGTTAATTTGACACTCTATTATATAATCATAATCTGATTTTCTTGTAAATACTAAATTGTCGTGTTTAAGTTTGTCAAATTTCACGCTTGTTACTATTCAGTGTCGCCATATTTTAAAAACGAAAGTAGGTCACCAGCAGTATATTAACCAAAGTTCCAGAAAAGAACTTAGAAACACCTGTTACAAAAGCAAACTAGTGTTGGCGTGGTGCCTCGCTCGCTTCGCTCGCTCAGAAACTTCGACTTAGTGGCGAGTCGGCTATTCCTTAATTCTCGTTTGTTTACTAACAGCTTTCAATTATATTATAAAATTATATTGTTATTTGGGGGTCCAATCATATTTAGGTCCAAGTGGCTTCGATAGATACGTTACAACAATATAGTGTTTCTTATATGTATGAAAATTGAAAATGAGCATTTTCAAAACTTCGATCCCGACAACAGGCCAGCCGAAGTATTAATAAATAAAAGTTGCAAAACACTTACTTCAAGCACTTGTATTTTAATAAACTATTCGATGCATATTACATGTTTACTGTGTTTTACTAATTACTGTCTGTATTATTATGATATTATATATACAATATAATATATTATATATATTATATTATTATATACATATAATTCGTCAAAGATTTCTTGAAAGTGTCGAAAAGATCTATGACGGATATCTTTTAGATACTATAAGACATCTTTTAGATATACCGAAATAGTTATTTTCGTATCAAGGGCCTAAACGAACTTATGCGCCCGTAGGTGATCACCGCGCCCGGGGGGCCGGCGAAGACTACCCCTGGGGGGTAGGGGGTCGAAACGTCGAAATTTGATGAAATACTATAGGGTAGTTTTTTGCCGAGGTGACCAAATTCAATACTTTTTCAGGCAATAGTCATAAACATTTTAATCCAGTTTTTGTGGCATTACCGTTGACTTTAGGAAGAAAATTCATACAACCTTTTTTGTACAGAATTTCATGCTCTATCTTTTTTGTTTGAAATATTTTTTAATAAAATTTTTATTTTTGAAAATAAATGCAAAAAACTACGAAGTAACTTAATTGGGACTAATTTTTTTGTGGTAATGGACGGATGGATCTGCGCCAAAATTTAATCAGATATAAGTTATGCCAAGACGCGTATTTTAAAAAAAAAATTATGTCAATACGCTTATCCGTTCGCGAGTTATCGCGAGACAAAAAAACGGGACGTACGGACGTACGTACGTACAAGATCACGGACACAAATTTTTTTATTGTTGCTTTGGTTTCCTTAGGGTCTGAAACTTCGACATTTGATGAAAAACTGTAGGGTAATTTTTATGCCCGAAGTGACCAAATTCAATACTTCGTCCGGACTTAGTCTGGGTCGAAGTAATATTCGTAATAACATATGGGAAAATTAAAGATGGCGGGTCCAAAAAGAGACTGAAGCTAATTTTTTGCATAATATTAGCTTAGTGTACCAAATCTTTAAAAATTATCCGCACTTGATAAAACTTAGTACCCATACATTTTTGGAGTTTCCGAGTATTAATTTCATGTTATTTTAAAAATCGCGGATCCCGTATGGCGTCCAAAAATTATATGTTTTTTTAATTTGCGTGCACATTGCTTCATGTGTCTTTTTTTAGATCGCTGGTTATGAAAATCAAGTCATTTTCACAAATTGAAAATGGCGGATGCAATATGGCGGCCGAAAATTAAAAATTTCATTATATAATTACGAAACTTGATATTAGGGATTTTTGAGGTCGCTGATTTCGAAAATGTAGTCGTTTTTTCAATAATTTAGAATGTCAAATCCAATATGGCGGTGGAGAATTAAAAGCGCTGTTTTATTTTTATGAACATTAGTAAATCGTGGTTTTAGGATCCCTTATTGCGAATGAGGAGTCATTTTTAGAAAATTGTAAATAGCGGTTCCAATGTCGCGGTCAAAGATAACATATTTTATTTTACTTTAATGTAACTATACTGAGATACTGGTTGGCAATATATAACTTTGACTACTTAAGTTTTTGATCGAAGCTCCGGTGATCAAAAGTGCACGCGTGCATTCTGCTGGAAAAGAATTGTCCAATAATCGTTTTTCAAAAATGTTTTAAATTTCAATTTTCAAAGGAAATACTGCAGGGTATAAAGATTAATCTTTTTTGCCGTTACAAAAATTTGTACCTCTTTTAATTTGCTTATAATAAAATACAAATTTTCGGTATTTTTTCACTTCAACTAGTGAATATTTGATCAATTTTAAGAATTTCGGATTGAAACAAAATGGGAATTACAGACTGAACATTTTTATTAGAAATGTAAGAAGAAAAAACTGTTTATAAACAAAAAAAATTATCAATAAAAGTAAAAACCTCCCTATGTCTACTTGTAAAACAAGTAACTGATTTGTCCAGTTTCATAAATATAAAATGAAATTTTTAAGTTGCGGCTGCTCTATTGGATCTGACATTTTTGATTTAAAAAAAATGACGTGATTTTCGTAATCGGTGACCTCAAAATTCCCTGTATACAAACTTTCATATATATGTATATAAAATAAAATGTTGAATTTTCTGCCGCCATATTGGATCCGCCATTTTTAATTTTTTAAAAATAACTTGAAATTCAGAGAACCTAAAAACTTGTGCGTACTATGTATTATCAAGATCGGATAATTTTTGAAGGTGTGGTACACTAACTAATATTTTACAAAAAAAGGAAAGCTCTCGTCGCCATTTTGAATCCACCGTCTTCAACTTTGGAATATATTATTGCGAATATTTATAGCTGAGACATTAAAGACACGATATTTTGAGCTTTCAACCTAATGACTTTTCTGGTTTGGCATGAAAATATTGATTAAAAAATGTTTGTGAACGAAAAAATCGGGTTTTTTTTTTAAATAATTGTTTATAACTTTTTAATCATTTATTGTAGATAGAATTCGATATCATAATCTGATAGAACGATCATTTTTACGTCGAGAATGTTTTATCTCAAATTTTTTTAATAGGTTTTTAATGTCAAGATATATTCAGAAAATCTTGGTGAAATTTGTATCCTCTTGGGCGTTAATGGGTTAATATATCTACTACAGTATAAAGATATTTCATTAATTCACTTTTCCAAAATATGCATATATAATTGTTGTTAATTTCGATAAAAATAGTACATAGGAGAACACGAATCTTTTCGAAATTCAAGATAGGCGTTTCGAAGTTCGAGATAGATGCTTTAAATTTAACATGTAGTCGGGGATTTTTAGGGTTGCTAACCACGAATTCCTAATCAGAATCATTTATTAATTTAGTATTCGGTGACTGGGATCACTGATTACAAAGTTGTCTGCGGAACAGTATTTTTTGTAATAATTGTATGTATTTAATTTATGTTTGTGTACTTATCATGCTGCGAATCATATTATGGTAAAAATTCGTAGCGGTTCATATACACTTGGAGAATATCGCTGCAAAGTACTGAATTTTGCAGTTCCAATCAGTAAAACTTATTTTGATGATTCCTATAAAAAAACGAGTTTATTGAACTTTTTACGAATAACCTATAATAATTTGTACTATCTCACGTAGTTAAAATGTGTACAATTTGTAAGTAATATGTACGAGTCAATCTGTAAAGCAGAAATAAATGCTGTCTCACCCTATGGGCAATTGTAATTTATAACTGACCACTATTCGAAATTAATATGAAATTTGGAGAAGACAATGGTCGTAGAGAATTAAATGTTCGATAGCTTTTTTTCATGTAGAATCGGAAGTGAAAAACCAAAAATATCCTACTGTACTACTACACGGGGAAAAAGTTGTTAGGCTTACCATCTTGGATAGTTTTTGTAATTTTCTCCTTAAGTAAAAACCTACACAGCGATTTCTACTTTATGTTACCGAGCCTTTAGTAACAAATCATAACTCGTCATATAAAACATTTGTTAACTCTGGGCTTAATTCGTGTTTAGAATCCAGGAACTCTCAAGATCCTACCACAAGCGGATAATACTTTTACTAATTTATTGAGCATTAGTAGGTTCGACAAGAATATCTTCCAGGACATCACACTTATTCCATTTAGATCGTAAAGATGTTACGATTACCTTTTTCCACGATCAACATTCAGTCAATCTTATAAATGGTTTTGATCTTTTGGCTAATTTCCAGAATCGACTTCTCACTGCAGATAGTGTTGATATCATCCGTCAAATAAATCTATTAAATAAAGTAATCGGTAGCACGTATGTTTAACCTACTTGGGCGAATTCCTTCAACCTTCAATACACTAAACGTTTTTTTATTTTCTACAAAATGGAGACCAAATCTTTTAATACGTTTATCATGTTGCTCACATTACTTCAGTACAATATCGACCAGTCTTACCATAGCGACCTTTCCGCGTTTCTCGTAGATGACGCTACCGTCTGCATTAATAATAGCGTGACTGGAACGCTGCCATAATGTTAGTGATTTGCTCATAAATTCCGTTTACAGTTCTCATTTTATTCGAAGGATATCACATTGTATTATATTTCACAACAGATTAGATTACACTTCACAATACTTCACTTAGTAATTCTTATTTAAAGGTGTCCTCATAAGAACGACACTGTAATCTGAAAAATATTCTTCAGAAATAGGACAAACTTCCAAGAGGAAAATATAAAAAAGAGATGTAGCGATTCTGCAGGAAGCACTTGCTTCAAGGCAATTAAGTGTAAAAGACGAAAGGCAAAATTAAAGACAAAAACCATAGAAAGAAAATGTTAAAGCTAGTTAAGCCAGATCTCTTTATTATATCACTAACAAATAAAGGCCTTCTTGTGTCCTCAAAAGTGTATTTAATAATAAAGTAAAAGGCATTTTAATGAGTTCAAAATCATCTTGTTTTACTTACAAATTAGCATGAAAACTTAAAATTATGTTTAAAAAATACCGAATCGAAAATCTAGAATTTCTCTTTGCTTTCTCCTTGAATCTCAGAAAACCGCATCCATCAATCTTATCAATACACGAGTAAGATAGAGAAGTGAACGTAGTTATTGAAAACTTTAAACTCTTAACTGTAAAATAGTAGATTTTTCGCTTCCACAGATCTATTACCATTTAGCGGGTCGATATGGGACCACTCTCCCCTATAAAGTAAATTTGATTAATCTGTACATTGATTTAATACTTTTGACGCGCAAAAAGTTCCTGGTACTATTTTTTATTTTATCTAGAAAAGTAGATAAGGCTTTCGAAGGCAATAAATTAAATGACAAATGATTACTTAAGAACTAGCTTGCTTGATTTGTACTTGGTGTCGATTTAATAAATCACAAGCTCAGCTTTTTTTTTAAATTATTAAAAGAACTTAAAAAACACTTAATTTTCCACGTACCCAGGTATTCAACTATGACAACACAGAGTTTTATTCTAGCAATGAAAATTTAATGGCAATTTCTTTGAAGGAAAGCAACAAATTAAAAAATAACAAATTACAATCTTCCGAAAGGGGACGAAATGTTACGGTACTTTTTGTAAATGTACAAGAGCATGCGTTAGATCTTGATTTATTTATACAATAAATGTTCTAGACGAAAGCAACTGCGAAGTTCAACCATGGAACTTACGAATTGCCTGGTTGATAAAAATCACAAAAATAATGTCATATATTTATCTACTTTTCCTTTCATGTGATAATCATGACAGTCAAAGTCATTGAATGTACTAAGATAAATTATATGCATCTGGTTAATAATGTGCTCTTTGGGTGTACCGAAATCCAAAAATTAGAATTAGTAAATTTGACATGGCTAGTTACGTTTTAAATTACCATATTTAATATTACTTATTATACACAACTTTGCAAGCTGAAAAAAAACTGAAAATTGTCTTTATAAGAGACAACATTGAGGGCCGTATTGAACAACCAATTGTTCTTAGTTAACGTTTAGAAAATCGTACACCACTTCCTGATGCTTTATAACTTTGTCTCACTTCATGAAAAACGTGAAATGATCATTCTGTAAAAGCGACTGACTCTCGAACGCTGTAAAACTAAGAAAAGTCAAGAAAAATACATCAAACTTCAACAATAAAAACAGATCAAAATGAAAAAACAAGCCAATTAATTAATTGAGAAAAGTGAAAGAATTAAAGAAAAGTCATATGAAAATGAAACATTAATTATAAAAAGTTATCATAGAAATTCATCGTTAAAAAAAATTTAATTTGTTAATCAAATAAACATTTTATGAATTGCACAGATTTTTTCTTATGACCAGGACGTTCAAATTTTTTTGGTACATTACTTTTAAAGTTATTGTTCAACCCTAATATCTGAAAAATACGTCTTTCTATCTTGAAAGTCTACAAAAAGCCCATAATGATATTCATTAGTCGTTAAATATAGCCAGACAAATAAGAATGTATATAAAATAACAATAACGGGTTCAATAACACAAATAATACAAGTTTTTAATAACTTCAACCATAAATAATCGATAGCCTTCAAATTTTCAAAAAACCGGTCTGGATGTTTGCCAAATGGAATGATCATAAAATGGTTGCATAAGATAGTTATGTTGTGCGGATAGCAATAGTAAAAGTTTTAGTTGCACCTATGTGTGTGCAGCTTTCTCTGCGGAATCCAGAGATCAGGCATTTCACTTCTGTCGCAGCCGGTCGCGAAGACCGGTCAATTTTAAACGCTCCGTATTTGCACTCTTATTAGCATTAGTGATAAGTGTCATTTGCAGTGATTACTGTACATCGCTCAATTGATTAATTATTTTAATATATAAGATTGGTGATGTTATTTGAAGTGCCAGTTTATTGACATCTTTCGTCTGCATTCTCAGGGAACTTTAAATTTTATGTCATACTGTGATAGCTTAAAAATAGCAACTAACGATGACGAACTTTCTAGCTTCTAATTTATTATTGTTTTTATTCTTTATTGTTGCTATAATTTACTTTTTTTACCGAGGCTCGAGAAAACCAAAAGGATTTCCACCAGGTAATAGTTTCATCATATTTAACGTTCATGCACTAACTGGATTGAGCTTCTTTCTAATTATAACATTGATTTTTTGTTGACAAACATTCCATTGCTAAAATTTCAAATTCCGTTGTGAATTACTAACATTAATTAAGAATAATTATTTACCAATAACATACATCGTATAAGAATTTTTCATCCTGTCTATGAGTGGTTCCTACTTTTCATCGCTTCCAAAATAAAATTATACAATTCTTGCTTCAATTTATGATCAATATTACCTGAAATTTTTAATTAATTTCATATATTAACTTCATATTAATGAAATATTTGATGTACGTCTTAGACGAGCAAATAATGATGTTATTGTGATGCATACTTTTCATTTTTGTAGCGAATTTTTTCTGAGAACAGAAACTCGTCTACAGAATAAATCAGAAATAATACAAATTTTGCATGAAAAATGCACAATTTTTTTTATGATGGTAAAGAAGGATAGGTTGGATTATTTTAAGATTTTCGAAAAAAAAATGAGGACCATTAAAGTAGAAAGATTTGATACTCCCGGCACATTATCAGAATGCATCACAAAAACATCGTGATTTGTTCGTCTAACACGTACATCAAATATTTATTTATTATTTAATAATTGCTATCATAAAAATACATTTATTTGATATTAACTTCATTTTTCGATGTTCTCAAATTATTCAGAGGTAGTGTATTTATAACTGTGGAGGCTAAATAATTTAGTAAATTTGAAATTAATTAAATAGAGGTAGATTAAAAATGTATAAATGATATTTATTCAGTAACAAATGTCGGCAAATTCAAATTGTTTTAAAGTATCGTAAGAATGTTTGATTCTAATTTATTGTTATTTAATGAATGAATGTTTACTCTTAATAAATGGTTCTTTTGTTCAGTAAATCTTGCCAATATTTAAGTAAATATGTACTGAAATTTACAAAAATGTTTTTCAGTGACAGTTGGACAGATTTCTAAAACGATTTTTTGTGATATTCTAATTAATAAATATTTCAATATAAATCAATGATATAAATGAAATGTATCATATAAATTACTGATAACAGGTACTTGTTCTATTTCATGCTAATAACAAGTTTAACGTTTAACTAGGTCCAAGATGGTGGCCAATCCTAGGTTCCTCTTTAGAAGTAGCACGTCTGCGAAAAGAAACTGGATTTCTTTATGAAGCGTGCAACATTCTTTCAAAAAAATATTCATCTCCGTTGGTGGGTATTAAAATTGGCTGCGATCGCATCGTTATCATAAATGACTACGAAAGCACGAAGGCGATGCTCACTAATGATGACTGCGACGGTAGACCGATTGGACCAATGTTCAAATCCAGAACATTCGGAAAAAGATTGGGTGATTTTGAATTTTTATTTTCTTCAGGAATATACATAATGTTGGAGCTGTCGTAAATAATATTTAATTTCCATTTTTTTACGAAAACTGCGTCACTACTAGAAAAAGATCTCTCGCCATGTCTCTGCTAGACGCACATTATATTTAAATTGATGTCCTTGTTTTTCTACTCATATATATTTGTATACTATTCTTGATTTTCGAAATGCTTACATTGTTTTTTAAATGGCAGGTGTTCTAACGGCCGATGGACGATTGTGGGCAATTCAGCGTCGATTCGCGATTCGCCACTTACGAGATTTCGGTTACGGAAAAACAGGGATGGCAACATTACTAGAAGAGGAATCAGCCCGTCTGGTAGAATTTTATCGAAAGGCAGTTATTAACAGGAAAAATACGAATGACAAACAGGAAAATGAAACGACAAATAAGAAAGAAAATCATAATTCGCAAATTTATCAATTGAACGTAGACAATGGCAAAAAGAATGAAACAAACTTACGAAAAAATCAATTATCGGTGGATGAAGAATTTCACAGAAAAATTGACGTTAATGACAGTAAAGAGACAATGGCTCCAAGTATTATCGTCGATATGGAGGCATTTTTTGGAATTCCGGCATTGAATACTTTATGGAGAATGATGGCCGGTAAAAGGTTAAGTCTTTTCTATCTTTATGCAGTTTTGCATCAGTATTAAGATCTTTAAAAATAAACAATTGAATTTACTTTTAAGATTGTTAAATGGAGTTTCTGTCAAAAATAAATATTATACTTTTTATAATGACAACTGAACAATGTAAATATTTTATAGATACGACTTTGATGAAAAAGAACTGCTTCATTTGCAAAAAATTCTTACTGCGCTTCTGAAAGATCTCGACATGATTGGCTGCATATGGCATCATTATCCGATTCTTCAGTACATTATGCCAAATATGTCTGGATATAACACGTTTATGAGCACGCATCGTCAAGTCTGGGAGTTTTTAAATGCAAGTACATTAATATTTACATCTTGAAATAATTTAAATCAAACTTATTATACAATTGAAGATATTAAAAAATAATGTATCTGAGAAATTTATCTAGCCTCGAAGGCCAAAAATGGAAAACTACTTTTCAGCTGGGTTGGCTGTAGTGAATCTTATTATTTTTATTCCAACCAGTGATTAATAGTTACATTTACCTAAAGATATGGAATAATCTTTAAATTTGTTTTATCTTATTAATTACATTAAGCTAACTTCTACAATTCATCCCTCCAATGACATTCGTACCTACTTGAACTACTTTAGGATTGTTGCTGTAACTAAATGTTCTCAGTGTATAAAGTTTTCAAATATGGTCATTTATTTATCCAATTCGTTCACATACTGCTTTGAATAAACATTCTTTTTTAATAATTTCTCATTCTTTATAAAAATTCTAATGGTATTAAGTTTATTATTATTTTCAACTTTATTACATAATATAAATGGATGTGAAATTGGATAAATTAATTACGTAAAATATCGAATTACATACCACGATCTTCTCTAGGTTACAATTCCACCCACAATGACGTTGATGATTACAGAAAATCATGAATGTTTTTATATTTTTATATTTAATTGTTAATTATTAATAACACTATTTCTAATATATCACAAAACAGATTGAACTTCAAAATCACAAACGAACCTTTAATCCTGATGAAATACGTGACTTTATGGACCTGTACATAAAAGAATTACAATCGGAACATGATGATACATTTTCAGGTATACTTGAGCTGATTAACATAAGATAGTACTTCCTGAGGACTACACATGTTAGTTTAAATATAATCCACAGCTTTAAAATAAAAATTATATTTACAGAGGAACAATTGTTGGCTATCTGTGTGGACTTCTTTATTGCTGGTTCAGAAACTACATACAAGGCTCTTACATTTGGTTTCTTACACTTAGTACTAGACCAAGAAGTACAGAGAAAAGCTCAAAAAGAAATTGATACCGTAATTGGGTTTAACAGAAGACCATCATTAAATGATAGACCGGCGTAAGTTAAAACAAATACACTTTACAATGCACAACATGTTATCAAGACAAAGAAAAATTTTTTTGGAAATGATACCATTTCAGGCGTTAATTTTGGGACAGACCTGTGGAATGGAGAAAATTTCCATTTTTTGGTAAAAATTACTATTGCAATAAAATTGTTGCTGTTTCAATAGTAAATAAGAACTTATGGTCGTTTTTATCAGAAAAAATTGCAAATTTCGCTCATTCTGCAAGTTTTTTCCCAAATGACGATTTGAAAATGAACATTTTTCTACCTGTATATGTATAATATACAATACAAAATTATAATGACATTGATAAATCATGAATATTACTAAACACATGAAAGAAGTGAAAGATGTTCTGCAATCATTGTCAATGTTATTTTAATGTACATCGCAATAAAAAAAAGTAATTGATCATTTTGATAATATACCAAAATAAGATAACATTCTTTAGAAGAATTATCAATTTTTAATTTATGCAATAAAAGAGAAGAACTGTGATCCAATATATCTAATATTATCGTCTAGATAATTACAGTTACAAATGTAAAAAAAAGGTTTGCATAGAGTACTAGTGTATTCCACATTTTTGCCCCAGGGAATCCAATGCAAAGTCGGAATTGTTTCAATAGCTCAAATTTTTTAGGAAAAGTAAATAAACTGCTAAAAAATTGCTCAAAAGTGATAGAAGAAATATTTTTCTCCGTACAAACCAAATCCGAACTCAGAATTAGATTGGCTCAGATTTTTTAGAAATGCTCAAAAAGCTATTCAAAAGCACTAACTAAAAGCAAAAACGAAAAAGTACTTGCCAACACACTGCTACATTATTTATATGAATAAAAATCCCAAGACAAACTTATCAGAATGCTTAAAGTTTCTGAAGATTAACTGAAAAAACTTCTCAGAAAACGTGAAGGCAAAAAAAAAACATATTTTTCAAGAGTCCTCCAGTTTGTGAGAAAAGCTCAAAGGGCAAAACTGATTTAACTGAATCTTGTGGCCCAGAGTTTGAAACGTTGCTAAAAGGTATGTCAAACATCTTGAGAAATTGAATTGTATTTATTGGGTTCTTTCTACTTTCTTTTAGTGACGTAGGCATAAAAAGTTATGTAGCCCTTTTTCTATTATTTATAGCTTTTTCACGGCCCTTGTTTTGTTCGTTTGTTTTTGTTCATTTTTACCATACAGTCCACTCCAGTCGGGTTAAACAGCTTTCCTCTGATATCTTTTACATTCAAATGATATTCGATTTCAAATATGATGGTAGATTACTGCCTTTTGTTCATATTTTTTACGAAATTATTGAGTTTTCTAAATTGAAAAATTCTGACTTTCGGATTCAAACTGAAAAATCGTAAAAAACTGTAGTATCTCTGCAAAGACGTTTACTTTTTAACCGTCAATCTGCCGTTTTTAGCAGTTTTTTTTTTTAGTTTTTCTTGACAATTTAAGCCAAGCCATTTTCACAATTTCGACTTGAAATTCTATTTCAGCACGAAAAAATACGTAGAAATACATTGGTATAATGTCTCGAAGAGCATTTTTTTCTTTTTTGACTTTAATCGATGTTTTTATGTAGCTGTTTTTTAGTTTTTCTGAAAAATCTAAGCCAATCTGACAAATCCGACTTGGGATTGAGAATCCATCACAAAAAATATATGAGAATACACTTGTGTAGCGAATTGGCCCAAAAACTATTTTTTTTTAATTTGTTGCGCTAAAGGAAATGATTAAATCTGTAAATATTATTCCAAATAACGTCTCTCTTTCAAACTATATGTAATTTATTTTCTATTCTCTAAATTCCTTGGAGTGGCAATTGGGCCACTATTACATAAAGAGTACAATTTTCACTCGTTCGGTAGTAATATTTCTCTCTTATAGGTGTGAATTTTTTTTCACTTTTGATGGAGTGAAATTTTCACTCTTAAAACAAGAGTGGCTCAATTTTCCCTTCAAGAAATTTAGAGAGTCAGCATTCTTTATCGAAAGTAAAACCGAAGCAAGTATCTCCCACAAAATTTTGATTTACTGATTACATAAAGCGATAACAAAATATTGGAAATAATTGAAACTTTAATCATAATGTATGAAATTGTTTACAGTAGTATTTTATTTTATGTCTAATTGCCTTTATAGTGTTACTTATTTGCACCCATTCACAATAATGGATACTTTCTTCAGATTTTTTAGAATAAAAAAAAGCTAGTATTTTAACAATTGGGAATAACTTATTATTTGAACAAATAAACATTTAGTAGTTTACTAAAGGCTTACTGTGGTGCTAATCTTGACTACTACACTATAATGAATACTTACAGAATATTATTATTATTGTTTCAGATTAACTTATGTGAATGCAATTGTTTTGGAGTCCATAAGAATGTTCATGTCGCGAACATTAAATGTGCCCCACAGAACCACAAGAGATACAACTATTATGGGGTATCAAATACCAAAGGTAAATTCATTGTTTTACAGTAAAGATTTTGATTTTACTTGGTTTCAACAATGTAATAATAATTTATAAATTTCTCGATAATTATTCTACATATTGAGGGACTTAATTGTTTTCAAACATTTAAAATATGTTTATAAATTCAATATATATATATATATTATATATCATTTAAAAGAGAAACTCGAATTGTCAAAATAAAAAGATGTGCTGGAGATACGGTTGAAACATTATTAAATTATCTTGAATAATTAAATTTTGAACAGAACACGATGTTAGCAGTCAATTTTAATTCAGTCATGGTTGGTAAATGTTGGGACGATGTGGAAAGATTTCGCCCAGAGAGATTTATCGACGATACTGGTAGAATATCCCTACCGGATCAGTATATACCGTTCAGTTTTGGTAAGAATTAAGTATATTCTATTTCTTATGTTATAAATAGCAAACTTTGGTTTAAATCTTAACGGTTTAATTTACGTACAATGTTTTAATTTTTTATATGAAGAATTAAAAATGATTTTTTTCCTCATAGTTGAATACGCAAAAAAAACGTGTTTTTTTAAATTTGGGAAATACATTGTTTATTATGCATAAATAAAATTTGTAAAACAGTTATCAATAACATTTGCCAATTGGCTAAAATTTGTTTTTAATGTTAACAGTGGTTTAATAACTACAATATTGCATTTTAACCTTTAGCAAATCTATTTTTGGTTAAATCGCCGCATTCGAAGAAGTTTTTTGATGTAGCTGATTTAATAACTGTACCATTTTTAAACAGGAAAACATCGTTGCATGGGAGAAGTTTTAGCGAAGAGCAACATGTTCGTGATGACTGCCGCTTTACTGCAATCATTTACATTTACACCAGTGCCGGGAGAAGAACCAAAACTTGAATATGTAGACGGTGTAACAGCAAGTCCGAAAAAATTTAAAGTTGTGATGACCTTAAGAAATCCGCATTAAACGTTAAGTTTCCTCATTGTTACAAAGCTCATGATTACAGTTGTGTTGTTGTGTCCGGAGTCTTCGATACGTTACTTTAAAATATAAGGATTTGTTTGTTTTTCGTATGTCAGGGTCATCCAGAGTTTGTCGATAAAAAGTGGCCAGACTTTAAAACCATTTTTATTTAAGAGACTTAAATGTATTCTGAAGAATATCAAAATTTCATATTTTATTACCATATCATCTCAATTCGGTTTTCGGTTTCATAGGTGTTCCACAAACTATTCGCATAATACAGAATATTTATGCATATATTATTTAAAATTTCTTGCATTTAATTAATAAGCTCCAAAAAATCAGAAATTTTACATTGTCGTAACTTAACATTAAAAAGCAATCATAATAACACTGACCAACGAAAAGTTACTTTTTGTTTGCCTTTGAGAATCGCAGGTATATCGATATGGCACTGTTCAATAATTTTAAGTTACGAAAATTTCGCTCCCCAAACGATTGAAGGGAAATAGTTTTTATTACACAGTAGAAATATAATAAAAACATTTTATCATATTCCTTACCTTCGGATACCCATTCGTAATAAGTAGTATAAATTTCAAAATTATTCGTTCATTACAATACGAGTGATCGTACACTGGAGGAATTCTTTTTCTGAATTTTCTGAAAACATAACTGAAGTTTTGGTAAACCTTCGGAAAAGGCACATCCTCGTAAAAAATTAAATTGGTGCATTTCGATGTATTTTTGCCTCCTGATTACGAATATGACAACCAAAGATGCGGGTCTGACGTATTAAAGCCGCTGTTTTTTTAAAATAACGCGTTTTTTTTTAGTGTTTTGTTTTTATTTTTAAAAGTACAAATCTGCAGACAAATGTTTTAAATAAAAGTTGTAGAACACAAAATTATGGACAAAAAAGACCCGATACATTTTTCCGTAATTGCAACAGCAAGTCCGTAAATGAGGGTTGAAAGTTCCCATGATGCAATAGGTGCCGGATTTCTGTTACAGTTTCATAATTTTCTGGTAATGTTACATAATGTTTCTTTCTTTTACAGAATTTAGTAAAATTTTGTTGCCTCTGCAACATAAAAACATCCGAATTTTCCGAACATTTGTAACAGTGTATTATAATTACAAAAAAAAATACTGTTCACGCGAGTACAAATATTTAATTTTTTTTCTTAAAAACTATACATGCTATGAAAAAATGTCCCATGGTAACATTGTTCGTCATTACGTTCTCTATAAGATGCTATTTTATAAAATCAATTTTTCGACTTTTACTATTGTCTCATTCTGCGATTCGAGTGCCCGAGCCCTTTTTGCATGCGGCCGCTCAATTGGGCAAATGCTCACACTAATCCCTTTATGAGATTAAAATGGTCAAATTTATACTCAATAAATCTGAATACACTTCTAAACAAACAAAAATTTCAAAATCCGACTTTATAATCGGAGTCTCCAATTGATGACATGTCATTATTACGGAATTAAAAAACAAACTGATTAATTTCAAATTCTTGGCATTTGGTGCTCTCTTCGTTTACTGATGAAGACTTCAATGTAGGATTAAGATATAAACATCATGCAATCCTTTATTATAAATATTCTTCTTCGGGTGTTCGTCGAACGATGACAAAATTTCATATAAAAACTAGATGCCTTCGACCCGGGTGCCTAGAATTTTGGCTAAATTCGTATTGCAGTTCCCTGACGAAAGGCTGATGCTTCCGGGAATATTCCATTTTAACACTGCCAGGAAAGAAGGCGGCAGAGGGTAGTTCTAGCATCGTTAGGTTCGAGTAGTTTCTATACATATATTGTAACAATATCTTGTTCCTTAAATAGGGTGAATATGCCAATGAATGGACGGTTAAGCATTTTTCACACTTTTTCACACTTTTTTATGAAAATTTAATTATGATACCACCATTAGAATCGTTAGACTCTGCTCTTTATGACCGCGTAGTTCAACCTTTGATTTTATTTAATTATTAACCTCGTCTTCATATGTTTGTAAAAAAATCCGCTAAACCCGAATAAATAGACGGGTTAAATCAAATGGGACGTTTTCAGTACCAGTTTTGGATGGCTTTAAAACTTTGTTTTGATTTTACAAAATAATAAACACTGGAAGATCAATAGTACTGTAAATATTGTTTTGAATGTTCAAAGAACATAAAAATATGTATTTTTTTGCATGTTGTGCATCATACATTCATAAGAAATAGAAATATGTAGAAAATCGTCCATTCATTAGCATATTCACCCTATATTAAAATTGAAAATGAGCATTTTCAAAACTTCGACCCCGACCGCAGATCAGCCGAAGCACTGATAAATGAGCACGTCTTGTTCACACTGATGCTTAAAAAAACAAAAATTGATGAAATTTTTATACTAAAATAAAATTTAATCAAATTTTTAAAGTTACCCGCCCCCCCCCCCCCTGATACCCGCCTCACTCCCCTGCTTCCTCTGTGTCTCTGTTTTTCATGTAATGTATATAATATACATACATATGCATTGTATATGTGTATGTACAATTTATGTTAATTTGCTTTTTACGGCATTATCGTTGATTTTACGAAGAAATGAATCTAACTAATGAATCTAACCTTTTTTGTAGAGAATTCGATGTTCTATATTTTTTGTTTGAAACATTTTTTTGTACGATTTGTATTTTTTGTTAAAAAATGGAAAAACGTGTTTTTTGAGCGTTTTTTTGTTAAACCTGCCCATACTCTAGTATGCATTGTCTCCAAAAACTAATCAGATCTTAGTTTGGCCAAGAGAAACCCAAATCCGTTTGTACTTTTTAAATTCGTCATTCCAGTCGCGAGATATCGCGTATACAAAATTTTGCCCACGGACGGACGGACGGACGTACAACCTATACGGACACCAATTTTTTTATTGTTGCTTTGGGTTCCTTAGGGCCTGAAACGTCGACATTTGATGAAAAACTATAGGGTAATTTTTTTGCCCGAAGTGACCAAATTCAATACTTCGTCCAGACTTAGTCTGGGTCGAAGTAAAAAAATTATTTACCCAATCCGTGAAACACTATACTAAAATAAAAAATGGAGAAAACACTTTGACAATCGAAATATATTAAAGGAATACCCTAAATCATGTTAAATCCACAATAATAATAGGTAAGAAGAACTGTTAGTTTTTGTATTAAAATTTCTATTTTACATTTATAGTGGCATTTTTAAATTATGTCATTATTATTCGTTATATTGTAGCATCTTACATTTATCATTTATTATTTTTTTTATCATTTTACACTCTACATTATTTTATTATTTTGTACACTGCAGACTATAAATATATTCTGAAGAGGACCCAATCATTTTGGTTGGAACGTCATTATTTTTAATTTATTTATCAACCATAGTTCTACGTTTCCGTTATCCGAAAATACTTTTCACTAAGAAAAACTTTTTCACTTACGGAGAGATTTTATTATAATTTGAATACCCCAAATATTTGAAAAACAATAATAAAAGAATTAAACTGTTGGAATAAATTCCTTGGTCTGTCATACACAGTATCATAATTTTTACTGAACCTTAGTTAAATGCTAGCCGTTCTGTTGAACATTTGGTGTGATAACTATTATAAACTAAATAGGTGTACTGTAAATCAAAATTAAAAATAAAGCGGAGAATACTTATTATATTTATAATATATTTCATTATTCTAGATTGATTCCACTGAAGTACAAAAATAACTGCATTATAGAATTATGTTCAATTCAGTATCACGGTAAGTAGTTTTTCATTCACAGTTTAGTTTTTATCGCTTACCTCGAATTCATTTCATTGTTCTAGAACAACTTTGTCCTCAACATGTATTTTTTTCAAGAATTAATATACTTAACGCGTAAGAAGAGTGCGGATCGAAAACCGACAGGTCAACGACAGTCAAACACCCGACAATCAAAAGCCGACAGTAAAAAACCGACACTTTAAAAAATGGACGGTTTTTTTCTTCGTTATTTTTTTTCCCGCACCCCCTAAGAAGGTTTCATGAACATATTATATAGTATGCAGAAGATCCTCGGTACGTGAAGTTTTTTAAAGCTTACCAAGTATAGACAATTTTCAGATATGTGCTACAAAACTATATAGATTGAATCGTACAAGGATTTCCATCATGGACGAACAAGAAATCGTTTATTGGAGTACATGCCAAATTAGTTTTGGAACTGCTGAAATAAAAGTGATCGATTGCATTTCAATAATATAACTGTGTTTCAGAAACGGTATATTTCTTTATAAAGATCACTTCTAAACGACATGCCTCGTAGAAAATACAATCTCTTCATTCTGCTAATATTCTGCTTCATTAATGAGAAGCAGAGATCAGATAATTAGAAAATACCCGACCTGACTCTGGTCTTGTCACAAAATAAATAACAACTTGTATACCGTTCCAAATCTCTTTCATATCCTCTTAATACTGCCCACTACAATTTTGGTTGCCATAAATTATTTATAAATATTAATAACAAGTATCGCATCCATAGGTTTTACGAAACGTACTGTGTCGGAAGTATGCTGCTGATATTACAATGCCATGACAAAAAAAAACAATCTAAATAGAAAATAATTATTATAAAAAAAATAAAGGGTTGAATGGAATTCCTAAAAAGTCCCTACTGAAAGTCCCTACCGGCTATCAGACCGAATATCTGGAAAGAAAGGGGTATGCATCGTGCGAAACTGACCTTAGTCGCTCACGTCACGAGGGAGTTTGAGAGAAGATATTCAGGCTATCAGAAATATTATTTCAATAAAAATGTATTAAGAATAAAAAAATATATACGTTGGTATAATTTTAGATTTTCGATGGGTTAAAATTTGTTGGTAATGGAGGAATCGTGCTTCTTTACTTAGAATGAGTAAAACTCATTTTATTTGTACCCTTCGAGATCGGTAGGATAGTATTCTGGTTTACTAAAAACTGTTATCGGTACAACAAAGGAACGTAGGTGCCTTGATGTGGTTCTGACTTGGGGATTTCTCAAAAAGAAGGAGTTATAAAAGAATGGTGTCGCCGTTACGTGGAAGGTAACATGAGAATGAATCAAGAATATGAGTAGGAATGTGGAAAAGTGTATGTTATAAAAAAACATTTTAATCAAAGATTATGGTTAATTTTTTGTCAGTTTCATCGATATAAATAAAGTTCGGAAGGTTATTTTCTTTTAGTTGTAAACTAGGCACAATTAAAGATTTAATAATGGAGTTGGGATTTTTTAAATCATACAATAATTAAACAAATGATTTCCAATTTAAAATCCTATGCTTGAGTTTCAAGGCGTTTATGTGAAGGGAAAATATTATTTCAAACTCCAGAGGTTTCCTTTACTTGTTAGTATTCCCAAAACCCTAGATTTCATTAAGGCAATCCAAATTTCTAGAAATCGATTTTCTCGACCCTCCCTATTGATTATGTCACATCAGAGTACAAAACTTAGCCACAGATTGTCGCCCTTAATTATCGTCCCCTAACTACACCAATAATTGTAAGTTGCAGTTCAGACATTTCCGAGATAACCCTATAGTAAAAATCAAAGCATATACGTTAAGCGTTTCTTGTCCAGATTCGCGCTAAAATAATACACTTAATTTTTTTAATCTGTCATATAACCCCACTTTTTGAAAAAATATGTCCTAAAAAGTACATATATACTTTACAAAAAAACAGAATAATAAGGCTCGTTTTGACCAACATTGCAATAAGTTGCATTTTTCCAAGCCATTATCTCAAAAATGGCGACAGATGGAGAAAATATCATTCTTATCTTTTTTATAGATTTTTTCATTTCCTACAACTTTTGTTGGACATATTTTGCGCTGTAATGCGTCGTTAAAAAGTTACAGCCGTTTTTAAATAAAATTTTTTAGTAAATATCACAAAAAATCGGTCTTGTTTCAATTTGTTCCGGGTTACCCTCTATTTTTTCGTTCGTTTCCTGGACTAGGTATCGTTATAAGATCGAATGAATTCAATTCTGGTATCACAGGTCGTATAAAATAGTATAAATTCGAATAAGAATCTCGAATAATCAATACGCAACTAGAAAGAAACAGAATGCAAAATATCGATTCCGTATACTTTTTCGGTTATTGGGATATTACATATTGAAATTCATTCAATTTATATATTTATTTTTCTAATTATTTATTATTATATTATAGTACATCTTGTCGTCATGGATTTGTTATTATGTCACATATTTCAAAAAATAAAAATTACAAATCAAGAAAAAAATTTTTTTTACTAAATACCATTTATTTTTGGAAGAAAATAATACCAAATGATAATATTTACAAATGTGTAACATATAAAAAGCAAGGCCTAAATTCTGGGTTGCCCCTCTCCTTAACCCATTAACGTCAAGAAGGACACTTTTTTCACTTAAGGAGGTTCACCAGGTCAAAGAATTAACATTGAGAATTTAACGAAAAAATTATAGTAGGTTAAACAATGAAAGAAATTAATGCCTGCAAAGTTTCAAGCCCCTAGGTACCTTCAGAGCGGAGAAATTAATAAAAATGTTCACGATTCTTTAACATTGAATTTTATGGGAACAAGTATATATTCAAGAAATTCGTATTGAATTAACATTGAGTTTTTCGTAAAATTTCTACTACTGATAAAAAAATTTGTGAGATTTTATTTGCAGAAAGAAAAACGTCTCTTCCTACCTTTAGAGACGAGAAATAAAATAAACAAATAGCTAAAAGGGTCATTTTTTGGTTATGTTGACGGACGGCAACGTCTTAGGAAGCATACCACCGAAGTCATATTGGCGTCCGTTCCATATTTGACTCGATAGGTACCTGGTGAACCTCCTTAAATTTCAATCAAAAATTTCATATGAAAATTCAACTTCAAATAAATATTCGATCATATTCTTCAAAATAAAAACGAATATTCGAAAAATAAAAAATTGTAACATATTCTGGAAAAATTTGAGAGGATTTTTAGACTCATTCTAAAACGTATTTATTCTTAGAACATTTTTTCTGAAGTCTATAGTTTTCAAGAAAAAGTATTGTTAAGTTTTAATTAGAAATTTGTCATTGGAGTCGCTTTTTTGTGATCACCATGTTAGTTTTTAAATATTAAAAAAATTTATCTTAATACTGTAACTTGAGTCCACGTTTAATGAAGAAATTTTCTGACGACAAATATTCTTTCGATGAGAAAAAAATGTTTTATAAAAAAGAACACTCGATTTTTTGCGTTATTTTGACATTTAAATCGCCATTTTTAATTACCTATTTAAGCTCAATTTTGACAGCACTGAAAAGAGCGACCTCGAAAATAGTAAGACTTGTACCTTTCAATTTATTTGAACTTGGATTTTTATATGAAATTTTTGATTGAAATTTAAGTGAAAAAAGTGTCATTCTTTAAGGACCAAATGTACAAAAATTTGACACGAAGTTTGTCAGTCTTTTTTAGTATTTAAATTCAATAAAAAAAATTGTGGTATATACGTCTTCAATTGCTCGAACCCCGCTCTTTCGAATGGTGGATGGTAAAATACTGTCAATTTTAAAATGAACGAATTACAGACCATTTTTTAACAAAAATCATGAGATTTTTAAAGTTTTTTTCATTTATCGTTTTTTTTTTATCACTTATAGCATTACTATGCCTCAGTTTGGTATAAATAACGTGACAAAAATGTCTAAGCTTCAAAATGGTGATATATGTTTTTATAAAATTCGAAATCGCGGTCCCGAAAATGGCGTCCTAAATGAAATTTTCTTGAAAAATTTGAGAACGTTCTGACACAAAAATTATGAACTTTATAAAAAAAATGATAAGAGTAAAAAGTTGTTAGAATTCATCGACGAATACACTGGAATTTTGTCAGATTTTTTTTATGATATTTTAAAAAAATTTTTAATTGTTTTTTTCCAAAAATTCTGAAAAAATTCGAGTACATTTTTTGATGAATTCTACGCATTTTTTGTTCTTTGCATTTTGGTCCTAAAGTCGATAGTTTTCGAAGAAATAAATCTCGAATGTTGCGCGAAAATATAATATTTTTTCCATCGGAAATTATCAACTTTTAGAAAAAATTGTACTCGAATTTTTTCAGAATTTTTGGAAAAAAACAATTAAAAATTTTTTTAAAATATCATAAAAAAAATCTGACAAAATTCCAGTGTATTCGTCGATGAATTCTAACAACTTTTTACTCTTATCATTTTTTTTATAAAGTTCATAATTTTTGTGTCAGAACGTTCTCAAATTTTTCAAGAAAATTTCATTTAGGACGCCATTTTCGGGACCGCCATTTCGAATTTTATAAAAACATATATCACCATTTTGAAGCTTAGACATTTTTGTCACGTTATTTATACCGAACTGAGGCATAGTAATGCTATAAGTGATAAAAAATACACGATAAATGAAAAAAAACTTTTAAAATCTCATGATTTTTGTTAAAAAATGGTCTGTAATTCGTTCATTTTAAAATTGACAGTATTTTACCATCCACCATTCGAAAGAGCGGGGTTCGAGGATTTGGAAACGTATATACCACAATTTTTTTTCATTGAATTTAAATACCAGAGATTATCTGTAAATACTAAAAAATACTGACAAAGTTCGTGTCAAATTTTTGTACATTTGGTCCTTAAAGGGGATAATGGGTTGAAGAAGGGAAAATTTGAAAAATACGCGAATCGAAATTTTTCGCATTTATCGCGGCCTCTGGCGGCTTTCTCGCGAAAAGTATAATTGTAGGGAGGGGAAAACAGTAGGTCATCCGTCATCCTATGGTCGCCCGTTTGATTGTTTGTCAAGACAACTTTCGTCCCCGGTAGAATCTTTAGTTTTTCAGAAAATGGCTCGGATATTAATCGTACCTGACGTTTCTAACGTCGTTCAACGGCTGTGCTCTATCATAGAAAAAAGTGCAATTGAAGCGATCGCCAGCGATGACGTTTTCAAAATTGGTTTATCTGGTAAGATTCTTCAAAATTTACCTTTCTTCTGTCAAACCTCAAACAAAATGATTCCAAATTCCTCATCAAATTCAACCATTTGACCTGCCTTTAAAAGAAATTTGTTCTGCTGTAAAAAGCATTCTTCTAATCCAAAATTCTAATAATTCTCTTTCGTTAAAGACAAACCGAAAAATACAACCTCTATAAGCGAAACTTTTTTATTTCGTTTCAATTTTACAATAAGGATATACTTAAGTAATATTCACAATACAAAGGTTTATTATTCACTTTTAATTTTTAGGTGGATCTTTAGTCACATTCCTTTCCGAAGGATTACCAACAATTTCGACTGACTGGAGTAAATGGCGTTTCTTTTTCTGTGACGAACGAGTAGTTCCGTTCGACGATAAAGAATCAACATTCGGCATGTATTGTACAAACTTGATTGGAAAAATTCCCATTACCAAAGATCAATTTGTCAAAATTGATCCCAAGCTCTCTGGTAATTATTCGTTTAATTGTCGTCTACCCAAGTTACGAATTACAGTTAATGTAATAAAAATTTACAGCTGACGAAGCAGCAAAGGATTATATCAAGAACATGTCTGTCTATTTTCCACCTGACAGTGTTCCACGATTTGATGTTTTGCTGTTGGGTATGGGTCCGGATGGTCATACCTGTTCCTTGTTTCCCAATCACAGATTGTTGGAAGAAACGAGCCACTGGATTTGCCCTATCAACGACTCGCCTAAACCACCTCCGTCGAGAATAACAATGACATTTCCAGTGATAAACAATGCCAAAGTTTGCATTTTTGCAGTTGCCGGAGCTAGTAAACAAGAAATGGTCAAAGTAAGTTTTACTATAAGCTTTCATTTCGCAATTAGTTTTATAACGAAATAATTTCTTTAGCGCATACTGAAAAATAAGGAGAATCTCCCTGCTGCTCGGGTACAACCAACAAATGGCTCTCTCTATTGGATTTTGGATCGAGATGCTGCCGGTGATCTGCAGGTCTAATCATTCCGTGCAACAGTGCATTCCACCTCGGGCTACTGATTTTATACATGCATATGTAAATGATAATTTTGTATGATATAGAGACTAGTTAGTTAGGCAATTAATCGAAGCGCCAATGCGAATTGCTTGCGCTAGAGAGGCTGTCCGATAACATCGACTGCTTCCAGGGTCCGACTACTTGAAATTTTTCAAAGTACTTAAGTGACATTCTTACAACACCAACATTTCAGTTTTTTGGTGTTTGCAAATTTTATGTCTAAAACAATTTCTGCTCGATGATTAAAATGTCGAACTCTCAGGTTCGTCGGGTCCAAGAGTATTTACTGATTGTTATGAGCAATTAACTTTATTTAGATCTGTTACGATTAAGCTAAATCTTGTATTTTGCTGGATCGCTTGTAAATACACAAGTACGTACATCGAAGTGGAAAACGACACATTTGTGCTTTATATTTGTCAGTTGTCAAATTAGGATATTATAAAACTGTCTGGTTACATTAATTATTAATGATTTTATTAAATAATATTAAATTCATTAATACAAGATGCTTAATGTCTTCGCTTACATAATTACCGTACAAAGATAAATCCATGCGAATCTTTGTAAAAGGGTTTTATCTTGATATTCTTCACATAAAGAAAAGTATAAAATAATTTTTAAACATCAAAAGAAAGAAAAACCTATTTTAAAAATATGAAATATTTTACTATGTACTCGTCAAACCGAGAAATAGGAATGACAACACATTGAAAAGATTAATTTTTATAATTCAATTAATTCACTACTTCGGAATTAAAAGAATTGCTACATATTTTAAAAAATGAGTGATTTGAATCGCTAAAAGGATCTGTGAATAATTTTGAGTCGTGATGTGATTGAATTTAAAAGATTAATCTTTAATTTACTCAATCTCTAGTTTACAATTGAAGGAATCGATAAATATACATTGTAAGTATGTACATACATTGCGGTTGTTTTATGTATTCCAAAACTAAAAAGTCTTATCCGTGCGGTCCCTGCGGCAGGAACATAACCTTTAATTTTCAATGAAAAAAATATTATCGGTGTTCAGGAAATTATAACAAAATTTAGTTTTCCCATTACATTTAAATTCATTAAACGAAAATAACTGATCAGAAAACATTTAACAGCCTGAAAACTTGAATTAATATTGCAGACAATAATGCAGCAGAACAATCGAAGAACTATAGAATTTTTGTCCATTATTATTTTACTACAAAATTAAAATCCATGTGAATGCTGAATTTATTATTGAATCAATACTTGAATCAATAATGAAATCGTAAACATAATATTCAATTTTCAAAATTTCAATTATGTTAATCACGAAGTAACTAACATTTTTTTTTGAATATCGACATGTAACATTTAAAGACAATATTCAACTAAATAAACATTTTATTAATTTATTAATGTAGAAATGTATTACAATTATTTTAATGTGAAATGAAACTATTGGGCGAATAAATTCAAATTTGTTTTATGTTTGACAAATACCGTAATAATAATTGGTTTTAAAATTTATTTATACACATTTTTATACTCGAAACAACTACTGTTAGTCTAGGAGATACATATCATAGCTTTTTAAATGTCCCCACTTGAAACCATGTTTTTTTAATGTATTTTTGGCCGCTGAACACGAATTTTTTTGGTGAAATGCTCAAAAGTGGTCGGTTAATGGTTTATAACAATTTTTTTAAATAATTTAATAATTTTGTTTCTTTTGCTTTCTTTTTTGGGTAATTTTGAACAAAAAACCCAGCAAACGAAAATTCATTGAAATTCATTGAGTGATTTAGAATGAATCTTGATAGATTTGAATTTGCTTTCTTAATCACTAAATATCAATAGAAATCTATTCAACAGAGATGTAACCAATGATTTTCTATTGTTTTAAAATCATTGATTTCAGTACGTGCTTATTATATTATTGAAATTCATTCAATTTCATTGGCTTTCGCTTTTTTTAATGATTTTATATTAATAAGAGGTTGTACATTTTACATATTTATTTTTCTAATTATTTATTGTTACATAATTGTACATCTTGTCACATGGGAAGGAAATATTATTGCGAACACTTAAATTGTAGTAATTTTCTAGTACCATGGTGTTTTCAAGGTGTAAATCTGGCAGAATACCTGAAAAAGTTGGAATAATTTATATTTATTAATTCAAATCTTTTAGAGTAGATTAGACTATCTTACGGGGGTACCATTATTAGTAATCAAAGCTAAAAAAATGTAAATTAAAAAGTCCTAACTAATTTTTTTTTAATTCGGGCTTCATAAAGGCAATTCTAAGGATTGTTTACTATCTTCTAAAAAGAATCAAAAACAATTAATCAGAATTGGCCGAGAATTTTCTGCAATGCATGATTTTTAAATAATGGAGAAAATTCTCTGTCAATTCTCGACAAATTGCTTTGATTTTTTTAAGAGAGGATAAAAATTGTTAGAATTGCTTTATGAAACTCAAATTATGAAAAATCGATTCAGTAATTTTTAATTTTGATTTTTTCATTACTACTTTCTTCCAAATTGATTTAAAAATTTCAAAAATTTGGGTGAAGATAAAAACACATTTTTTTTAATTACGAATGGATTTAAAGAAATTAAATTTAAAAAACAAATTTTTTACATTTTTTATTCCAAGACCACTACTTCCGCGTCAAAAGTTACTCAAGAACGAATTCTTTGACCCATTAAAATTCGCTAAATTAATTTAAACATTCAAAAAAAGTTTTGTGAATAGAAAAACGTATTTCCGTAATAATTACGCATGGATTTTAAAAAATTCCATTTCTTTTCGAGGAAAAAATTGTTTTAGGTCAAACAATTTCTTTACAATTTTTGTTATACAATCTTTGAATTCCTCGTCAAAAATTACTAAAGAACCAACTTTTTGGTATTTTTTTAATGATTGTTTCATTTAAACATTTTATTTCATTCAAAATCATTTACCTCCCAACCTTGCTATTGGTAATAACCGATTCGATTTCATTCATATTAGTTGCATTTTCATCTAATTTTTTGTTGAATTTAAAATCATTAAATTTGTTGTCCTGTAATAATTAAATATCCATTCAAATTCATTTGCGGCAAATATAACTATTTTTCCATTGAAATTCATTCAACTTGCAATTGTTCTATTCGAACTTTTCAATTGAAATTCATTCAATGAAATTATTTCTTCATTCCACAATTTTCCCATTCAAAATCATTAAATCGAACAACTTTTTATGAACTATTAACCATTAAAAATCATTGAAACACATTTTCTCATTGCAATTCATTGCAGAAGCTAAGAAAACGAATTCAGAAGTGAAGCAGTGAAGGAATTTCAATGGATCTTCAATGAATTTTCGTTTGCTGGGCCTTGGCAATTTTTCGCGCAGGTCAACTATTCGAGATAAAAATTCCCAAACTTTAAAAACAGTCGATTTTTGCCATTTTTGACACACTACTACGCCAATACCTACCTATGGATTTTTTAAAATCCTACGCTTCAACTTTTCTTTTATTACTATACTTTAAGTAAAAAATTCGATTTTAACATTTTTTAAACGTTTTTATAGTTCTTGAAGCGATAATTTCCGACAATTTCGTATTTTTATCCTCCGAATCTAACATTGTAGGGTAACATATTATAAACTGGTCGAGTATTTATAACAATTGTTTATAACAATTTGTTTACAACAATCAATTGTTAAAAAATGTAGTAATTTTTTTTTTTCGGAAAAATTTTCATGTTTTTCTGTGATTATAAATTCTGACATTCTAGGATGAAATATTTAAAAGCGGCCAATTGTTTATATCAATTTTTCTATAACATTAGTTTTTTAAATAATGCAGTAATTTTTTTCATTTTCGGGAATCAACTTTTATTTTAAATTTAAATATTTATTAAGTTATTATTTAATACAATTGAAGTAGAATGATTTTATCGTAAACTATTTTAAAAATATGCATCTTACATTCATTGTTTCTTTTGCAATTTTCGAAATTTGCAATGTTTGCAGTTTTTTACACGCTATCACTCATGATTAAATGTAGCCTATTTTTAATCCAACTATGTTTTTGTTTACTTGTAACATGTTTTTGTATTAAACATAAATTTATTCAATTCTTGTTATTCGATTTAAAATTTAAATCTCGCGACCACGCGTGTATTTTTACTTGTGTAATAGCCATGTTTCAATATGTTTACACCCGTTTTTCTATATCACTTTCCAAAAAAAACGTGAAAAAAAGCAAATACTTTTTCCGTAAACTGCAATATTTATTGCGAAGGAGTTCCGGGATCGTGTCAGGCCTCAGATTCCTGTGATATAATGAGTTTTACTAAAAGTAGGTCAATATTGCGATTTAAATTACAAAATGGCGTCTTCAAAATGGCGCTATTGATACGGAATTTTTTAGTTATTTGCGTTTTATTATAGAATTTTTTGTCGCGTATTTTTATGAATATGTTGGTTGTTTTTGAGGTGGCTGAGATACAAATCCTTTATGCAATTTTGGAAATTCAAAATGGTGCATCCAATGTGACTTCGAAAACCTTTACATACTAAATACCAGTCGTTTTTATTTCTAAATTTTGGTCAGTTATATTGTATTCGACATTATCAATTTCCAAAATTTAATAACGAATTTATATTCATCGAACTCAATTTCAATAAAACGCAAATACCAAAAATCTCCGGATCAGTAGCGCCATTTTGTAATTTAGATTGAAATATTGACCAACTTTTAGTAAAATTCATCATGCCAAAGGATTCTGAGGCCTGGACTATCCCGGAACTCCTTCACAAAAATGGCAGTTAACTAAAAAAGTTTTTGCTTTTTTCCACGTTTTTTTTCTTTTAAGGCCCCAAAATATCATATGTTAACGGAAAATATTTAATCACGTTTCCAAGAATTTAATTTTCTTTATTAATAATATTGTTGAAAAGTGAAAGCATTATTCTTCTTGAAAAAAAAAATTGAATTGTGCAAAAATAATTTATTAAGTCGCTTTTGTAATTGATTCAAATTTGTTCTTCTCTGCTGTTAAGAATTTTTTAAAAATGAACGGATTTTAACGAATGACGTCTTATTTTCTCGAGAAAAAGATTTTCTTTAACTTTACCGCATAATTTTTTTAAAGATTCTTTGTCTGATTACGAAAATTACTTAAGATTCGTTGGAAGTAGCAGTTCTTTTTTAAAGTAAATAGAGATAATTTAACGTTGGCTTAGGAAATTTGAATATACCTACGGTAAAGTTGTAGAGAATCTTTTTCTCGAAAAAATAAGCCGTCATTCGTTAAAATCCGTTCATTTGAAAAAAATTCTTAACAGCAGAGAAGAAGAAATTTGAAAAAATAACAAAAGTGGTTTAACAAATTATTTTTGCACATTTCAATTTTTTTTTTTTTCAAGAAGAATAATGCTTTCACTTTTTAACAATATTATTAATAATGAAAATTAAATTCTTCGAAACGTAGTTAGATATTTTTCGTCAACATATGATATTCTGGTGTCTAACTACCTTAAGTAGCCATATTTAAAAAATGGAATGTGATATCGAAAAATGGACTTCAGATTCGAAAAGAATATCCCCAAAAACTATAGAAAACCGACATTTTATAACATTATTTGAAATATATCCATAAACTTACACAGGATGAAAACCAGTGACAAATTTTGTTGTTTTGGGACGAAATGGGTTAATATAAAATGAGTGATATTATAAATAGTAAATTATGTATTATTTGTAAACAATTTAAGAAAAAGGAGAAACTTTATAGTACTCAAAGTGGTAAGCATCAAATCAGAAATGCTGCGTCTTGATGTTTTCATGTGTATTAAATAACAAATATTTAATTTTAAAATTATAAGTTGACAAGGATCTTTTTGTTTCTAATCACACAAAACGTCAACATTTGTTTCAACAAAATAACAATATTACTACATTATTTAACTACCAATTGATTTATTATAAACAAATTGTTAATAACAAAGTGTTATAAGCAAGCGACCACTTTATAATATTCCACCTTACAATGTTATATTTGGAAGCTAAAAATTCGGGGATAGATATGTTATTGCCTCAACAACTATGAAATCGTTTAAAAAATGTCAAAAATCGAATCTTTTACTCAAAGTATAATAATAGAAGTAAAGTTGGATTAAAAAAAACCATTGTGGTGTGGTAGTGTGTAAAAAAATAACAAAAATTGACTTTCTTTAAAGTTTGGGAATTTTTATCTCGAAAAGTTGTCCTAACAAAGTTACTAAGGACCTTTTTTGTTCAAAATTACCAAAAAAGCCTGAAAAAATTTTGTCCGGAGCAACAAGAACAAAATTATTCAATTGTTTTAAAAAACTGACCGATCACTTTTCAGTATTCCACCTAATAAATTTGTCTTCAGCAGCCAAAAATACATCGGAAAAACATTGTTTCAAGTGGGGACATATAAAAAACTATGGCAACATAGGTAGCTCCTAGACCAATACCAACGACTGTTCGAGTACTACAAAAAAACAAAGCATACTTACTCTTCGCTTTCATAGTTCTCTGAAATAAAAATGTATTTTACGAAAGCTTTTAACAAAATTTAAAATTATCTTATGTATTTGACATATTTTGACATCAAAAGTTCAATAAAAAATCATAATTTTCATCAATAAAAATATGAATCATTTCTCTTACCTTCCACTCTGCGAGGAATAAAGGGGAAATAAAAAGTAAGACACATATATATTAAAATGCGAGATAACACGTTTGTATATTGAAGTAGGAAAAACAGCTTTGAAATTACAATCTGTATTACGTTCGAAGATAGTTACGAATCGTAAGAATGTTGCGAAGTCGTTTGAACAATAATTAGGTTAGGTTAGATGTAAGCACTCCGTAGGAAATATGAACAAAATTAGGCATTACACTTGTACATCACTGGCAGTACTCCTTTTTTTTTACATCGATTCTGATTTCTCGTAGACTTCTTTGTATATTTACTGCCGGAGTGCCTCAGATTGAAAATTCTTAATAGTCGGTTGTGATTAGCCTTAAAAACTGGCAGATTTGAAACCCTACGGTCAATAAATTACATATCTCCATAGAAAAGAATACGAGAGGGAAAAAACATCCACGTAGCGCCGTAAAAAATGAAAACTAGAAAAAGTCATCGACTCTACGCTGCACTTCGATAGAATTCGCGCGTTCGTCGATGTATTTCGTATAAATATCTTCCTACCTACAAAAATGTACAGAGCTTGCTTGTTTCTCAAGATTTTTTAACTAAGGAATGAACGGCGTTTAAAACACCTGATCGCGAAATTCGTTACTGCCCAAACTGTCGGGGGCACTTCGATTCTCGACAATGTCACAATTTGTCCCCTTTATCATACTTATCACAGTGTAAGTATACCTCGACCGATCTACGCTTGCGAAAACGCACTTCCTCACTGTACCACTTTGACGGTAGTTCGTAGTATTGAACTAGCAAAGTTTCAGCGACGATTATTTCTTCCCACCACTGGAGTACTTTCGAGGACGTTTTTCAAACAACCCCAAAGTCTTTCGTTTCATCGGTTTTGACGTACTGCGTGTCGTTTCTATTGTAGCTGGAAACGCGCCAAGAATTTGTTTAAATTACGCTTAAATTGTTGGCGAATCGCAGAGCCTCGACGATCAAGAATACACATAAATTGCTAGGAAGAGGAGTAGAGGCGCAGCACCGTTGCGAGGTTTCCTTTGGGACTCGTCGTCATTGAAGCCTTAAGGCTTTCATCCTTACTTCAAGGTTTTTTTTATTATTAAATTACGGAATAATTTAATTAAATTAATAAATCCTAGAGAATATCTTCATCACGTCATGTTTACTCCAAGAGCCTGTCTGACATGCTCGTATACTACGTAACTAGTCGATACTGCTGGTGCAACCTGCAATTGAAACACATTCAATTTATAACACTTTCTTTTGAAAAATTTAACAAATCTAATAAAAGAATACTCACTTTAAGAAAGTTTGGCATGAGACCTCGATACAAGCCCCTCAGTCCTTCCCTACGGAAAATGTCTTTGAATATATCCACCATATTGGTCATGGGTGTCGATTGCGCTTGCAATCGTGTTCTGACTAGAGCCAATGGGTACGAACAAACTTGACCTGCTGTACTCGACACTGTTCCACAAGTTATAAGAAGCCAAATTGCTGGTTGCTCGTCCTTGTGATGTGTTTTAATGTAACTATTTTTTAGCGTCTGTCAAATAAAATTACTAATCAGTATAACCTAAGTGTGTACTTTCATAAACTAATAAAATTTATCTCAAGTTCTCAATTTTTTAAGTAATTTTAATTCTGACAATCACTGATAAAAGTATTTGATTCAATGAAAGCTTCTTAACAAATGAAATTGTGGTATTTGGCGAAATGAATTATTAACTCCAAAAAAAGCTCAAATATATTAAAAGCAATGACTTCTTACATTTCCGATGCTATTGCATCATTAGTCAACTATTGCTAAAGTGTTTGAACAGTGTTTAAGAATGAAATTTGTTTCAAGAAATAAGTTGCTACACGAGTCCCAATGTGGTTTTCGAGAAGGTAAATCTACATCCGATCCATTAGCCATTTTAACTAAAGTACTTTACACTGCCTTAAACACAAGTACTCCAACTATTGCTGTTTTTATTAATCTGACAAAAGCCTTTGATACATTAGATCTTAATATTCTCTTGGGAAAACTTGCAATTAAGAGAAATTGTCCTAAAACTAATGAGAAGCTATCTGACACGCAGAAAACAAAGGGTCAAAATTGGTTCCTATAAGAATAATTCACAAAATGTAGAATATGATGTTCCCCAGCGAACTATACTTGGACCTCTTTTATTTATTTTATATGTTAATAATGTTTTTGACTTAAAAATAAATAGTATGCTATTAGCTTTTGCAGATGATACTACTGTAATCTTTTAAAAATTGGACTGACTTAATTATCAAAATCAATACAAATTTCTTAACTGTTAATTTCGGAATCAAAATTTCTCACCTTTGGATGCTACTCAGATAGCTTCCCATAAATAGAAAACATTTCGTTTAAAGTAAATGAAGATAAAATTGTTATTTTCCGGACAAACTATACTAAATATTTAGGGCTTACGGTAGACAGTCACCTGCGTAGGAACTATATTAACGACATAATTTAAAAAATTAGACACTTTCCTTAAATATTTAGCAAATTGAAAGAATTGTTAAATTACAAACAATTAAAAGCTATCTCTTGTTCTTTATTTAACTCTATTTTAATTTACGGAATCATTATATGGGGTGGAGAGCATACGACAACATCCTGCGACCCTTCAAATGTTCTACAAAAATCTGTATTTATTTATTTATTTATTTATTTATAACAGTACGATATAACGCCCATTAGATACAATAATTTATAATATAGGATGGTGTTTCGTTTTTTATCACAGCACTTAATTAATAAACAATAAAAGATTAAACACAAGTCATATAATGTAAGACACAGTAATAATAAATAAATTTAAAAGATACAAAAACTATTAAGAAATGCATTTTTATATTTAGCACTGACATTTTTAAGTCCAATAAATGTTTTGATCGCCGAAATTAATAAATCTATTTGATTGTATTAAATATATGTTCAATTTAACCAACTAAACTAGATTTTTTATTAAAAAAACGCTAAAAATGTAACAATTTCATAGCTATGAGTTTTTCAAGAAACTGATATTTTTAATGATAATTCAGTGAATTCCCAGATTAAGTAAAATATGTATATTTTTTAATTTTCTTATTCGATATAGTATGCGTAATGTGTAATGTATAATTAAAGTAAAACAACTACGAGGGAATTATTTATAGAGTTATATCAGAAATAAATATATTTTAATATAGCGATACTGACATTTAATAGCTTTCTAATCAAACACAACATTAACTGTTTTAATTATTATTAAAATAAGTTTCTCATGAAATTTAAGCAGAAAAGTAGACAAACATAAAAATATGAACTGAAATGATTAATAATTATAAATATAAATAAAAACTGCATACTTTTTCCTGCATAGCAAATGTCAAAACTAAGGCAATTGAAGTAAATGGTATAATAATAATTTCGATTTAATTTTTTAAATTCTCATTAAACAAAATGCAATAATTACAAACAAATTGCTAATAATTTTATTAATTATGACAGTATTTTTCTGAATATATATTCACTCTTTATTATTATTCATAACAGTATGTATTCTTTATTTGATACGAAAAAACAAAGTAAATAATGTTGAAAGTTAAATACCATAAATCTCAAAGGTAGAAATAAACATTTTAATAAATACTTAATTAATTTATATAAAAATAAAAATATTTGTTGTGTATCAGTCGTAAATTGCAAATAAAATCAGTAAAAATTACCTTTTTCAAATCTTTACATAAGAATTTCGTACTTTTCTTGAATTTCTTTTTATTGCATGAAGTTTTTTTTATTCCCTTTCTGTATATTTTTCTTCAGTTTCTTTCTTGTTACTTTATTGTACCCAGAGGCATTTTGTAACAAATTTACTTCAACTTTACAGCGGTACTGACTTTGGAGATACTGACAATTGATGTTTATGATTATTTTATACAATACTCAGTGCTCGTAAGATATTTTCCGATTACATTATGAAAGTTCTAAGTAACTTACATGTTCACTGAAACAAATTTGCACTTGGGCGCTACTTACAAGTGGTACTGACCACAATTTTTTTGTGTAACCGATGCTTAAAATTTGGAGACTGTTTATGTTTTTTCAACATTCACTGATTGCTTCGATCAATACTCATATGTTTATTGCAATTATCTTTTCAATGTACTTCGATGTCTTGAGAAATAGTAACACAAATATAATGCAAATATTGAAAAACTTACAGATTCACATAATTATGTTTAAAACCATAGACAAATTTCAAGTCATTAAATGTACAGAGTAATTAAATGATGAGAGTAAAACTGCATACGATAATCACTTGCCTTCCTACACATTGTTATTATCCAACCAATAACGTTTCCCTAAAAACTAGATTCTATACTGAATAACTAATTGATTTTAAAAATTCGGTACTGACATTTTACTTATATTTCAGTATACGAAACCTTGAAAATAGTTTTTATATTTATCGTTTTCATATTTACCAACAAAAATTATTTACTTAACAACTAGTTATATGTCAATACATTTCTTTCAACAATTTTTTATACAAGATTCAATAGATCACAGTTTATTTAAAATCACCCCATATATTTAACGGAAATAAATTTGTTAAATATTAACAAATATTTTCTGCGAGTACTCAAATAAATATACTTATTAACAGTAAAGAAATACTTTTATCAGTGTATATTAAACATAAAAGAAGAAAGTATTAAGAACAAATAAAACTCACCTCGTACACGGCCAAGTCGATTCCTGCATAAGGTAAGATTCCAATGAGATTGGGTATGTAGCCTCTGTAAAAACTTTTTATTCCAGCTTGATGATAGATCTTGGATGCTGCATCAACGATTCCCGAAAATTCTCCAGTTTTTCGAAGTGCTAGCCTTGTCTTCAAGACCTTCAAAAATTCATTTGTGAAACTATTTTTTTTTTTCACGAAAAATTTCAGAAATTGAAATAAAAATATCTTGTAGATTTTCTTTGTCGTAATATACTTTGGAATAATTTACTTTATATTCTAATATTCAAAGAATATATTTTCTAATTAATCCAGCTAATTATTTAAAGTCATAAAGTGTTATTAGTTACCTCCAGTGGATATATTGCCGACTGACTAATGCCACCTGCTATCGAGCCAGCCACAAACCTCTCGTAGATATTGAGGTCTCGACTGTCGCTGCCTTTTATTGCTCTCTTCACTTGTTCATAAGCCATAAATTTCAATGCTGTCTCTGGACCAATTTTAAGTACATTTATTCCGTTTCCTCTCCAATAACTGTTCATACCACCTTCCTGAAACATGTACTTCCCACAGGTAACAATACCGCACTTTCCAGTACCATGTACCTGCACATAATTTGTATATTTATCAAGTTGCGTACAATCCATCATGTAGAATACATTCTGCATTTAGATCGTTGAGAATAAACAAAAGGAGATTTGGCATTGCTTAAAGTAAACACTGACGCTGTTGTGAGTATTGAAATTGTACATTTACTTTTCTCTCAAATATTTACACAGTTTAGATAAATATTATAAGACTAATGAAGTAGATGCATTAATTGAAATTTGAATTTTAGTATTAAAATTTTGGTCGGTAATGCAGAGTAAGTTACTACAACCCTTCAAATTATTGTCCCTTTTTTTTCTAATTTTTATTAAACTCAACCATTTTTAATTTTTATTCTTTAATTGAGAGAAAAATATCAAAACTATTTAAATTAAGTTACCAACGTTAAAAAAACTAACCTGCAAGTACACTTTGATTCGGTCGAGAGGTGCTGTACAAGTTCGTGAAACAGCTCCTGCAATTCCTCCAGAAACCAAATGTCGCCACCACATTCCAGACACCATTTCGCTGTTCGTGAAATCATCGGGGACTCCGATATCTTCCCCAATGTCCATATACTAAAAAACAGAACCAAAAAAATCGATTAAAGACATCTTTAATTAAAAATTTTAAAATTACTCACGCACGATATATTCGCCGGCGTTTCCATTTTAAAATTAATTAAATTACGAGATGCGTAAAGTTTACGTATATCATCCATAATTAGGCAATTACTCGCGACCGTTATATTCTTAAATCATGAATAGAAACTACTACATTATTAACGAAAATAAATGACTGCAGTATTTTCATTTACAAGTTTGATTTTGCCAAATATCGACCTTTGTCAATAGTTTTTTTATTCTTTTGTAATAAAGAACTATAGAAACTTTAAATTGATTCTATTTGTGTATAGCATAATATAGCCTAAATGTTGAAAAAGTTCTTAGTCATTACTAGTTGAAACGTGCGATATTATCGACAGGGTCGGATGAGATTAGCATAGATTACTTGACAACTAACATTTCAACCAGAAAATTAACGTATTTTTATCAAAAAATATTAATTTAAATTTAGATTTAGATTTAAATTTAGATTTAAAAAATTATACCTTTTCTTACTTTTCATAATTAATAATTTTCTGTTTAAATAAAAGAATCGTTTAAATTTGGATTTTCGAATTTCAACATTTCTTTTTAGAAACTTGTACGGTGCATAATGGAGACTTCAAACATGAAAAACGTCTGAATCATTTTCAATTTACACTTATCGAGAAGGTAGATTACCTCGGTAACTGTTCTACTTTACAGGCATCTAAATCGAGTGCATCACTAATGCCATTTCCAACGCTGTAAATGTAAATTATAAAAAGTCTAATGTATTTTTTATAATTTTCAAAATAACTTCACAATAGATTAAGAGGGCCTTCCAAGTCCAACAAACCACCTTGTTATCGCAAAAAACGGAACTTTTTTGGCCCGTAAACGTTCACCCTCCATTTTTTTCAGAGTTACTTTTTTTTTAATTCAAAATGTAAATACCTAAACAAATGTACTGATTTTTAAATGTGCTGATTTAACGTTATTTGAACTAAATAAAAAATTATAAAGTCGAGATTAATGAAAAATTCTCGGAAAATTGACTACTTTTTAAATATTGTGAATAGTTGAATTACATCCCCAACTGCATTTCATTAGTTGCAATAATAGCTGTAAAATAGTTCAAATAACTAAGAAAGTAGTAATTTTACTAAGTTTTTGAAAACTGCATGAGTTACACATACTAATACACATTTTACATGATATTTCAGTAAATTTAATGACTAAATATCAACTTAAATACATTAGTGGAGACAAGGTTAGTTTCATTGAAAAAGTAGTTCTTTTTACTACTTTTACAACTATCCAGCGGTACACGGAAAAAAAATCATGAGTAGAATCTATTAAAAGCAAAATTTATTGAAGAATATACATTAATAGTATTCTAGCATTTAAGAAATAAGTTTTTAAATGATGTTTAATCACGGACTAACGAAAAACCAGACTAGATATTCTATAACAGCTTTCACAAGACAATTGACACCGGTTATATTAAATATAAAAATTATCTAAATTTGTTTACTTGGAAAAGATTTTAATAATTCATTGGTGTTAATGAAGCATTTAAAAGATAAATTCCAGATTAACTGAAGAAAATTAGGATTGTTCTTTTAATTATTTTCATTAACAATGGTTAATGAACTTTTGCGGAAAAATTTGACTTAAGTTTGGGTAGAATCTACTAATTTTTTTGTCTATGTAGTTGAATTTGTCTGGTAGATATTTTCCCGCGGTAAAAACGCGCGAATCCTTGATCTTTCATTTTTTTGAGCTTGTACTGTAACTGCTTTTTGTTAATAACATTTAAAACGTCTTTGTAGATGTATTATTGTCATAATAAGAAATTTTAACTTTCAGTAAAAAAAAACACTTAATGATTTTCTTAACCTCAATATTATTTACGCCATTTTTAATTTATTCCTTTATTTTATGGGACAATCTATATCAAAATATAGCACTTTGCGGTCGAGGTTCATCGATTTGTCTGAAATTTTACTGGTGTTTTCGACATCGAAAAATATGTGTCCAGGTAAAATGTCAAGTCCTTATCTCTTATAGAAGCCTTACAATCTTCAATTTAGTAAAATTTGAAATTTTTTAAAATTAAATTTTAATAACTCATCTTTGCTCAAAAATTCGTGATTTTTAGTCAAAAAAATAAAAATTCAATAGTGCAAATCCATTGTAAATTTTCCAAGGAATTCAGTCACATTTACGTTTTTTAGCTAAAGTTTAACGCGTGAAAAGTAGCTCGAAAAAAACGACTTTTTTATTAAAAATTCATAACTTTAAAATACCTATTTCGATTTGGAACAAATGTTCAAAAAAGATGGTTAAAAAACACATACTATGAAATGATTGTATAAGTGATTTAAGCTTTTTTTTTATTATTTTTTTGCTATATTTTTTTTTAAATAGCGTGAAAAGTCACTTTTTTTCAATGATTTGTCCCAGTTTCGCGTATTATTGGGCATGCGCATCTTTGTCGAAGAAATCTGAACCCAAATATAGATTCCTTGGGCAATTTCCAATCAATTATTCTGATACTTTATTTTAATTTATTTTCTTGGTAAATTCTATCGAAAATAAATTGAAATAAAATATCAGAATTCATAATTATTAAGGGTTTTATTTCAAGTATATGAGATTATTCTGGATTTTTGTTCACATTGAACATTTTTTTTATGGAATTTAGTTTTCGTGTATATATTTCTGCTTATTATAGTAAAATAATTAGTATTTCTTATTCAACGAAAATTATTGTAAAATATAATAAACACTTTTCAAATTTATTATAATTTAAACATTTGTATTTATTCTTACAGATAAAATAATACAGACTTTGTTATTTTACAAATTCTTTTTCATACAACAAAGTATTTTCGAAAGTAGAACTTTTAAAACAATCGGATCATCAGACCTATCATAGAAAGTGTTGACACTTTTTTAAAAAGACTTTCTATTTTTTAAATTCTCAGGTTTAGATTCCACTTTCTGCATGACTAAGATTGCGACTGTAAAAAACTGTTCAATGCAAAAAAAAATCCAGAAAATTCTGATATACTTAAAACTCTTCATTAATTTCCAATCAATTATTCTGATATTGTATTTTAAGTTACGTTTGACAGAATTTATCAAGAAAATAAATTCAAATAAAGTATCAGAGTGCATAATTGATTGGAAATTTTCCAAGAAATTTTCCAACTTTTGGTTCAATTGTCTTCACCAAAGCATCCGAAAAAATGCTCGAAAACTGGAACAAATCAATAAATAACAAATAAAGCATTAATATTAGCACAAAATGTAAAAAAATGTTTCTTTTTTTTAATCATTTTGGTCTGCATTTTGAAGTTAAAAAAAGTAATTCTGAAAAAATTCAGGATGGAAGTTAACTTTCCATACAAATGTTCTTTTAAAAAAGTCCTAGTTCAAGTAGAATTCGGGAATGATGGATTTTCCACTTAGGAATAATTTTCCTTTATTATTTACAACCAATTTCGATGACGATTTATTTTCATGTATTGTACTTTAACAATTATTCCGCACTCCATTCTAGTTAAGAAAGGATATTATAAACTAATGGCCTTTCATAAATACTGTAATTCCAAAATAACAATAATATATAACAACCAATAAGTATGATATGTAATGCACCGATTTCCAAGAATTTGTCAATAAAATACCTGTTTTCTGTATCACAATAGTTTCGCATAATCAATGATGACATAATCACTACAAAAAAGACAAAGCAATTGGGGTAACAGGAAAAAAGATCGAATAGAATTTTCCCAAGATCGCGTAGTGATAAATGGTTTTATTTAATTTGCAATTCGTATTAAAATGCTCATATAATAACTGTTTATTAGTTTCTTAGATACTTTTTAGTGTAATGCAAATTTGGAAGTCCTCTTCTATGTTAACCATTGATTTATTTTGAAATTTCTGGAAATTAGTGACAACTGCATTCGAACTAAATAGAAGAATTGTTATTACAAATTGCATATGTTAAAATCTTATCTAAGGTTGTAAATTATTTGCGCATACTTAAAAACGATTACGTATGAATACGTAGATAGATATGTACAGTCGTAAAGGAATAACAATTTCTAAATTGATATACATGTAATTTCCGAAACGTGTGATATATTAATGTATTTTTTAATTGTAAGTAATTTCTTAGAATTTTTTTGAACACGTGTTTAGCATTTCAGTTTGTTGCTGAATTAATGTTTAAGTTTTTTTTACAAGTTCAGTAAGTTGCAGACGTACAAATACACTAATGTCTTAAAATGAACACTGTCACATTTTTTCAATGTCATATATTAAACCTTGCTGTAAAGTCTACGTTCCAAAATTTCGTATAAGTTACATTTCTTAAATTGAATTTTATTTTTTAAATTGGAAATATCAAATTTCAAAAAATACAAATATTTCATATCAACATTTCATTAAAAAATAGAAAAATAATAACGATACTATAACAAACATTATTTACTTCACCGAAATAATAATATAAAAAAAAAGCAGAATCCAATCCATTTTTAACATCCATACACATTTTCATAAACGTGAATGAAATTTCAAACTACTTAACCTAAATGCGCTTTTCATTTATCTTCGATACACGTGTGGCTGTGTAACCTTTCCTTCACACGAACTGTCAGATACCAATTGAATAACGTTGCTGACACACTATGTGAAGAGTGATTGATTTTGTGTGTTCTGACATTATTTTTTCAACAAACTGAATATTCCTAATTAAATGCAGTTTTTTTTTAAATACCAGTATTAATTGTGTTCTGAAGTACACATTTATGACTCGAAAAACACTAATTTATAACTATTTAAACGTATCCATATAAAATTTGGAATATAAAATGATTTTTAATAAGACTTTACTATAAAATATTAAATTAATCTACAAATCTTTGTTCCAGTTCATGGAGGTACAACTAAAAGTATACCTCTTATTCGAAAAAAATCATAGTAGATCTTTTGTTGATTTAAACAAGTTTGTTGTATTTCGATACTATTTAGAACCAAATTCACCAATTTCTTATAACATTTCCCTAACAATGGATATTAAAAAAATTGTTGTTTTAACCCCATCTACATATGTTTTTAGACAATTTCATTTGTCATCCATTAAGTAAAAAAGTCCATACGATCTTTGAAAGCATTTCAGAAACTGCTCGTAACCGGATTCTTTCTCTGGTAAGTGGCGCGATTATGTAATCAGCTGGGACTTGCGAATTTTCAGATTATTTAGTACTGATAAGGATGTTATTTCTACGCAAATTGCCTGCTTTCACCAGTCCACTTATCTGACGCTGTAATCACATCCCTTTTGGATTTAGCGACATTTTTTAAAAAAACAGCTGTTTTTTTGTATTATGCGTTTACGATTTAGCACTTTTTACAACATGATCGAATAACAATTAGTTGCTCAAATTAAAATGTCATTTCTAATCATTTATCTCTCAATTTTCAAACGAGACAATAAATTATCTTGCTAAATTGACCATAAAAAGTATTGTCTTTTGTAAACCACTCAAATTCTACATAAACAATCAGAATTAATGCTGGAATTAAAATTACTCAGTAATTACGTATTGCCAGGCATTACAAATCAACGATTTAGAACGAAATTAAATTATGCCGCAAACTGATATCAACAATCTAGCGAATAATCTGTCGACCTTGGGACATTTTTTCATGCTTTGCAGCAAAGTCCTTGTCAATTGCAAAAGAACAACTTGTTCAATAAAGCTCCGTTCCCCTTCAACCGACGCTTAAATGAGGGGCCTGCAAATATTAAACACTCCAATTTCTACTTTTTGCGCAATTTCAATTATTGTTTAAAATTATTTTTTCTTAATTGAAGTGACAAACAATAATATTTTATACAAATCTTTATCAAGCTGTACAAACAAGTCAAGTTCTGTTGAAAACAATTACCGACTACGTACTTATGATGACATTTTTGTCGTAAATATTGACAGTCTAATAACTATGCTGGATTATCAAAAAACAGTTAATTCGATTACGAAATATGATAACGGTGTCAGAACAATATTTATTTTAAAAGAAAACTTATCTAGAGTGTCTACAAAATTATTCATTTGCAGAAAAAATTGTAAAGTGCAAAAAAAGTTTAGTCTTAACTTAAAAAAATGTAAATATCAAAAACTTTTGAAATGGCTGCTAATAAATCATTTAGAAAAAGTTTCTTTCATAAATTTCGTTTATAAACAAATCATTGAAAACTCTTATAAACCAATATTACTTGTTCATAGAACAATGCTGTTATTGCTATTTTTAACCTATTATCGAGTCTTTGCTAAGTAAAAGGTTGACAAAAACATTACATGTTTTACAAAATACATGCGAGTCGAAGCATCGATACTAGAATTCACGATTAATAATAAACTCATTAATAATAACTAATTTAAATTTCATCTGATTATTATAAAAAACATTATTTCTATATTTATAAAAATTTTCCGATTAATCACCTGATCAGAATCCAAAATCATAAAATTTAAGTTTTAGGAAGTAATGAGATTAATAAATAATTTATTAAAATTATTTCATGTTATAATTCATATAATGCAAAAACTGCACTGCAGCATGACATTAAATAAACTTCTTATCTCTTAATGTCCTACGTCATACTCGATACGTAATGCATAAAGTCTACGTGTTAAAAGTCTGCCATTTCGTCATAACTAACATAAAAAATGTACGTTAATAAAGTAAGTTAATAAAATAAAACTCTAAAATAATGTTTGTACAAAAGGAATTTTCTAATTCAGATTCTCTCATCTGTGTCCCTATTGTAATCATGGGAAACCCCTGCAATGACCATCGTTTAATTAAATTCGCAAATTATTTTGTCCTCGCGACGAATCCATATCGAAAATGCGACACTTGTCGTTGATAAATCTGTACTTCAGCGAAATCATTTGCCGTGGCCTTTCAATTCATAGTTTATCACTTAACAATTGATAATACCAATGTCTCAAATCGCTTCGCGACAACATTTAAACATTGTTATTTTTACTTTTTACAAAATATTTCCAAGCTTATAAAATATCAAATTCTCAAATTCTAATTAAGAAATGAAAGAAAATGAAGATTAATTAATTAAATCGGATTAATCAACGGATCTATTATCAACATATATCAAACATTATGACTAAATCGATGATACTAAATTATGACTTCGTTTTTGTAATCAATTTTGAATTTTTTAACGAAACCAAAAAAGATTTGCCAACCCAAATTGATACGTAACCTTGACGTAAATTTCAAGAAACAAGTCACTGTCAATGTTATCCAGACTATCCATTTTGAATTTGTTGTATTGTTAAAAACTCGAAAAAATCACACAACGTTAGATAGAGCAGCACCGTGTTCAGAGCCTATGTACAAGCCACTGAAAAGGCCGCAATCCCTTGTTAGATGTCGGCGACCTGCCAAGAGGTGAATTTGGTGCAACGCCCAATGCCGATTCAGAATATTTTATAAGGTCACCAGACTCTTCTTCAAAGCAATTTTTATGTAAAAATTTATCATTTTCCTGGGTGATGTGAGAAGTCGTTCTGATAACCCGACAGAGATATTACATATTGCATTTTCATCTCTGCGACTTATTGTCGGCCACTTCCGCCATTTATCCGTTCCAAATTTAAAACTTTCGGATACTTTCGTTTTTACTTCTTCGCCGGATAAAAATAAAATTAAATTAAAAATCCATGAGAAATTAAGAACATTTCTTGTATATTAATTTGTCAAAACCTTCATATTTTTGTTGTCCTAAGAAATGCTGTTTGGATACTATGCCATTATCAGTAACTTATCTATATTTACTTGAAATTAAATGATAACATTTTCAGCGATTTACACATAGAATATTAATAATTACGATACGTTCAGTATAATATTTTTATGACGATTTTAAAATCAACTGAAAGTTTGTATAAAAGAAATGTATTAAACAGGTTATACTTTTTAATTTTAATGTAATTAAAAATTGTCAGTCAATCATTTGATTTAAACTATAATATTATATCAGAAAAAAAAATAAACTTATAAGATTGGAGTGGAACATTTCCCTAATCAGTTTGAGACAATTTGATTATCGGTCAATCACAGACACATTTACTATGCGCAATCGTCAGGTGTTAAAAGTACTTAAAACTGTCACACCTAATTCATCAAATAATAAATACTTCCAGTTTTTTAGGAATATTTGCTGCTATTGGTTTATTCATTTATGATTCTAGGATGTATACAGGAATTTTCTTCTTTTAATCTTGAAAATTAATCAAGAACATCGGAATTCAGAATCAAGATATTGGTTCCAGAAATCAATATTGCGTATATCTTAAACCGGTATTATTCTCTTGCCAACGTGTCAGAAATGCATCGAAATATAAGAAATAATCGTTAAAAATTCGATTATTACTAATGATTTCAGATCAGTTTATCGAACCATAAAATTTTAGACAAACTAGTAGCTGCTTTCAATACATTTTTCATTTTAAGCCTTTGTATTGAATACAATCCAATAAATCTATTGAATAATAAAGTACATATCAAATTTACAATAGTCGCATATAAAATGTTTCATATTTGTCTACGTTACCAAATACATATATTGAATTTAACCCATTAACTTCCAAGATGACGAGATTTTTCGCTCATTTTCAAAGTTTTCTACAAAATCGAAAAAAAATGAAAATATAATGAAACCGATTTTATCTGAAAAAGTACTGAAAAATTTGACAATTTTTTACAAAAAAGTTTGGAAAGTTCCCCATACATTATCTGTTTTAAAAAATTGTCGAAAAAAATACCGATTTTTCGGTACTTTTTCAGATAAAATCCGCCATATTGTTTTTCTGCGGCAAGGAAATGCAATTTTGATCCCGTAAATCAATAGAGCATACCCAAAAATAGTAAAGTAAGTTCGTTTCATTATGATATTTTCATTTTTCGATGTGCTAGAGAGTTCTGAAAATGAGCTAAAGATCTCATCATCTTGAACGTTAATGGATTAAGGCGTAATCCCTCAATATTAAGCGTTCATTTATTACGGTAGGAACTTCGCTCCAACTACTTGCGAATACACAGTACGAGTTTTACTCCATCTAGTAGGGAATTGGGGAACTCACGACTGTCAGTTGTCAGTGATTTAACGATCAAGCGATTTTACATTGTTTACATTAACCCGGTCTAGTTTTCAAGAATATTATATAGAGAGGGTATGTATACAATACAGCAACCGAGAATGACCGAAGTTCTCCGAGAGCTTCCGATCTTAGTATTTAAGCTTGAGATATTAAAAAAAAGTTAACCCAGTGATTATCTTGCATTACACATTCATATTTCTATCATATATAAGCCATTTTTAAATCCGTATTGAAATTGGCTCTTCAAAATTTGTATTTCTTTTCTTACGCCTAACAATTCTGCATAAATGGACGAGTTTTTATCATTCTCTCTCTGGACGTCATATATTCTATTTAAAATGCCTCGAACGGGCGTATGAAAGACGTCCTTTAATGATTACCTGGCTATTAACGTCATTAGAGCTTAGGTTCAGCGATCTTCCTTTGTGCAATTCATCTTGCTCCGTTTTTGAACCAAGGACTTGACAGCTGAATATTGTCCGGTAGTGTACTTTACCGGACACTTGGCGTATAGACGTCATAATGACAACCAGATGCTGAACATGAATCACCGTCTCGTGTATCCGCGAAACCCGGAAGTGGTACTACTATCGCGACACGCGTCACTCGCGATTAATTAAATCATCATTTGCACTTTGATAATTGAACTGGGAGTACTCTGAGAGTGCTTTGCAGCTGAGCGAAAACAGCTGATCTTATTCTAAGTTATGCAGGGTTATTTGTTCTTACATAACATTATTCAACACCATTACACCTAGAGCTTTTTAGACCAATAAGTGCACCAAGAATGCTACAAAAATATTTTTCATTGGTTTGATAAATATGAGAAAATAGGATATTTTGGTATTTTTTCATTAATTTAAAAAAATATATATAAAAATTCGTATGCACAATAATAAAACTTCACATTTTTTGAAGATTTACAAAAACGGTACTCTCTGACAATGTTATTTTTCATTTCACTTTTTGTACGTACGTAAAGTATACGTGTATCAAGAAAATTATTGGCATTGGTTTAAATGGTGATTAAATGCAAAATTTGTGTTTGATATTATTGACATTTATACTAGTGACACATATTTCAAAATCAAATAAAACGTTTTTCTTCATTTTTAAAAGTGAGCACGCGATTTTTAGATTCAGTATAAGAGTTTCATAACCCCTTGACACAAAATAATTCTTAATACCAAATTAATCGTACATGAGTAATTAAATTCATCAGAATTTCAATAAAGTACAAAATTCTGCTAAATACAATCAGTACTGATGACAATAAAATGTAAAAAAAAACATGAAATAAGTTGTTATGAACAACAATTCATATGCAATGCAAAATTAAAAAAAAAGAGAGAAAATTATTATATTTTACAAAAGTAATGAGTGTTACAAAAGCTGTTAATTATTATATACTCTCCGATTATGCATAAAATAATGTAATGCGTAACAAAGTGAAAATAAATTAGACGTGCTTAGAAAGTAAACTTATTAACAAAAAATTACGCTAATATATTAATAAAAAATAAAACTGATTCGCAACACTTAACGCAATAATCAAGAGGCAATGAAAACTTTCAATATTTGCAGAATCGATTGACAGTTTTATGTAACTGAGAACAACTGATGTGTTTAGAATTACAGTCTGAAATTTTTGTTTTTGTTAATGCAAGAAATTAATAATTAACAAAATTAAACAATTTTGATTTTGCCAAAATTAATTTCAAATTTTTTAAAAATAATTGTTTTGCTCATGTTTAATCATTTTAATTTAATCGCAACCCTGAAATATTTGATGTTTTTGTGATAAAAATTAAAATACTATTATTGTTATCGTCAAATTTATAAAAAATATTCATAACATCGTGAGATATTACAGATGTAAATGTGGGAAATTTGCCAAAACATTGATAAAAATACATCATAATATCTAATTAGTCAAACAAATAAAGATTACAACGACGAAGCAGAAAAATAAGACAAATTAAAAAGAATGTTTGAAATTAATCAAAATTTATTTAAAACATGAAATTTAAGACACTCAGGAACACAATTCAAAAGTAGGTTAAACATAATTTGATTTAAAAATGGACTACAGTTAAATAACCCAATGAGAGATTAAATTTTGAGATTACAAATAATGAAAGTCAGTCAACAACAAACAGTGCTATCGGATATTTTCAAAAAACTGTCTATTTACAAGAAGATAATCGGCTCGGTCCAGTTACGATCAGTTCCATATTTTCGTTTACTGTATATTTCGATTTCGTGGAGCAAATTAATGCATTTTTGATAGATAGGAGTGGCTCAGTTTCTTAATTTTATTTCAAGAGAATGTGTACTGTCTTGTGTGCCTTTTACATAAGAAAACTATAAAATCTAGTAGTATATATATATATATATGGACATATTTTTTGTCTTTTTAAGTCACAAAACATCAAAACGAATTAAGCAAAAATAACGAAGTTTCTTTCTATATATTTGACTCCATTATTTTTATTTACTTTATTTGTATTTTTTACCTATATACTGTCAAAAAGTATAAAACAAAAAAATAACCTTTGATGAACAAATGTTAAAATTTCTCCTGCTTTTCCATTTTTTGTCAAATCTATTCCCCACATTGAATTAGTCAAAAACGACTTATATGAACTTCGAAAAGTAGGTTACCATCAATTGGTAAGTTTTTTACTGGAAAATAGTATGAAAATACTAATTCATTAGTAAAATTTTACTAATCTACAAGTGGATATTGACTTTTGAATTTAGTAGTTTGTAGAATTAATAATAAATTAGTAGATTTTAACTTTTTATTAGCAAAAATTATTACTAATTCATTTGGTAAGTCATTTTTCGTTTTCTTATTGGTAGTTTTTAACTAGTTCAGATTTAGAGAGTACAAATTTAACTGCAACTATTGTATCTTCTCCAATTATTTTTGTAAATATTACAATTGACAGGACTGTCATTGTACTCCACTACTCTGAAATTCACATATTTAAAAAACTGCCATATTTTCTGGATTATTTTAGGTTGATTTGAAGTTTTCGTTACTAAAAATTTAAATAAAACAAAAAAATTCAGTGGACTGCTCTTTCTAATAAAAATACTGGAAATCTTTTAAATCGTTTTTCTTTTTAGACGTTACGTTTTTTGTTCCGCAAATTTGTGATTTATTGACAATGTTGGAATTTACTATTTGTGTATGACTTTTCTCTGTGAAGATAGACCAGTAGTCTCTGAACATTTTTTTTAGTATGATGCAGAATTAGTTCATGTAAAAGTAATTTTTGTAATAAAGAAATGTTCGTAAATTTTAATATTTTGCATACTCTTTCAAAGAAATATGTTATTCCTGCACAAAACTTTATATATTCTCAAAGTTATAAACTTTCTCTAAAATAAAACTGAACATTTAAACAACATTATAACATATTTTATCCCACCAATTTAAAGGAACCCGAATTATAGTAATTAAAAGAATTACAATATGTAGAAAAAGTGGTTTCAACGTTATTTCAACATTGGAAATTGAACATTTTGAAAATGTGACTATCACCTTACAAAATATAATATCCGAAATAAAAATGAAAAGATATTTTTTGATATTCTTTAATGTCGTGGAAGAATTGGGACATATGACATATTATCTGTAAGTTTCGTAAATTTTTAACTGGTACTGTATTAATGTCCATATTATTCACTAATACTCTAGTTTCAATGAATAAAAACTCTACTAAACAGTATTGTGATAAGTAAAAACATTCAATTCAATAATCATTTGAATAAATTATGAATTGTTGATCATTACTTGACTTAAATACGAATATTAATTGACTTCATTCAAATTCTGATTTGGAGAGTATACTTTTCATTTTGAGAAAGTCGTTCCACTTTAATTAGTCTCTAAAATTCAAATACTTCGTGAATTGGAATCAGGTAGTTGAAAACTACTAATTCATAAATCAAAACAAGGTTGTTCATTCAATTAGTATTTATTTTTATAAATTTTATTTATAAAAAACGAAAAACTATTATTTCATTAGTAAAATATTATTTTAAACCACTAGACTGGTTTAGAATCAATACTTACATTAATATAATTTTCCTGATATGTAATGTTTTACTATTTTTTAACGAACAATTTTATATAAGTATTTTTTGACTATTTTAGATTTACAGAGTAATAGTTGGGAAATAACGATAAAATGTCGATATAAAATGTTATGTAGCTACTATCAAAACGGATTGTTACGTATTCAATTCAGCAACGTAAAAGGCTTAATTTCAGCCTACAATTGCGCTAATTTTCTTATATTAAGTCGATATTTGCGCCAAAACCATGTTTTTAGTTTTGGAAACTTAATTATCAAGCATAAATCTCGACTAAAATTAAACTTTGCTGTCTGAAAGTAAGATTTTAAACGCGGATATTGACTTAATTTAAGAAAATTAACTCAATTTTAGAATAAAATTAAGCCTTTTACAGTGCTTAATTTGAGATGTAACAATTTTAAGACGTTTTTTTCTGTGTATAAAAGAGAAATGTCTTTATAAAAGTGCCAATTTGACAAGTTTCATTATTTCGGAGTTTTCGTTTCAAAGTTTTTGGAGAAATGTCCAGTAAAATGACAACAAATGGAATGCAAAATGTTTCGTTTCTTGAATGAATTATACCAGTAGAAAATTCTACTCATAAAAATCTATTCAAGTAATTACAATTTTATAAAAATGAACTCAAATAAAAAAAAAATCTAAATAAATATCAATCCCCTTCGATAAAATGTACTTCTTTTACAAAATAATTAGCAGAAGCTGAAAAAACATTGGAAAAGGCTTTTGAAAAATCATAAGCAATTTTATACTAGTATTTTTTCACTAATTCAGATTTACAGAGTATTTGTTAGTTAATAGTTGAGAAATAACTATGAAATGTCGATAAAAATAGTTATGTAGCTACTATCGAAACTGATTAACGTAAAATCTCCAAAATCTCACTATATAAAAGAGAAACGTCTCTATAAAAGTACCAATTTGACAACTTTAATTATTTCGCCGTTTTCGTTTCAAAATTTTTGTAGAAATGTCCAGTCAAATGACAAAAATCAAATATAGAATGTTTAGTTTCTTCAATGAATTCTACCAGAAGAAAATTCTACTGATCAAAATCTATCCTAGTAATTAAAATTGCATAAAAATGAACTCGAATAAATAAAAGTCTAAATAAATATCAATCCCTTTTCGATAAAATGTACTTTTTTCTTTAAATAATCAGTAGAAGCTTAAAAAACATTGGAAAAGGCTTTTGAAAGATCATACAAAATTTTCAAACAATTTTATATTAGTATTTTTTCACTAATTTAGATTTACAGAGTAATAGTTGAGAAATAACCATGAAATATGAATAAAAATAGTTGCGTAGCTACTGTCGAAACTTAAAATCTCCAAAATCTCACTATATAAAAGAGAAATGACTTTGTCAAGTTTAATTATTTCGGAGTTTTCGTTTCAACGTTTTTGGAGAAATGTCCAGTAAAATGACAACAAATGGAATGCAAAATGTTTCGTTTCTTGAATGAATTATACCAGTAGAAAATTCTACTCATAAAAATCTATTCAAGTAATTAAAATTGCATAAAAATGAACTCGAATAAATAAAAATCTAAATAAAAAAAAACTTCTTCGATGAAATGTACTTCTTTTCAAAAATCATGAAAAATATTCAAATTCGTGTAAAAATGGACGAGACAGAATTCCCACATCTCTGGGAAAAGGCTGAATTCCGTAATCGGAATTTCCACATGCCTGGCAAGGTTTTCATTCATTAATGTCTCCGTCCCCTTCTCCTCGTTAAAATCGAACAGACTGAGCTTTCCCGCCGCAGATGCTGCGCGTAGTTTCGTGCCCATGGGCGGAATGTGGAACGCGGTCCACATACCAACTGATTCTTCGCATATTAGCACATCTTTACCACATCCGTTAATAAATAAATCGTTCTTAAAGAACAATAGGAGGACTGACAAATGTTCACTGGAAAGTTTTGCTTCTGACGTTTCGATTTTACAAAGTTTCCCCAGGTTTGAATGCGCATCGAGGAAGATCCGGTTGGATATTCCGCGGACGCGAAGGTCGACGTCCCCGAGTACTTTCCTTTTCCACTTGACGGAAGAAGAGAACGGCCAGACGGCTTAAAAAAACCATTTAAAAAACCCTCACAACGGAATCATGGCCGTTTTGCGCGCCAGAAAGTAAGGTTATGTACTAAATTCGCGCGTGGTAGAAAAAATTTAGTTTTTCATTGTGGTGAAAAAATTAAAAAAACGAATTTCAAGATCTGGGCATGGTTGCTCAATGTTCCTCCTTTCACTTTCACTATAATTTTATTTCACGCCACTTTGAAGTTTTATAAAAGTATGGTAATTTATGATTTATATCAGACTGAACTTGATGATACGTTACAGAGTAAATGATTAGAGTTATTTTGTGAAAGTAAACCGAAGTATTACAAAATCTATCATACGTAGTCGGACTTCGTAACTCGCTATTAAAAAATGTTCTGGTTACGTCAAATGTATGATAACATACAAATTCCATTATGAAATTAGTAAGAAATTAATCGTTGATTAATTCGAGAATTCACTAATTGATGTTTACCAAATAACTTGATAAAAATTAAAATATCGATCAGTAGTTACAGTTCCGATTTTGTGGCCTTTTTCTAAATGATCGTTATTTAAAAGAATGAAACAACATACCGATTTCAATGTCATTTTAAGAATCGACGATTTTGACAAGGTCAAAAAAACTTCACTTCCCGAACTTATTGAGGTCTCTCGTGACCAAAACGTCAAGTCGACATTTGGCCGTCCTTAAAAAGTCAGCGAATCTCCGAATCTGACTTACCCGTTGAAGAAGGTCATGGTACCGATGGAGAAACTCGGTACAGAGTTGGCATCCGGGTGCGAAGATCTCTTCTTGGCGGAACATGACTGCCAAGATTTTCTTGGAACAGAGGCACGTGGCTTTCACTCCACCATAATTCACAGGTAACGGATCGATATGACGTACTTGCACGTTACGGAAACTGAAAACCGTACAATATCGTGACCGATTTTCCTAGCGGTTCTTGCGTGAAGCGTTGACCGGAATCACTCTTAGTTCTTTTGATTTTTTTTGTTTTTTTCTTTTTGCGTTCGACGATGAACCCGAGGTTGAACCGGCCGGATCGCGGCCGACAATTCCGCGTATAGCTCTGGCTATAAGCTAGACTCGATTGCTTCAACTTACTCGCTTGAAGCGGGAATGAAGCCACCGAGATAGCGGAGGACGGGTACCAGGGGATGTCCCCACCTCCGCCGTGACGTCACGTCGAGTCACGCAGACGATTACGCACTACGTTTGAACCATCGTTGGGGTGATACTCCCGAGCACGAGGCTTACGTCGTCGCCGGCTGCGCGTTCAAGCGACGTTTTCATCGACTTATTCACCATCCAATTCCCGAAAGTTCCGTTCCTTTTTTATATATGGACTGAGACGGGTTACCCACTTTGCAGAGAATTGTGCAATTCGTGGTAATTTTTAAAATTCGAAAATCGAATCGGTCAGTACCTACTCAAAATACATAAAAATCCCTCGAGCTTAACCTTTTGTGTCAAGTTTTTCTTATAAGAAAACTGTATTCTTTAAAACACATGCTATATAAAGTATTCAAGGTTGTCGATTACGAATTTGAAGTCAAATTTCGAAAATTCAAAATGGCGGATCCAAAATGGCGTCAGCAAAACGTAAAACCTCCGAGAAACAAGTCTCATGACAATCCGATAGATTTTTAATTTTGCGTCCGCCATATTGGATCCCCCATTTTGAATTTTTTAAACCTGACTTCATATTCGTAATCAGCGACCCCGAAAACCCCCAAGTAACAAGTTTCAAGAAAATTCGATGTATTTTTAAATTTGCGTCCGCCATATTGGTTCCGTCATTTTGAATTTATTAAACCTGACTTCATATTCGTAATCAGCGACCCCGAAAACCCCCAAGTAACAAGTTTCAAGACAATTCGATGTATTTTTAAATTTGCATCCGCCATATTGGTTCCGCCATTTTGAATTTTTCAAAGCTGACTTCATATTCGTAATCAGAAGCTCCGAATCTATGAAATACAAGACTAACTGGAACCGCTTTATTATTAAAACATTGCTACCAACAATTTTTTTTACAAATTCAATGTTTTTTCAAATTCATTTGTTTATTATTATTTATTTATGTATAATGGAATTTTAACATTGATTTTTAGTGTTTTAAGAGCTACCTACTTTATATGACGATGTGAAAGTTTATGCAATAAAGTGTCAAAATTCGTTGTTTTTCTTAAATTTACTGTACAGTTCTAGGTGTTACTCCTGAGTAACACAGTGACGCAAAGGGTTAAGGCTCAAACGAGCAGATGTTTTTAGAATTTCCAAATATGCATGGACAATTCTCTTAGAAAGTGCAAATTACAACAAAAAAAATGAAATAATTAAAATTAATAAAAATAATGATTTCTAAACGATAATGTTTAACATTATTCAAATGTTAACAGTATTTGAGAGGGGAGGGGGAGTCGGCCCAGCGTTGGGAGTCGTTATTGTAGATATGATGAAAAGCATTGAAGGGAAGGAGGGGAGAGTGATTACGTAATTTACGGACCGCTCCATAGATCTAATGATAAAAAATGTAGAAATTTAAAAATATCTGAAATGTCCCCGTTTTTTTGTGGCGAAAAACTACACGAATGTGGTTTTTCTCAGTCGAATTTTATTAAAACAAAGCTTATTAGTTGAATTCTTTAATATAAATTATGTATTTTGTTTAATCATGTTTTTTATTATATTTTTCAATTGGCACCTGAAGAGGTAAGGCAAAATATTTTAATAAAATTCAATTAGTTTTGTGGTGATGATCACTATGAGTGATCAGAAATAAGCTTTAAGATTATCATCTCAATACATTTTATATACATACACATATTCGTACTGCACATGTCTTTAAGTTCTATTCTAAGTACAAACTTGATTACATTTCCGTGATCAGCGATTATTAAAAAAAAAAAACAGAAATAACACGTTTTAAGTGATTTCGATTAAGTTCTTAATATTCAGTCCACCATATTGGATCCGCCATTTTGATTGTTATATATTTAACAGCAGATTTGTAATTAGCGACCCCATAAACATCTGAGTAATAAGCTTCATACTTTCTGCGCGAAAAAGTAAAGCAGTTATTTTATATGAAAAAGGGTATTTTATAAACAATAATATTAATAAAGACAGTAATAACGTAATAAATAACGTATTTAACAAATTTATTAGGTTCTTCACATGAATAAGTACAATTAGTCTTTTTACAATATTCCTTGTATTAAATCTTGATTTTTAATTAAACTTTACTTTATGAGAGAATGATCAATGTGTTATAATTAGTTGACAAAAAATCCAGTATTTTTAAGATAGGAAAAACGAAGAAAATAACAAAAATGAAGTAATTTAACTTCACTTTTCAAGATTAATAAAAATTTCTAATTTTCGTCTTTTCTTTCTTATAAATTAATATTTAATTTATGCGTCAACGTATTTTTTCTTTACGAATGTTTCAAAATTGTGATCTTCATATATCAATTTTATTTGATAGTCTGGATAAATTTTGTTTATGTTTTCCAAGTCAAACTATAATTTATAGAGGTTTTTGGAGTCGCTGATCAAGATTCCGGAGTGAAAACTGAAGTTAAAATAAAAGATGGCGGATTCAATGTGACTGATATTTCCAGCATATTGAATTCATTGTTTTTTCTCCAATTCAGTCCAGAAATTTTATTTTATAATGTTTCTAAGACTGTTGATTGTGATCCTGTATAAAAAATTAAGCAATTCAAGATATCCCGTCCATTATGGCAGTTCAATTAATTGCTTCCACATGAATTCTGTTTTTTTTAATATCCTAAAAGTTTAAAGCTCTTAATCAATTTACAGAAATTTGGAAAAAATAATCAACAATCCAAACTGATTCAAACAATCTTTTCGACTCTTTTCAACAATATCAAAGAAACTATAATATTTGCTGAAATCTTCTAAACAAATTATCGAAAATTCCCTGAAAACCAAGTTGTTTTAATCAATAAAAAGTTTAGTAATTATTTGAGACACTTCAGTCCAAAATTCGAAAATATTTGAAGATACGCAAATCATCTAATAAATACGACGTGAATATATGCTTAAAAATGTAACTTCTTTTCAAGTATTTTGTCTACACAGAGTAAAATTTTGTTGGAAATTTCACCATTCAAGATGGTAATTTTGGAACTGACTTGAAAAATGGAGAAAATTTCCATGATTTCTGGTAAACATTACTCGTATTTTTGCAATTTTTACTGTCTGAATAATAAACATTCTAAGAACTTACAGTCATTTTTCTCAGAAAGAACGTCAATTTTTTCATTCTTCAAGTCTGTGCCAAATTACCATGTGAAATGGTAAAATATCCGAGAAAATTTTTCGCCATTTGGTTCATTTGTTAGTTTCTTAATTGCATTTCGTTGGTTAAAAATATCCTACAGTAGTTAAAGTAGCTATGAAAGTCAGTGGAATTAACATTGGTAGTACTTAGTTTGACGAAAGTAAAATTTTAAAATTCAACTAATAATTACGAACTACGACAAAAATCGTAAAATTAATTACACTAACTGGATCTATCAAATTAAAAAGGTAGTTTTTCTTTCTACTTTGAGGTCCACTACTTAGCGTCAGATAAATTTGTTCAGCGTACATATAAAAACGCATAATAATCTCGTATTTCATCTGAAAAAATAATCTCGAGAATATTTACTAAGCTGCAGACTTGTAAATCATTTAATGCAAGTATTGAAGAAAATGATGGTGCCATTACAAAAAAAAAAAACAGTTTTTAAGCAAAACTTTATATACACTAAAATTTACTTCACTTCGCTTCTGATGCCACATCTCAAAAAAGTTCAACGTTTTATTATAAATTATCAAAACAGATAACTGTGTTTTTCTTGTGCATTTCCATAACATTTAAAAAAGTTTTCAATTGCATTTATTAACACAAGACATTAATTTTTTTTTAAAAGCAACGAAATCAACAATAGAGTAATTTAATGATTTACAGATAAATTAAAAAATAATAATTCGATCTTCTATTTATGTCAATTATTTGTTTCTATTTAAATTTCCAAAACATTCTACAAGTTTCTAAAGACATTGCCAACCATATCAATATCAAACATTACTCTAAGAAACTACCCAACAGATCACTCTATAACGAAACTATATTTGTTATCCCACATTTTTTTTACTTTCTATAAAACGTTAGTTTCAGACACAAATATAACATGAAAAAGGTCTCTATCCTCATAGCATTTCCAGATTTAAAGTTCAATGCTCAGGAGCACCGGATTTGAAATTGAAAATCAAATATTTGAAATATGTCAATCCTTGCAATAAATTTTACATAGAACTTTACGTTTCAGCATCATGTGGTTTTACCTGGTATTTAAGAATGATGAATTAAATCATTCGGTAAATAAAATGACACAGTTTAAACTTTGATGATTATAAGATAAGTCCGACCAGACAATAGGCAAATACAGCAAAAGTATTTAACAAAATGAAGTATATATGATTTTTTTTTACAAACGGATGAATATCTATAACTTTTGTAGAATAATTTATAAGAATAGATAATTCTGCATTATTTCTTTTAATACAAAACTAAAAGTATTAATATATCTAAAAACATAATTAAACAAAATAATTTAAAACTACACACGTTTTATTTAGAATAATAGCTTAGTTATGTAAAGAATGTAATAGATTATTTACTACGGAATAGGAACTATTTAACATCGTAGAGCACGGAAAATTTACACTGCGTATAAATAAATTAATGCCCACATATACGATTTTATCATGTACATGTAGGTCAATGAGAACACAAAAATGAAATTTACAAATAGACAGTTTCAAAAATACTTTTAAAAAATAAAATAGTTTATAAAATAGTCATTTCCTCTATTTCATCTTTGAACATTAACATTTTTTTATATTATAAGACAGAATGTTACTTGTACTAAAATTCAATAATTTCCATTTACTAATCTGTTTAATTACAAAAATATATATGTTTAATAAAGTTATTACAATCTCTCTTTTAAAACTAATAAGTAAATTACGCCAATAAAAAGAATAAATCTCGTCGTAAGTAACTTGTTTATAGTTATTGTGGAGTAGAATGATCTTATAAAGACGAAAGTAATAATTGTTTTTCGAGACTGCAGCTTCGTAGTACACAAGTTGACACTAAGAAATATTGGAGCAAATATTAAAGAACGACAATGATGTTGTAACGGCATTTACGCACGTGTGTTTACAAATTACAATGCAGAGATCGTCTTCACTGCAATGTAATTTCATTTCATTAATATAGGCAATCGATTATTTAATTAATTAAATAACCTACACGACCTAGTCGTAGGACCATCAATAATCATCGTAAAAAAGATTTTCTTTGCTGAAGGTGTCCTTAAATAGCAATATATCTTCCGTACTCATCGAACCTTCTGGTTAGGGTGGAGAAAAGGGCTGGATCAAAGCCATGTCTGATAATCTTACTGGAAGATTCTGGACATAAATGCTGCCTGTTGTGTAATTTCTAAATATGTAGTAAATAAAAATTTCATGATTAGTTGATAAATCGAACAAAATATGTTGGGTAATATTTCAAACAAACAGTAATATTGCCTACAAAACAATATAAAATCGTCATAACAACATTTGAGATTACAAAAATGGTTTAACAAATATAAAACATATATTTCACGGTGTCTTTAAAAGGTATTCAAATCAAAGGTGAAAAGCACATGGTATTTTTTTTATATTCGATTCCAGGACACTTATAGACATTTTCGTTCTATATAGGTTTATTTTTTAAAAGATCAATACATTGAAATAATGATAAACGTCGCTTCTCACATTTATCGTACACAGATGTTTTCTTACGTAATTCAATGCGCTTAAAACCAATATCATAGCGAAAATTTGAGCAATACTATTTACATGGTTAACAATGGTGAAAGTTCTCTAAAAACATTATTCGGGTTCTTTTCGTTTATTTTCAAAAATATTGAAAAATTCAAAAAAGGTTTCAAATGAAAGTTGTAGATCTTCTCCAAATACAAATTTTATACTATATGCACTTTTTATATAGGTCAGATACAAACTGAGAAAAATGATAATTAATTGTATCATTTTTATAAGTGTATTATATAATAACAATTAAAAACCTGTCAGGGTTGCCAAGAATTTGTTATTACATCTATTTTGGCCTACGTATTTTGATACGTTGAAATCTAATATCATAACAAAAAAAGGCGCAAATGTGATTTCTGTAATGAAAAACATAAAAAATTAATCACCATTATGAATTTTCATCCTCGTTTATTTCGTTAAATGAAAACTCCAAAAAATGTATTCAATATAAAATATCGTTATGAGCAGATTTAGAACTTTTGTTGGACACAACATTTTTTGACATTTCAAATTTGAAAGTAAACAAGATAAACCACGAAAAATCTTCATAACAATTTTTATTGATTTTTCGTGATTTTCACTATGTAGATTGCATTTGAACTAATTTTTATTACCACATTCGTTTTCAGGGTACTGAAACTCGAATGACACCATCTATGTTATAAAACAGAGACACCCTGATTTTTTTGATAATTATTGCACTGCGGGTAATAAAAAAAAGTCGATTCTTGTTTATCTTGAAATTTTTATGTTTATTGAATCTTCAGGCCTTAGTGAACAGAAAAAAGGCTACAAACCTTTATTCGGTCAGTTCCATGCAAATCAAGAAGTGCGAAAAAATTGCTTTTCTAGCATTTTTTGAATCCCTATGAGTAAAAAATGCGACGTGATACAAATTTCTAGTAGGGCTTAAATGAAAGCTTAAAACGTGAACTTTCAAACGAAACATTGAAAAATCACAATTAATAGTGGAGGAACTTAATTTATTTAGCACCTCAAAAAAACAAACAAAAAATAGCTGTCGTGACAAGAACTAATAGAAAATTTTCGTTTTTCCATAACCTGATTTTTTTTAACTGATTCCATTATGGTTTTTGTAGTTGCTGATGATGAATGGAAAGTTAGACTTAAGAAATTCAAAATGGCAGATCCAGTATGGCGACCGAAATATTTGTAATTTACTCGAATTATGGTTTTGTTACCCAAGGGATTTCGAAGTCTCTGATTACAAATCTAAAATTTATTTTTCGATACAGGTAAAAATTAAGGAGGATATAGTTTTATTAACGACAATTGTATTATTACATTAAAGCTATAATATTTCAGAAACATTTATATAAAATGCAACACGAAATTTGCTACAGATACAATTGTAACGCCCAGTAATTAAAATTGACAAAAACGACGATTATAGTTCCTCCACTATCAATAGTGATTTTTTAATTTTTTTTCGAAAAGATCATGTTTTAAGGTTTCATTTAAGCCCTACTAGAAATTTGTATCACGTCGCATTTTTGGCACACAAAAATTCAAAAAATTGTAAAAAAGCAACTTTTTCGCACTTTTATCTCGATTTGTATGGAACTGATCGAATGAAAAGAGCTTTGTAACCTCTTTTTTTTATTCACTGAGACCTAAAGATTCAATAAACATAAGAATGTTAAGATAAACAAGAATCAACTTCTTTTTTGTTACCCAGTGTTATATATTACCTACATTACATAAAATTCATTGTACTTTTTCTCAGTTTCTATCACAAATTTACAAAAAATGCACTAAAAAGAAAATATGAATTTGAAAAAATATGTATGAGGGGTTACAATTTTCGAATTTTTTAATATATTTGTAGATGAACAAAAGACATTACAACAATCTTAATTTTTACGGATTTTTCACCCTGTGAATCGCATTTGTACCAATTTTCACCATGTTAATCGTTTTCAACGCCTCGAATTAGGTAAGGACACATAAGTATACTATAAATTTGAGCTGCATCGGTGTCGTAAGTTTGACGTTTTTCGAAATTTATTGATTTTGGAAAACAGAATTCAATATGGAACGAGAATGGCTTAAATAATTTTTAAAATGTTTGGATAGAGATGGTCTGGAATCGAATTAAACAAATAAATTCTATATGATTTTCACTATTGATTTAAATACCATTTAAGAAGACCATGTACCTTTATATATTATTTCTACTAGCCTTAATTATTACAAATTTTACTTTTCAAAAATGTAAACAGGAGTAATTGAAACATATAAACATAAAATTTCAATTATAAAAGTTACACGGATTAATGTAGAATCTAATATTAATAATTAAAATTAGTACATTAAAATCACAATTGAAAAATGTCCATATCTGGCATTGTAAGCGATATTTTTAGAAAACAATAACGGAAAGAATAGCCAACGAGTCTTTTTAAATTTGAAAGTAAAAAATGCATAAGCTAAATATATAACGGCATTTACGTAGTACGTCTGGATTCGAGACTATTTTTAAAACATCCTGTTTCGGCGAATCGAAAAAAAATGAATCAATAGCACGAAAATATTTCTAGGCGTGGGTCTGCGTACTAATCAATAGACCGACTATCAGATATGGTGACAGATTTTTCAATTTCTTATACGAATGTTTCATTCTTACCAATTTTTAATCGAAAAAACATTTTTAAAACTTTTTTTCCGTTCAGTTTCAAAACGGATAGAAAATTACCTTCTTTGTACGTGTGTAATGTTCCTATTCCTTCCTTGGATCCCATGTCACATAAAACATTCGTATTAAGTAAAAAATTGCGGTTCAATGTTGTACATTGTTTCATTTCTAATCACTAACAATAATACGTGTTTTAGATTTCTGTATAATAATATTTGTACTCTTATCACTGAACAGGAAACGGCCATCCTATCGTTTTCGATTAAAATCAACTTAATTTCTATGATAATCGATGATGTAATTACCCGAAGGCGTAAACATCTTATATTTATTACCAATAAGAGGTAAATGATTAGTCGAAATGTTTGGCCCTGAATTAAATCTATCAGTTATCGATTTTGACTTTACAAAAATAATACTTCAAACTACATTCAATCAACAAGCTTTTTGTAACCTTATTTACTTAATTCGACTTCCATTTTAACCTCATTAATATCACATTTATACATTGTAACGTTAACCGATAAACATATTATGTTGCATCCTTCTTAAAGTGGGTTACTAAAATACAAAACAAAAAGTTAGTCACTGCATGTTTACGTCGGAGTAACGTGTTGTAACACACTGTTAAAATATCTGTGGTTATTACGTGACTGTTTTAGCATAATCGGCAAAAATACTAGATCCCTTCAAGCAATATGGTGCAACACCATGTACATTACTTTTAAAAATTGAAGGACTAACGCAGATTCTTTAGAAGAAACCTGATATATCCATTATTTTCTATGTAATCCAGATAAACTAAAATAACTCCGTAAATACAATTCTATTTTTCATTAATAATGGCATTTTTTCGTGACATTTTTTGAAAAATACTTTCATGGGTTTAATATATATTTTTATTTATCTTTTCCATACATTAACGTAATTACAAATTATTTTAAAATATTAATTCTGGGCAAACTAATGACATAAAAAATTTCGAAATTGTCCGGCCGATCGTGAAACAGTAAACTTTCTTAATCGAAAGTTCGTTCGCGAATACAATTAATTCGTAAACTCGTTCGGAATGAATCTCCAGCGAAAGTATGTTGTCTAGCATAACTTGATGCTTCGGTGAGAAAAAAAAAGGAGAAATTCCCGGGAATTCCATATTTAATTGCGTAGGAAATGCTTGAATAGTCCTTGAAAATCAACTTAACAATAGATTAGTAATTTATTAATTGTTTTATTAAAGCTTTATTTCATATTTTCTTTGTATTTGACAAAATGTCGTCAAACAATTCAATCGTCACCTTGATATCCTTAAATGGTCTCTGTTACATAGCGAATTGTGAATTCATTAAGTCGTTAAGTTTATACTCTAACAAATATTTTCTCTCCCCACAAATCGATGAAGAAATTAAGTGCGTATCATTAGTGAAGGAAGTTAAACATTTGTTTAAGGTAAAAATTATAGTTTCATAAAAAAGACACGTGTATTTAACTTAATTGTGAACTATATAGAAATTTATAATTACAATTTGAATGCACGCAGGAAAAAAGTCCAATTTCCCTGTCCGGGCAACTAATCTTTCAACAAGTGCAATTAATGTCGTAACCAATGAATTATTAATGTCACATTAGAACGTCTTTCAAAAGTTATATAATTCGTGCACATTTATTTTTAACAGACGACATTTCGAATGGCGTAATAATACACTGGTTCTCTTGTCAGTAATTAAGTAATTAACGATTTCAAATATGTAACAATACGTAACTTTGAAAATGTGAAATCTATATAGGTATGTCGACGACTTGCCAAAAATACCTTCCGCCTATGCGCAATCAGAAGAAAATGCAAATAAACTTGACCCTGTCGGTACAATGAAAACTTTTCTAAATCGAACTGAATAAGACCGGAAAACGTTTACTATGGAAAACAAGTCATTTTAAAATAGTGTATAAAGAAAGTAAAGTCTACTGAAAAATTGAAAAGGCCATAACTTTGTCATTAAAACAGTATAGATTGTATTCAAATCTATATTCAAGCCACAAAATAATGCTTTCATTAATTTCGAAAACATTTTTGTGGTTTAGTTCTTGTTATGAAATTTTAATAAACTTTTTAAATTGTTATATTGTCAAAATCGACAAATTAGCATAAAGAAAGTACTATATTGCATGAATTATTGCTTAGGACGCTAGATGGCGCTCGAATCCAATAGCGCAATCGCATACAGAGAACTTTAAATGTTGATGGCCGCAGAAAACACAATGAAGATTTTTGAGCTATACAGGACATTTTGAACATAGACACAAATTATATACATCCAATTTTTTTACTTATTTGAATTTTTACAATGTATTCTTGTCATGCTAACCTTTTCTACATAATTTTATGGATATACTGCCAGAGCGAATTTAGTTGTTTTCTTGATCCAAACTTAACTTTGAAAACCGTCAATGTAATCGTCAAACAATTATAAAATATTATGGTTAATTGTCAATAGAATAAACAAAAACAAACATTCATAAATGTCATCGAAAAAAATGTCTTCTTTATTGCCGAAAATACACGAATGGACCTAAATATAATTCTTTGCAATCGCGTATTTTAAGAAACAAACGTTGATCACACTTCCAGGAAAAATTACAAACGTTAAAGCGAACAACCACTTGCTTGGTATCTTTCCTGATTTACGCTCTGCATATTTCATAATGTTCCTTGAATTGCACATACATATGTAACCGTTCAGAATCGGCCATTTTATATTGCATTTTGTTATCTCTTCGCGGATTATAACCAAATCGTCTGACGTTTCCTAGAGTGTGCATTTTGTATTTTATCGAATTCTGATTGTCAGATATTTGAATGTTGATAACATTATGACATGTAAATTTTTATCGACGGCAAAATATACGGAAAGCTAGAGTAATGTGATCTCCATCTGTTTGACGTCATTAATCTGAACGTGAAAAGGTGCAGTTAATATTGTGCATACACCTGGCCATTATTAGTAATATGACTATAGTAGCAATATGACAGCACTTGCCTTGCAGCAAAGCTTATAATCGTGACCTAGTGAAACATCAATATATTTTTACTGCCTTTGGTAATAAAATTGCGGTAATATATCTTGTAGTAGTTACCTCTTGAGGAACTTTTGAAAATTGGTTTAACTTCAGATTGAGAAGCACCATTTTTTAGTTCCTTCGAAATTATACGTTATTTATCAATTTTGGAAGTTTGTTAGTTTACAAAGATGGAGATTACTTTCGATTCAAAAGAATTGTTATCAGCAAAAATCTTTGTCGAAACAGTGCAAACAATTTTGGTGAAATCTATTTTTATATGAGGAATGTATCATTAACAAATCTCCAAATTAGTCTATGAATATTGTGTGAATTCTTGTCTTGCATCGTAAAGTGTACAACGTTTTTTTTCATTTTTATAAAAATGCCTATTAAATTTGAATTTGATTTACTGATTCATGTATTCCGAAGACCATGAAATGACCGACTATACGTCATAATCTTTAGCATACTAAACATGGCTTGGTATAATGAGTGATGCATTCTAAGAGTTTCTTTTTATTACGGTCTCAATTTGTAATTGTCTGAAATGATATTCATTCATAGCACGAATGTATGTATGAAATTTTTATTCCTGATAACATTTTTAAATGCTCTAAAAGTCGACATTATGAAGAAACTTTTTTTAATTCATTCATGGAAAATTAACAAAACGCCTTTGCATGTATATTTTTTTTATCTTTCCAAAAAGATAATAAATAACAATTTATTCAGCTCCATGAGCCAATTTTACTGTTTTAATAATATAGTCTATATTTAAAACCTTATTAAACATTGTAAGGTATATACTTCCAAAATAATTGTAGTTATAGTTTTTATTTGTAAACAAAAACTCAACGAATTAATTCGAATCTCCTGCTAAAATTCCCAAACAGTTTAATGATAGTTACACAACTACATAAATTATTTCTAAGGATATTATTTAACAGAAATGTTATTTTTATATAAATTGCAAAACATTTCATTACAGAACTGAATATCTCTTTAATGAAGTTTCACTCTTGATATTAGTTACAAATCGATTACAAATGAATTGTATTTAGATAATGAACTCTTGTCCTGCAATGGACCATTCTTTTTGAGAAAGAATGGTTAAGTTCATCTCTTAAATGTAACTTCAAATTAAATTAATTGAAACTTTCGAAGCAAGGAATCCTTAAAACATTACATTTTCTGCTCTTTAATTGATTCATTTTCCAATTTTTGCGCATCAACTTAAAATTGATTACAAAATTCTATACACGCGTAAAGTTCACGTGCAATGATAATTTGAAAGCAAAGTTGTAAGTCATAAATGAACAAGATAAATTATAAGTTGTTTATTTTCAAACTTTCGTAAATATCAGTTATACGACTCTTAGTTCAGCATTAATATTGCATATTCATCATCTAACTGATCTAATTTGTAAATATTTTCTTTCTTTTACTACTTAAAATTTGTATTTTCTAATAGTAATGCCATTATTTCTAGATTACTAAATAGTAATGATGAATTAATTATTAATCCTGGTGACGTAGAATTGATTCCTTTGTCTTGAATACTACTTCTTATTTATCTTTGAAAGGTTTATTAAACTTGTGGAAGGTTTAAAGAACAGGGGTTGAAGGTGAGATCTAATCCGTCTGCTGCAAAGAATTTGTGTAGACTATACCTACTGTCGAATTCCTTAGGAAAAATTCACTCTTTATGCAGTGAAAATTGAGCCATTGTATTGAAAGAGTGAGCTCTCACTCTTTAATTGAGAATTTTCGCTCCACGGACATTTTCACGTGTAGAACGAGTTTTCACTCGATAAGAGCGAGAAATTACCCTTTCAATAAGACTGGCTCAATTTTCACTCTACCAAGAGTGAATTACACAGGTCAACATGGTTTTGTTGTTGGGAAGCTGTAGGGCATTTCAGACGTAATATTGTGCGTAGAATCCGAATCCGAAGTCAGAAATGGCCCGTCACGTCATGATTTTGAGATATTTGAGGTTATGTACATTAAAAACGCGTTTTCTTTGCTATTTTTGAGGTTGTGTACACCAGACACAACAGTTTCAGGAGTTTTTCCGTTCATTGGATCATATGGTACTATTCTTTTTCTTTAATATGAGAATTTCAGAATTCCATTACGACTTCTCTACACCAAGATACGCCAATTTCAAATTACGACATACATGTAAACAAATTTACCCAGAAATGCCCTTGGATGCTCAAGGTCAAATTCAATCTCATGAAACCGATATAAATATAAACAACTATATAAAATATGGATATTTATAGTTAGTAAAATATTGATATACTATATTATTTTTCTAGATTTAAAAATCCCCTCGCTTAGTTCCAATGATTTATAATGGAGAAGTTTTTAATTTATTAAGCTTATTTTCCAAGTATAATAGCTAAATGTAATTCCATCCATCTTTAGTATATAATAATAAGTATATTTATAATTTACGTCATGGTATTTGAGGTAATCTCTCTAAGTTTACGAGCATTGTAACCTAATTAGATTTAACGAATAATTACATAATATCACTTTAACATTTGTTTATAAACCAAATGAAGATTAAATATAATTGTCAGCTGATTATTAAATGTATTATATTTTTTTTATTTTAAAACTATTTACTGATGTACATAAAAAAGTACGTCATGACGTATATAACAAGTTAAACTGAACTCATAAATATTGATAATTATCGACAATTATTCAAACATTGTACATTTTGTTTGGATATAATTTATAAGAATAAAATATATACATTTTTGGACTTTCCTGGTTTTTATTGTATTGCGGTGACTGTTATTCTCTCAGATGTTTATAGTTTCAATTCAAGGTCTTAAATTAATGAATTTTTTGGTGCATATTTCGTGGTTTTCTATTTTTATTACAGTCATAAGTATACGTGATTAAATCTCTCGTATTTTGTTTCCGTAGTTCATTGATATTTCGTAGTAATCATTGTGCGTATTATATGTATATATAATATTCCATTGAAGATTAAAGATTACTTAACGCAGATCGAGCTAAACGTAATTATCGAGTAATTAAAAACTAATATGAATACATGTTCTAGAATCATTTAATTATTAAAATATTCGCAAGGGAAGTAATAAAGAATCCTTGATAACATGGTAAGAATTTTCTATTATGCTACGCATTTTCTATATTATTGAAAAACATTAATTCATTTTTCTTTAATCATTTGTCCTAAATAGGAATCTTTGTTGTTTTAATAAGGATAAAATTTGCAATAGAACATTTTTATTCAGTCGTGATTTATTTTATTCACAAAGGACCACTTGAAATCCTTTTCCAAACAAAGACAATAAGAAAAGTATTTGTTTAAAGAGACAGTACTGCCTACTTAGACGAAACCATCAGATATTTATGCAGATCATGACTTCAAGGAGATGAAGGAAAGGCTGATTGAAACCTGATATACCGTTGTCTGCACTTGAAATTCGACTCATATTGTGATTTTGTCTATCGCACTGAATTGTTCTCGTATTTCATGGTCTTTTTCTGACATAATGAATCATGCACGATGCATCTTTCTTAGATTTTAAATATTGAAGATTCACTTTTTATTCTGAAGGCTGCATTCCTCGTTATTTCCAAACGATACAAGTTTCGTTAAGAGTCTAATCTAGCCCGATTAAAAAAGGACAAACTTTTGCACTATACATGGATTAATTTTAAGCCACTTTAATTTGTTTAATTTGTAACAATTTTAAGACTTATTTTTTTCTGTGAAATATGAGCGAACATTGAAAACCCAAAAATAGTAATAAAAATGACAAGTTATCAACTAGAGCCTAGTTTACACTAGGACTGATTTAGTACAGCACTAAAATTAATGGTCTCATCAGATTTAGCGAATGAGTAAATACAGTTTTTGACGAAGATTTGATAAGTTTTTTAATATTAGCTATGTTCAACTAAAAATAGATACACAAGAGGATAATAATCTCCCCTCTGCGCCAAAATTAATATCCCTCTTTTACTGCCGATAGTGACGCTTCAAAGAAATTTGAGAACTCATTTGCACATTAATGTAATATGATTCAAACCTCACGTTTCCGTACTTATTTGAGTTTCAATGAACTTGATCCAGAGGTAACTAACAGAATCCGATATTCGAATATTCTGAATGAAGAAAGTCACCCTCAAAAGTTGTGCTGTCAATTAGATTACTTATTACACTTAATAATATTATTCATTATTTGTTTTCACAGCCGACTTAAAATATTTGTCAAACAAAAGACATCTGGTTTAAGGAATTAGGCCATAGGAAACCACAACTGTAAACTACTTGATTACTTTTATGCCATAAACTTGACAGTAAATAGTGCAGAATAGAAAATTTGTCAATTTTGAATATCAAATTAGACATTTTTAAGAATTGTCAAAAAAGATGAGAATAGAACTATTTTATAGAAATGTGGAAAATGATTTGATATTTCCCAACCTTTCCAGTTTCCTGATTTATCGACACCGAACTCTGTACCGAATTTTATGCACACCCGGTAGTTGCATTTGCCTGATATATTTTTTCAGCGTTTAATATTTGTCCAGATTTAACGTGGGATGTAACCAACTTACATTTATTCCAAAAACCCAAAATAAAAATTAAATATTTATTTTCTCTACAACAGTTCATTTCTTAAGAGCTTTTAGTATCGTCAATAATGTTTTTGGTTAATTTCAATAAATGAATGCCCAAAGATCCTCAACTGGTGGACCTCATCAGTAACAGATGCATGATTTTGAATGCAATAAATTTCAACACAAGCATAATACAGTTTTACAATCAGATTCCGTTATTAAACTGCACAACATAAGCCTTTAAGTCCTCGCCGATGGCGGCGCTTCGTGCAGCATTTGAGTTTATTCCCAGGTCGTGACGTCATTAGCATGAGTCTGGCTGATGAAATGACCAGCCTGTATTTCAACACCGTGCAAAATGTACGTAAATGGTAAAGACAGGCATTTATAACTAACCATAGGACGTTCTTTCAAGTCCGATGGCCTTACTTTAAACCGGACTCTCATCCAATGGTGACTCTTCGGGAATTCCCCATTTTTACTATTTGATTTTACCCTTATTTAACAATAATTCATTACAATGATCGTAAAAATTATGTTGATCATCTACAACCTTTCTACACTACACGATTCCGAATAATTGTTTAGTTTAAAAACCTTTTTTTATTATTTTACCAAAAGGTTTGTTACTATTATGTGGAAACGATATTACTAAATGAGTTTGATCTGTCAGGAAAGTATAGAAAGTATTATTTCATTGATTTGGTTTCCCACCAAAATTACTTCCAAGATAATAATCGTCGTCATTATGCATCTAATGATATTATTATAACATATATGGCATTATTATGTTCCGCCTCTATCTTACTTTCGTTTGTTATTAAGCAAGAATTTCTCGACGATTGCGAGAAATAATGAGCAAACACGACACCTGGCGGGTGAAGAAAAAAAGCTCAGTTTTAATTGTAATGTATACTATGCGCATGTAACATTGCGTTTTTTGGAAGGTAGGCAAACATAAGGAAAAATTAAATGTATTTTCTATGTCATTAGTGTAAGGTAAAAAATAATATGATAGCCTGTTGATGTCACTAGTAAGAGGTTCTACCAAATATAAGCATGCATGAACATTCAACTTTGTCCCTATACTACAACTTTTCAACCAGATGAAAATTATTTACTATCTGACAATTTTGTTTTATACTACTATACTTTGATCGTCTGTATCAAGATTTTCGAATACCCTGAGAGAAATCTATTCATTTTTGTCTCGCACTACCCATTTCCCCCATACCTTTAACGTAGTAAATATGTAAACTCTCTAATATTTACCCAATAAATGGTTTGCTTTCGACTAAGGCGTTTATGTGAAGTGATTAAGACAGGTGACTTTTTTATATTAGTCTAGTCTGCATACTGCATGACCATTACCATCATTTGGAATTAATTCAATGTGTTCTTCTTAAAATGTTTTTTTTTCATGTTAAATGTTATTATTTAACTGAAAATTGTAAGGTAATTTCGAAATCAGGACTGACAATATTTTGTGACCTTTTATTAGTTTATACTAAAGAAATTAATGTTTTAATTATTGAATAAGTTCCTTGGACAACACTGTCATCAAACACAATGGTTTACTTTAATAACTATTACAATTTATATGGTACATATTTTGAGTTAATGAATTGTTTTCTATTTGTATATTATTACGAGAAACTGACCAAATCTGATTAGTTACTTCGCGAATTAACTGAACAGTCCCAGATATAGTCGGTGTCGTCTTTACCAGATTTTACAGAATACCAAGTAATTGTCCATTGTCGAGTGTAACCTAATAAAAACAATGTTATAATAAAATGTTAACACTGGGCCACCCTACTATACGTGTAGTTCTGATAATTAAAAATGCACTTACAACTAAATTAGCCTCCATTTCTGAAATGATATTGTCAGCCTGATTTCGTAATTATTTTGAATGGAGAGGTTTAAAAATGAATATTCTACAAATGTATACATCCCTTAGTATGTAGTCGATTTGTCAACATTAATGTTTATTTGATCAACAGCCACTTAACGTATTAAGCATTTCATTTTTTCTTTATTTGACATTTCCTGTAAACACATTCGGTACAGAAATGTCGCTCATATTACACAGAAAAAAAGGTCTTAAAATTGTTACATCTTCAATTCAGCGCCGTAAAAGGCTTAATTTCAGCATAGAATTGTGCTAATTTTCTTAAATTAAGTCAATATTTGCGCTCAAAACCTTGTTTTTAGTTTTGGAAACTTACTTTTAGTCAATATTCAGGTTCGAAATAAGAATTCTCTAACTTAGGTGTGACAAGCTCGAAAAATTTTTCTTTAAGCATAAATCTCGACAAAAATTAAACTTTGCTGACTGAAAGTAAGACTTTAAGCTCAAATATTGACATAATTTAAGAAAATTAGCTGAATTTTGGACTGAAATTAAGTCTTTTACAGAGCTTAATTTGAGATGTAACAAATTTAGGACTTTTTTTTCTTTGTACCTTCCCAAATACAAATAGCTAAGTAACAAAACATCACATTTACAAAGTAATGGGATTTATAGTTTCAATTTTGAACAATATTTTTCTAAGTTATCTACTTAACATTTCATAAACAAGTTGACATAAAAAGCAAATCTAGTTAAAAAAAAAGCATTGAGCAATGTCTCAATAATATAATCAATTTATATCTAACCAAGATAAAAATACAAAATCCAAAAATACAAACTCGCATCCTAGGTTCAAATTCTTTAAGTTAACAACAAAAAATTAATAAAAATGATAATAAATTGTTTAAATTATTTAGATAACTTAGAAACGTATGAAAAACGTAACTAGAAAATGCTATCAGGATTTTTATAATAGCGGGTTTTACATTTTTTTATTATTTTCAATTTCAAAGACTGAAGCGATTTTGAAGACCACTGTCCCCGATAGCAGAATAAAAAATAGTTCAGAATGACTCAAAATGTGTTCTATAAGGTCAGATGCGTCAAATTATGGTTTTTTTTTTTAACTTGATATCATTATGAGACCATTACAACCTCAAGCTAAGAAAAATCTCACAATTTGGGATTTGTTTACAGTCAAATTATCTGTACATTATTACGACATTATTTAAATAATATTACAATTTTTTTAAATCATCTTGAAATTTAATACTTGTTTCTGGCAATGAACAGAAGTTGCTCTAAAAATATCAAATTCCGGTACGGTTTGCTTTATTCAAATTCGTATGTTTAGTTAAATTGTACGTAAATCGTTTACATCTGTTTTGACGGTATTCAATGTATTTTATTTTTTTAATCCTGTTGGAAATTAGTTCCTGATCCTCTCTACAGCGCCAGTGAAAATTGCAAATGAGCATCCCCGATTACGTTGTAGTTATGACTAGTTTTACGGCATATAACCCAAAGGATTGCGAACCACAGTCTTTTTCGAATTTTATGCTGGGAATCTTTTGCAAACCTCAGCATCATTTTCAGAATCTGTCGAACCATATAAAAATTACTAAGCGAAGGCATAATAATTTCATTTAAATTCTGCAAAACCAGTTTTTTTTCGGCAGTAAAATTTTGATCAAAATTTTAATAGTAAATCATTACTACCACTTAGAAAGGCGGAGTAATTTATGAAGCGGTGTTACTTAATCCACAGGCGAATAGAACGGTGCAACAAGCACAATAAAAAAACTCGAAAAATATTAAATAGAAAATTTCCTAACAGAAATCTATCAAAAGTACACGGAAAGAAAGAAACACAACCGAGTCCTGTCTACGCAGCACTGGTTACTGCGTGGCCGGTTCGCAAATACTTTTTATTTCAACTCGCCATAACTCGGTCAATTTTGAGAATTTTTAAACGAATAAAAAATGAAATTGTTCATTACAGTTTCCCAGATCTAGTGCAGAAAGAAAAAATGATATATCTTAATAAATAAAAAAGTTATTAATTTTTTTAAATCAGAACTGCGAAATTTGTGTTCTTATAGATTCAGGCGCTTCGTTTATCGAGCGAATTTCAAGCATCCGAAAACTTTTAGCGAGAAAGTTGTTCATTAAGGTATGAACAAATTTTCTGGAAAGTTTCATCTCAATTTCATTAATAGTTTTAAAATGAATGAATGTTTAAAATAGGTAGCGGCCGGCGGCCAGCGCGTCATGTGTGCCACGGCGCGGCGATGCGCGCAAGGCCACAACCAACATTAAACATTCATTACTTTTAAACTATTAATGCAATGGAGATGAAACTTTTCAGAAAATTTGTTCATACCTTAATGAACAACTTTCTCGCTGAAAGTTTTCGGATGCTTGAAATTCGCTCGATAAACGAAGCGCCTGAATGTATAAAAATACAAATTTCGCAGTTCTGCATTAAAAAATTAATAACTTTTTTATTTATTAAGATATATCATTTTTTCTTTCTGCACTAAATCTGGGAAACTGTAACGAATAATTTCATTTTTTATTCGTTTCAAAATTCTCAAAATTGACTGAGTTATAGCGAGTTGAAATAGAAAGTATTTGCGAACCGGCCACGCAGTAACCAGTGCCGCGTAGACAGGACTCAGTCGTGTTTCTTCCTTTCCGTGTATTTAATAATATAATGTTTATAAATATAAAATAGTCGATACTTATTAGTTGATTACTAAGGAACTTGTCGAGTACGTCGGATTTCAATCTTAAACTAACAATGACAAATAATTTTGTCCGATTTAGTAATGTGATTTACGGTATAATTACTATGCGTTTACGAGTATAATTCAAACAATACTTTCCTATTCGTATGATTTTTTTATTAGAAACAATTTTATAGAGATAATCATACTTTACACGAATTACCAAGGCCAAACAAAATTCGAGAATGTACTACTGACATACGGGATTTCAAAAAATAAAGTGTTGTAAACCAAAATATGCGTATTATCCAAATAAGGAAAAAAGATTACGGTCCGCAAAACGATCTTGGCGTACAGTTAGCGTGATTTCATTATCAAGTTTGTACTCTAACAAAAAGTAAAGATCGCAGCAAATTAAATTATCTCAACCCATCAGATGACAAAAAATATTTATCGCAATTAGCGAAATAAATGCATTCATATTTAAATAATATAGCAGGTTTTTGTGTCAACTATTGTCAAGCATTTTGTTAAATGTTAAGTAATTAAAAAAAACTGTTATGGGTATTAAACAAAAATCGGAATTTTTCGAAATCCAAAGCTTCAAAACAGTTCAGTACTTTCTTATTTATTAAATTTATTAAATACCTATATGAAATTTATAAAATCTAAAATTAAATTTAGTTTTAAGTTTTTTATTTCTGTTTATAACCAGAAAGTTATTATTCTTTCAGTGTTTTTCTCGTGTTTACTAATAGATAATCGGTTTAGCCCACTGAAATTAATCACAATATTAAAAGTTAATGATTTTTTTCAATGAAATAACTCTTAGCAAAAAATGATTTCGTCCAATTGAATTCTCTGTATATAATCAGCAAATTTTTTATAATCGTTTTATCTGAGTTGCGGGAAATACCTGACATTGAATGCGTAATTAAAATTGATATGAACGAATGTCATTGCTCGAAAAGAGGAAATTACCAATCGATATCTGGTTTCAGAATATTCTGTCAATAAAAATTACCAAGAGTAATCAACACAAATTTATAACGATACTGAATCACCTTACGATATATACAATAAGCATATTAGCTACTGGTAGTACTTAACATTTTGCTTAATTTGATCTTTCCACTCATTCAGTATGTGCATATTACACTTTTAACAAAAAAAAAACGTTCACAAATATGATGAGTTCACTGTTAAACATTTCTGCAACAATTTTCTGTCTGAAAGAGTAACCGAAGTTTGTTATCGTTACGATTTCAGAATTTTACGAAACAGAGTTTAGTATTTTTCTGAAACCTTTTGGTAATTATCTGAAATTTTTTCGAAATTTTTTGGAAATGTTTCTTAATTTTGTTTCGTAAAATCTTGAAGCGGTAACAGTCAAAAACTTCAGTTACCATTTCAGAAAATTCCTAGAGAAATTTCTAACAGTGTTCCTAAATAAATAAATTGTAACAAGTATATAACATTATCAAATTTGCCCCGACATAATGTACTATTTTGTACCAAGGGCGTAAATATTATTTGATGCAGTAGGCATTTTATGTTTGCTACAAAGAATATAGTATTTTGCTAGTTTATATTCATTATTGATATTACGTTTTCTTTCAAATCTAATATCGTACTTATCGTATTGTTATGTAATGTAAATAGACAGTATGATCTGCAGTAGGTACTTCTTTTTCTTTTATTATTTGTCACTTCTTTACTTTGGTAACAGCCTGCCACTCTGCGAAATTAAGAACTAAGTAAGTTTGATAAAAAATAAACATGAAACATAAAATCACTTATTCTTATATGTCTTCAAGTTCATTCTAAATTTATTTTCATAATCTTATCTACTAAATTCATGATATGTTGGATGGACAGACCGGACATAATTTTGTACTCCGTCGACAAAATTATTTATCGACTGGTATAAAAAAATTAGTCACAAAAGTTTAATAAACAAATATACATCTATATATTTTGATTTTTAAATTTCATATTCGTTGATCCAGACTTATCTGCTTTATTTGTGTCTATCTATTTCATTTTGGCACAACTAACGAACTTAATATAGACTAAAATGAATTTAATCGCCAAAAGTATCATATTTCTAGTAAAGTCTAATCACAAACTGAGTAACAATAAGTTTTTGTCGAAATTGAATGGTTAATTATAAATCGTATCAGTTTGCTTTTCTTAACTGGAGTAAGACACTAAGTATATCGAACAACCTTTGCGCCGGTTCTGATAAGATTACGTCACAGTTGCTAGACGATCGCGAATTTGAGATGCTTCTTGATAATGTAGACTTGTATATGCATAAATAGCGACAAATTGCCAATGGCGGATATTCCAATAAAAAGACAATCGATCTTCTATTTCATCTAATATTACATTTTACTTAAAAATATATGATAACGGATGTTTAACAAATTCTATCCTGATTATGTATTGTTAATTTTAAAACTATGAATTTTACATACTTCCGAGGAAATATATTATTTTTATTGTATGTCTTCTATAATAAAATTTGTTATAGGAAGAATCTTTTTTAATATTTGAAAGTTCGTAAAATAGTTAGTTGCCTGGTTCTCCTACTAAACTTTTCGAGTTCTTCTGATTCACAAAAAAAAAAGTTAACTACATAAAATAATAGTAATTTCTTGATTCATAAACTAACGATAAAACAAGTTATGTTTTCACAATCCTTAACTCAGACATTGGATTCGAGACAACGAAATGTTAATTTTTAATATCAAAATTGTTTACTTTTTTAACAAATATTCTCTGTTAATGACGAGTTAAGTTTTGGTCTAAAATGAGAATCGTATTTTAAGTTTGAATATTTGCTTTTCATTTACAGTATTTGAAAACAAAGGCGCTTAAAGTTGACCTAGCTAACCGGACCAAACTAGTTGCAACTTTTGTATTTTCATAGTTTTCCTATTTCCGTATTTGTGTCTCTCTCTAAGAAAATATAGCAGGTTCGGAAAACCGAGCATAGCTTAAAAAATGGAGCATATTTCTCATTTTTGTGGAAAATTTACCCAGGAAATCTAGAATTCCATAATACTGATTGAGATATTGTAATAAAAAATAAGTAGTTTTGGACAGGTTTCATAAAAGCCAGTCGAAAGTACCGTAAAAAGTGAAAAGTTAAATAATATCAATAAAACTGGTAGACGAATAATTGTTACTTATTTGTAGCTCAAATATTATGGTAGAATACACAACATGTACGGTCTGATTTGTCTGTTAAAATAAAAATACAATAAATCAGTGTATCCAATTGCGGTTACAATGACCCAAGTAGAAGTCAGTATCAATTAGCCGACATTTGTTATCGACATAGTAGCGACATAAATAAAAGATTTTTTGATACAGCTTTTGATACGTATTTTTACTTTTTTTAAATGCACTTAATATTGTTCGACGCACGTACTAAAACTACTGTTAATGAGAAATAAAAACGTATAACTTTTTATTTTATTACCCCAACCAGACATAACTAATATCTGGGTAATATTCCACCTCGGATGTCATTGTGAAAGTTAAGAACGAATTATACTAAATCCACTCAAACCAACCTGTATTTAGCAAAAATGAACAAATATAATACTCATTGCAATACTTGAGTTGTAAACCGATAAAATAGTTAGCTCTGATAAGACAGCCAATGTTAAGCGATTATGTCAATTTTATTTTTCTACATTTATAAAACGACCAGCCGGTCTAAAATGTTTTTACCTACACAACGTGTTTGACCTTCCATTTGTCCCGTCGGTCTATCGTTCCAATTTACTGATTCTAAACAAACGTGAAGGATGCGAGAGAAAAAATGATCTGCATGCTTTTTTACTTACTTTATCGGCTGAATTCTGAATAAACACTTAAACCAAATAAAACATAGCGTATACATATTGATCACAAGAAAGTTAAATATCATGATCACGTTTATTCCAATTGCCACTGGCGTGACTATACTGCTATTTATTTATCTTTCGGTCGTGATATTCCTCGAACATATGTCTCATCCGCACTGAAATCTAGAAAAGATTAATTATCATTAAGTTGACCATTTTATATTGCAACGATACTCTCCTAATTATCTGAATGTTTCAAAGATTAAGGTTTTCCTTCAACGATGAAATCAACTTAATATCTAAAATATAACGACTGTAAGCTTTCGATAATAAAGTATAAAATCGCAATTTGGTAATGTTGTTATATTAAAAGCAAAATTATAGTTTTCTGAATACTTGAATTAACACAAATTAGTTGTGTAAATACTTGAGAAATTAGAATTTATTGAAAAATTGTATGAAAAATTATTTGTTTCTCGAAAAAAGTTTTACTGTTTTACTACCATAATATTGTATATTATGACCACCTTTATTAAATTATGGGTTTTTTCATAATGTTTGTTTTGTGTTAGTAATATCACACTAGTATGTCGTGATTGTTTGAGCAATGCCCAGCGTCAAAACATTGGTTCAGTTATATTTAATTTAATATTTTACCGTAGATTACGAGAACATCAGTAGACTAATCGTCTACATCCGTTGATATAACACAACCGCTACCATCCTAATCTGGAAACCACAAAATAGCCTATTCGAGAAAATTGATTTTTCGTCATAGTTAGTGTAATCCTGTGGGAATCTGAGGGAGTAAAATGTGACAAGTGTATCCTATTCGAATTTTATGCTCATTATTATGATGAAAAATGTTATTCTTACGGATGTAAGCTTTTAGCCCCTGAAAACAATCATCCGGTGTTGTAAAATCGCATTTTATTCCTTCGAAAATTACATGGATAAGAATTTCTTCTTATCTTTTAGGTTTTAATTTGTTGACATAAACTCGAATTTAAAACTCGTTATGATGAAAACTTTTGTTCGTAACCCCAAACAACACAATCCGTCCCGGATGTCCTGGGGAGCTCATGAGGACGTCCAAATGTCCGCTTTTGGTCCTTGGGAGCTCCTCAGCAGGGGATCCTGAGGACGTCCTGGGATGGTCTTGTGCTATTTGGGACACGGGCGTAAGCTTTTACACTCCGATTCGGGCACGTTGATCACATACGAGACTAAAAGTTTATTTTACGCCCTTGTAACGAAATAGTATATTATGGAAAGGGCCCCATTACCGACACTCGTGCTTCGCTCGAGCTAAGCGAGCAAGATTTCACTGCAGGCCGCAAAATCGAGTTCTACTCCTGGAGTGTTAAAAATAACTATTCTGTTCCAATGTGCGTAATATTTTCTAAATTTCTGACGTTTCTCTGTCACATTTTATATACACTCGTAACATGACAGTACATTGTGATATGAGAGTGCGAAGTGGGTGATTTGCACGAGTAAAACGAATGCGAAAGTCAGTTACTTCGCACGTGCGTCGTGCGATATTTATTTTTACTTCGTGATAGACTTTTTGCGTACTGATTTGAGTGTACGAAGTGCAGCGTCGCCATCTTCGACTTTACAACCTTCACATTAGCAGAAAAACTTTTCCCAACTTGTCTCAAAATCTACTATTTTTCATGTTTTTTTTTTAATAAAACAAAATGCAAAACGCTATTTACGTTTTCCGAATGTAAAAAGTGATCCTTCTTTTGAAGTGTATAACCAGATAATTTTAGATCCCACTTCCTCACCTTTTACAATTCAAAAAGAAATTGGAATATCGTACGTGCGTAACGTCACTAGTGCATACTCTATATAGTTTTACGCACAAACCGAAAATTGCGTAAATTGTGCAAAACTTCAAACATAAATAGCATATCGCTTTTTTTTGTACCTTAATGTGTCAAATTTGCGTTTACACTGTTTTTACTTTTACTCACAAGGTACTTAAAAATCTAACAAGAAACTGTGCGTAAAATGAAATTTTACGCATTCTAGTACAAAAATAAAGGTTTCATATTTTAGAAAGGAAAAACGAAAATTAGATCTTAGTCGGAACATTTTATATTCTTACTTTTATTATTATCATTAAATAAATGATTGGAAAAGAGAAACAACAGAATACATTTTTCCAAACTATGCACACAGTTAAAATAAATATTATATTCAAGAATCCTTCATTCTTATGAGTCAACCACGACCAATGACAAAGAATAAAAACTTGCGCCTAAAAAAGTTTGCTGACTTATCGTGGAATTATGTGCCACATTAATAAAATCCCAAAACTAAAATCGTATAATTTGTTTATTTGTGGTTTGTTTCTTAAATCCAATGGGAATTACAAAAATAAGTGTTCCCCAACAAAAACATATACCGGAAGCAGGAATAAAGATATCATAACATTAAAAGACTAAACAATTCATTTAAGTAAAATAAAATATACAAACTGTCGATTGGTCTATTTGATTTCAAAATTAACTCTTTGTCCTAAGGTATATCCTTTAAAAAAATAACACTGCTTACTAGCAAGAAAGTTGAATTTGCATAAGAAATTCCCATCATTTCTTAAAGTGTACAATAAAGACTTGAGATTCACTTTTATGAAGAATACTCATTGTTTATAATAAGCAGGTCAACGATTCTAGTAAACATTAATTATAATTAATTAATTCTACAGAATTATAAAGTATTAAGTAATGTAATTCGGCATTTTAATACAATATAATTTTATTCGAATTTATTAGTTAATAATGAAAAATATTATACGCATTAACTATCGATTTATTTAGTATACAACAATCGCTTTAACATTTCATGGCAACAATTTCATCTTTTGAGTCAACAATTCAACAAAACTCATTAATAGCTCACTCAACTATATAAAAAATCGCAGTTGAGAGAATATTACTTTAACAATTCAGAATTTGATAGAATATGTTAATTATTTTGAATATAGAAGATTTAGTTTATAGTAGTAATAGTAACTATACTAAATTGTGCTAGTTGAATTTGTTCCTTTTTTTGAAATTCTTGACTGGCATGTTGAAATATCGGAAAAACATACACTTCAAAATGATTAAATAAATCCTTTATATCCTCTCTGTACAGGATACAAGTTTTCATTTTCTCTTTTTCCTACTTATTTACAAAATCTTACACATTAACAAATTCAAACACCGAAAATTCAATCTTATTCTGTTCAAGAGGACATAAACTCTTAAAAATGCGAAAATTATTTTGTATATTGATAAAAATTCCTCATAATAAACATTGATAGGTATGAAAGAAAAACTAGTACAGTCGAGGACATTTTGTTTCAATGTAATTTATTTTCGCTTTTTGTTTAATCAAATACAGAAATCTAAGAAAAATTATAAATCAATTTTATAACACGTCGATATCATATTTTGTATTTACTTTAATGAGCAAAATAATCACGTAATACCGTAAAAGAACATGTTGCAAGTAACATAAGATATTTTTTTCAGTTACTAGAAATCCATTTCCACAACGGGCGAGAACAGCCACGCCTATAGTTATATCTACGACCAGCGGCGGAAAGTATAACTACATTTCAGGAGCTGAATTCTTTTATGCTTTCTCACATTTATTGTATCGTGACAGTAAATTTTACTAAAATTACTGTTCAAGTTTATTAATTTTTTATAGGAATTTTTAAATTTAATCTAATAAACATGATACGATTTACTATTCAGAGTGGTAACATATTTTGGTATAATAGTAAACTTTCCCTTCTCATTTCTCTTCGTAGAATATTTCCGGAATAATTCAATAATACTAGGGCACATGCTTGATAAGTTATCGAATTTTCCTTGTTCTGAACGACAGGTTCTTAAACATTCAGTGATAAACCATACAACATTTTAAAAAATTCTCTGACTATATATTTATGATTTCGGCAGTAATTTATTAGCTGCAGTAATGTTGTTCTAAAAAGTGTATTCGGTATAGCATATTTTTCTAACATACTGTCTAAATTTTCATCACTCCATATAGAGTTTCATTCGATGAAAAGTGAGATTTTACTCCTTAAGAGTGATAAAAATCTCTGTTTCACTAGAGTGACTGAATTTTTACTCTAAAAAATTTAGATAATACGATCTTCATATTAATTTCATCGGGGTTGAAATATGTTCATAACTTGAACATCATAGAGATTACTGAAACATAGTTGCTGCTATGATTGACTTAATCATTGTATGAAAGTCTTTGATATACCTCCAAGCTGTAAATTCATGCCGAATAGAAAAAAGCATTCACGATACGCTGAAACGATTTCACTGAACGCAATTAGTTACACGCATGATTCACGATTTCGCGTTCTACTTAATGAATACAATGCACATATAGTTCAGAATATTAAACAGTTATTATTAAGATTACTAAATAAAACAAACAAAAGTGGTGGAGTATTAGTAACGAAATTGGTTACTGAATGAACATTCGATTATATAAACGAAACATAAAATAATAAATAGAAATTACAACTTTTAATAGTGATACACATAAATCAAAATTGATAAAGAATGGAAATTGTCAGGAAGCCATGATGACAAAACGTACTAGTTGTTGATTTCTGATATTAAGCAATAATGAATGGTCTTCGATGTGATGAAATATTAATAAACATTTATAAAGTGATAGTCTTGTTGATAAATCCAAATCATTGTTATTTCTAGGAATTTTTGTCGATCCAAATTTTTATTAAAAAAAAGATACTTATTTCGACCAACAATAAAAAAATTGATTATTAGAGCTACTGTCGCAGTCTAAAAGGCGACATTGTACCTAATATTAAAGTGTAACCGTTATCATCTTGTAATAATCAAATATACTTATTTATATCAAGGCAAACTAAAATTAAGTTCAAAATATTATCTTTTCTCAATGACTACAGGATGTAAATATTTAAAATATAATTTAAAATATATCTTCATTATAGATAATACGTTTTTAAAAAATCACAAGTTTATCTAAAAAATCTGAATGGATTAAATTATACTCGGATTGATTTCCAAAAGTAAAAACGTGATTAAAATGAAACATCATTGTAAACAATGTATCTAAATAAAAAAAAGTTTGTAATATTATCAACAAATTGTGTTAAATTTTACTGTTATTATATGAATTATTTTCTTCTTTTACTATTTTATCTCAGTTCGGAATACTGACATTCTCTGTATGTATTGGATTGAAAATTCACTCGGTGGAGTAAACATTTAGCCTCTCTTTCGGAGTGGAGTTTTCACACCAAGTAGAGTTTTTTGGCTCAATAAAGAGTGGGATTTGGATAGTTAATAGTATCTCGGTAGATTTCCTAAATGGACACTGTAAAGAGTGAAGTCTCACTCCAAGAAATTTAGAGAATAAACTTCGATCAACATTTTTTAAAAAAATCGTAAAATCTTTAGAAGAAACGTTTATTTTCTCGTTCTACATTTTGAACGTATAATCAATGTAATCATGTTTATCATTCGGTCTTCCTTGTCCATTGCGTCAAGGTGATAGCATAATAGCGGATGTTTACTATGTAATCCAGACTACATGAAATTCAGATCTACGTAGGTTAATAAACTGTCATCTATGATGTACGCTCAACAATAAGTCGACAAACATATTATGAAAAGAAATTGACAAAAAAATTGAGATTTATTATTTTTTGATAACGTCAACGATACATACCAATTCATCTTAAGGCGAACAAAAAGAGCAACGATCCAGAAAGTTTGCTGCGAAATCAATTTTATCTGTTTATGTGAAATGTATCGAAATTATGCACATAAATATTTGTCAAAAATATGCTCTCAAATTTTCCAGTTTTTTTCAGAACGAGAGTTATTACAACGCGATTCATTCGTCAATAGTTTTTTAAAACGATACATTTTATCGTATGTTAGTTTCTATTATTATCAAATGGTTCATTACTCCCAAATTAAAAATGTTTTCATTGGGCATACGTACATCAGGAAGATAAAAAGGCTCGATTACAATTAATCTTTTATTAGAGCAGTCTAATCTAGATGGTAATTTATATGAACCAGTAGATTTATTAGTTTTCTTCCTAGACTAAAAAAAATCTTGAGCATGAGTACCAACTCTCCACTTTTCATCAATTAAATATTAATCGTATAAAAATGAAAAAAAGGACATTATTTAAATTAGATATAATTAAAATGGATATAAATCGTCTAATGCTGACCTAAAATTGGAAATGCCATCTTTGGTTTAATTTTTTCCAAAGTGTTTTCTTTTTGTAAAAAATGTCCATCATTCATCACTTTAAGGATTGAACTATTTTTCCAACAAAAATGTGTTAGCAACTCTTCATTTTACAGGTGACTTTTCTGGCCTCAGAGGTCAAGAAACTTTGGAAAAATCAAATAATAGATTTCCATCATTAGTTCAGCATAACGAGATTTATATTCATTAATAATATACATGATATCATATAATATCATGAATGCATGATACCATATTTATATATAAATAAGTTTTATTAATAAAAAGTATAAAATGAACAATGCATTTGTCAGTTGAAAGTTCTTTCGTAATATGATTTTAATATATTTCAATTACAACTTTTAGTTGAGTAGAATTTTAGTAATGAATTACAAATTTTTATTTATTGCATTCATTCATATTTTTGTACATTTGAAGTTTTTTTCTTGTTTTTTATTTAGAGAGGATTTTTTTTTTAAAGTTTACATGGAACTACTGACATTTCCGCAAATATTACTAAAATGGATGATAAATGATTCATTTCAAAAACTGTTATACAGTAATTTTTCACGAATTGTTCAGAAACATTCATGATATAATATAATCATAACATAGATCAACTTGGTTTTGTTGTTGGGAAGCTGTGGATCATTTCCGACGTAATTTTGTGCTAAGAATTAGTATCCGAAGTCAGAAGTGGCCCATCACGTCAGGATTTTGAGATAATTGAGGTTATGTACTCGAAAAACGCGTTTTTTTGCTATTTTTGAGGTCATCTACAGAAGACAAAACATTTTTAGGAGTTTTTCCTTTCATTGGATCACGTGGTACTACTCTTTTTCTTTAATATGGGATGCGCAGAATTCCATTACGACTTTTCTTCACCAAGATACGCCAATTTGAAATTACGATATACATGTAAACAAATTCACCTTGAAATGCTCTTGGAGAACAAGCTCAAGGTCAAATTCAATGTCATGAAACCTATATAAATATAAACAACTATATAAAATATGGATACTAATAACTAAAATCACGTTTCAGTATTGTGATTGTTTTTTTGACAACGTCAATGGAATATATCTCGTAATTTCAAAATGGCCGTAACTTTGTGAGAAAAAATCTGAGGTGATCGAATAAAACCTCTTTTTGAAGGGTACAGATAGTACTAAAAGATGCCAACAGTATAGAAGGCCCAAATAAATTGTTGCGTCCTGTACGTAACCTCAAACATAGCAAAATAACGCGTTTTTTTGAGTACTTGACCTCAAATATCTCAAAAACCTGACGTGATGGACCAATTCTGACATTGAGTTTGGATTCTGCCCATACAATTACGTCGAAAATGACCAACAACATCCACGACCCTCTTTTTTGTAGACATTTTAACAATCAACATTTTAATAATAGATATTATACATTATCCTTATTGCAGAAATGACCTTTTATTTTTGTTTACTATGCAGCATGATTTACGTAAATTTTGTTTGTTTCGTGTTTATGCACAGTAACCTAGACCAGACCATTTCTTTCGTGCATATAGCAAATATTCGAGCCATTAAAATATCATATACATAGTACAAGTGGACTTAAGTTACTTTTATAATATTTGGATAATTGTATAACAATTGCAATTAGTACGGACTTGTATTTTGTATAATTTCCATATATATGCTCTCTAGTAGCTAGATATAAATAAATCAAATTAAAAACGACTAATCATTCGTAACTCATCATTTTTCTATACTTTTCGAACCGGTAATCAAAACAATTAATTATAAGTGAAGAAGTAAGTGTGACCTGCAGTCAAAAACAGAATTCGCGTCTTTTCAATTGGACCTGCTCTGTTTACACCATCTAATCCAAAAATAGACTGATTATACTAAGTAGAAAAACTAATGTTCCGTGACGTATTCTTATCACAAACTGAAAATCATCAAAACATACGGGAAAAGGAAAAAATTTCCTTCTACGATCGATAAGAGCCATTCGGGGTTTACCCCGGTTCTTTTCTAAATAATGAAATAAGGTGACCTATATTGTCCTTATTTTACGACGCACTATTTGTTGTGACGGATTGAATGACGAGGTGTTTCTTGTCATTTGGACCATTCAAAAGAAAAGTCAATAAAAAGAATAGCCTGCACGTTGTATACCTCGAAATAATTGCAACGACATTGTTCTCTCTTCTAGCTTACGTTTATAATTTTATTTAATTGTTATATTTTACACAATAGCATAGCTGAAAAAGTGTAAGGTTGGCATATAAAATGTGTCCTCTAAGTTAGAAGATTGAGTACACAGTCATTTATTATTACTGCTAAGACAATCCTACGACGATTAACTTTACTGCATGTCCTTCTAAGTTTACAGGTATAATTCGACTCAACAACTTTTCACGCCTTAAAAAATAAATACAGATCGAAACACACCTAAATGATGACAATGATAGTAAAAAAAATAAAAATTCCATTCAAATATTAAAAAAACATTATCCGTATTTAATTGTAAACAGAACATTTATTTAGACACGTAAATCAAATCATAAGAAGTATGAAAATATGTGGTATCTGTCACGTATTTATATAGAGATCTATGTCTATTATCGTATTTTAATATAAACAGATATAAGTCACGATTTCAAAATCGTAGGTCTGAATCAAAATAGCAAAAAGATGATTTAACCATTCGACGATTCTATGAAATGAAGCTAAAAAATATTAATAAACTGGAAAAATTAGCATTATTTTTTAGGAACAATTTTGACAGAGCCAAATGGTTAATCACAATGATTTTTACTTTAACTATGGAATGTTAAAAAAAAGAAAATATTATATATTCAGAAACAAGTCATCATGATCAGATTTTCATAATTGCATAACAGATTAAAGTTCAAACAAATAACTGGTCTATTATTAAAAAAAAATCTTCAAGTACAAATCTAATATATGAAAGCAGTTGAAAGTTGAAGGTTCTGACAAGCATCTCGTAGGATTTTTATTGTTCATTCTCCTCTATCTGTAACTTCGTTTAGCTCATGACAAATCAAAAATATTGGAGCAGTTGAAAGTGTTCATTTAAGTTCAAAACTGTTGTGCTTTTTTGGAACATTATGGCATGACTTATGTATTGGAAATTTAAGTAATGCACGTGAAAATAACCTCAGTTTTATTAGAAATACGATCTAAAATGGGGGTTTTGAGAGCATTAGCATTTTCAACGTCAAAAATACTCTGGAAATTGTATATACGTTACTAAAAATAGAATAATAAAGCTCGTTTTGATCAGTATTATAATAAGTTGCAACTTTCAAAGTCGTCATCTAAAAAATGTTAACAGATAAAGAAAATATTGTTCCTATCTTTTTTATATATTTGTTCGTTTCTTACAACTTTTATTGGATATGTTTTGCACTCTAGTGCGTAATTGAATAGTTATAACCATTTGTTTATAAAATTAAGCCGATTTCTCCATTCCGATTTTCGGCGATTGTGGATGTGTTTTAAAGTAATTATCACGTAAAAATCGGTCGTATTGCAACTTGTTTTGAGTTCCCCTCTTTTTTCTTTCGTTTCCTAACTATGTATTAATGTCTCTATAAGATATAAAACCTACAAAAAAAAAAAAAAAATAAAAACATTGCGATATAAATGTAAAACTTATTATTGTGTATATCAATATTTTTCCACGTCTGGAATTTTGATAAAATAAGACAGATTTCTTATCTGAAATAGAAAACATTGTTAATGAATTATGAAATATTGCTATTCTGCAAATCTGTCTCAAATTCTTATTGAGGAACAGTCATTTTTTTTTTGTTTTTAAAATTTCATCCTATATACAATTTTTCTCAATGTTGAAACTATGTGAATTTAGAACGTACAAAATTTTATAATCGCAGAAACATAAATTATTATTATTATACATTGGTTACTATTAAAAATTCGTTGTTTTATGAAAAGAAATTTCTGGGGTAGAGATTTTCATTTTTTAAACGTATATCAACTGAATAAGATATCTATGGAATCTTATGGAAATTAATTGTCAATTTATAATCAAATTTAGCAGTCGAGAATAAAACTGGACAATTTCTTGAGAATTGACCTGTGAGAATGTATATTTGTTTACTGAAACATCTATAAAGCATTTAAACATTGTTAGGACATATTTCCCTAACAGCACCAAACCATGCAGTAAGGTTAAATAAACTTAAGGTTGATAATTTTACTGCAACCTTAATTAACCTTTCAAAAGTTTCGGTGCTATTAGGGTTAATTGTCTACATTTTTAAAAATTTAATCGTTTTTTACAATAAAATATTTGTATGGATCCATGAAATACAGTCGAATTTCACATTCTATTCGATAATAAAATATGCTACAAAAGTATATCGTAAATATTACGTATAGACATGTGAAATCTTCATATGTTTTACGTACAATACATATGAAATGCCGTGATGAAACCTGCATTTAAGCCTTTTCTACAACGGGAGCAATTTAGGGCTGCGATAGTCGAGCTCGCCCCTAGCGGCGCCCGAGGTACTTACGTCGCAACCAATCTCATCTGCTGGTATAATGTAATATTCCAGCCTGGAAAGGTAATATTGTCGTAATACATCATGGCAACTGCATCGCTACAGCTGCGTCGTAGATTTGACTCATTATATTTACCATGGTCATGATTCTAAGAATTTTAAGAAACTTTTGGTACGGCCGGGGAACAAATTTCCGAAAATCAACATGGCGAAAGACCAAACTTTCGATAAAGCTTGGCTCCAGCGTGATTTTCTTCACTTTGTCTTTGAAAATTTGACAAAAAATGCAAATTAAAATATCTTGGACTCAAGCAATATCGAAATTTTAGCCTTTTGGGGTTTTGAATTTCGGAATTTTGTTCCCCAGCCTTTGGTACATTTATTAAATGTTTTAATGTATAATAAATGGTAAAACTTCTAGTACCACTAATAACCCAAAATAAAATTGCTCAAAAGTTGCTAAAATGATCACTTTAGTATACATATCTCTAGGGCCTCCAAATTTTGTGGCACCTTTACACTTTTTACTGAATGACCAATAGTTGACGATGTTTGTTCCTCCATTATGACCAAATGGGAAGAGAAAGCGTATGCGAGAAAGTGTGTTCTAAATAATAACACAGGTCTACAAAAAAAATGGGGTCTTGTATGTTGTTGGGAAGCTGTGGGTCATTTCCGACGTAATTGTGTGCGTAGAATCCGAATCTGAAGTCTGGAGTGACCCATGACTTCAGAACTTTGAGATATTTGAGTTTATGTACTCGAAAAACTCGTTGTTTTTTTATGTTTGAGGTTACGTACAGGATGCAATAATTTTTTGTTGACCTTTCGTACTATTTGCATCTTTTAGACTACGTTTACCCTTCAAAATGAGGATTTATTCGATCACCTACGATTTTTTCTTACAAAGTTACGGCCATTTTTGAAATTATGAGATATATACCATTAATGTCATGATCATATGCTTTAAATACTTTGAGACAGATATTTTTTACTTGTGTCTTCATTTGAAAATTTGTACTGGTGATATTTGGCGTTACCAAATACGAATTTGAAGTTAAAATTTTGTAATTCAGGAAGGCAGGTCCAAAGTGACTAAATAAACAATAAAGTATTAAAAAGTTATCAAAAAAATAGTCACAATTTTGAAACGCGTTTTTAGTTACAAATATCCATATTTTCTACAGTTGTTTATATTTGTATAGGTTTCATGATATTGAATTTAATTTTGAGTTTGTTCTCCAAGGGCATTTCAAGGTAAATTTGTTTACATGTATATCGTAACTTCAAATTGGTGTATCATGGTGAAGAAAAGTCGTAATGGAATTCTGCGCCTCATCTTAAAGAAAAAGAGTAGTACCGTATGATCCAATGAAAGAAAAAACTAAAATTGTTGTGTCTTCAGTACATAACCTCAAAGATAGCAAAAAACGCATTTTTTCGAGTACATAACCTCAAATATCTTAAAATCCTGAGGTGATGGGCCACTTCTGACTTCGGATTCGATAAAACCATATTGACCCGTTGACTTTTCACAACTTTTTGATATATCTACAGAAGATTTTCTCTGTGTACTTAGACTAAATAAACAAAGTTTATTTCCACCCAAACAAGCGTAATCATTTTCCCAAGAAATAAGCGTCAGAGTGCTAATATGTAGAATAAAAAGTCTTGATTTGAGTCCAATCATTTCCGTCGCGTGACGCCTGCAGAAACTTCCTATCGAGTTAAACGAACTCGTTCATCGTCGTAATTTCGCACAATATTGTGGCACCCTCTGTGCATTGTCGGGCATTCAATAATCGCGAAGCCGCGAGAACGTTCCATCACCATGTTCCTGGCTGAATGACCTCAACCGCCTCAACGTTATGGAAAACGACTCGAGTTTGCGCATGCCCGGGATAGACCTCGCGCGCGCACCAAACAGCTGCGTTTAACAGCTGGGTACCAAGGTCATATCGGACGACACGCGCCTACGGTGCGGATGACCCGCGATACTCGGTGTGACCTGGGGCACCAAGAGGGGGGCTACGTCATCGCCCGTAGACGACGAGCGACGAGCCCTCGGCGTCGACCAATCAGGAGGCAGAATTTCTAGAGATTGCGCGATACGACTGGCTGCTCGATCCTCCATGATGCCGCGCCCCTATACGACGACCTACACTCCTGCACCGGCTACAAATAGGTGTACAGGGACGGAGAGCGACGCCTCATTTCGACGGTCACTTTCGAAAATTACGACTCTGGAGGCTCGGCATCGATCCACGACGATTACGCCGCTGCATTTCTATATACGTTTCCAAAATTTCGTAATAGGAATTCCGACACCAGATAACGTCACCGCTGTTCCAATTCAATATTCCAGACGAAACATCGCTGAACCTTAAATGCCACATCATACAATTCATGAAATATTTAGTTGCCCAATTTTTTACGAAACTCTTTCTTAAAGAGACAGTCGCATTCCAAAAAAGTCCACGGTATATCTGAAAAATAAGGTTTCATTTCCCACGTAGAGAAAAAATAGTTAATGTAACCGTTTTAGAAAAGTAAAACACGCGATTGCATAAAGTAATTAAATTAACTATTTATGTATCAATCAAGACAATAATATTTTTCTATTTCTTGATGTTTAAATATGGATTACTGACACTGATAAAAGTCTTTGTACTATTAATAAGTATATTTATTTCAGTATACGCAGGAAATATTCGTTAATATGTAATAAATTTATTTCCATTAACCTATTAACGCTCAGACGGACGGATTTTCAGTATCAGTTTGAACATCGATAATTTATACATAAATGTCTTTAGACAAATTTGAGCTCCATTGTTTCTAACGTAAAATTGTATGCTCTTTCAGAATCTTTCAATAAAATTTCGATAAAATGAACCGCAACAAAAGTTATGTACGTTTTTCTGTTAAAAAACATCGGTTTTTACATTTTGTATCACTTTCCTCTCGAAATTGCGTTGGGAAAATATCGCGTCAATGGGCCCCGCAGGATTAAAATGTACCATAAGAATTAATAATTTAACACGGCAGTTTTCGAAATGGCGCCTAGAAGCTCAAAATTCTTTTTTAAACTTAACCATTTTTTTCTTAAAAACTATAGACTTTAGAGAACATTTTCTAAGAACAACAATGCTTTGGAATAAGTTAAAGAATTCTCTCAAATGTTATCAGCATGCAATAATACACTGCTTAATTTTTCAAAAATTCGAAAAATCGAAATTTTGAAAAAATTTGAGTAGGTTCTTTAAATAGTTCTAAGATATTTTTATTCTAACAAGGTTTTAGCGTATATGAGGTAGTTTAGTTGGTCGAAACAAACATATTTTTAATAATACAATTAAATGGATTTATTAATTTCGGAGGTTAAAATATTTATTTGAACTAAAAATGTTAAGGTAAAAATTTTATTCCTACAATTCCCGGAATTTTTGGACTTTATACAATTTTGATACTTATATACTTGAGTTTGTGAGAATAAATCTGTAAATTTTATGTAGGCATATAATAAACGTTGTTTTTGTTAAAATTTGAGTAGATTTTAATAAGCGCCTGTGAAAATGCAGACAAAAATACATATGATTCTGGAATTCGCCACGCACGAATTCGTGAAATCATTGAGCTGTTTTGTGTCTTGTGTCTGATCGTAGAGTCGAAACTACGGCTTCAATATTAAATAAAAATTCATTTAGAATTGCTGTGATGTCAAAAATGGCCTGGTGATTCGTCACTGTACGTATTCCCAAAAATATACAATCATTCATTTTGCAATCATGCAAATATTGTGTAGGTGTGACAAAAAAGAGCTGTTTCAGAAAAAAACCCTGCACAAAAATAAAAGCACATGGCCATTCCTAGTGAAATTTGCTATCCGCAAATAACCTTTTTAGTAAGATTATACAAAAAATGAAGACGTTGTTCTTATTCTACGATTACACCCGGATGAATGTTATTTGTAGTGAGGTTATGTCGGCAGTAATAGGTGAAATAGACTGTAGCAAGTGGTACATTTATCCTAAAAGTATCGCTAGATGATATTATAATACAATATAAATGCGATTTTACGGTAACGAGCGAAGTAAAGAGAAAAAATGCAAAAATTTAGTACCGTTATAGGACATCGAACCTATCAAATTTAGGAAAAATTTTCTTGGACTGCTCTATATTTTTCACAAATTTATTTTTTATTCATATATTTGCAAGTTTCTGACATTAGAAGAGAATAGATGGGTGAAAATGAAATACATTCACATAGATCACCATTGCGCTCGTTATAATTTATATTCTATCATTCTCTTTTTCCTCCACATGTAAAAAATCCTTATTAGCAATTATTCAATAATTTTTTAGTAGTTAATAAACGTAGGTGTTAAGAGATAATATTTTGTGCAGTTTATTTAATATTACTAAGCCGTTATTTTTAAGTAAGGAAGCTATCTGGATAGGGTCTCAATAAATAACTTATTTATTAATAGTTAACAAATATTTATTTCGCGATATACCAGAAGTTGGTTTGTTAACTGTTTAGAAGCCGTCTTTAAATCAAACAAATACCTTTATCAGTGTAGATAACCTAAAATCGTTTTAAAATAAAATAGTCACTAAATATTTTTGGGCAATAAAATAGATCTAATAATAATGCTTTAATATAAAATAACCTTATCATAGTAGAAATAATAGTATTTATATTATAGTATGTTTCATAATGTCCTGATTTGTACAAATATTTTTTACCTATGTTTTTGGTTTCATGAGCCACTTCCTCTCTCTCTCTCTGCAGGTAGCAATTAATAGCAGGCGACTTATAGATTTCATTTGCACATCATGCCCGTAAAAAAACAAATTTTACCAAGAATTTAGGTATATTAATTGACGTTAAAAGCAAATAAAAAAATGTAAATAAACCTTTTACGACCTAAAATTGATCTCTTTGCGATCGTGTAATCAAAATTCACTTATAATAAAAGCCTAAAAAAGTAGGCAATTGTTTTTAAAAACATGATTTGTACTAAAACACAACGGATTTTTTAATCAAGATTTGCACGTCGAATAAGAAGAGAAAGTGCTAAATCCTGAACATGTCTGGTCTATAAGCTCAGTTACCAATATTATTTGTGATATACGGCTTATGAAGCATAATACACACAGACTTTTGGATCCCCAGGCGTATGGAAATATGGACATTTTGAATTTTTGAAAAATAATTTCACATTCGCATTCAAAGCCCCCAAAAATATATTAATAATCATTTTTATCACGATCGGGCGCACGCAGCAAATATTAAAAAATACATTATTTTATTCTGCATTTTGGAGCTGCCGTTTTTAACTTCGATGGATCAGAATGAATACGTAGAGCTGAAAACTTAAAAACAGGATAGTTTAAGTCTGTGGCACAATCCCTTTTTGTTATTCGGCATGAAAAGATAAAGATTTGTAAAAAAACGTGTTTTTTGTAAATAATTGTATATTTATTTTAATTAAATTTTGCTAATAAACTCAGAAAGAGCAATACATTTTCCAACGAAAATGCTTTGAATTTATTTCCAATACCAATAAATATCCTTGAAATCTTGGTAAAATTTATCTCTTCTTGTGCGTTAATGAAACAATGAATGGCATTGGAAGAAAATGTTTTAAGAATGTGACTGAAATTTCTAATTCATTAACAAAATTCTTAAATTTCATGAACAAGTGTGTTAAAAGTACATGCAGGTCCCTTAATATTATATACCTACACTGATGAAAAGATTTATTTGTCGTAAGGAAGGCGTATTTAAATACGTTGGTTAGTTAAGAAACTGTTTGTGAACAGTAAACAACTTTAGTTAATACTTAAAATACATTTCTTAATAATTATTAGCATTTATTAACTAGTGTCTTATTTATTAAGAGGTGTATTTTAACTATTAACTAGTTGTTTACTGTTAACAAATGGTTTCTTCCAGCGTATTTAAATAAGCCTTCTTTACGACAGATTCATCTTTTTATCAATGTAGTGTAAGTTAAATATTATTTGTATTAAGTTTACAAACTTTTCTAATAGTCTAGGATAATCCCTTGCATTATAGAGTCATTATATATTTAGTCTTATTTCTTGGTTAAAAAAAATTAGTCCATTAAAAACCAACGCCAACATTTATGTGTAAAAGTTATAAATTTGTCTACAGAAAAAAATACGTGTAAATAAAACAAATATTCATTCTTAAATGGCATTTACCGATTTTGTTCACTTTAGAAATTCAGAACTTTCCAGTATAGTATTACGTTTTAATAAACCATTAAACTGCCGTTGGTGACTACACAGGTCTGCACGGAATTTTTTTTGTAAATATCGGAGTGATTTTCGAGGTATTTTTGTGTGCTGAACACGAATCTGAAGTGGAAAAATGCCTATCACGTCATGATTTTGAGAAAAGTGGGGGTAAAGACACCAAAAAACGCGTTTTTGGGTGTTTTTACCCCTAATTTTCTCTGAAACCTGACGTGCTACAGACTTGAATTTGTACTTAAATTAAAGCTTGGTACTTCCCCTACAAAAATCATAAGATAGTTTTAAAAAAAAATGTCATAGTTTTGAAAAAAAATTGGTTTTAACCTTGCTATTTCTAGTGATTATGATGAAAATTCAAATTATTTAATTACATTGAGCAGAGCTTATACAAAGCACTACTTAACTGTTTTCGGGGTTGGTGTTTAAGAATCCAGTGTTGCCTTTATAAAATTCAAAATGGCGGATCCAAGATGGCGGACGCAAAATCAAAAATTTGAATTAACCTCAAGAAAACCAGTACTCCGGGCGCAAAATAAAAAAATAAACTTAGGATCTAAAAATCACCACTTTTGATTTTTTTTGTTGCCATTAGTGCTTATCATGTCCAGGTCCGAGAGGTTGTGAAAATTGTAAAAATCAAAGAAACAATTTATCTACCCGTAGGGAAACAAAGACTAGATCATATTCCATATGATCTATTAAAAACTTTAGTTAGTCTATACTGCAATAAAATCTTGAATCTTACACTGCATGTAGATGGTTTTATAAAACAAAGTCTTGCCTTCCCTGGTCGAACAATGGCTGGCATTAGTAATGGCGAACAAAAAAACCGTGAAGTGGTGATTTTAAGATCCTAAGTATATTTTTTATTTTGCGGCCGCCATTTTGGATTCGCTATTTTAGATGTTATGAAACTAACATTGGATTCGTCATCAGCGACTCAAAAAAACCCCGAGTACTGATTTTCATGAGGTTAATTTAAATTTTTTATTTTTACGTCCGCCATCTTAGATCCGCCATTTGGAATTTTTTAAAAGCAACACAGGATTCTTAAACGCCAACCCCGAAAACAGTCAAGTAGTGGTTTGTATGAACTCTGCTCAATGTAGTTAAATAATTTGCATTTTCATCATAATCACTAGGAATAGCAAGGTTAAAACAATTTTTTTTTCAAAACTATGAAATTTTTTTTAAAGCTATCGTATATGATTTTTGTAGGGGAAGAATCAAGCTTTAATTTGAGCACAAATTCAGATCTGTTGCACATCAGGCTTCTGAGAAAATTAGGGGTAAAAACACCCAAAAACACGCTTTTTGGTGTTTTTGCCCCCACTTTTCTCAAAATCATGACGTGATAGACATTTTTCGTCTTCAGATTCGTGTTCAGCGTACAAAAATACGTCGGAAATCACTCGGATATCCAAAAAAAAAAGTGAATTTTGCATACCTGTGCTATAGTAGAAACTTAAAAAAAAACTTTTTTAATTGCACCTTTATTAATCAAGGTGTTTCAGAGGGTCGCTATTTACAACTCTGGTTAAATTGTATAAGCTCTAAATTACGGATCTAATTGGGGAGATTAATTTTCCATATCTGATCGGATTTTTTTGAAACTCTTTACTTGGGAGGTTTTTGGTTTAAGATAACTTAACATTTTGATGACTCAAATTTTATTCAGAAAGGCCGCATAATATATGAGCAATAAAAGAATTTAAAACGATTTTACGATGTCTGTAAGACATAACATTCAAAATTGTGTATCATTTTTAAAATATATTTCTGAAAGCCGTAGATCATCACATTCAATTTGCATTTAGCCCAAGATTGAATTGTTGTATTTTATACAAATTTATACTATTTAAAAATAAAATTCGAAAGTATTATAATTAAATGTCTACCTTACTGTATCAGATAATCATCAAGTCCAACGAATTGCAGATTGACAGAAATTAAATTTCCAGAGTTATAAAATTAATACCCACGAATATTCAATACTTTTACATTTATCTTTATTATCAAGATGTTGTATAAAACGATAATTCTTCAATTCCTTTCTGATCTAATACCTCATTTTCTAGCGAGACTCTTGAAAATAAGAGAACAAAGAAAACTAGCAAACATATATTTTACGAAGATGACTTGGATTTTGTGTCATTGCGACTTTTTAAAACTAACTAACAACGATTTCTGGCTAGACAGACAAGTGTGTGTCATCTGAAAAAATTAGCTAGAAAAATTAAAAGTAGCATCCCAAAAACTCGGAAAACTCCGATTTACAGTTTGGATAATCCAAAAGTATTGATGTATTTATTTTTAGATTATATGTAACAGACTACCTGGAGCATTGATTGACAAGTCAGACAAATCCATATTTTAAACCTTCAAATATATAATTCAGTTAAACTGCTCTACCCTTTTAAAAAAATAATAATTAAATTTGAATATAGTATAATTACCTAGTTTGGAATGCATTTAATTGTATGTTATGTAACTTATTTAAAGTTTTTCGAATACGGGAAATAATTTCGTACCTATTATGTTAACATATTTTAAAATTTAAATGTATATGTGAGAAAAATATGGGGTAATTTTTTAATGAAGCAAAGTAATAATTCCCATCCTGATTCCAGTTAAACAAATTTTAATTTATACATCTTAACGCGTTTTTATCTTAAATAAATCGAATTAAAAATGGGAATTCAATATTTTCTCGTCCAACAATAAAAATGTACATCATTTCTTATTCCACGCGATTTTTCGTTAATGATACATTTATTTTTATTACATAGTATTCCTTGCTTTTACAATATTTCAACGCATTTTTTCAAAATTTCTGTTACTGATTACCGCAGGAGTTAAGACCTCATTATTATTTCATAACTAAATTTTTTACTTCGATTACAGGATACTTCTTCGATTTGCATTGTCTTATTTTCCTCTTGGATGGATCTACACGTTTAAAAAAACTGTAAACTCCAATTCAGAAAAAAAATTACGTTTCTGCAATTAGTACTGATTTCTTCACTAAGTTTTTAATTTTCTTAGATTTTCAATTTAATCTACTAGTATAGCTTTAGTGTTATTGATATAATTTTAGCGTCATGTTGATTAAAACGCGGAACTATTCCTCAAGTACTAACTTTGCTTAAAGTTAGTTATTAATTTCTAGAGTCGAAAATGGGTAATATTTTGACCGTGGGTCATTTCTAGGCACCGAATTCTAGATCATTCGCGCTCCAAACTTATTTTTAGGTAATTGCACATGGAAGTGTATCGGTTTTTATACCAAATTTTAATGAGTTTTGTATGATTGTTCTGGTTATGTGGTCAGATATTTTTGAAATAAGTATTTAAACAAAAATTGAATGCAATAAACCCGATGTTTTGGACACTATTGGGTTTCAGTTTGCCAAAACATTACTTAGAGCCTCCGAATGAAGCAACATTAACATTTCTCAAGTCTATATACTTTGGACAATTAAGCACTAGACTTTTCGGTGCATAGTTAGCTAGATGAAAGCATGGAATAATTTAAAAAATTGTAAAACTTAAATTTAAAAACGTATTCAGAATAAAGTTTCGAGTAATGGGAGGTTCAGTGTATAAACGTAAGCGTATTTACAAAAAATGACCCAATTCTTCAAAGTATGAGGTGTTAAAACTAGACGAGTAAGATTCGAGGTAGGAATAAATCAAAATGATTCATACTACGATAAACCTACATAATCAAAGTTTCAGATATGAATTCGTGAGATTTTCAGAAATAGAATAGAATCATTAGTGAAAATTCTCAGAATCTTAATTAAAGGCACGTTCATGTATCTGCAAATAAATTTTCATGTTTCCCGATAATAAGAAATCCACCGTTTTCCTACTGAGGTATTATGTTTCACATTTTAGAAATAGATATGAGCAATTTTAATAAAAATATTAATATTTTAAAAATTAGAAAAATTAAAAAAGAGTATTGTTATTTTTTACAATTTTACTAATATGTGTTAAATAGTTGTAATATAATATTCTATACTTATTGTTTGTAATATAATAATACGTTCTTTTTGTTTATTTCGATCTTCCTACTCTTCCTTACAACAATACATTACAAGGAATTGGTAATTCCAAACCAAAAAGGGTTGATACTTAAATAATTTTCTTACCATAATTTAATTTTCGTTTCTTTTTTTTTTTACTATATACAATATATTGTTCAAAACAGGTTTAAGAAAAATTGGCAATACTTTACAAAAATACGCAATGACATAGATAAAAAAATTTCATATCAAACGCATTTTTCATAATATTAGGCAACAAATACACTAAAAATTATCATCTTTCATTTACCTTGGTTAGTTTCACATGATCTTAAAAAACTATGTTAATATAGTTTTAATTTCATTGTTAAATTAGCAATTACTGTAATTATTAAACTCTTTCAGAATTTTTCATATACAAATAGAAGAATAGACAGAATAGACAAATAAATCAACAGCCTCTGAGAAAATAGTCTAAAATAGGCGACTAATTTGTTCAGTCTAATAGACAGTATTTTAAATATTTTAATAATTTTGAGTATACTTTGAATTTGACGAATTGAATCAATAATGTCACTTCCAATTAAGAGCAGATTATTTTCTCAAAAGGACTGAAAATTTACTCTGGGTTCATCCCATCGATTTTAAGTCCATTGGAATTGAATATCACTCTAAAACTTCTAGTGGGAACGATTAACGCAACATTTGGAGACACCAAGCAATAATTACCAATTTACTACAACATTAGGATCGGTACAAACAGTGAAGTCTTGATATGCGACTAATCTTGTACTCATTAAAGTGTCGGAGTTTCGACATACCTCAACTAAAACTTTCAAGTACAATAAACAGCATATATCTTGTGCAAATTCGCACAATTCAAATTTGTAATCGTTTTATATAACTAATTATAGATGAATAGATCCAAAAGTCTACATGTGGCAAAACCTTTATTTTATTTATATAAGTAAACGAAAATAAACAGAAATACACAAAAACAGATTAGCAGGTGCAACTAAACGATGTAAATATATATTCAGTACATTTTGTTAATATTCATTAAAATAAGTTAAATCTTAATATATAAATCGTTTAATCGTTTGACTACATATTCAGTAAAAACTGTAGCACCTATTCAGTTGAATCTGCTACTGTTTTTTTTTTTTCAGTATACGAAAATTTAATTAGTATTTACAGTCCGGTTAATTTTTGAAATTAGAAATAAACTATACTCACCCTCGAATGTCGCCAATATTTAATAAGTTCGTGAATATTCGTGCTAGGGGCGTATAATAGAAAGTCCCTCCATTCGTTAAAACTAATGTTGAGACTTCCATCTCTGTCCATCCTGCAATTAATTAATTAAATAAATGCCATTACCTTCAATAGATCAATTGTTTTCTTTGAATCTGAGAACCCACCTTTGTAGTAACTTCGTTGCTTCTGCTACTTCCATTTCGATTCCTAGATCTTTGAAGGCTCTTATCAGTTCTTCCAGGTCGATTTTACCTGAAATAGTTAGACTCTTTAGTTAAACTACAAATAAATATTTTCTGTTATTTATGCAATATTTAATTATTTGCAAACGTCACAGATTACAGTGACATCTCAGGTTCAACTAAATAACCAGCTACAACTACCTTGAGAACCCAAACCAAGTAACATTTGTCATATTTTACAATAAAATGATCATCATTTTAAAATGAATAACACCATACAATTTCTGCAAAAAAGTTTAGTTCTAGTTTAAAATGTTTACTAAACTTTCCTCAGACATAATTTTAATTATATTTAAATTCATATCGTTTTCTTAATCATATAAAAAACTTAAAATAGAATACCAATTTTATAATATAATTTTAAATTATAACAAAAACAATGCGTACTTACTTTATCTGTTATAAATGGCTCATTTTAAATATTTAAATTAATTTCTATCGTTTTGAAAATAACAAGAAGTTATTTTATAGTTTGGGTATATTATGAGCAGAAAACGTAATGTAATTAACAAAATCAAAACTAATAGCTGGAGAACCAAACTTGTAAAATTAATTTTTCAGATTTCAAGGGACAAATGAAAATAGAGTATTTAATATTTTAAACTGCTAAACTTGGGGCTGATGATGCGTCCACAAAAAAGAATAAAAAATTGTCAAGGGATTAGGAATTAAACAGATTAACGTTTTGACCTTAATTCGAGACATCTTCAACAATTTTTAGTTTTGTTAACATTTTTTTTTATTGCAAAACTAAATTATCATTTTATTTAAACTGCCTTGTGATAAACTAATATGAAATACCAACTAATATTTTTGTTCCAATCTATACCTTCTAAATCAGACACTAGTCCGCAAGAGTTATTTGCACATTTGCTGGAAACATCTTTACGATTTTTATTTACCATTTTTTTATTTTTGAAAAAACTAGGAATACGATACGCCGGGATTCGAACCTGGTACCTTTCGATTGTCGATCGGATGTCTTTCGAAAATTCGAATAATTTTCTTTACAAGTATGAAGTAAAACTTTGGAAAAAATAAAACTGTAACTTCTTAATCTAGCAAATTATAATGAACGCTACATTTTGCTATTTAAATATTCATTAACTAATTATTCTGCCCACTTTGTTTCACAATAATAATGCGAAAACACATAGCAAGCTCAAAATTGCTTCAGTGCTAAACGTATTATTTCAACTCGTTTCATTTATGCTAGTGCGTCCCTGCAAAACCGCGAATAGCTTCAATCTCGACAAATTGAACAAAAATTGCGTTGAAATAAAATTTAAACAGAGAAAACGTTTGGAAGGAACTGCAGCACGAAAATGGTGTTTAAATACATTTTTTAATTAATTAAGTTTACTTACCATCTTTATTCTTGTCAAGGTCAGTGAATTGCAAGCGCAGGTTTTTTTCGTGTTCTCTGACATAATGAATGAATTCTGCCAGGCTGATGTCACCACTTTTCGTTTTATCCGAATGAGCCAGGAATTTCTGTAATTAATACGTTTCACATTACTGTCATATTTTCATTTTTATATGTTATTACATTTTATATGTGTCTACTTCTAAGTGATGGATAAATGTTGGGTACAATATATAGGGTGGGGGTCGAAAAACCGACAAATCAAAAAGCCGACAGGTCAAAAAACCGACAGTCATAAAGACGACAATTGAAAAGCCGATAAATAAAAAAAATGACACATCGACAAGCGGACTATCATTTTTTGCAGTGTCGGTTTTTTCACTATCGGTGTTTTGACCTGTCGGCTTTTTGATTTCACGGTTTTTCGACCCGCACCTCAATATGAGTTCCACACACATCTTTATTCCTTCAGTCATATACAAAACAGAAACGTTTTCATAACGAGAGCAAAATAGAAACGCGTCAGTCGAAAGTTCCCCTAGCGGCCGCTAAACGAATTGCGTCTCATCCATACTTATGAATTCATTATTACCAAGAAAGTGAAAATTATCTACTCGACTTTCATTTAATGAATTCTTATTGAAATTATTTACTCGGTTACTCTTTACAACACTTAAATTATCAGTCCAAGAAATGTAGAAAGCAAATATCCTTAAGATTAATTAAACATCATTTTCGGAATAAAAAAAGGAAATTAAGTACATTAAATCTGTCAATAAAAAATGCAAATTGTAAAACTAATTTATCCAGAAAATTATAAATTACACACAGATTAATGTGTTGTGACAAATTCTGCGAAATTTGTATGGAAAATTCAATTTTTTTCTTTCAAATATGCCAGTAATCAACTTAAAATTATGTGACACCCGAGGTGACACCCTTTCAAAGAAATTAACATTTTTAATGTGTGTTTTTTTATATTTTTTTTTTCATCGTGTACTTCGTAAATTTATACAAAACTATAAAATATAATTTCATGTAATATTGACAATATTTTTATATATAAATCAACCAATATTTGAAAAATCATACGACGTGAAAATTGGGAAGTCTACAGCGAAGTTGTCATGCACATTTCGCCGTAGTCTCGCACGTTTATAAATATCTTAACGCAGTGCAGCACTTTCGGTTTTATTGAGGCTCATAAACTTGCGAAAAGTAGATCCGCCTATAAAAAACTTCCAGAGAACAGACATATATAAATTGGAACAAATGAAACCGTACAAAAACTGCTTACGTAAAAAATTCGCTAATTCCTTCTACCACTTCCCCTTTATGCGTATTTTTTTACGTCATAATCCCCCAAACCCTAAAAAGTCTCACTACTTTATATATCAATAATGCAATTTTCATCCTAGGAACAAAGTGCATGTGAATTTTATAAAATGAAAGGTCAGTTACGCGATTGAATGGATATTGAAATAATTAAATAAAGTTCATAAACGGATTACTTCCCGCAGATATCGATTTTATTATGAAGAGTAAAAGCTCGTATTCGAATTATTGTTTAATCTCACGGTAGAAATTAACTTTCCGTTCAATCAATTTCGAAACTTGTTAATGTACTCACATATTTTCCGTTAAGTATTACAACTGACATATTCATACGAAATATTACTTTACTTTCTAACTGCGTGTAAAACTCGGACAATGATTCAATATTTAAACAATTGTGCTGTTAAATTAGTATACTTTTTGTTCGGCTTGGTCGGCCTTAAAGTATTTAGTACACAAATATTTACTTCATTAATTTGATATCAAAGACGTAGATATAATAGCAATAAAACGCCCTGTCTGCGCGAAATAAATATTGACAGAGGAATACGAAAGCTTATGATTATTGTATGTTGATTTTGTGGATATTAAGGATTTAAAATGCTTCCACAGTGAGAATTAAACATTTAAAATCTGCAAAACTTTGCTTTCCAATATTGGCCTTTAAATGATTCCTATCGCAATTTATTATTGAATAAAATTAAACCATTAGCAACTTCTAATAAGATAAAACATTCAATGGAATGTGCGTAAAATAGTATAAATTTCATTAATTATTACAATATTATATATAGTCTTTAAGATTAACTCAGCAGATTATTTATAAATATTAATATCGTATTAATTGTCTTATAGTCTCGTTGTTTATTTTATAATTATAAAAAAAGTAAGAAAAACATTGACTTATTTTATGAAACGATGTTGTAAATTCCATAGCCAAGATTTGCATAGTTGAGAATATTATTATAAAAAATTGTCATTTTTAGTAGAACGAGTTATGTTATATTTTTTAAAAACTTTAGTAAAACTCCGATTACCAATATCTCACTGATACAAGACTTTCAACAAAATTCTAGGACAAAACTACCTTAGTTCAATCCTCTATATCTATAGGTATTATTATTTTGAATAATTAATCCTTGGAAGAATTCTACCTATTTTTGTTGCATGGTCCACATTCCCATGACTTTTTTTTTAATATGAAAAATAAATAAAATGGGTACAATTTCAATAAGACTGTACTATATATTAATTGTAGATGACATTTTGAAAAGGTTACGCAGTGTACAAAAGATAATACAGGCGTATATATTTGCAATCAGTTTGTGTATATATTGATTGAAATACACTTTTAGTACTTGCGAGTATATACCCGACACTAGCACATCTATTGAGGAGTTTGAACACTATTTTGACACGGTTTTTTTTAATCCGCGATACTTTTATACTGAAAATCATTCAATTCGCTTTAATTGTCTCAAAGATACTACAATTTTTCTATTTTACCCCCTATTTTAAGACAGGGGAGGGGGCTGTTTCAGTCCCTAAAAATGTTTCATCGGAGATAAAACAAACATGCGTCTTTTTAGACTTGAATAATTCTGTTCGTTCGGTATTTATTTTTAAGTGCGCTGTAAAAAAGAAACAATAAATTAATTGGTGTAAAATTCAGAAATGGTGCACAATTAGAAATTTGACAATACTTATAGTAATTTCACATTTTGTTTTATTTGACAAATTTTTTATGTAATTTTATAATACTGTTGGAATTTCGCAGCTTTTGTTTGAGATTTTTCCCAGATATTTTGAAAAGTGTGTATTAACCTCGGTATTAACCCATTAAGTACCAAAAAGGCAAAATTTGTATTTTACGTTTGAGCTCAGGAAACTAAAAGTAAGAAAATCTTTTGGAAAATATCCGATCCTACTAATTTCTGGTACGCTCTACGCGATAGAATGGTTTAGAAATTTCAAAACTTTGATTTTCAATTGTTGCTTATAAATTTAAAAAAAAAATATGATTTTTTTATGAAAAAATGTTATTTAATAAAAAATTTGAGTGGGAAGGAATTTTTTTTTACTGTTGCAAATATCCACAAAATTGCACAAAACATCTAAACTTTTCAATCAGCTTTAGTTTTTTATCGTACCATTTTTTTTAACGAAATGGCGGCCAAAAAACGAAAGCTAAAACATCCAACTTTATTTTCACTACGATTTTTACTTCTTTTCATTGGAATCGTGTAAATTATTCAATTATTTCAGTAAAAATGTACTTAAATATAATATATTTTTGTTAAAATAACTATAAAAAGGGTTAAATATGGTTAAATATGAAAAATAATGTTTTTAAGGTTTTAACAAGTCGTTTTTTACGGTTTCTCGTCATTATTTGAACAGGAACTAATGTAATAATCTGAATATCATGGATTTTCGAAATATTGGTTTGAATTTGATATTTTCAGAACTAATCTTAGTGAATCAAGTAAATCTAATCATTTTTCAATTTTCATCTCTTAGCCGTTATATTTCTTCTTGAACAACGATCCCCGACACTTACCGCGTGGAGGTCGATGAATTCCAGTGTCTTCTTTTTTTATTTTTTTAAAACCGTGAAAACGTTATTTTTCATATATCTTTTATAGTTATTTTTAGAAATAATATTACATTTAAGTATATTTTTACTGAAATAATTGAATAATTTACACGATCCCAATGAAAAAAACGTCAAAACAAGTGTTAAAATGAAAGTTTGATTTTTAGCTTTCGTTTTTGGCCGCCATTTTGTTAAAAAAAATCGTACGATAAAAAATCAAAGCTGGTTGAAAAGTTTAGATGTTTTTGGCAATTTTGTGCATATTTGCGACAGTAAACAAAATTCTTTCCCATTCAAATTTTTGATTAAATACAAATTTGTCATAAAAAACTCAACAATTGAAAATCAAAGTTTAACTTTAAACCATTTTATCGCGTAGAGCGTACCCGAAAATAGTAGGGTTGGATATTTTCCTAAAGATTTTCTTACTTTTTCACAAAGTTTCCGGAGCTCAAACGTAAGATACTAATTTTACCTTTTTGGGACTTAATGAGTTAATGAAACTCAGTGTCTTAATTTTGTATTCATTTAAGTATAAGAAGTCTACACGGTATTTTTGTAAATTATTATAAATTTACTTATCGTGATGTTAAATATGTTATCATTCCAATTATTGTCATAGAATTTGTAATTGTTGTAATATTGTCTATAATAGTATTTAGTTAAAAATTTATTTCAATTATTAATTAATACAACACTTGAATAATAAAATATTATATTCGAATAATAGCAACTTAAAATCCTACGAAATCCTTTTAAAATACCCATTTTTCAACTATTTTCCTGAAGAATATTCTTTCCATCCACCTCGTGGAAAGCTTTTTTTGGAAACTCTCACTGAATCTTACAACTTCTGCTTTAATCTTGCAATCAATACATGGTAAACAAAGATATCAAAGTTTGTATTGACTTTTCTACTCCATTATAATAAAAAATTACTAAATAGCTTGCGTATTTAAACAAAGGGGATATTGGGGCAAAAATATTAATATGAAGAAGTAATTTTGAAAATGATGAGTTTAGCAAAAAGGAGACCCTTGAGTGGTTGCATTGAAAGTCGCAGTGCAGTCTTTTGGAAGGTCACTTTTCCCCACCCTGAAATTATTAAGTGGTAGTATATAGGTGCTCTTTCTATCACACTATGTGCCCTTGTGGTCTCTTAACGTTTGAATACAAAATAGTTACATGTTGCAAAATTTGGTATTTGACTTGAATTTTCTATTAGTTTGCAAACACCTCATTTATATTTCGAAAGTTCCTGCTCTCTCAATTTCTGGAACTGCAAATTCACTCCTTCTGGAGTGAAACTTCTTACACTCTAATGAACGTATGAATTGTCATCCTTTATGTAGTGAAAAGTCAACCTGAATCCAGAGAAAATCTTAAGAGTTAGAGTTACTTAGAGTGGCACAATTTTCAGTCCAACAAGAACGAATTTTTACTCTAATAAATTGAAGTTTTATAACTTGTGTATAAATATATAAATATAATTGTCTGATTTCGAATCACAAGTAATTGTAAAAATATTAGGTATGTATTAATTTATTTCTCGATTAAAAAAAAATTTACTGTGAGTAATTGGAACAGAAAGTAATATAATTTATTTAGTAACTGTATTAAAAAATTTGCTATACAATCACTACATAATTTATAAAAACTAAGAATAAAAATGTTTCGAATTTTCGTTGGACTCTACAGAATTACCTCATACAATCTTAAAAATTCAATTCATTTTCATGTGCCTAGTAATTCAGTTGTATTTTTATTATATATTATATTTATTTTTATTCTTTAATTTACAATTTGTTTATTTTCTTTAATATATTAAAAAATTGGTCGGGATTTGTTCTAACCATATTAAATGAATACTTTAACTGCAATCAGCTGTATTAACTAGCATGCTATTGGTAACACAGACACGACTAATAAATCATGTTGCATGCGTGTACCAAATTCAAAAACTTGTACGTAACTTATTATTACGTAATAAGACTGCTCTTCCTTTGTGATATTCGCCGAGCCACAAGACACCGACATTTGTTTTAACAAATGCTACGAAAGAATTTACTAACTTATTTACAAAATATGCAAAATATCAAATTAAACCGTTATTGGAGATATGTTACAAGAGTACCTTAACTTTGTAATCGTGAATTAATTAAACTATGTTGAAAAACTGATCAAACTTAAAAACATTTTTTATTTTAACATTTTTTCTTCTTTTTAAGATTTTTCTACGTTATTCTTCCTTTGAGTTCGAATTTCTAAACTTATACCCGTTTAAATTACAAGCATTAAATACTTTGATCACTTTCGAACTCAATAAGACAAACAGAATTATATTAACCTAGAGGAAAGTGGAAATCAGAGCTGCAAAATGACCGCACTGCGCATTGCGAGATTCATCAGCATATAGTATTTCACCTGATCTGGAATGCTCGATCAATAATATATAATCAATGTGATAATCATGATTAAATTATTTCGTCTCCAGAAATGTTTATATAGTAGTTAAATTCATGGTCCATTTTTAAAATATCATGAAATAATTCAGGTGGTGTGATATGATAATACCCATTCAATTATTTCGTCTCCATAAATGTTTAAATAGTAGTAAAATTCAGGGTCCATTTTTAAAATATGAAATAATTCATGAAAATTAATAAATAAATATTACTTTTTGAAACCACGAAATAATAATAATTTTTTTTACAGCGAGCGAAAGTGCAATAGAGCAATTAGTTTTTTAGATAAAAAAATGTAACGTGGACGATCATTCATTAATATGATAGGTCCCCTATGTCAGGTGTGCACGAAATCTATTTTGCGAATGCACGTGACAGGAAATAAATTTCTCATTGTCTTTAGTTAACATTTCTCATGTGTTTAGCTAATCAAAATTTATGTATACGATATTTCTTAGACTACTTTTAGAGTATTTTAATCGGACTGTCTGACATTTCAATGAATAATGGCTTCTTATCATCTTTTATACACTACTCAAGAGTATTTTGGAATCAAACGATGTAAAACCGGAAATGAGATTTCTGAACATTTAGTGCATCGTTTTGATAAATCGTGCATGTATCTCAAAAATTGTATTACTTTTGTGTTATATATTATATTTTATTTATGTTATTTATAACATTTTGAAATGTCGTATAAAAAATAATATAATTGTAAGAAGATTTATAAAATTAATATGCTGGATACCCCTAAAGTCTTCTTTTTTTTATACTTTTCGATATAAAATTCTTAGTGATTTATTGTAATATCGAATCGGGTTTTACTGATTTAATGTTTTTGCAAAAGTGATCAAGAATACTTTGTTGCTCGAGAACTAAAGTTACAGACGAGTTAGTATAATTATATCAATTAACATTATTGTGATGCTTATATTGCACCGAGTTCTAAAGTGATTCTGTCAATAATATTAATTTCAATACTGAAATATTTAAATATAATGTTCATTAAAGGTAACAAACGGATATGTTTTCGCAGTACTTTTTAGCTATTATAAAAGTGTAAACCAATCATTTATAACATGATATTGATCAACTAAAAACAAATGCAAACTCGAACCACTACGTTTGATGATTTAAAAAGTTTTGTTTTTCGTCTCAAATGTCTTTGTATCAACAAATAAATACGTCGCGTAACGGTCTTTAAATTTAAAATTCCCCCGCGAAAAAAATATCATTTAAAATATGAGCAATAATATTTTTTTATAAATTTAATTATATTTTGTTTGCTGCTTAAACCATCCGATTTTTAAAATGATCGAGCAATCTTTTGGACTTTGATTAACTAAAAATATTCCTTATATTAAATTATATTAAAATTTTTTAAAATGATTATCGGTAACTATAATAAATACATTATAGTATGCCAAGAAAATTTAAAATAAGAAAAATTGTTTTTGGATTTTCGTTGGACTCCAAATTTACGAATCTTAAGTACAAAATGAAAAATAAATAATATGTATCAGTTCCCATTTTCTGGTCGTCACGTTTAATTTAGCAAGTTTAAGGATGGTTTTGTTTTTAGGAACCTGGCATGAAAAATTATTCGTTTGATACTTATTATACCTTAAAAAATAGACCGTTTTTAATGTTACAAAGAATTGAACATTACGCAAAATCATAAAACCAATTTCAGGAAAATAATGGACAATTTAACAAGAATAACCTGAATTGGTAAGAACCGACTACTTTTACTTCTTAGTTTCCGTGCTATGAGAACTGAAGTTACCGACAGGATCATTTCTCTTTATAGTTCAGTTGTTTAATTTCTAATTTAAGGAGATTTTAAAGTCCTCATTTATTAAATAGAAATCTATGTGTAAAAAATTAAAAATTAATAAAAGGTTCCATAAAAATTCGAGCATTGTAACTACAATTCCAACAACTATAAAGACTCTTCTAAAAATGCCAACTTTTTATTGAATTTACCAAATTTTTGTAAATTTACCATTTTTGCTTATTTCCGAAAATTTGAGATCAATTCTTGACGAATTTCTCTGCTATTTTGTATATGATAACGGATATAATGGCTAGAATTGTAGTTACATAGCTTGAATTTGGAAAATCAATTGGTAATTTAGATTATAGATTACTGACTTATTGGCGACTTTAGAACACTTTTAATATAATATTTATTTCTGAAAATCAACATACATATAATATTTCAACAGTACTCGTGAGCTCTAATCAACTTGTTGCTAAAAATTAAGTTCAAAACTTTGGCCCTAGTCACGGCATACGTTTATTAAATAAGTATTTCTCTTCAAAACGAAAAAATTAAACGAAAAAAAAAACTTCAGGCGATCATTTTTTCAGTAAACTGCAATTTTTATGGTGAAGGAGTTCCGGCATCGTGTAAGGACTTAAAATTTAATATATTTCACCTTTTGTAAGTTTTTTTAGTAATTAAAAATAGAGAAATTTCGTTTTTATATTGTTGCATGTAATTTATGATACAATATTTCAATATATCTTGTATGAATCAAGTCTCAATTTCCTGTTTTTATAAGATATCGAGTTATCCTAAAAACATTTCGAAAAATCGTAAAATGCATGACGTTGCCTACTCTTTCCTTTCAAAATGGTATTCATATGATTTTCATGGTTTAAATGCTTATAAAATTTGGTATTTAATTAAAATTCCGAACTGGTAGAATGATGATAAATAAAAAATCCAACCTGTATTGGATAATGTTTCATTTTTTTTGTGTAGCGTTCAAGTACAATTGCTTGGTTTTCCTTGCGATCACAGAAATAGAAAATGTCAGTGCATTGAAAAAAACATTATATTTTAGGTAAATTTAAATAGTAACAAGTAAATATTCACGTGAATGTAGACATTTTTTCCGTAATATACATTATTAAAAAACGGCAAAAAGAAAATAGATACAAAGAGTTATAAATAGACCGACATATTATTTATTTATTAATTATTTTGTAAAGTGAAATATAAAAAATATTTCCTTCAATGAATGCATCAAATTTGGTGCACTTTCTTAAAACTCTAAGAATTTAATTATCTCTCGGTCTAATTAACTTTCTTTGTGCTTGAACTTATTACGCGTAAAGGAATGTTTACAGTTTAGATGTTACAAATGTTTTCAAAGTTTAAAAGCGTAAACAAAATAGTTGCTTCCACTTTTTTCGGAGTTTATCAAAAATCAATTTGTGTACTAACCCTTCATAAAAAAAAATTCGGAAAAATCTACAATTATATAAATGCAACAATAATATAGAGGGTGTTCCATTAAATACAAACTATATTTTAGTAGCGGGTGAATCTTGACATTACGAGAAAAAAAGTTTAATACCAAAATTCGAAGAATTTCAATAGCGAGCTTTTAAATTTGAGAAGAAAATAATCTCTTTTTTCCATAACTCGGCCAATTTTGAGGTTATTTCAACAAATTAAAAATCTTAAAGATTATTTCAAGCCATACAATATACATCAGAGGCAGTTTGAGCTGCGAGGATTATTTCTCTCATGTTATTATAACACGCAAAGTGGGTAAAATGACGATTTATGCGGTTTTTTGCGTCTAACTCAAAATCATGTACAAGGAAGTTATAAATCTTGAAAAGATTTTAAACAAAGAAATTTACGATACGTTTCGTTTAGATGAAAATTGAGATGGGAGCGTTTAATATTGTAGAATTGTCGAAAAACTGATTTTGTAATAACGATCCGCGTTTATTGCCAGTTTCAGGACATTAAAAGATTTCCTGTGAGCTTAATTTTTATCTAAAACTACCGTATAATAGGTCAAATTTTTGTTTTTTTTCAAGCTCTATAACTTTTTTCTACGTGATTTTCATGAAATATTTAGCAAAAAAAGTGAAACACGAAAAACCTCTTAAATCGACATTTTTTTTTATTATCATCTCAACTGGCTGTATGGCCGTTTTTACACGTTTTTATACAGACATTTCTATTCTTTAAATTTGCAGTCGAGTTGGCAGGTCGTCTTCAAAGATGGCATCATACTTAGGGCACCATACTTAGGTAGCCTAGGAGCTACCTATGTTGCCATAGCCTTTTAATCTCTGTCCCCACTTGAAACAATATTTTTTTTATGTATTTTTGGCCGCTGGACACGAATTTTTTGGGTGGAATGCTCAAAAGTGGTCGATTACTTGTTTATAACAATTTTTTAAAACAATTTAATAATTTTATTCTTTTTGCTGCGGAAAACATTTTTTCGTGTTTTTTGGGTAATTTTGAAAAAAGGTCCTTAGTAACTTTCACGTAGGACAACTATTCGAGATAAAAATACCCAAACTTTAAAAAATGTCGATTTTCGCCATTTTTGACACATTACCACACTAATACCGATATTTTTTTTAAATCTACCTATGCTGAAACTTTTCTTCATATTACTATACTTTAAGTAAAAGATTCGATTTTGACATTTTTTTAACGTTTTCATAGTTGTTCTGGCGATAACTTCTGGTGGTTTCGCAGGGTGGATATGCACTAATTTCGTATATATACTTACTACATACTTGAAGATTACACATTTATCCTCGTATTTTTAGCCTCCGAATCTAACATTGTAGGATAGAATATTACAAAGTGGTCGATTGTTCATAACAATTGTTTATATATTTCATTATTTTTCGGGCGAGGGGGAATTTGAATTTTGTACCTTGAATTTCAAACTGGGATTGGTCGAGAATTCATCTCATCCCTGCAATTTTCGAGGGTGTAAAATGCGATTTTATAAATCTAAATATATAAATTATATAATGATATATATAATCAGTGTCCCCAAAGTGGATAATCAGTGTACCCAAAAATTTGAATTAACCAATCAAGACGTTTAAGGGCTCAAAATGTTCGTCTGGTCAAGCGCCTTCAAAAACGTTCTGGCCTTTAGGAAATTTTCATAATGGCGGCTCAAAATGGAGGCTGGAAACCAAACAAAATTGAGAATTCGAATCAAAAAGCTTGTGGGAAAGAAAATTGGTGTTCTATTCCATTGGTTTTGGGCTCAAATTGTTGGTTTCTGACGTCTTCAAAAAGTTGGTAAGGTAGATTGATGAAATCCAAGATGGCGGATTCAAGATGGCGGCTGAAACGTCGAAATTGTCAGATCAATGCTAAAATTAGTTTACGGGGGTTTTGTAGGTCGCTGATCATGAATCTGAAGACGGATTTGCAAAAATTAAGATGGCGGATCCAATATGGTGGACAAATTATAGAATATTTTTGGATATTTTTCGAAAATCAACCGATTATATATATATATAATCTGACAATTCTTTTTTAAATCACGACAATTTCGATTTATACGATATATTTCGACAATAACGCGATCTATTTATAATATTACTAACAACATTGATATATAATTGGATCAGTTTATTTATAATTAGACGATTAAACCCCCATACAAAAATATATAAACCCACATAATTATATATAACTGGATCAAGTATATATCATTATATGATTTCGTCTATGATTACATATAATCGTATCTAAACCAATTTTAGTCGAAAATTAATTTCTTTTCGAAACGTATTAGACAATACATAATTTTCCGCAAACAAAAACCAAAAAAACATATAAATTCAATAAAATAACCTCAAACTTTTATTATTGCTTCGACTTCAGAAGAGTTCCGCATTTTTACGAGAGAATTTTGTTTCCGCGTATAAACGACAATATCGTAAAGGTCCATAATATCCGCTGATTTCGGTAACAAAACAACAAATAACGCATTTTATAATCGCGTTATTTTTTAGAACACGAAACAAAGGAAACCGAAATTTGATTTACGAAACGAATTGATCGCGAATTTCGAATAACGACTCGTAAAATAATCAAAATAAATCTCGATTATGGAACGCGAATATTATGTACTCAATAAACGGAAGAAAAAATAAACGACGATAGAAGACCTTCGTTTAACCCTCAAGAATCTACAATACTGTATACCAACAGAACTTATTGCAATTTCACCTATTTTAAGTGTTTTGAATAGAAAAATATTCTACACTATCGACTGTTTTTGTTAAATGTTTTATCTATAGCATTAAACCAAACGTCCAAGGTGTTTTCACTACTTTAAAGGAGGTATTCAATTTGAATATTTCAAAGATATTTTTTTTTCAAAAGAATTTTACTTGTTTCAATTTTAATTTTCAATAAATTCATGTGACTATAACAAATGAAATATTGTCTACATTTATTTATAATTCATTTGAATAAACAGTTGAATATTTACCATTTTTCGAATTTATGAATTACTTTCATTTGTTTCAGGCAAGTAACTTTTATTTGTTTAAAAAAAAGAATTTTCTTTATGTGTATTACATAATAAAATCTAATTGTTGAAACAAAATTCTTCAATTGCAGAATAAAATATGCGTTATGTAATTAATGTAAATAAAACATAACTAAATTACATTTTAATTTTTACCTTTTTGATATGAAAATGTGAAAGAAATTTTTGAAATTTGAAAAATAACTGTTCTTATAAATGAACACAAAATTTAGTGTATTCAATATTATATTGACGAGGACATTTAATTTTGTTGTAGTTCGTTAGGAATACCAAGAAGAATTTATGTTTTGTGAACAAATTGTATTATTTGTTTACAACTCTATATTGAATTAAATAATATATAAATCAATAAAAACGATTTTATTTATTTCTAGAGCAATTTTTAACGTGGAATTTAATGATACTAGAATAAAAAATGTAAACATTGTTTTTTTATCATTAAAAAAATTGTTTTTTTCCATAACAAAATTATTTTTTCGAAAAAAATTGAATTTTTTAAAATTTATCCATAATTATTTAGAAAATGTGTTTTTATGTTCACTCTAATTTTTTTGAATTTTTAAATTAATTTAGAAAAATGTAGTGAAGTATTTTTTCAAAAACTCAACTTTTTTCGCCCTAAACTTTTCGGGACAAGCATAACTTTTCCACATTTTATTTTTACACTATTGCATTACTTGTCAAAAATTTCTACAGCAATAATTTTTTTTCTAATTTTTTAAAGTTATTTGTTTACGACTATATTGAATTAAATAATATATAAACCAATAAAAACAATTATATTTATTTCATTGCTTTTTTCATTTTTTAACAGCAATTTCAATTTCGATTAACATATAAGTAATATATGGGTAACTCAAAACAATATATTTGATACAAAATTTAATGAAATATGTTCATTAATATTGTAATATTACATAATTAATAAGAGTATCTCGAAAGAAAGGCTGCTTATTCTAACTATCTAGTTCGATATATGATTGAAACAATTAAGATTACTATCAATCGTCATTAAAAAAGCATTTCCCTACTCTACTTTTATTTTCTGCACTTTAATTTATCTTCATAACTAGTTTAATGGAAACAAAAAATTTCACAGGCTAAACAATATGACCTCTTCTTATTAATATTATTTAAATATGTTCACTGTCAAACGAATTGAATACAAGGCCAAACATTGAAACGTTTGAACCAAATTCAGTTTTATATTGTAACTCTGAAAATTATTATTAATAAATTTTAAAATAAACACAAAATGTGTATAAATAAGATGTGCCTGAAGTTTCGAATGTTCATTGAATAGTTTTCTAAAATCCATTGTTAATTTGCTAACTATACGACTAAATAATACTGTAGTACAGTAGGACCTCTCTTATTCTAATTGTCCAGCCTCTCTTATTCTAACCGTTCACCCACAAGTCTTCTCCCACTATCTCACGAAAAGTCAACGTAAAATATTGTCCACGAATCACAAGCTCGCAAGCAAAGTAAGTGGGGGTAAGGGGAAAATTAGAATAAGAGAGGTAGGCGCCACCTTCAAAAACTTTACTAATTAGAATAAGAGAGGTCCTACTGTATAAATAATAATTTTATACCTTATGCAGTTGTAAACAATAAATATAATATTTTTTAAAAGCATACAACAGTAAGTTTGTTCTAAAGAATGGTTTATTGAAGGTTCAAAACTTCAGGTACATTAAATAAGTTATTTAAGATTATACATAAAAAACTGTGATAGTTTTCTCCTAAAACTTTTCTAAATTTATACAATTTCGTGTGATGAAAAATAGAATTTTTTAAAAATTGTTGTACAATTTTCTTTTAAAATAAGATACATTAAAGTTGCGAAATTTTAATATCCTTAAATTATATATATTTGTCATATTGATAATAAATATTAATTTTTTATTTTAAAAATATAATTTTTAACTTAAGTGTTGTAAGTGGGAAAATGAAAATAAATGAAAAATTCTGCAACTTAATTACAAAAGCAAGAAACAATTATAAATCAAATTAAACAAGAAAAATGACATTAAATTGTTAGAAATGTAAAGAATTTAAAGAAAACCACATGAAACTGTTACTTGAGTCGTAAATGGTGTGAAAATGTCTATTACATCTAATAACACACAGCGTAGGTAACGATAAAAGATGAAATTCATCCTTTCACAATCTCAACTCATGACACACCGTTAAAATTATGCTCTCCCTACATTAGAAGTTGTACAAACTGCAAGAAGTAAAAAATAACATAAGATCAAGATTCTGATAATTTGACAGGATAGATAATAATTGAATTTTTTAAGTAAACGGAGTAGCATCATTACGGAGCACTGTCATGGCAAAAAATGACACAAAATGTTGTAACGAAAAGAAAAAGTGGAAAATGTACCTCTGCATAACTCTGATGTACCCCAGCTTGTTTGAGTGCCTTGGAGAGGTCGTGCACGTCTATCCTGCCGTTGCCGTCGAGGTCGAGGCTGTCGAAAAGTTTCTCCAGCCTCTCCTCGTCCTGCGCCGGCAACTCGTGGAGATAATGAGGCGGTAAAACTCCATGCACCGTTCCTCCGCTGCCCGGCATCTTCGCCTTCCTGGACCGTACCCGAAGATGATAGTTTTATCGTTCCTCGAGGACAACGACGTGCCACCTGTTTTCTGTCTCGTGCACGTTCGAATCGCCGAACGTCGGCTTTCGAACGGCCGTCGCCGCCCCCTCGGAACTTTTCGAATTTCCCCGGTATTTATTGCGGCGGCGTCGCGTTTTCCACGAAGGAGAGTTTTCCGGCGGTTCGCGTTCCTGGGGAAACCGAACGAAATATCGAACGGAGACGGTTTTTCTAGGAAAGGTGATTTTGCGCGTTTCCCGCGAACTGCGTCCTCGTGTCGCGACTCCGCGGCTGGGCCGACCTTCCTGCCAGGTTCCGGACAAAACGACGGTGCGTCGTGTACCGACGTGCTGAAGCGGTTGCAAGGATTCGCGGACGGCCTGGAATAAACGCGACGAGGCGCGTGCATTCGCGAGCCACGACGGGACGTCGCGATTTTTCGCCTCTCTCTTTCTCTCTCTCTCTTTCTTGCGTTGTCTGTCTCTGTCATCCTTTCTCCCTTCCTTACTTTCTTTCTCTTTCTCGCATTCCCGGTCCTTTCCCGGTTAACAAACGACATCTGTTGGTGAACTATGGAAACTATGTCGGTAATACAGTAATCAATGGTAAAGGACATTGTTGGTAACTGATAAAGGTTCATACATTCGAAATACCCAACAAACGAAAATTCATTGGAGATCCAATGAAATTCATCCACTGCAACACTTCTAAATTCGATTTCTTAGCTTCTGCTGTGAATTTCAATGAGAAAAATGTGTTTCAATGATTTTAATAGCTCATAAAAAGTTGTTCGATTTAATGATTTTGAATGGGAAAATAGTGGAATGAAGAAATGATTTCATTGAATGAATTTCAATTGAAAAATGCGTATAGAATAATTGCAAGTTAAATGAATTTCAATGGAAAAATAATTATATTTGCCTCGAATGAGTTTGAATGAACAGTTAATTATTACAGGACAACAAATTTAATGATTTTGAATCGAAAAAAAGATTAGATGAAAATGCAACTGATATGAATGAAATCGGTATATTACCAATAGCAAGGTTGGGAGGTAAATAAGATATTTAAATGAAACAATCGTTCAAAAAATACAACAAAATTGGTTTCGTTAATCATTTTTGACAAGTAATCCAAAGATAATATAATAAAAATTGTAAAAAAATTGTTTGACCTAAAACAATTTTTTCCTCGAAAAAAAATGGACTTTTTTAAAATCCATGCGTAATTTCGGACCCAATAGTTATAGTATTAAGATAAATTTTTTAAATATTTAAAAACTAACATGGTGATCACAAAATGGCGACTCCAATGATAAATTTCTAATTAAAACTTAACAATAGTTTTTCTTGAAAACTATAGACTTCACACAAAATTTTCTAAGAATAAATACGTTTTAGAATGAGTCCAAAAATCCTCTCAAATTTTTTCCGAATGTATTGTTACAATTTTTTATTTTTCAAAAATTCGAAAAATAGAAATTTAAAAAAAAATCATTTAAAAAATCTAAAAAAATTTGAGAGTATTCTCTGACCAATTCTGACATTTTTGTTCTAAGGAAATTTTTTCTAAAGTCTACAGTTTTCAAGAAAAAAAATTATTAAACTTTTCTAGATTTCAAGACTAGTAATTTTTTTTCTTGAAAACTGTAGACTTTAAAAAAAATTTCCGTAGAACAAAAATGTCTTCGAATTGGTCAAAGAATACTCTCAAATTTTTCAGATTTTTTGGACGACATTTTTAAAAATTTCGATTTTTCGAATTTTCGAAAAATAAAAAATTTTAATAATATATTCTGGAAAAATTTGAGAGCATTTTTTGACTCATTCTAAAACGTATTTATTCTTAGAAAATTTTTTCTGAAGTCTATAGTTTTCAAGAAAAACTATTGTTAAGTTTTAATTAGAAATTTGTCATTGGAGTCGATATTTTGTGATCACCATGTTAGTTTTTAAATATTTAAAAAAATTATCTTGATACTGTAACTATTGGGTCCACGTTTAATGAAGAAATTTTCTGACGACAAATATTCTTTCGATGAGAAAAAAATGTTTTATAAAAAAGAACTATACTATTAATTTTCTAATTAAGATACCTTAATTTTGACAACAGCATTGAAATAACGACCTCGAAAATAGTAAGACATGTACCTTTCAATTTATTTGAACTTGGATTTTCATATAAAAAATTCTTTCTTGAGTAACTTTTTACGAGGAAGTCAGTGGTACTGGAATAAAAAATACAATTTTTTTTTTAAATTTAATTTCTTTAAATCCATACGTAATTTAAAAAAGATTGTTTTTATGTTAATATTGTTTAAGATTGAATTATTAACCCATTCCGGTATAATGGCTGCTATAACAGCTACCGGAATTCAGTTGAAAATTTTGTTCAGTTTTTAAAGGCGAAATAATGCTTATGCATCCGGTTTTTTAAAATCCAATTTAAGTGGGAGTTGAGGAAGTGTTTCATACAGCATCTAAAGCAATATTTATTCAATATTAAGCTATAAACAAATTAACAATTAAAAATTATCATTTAAAACAAAGTTAATTTGTCGGTACTATAGCCGTAATAATGGCCTACTTTTAATCCGTAAAATGACATTTCACGGATCATGTGAAACATGAATCTGTGCTGTCGATAACATAACCCATACGGACTATAAGGTAGTCCGCGAAATCGAATTTTTACAGCTTTCAGTACCGAAAAATAATGTTCGACACACGGCCGTAAGATTTTACGGCCTGATGCGATCCAGCGATACTCGAACCGACTTCGCTGGTCTTCGTACCCTGGTCCCTACTCCCTGATATCGCATTCGGGCCGTAAAATCTTGTTTTACGGCCTTGTATCGAAAAATACTATTTTGGGTCACTCTCACTAACTACGAATCTGAATTCAGATATTGTAATTTATGTTTTTCAGATTTAGAATTTACAAAATCTCAGTTCAGATTCTTAATCAGTAACCCCAAAAACCCCCGAGTACCCAGTTTCATGAAAAATGGTTCTTCAGAAAAATGTGTGCCATTAAGGGATGTACCGAAAAAATTGACTGTTCTTTTAGACCGCAGTGAAAATACCTTTAATTGTGGACTATTTCGAAAGTATGGTAAAACAAAAACCAGTTATTTTGTAAATATCGATTGAACTTTCTTATAGAATATTTGAATTGTCATTTTACCACATATCCAAGGTTTGTCTGGAGAGATTCGACGCAAATGTACCTCCCTCCTCAGACTGAGGTTTAATTAAAAAAAAATGAAAACAACCATTCCGCAAATTTCACTAAAATAAAAGACAGACGAAGTTACAGATGAAGTTAATTCTATGTACAAAATTCCATGTAAAATATGCAACCGAGTTTCTGTCGAACCAAAATAAAAGATCACTGAGAAGCAGAATATATATATTCATGTATGAACACAAAAGATCATCACACAAGGAGCGAATAATACAGGATTATCTGAACATGTCCGCAGATCATAATTTTGATTTTAAAGAATAGAAATCCTACAAGAGGCTAATTACGACAAAAGATTATACTTGGAGTCAATTCACATATTCTTAAATAAAAACTACATCAACATTCAAAAAGACTCGATAGCTCTAGATTCAAATTATAAATGGCTATTTTAACATTTATACACATATATCGCTCTTCTGTCACTTATTTTTTGTTCCAAAAATGTAAACGACACTCTGCAGAATCATGATCACAAATTAATATTTTTTTAATGTTTTCGGGGAGCTTCTCCTTTCTTTCGATCGTATAAATATAAATAGATGCTTTAAACCAAATTGTTATCAGTCCTGAAGTTATCAGTCACGATATTCACTAAAAATCAAATTTTTATTTTGATACAATTGATAGATTCAATTAATGTTGATATTTTTTATAAGTTTTTCTTAACTTTTGGATTTGAATTCTTGATATTTCACACCATTCGCGCCTTTAAAAATCACCCCTTAAAAAAACAACCCTTTCGTGCCTCTCAGATATACGTCTCACTTACAAAGTTTAACATAATTTTTACAAATTTAAAGAAATCAATACTCTACAAATTTTTTTCGTTAAGAAATGGTCAATGTCAGGTATAACAATAAATATATTACACACAAACAGTGTGCACAATATTGATAGTTCATGTAAAAAATTGCATATAACATCTTCGCAATTTTATAAACATTTGAGAATACATTTTTTGCAGTACTACGGATACTTATATTTTTGGGGTCGTTGCTTACAAATCTGGAGTCAAAATTTAAACATTAAAATTGGCGAATCCAACATCGCAGACAAATTTGTCAAAAAGTATTCATATTTGCCAAAAAGTTGCAACTCCGATGTTTTTGAGGTCGCTGAGTACGAACCCTTAATCAGATTTCTAAAAGTGAAAATTTCAGGTCCGGTATGGCCGACGAGTTTTTCAAGATGTGCATGGATTTGATTAAAACAACAGACAGACGTAAAAAAATTAAAATGGCGAATGAGTTTTCAAAAATGCTTATGAATCCTATGTGACACTGATTTTGCTCCAACTGAGTACGAACCTGATGTAATTTTGTAATCAACCATTTCAAAACTGTCATGGCTGAAAATGACTCAAAATCTTTTAAGAAAAGGAAAAACTCCAATAATTTTGTCCATAATGAACATTACGTCTTTTAATTGCTAATAGAATAGTAAAATTTCCAACAAAAATTCTGTTCGTGTGTAGTAAATACCACACTCAACAATTTCTTAATGAATGTTAATAAATATGTAAATGATGCAGTTGGTCATGCGCGTTTATTAATTTTAATAACGGAATCAATGAAATTTAATATACATGTTTCCTAAATTTCATGAACATTCTTTTGAAATGTAATGAACATTTAATAAATATGCACATGATATTTAACAAAAGACGACAAGATGATAATGTAGGTAAATTAAATTAACCAAAAACAGATTACGTATAGGTATACATCTGGAAATTTATATTCCATGTTAAATCCATTAAAAAAAAAACATAAGCATCAACGTCGTCGAAACTTTCCTCCATGCGTGTTTGGTGGGTTTTTGCAATGTTAGTAACCGGAGCACGGTCAACTGTCTTATGATCAAATGAAATCCCAATTCTATCGCGGGAATCGCAGTTGCAAAATGTACAGCTGCGCAAAGCGTTGCTGCGTCTGGTGGCGAAGAGTTTAACTATTTCGTGTCGGGAAACAGGGATGTTTAATATACCTATACTTAAATTAAATGTTCACTAAATTTCATAAGTATTAATGTGTACATTAAATTTAATAAACATGTATATTAATGGTATACCAATTTACCAAACTATTAAATTTAATATACTGTAAATTGCATGTTAATTAAATTTAAGAACATTACTGCGCACGATTCTTTTTGAATAATCTCAAATGAGAAATACAAATCTTTTTAATCCAAAAATAATAGAATCTGAAAAAAAAAGAAAATACGAAATCATATAATCGCATTCAGATACCAATTCGCGGGAATATACATTGAAGTACGTTGTTATGAATAGAAAATATATTTCTTTTTTCAAACAAGATTTTTAATTCATGTGTGCAAATAAATATGAATTGAAAGTGTCATACTTTCCACGGAATCCACGGACATTATAAATGTTTTGGAACACTTGATTGTGTATTCGAAAAGGGTCCAAAATTACATTCCATTTTTTTTAGTAAAATCTAAAACTGTCTATAACAAATAATAGACATATAGTTTGTAATTTACAAGAATTGTTTAAGGTCCAGTCTACAAACGGCATATTTTTATAGTTTTTGTGCTAGTTCAAATCATAGTTGTGAGGAAAAATAAATTAAAATATTTTTCAAAAATAAATCTGATAAACTTCTTGATTAAACAAGAATTTTACCTCAAGATCTTTTAAATATGTGTACTAAATAACAATTTAAGATAAAGTGAAAATTAGCGACTATGTATGTCTAGAATTGAATGCATTTAAGGCAAGACCATCATATAAGATGACATATGCAAAAAAATTGATTAAAGTAACATTGACTTTTAATAAATGAGACTAGAATTGAAAGGCTTTAAGTCGCGACCTTTTACACTTGATACACCTTTTTAAAAAGGGTTAACGTAATATCACACTGAAGTTTAAAATAATTTTATGATATCGATAATTATTAAAAAATTTTTTTCGAGAAAAGATCATTTATATCCTTAAAAACGTTCAAGGGATTCAAGAATTTGTTCAATATGACGGCCTGAACGCAAAAAAGGTGAAAAAATCTTCTCTTCGGGAATAAATACTCCATTTTTTATATGAAGCCGTTATCCTAAGAGATTCCTACGTACGTACGATTGAAAATTCAAAATGGTGGCTTTACAATGGCGTGCTCAAATGAAAATTTCTTTGAAAAATGTCGGGACACTCTAACTCAAAAACTATGAGCTTTTTTTACAAAGTGATAAAAACAAAAAGTTCTTAGAATTCATAATAAAATACAGTGTAATTAAAAATGAAAAATGTTATGATATTTTGTGAAAATTTTTAGCTATTTCTTTTCAAAATTTTAAATTGCCGACAAAAAATGTTCTTAAAAAAGTTGACATTCTCTAATGAATTCTAAGCATTTTTTTATGTAATTTTTTCCAAAAGTTGATAGTTTTTGACAAAAGAACATCGAAAACTAAAATGTTTGAAATTCTTTTCCTCCAAAACTATCAAGTTTTCCAAAAAAATACTAAGAACAAAAAATGTTTATTTTTCTCTATGAATTCTACGAATTTTTCATTCTTAGCATTTTTGTTAAAAAAGTCCGTAGTATTTTAGTTTGAGTGTCCCGAAATTTTTTAATTGTAAGATCATATATAATAATTGAAATGCAATCATTATTGTGGGAATAATAAGCGCATATCATTTCTTACGAGATTAAACCGAGTAAGATCAGACCAACGATTCTTTAACTTTTAATGGTCTCAGAAAATGTTACAGAGCATTTAATACGAACTGTAGTTAGTAATTCTTTCTAGGATTAAACATTTTCTGATTATTTAATTCGGTGCTCTTTAAATTTCAAATATTACAAATCTGCTCTTGAATGGTGGAAAGTGAGGTACTAATTGCATTAGTATTGTTTTTTACTAGTAAACAGTAAAAAATATCAATTATTTAATCAGATTCAACTAATTAGTCAAATTGTGTTTTTAATATGTAATTACTGAAACAATTTAGTAACCAAGTTTGCACTCGTTCATTAGTATTGAATAATTAGAAACGAACATCAATGCAAAAATTCAAATATGAAATCTGAATAAAGAATGGCAAATCAAGGATTAAACAACAAATAATTTAGAAAAGTGAACTCTTTGAAAAATATTTGCACTAAAATATTTATGTAGGAAATGTACACGTTTTATACAAAAGATAAACATCGATGCAAGTTGATTATACCGATAAAAATCGGTTAATATTTTACAAATGTCGTCCGTAATTTTGAATTTCGAAATGGAACCTCATATTTGCAATCAGCGACCGCAAAAACATAAATTTGGAGTTATGGAGCAATTGACGATTTAGAAACTTCTATCGGTTGACTAACAAAGAAATAATATGGAAAAATAATTTCTTTGAGGGCTATTTACAAGTCGCCATTTTGAAAATTTTCAAAATGGCATTTACCATTTTCAAGCTGAAATGTTTTGAACTCGATATTTTGGTTTCAATGTACTCGCCGTTGTTGGTTCCGGGTGTAAATGACAGATTTAAGAGAAAAAATATTACAAATTCACGATTTTTCAGATAAAACCAGTAGTATCTTTTTTTAATGAGTTTTGAATCAATTCTTTCAGCAGAATCTGAAAAAACAGACTTTTGCACTTAACAAATATTTGCGTTTAAAAAGTGTTCGACCCACCCTTAAAAACCAAGTTGAACAGGTATGCACATAAAGATTGTTCCAAGTTATATCATTCTGTAGATAATCTTTCAGGGCGTGGAAAGTGACATTTATTTGGTGTATAATTTTCTATAAATGTTGTGTTTTTGTAATACTAAGATTAACATGTTTACAAGTACCAAATTTTTTTAAAAAGTTTATAGATTCTTATCTTTTTGAGTTATTGAAATTAAGTATATTAAAAGTTCGAAATTCAACATGACGAATAAAAACTGTCACATATTTTACAAAAATTTCATGGTCTTATTATGATCAACCATTGTCAGATGTGAATGATCAAATATTGCAAATCAGGTAAATTAATTACGAATGCAAAAAATCCCTGAATGAGAATAGTATTAAAAATATTTGCATTCGAATCGTCGATTGTTAATAGGTTTAGAATAAGAAAAATCGTCCGCTGCGATTCAAGAAAATTGCACTTTCAAACTAACGTCCGCCATTATGAGTACCGTTAAAAATCCTGTTTTAATCGGAACACCGTGATTACTGGAGAATAATAAGTCCCCTTCAGTTATTGTATAAGCTAGAGAGAATATACCAACATTTTGTCATATTGCGCAAAACTTCTGAAGTTGAAATCGATTGTTTCTCGTTAAACATACTTTTATTTGTGCCACTCTAATCTCATCTTTGACTTTGTAATATTCGTGGTTAAAATAATATCCTCTTTACATGTCCTAAGAAATTCTCTTCTGATATGTATCTTTTGCTAGTTACCATCATAGGTCTCTTTTTCAAAATAAAACCCTGGGATGGATTCTATGCATTTCAGAGACCTTTTCTTTTCATGATTAATATCCACTCGTTGATTAACAAGTAAAATCGTTAAACGCCATATTTATTATGATTCTGTTAGAAACATATATGCTGTAGAAAAATTTTATGTTCATTTTATTTATTTTCTCCAGTTTGAAAATAAATTTATTTATGCCGCGTCATATCAGTTTCAGTTCAGAACTCAAAATGTGTTATCACGTCTCGTGTCATGAAATGACCCGATACCGGGATAAATAATACTACGTAAAAAAATTACAACATTAAATCACTCTTAAAATACATCTACTGATCAAAATAAATATGAAATAACATTAAAGAAGTGCTTCGGTCATCATCAGAAGTGTAACAATGTGTGTCCAATTTTGTCTGGGAGCTGACTAATCCTTGAAAGACTTTCATCGGTAATTAAAATATCCCAAATGAAAAGAATCCGAAAAATAAATTATCCGAAGGTGTGAAATTCCGAAAATTAATAAACTGATAGTACACATATTAATTTATTATTACTGGAATTATTAGTTTGTGAAACAAGGTTTCTTCGAGGTTAACTTTTCCCTGCGAAAAATGTTAATTAGGATTCGCATGAGAATCACATGAGAATTTGAAACAAGTACCTTGTAAATTTCATATAAATGTCTGATAGTTCTCGCACTATGTTACGGAAACACTATTCGATAATATCTGCGATTTGTATGAAAATTGACCTGGTTGTGATGAGATTTTTATGTAATTTCCATAAAATTTCAACTCAAAACATTCGTGATTGTATGCTAATAAAACTACCTATGAAACTATTTTCTTTAGTGTAATAAAGCTTTACATATTCCGTACGATACTTGTATGACTATATAGATGTATATAATGTACATGATATTATATGTTTTTACATATTTACAACTATAAGGCACTTGTTTCAATTTCTCATGAGATTCTCATAAGAATCCTACTTAAATTTTTTTGCAGGGTTTACTTGATGATTTTTGGATAACAGATAACATTAACCACAATTACGTGTTTTAATTAATTCCAATGATAAATAAATTCGTGGACATTCAGTGCCGCACTAACAGCATAAATTTTCTTTCCGAATTTTACACCTTAGATTTAATTTTGACCCTCGGCATGGTGGTCTAAAGACAAATGATTATGGTACAAGTTTGTTATGAAACACTGTCTTCTCGAAATACCAAGGTTCGTGTATCAGAAATGCCCTGGCTTTACTTTTCATTTTTGGTTTTGTAAACAATTCAGATAAGATGAAAATGGATACAATTTGCGATTCGAATATGTATAATAATCTAAAGAACAAGTAAAACTTACCGAATTATATTGCTAACGAATGAACACGCATTTAAATGCAAAAAATTAAACCAATTTAGGTCGGTTTGGAAAATAGAGAACATTAGTTTTATATTTGTTAATATAGACGTTAGTAATAATAATAATAATAATATTTGTATGCTTTACCTTTTAATTTTATGGTTTATATTTGTATATGGAATTCCTTTGATGGCAACTTGCATATCTTCATTAACCCTTGAACCCTTTACGGCATAGTGGTGCAAAGTGTGTAGATTTATTTCAGAACATTAGCCTTGGATTGGTAATCAACGTCCCTGAAATCCCTCAAACAACAATATTTTGTCAAATGGAGTCATGTACAAAATGTCCGCAATAAATCATTCTTAAGGTAGTTAGACCCCAGGATATAATATGTTAGCGAAAATATTTTAATAACACTTCCAGGAATAAAATTTTTATTATGCATGATATTGTGACAGAGTTCGAGCGTTATTTTTCTTGAAAAAAATGGAAACTTGCAAAAATAATTTGATAACCAACTTTTCTTAGCGACTCAAATTTTCTTCTTATTTTCATTCAAAACTTTTCTAAAAATGAATGGATTTCAATGAATGACGGCTTATTTTTTCGAGAAAAAGATTCTCTACAACTTCACCGAATGAATTTCTTGAATTTCTAAAACTAGGGTCAAATATCTCGAATTATTAAAAAAAAATATATATTATTTTTGAACTTTTCTGAATAATTTTAGTGATCAGGCAAAAACATTTGAGAAATTTATTCGGTGAAGTTGTAGAGAATCTTTTTCTCGAAAAAATAAGCCGTCATTCATTGAAATCCATTCATTTTTAGAAAAGTTTTGAATGAAAATAAGAAGAAAATTTGAGTCGCTAAGAAAAGTTGGTTAACAAATTATTTTTGCAAGTTTCAATTTTTTTTCAAGAATAATAATGCTTGAACTCTGTAACAATATCATGTATAATAAAACTTCAATTCCTGGAAGTGTTATTAAATTATTTTCGCTAACATATGATATCTTGGGGTCTAGCTACCTTAAAGTGTTCCAAAAGTAGTCAAGGAGTAATATTTATAAAAAAATGTATGAATCGAAACACGATCGGTCAAAGGTAAAGTGTTTCACAGTTATGATAAAAGTAGTCCTAAAGTATTCCTTGTGAACAAATTCGTGATACACGGTATGTGCGGCCATCTTGAACAGTCCGTTGGCAAAACTGGATGTTTCGAGCGCCCACCGCATAGTGGTGCATCAAGTGCTTTCAACACAGACCCTCTGTATATTATCATAAGCAATCATTCTCATAAGTGATGAAGGTACGAGTTGTTTCATACACAAGCACCTCCTACTGCATGGCATGTTATAAGATTTCGTACCACCTGCGAAGCCGACTGTACTCTAATAATAAAAGTCAATAATGTATAGGGAAATGCGTTGTGTCAATGATTGCGTGTTTAAGTATATTTTTATATAAACGTTGGCAAGTAGTTGTATTAACTTATTACAAAATAATTATTTACAAAAAAAACATTCCAAAATAATTCTTTAGGAATTCTTAGATGATACTAATGGGTGTTCAAAAGCTAGTGCGTAAAAGAATTCTTTATGAAAATGTTATTATGGGCTTTGAAGAACGTTTTACTAAATACGTTTAAAAAGAATTCTTATGTAACTCTTTATTTAATAACTATAGCCGATATTCGTTATATTTTAAAGCATGCGCAAAGAATTCTTCTTTCATAAAAGCATTCAAGAAGTATTTATTCTGTTGTAATATTTAAAAATGTTTTTTTGCTTATTGGGTGGTATTTTTGTTTAACTTTGTAAAATTTATATATAAATAATCTTTTTTGCCATTAGATAGGAATAGCACACTTGAAAATAATAGAAAAGGCACCTTTCAGAAATTAAAAAAAAAAAGTAGTTTTACTCAAAAAATTGAGCGAACATTGGCGCATCTGATTTCCTCGTTGTTTGGTAAAAAAAGGGTTAATGAAGATTTGCAAATGTTTTTATTCGTGAGTTTGAATTTTTTAAAAATTATGGTGCTTTTATAATCTCTGGCAATGAATTTCAAGTTTCATTGGTATGGGTTTATTACCAAATATCATGGTTAACGAATAAGACGTCCAAGAATGCGAGTTTATTTCTACAACTATAAATAATTATATATTGAAAAATATTACATTTGAATTTTAAATATCCTTATATCTAAAAATAAAAATAAAATAGAACTGAACATTAAATACGAAAGAAAATACGAAAAGGACAAGCATATGGAATCCACTTTAGCGACTGAAAAGGTTAATATTGTAGATATTTGTCCTAGATGTCTTGAAAGATTTTATGTTTTCAAATAGTATGAAAAATGCATTTGTTTATTTTGTGACGATCTAGCACCTCAAGTAAAACAGGTTACTTATTAATGAAAACACCTGTAATAACAGAAATCATCATCGAAGACAATTCAAAAGACAATTTGATAATTTATATACAAAAGTAATGATTGCAGTTGCTAAATTATAAACTTTTCTGGACGAGAACAATACAGAATACAAAAACTCATGATGCCCGAATGTACTGCGGAATGAATGCGACTTTAGAAAATGTCAACAATGTCCAGGATTTATAAAAGTATATAATCAAATGGAAAATATTTTTGATAAAAACAATATTAACAGGTTTGTATTCAATGAATGGAAGGGTCTGAATAATCTATGGCATTTTGTGAATTCTCTACTTAGAGAAAAAGTTTGATTTGAGGCAGTTACAGTTCCATTTCAGATTTAAAGTTTTCAGAGCATATTCTACAGATAATAAACTATTTTTTTAACCCTGAAATGCCATGTGGGGTCTGGAAGATCCCAGACCCTTTTCAATGACAAATTTTCAAATGTTCCAGCCAATGGAACTCATAGTTCTCTCTGATTATAGTTGTGGGTTTGAACTACCTGTCTCCACACTTGTCAGTAGTTAGTTCTGTCGCAGCAACTATTTCGAGAGCTTTAAAATAAAAGTGGGGTCCGCAACCCCCGCGTGTCATCAACGCGCTTTTTTGTGTAAATTGGAGTAGTATTTTTTATTAATTTTTAATAGTGTTTTACCAATTTTGAAGGTAAATATAATCATGTACGATGCTAATAATTTTGTTTCTTGTTATTGCGTTTGTTTATAACCTTTTAAGATGGCCTATCCAAAGATCGCATTTGACGTGCACCGCGCGTATCTATGCACACATTGCGCAGGTGCAGAGTGACTTAATTTTTGTAAATTTTTTTTCTTTATATTATATTTTATATTAACTGTAAACATTTTCTGTAATTAAAGCGATTTTTCAATAAAATGTAATAAGAATATGTACAGGTACAACGTTATTTATGATGTATTTTTTTCTCAGAATAAATCACACTTAACATTGTAAAATAAATACATTTTTTTATACAATTCAATATAATTTTAATTTTTTCTTATAGTGATATATGTCAAAAGTACTATACTCAATTTTTAAGTAAAAATACTATAAATTAAAAATGTGGTATTAATTTGTTGATGCAAACCCATATTTTCACTTTTTTCGCATACTTTATTTTGTATACAATATTGAAATTGAATTTTTAACAATGTAAGCGTTGTATACAGTTTCGAAATCTTTGATCATCTTTGAAAAAAATCTACATAAATAAATATCAAAAAATAAAAAAGTTAACAGACATTTAACTTTTAAGGGTTAAAACAAACATTTTGGGCCAAACATTTCGAATTGCCCGTATATCCCCCCTATAAAGGGGTTGTGAACGCAGGTTTAACCGAGATTTTTTCATAAAATTTATTTCCGGTTTTTCTCCACCATTTTTCTACCTATTTTACTGAAATTTTGGCTGCGATTCTATGAAATGTTTAGTTTTGTAGTTATAGTGTCGGAATTTCGAAAAAAGCTAAAAATTATTACATTTTACGGTTCTGCTGTTTGTCGTTTCTCAAAAACTCTCTCACTTCAAAATTTCTTCGTCGAAATACGAGTTTCAGGCAGTAATCGCGAAAAACCGCTTTGTAACTGCAATTCTACTTAAATTGCAAACATTCCAAACTCTGCACAATCTTTCTTCGGGTATTAAGGTGGCTAGACCCCAAAATATCATATGTTAGCGAAAATAATTTAATAACACTTCCAGGAATTAAAGTTTTATTATACATGATATTGTTACAGAGTTCAAGCATTATTATTCTTGAAAAAAAATTGAAACTTGCAAAAATAATTTTTTAGCCAACTTTTCTTAGCGACTAAAATTTTCTTCTTATTTTCATTCAAAACTTTTCTAAAAATGAATGGATTTCAATGAATGACGGCTTATTTTTTCGAGAAAAAGATTCTCTACAACTTCACCGAATAAATTTCTCAAATTTGTTTGCCTGATCACTAAAATTATTCAGTAAAGTTCAAAAATAATATATATTTTTTTTAAATAATTCGAGATATTTGACCCTAGTTTTAGAAATGCAAGAAATTCATTCGGTGAAGCTGTAGAGAATCTTTTTCTTGAAAAAATAAGCCGTCATTCATTGAAATCCATTCATTTTTAGAAAAGTTTTGAATGAAAATAAGAAGAAAATTTGAGTCGCTAAGAAAAGTTGGTTATCAAATTATTTTTGCAAGTTTCAATTTTTTATCAAGAAAAATAACGCTCGAACTCTGTCACAATATCATGCATAATAAAAATTTTATTCCTGGAAGTGTTATTAAAATATTTTCGCTAACATATTATATCCTGGGGTCTAACTACCTTAAATTACAAACATTCCAAACTCTGCACAATCTTTGTTCGGGTATTAATGGCAGCAAACTATTGGAAATAAATTAGGCCGTATTTCTTGCTGTAGTGTTTTGTTTTCGGTTCTGTTACGTGCTGTTCCAACGTCACGTCAGTTCCGACATGCTGAAAAATGGCTGCTGAAATAGAGGTGGTCGAAAATCCGACGGTCAAAAAGCCAACAGATAAAAAAATAGACACATCATCAAACGGACAGTTACTGTTTGATGTGGCACCTATCGGCGTTTTGATTTGTCAAATTTATTTAATTCTGCACAAGTATATGACATTTATAAACGTTAAATGCAAGAAAATGTTTCTCATAAAGTTACAAACCGTCCGCTCGGTTAGTAACGACAGAATCTAGGAAAATGAGACCATGATTTTTCAATCGGCTTTGGAACTCACTTAAGCCGTATAGATAACAAAATAAAAACGTAGAAATAACTTACATCATCGTCGTCTCTCCACATTTATTAAAAATTCTTCCTTGGCGGTATTTCAAAATAATAATCACAAAATAACAAAAACTTGTATCACAATGCCGACGACGGAAATGACGATCGATACAACGCTTGTCGAAATTGAAGAATCAGGTTGAAGAAATCCAGAGCACAATTGTATTGAGTATATAAATATATTACACTTTCAGTTGCAGTACATTTCGTCGCAAAGTAAATATGTACGTGAAAATGTGTTTCGCCGATGTACGAGGTAAATAAGAAGTTTCACCGCGCGAATCGACTTTCACAATTCTGCTCGATCGTGTGCGCAGAAATTTGTTGCCATCGATTTTCCATTTCCATCTTTACAATTGAATTTTTCGGTCTACATAAGTAACAAAAGAATGAATCTAGTTGAATATTTCCCAAGACTTTTAATCATGTGCGTGACTTCAATTGGAAAGTCGACAACAATTTTCTTTACAATTTTCCGAAACTCGAAACATTTTCGATCGATCGAATTATCGCCATTTCGAGTTTACACTTGAAGATTTTTCACCGTATTATTAAGATCGTACACGTAAATACTCACTCTGGCAGACGCTGGTGTCGATTCGCTACTTAGTCGGATTTTGCGGATTACAAACCGATATGTATATATATATATTATATATTATATAATTATACCGTACGTTCAAACAAAGAACTTTTATCCTTTATATCTATGCGACTTTTATACCATTAACATGGAAACGCGTGTATCGACGTACATATAAAGTGACATGTTTAACATGCAATTAATCTGAAGCTCGCACAAACAGTAGTTGCTGCGCTTTTCACTTCCCATTGTGTACACAGCCCTTCTTTCAATTACTTATTTACCATTGTCATTTTTTTTTTATATTATTTTTATATTTTATGTCGTTTAAAGCGTCTGCTCTTACGCACGCTTACCTTCAGTCGGATAGCGATGCTCCGAGAGACGCGCAGGAGTAAAGCGACCAAGTACTTGCCAGCTAGAGATTCAGCGTAAAAGTAAGCAACATTGTTAAAAAAACGTATTCATAAATGTCAAAACGTAATTACAGTTATAAATTGAACGATAACAAGCTCTCAACCTCTCGTTTCGCAATCAAACAGTTAACGGGGAGGAAGGAAGGGGAGAAAAACTCAATATTTGAACCGCCAGACGTAAAGTCGCTCGTGACCTGCATCGATTATCAAAATGTCTCGCAAACCTTTATTATCGGCGGAAATGCTCGTGGAAAAATCGTAAGCAATGTCTGCCTAACCTCTAAAGCAATTTTCCGAACCAAGAAGATACCTCCCGTCAATTAAATTTATTCAAACGTACAAGCAACGAGATTTGACAATTTCTTAAACAGAAATCCAAATCATTTCGATTTCTAACACAATTAATTCGAACTGGAATTCGTGGCTTTAGTAATTTAAATGCACGACAAACATAGTCGCTTCTATCACATATTTTGAATGAGGCATAAACTAAAACCAACCTAAAAATTACGAGACATAACCTCGCCACAGGAATGTGGCACCACTGATAACCAAAACGAGAAATAAAATCGGAGTTACCTCCGACACACGTAACCTCAAAATTGCTTGAACTTGTATTTACCAGATTTTCAGACATTTTTAAATATTAAAAGGGTTCTAAAAAAGGGATATTTTTTTATAATTACTTAAAATTCAGCTAATATAGCTTAGAAATATTTAATACTGGAAGAGATATCGCCTTGGGATTGAATTTCAAACGTTTATTAACAGTTGTATTTTTAAATTATACCAACAGATTAAAACAATACAAATAAATCATTAGTTTTAAAAACTAAAAGATGAAACTACAATTTCATTTGTAACGAACAATTTTTTACATAATTTTCCTGGATTGTAACAACGCTAATGAAGGCAGACATTGTTTACGATCCTAAAAGTAATTATTTCACAGATTAGCTGCGGAACAAAGATAAAGTTTTGTCTTAAGAAGTTAAGTGATGTCATTGCACCGGTGTTTTTGTACTCTTTCAAAACCATCCGCTCGTCTTTAATAGCGAGGTGCAAAAAATAACATTACACCTTGCGACCAATGATTCGTCGATTCCAGCACCGACTGTTCCAATAAAACTGGAATCCTTCATACTCCGGCAGAAACTGAACGGCCAAATTAAAAAGTAAAAAACACGAAAAAAAAAAACTCGCAAAACAAAAATTGGGAACTCAAGTCGAGGCAACGAGTCGCGCGATCGGACGACGCGCAAAAGTCGCGGGGCCGAAGGGATTGGGGGGGCTGGTGGAAAAAAAAAACAAATACATAACCTAGAAAATGACCTGGCCGAGCCCGGAAGCGATACGTCGAGAGCGGTAGCTAATGTGACGTGTTCGTTTTCTCCAGCTTTTTTAATATGATCCGTGGAAAAATCCGTAAAATCCGCGTTTCACATCGGGTAAATCGCGTAACAGTCTTTGAATTCGAATTCGACGCCGTGAACGGCGTCAGCATTCTTCGGACTAAAAAACCTCCTCGTCTCGTTATATATATCTTTTTTTTTTTTGGTTTTTTTTTCGACTTTTTTTAAAATGTATATTAGAAACGTATCAATTTTTAAGCACGTTCGTAGAAGAGTTATCGTCCAGTGACAGTAAGATGTCGTACGCATCGGATTTTGAGGTTATATTCGCACGTCTCAACAGCGTTAAAAATGTCCATACCAGATTTACCTTACCTCGAATTCGTTTACGAACACCCTCTCAACATTTATATGAATCTACCTATAATATGTATTTTATCTTGTAAATAACCTTCGTCCGGGTTATCGACCAACATTCGTCCCCAAATATCGTCGCGATATATTGTTTCTTTTTTTTTTTTTTTTTTTTTCCTACCTGCGCGGATATATAAATAAATATACTACACTCTGTCATGTTTATAAAACACTGACGTTAATTTCTGTTAAATTTTAACAAATCGCCCACCACTCGCGTACTCTTGTTTTTGTAAAACAATTTCAGACTATATAAACTATTTTGTGACTACGGGGACTCCCGGTGAACGGGTTTCCGAAACGGAAGTCCGAAACCGGCCGCGACGATGCTTGAACCCCGAAATGTCGCAACTGTCTCGTACGTCTCTACAAGTGCGTCCCGCCGGGTTGCGGTAATAAAGTAATTGTTAAAAAAAAAAAAAATGAAAAGAAATTTGTTAATTACCGGAATATATATTTATATATAAGATTCTTGTCGGCAAGTCGACGGGAACTTTGAAATGTATGAACGCTTTCGTAATGTGCATATGTAGATACGATTGTAAATATATATACGCATTGAGAAAAATGAACGTTAAAAACGAACTTGAGCGCTTCAAAGTCTCGTCGACTGACAATGCGCTGCGCCATTCCATGAATTTGGTTTTCGAGGATAAGTTTCTTGGGTCTTCATCATTTCTTGCCACTCTCTTCCTGACTCAAGCATCGCTTTTCGTGTTCTTGCAGTTCATACTCCCATCGTAGTTCAAACTCTCTCATGTCATTGGCGATGTCTGCTTCGTACATCTCGTCCTGCGTAAGTTTTTTTTATTAATCTCAAATTAATCATTCTTATAAATATATTATTGCATCAATTTACATACGATCTAGACGGAAACCTCCAAATACGAGTAATCAGAGTGAGAGCTGAGCTCGGTGACATTTGACAGTTAACAGTTAGGCTGTTATGTTATATAAATGTATTAATAAACAATTATAACAAAAACCACAAAAGTGTAGTTATTTTAGTGATATTTTTAAGATTCTAGTCACATGTTCTTGTCCAAAGACTGTTCCAGTCATCGATGCAGTATTCTTAAACGTATTTAATTTGTATGATTACAAAAAAAAACTTTACAAAGAATTTTATTACGCATCGGTCAAGTAAATATGATTCTAATATATTTGAGTGTTTGTATGCTAGTTTCACTAATCGTAACTGTATTCTTATACATTTTTCATTTGTTTGTATAAAAAAAAAGGCGGTAGACGATTCTCTACATAGAAACGTTGTATACTGTTTTCGATCATTGTTTGTAGTTAGACACTAAAATGTTTTGATTTTAAAAAATGCATCTTGTAGAGCATTGAATTACCTTTAAAACAAAAAAAAAATGTTTTATTTCGACCAAAATTGAGCGAGATAATCGAGGTTGAATTTGAAGAAAATAAGTCCCCTGTATTGTGCAGTTTATACGTTAATCAGGGGACTTCTATTTATTTACAATCTTTCAGGTCGATGTTTTTATTGTAAACAGATCCAGAGCCAGAATTTCAACTATACTGCCATAAAGGGTAGATATTAAACCTTTTTTCAGAATTTTTTCAGAATTTTAAAAAGGGTCCTTCGTTCGAAAAATGTAAATTAAAAACTCTAAAACGATATTACAACATCATCCTGTAACAACACCCTACTGGAAGTAAACGGATTCAAACCCTATCGGTATTAATACTCCGGCTATCCGTTTATATACGTTTGATAACGTTTTAATACATTTTTAACCTCTTGTATCCGAAGGCTATCCGTGACTAATCCGTCCGCACTCGAGTCCGTTCCAATACTTTCCTATTCGCGCATATCCGCGATTCGCAAATTACATTTCTAATCCGTCGCGATCCGCGGGTTTCTATTCGTCTACCAATCCGCATATATCGTCTTTTATCCGTCCCGATCCGTTTTCGAGTCTATACGTTTCGATCCGCCGGTTTTAATGCGCGTTTAGAGCGCGAATAGAAGCGGATTTAATTTTCGTATACGCTGGCGGATATATGCGGATAAATATTGACTCAGTTTTTAAGGATTGAGACGGATGAAAGTATTTATGCAAATAGAAACGGATAAAAACAGGTGCACACTCGGTGCCATATCACGGATAGATACGGATAGACACGGATTCGACAGGCTCATATTAGAACGGATTGAGGCGGATCAATTTTCCATTCCACGGATCCAGAACGTATTCAGTTTTGACGGACAACGACCGATTGAAAAGAATGTAAAGTGGGCATTCAAACGGATACAAATTTTCTATCCGTTTGAATCCGTTTACTTCCAGTAGGGCACATGAAAGCGGATATTTTCACGAGAAAGAGCATAAAAAAAAACTACGAAAAACATGTATTGCATTAATTTTAAAAACTTTAGGAAAATTGTTATTAGTGATCGTGAAGAAGGCATTACAATTGTATACATGGGTGATTCTCCTGAAAAGTACACGTTCTCATAATTTTTTAACGAACAAATTTTTTATCGAATTATTTTTTTTTTTTGAAATATGTTGTGGGTACGTTCTGAAGTGAGAATCCAATATTGCGCAAAATTCATGATTGTTATTATCAATGCTATAGCCATTCTTAAATTTTAATTATTGATTATACGTTAAATTATGAATATTATTATATTGCATGCTAAATATTAGTCAATATACATATAAAAATCACAAATTATATTATTCGACGATTATAAATTGTTAAATATTTCAAATTCAAGTTGGCGGATCCAATATGGGGGGCCGAATTCTTAAAAAGTTACTTGATCAAGCTAAAACTTAGAATTTAGGGGTTTTCGGGGTCGCTGATCATGAATCCCTCGACAGATACGCTAAATTCAAGATGGCCGATCCAATATGGCGGACCGACTTCTAAAATTAAAGTGTTTAAAATTTACAATTAATAATTACTTATTCAGAACGGTACAAAAAAAAAACAATATTTACAAAGAGCACTTAATACATTCTTACAATACAATATTATTATTTTCTGGTGTTCCTTTTCGGTTGTTTCCTAGAAGTTTTTCTGATCTGACGAAAGTTTTCTAATCGCAATTTTCTTAGTTTTCTTTTCAAACTCGTTATTCGCAAATTTTATTTCTCCCAAATGATAATGTACGCAATTTTGTTTCATTCAACAATCGTACTTTCAAATTTAAAAATCTGACATGACATTTGGATTCAGGAACCCCAAAAACTATCTAGTAATAAGTTTCAAGCGAATATGATCACCGTTTACAATTTTTGGTCCGCATATTGGATCCGCCATTTCGAAATTTAAAAATCTAACGTCACATTTAGATTCAGCTACCCCAAAAAACCCCGAGTAATAAGTTTCGAACGAATATGATTAACTTTTGTAATTGAAATAAATGTTTTATCGAAAGGCTTCGGAGATCACAAATCGACATATTATTGAATGTTATTAAATAACGGAATGATGTAAACAAATATCCTTATAATATCTTTTTTGGACCAATGCATACTTAAGTTTTATGGCAGTAGCATTTATTTTTAGCACGTTGATTTTCTTTTATTCCAAAAAATGAGAGGCTTCGGAGATCACCCAGAATTGTTACTCGCAAAGAAACAGAAACATTAAGCAATGATATAAAATAGAAAAACAACATTTAGACGTCATTCACCTTATACATTATAAAAAGTATAGTTGAAAGTACTTTTTAAAGTATACTTTAAAGTACTTTATTTATATTTTTATGTTATTTTACTGCAAAGAAATACATTAAATAGCTGTTTTTGTTAAAATTTGACAATAAGTTTCCAACGCTCGTTTCAAAATAAAAAACAAATGTTAATTTAGTCTATGTATGCATGAAAAATTAGTCAATATATTCTAGTTTAAGAATCAATGTATAGGAAGAAATTGCAACAACATAATATTTTTGATAGTATTTCATTTCGACACAGTCGAATAACATTGGCGACACATTTCAGTATACTTTTCAGGAGGATCACCCACATATGAAATTTACAATTTTATTGTGATTTTCATGTCTAAAAATATGGTGATATTCCCACGTTAAACTTTGTAAATTTCCTATGAGAGGTTAGGAATTTCAGAACGAGTTGTAAATTCCCTACACTGAAAGTCGTAAAATTACACGTGGGTCAAAATCGAGCCTGCATTGTAAATTGACAATATGAGGGGAAAAAGATTGGTGTAGTAAAATTGATTTTTACATTAAAATTCCAGATATTTTGGTTTTATTTTGCTTTTAAATGTAAAACAGTGGAATATATTATAAATTCATTATAAGATGTATTTTAGAGCTTTTTAGAGCTTTTTAGAGCTATAATCTTTTGTCGAACGAAAAGATGAAATCTAAAATCTTTTGTTGATAGTAAAACTCTAATTGAAAGCAAGTTTTAGAGTTATTTTAAATAAAATAATCAGATCCATGAAGAAACGACTAATTTTGGATAATATAACTGAATGTCTTACCTCTTCTGCTTTGAAGTCCCTATTTAAATTATGGTTGCTCATCAAGTTCGTGGGTGGTTGGATCCAAGAAACACCACCGTAAGGACTCCAGTTCCGAACATCTTTCTCTTTCTCTCGTATACCAGCTTCGATCATTTGCAGTTCTTGAGCAAGTCGTTCACCTTCGTTGAAGGCAGCACCTTGTGTGGCGATCTAATTAAAACATGTCATTTGACATTAATTATGCTGAATTAAAAATTCCATAATTAGAGAAATAATAAAGAATAGATGATACCTTCAAATCATTAATTTTCTTTTCCAAATGTTTCAGTTGTTGTTTAACTTTTTGCGACTCCAACATTAAGCTGAAAAATTGTTTTAAATTACTCGGTTTCTTTTTACTAAAGGTAAATTCACATTAAAAAAGTAACACTTACTCTTTTGATAATTCCAGACGAGAAATTTGTGAATTGGTTTCCGTTAAGTTGCGGCTCAGTGTAATGTAACCATCGTTTAAGCTCGAATTACCAAGTTGTTGAACATCTCCATTTCCGCTGACAGGTGTATAAGCTGTATACAAAAAATTAAGTTATATTGTAAATAAATACTTCTAATATTTTGCTTAAAACAGTCAATTAAGATGAATAAGGATAAAAGTAACTTTACGTTGATTATAAAATCGCGAAGCTGCAGGACTGGTTGGGGGTCCAGTCCGTAACGACGAAATTGGAGACGAATAGCCTTCCGTGAACGTTGTTGGTCTGAAAAAATCATACTTTTATAGCAACTGGAATATCACTACACGAATCAAAAGTGGTGATAAAATACCTAAGTAACGATTTCGACAGTCTGGATATTGGTCCATATTTGCTTGCAGGTGAAGTATCAAACGGAACGAATTCATCGTCGATTAACATTGAATCATTGCAGAGAAAATTGTTTGTAAAATTGATATTGGCAGTTTGAGGTGCTTGTGCAGCTGGTACGTTTGCCCAAATTGACAAATTTGGCGACTGCGGTTCACTCTGCATGTCGCAGTAATTCTGTAATTGTAAATTGAAAAAATTACAATGCGAATTTGTTTACATATAGTCTTTCTTTTCTTGTTTATATAAGTTGCATAAACAATTGCATACAACTACAAAACATATGGGGAAATCCACAGAACCGGTCGGTTTGGACTTATCAGGTTACAAATTTTCAAATGTTATCCCTGGTAATAATGGAAGAGTACAGTAAGAGTGAAATTAAAGGTACACTTTAAAAATACTTTTAATATCCTTATAAATATTTTTAAAAGATCTATAAGGTTTCATAATAAAGACATTTTTTACTATACATAGCATGCATTTATTCCTCCTATTTTTTAGGGAGTTATACTAATAATAATAATAATAATAATAATCATAATCAATATTAATTTATACAAAAATTATAGTTATAATTATCATCATTTATAAGCATGTACCGGGTGAGTTATAGGGAATGGAACATAGAGACACCCATTCTCCAGGTTCACAAGAGACATTTTTAGGTTAAAAATGGATTATTCCCATATATTCCTGTATATATTACTCACTCAGTATAATTATTACACGCCCGTATAATAGTCCTTTTTTATACAAGGGCGTAAAAGTTTTTGCAACGAATGTGCAGCTCGAGCCGAAGGCTAGACGTTTGCACCGACGTTTGACGAATGCACAGACATTTTACAGAAATAATATAATATAAATCTTTTCTGAAATCAACTAACACCTAACTTCATGTAGTATTCGTTGATAAATTCAGGTACGATTCATCGATAAAATGGCATATCATACACATACACTTCCCAGTAAAAATTATGAATTATGTACAAATTATATATGCATGCATAATTGCATGGAAATTTGATATAATTTATATATAATTATATATATACTGCGTATAATTTCTATTCAATTTGATAAAATTAGTACATAACTTTATATAATTCTTTTTTATCCGGATTGTCTCTGACAAATAGTTTACGAGTTCGCTACAATTGTATGATACAAATGTGCATTCATAAAGAATACTTTAGTATTCATGAATAGTTTTATTAATATCTTAAACCAAACTTTAGGGTAACATTCCGTGCGACATAAATTTATCCATAAAAAATTATATGCATTCATTTCATAAAGAATACTTTATGAATACTCTTATTACAGCTTTAACACACTGTACTAATGGCTGGTTCAGCTCTGTAATTCATACATTTATTCATAAAGATTACTTTTTGAATACTTTTTGAATATTGTAAATATTGATTTAAGCGGAAATTAAAGATTCTTAATGAATTCTTTTTTTTGAAAGTGTGCTTATCGGGTAGACTATTATTGGAAATTTCTTTAAGAGCAATTATCTTCTTGCGTGATTCGTTTTATTCTAATGCCGTAAGAGTTAAAGATCAGAAACGAAAATTAATTTAGGCAATCTTGGGAAAAGCTGCATGTTTGAAAGAATGAAAAACAGTAACCATTTTCGATGTATTTTTTCCTCTGGAATACAATAATATAATATGATCTTGAAAAACCAGTCTTTTTCCCATTTATCTCGAAAATTATAAATAGACCATTTACGTTCATTCAGTAATAGATTTCTTCTTGCAAATTTGTTGTAATTTTATTTTCATTATTATAGAATTCAACAGGCTTGATTTCAAAAAATTAATTTAGAGTATTATTTTTTGCATAAAGCTTTTATTCTAACATATGTTCAAATAACGAAGAAGTGGCTAAATCGATTATCCGAGTCAGTAAGGTGTAATGAAGAACAGCAGATTTTGGTCCGTTCATATAGTCGACGTTTCGACAGCGTCGCTGTCATTATCAAGACTAAAAAAAATATAAGTAATATTTTCTCATGTGCACTAATTTTCAACTTATTTCAATTATGCAAAAATAGGTATTGTGTCTTATGTTTTTAATTTTTTTTACGAAATTTGTATACTGTGTTTTGTACATGCTGTATATTTTTTATTTATTTTTTATTTTATAATTTATTGTAATCTCTAAAATGTAATAAAACAACTTTTTTAAGTCTTGATAATGACAGCGACGCTGTCGAAACGTCGACTATATGAACGGACCAAAATCTGCTGTTCTTCATTACACCTTACAGACTCGGATAATCGATTTAGCCACTTATTCGTAATTTGAAATTTTACCGAGTGTTAGATTCCTTGAATTATATTTATGTTCAAATAATTTTCTTTGTTGTCGATCGTAATGACGATGCGACAGATTTTACTTGTCTAAAACTCATATTTAATCGATTTTGCATTTTAGCAATGTCATCAGTGGGAATTGGGGTTACATCCTTTTTTTGTGGCTTAAATATTAATTTCAAAGGTTTACCTCTTCATTGTGAAACAAAAATTTGTGTATTCCAAGTGATAATTTTTTTTATTCACAGCGTTAATCTTGTCTTTCAACGATTTCACAATTAATTCAACTTTTTGCTTTTGAGCTAATATATTACACTGGTCAATACAAAAATGTTACAGAAATAAAAATAGCTAATCTTTGTTAATTTTGGATCGCTGAATCCGAATCCGATAGTGAACATTTTTTATTAGCTCTTGTTTCCGTGTAATATGGGGATAAAGTTGCAAAAAACGTAATTTTTTCTATTGTTTGAGGAAGTATATCTTTCTACTCCCCTAAATTTGACCTTAGCGGTTTGCGGTTGCATTTCTCTTTTCTGCCGAAAAAATACTATAGAACACGATTCAGAAAACATATAGAGCACCATACAAATTATATTTATTGAAAAAAAGTAGCTAAATACCTAAATATTAGCGTTATAGAAATGTTGAGGGCATACAATTTTATTCAAAACTTCCGTTAAAACTTAAAAAGGTAAGAAATATTGCGAATCTAGTGTAAAAAGACCTCGTCCTAAATTTAACTTTGTATGGTGCAAAAACTGGTACGTATTTAACTTGATTCGAGCGTTGCCGAATTTCTCATAACAGATTTACTAACTGTTTTATAATAGTGACAATTATTGTTAAAAATGATTTTATGTAGTTACGTCTAATTTGCCTTCCAATAGCATATCGATTGTTTTCATTAGGGCATAACTACTGATTAAAGTGGGCTATCTGCAAATCGTAAAGGCGTATCTGCATTTTCTTTAGTCTTATCTGCTTTTTAAAAATTATTAATGCATATTTTTAGAAATTTATAGCGTGAATATAATTTTACGCCATAATTAACCTTAAAAAAATGTTAGCAGTACGATTTTGGGTATAAAATTAGTCAAAAAAAGCATAAAATAATTTGGTTAAATTTTTCAAAATGACAGATTTGCAGATTCGCCATCCGAACAATGTGTAACAATCTACACATCTGCAAAAAAAAGTTTTTCTATAAAAGTGTGGAAAAATACTATTTACAACTATTTTATTACATATTATTTAGCATAAAATTTGAAATAAATTACACAGGCCAACAAAATGAGGCCGACCTCCAAAACAAAAAAATCTTAATATATTTTTCCGAAGGTTTTCAATGCGCTGAATCCAAATCTGCCTAATGAATTGTTCTATCACGTCAAGATTTTGAGATATCCTAACCTAAAAGGGCAAAAAACACCGTTTTTCCCCATTTTCAGTAAGTTTTTATGGTGGGAAAAATTGTTTCTTCACAATTTGGCAAAAAAACCATATTAAAGTGTTAGTCATCAGCTTTAAAATACTTTTTTAGTTATTGTATGATTTATACGATTTACGATTATTAGTACGTTTTTTTTTTTCATCGAGTTATGGAAGTTTTTGTCAAGGCACAATTATGATTTTCATACATTTAGTAAATATATAATTGTATAAAAATAACGAACAAAATGAAACCGAATTTCTTGTCCAGTAGTGTTCTATAACGTCTAGATTTTGAAACATCTAATCCTAAAAGTGCAAAAACATAGTTTTCGCTTATTGTCAGCAAGTTTTTGTGACGGCAAATAAATTTTTGTTCGCGATTTGGCAAAAACAAGGTTAAATTGCATTCATGCGAAACCTGAATACTCTTTTCTGAAGGTTTTCGATGTACTGAGTCTAAATACGGTCACAGAATTGTTCTATCACGTGAAGATTTTGAGTTATCCAAACTTAAAAGTGCAAAAAACGAAAATTATTAAGTGCTTTCACAAAAACTTCTGTAACTCAATGAACAAAAATCGTATCGGAATGACTAAAAACGCATTTTAAAACTGATACTAGCACTTTAACATGTTTTTTTGCCAAATTTCGAACAAACATTTTTTTTCTGCCACTAAAACTTATTGAAATTTGGCAAAATCGGAGTGTTTTGAACTTTTAGGTTAGGATATTTCAAAATCTGGACGTGATAGAACAATTCTGCGGCCAGATTTGTATTCAGGGCATCGAAAACTTTAGGAAAAGTATACTCCGATTTCTGGGTCTAAATTTTGTTGGCCCGTGTCATTAATAAAAGATACATAACCTATAGGCAATTATTAAAGTACGAGCTTGTAACGATTTTTTCTTTTTTGGTTGACGGAGCATAGACAATTTTATTGCTTGCGTAATTAATTTTATATAAATAATTATTATTGTATATGGATCGGTGTTTCGTCCCGTGAGCAGACCCTGCCCAATACACGAAACTAATCGCAAATAAATATAATAAAATAAAGGATACTACTCACTCATCCATACCGCGAAGCGCAAAACCGGAACCACCACCGATCCTTACTGATCTTCTTTGCGACACAAACTAACTGATATTGATCAACCATGCAGGTTTGTAAACAAGCATAATAAATATAAACAAAACAATTGAAAGATTCCTTCCCTATCTCTTACATTTCTTTATTTATTCAAACATTCTTATCAGTATAGCAAAATTATATGAACATTAAATGTTACTTGAACCTTACAAAATCTGACCTATACTTAGTCTGGCAAAAACTGCCTTGGTTCAATGTAGTTTCTGTATCATAACCTTTACTTGAGGAACTTTTGCAGAAATTGCCAGACACCTATGGAATTTTTTTTTCGTACACTTGACACATTTCTTTTTAATTATTGAGTTATTAGTTTTACCACTAGACGAAGAAGCAGTTCTTTTATATAAATTTCTCAACGTTTTAGCAAAAAATTGTGAAGGCATATTTTCGTTTCTCACAAGTTCACATAAAGAAGACTGGCATACACTATTGTTTTGTGATCTTGTTTGCACAGATGGTCCTGTGAATACTGAATAATCTGGTATTGAACTTTTTTTGTAAGTAATTTATTAGTAACTTTAATTTATAATAGTGTCCTTACTTTTGTCAGTACTTTTAATTCTTATCAATCTTTTCTGTTTGCTGAAGCACAAAATACATACATGCTCAAGATGTTCCCTATGACTTGTAAAATGATTTAATTTCAGCACTATGAACATTTTCTTTACTTCTAATTAATCCAACACCTCAAACACATTACTAATTACACAACGAATAGAAAAATGTTCTCAAGGTTTCATGCAAAACATGAAATCGACCAGTTCTGTGGATTTGCCCATATTTATAAATTTTCAATACTTACCATTTTATTTTGCGAAGGAGACTGTATGCTAACCATGTTTTCCAATTGAATGATAATTTCCATCTTTCGTTGGAGCAACACCGCAAGAGTTTTAGCTGCAGATCGCTGCTTTTTACTGTTATTATTCGGAAGACCATTAGATATTGTCGGATTGATTTGTGAAGGGGACCAAATATGAACATTCCCTGCCGCATAATCCATCGGTGAACCAGGTACGATATACGGTGAGCAATGAACGTCTTTTTGTGGCGATGGTAAAACGTAATTTGTCGGAGAACCGATAAAATTACTTTCGTTCTTTATAAGTGGATGCTGTGCCATATTTGCTTTGCCCATTTGATTGAAGTCTAAAAATCATTTCATTATATTAATTACATTAAACAAACTGTGTGTTAATATAGTACTTACTTTCTCTGTTGGAATTTTCTTGATTTTTTGTGGGATGATAAGCCATGTCTTTACACTGTTTGAAGTTTTTGTTTCCAGGAATAATGAGGGTTTTCTCAGCTTTTGATTCTGGGCTGTTATTTAAAGGCAAGTTCGACTTTCCCATCTTTCGATTCTTCGATCTGTACTTGTCCAGTTCTACGTCGCTGTGAGCAAAAGTGCAATTCGTGGCACGAGGACATAATCCTCTTATCGCGAGATCCCGACACATGCTCACTTTATATTTGCTGGGTTGACCAACGTTGTGAGCATTGTCTTGCATTTTTCTGTTGCCGTGTTGTTGAATGAATTCCACCAGTGCTGCGACCACTGTTCGAACAGCTTCCAATGCCGCTCGACATTCTGCCCACGATGGAGGTTCGGCTTCTAGAAAATAATGGATATAAAACAATTTGTTCCTTAGAATGTGTTTTATTAATAAGTACCTAGACTAGGCTCGGTAGCTGCAAGCAGCTCCAACTGAGGTCTTAAGCTTCTCAGCTGACCAGGGTCGGGTGTTCTTTGAAGAGCGATAACAAGTTCTTGTACACTTTGAGCAAAAGATTGAGGCGTTTGCAATTTGTCGGAGATGCTTTGCATATGAGATTTGTGACTGGTGTCTCCATATAAAAATGTCGACCACTGATCAGGAGCAATTCGTAAGCCAGCCTCGGTGGCAAGTTGTACGATTTGTGCATCGTGTTCTCGACGTAATGCTTCGTATGTTCTAAACTCTTCTTTCAGCTGCATTAAAGATGAATTTCCTTCCCGTTTTGATACCTGATTTATTATTCAAGCATTAACATGAACTTAAATACTTAAGCATAATTTATATTATTTGATTCTTATATACCTTGAAACAACTAGCTCTGTATAATAATTGAACTACATGGCCAATGCTGGTCTTTGATGCTTGTGGAAAATGTGGCTCGAGTCGTTGCACTACGAACATCACCAAGACTTTTCGACATAATGCTGAACCATCCTCCAGAGCCAATAACACAAGTTTCAAAACTTCTTCTTGCATTCCTAATTATTAGAATCAAATAAATTATAATTCTAAATATGAAAGTACCTAAAATTTGAAAAACACTTTATTATATCGTAGACTTACCTGGCCCGAGAAACTGGCAACCTCGTGCACGCACTGCTGCCCACAGATTGGCACTGAGTTGCTGAGGATTTTGCTGTTGTAAAATCAACTCTGTTACGGACCGTTCGCCTAAAACTCTGGCAGCTCGAACAGCCCTTGCACGTCCTTCCGGTTCGATAAGTTGGCATCCTATTAATGTCACGAGTTTTTTCTGCATGCGTCTTGACACTAGACCTATACCTATATCAATCAAGGGAAATTATGTTTTAAAAAATTATTTATGTTTTTGAGGGGATACCTAAAAAATATTGTAAATCTAAATTCTTCTGTATAATTAAATTTCATTGAATTAAAGCAATTATATGATATAATGTTATCAATACAATTATATACACGCAATCAATTAATTTTGAATTATTATTCTAATTTTCTTTAGTATTATTCTAATACTGAATTCAGGAAGCTTTAATGTTCATATTTTGTAATGCGTAATTTTCAAGATAAAATAGAACATTTGATAAGGTTTTAATTTTCGACCGATTTATAAATTAATACATTCTTAACTAGTCTTGGTATATTTTGGTCACATAAAGAATAAAAATTAAAAATGGTTGAGTTTAATAAAAAAATTTTAAAATTAGAAGAAAACAACAAACAAGGGTCACTAATTTGTAAGGTTTTGTAATGTAAATAATAAATAAATATTTAGCAACATTTCGACTCTGATATGAGTCCTAACTGAGAGCTATGTAAGAAAACGGTGGTGATTGCGTCGTATTTATACTATATTAGGGGATATGAAGTTTTGTATGTGCTGATAGTGTGGTACTAAGATTAAAGGAACCGCTGACAAACTATGTATGAATTATGGAGATAAGATGCTATTCATTACAGAAAGAGATGGTAAACTTCCGGTAGCTTTGATGTTTCGAAACAGATGTTGACGGTCTGTTTCTCTTTTTTTATAAAATCATTTTCAAGGTGACCTTTTTTTGCATAGTTTTTTTCCTTTGCAAGGATTATGGGGTTGTTATAATCAAAATCGTTTCCAGTTTCAAGTCTGTGGTGGGTTAGATCTGTAAACTGTTCAGAGATTTTTGCAAAAATGTTCTTCTCGTGTTGGTTTATTTATTTATTTATTTATTTATTTATTCATTTATTGATTTCACACGGGCGTTAACACCCAATAAAGGAATACAAAATTACCAATTTAGCACTAGGTTAAGTCGAGTATAGAAATAAAAACAGTACACAGAATAGTTGAAATAAAATATATATAAAATATGTATATGACGCCGCAAAAAAGAAAACTAGTTAACAATAAAAATAAATCTAAGATAATAACGCAAATAGGAGTTAATAGAAGCGATAAACTAGGTTACAGTTTACTTTAAAAGTAGATGGTTTATTCGTATTTTGAGAGGCCTGTGTACGTCTGTCTGATATAAGATTTATTGCAATCAAAACAAGGAATTTTATACACAACTCCACTTTGTTTTTTAAAGGGAAGTCGGTCTTAGCGAGGTTTGATTTGTGCAATATTAGTTTTAAAGGGGGTTAAAACTATCTTTATATTTTGAGTTTTGAAAATTTTAACTATATTCTCTGAAAATTCTTTTACATAAAGCATGTTATTATTTTGATTATGTTTTTGTTAATACTCGTGTTCAAATTGTTTTGCTTAGTTGAATTTATAAAATTTAGACATTTTTTGATACTTTAGTAAATTAATAAGGACGGATAACCGTTTCCAGTAATATCGTTTTTATAAGTAAATTTTTTTTGTGAAATTCAGAAGAGGACAGTTTTCCACATAATTTATTTGTTTGTTTTGTTCAATTTCTGACATGAATTTCAATCTATTATGAAAATCAAAATGATTGGATTCTATTAGGATGTCTGATTCTTTGTTTTTCGGAATGCATGTAAGTATGTCGTTGACATATCGGTAAAAAAAAGGTAGATTAAGTTTTAGTTTATTTACAATGCATTCTGTTACATACTCAAGGACTAGATTTGCGAGAACAGGGGAGAGAGGCGAACCCATTGGCATGCCGTAAGTTTGTTTAAAACAGTATTCTGGAATTTAAAATAAGTCGAGTCTAGACATGTATATATAGCAATAATAAAATCGTTCTGATCCAATAATGTATGATTTTTAATATTGTTCCATTTATTCTCAATACTTTTAACTACTAAATTATTAGAGATGTTGATGAACATTGATACTATATCTAATGAGATAACTTTGTAGTTTTCTGGTATTATGTACCGTGTTTTTTATTATGTTTGTGATGTTCTGTTCTAAAACTTTTGAAACGATCTTGGACAAATATTATTTTGTTAAGCCATTAATAGTTGAAACAATAATTCTAAGCAGATACCCGTTTTTATGGATTTTGGGTAGTCCATACGCTCTCGGTGTTACGGCGTGTCTGACTGAAGGTTGCAAGTTTGCAAAAATACCGATACTAACGGACATGTGACTTGGCACAGAGGTGTGATCAACCGATTTTGACAAGGTATTTATGGAAATTGCAACACTTCTTCACCGGAATACTTGGCGTGGACTTTTTGAAAAAAGTGAATTGAACAATTTAATTGCTTCTTGACAATTTTTCATGGTTATTGAAAGTGCGGGATCCAAAAATTAATAGCCTAGAGTCATCGCGATTTTATTGTTTAAATGTTTATTCTGAATAACTGTGTGTATTAAATTAATTAAACTTAAATATTATTTTCATATGTAACAACGCGAATTAAGTATGCAAGTATGATACAGATCTATGCGAGTGGATGCTCCGAGTTGAAAGGACAGCAAATAAAAAAATTTCAACTTTGATTATGGTCTCGAAATGAAATAAGAGACACGTTTCATGTCGATTTATGTTTTCGATACGTGTTCATTTTGTTTTAATTGAATTGAATAAAATAGCATAACAAAAAACATTACAACTTTTATCGTTGCAGTGTATTCAAACTTAGAAATTTTATAAGTGTGGGAACCTGACAGACTGTCTTTCATTTTGGAATCGTAGTCCGAAATACTCATGGTTACCATGATGTTACCCTTTTTTGTTATTCATGAAAATTGAGGAATGAAATTTGTTAATCGCTTGTATGCACTTTTGCCGAACGATGGTTTGTTGCACATCCGTGATAATGGAGGATACAGCTGTTTCAATGCTAGCAATAATTTGAGGTATCGGTATTTCTTTTCTATTATTTATGTCGAATACGAATTTGTCACCTAAAGAAACTGTTTTGAACTTAATTCGGAATAATAATATTAGTATAATTTTTAAACCATTTGTTTTGAAAACAAGACGTGTTTTAACTGTATGAATTATATGATTTCTGTAATAATTTATTAAATTTATTTACTAGTCTTTTTCTTGTGCATTGAACATTTTTTATAAATTTATGTTTTTCAAATAAAAAGAACAAGAGGAACAGATCTAACCCATCAAAAAAACTGTGCAAAAAGAGGTTACCTTGAAAATGATTTTATAAAAAAAGAGAACAACACTGTCAACATCTGTTTCGAAACATCAAAGCTACCGGAGGTTTACCGTTTTTTTACATAGCCTTGAAGAGGACACATCTCAGAGTCAAAACGTTGCTAAATATTTATTTATTATTTATATTACAAAAAACCTCCAAATTATTAACCTTTGTTTGTTTTTTCTCTTCTTCTAATTTTTAAAATTTTGTATTAAACTCAACCATTTTTAATTTTTATTCTTTATGTGACCTAAAAACACCAAACTAGTTAAGAATATATTAATTATTAAGAATATATAAATTAATAAAATATGTAATAATAAAGTATGTAAGGAACCCTTACATTTCGAATATAGGCTACAGGGAATCGGAAGCCATCAGCATAATCAGCATAATCAGCAATAAAATAGAAGTTTAAGACAGTCATTGTTATCATAATTCACTTTAAAAAAAAAAATATTTGATATTTCCTGTGATAATTATATTCATTGCAATAACTACAGACAAATCATTATCTCAGTTTAATGGTATAAACCAATCGCAACTTTTGTTTTTGTCAATATTTACCTGTCAGAATCTATGTGTAAGAAACATCCTGTTATTAAGTGTGTTTATTATAATTTTAGAATTCGCACTAAGCAGTGATGTTTGTATAAGTGACTTAAGAATTACATTGCAACTTAATAATCATCTAATTTTAATCTTTTTGTATATTTTCTTAAGTAATTGTCTATGTTAGTATTTCGTTTGACCAAATCAAGTAACTTGAACGCAACAAGTACTCTTGTAGGCTACAATTAAATTAAAGCATGCATTCATTTTTTTTTTTCTTTAAACTAAAATTGTACAAATACATAACTAATGAAAACAGATAAATTATATTCAAAACATAGACTAATTTAACATTACAATTACCTGCAGTGTTGCTCGGAGAAGCCTGACATGGTTTCAAATAAAGAGCAAGATCTTCTATGCATCTCTTAGCGACTAAGTAGTCTGCAAGATCTTCGGTAGAAAAAAGTGTTTGAAATGTGGTTGCTGCATCGTTGCTAGGGATAAAATTGCCTACTAACTGTAACAGAGCTTCATTTACAGGTAACTTGTCAATATCCGTATTGATGGTACTCTGCGAAAGAAACAGATTCAAATATTATAATTTTTTTCATCGTTATATTTATTTTCATAACTTTTAACTCTAATTCTTAAAATACCTGATCAATAGGACACTGCGTGCGATGAAGATTTGTTAAGCAAGTGCGGCAGATTGTGTGACCACATCCTAACGATATCGGACCACGTATGGCCGCGTCAAAGTTATGAGAACACACAGGACACGAAAGAAATTCAGTCCACTGCGGTGCCTGTATTGGCATTCTAACAAAACAACACATGTATCTTGTATAAGTATCGATCACACAGGTTTCCAGTATTTCAATTACTATTTTTTCTTATATTTATTTATTTATTAATGGGTGAGAACGCCCATGATACGATATTAAATAGAATTGCAATAGATGGCAAATAACAATGAAAATAAAGTAAAGTTTTATAAAATACATAAAAATAAAAACATACCATATTTTTATAACAGTATTTTAATAAAAGAAAACCAAAAATATATAATTAATCGTAATATTACAGCACTAAACACCTACACTCGTGTACAAAAATATTATGCGAATCAAGTAGAATTACATCAAACGGTAATAATTCCACAACCTGGTTAAATGGAAAACAGCGGAGTGGAGACAGAAATTTGTTTTACAATACCTTTCAAACAATATTCTCGAGTGACCACCTGAATATAAAATTTGTCTATAACGAAATAGACTCGAGATATCAGCACCAGTGCAATTTTTCTTGGAAAAGGTTGGTTATATTACTACAAACAACATAGGGATTTTTCCCAAAATAAGATGAATTTTACAAGGTTATGTAAATTTACTACATGAAGCGTAGGAATTTTCCAGCGAGGTGTAACATTACCACATTCAACGTTGGTTCACTAGCTTTACTCTTCAATTGTAATTTTACAGTTGGGGAGGAAAAATACATGATTTCGTAACAATACACAACACAAATGTAAAAATCCTACATTAAACATAGTAATTTTACATCGTTAAACATAATAATTTTACAGCTTGGGATTTAAAATGACCACGCTTAGCGTAGGTTCCATTTTTACCACGTTCAACGTTGTAAATTTCATCAGGATTTTTTACAGTATACCAGTCAAAATCTTACGGGTTAAAATAATATCATTTAATGAGTGAATCGATTGCATGGAATAAATTTTAAATAAACTTTTTGTTAATCGACTTCAGCAATTTTCTATCACTTGCTGTGAAAGGTGACCAGATTGGAGACGCATATGGGTAAATCCACAGAACTTTTAACTGTACGCTTTAAGAAAAACATTTTTTTTTTTTCGGTGGCACACATTTAAAATCAACCTGAGGCCACTCCTAAACATATAAAATGTAGAAAAAACGACACGTAACGACTTTTAAAGGATTGTTCCAGATCAGTCAGGTAAAACGAGACCTAAAATTATATCTTCGAACCAAACATATTTCTGTACGCGGAAAACAGATGAAATTTGTTACTCAGGTTTTTTTAAGTTACTGGTCACGAATCCGTCAACAGGTATTCACAATTCAAGATGGCGAATTCAATATGGATGACCGAATTTATAACAAGTTACTCACACAAGCTCAAATTGGGTATTCAGGGTTTTCTTTCTTTTTGCTTTTAGGTTCATAATATACAAATTTTAGCAGCAAACATTTATTTAAGTCAATTTATGGCATTACAATCCCGGCAATCCTGAAAAAAAATTTTATATAGGTATAACGTAAGTTGTCATTAATACAATATTTATTCATTTTTAACCAGAAAAGATGAAGCAAGGGAGATGAAAAACAAAGTTACCCAAAGTTACATTTTCATAATTTCTGGGGCGGAATCTCGACCGATGAGCGACCTTGAATACAGTTTCAGCTGGTTCAAGAAACTTTTTAGGAATTTTGTCCGCCATATTGTATCTACCATCTTCAATTTTTAATATTTGTCAACGTATTTATGATCAGTTACCAATAAAACCTGCGCGTAACAAATTTCAGCATTTTCCCGTGTAAAGAGAAAGGAGTTTGTGTCAAAGAGATAATTTCATGTCTTGTTTTACCCCTGAACATCGTATTGTATTTCTGGAACAAGTTCAGAGTATTATTATGACACATAAAACAATAAATTACGCGAATAATCGAGGCATTTAATTGTGTATAGTTCATGTGCCTGACAAAAGTGTCATTTTTCAATAACAGTTACGCACAAAGACTATAGGTTGTAATAGGCACAGAATTGCGATGAGACAAGGCACACCTTATTCCTTGGAATACGTCACTTATTATATCGTCAATTAAAAATTCCCAAAGTATGGAGCCATAATATTGTTTGTTCCAAAAGTTATTGTTAGAAATTAACGAAAATTCCATTTTCCATAAATCTTCTGCAAGCGACTTTGAGCGCATGTCATTCTTATAAGCGATAGGCACACTTATTTTTCAAGTATCTTTGGCTTTTATAAAGTGCCATTAATCAACGACATGATTTTCAAATGAAAAGAATACGCGTTCCAAAAGTTACAGAACAAAATTTTAAAAAAAATACGATTTGCATGCAGCAGTTTATTCAAATTTGATGAACTTTCGTGTTTCCTTTGGTTTTTTAATCAACTATCATGCAAAACAAATAACTGTACCTTGAAAAGCATATCCTTTTTAGTAAATAGTAATGTTTTATAAATATTTCCGTGCATCTTATTTACATGAATCTTAAAATAACATGAAAGTCAAAAGTTCTGTGGATTTGCCCATATGTGGCTAGTTTCAGTTTCATTTATAAATCGAGTATATTTTTTAAAGCACTACACGGAAAGCAATTTGAAGCAGTTTTTGCTTCACACTGCGAGCAACTGTACACTGAGTTCTGATAAACGTAAAATGGCGATTAAAATTCAAAATCATTAAGAAAAGAAATTATATGGAAAAAGATACTTTCATTACATCTTTGAGCATATTTATTCATAATTTATAGATGATTTAGTTACTAATTATTTGTAACGATCTGTAAACGTTACTAAAAGCGTAAAATTCCGGTACTTTTGCATTCTGAGGCTTCTGTATCGAAAACAGTACAAGATACAACACTACACTAAAAATATACCGAACCTTTTTTGTAGAGCGCAAAATTTCGTACAAAAAAGTCAGGAATGGCCCTAGTCCAAAGTTAACAGGATATCTGTGAGCAGCGAGGAATATGCATCACATTTTTCAAAAGTTCTAAAGTTAAATTGTAAGACAAAATTCCAGCATTATTCGTAGTTAACCTATTAACGTTAGACCAGGGCACTTATGGCGTTTTTCACTTACATTGCACTCGTTCAGTGTTCCCATAAGAGCCCATGTAAAATTTGACACTAGGGCAGTGCCATTTGCATTGCACTGAAAGAAATTTTAAGTGAATGCGACAGCATTTCGGGAAGTAGTAGTTACCGCACAGATTCTGACAAATTTGAAATGACGATTACAATTCGAATTCGTTAAAAAGAACATTTGTATAAACAGATCCAATTTGAGTGCACCTTTGAGAATATTTATTCATAATTTCTAGATGATATAGTTATTAATAATTATTTGTAATGATCTATAAACGTTGTTGAAACAGAAAAACTTGGTACTTTTTTCATTCTAAAGCTTCCGTATCGAAAACAGTGCAAGATACACTAAAAGAGCACAAAATTTCCTAAAAAAAAGTCAGCGAGAGCTCTAGTCTAAAGTTAATAGATTATCCATGAATAACTGGAATTTTGTCTTACAAGTTAATTATGAATATTTTAGAATTTTTGTATAACATGAGGCATATTCCATCGTTCAATAAAACATGTATTTCTTGGTCATCATCACGGAAAATGGAAATAAATAAACAAAAAACTTCAAAAATTACGTTTCGGCTAACTTTTTGTAGCCCTCATCAGAAATTTATTCTAAAATTTATGTAAAAACTTTTAATTAAGTCCAAAAGTGAAAATTTAAAACCATTGAAAGAAAGTTAAAAATTGTTGTTTGAAAATTAAAATTTAGAACTAAGTTGCCTGATTTCTTCTTTGCAACTATATGTAAATGTTACAAAAAGTGAAACTATATGTTGCAAACAAGAACTCAGGCAACTTAGTTCTAAATTTTAATTTACAAACAACAATTTTTAACTTTCTTTCGTTGGTTTTATATTTTCACTATTGGACTTAATTAAAAGTTTTTACATAATTTTTAGAATAAATTTCTGATGAGGGCTACGAAAAGTGAGCCGAAACGTAATTTTTGAAGTTTTTTGTTTATTTATTTCCATTTTCCGTGATGATGACCAAGAAATACATGTTTTATTGAATATATTTATTTAAAATATATCGGAAAAAGAAGTTTTATAAACAGTGTTTTTTTTACACAATTTTTAATTATTTCGTCGTTGCTCGTGGCTAAGCTATCAACTTTAGTCTAGGGCCCTCGCTGACTTTTTTGTAGGAAATTTTATGCTCTACAAAAAAGTTTCAGTGCATTTTTAGCGCATCTGGCACTGTTTTCGATACAGAAGCATTAGAATGAAAAAAGTACCAAATTTTTCCATTTCAACGATTATAGATCATTAAAACTAATTATTAACAACTAAATAGTTGGAAAATTATGAATAACTATTCAAAAAGGTGTAATAAAAGTGTATCTACTTATAAAAATGTTCTTTTTAACGATTTTGAATGTTAACCGCCAAAATTTGTCAGAAATCGTGCGGTAGTTGTTACTTCTCTGAGTAGTGGCATTTACTTCAAATTTCTTTCCGTGTGGGCGAGTGCCATTTTAACGTGGGCTTTTATAGAAACACTGAACGATTGCAATGTAAGAGAAAAACGCTATTAGTGACTTTTTTGTAGGAATTTTTGTGCTCTACAAAAAAAGGTTCAGTATATTTTCAGTATATCTTAGTTTTCGAGACCTACAGGTTTGAACTTCCAATACTTGCACAAGTTTCGTAAGCGGTAAAAAGAAAAAGATGGCGATTTTTTAACTTTTAGCAATGTTTGCAGATTACAAATAATTAGTAATAACTAAATTGTCTAGAAATTATGAATAAATAATCTCAAAGATGTAATAAAAGTGTACTTGTTCATAAATATTCCTTTCTTAACGATTTCGAGTTTTAATCACTATTTTACGTTTGTCAGAACCTGTACGACATACAATTGCTCGCTGTACGAAGTAAAAACTGCTTCAAATTTCTTTCCGTGTACTAAATGTCATATTGAGTCCTAGGCAAAGCGTTTTTTTACAGAACAACATACAGGATGTAAAAATTGTGCAATTCCAACTGTACGAAGTTGGTAAGTAACAAGGAAGTGAATTTTGGAAATGAAATTTCTTTGCGGAGCTTATTTGGAATCGATGAAATGAGTTTTTTGTCAATTGGACAGTATAATGGAAAAAGATGCGGCGGCGTCGGAAATCTTTATCTGAACGAACATGACGTACGCAGTTTTTCGAAGGAAATTTACAGAATTTGCAGAAGGAATTGCAAATCATGTCGAACCGTCGAGAAGCGTGAAATGTGCGTGGAAGTTTGTTCCCCGCAGATGTTGGATAGATCGGGCAACTCCCGTCCCCGAGTTCCTGACCCGGAGAATTACCAGATTGGGATCACGGGTGCTCTGAACTCATTTTTATTATCGTCGCCGACGTCCAACCTACTCTTTTTTTCTAAGAAGGTGCTCGAAAAAAAAAAGTACGAGTCGGACCAGTGCGTTGCACGACCGTCCAACTTTCGAGAACAGAAACGCGGAGAAACGTAAAAAGTGGACAGATAAATTTTGAGCTACGTACCTCGTTTTTACTTTCAGAAAACATCACATTAATTAATAAATCACTTCGCACGTAATCCTGCCATTGAAACGTGAACGCAGTTGAACATAGTACATACGAGGCGCAGATAATGGAGATGATCTTGACGTGCTTGTTATTTTTCTTTTTTTTCTCTCCGAGAACCGCCCTCTCCCCCGCTTTAGAGAAAATCTACGAGGAACTGGCGTTTTTGCGATCTGCGTGTTTAGTTTCCCAAGTTCCCGATGACGAATTAAGAATCTCGATTTTTATCTACTGCAGATGATCAAGAACCAATCAGGAAAAAGACCGCGAATTTTGACTCTTATTTCTATGTAAAAAAAAAATGTATACTTGTAATCTTAATTTTTTTTACAAAGGATCATAAATAAACAATATGGTTGGAAAAAGACGTTTGTTTTCTGTTTACACTTGCACTTGTTCAGTTTTTCCCATGTCAAAATTTGCACGGAGTCAGTGCAAGTATGGGGTGCATCTCAATCAGAAAACAGACACTTCAAAAACCCGACTTTTAGAACCCAGACATTTAAAAAAACAAACATTTCAAAAATAGGCATTGAAAAACTAGGGGTGCACCTCAGAAATCCGACAAATCACCAACCAGACACTTCAAAACCCGACTTTAAAAAACCAGACATTTCAAAAAAGTGGACATTCAAAAACCAGACATTTCCAAAACCAGACATTTAAAAAAACAGACATTTAAAAAAACAGACATTCAAAAAACCGACATTCAAAAACCAGACATTCAAAAACCAGACATTAAAAAAAACAGACATTCAAAAAACGGAGATTCATAAGCGAGATATTTAAAAAAAACTAACTGTCAAAATGGGTTTACATTTTGAAATGTCTGGTTTTTGAACGTCGAGTTTTTGAAGTGTCTGTTTTATGATTTGTCGGGTTTTTGAGGTGCACCCTTGGTTTTTTAATGTCTGTTTTTGAAATGTCTGTTTTTTTAAATGTCTGCTTTTTAAAGTATCTAGTTTTTTTTAAATGTCTGGTTTTTGAAAGTCGGGTTTTCGAAGTGTCTCTTTTGTGATTTGCCTGGTTTTTGAGGTATACCCAAGAATTCTTTATGAACACTTAGTTATGATTTGTGAAGAACATTTAAAAAAATGCGTTTAGAAAAAGCATTCGTATCTAACTCTTAATTTAATAACTAAAGCGGATACTCGTAATTTTTTTAAGCATTCACAAAGAATTCTTCTAGAGTTCGTCTTTCATAAAAGCATTCAAGAAGTACTCTTTTTGAATATTTCAAAATTTCTTCTTGCTTATCGGGAGTATAAGAGTCCATACTTGGGGTACACCTAAAAACCCAGACAAATCACAAAACAGACACTTCAAAAACCCGACTTTCAAAAACTAGACATTTAAAAAAACAGACACACAAAAACCAGATACTTAAAAAAATAGACATTTCAAAAACAGTCCTTAAAAACCAGGGATGCACCTCAAAAACCCGACAAATCACAAAGCAGACACTTCAAAAACTCGGCATTCAAAAACCAGACATTTCAAAATGCAAACCCATTTTGAAAGTCAGTTTTTTGAAATATCTGGTTTATAATCTCCGTTTGTTGAAATATCTGGTTTTTGAATGTCCGTTTTTATAAATATCTGATTTTTAAAAGTCGGGTTGCACTTCGGTTTTTTAATGTCTGTTTCTGAAATGTCTGTTTTTTTACATGTCTGGGGTTTGAGTGTCTGTTTTGTGAAAGTTGCATTTTTGAAGTGTCTGGTTTTTGAGGTGCACCCGAATTCTCTTATTGAATAAGTACAATAATAAGTATGGAATTAATTTTGAGAGCGACAGAGAGAGAGAGAGAGAGAGAGAGCGAGATACGTATTATCTGCATGTAACAATGCACACATATGTTATGCTGTTACTACTTCTGGAGGTTCCTATATACAAACTTGCCCAAGACTCGTACGCTTGCGAGAAACTCGGTCGGTAACTGAAATTAGTTATAAAAGAATTCTTTTTTATTACTTCTTGAATATTTTCGAGAAGTCATAAAGTATTTTTGTTTCAAAATCAGTGCTTATTGGGGTACAAGTGTAAACAGAAAATTACACTGTTAAAAATATTGACGTCAAAATTAATATACATGTATATGAAGTGATTTTCATATACAAGTATATTAAATTTAATAGGTTATTTTAAAACTAATATATGCGTATATGAAATTTCATAAAGTGCACGTAAAGGTTAGCATGAATAAAATATGTACATTTTTTCATAAAGTAGAGGAACTGAAATGATTTGTACTTCTTATCGATATTTATTAGACTTACAATTATTTATTTTTGTAGATGTACATTTAAGATTAGTATAATAATTTGTATAAGAATTTTAACCCTTTTTTGCCAAAAATAAGAGAAGCAGTTACGTCAAAATCAGCTCAGTTTCTACAGTAGAAAATTTTTTTGTTAATTTTTGGAAAATACATTTCCGACTATTTTGAAGTGTGCTCTATCGATTCCCGTCGATAAAAAAATGGCCAAAAACGACTATTTCTGCAAAAAAATTTTAAAATAAAAAAAAATGCCATGTTTTTAGGTCGTTTATTTTTATTTTTCACGATTTTCTCCACCGAAACGGATTTTAATGAATGAGCATATATAAAAAGTGATCCCGATTGTTGATAAAAAATAGTAGAATATTTTTTAGGAGCAATGGCCAATTCAAAATGGCAGCGAAACGAAGCACGTTTTTTCAAAATTATTAATTCCTTGAAATAGAGATCATAGAAACTTTTTGTTAGTTTTATAATGATGATATAAACATTGACTGGTTATAGACGAAAATTATAATAATTTTGAGTTAATAAATCCAAAATGGTGGATCCCTAATGGCCAGCATATGTAAGTTGTACCTCTTATATGATTCGTTCCATAAATGTGTCAAAGTTGAACATATATGTTAGATAATTACGAATATCAGACATATTCTGAACTGACAAGATCAAAATGGTGGATACAATATGACCTTCGGTACACGACATTGAATTTCATGCACTCTTCACCTAAGTTAGTTAATAATTTTGAAAACGTTTCTATTATATTATTTATTTTCAACAATCGGGATCACTTTTTATATATTTTATATATGCATTTCATTGATTATAATCCATTTCGATTGAGAAAATCGTGAAAAAAAAAATAAAACGACCTATTTTTTTGTATTTAACAACATTTTTGTAAAAATAGTCGTTTTTGGTCATTTTCTCGACGGGAATCGATAGAGCACACTTCAAAATATTCCGAAATGTATTTTCTAAAATTAAAAAAAAATTCTTTCTACTGCAGAAACTGAGCTGATGTTGACGTACCTGCTTCTCTCATTTTGGGCAAATAAGGGGTTGAAGTATGATCATTTTTGGGCTGCAGAAACTTCATTAGTATAAGGATTTAGATTAAAAATATTGTATCGATGATAAAACTTTCTTCAAAATAACTCTGTTATGGATAGATGTGATTGTCGCAATTTCAGTATAAATAATTATGTTTAATTGCTGTACTTGGTGTGGGTTTTCTGCAGTTTTCCCACACCATTAATTTCAGGAATGTGAGTACTTCTATGAAGACGGCTGCAGACGCCCAAGGAGCCATAATAGGATTGTAAAGTCCTTGGATAGTAGTGGCAATGGTAGGATAAGGGAGTTTTGAGCATATTTAGATAAATTGTTAAAATATTTAGTAGTAGTAATGAAACTGTGTGAAAGAAAACCGCTAATAAAGATTAAAGTCCGGTTCCTTGCACATTCTTGGATGGAGACGTAGCTTGGATGATTATAGTACGGAGAGTTGGAATTTGTGCCAGTACTTACATCTAAGTGAACAAGAAGTCCAAAAGTGTTTTGGTTGTAGGGATCCTGGCAATCATATGCTCGCCACAAATGGATAGTAGTCATTTGGTGTCGAGAGTAAAGAGAATTTATTCTCTTGAACTGGCCAGTTTGGCGAACAAGAAGTTTGATGGTTCGTAGCATGGGGGTAAGTATTGGTGAAAGATTGATAATGATGAAGTTAATCGTGTTATCCACGTTTCGTGAAATAGTAATCACTCCCTTTAAATTTAAATGTTTATTCCTTTGTTTGTCCCTTCGTGAAAAACATATACCTTGTACTAGTTTTGTTTTCGTGTTAGTTTTTGACAGATCAGATTCAAATTTGACATTGAGAGAGAAGGAACCTTTTTTAACCTCCATTGCCAATACAAACATTTGGTCAAAATAAAAGTTCATTTTTTTATTTGCTGACCAAACAAGTGTGTTATTTCGTCTCATTTATAAACTCTTTAGATCCAAAATCTTCTATCAATGGTAAAAATCTTGTAGAAAACAGGTTCTAGATTTAAAATCTTGAATCGATGGTAAATCTCTCACCAAAAGAAGGTTTTGAACTAAAAATCTTCTGTAGAAGATAACACTTAAATTAAAAAAAATTAGATGTAAAATAATTTATTGATAAAAAACTCTCATTTGAAGACAATTTCTGATCTGGAATTTCTTATCAACTGTAAAAGTCTTGCCGAAAGCAGTTTCTAAATTTCAAATCTTTTGTCCATGGTAAAACTTTCATTGATACAACTCTTCGGATCCAAAGTTTTGTAGCGACGGTGAAAATTTTGTTGAAAGAAAGTTTTACAACTAAAATCTTGTATATCAATAGAAAATCTACTGTCATCTAAGTCTCATTATAACATTATTACTTAATTCCGAGTTCGGTTCCACAGAAAGCACTATGTCAATCAGTCATGAACAAGGGTTGATCCAAGGTGACAAACGTAGTCTGAATTTGCATTTTTTTTTATTTTTCATTCACATCACATCAAGACAGCCATCATTAGATACGTGTAAACCGTATTGTAATTACTTGGTGGAGCTGTTATAAACGGCAGTAATTGAATTTTCGCCTTATCAAAAGTTTCGTTACATGGTAATTGTTTCCACATATCCTTGCCATCCAGCAGTATTTTCGAAATTTTTCCATTTTCCGCACATCCAAAATACGTCGTGCACACTTGGAACATCATCGTATTTTTTTAGAAGGAAATAAATAATTTAAATTCCAAAAAACAGATTCTTCAATCCCATGCCGCCTTTTTTTTTCCAAATACAAGAAGTTCAACAGTACCTTTTCTATCAATAATTGTAGACTTCATTAACTTGCCGTGTCGCTGAATTGCACGGGAAGGGTACGTTATAGAGCTAGCTGGGGTTATGCATTTGATACCAGCCATGTTATGAAACGTATTGTAACCATCAATTGTATTAACGTAAAAATCGCAGTAATCAGAAACAAATTGGCAGAATGCTCTAGGCTCAATTACTGCTGGTGGAGCCATTGCTAGCTTGGATAGCGTTTCCACTAAATTTTTAGAACCCATCTTTTTATAAATAAATGACGCAATACTTAATTGTAAAGGTGAATGAAAAGCATGAGGTTTAACTGCACATATTATAGAATGTCCCACTGTGACACTTTTTTTTAGTACCTGTGAATTAGATTTTCGTTTATCCATGATGACTTTTCCCAAAAAATACATTACGGAATCAGGAACGCTGCCTTCAACATTTCTTAAAAATTCTGTGCTGTGAGGATAAGAATTTTGCTCATAAATACAATCAGCGATGTCAGACTTTATGATTTCAGCTGCTTTTTTTAAACAATTCTCAGTTTTTCTTCAGCTTCATCGACTTTTCGTGAAATATACCAGTTGTAACTTAAAATAGCATAACCAATATTTCGAAAGCAGACAGCGGGAGTTTTTTTACGGTTCACTGTTATAGTTATGTCATTTCCATATTTTTCTTTCAATTTACTTGTTATAGTCGTTTCATGCGGTAAATAACTCTTGCAAGAAGAACTGACAATCGTCGCTATTTTCTAAATAATTATAAATGGTTTCCAACCATGTGCAAATGTAGCACCTTCTGACGGGGGTCGCCCATAACGTCATACATTTATCCCTTTTAGTAAAAAGAATTTTACGTAGCATTTATCGTGATATGCAGCTTTTTCTGCTACTAAATCCATTGCGTACTTATACGCCTCTTGACGTCTCTCCCCTTTAATGTTGCTTGTTCTTGTATACTTTCCTACATTTTCAGTAGACAACTCTCGAATCTTTTCCGACGAGTAACTGGCGTTTACCATCTTTTCGTTCTTTGCAATTTCTTAAGGTTTGTATGGCTTCCACACCAATTGTTACAACATCATCTGAAATGGCTTTTTCACAATTAAAACACTCACTGTTTTCACTCATCTCAAAAAGTCGACATCATCTTATCAGTTGGTTTTGGCACAATTGGTTCTTTCAGAACCGTCATAGGATCTGGTAATTCTGGTAACTTGATTAAAGGAGTTGCTAACTCTTCATTAAATGATTCTTCTTCTTCTGTTAATTTCTTTCCAAATTGATCATATACAAATTGATTCTGACATTTGGCGTGACAAACGTTGTAATAATTTGCTTTTTTCCTTCCTTTTCCTCTTCTTCTTTCTTCGTTTCCTTCTTAAAGATTCTGACGTTGAAGACAAAAAAGAATCTGATGAACTATCCGAAGATGAAAAGGAATGTTCTCGTTTCTTTCTGGAGTCACTAACATTTGCAATAATCTCTTCTATGTTTTGATCATTTTCCGCAGACATGATTCAAAATGCAATCAATTATTTTTTGTTTAATAACCTTTACGTGAATAATTATCAATGAAATAATAAGAAATTTCACGAAAGCAAAAAAACACTAAGGATGATATAGGAATATATGTTCAGGATAATATATGAATATAAATCGTAAATTATTGTAAGAAATACCATGTATTTCGACAACGCACAGTTACAATGCAGTTTCTAAATGTGAAAAATGTAAATTTTAAAACTGCTAGAAAGTTTTTGAAACGTAACGTTGCACTCGCTCAAGTAGTTTGTTATTAATATAGGACAATTTTTTCGAAGATTCGACAAAAGTCGAACATTCTTAATAAATGTAATGAAATATATGAAAATATACTTGAATTTAAAGAACTTTTCTTTGAATGTTTAATTTATAACTTCTAACTGTTTCAATTGATAAAATAAGTGAATTTCAATAAATTTCGATTAAAAAACAATCTATACTAAATATTTTAAATAAATCAAGAAATGTTTATTTGGACATTTTTTCGGTTCCATTAATTAATCTTTTTTTTCTCGTTTATCATCGGATTTAGTGCCCGTTGTGGACTTTAACCTTAATTAATAGGCAGAATTTTCAATAGATAAAATCTCTTTCAATTGTCCGATGATAAATTAATTTTTCTAAATATACAGTCTTCTGTCTATTAATTAAGGTTAAGGTCCACAACGGACACCAAATATTGGTGACAAACGAGGAACAACAAATTTAATTAATGAAACCGACAAAATGTCCAAATAAACATTTCTTGATTTATTTAAAATATTCACGGTTCGAAGTAACGGCAAAAAATGTCATGCAATTTTAATTTACTATTAATATTTCCAAAGTAGTTTTCAGATTAGAGATCTCTCTCGTGAAATAGAGGCTGGGGAACAAAGTTCCGAAAATCAAAACCCCGAAAGGCTAAAATGTCAATATTGCGCGAGTCCAAGGTATTTTAATTTCTTTTTGCCAAACTTTCAAAGACAAAGTGAAGAAAATCACGCTGGAGCCATGCTATATCGAAATTTTGACCTTTCGGTGTGTTGAATTTCGGAACTTTGTTCCCTTGCCGAAATAGACATATCTGTTGTAATGTTTCACAAACTCATCATTTAATAACTCTTTAAGTATAACTACAAATACTTTCCTGAAGTCCTGAAAAGAAAATAGAAATATGAAACATGTCAAGAAAAGGGTACATTTCAATTGGAGCAAAGGAATTTTTAACAAACAATATTTATTAAAGTACAAAAAACAACTTATGCTAATATCTTTAATATATCGAAACGGTATCAAGTTTGGTAGGAAATTGCTGTTCGAGTTGCCGGAACTCAAAAGCGCATTTATTCCTTTCATCTTTCATGTCGAGTTCATGGTACAGATTACTAAGTAAATGCACTGTGCTCTTGATTCTACCAAAAGCTTCGATTTTTTCAAAATGCTTCCTAGCTTTTGACAAATTTTTCGCTGCTTCTTGAATAACGAGAATTCTTTCTTCTTCGTTTGTTGAAGCACACGTTGCCAGCGAAGTTTTTGCATACAGTACTAGAGCCCTGCCTTGATCAAACGAGCCTCCATGGGCGAGTATTTGTATGATCGCTTCTTCAACTAATCTCGATGCTTGGAATGGCATTCCCATCAATAACTAAAATTAAGAATATCGTTTATTCACACGATTTTACAACAGATTAATTTAAAAGATATAAAATTTTACCTGAACATTTGCAAGATACATTTTTACTAGGGCACCATAATAAGATAAATGATTCTGTACAGCCATTTCTAAAGCAGCATTCAAATGTACAAGAGAATTTGTCGCTGCAATTCCAGTTCCCGGAAGTATCGACGAGCAAGTCATTTGACTAGAAAGAATCATTGCACGAATTTTGTGCTGTGGAGTAATGCCAGGCATTTTTTCAATATCACTGATAAGTTGCAAACCTCTGGGGTATTCACCTTTAGCCAGACAAACTTCTGCTAATCTGAATTTACTTTCTAACGGATCCAAACTTGATATGCGAGAAGCAATATCTTCGGCTGTGCTCCACTGTTCGTGCCACATCATCTGTGTAAGTTCGTGTAACTGCTCACTTAGCATCCACACTTTGCTGCTCGGCTGGTTAGGAAAGCGATCCTTTGCATGAGATAAAATAACACTGGCTAAGCAGTATTCACCGAATTCTACTAGAATGTTCGCAACATTCACAACTGCCTGGCATGTAGAAGGTCCATTGAACATTTGTTGTTTCTTTTCTCCAGAATTATGGAGAAGTAACAACTGAGCGCATACAGAAGACATTTCCGTCTTACCGTAATAAGCCCAAAGAGCCGTTTTCTCTGCATATATCACAGACATTAAATCTACCATTGAATATTTACAGTTTAAAACGTCAGATTTCATCAGGGTCTGTAAAAGTTAGCAATATTAAAATCGTAAAATTACTGAATATGTTTATTAAATTTACCTCAAAAACATGTTGTGGTTTTTCTCCCTCCAGGGCTAAATTGTGTGCTAGAGAAATGAGTGCTAAACTTGGAGTGTGAGTAATACCTAACATAATAGCTTTTTCTATTGAACGTTCGATCAGGGGACCTCTGAAAATGTCGAAATAATAAATTTTCTTAGTAGATTTGAAAATATTGCAACTTCCAGGAATTATTTAAACTAATGATTTATGATTGTTAACAAACTTTCTCTTCGTTGCTAAATGATATATCCAGGCCTGAGCTAATTGTAAGCAGACATTATCTCCTGCCTCTTGTGCCATCATGATCGCTTCCTTCAATGCGAATTTAGCAGCATGCCTACATTTTATATGAGTGACAAGAATTAATGACATGTAGTAATATGAAAGAATATTTTTTACACATCCTAAGTTTTGTAGTTACAAATAATCACATACTTATGATTGAAGTGTGCATGAAGGGCTGCAAGATTTAAGGCAGCATATCGGAATGTCCTTAATCTGTCATCAGAAGCTGGACGATTTTCTAAACGTGCTAATCTATCAAAACAATGATATAAGCTATCCAGAGCTCCACAGTATTCGTTGACTCTCAAGCAATTCAAATAACTCAAGTAATGCTATTGACAAAGAAGTAATATGAATTTTCTCAATAATATTAGTCTTTAATAAAATAAGTTCAACTTACAGCTTCCGCGTAATAAGGACATAATAAAGTCTGCACAAGGGCTTGGAGTTCAGAAGGTGGTAATGCTTTATGTTCGTCAGTCTGTAAAGCATGTGCTTGCTGAGCTACAAAGAGTTCAGCTTGTCTTCCACCCCAAGCATTTTTACTGTTCATAAATAAAAATAGTTTTAATACGTTTTAAAAATATATATTTTGTTAAAGTGTATAAAACAAAGTTTACTTGTGATTTTTAGGTTCGTCTTTCTTGAATTTTCCTGTTAAATGTACTGTTTTATCGATGTTATCTTTCTCTTTCACATATTGTTTGAAAGATTCGAAGAGCATTACTATTTGATAAAACGTAAGCCTCTCAAATAGCATAATTACACGTCTTATGTACAGCCCAAGAACAGAATGTTTACTCAATGGTGGAGAAACATGCGAAATGTCTGCGGATGGCTTCATTAAAAATCCAAGACTGTCGAAAAGGTCGAGTAAGCCTTTAACGCCTTGCGTACACAGATTTTCAAGTTCTGTTTGTAAACCACCTCGTAGACGTGGCAATATGAATTTAAAGCCAGTAAATGTGTTGAATAACGTTGTAACGTCCATATCCGGCGACTAAGGGAATGTAATTATAAATAAAAATGTAATCTCTAATGATACATCATTAACTAACACAATTAAATTTATAATAACTACAGATAAAAAAATTAATTGCGAATATTATGGATGAGAATTTCATGAAAATCAGGCCAACTTTGGCTTCTAAAATTGTACCCGATAACGGTAACTCCCTGATAAATAATGTAATAAACAATCAATAATCAATATTTTTGACACCCGTGGATAGCTTAGAAATAAGTGGCATTATAAAAAATTTAGATAAAAAAAGCGAATGTTGTAAATATATTTTGAAACGCAATGTACATATTGTAAATTTGACTTTCGAGTCAGGCATTTACCCAGATTTATTTAAAAATGTATTAATTGCTAATTAAATGCATCTCTCACTAAATTATAGACCTATATCGATACTAACTCCAATTTCAAAAGTGTTGGAATTATGTTTAACCCTTTGAAGCAGGGTGGTCCCTCTCAGGGACCACCTTTTCTGCCTGATAATTTCATTTATAAAAATTCAATTTTGAGGTATTTAAAAATATTGTTTGGTTTTTCTAGTAGCTAAGGTATTTGCTTACAATATTATACCACTAATATTCAAATTTCGTATGTTGTAAAAATGTTATAAATAAACAAACACTAAAAAACATTCGTTTTTTTTTAAAGCGTTTTCCAGCTTATTTCAGTGTCGAATTTCGTGGCGATTTTTACTAAGGGGTTTTTATAGTCGCTGATGAATTCGGGCTCATATTTCCAAAATTCAAAATGACGAATTCAAAATGGCAGTACAACAGTTTTAAAAATAAATTCTATTTATGCCTGGAAACGTTTATTCATAGATTTTTGAGGCCTGAAATGTGTATACGTAATAGCTTTTGAATTTTGAAAAATCTGAAAATTGAATTTTGAAAAAATCTTTTTTTTACACCTTTTTTGTTTTTTCTTAATATTTTTGTTGTACTTTTTTGTTTTATATTTTTTAATACTTTTTTTCATTTTTTTATGCTCCTTTTGTTTTTGGTTCTTGGCCGTAAAGTTGTATGGCCTCGTAACGATTGTGCAGCCTCGAACAGGCTTCAGAGGTACTCGAACGTCCCCTCTTTACTTAGGCCCTAAAATTGTATTCGTGGATCCGACATTTTAAATATTGAACATTTGAGACCATATTCGTCATCAGCGATCCCGACCATTCCCGAGTAACAAATTCCAACCGTTTTCCATGTAAAGAAAAATGTGTGCTTCAAACGGTTAAAAAATAGATTGACTAGCTCTTTTTCTAAACATAGAATCATAAATAGAAACAAATTGGGTTTAGGAAAAGGATATCAACTGATCATGCGATAGCTGCATTAGTGAAAGAACTTTATGACTCACTAGATGAAAGTAAACATTAGCCATTTTTGTTGACTTAGCAAAAGCTTTCGATACCATTAATCACTCAATTTTGCTACAGCAATTAAAAATGAAGGAAAAAATGTAAAAATTAAATTATAATGAGAAATTAAACGCTTATGGCATAAGAAATGTTGTCCTTAAGGTTCTAAGCAATTACCATACAAACAGAACACAAAGGGTTAAAAGTAATACGACTATTAGTGACCTTCTAAATATTGTTTGCGGAGTACCAGAAGGTTCCATATTGGGACCTTTATTATTTATATTATACATGGTGTCTAAGAACTGGGTAAAGATATTTCAGAAGATGATTCTTCATTATATTTCAAAAAAAAAAAATGCTGTACCAAAATTGGATCTGAGGCTCAGAATTTGTGTGACAGGTCATTGGAATTTAGAAAAAAAACATAATTTTTTTAAAAATAATTCGGATCTCTTCTAAGCTATTTCAATGAGTGAGGGCTCATTTTCAACATTTTTTTAAGCCATACAATTCTTCCTTACGAGCATTTGACCTGCGATGAATATTTGTGAAGCTATGGCCCTAAAAACAGGAAAAAAGGCCCATTTTTGTGATTTTTCGCATATTACACTTATTATATTATAACTTATTTCGCCAAATAGCTAACGAAGTGGCACACTGGACGAAGTTGCCCTTGAAGTAGAATTTGAAAAGACGTAGAATTTGCCCTCTTATACGTTCAATTTCGATAAAAATTGAGTCCACGGAAACACTCTTACAATTAATGTCGTAGAGTTGGTTAAAAACGCGCTCCATCAGTACCAAACGAGTTTTTCGCCAATTCTACGACATTAAAAGTGTTCCCGCGGACTCAATTTTTATCGAAATCGAACATATGAGGAGGCAAATTCTTCGTCCATTCAAACTCTACAACTTCTTCTTGTGTGCTATTTCGTTAGTTATTTGGCGAAATAAGTTATATGCGAACAATCGCAAAAAGGGCCTTTTTACCTGTTTTTAGGGCCATAACTTCAGAAATATTCATTGCAGATCAAAATGCTTTTACGGGTGAATTGGCTTAAAAAATGCTTCAAAATGAGCTCAGACTCATTGAAATAACTTAGAAGAGAGTTAAGAGAGTTATTGCAAAAAAAAGTAAACATTTTTTTTTTAATTCAATGGCCCATCACTCCAATTCTTAGCCTCAGATCCAATTTTGGTAAAGGACTTTTCTGTTTGAAATATCATGCAGAATCGCCTCCTGAAATATCATTACCCAGTTCTTGGACAACCTGTATATTAATGTTTTGTATGATTCTAGATCTGATGGTACAATAATTAGTTTTGCTGATAAATCTTGGAATGAACTAATCAATCTAGTTAAATGCGATTTCCCTAAAGTAATGCGATGGTTCAAGCAGAATTACCCAGTAAACAAAAATTCATTGACTGCATCATTTCTGAATAGGTTTTTTCATAGTCAGGAATGAATCTCAATGAGAACATACTTCAGATATGTTTCATGTTTTACTTTTTTATAATTCAAATTTATTGAAATTAATTCATTTGAAGCGAAGATAACTATTTTTCCATTGGAATTAATTCAATATCCAACTGTTCTATTTGCAATTTTCTATTGAAATTCATTAACGATGACACTTTTTCCATTCCACTTTTTTGGCGTTCAAAATCATTGAAGCGAACAACTTTCTACAAACTATTAACCATTAAAAGTAATTGAAATTTATTTTTTCATTGAAATTCATTCAAGAAGTTAAGAAAGCTAATTCAGACATGATGTCGTGAATAAATTTCAATCGACCTTCAATGAATTTTCATTTACTGGATACCTAACGGTAAATACTGACAAAACAGTCTCAGTGCTCTTGTTAAATATATTGATAGCATTCCCCCTATACTGAAATTGCATTATATCGATATGGATCTAGACATTAGATGCGTTAAAATGGAATTATCATGTACATTTCCCTTTAAAAAAACTAAGGTATATGCAATATATTTTTAAAAGATTAAGAAACATACATGAACAAACAGCAACTTATGATAGTATACCACACACTATTCGCATCTATTTTAACATATGGGATTATAGGGTGGGGAGGAGCATACGAAAAATCTATGAAGAGACTATATGTATTGCAAAATAAAGTACTTAAAATAATTTCCTTTAAAAATTAATTGTTTCCTACGAATATATTATACCAGGTGAATGTGGGAGAATGTTACTTAGGGAAACTGTATTTTCAAGATTATCGATTGCAATTTATAAAATCTTTGCTTGCTTGATAACTTCTCAGATTATATTCCCGTAGAAGTTCTTTTTGCTGCAAAAAGTGTTAATTTGTACATAAAAAATTTTATTTAGTTTGCGAATGTGTTTTTCTAGGGAATTTTGTTTCAAACTCCAAAGTAAGCTTTCTCATGCAATGTATAAGCTCTTTAGCAAATTAATTTGTATGTTATGAATCTTTATTGATGAGATTAATGTGATTTTGCTCTTAAATTCATTAATTATGTTAATATTTGTAGGTTAAACGTAATTTCCCTGACATTCTCTCACATTCATCCTGTATAAAGAATGAAATATATTAGGAGTTCGGAAACACTATTATATGAAAGCAACTACACGTTGTACAAGCAATGATGGGCTTACAATAAAAGAAAAAAGTCTAAATATAAGTAAAAAAAAAGCTACTTGGAGTAGCAGAGACTAAAAATTATAAGAAAAGTGTGGGTCGAAAATATTATAAGTATGTTGCAAAAAAGATATACAATATTATTTTATACACATGCCAAATGATTCGGAAAAGAAATTGTAAAAAATGAATCAGAGATTATTTGTTTAATACACCGATTGAAACCATTTTAATAACAATGCATACTACATAAGGCGCTAGATATATTAATTTATGCTAATAAATTTATATTACTATTAATAACCGGATATGTTGTATATGGGCATATCTCCAGAACTTTTAAACTTTAACATGACATCCGTTATGATACCTTAAAAATCATAGAAATAAATATGTAGCATCACATTTCGGCAGATTATAGTGCCTCTTATGTGTCCCTAATAAGTGTTTGACATTAGAATCAAGAACGAATTAAAACCCAATTCGCAAGTGCCGAATTTGACAATTGTGCATGACAATTATGTTTTTTTTCAACATTCACAATAATTCTTTTTTAACGAAGCTTTGTGTGCTTTTGTGCTCACAGTATAAGTAGTTGAGATTATATGGAAGTAAAAAATCATGACAAGGATGTGCCTTTTGTCAAAATGAAAGGAGGAACACTCAAAGTTGCGAGATAACTTTAAAATTTAACTTTTTCATAATTCATCTGCTGTAACTTTTATAACGACATGTGACTATATTAATATTTTGTTATTCGGTGAATAATAAGGAGCGGTTTAAGCACTGGCAGAAATGTGTGCCGCATGTAGTTCACAAGTTTAGAGCCCTCAAATATGGAAAATTGAAACGTGATTCGTCAGAAAAATGTACATAATTTATTGGCACATGCTGAATTTAACTTTTAAAGGCTTAAAAGCTATTGTGAACTCTTCTTTTATAATAGAAGACTATACGGAAAATTTGATAACTGCATTCCTAATCAAGAAGCTACACCATAACTGAAAATATGACTTGCGAATCTCATGAATTTCAATATAGACCTCCTACTTCGATGTAATGTGCAACAAATAGAGAAAAGAAAGCAGTTGAACGAAGTAAGAGTCAGTGTTTGATTAAAAACCAAAGGTATTACTTGTCATGAGTTACAAAAAGATAATATTAATCGTAGAGTAACTCGGTCCATGCAGAGTTTTAATCTGTTATAATTGCTTTTCATTAGCGGAGAGTCCGGTAATCCGACCACCCAGTAGCCCCGACCACTAATTAGTTCTATGAATGTAATGATAGATTTTGTCTAATTTTATACTATTTTTATGGTACACTACCTAAAACTGTAAATTTGAGAATAGGAAGCTATTTGTCTTTACTTTAAAGGTATAGCATAAGTTTTCATTCTTCAAACTCATAAAATGAACATTTAAAAAAAAATAGGTAAGTTTCGCAGTTAATATTTATTATCATATAATAAGTGGGCTAATTATCGTTGCGTGTACACAAACATTCAGCCCTCAGTTTTCGATTTAGGCTGTAAAAACTTTATTTTTGAAGTCTCATTTGTTTACAATAACAATTTTAAGGCTCATACATACTTTGCGGTACCCCCGACCACTTAGAGTCCGGTAGCCCCAACTGGTAAAAATATTGCTTATCTGACAATTTTAAAAGCTAATTTGACTTTGGTAATGAAATTAAGCTTAAATGTCATTTGTTTTTTCGTTTATTCCTAAAAAAAATCTTCTCACAAACAGATTGACGCAACTACACATCGTACGGTGGCTTTAGTTATGTGAAGTGATTTATAGATTTATTAAGGAAATAAATAATTCTAATAACATTAACGAAAATTACCAGATCTTGAGGACATAGTTTTCTACAATACATTTTTTAAAAAAAAGCTATTTTTTAATAATAATTTTATTTTTTAAATGATAATAATAATACAAATTTTTTAATAATAAAGAGACGAGCCAACACTCGGAAATTTTAACTGACAATGTCATTTACAAAACAGCGAAGGCAAAAGAGCAAGAAAAAATTATGTTTATGTTTAATAGTTTTAAAAATTTCATCAAAAAACTTCTTTAACGATATATTTATTACATTGCTTACTACATCTATTTTATGTTATATTAAACAATGGAGCATATAAATATTAATTTATTGAAATGAAAGTTCATTATAAGTATTTAATGATGTATATTTTCACCATTAAGTTAATTTATTGAGTGGTCGGGGCTACCGGACAAGTAAAATGGCATAACCAATTTTATGAACAATGAAAAGGATGAATTACTATAACAGATTCGCTATTTTGCCTTCGAATTCTCCACAGATACATTCAATATAATACAAATATTACTTTTAATACTTTCTATTATTCGTTGAAGTCACAAAGAATAAGTTATATGCCAAAAACCTTAGGTGGTCGGGACTACCGACTCTCCCCTACTTTATTATTTTTATATTACTCAAATGTCTGTAATATATTTATTGAGTGAATTAATATGTAATGTATATGAAGTAAGTATCCCTTCTTAAAAACGTGGATGTACTCGGACACAATCGGATAGAAACGAATCAAAAAAAGGATAAAAATACCTCATTATTTATTTATTTATTTATTAGAACGGCACTATAAGTGTCTTTAAACAAAATATAACAAAAACCTAATGAGGCGCTACACATTTGGAGTAACAATAAATTATATAAACTAAAAATAATAATATAACCTTAAAGTGTAATAATTATTATCTAAATTAATTAACAAAAAGTTTTAGTGCGTAGGATTTAAAAATTGTCAATCTCTCCGAAGTAATCGATTGCGGTAATAAATTCCACGCCCGCTTTAGCCTTGGTATCGTAGAATTAAACCCATAATTTGTGCGATTAGCGGATTCTTCGATGAATCGAATAGTACGAAGCTGGTGCGCGAATGACCGCTGTATAAATAAACCCGTAACTTCCTCACTATGAACCAACCCTTTAAGAATTTTATAAGCTAATAAAATATTGTGGTATGAATGTAGGGACTTTACCGATTGAAGATCAAAAGACTTAGCTCTGTCATCGTAAACATGGTCAAACGGGTGCATCGGATTCCCACACGGAAAGAAATTTGAAGTAAATGCCACTGCTCAGGGAAGTAACAGCTACCGCACGATTTCTGACGAATTTAAAATGGCGCTTAACATTCGAAATCGTTAAAAAGGACATTTATTATCAGTAGATACACTTTTATTACACCTTTTTGAATAGTTATTCATAATTTTCCGACTATTTAGTTGTTAATAATTCATTTTAATAATCTATAATCGTTGAAATGGAAAAATTTGGTACTTTTTTCATTCTAATGCTTCTGTATCGAAAACAGTGCCAGATACGCTAAAAATGCACTGAAACTTTTTTGTAGAGCACAAAATTTCCTACAAAAAAGTCAGCGAGGGCCCTAGACTAAAGTTAATAGCTTAGCCACAAGCAACGATGGAATAATTAAAAATTGTGTAAAAAAAACACTGTTTATAAAAACTTCTTTTTCCGATATATTTTAAATAAATATATTCAATAAAACATGTATTTCTTGGTCATCATCACGGAAAATGGAAATAAATAAACAAAAAACTTCAAAAATTACGTTTCGGCTCACTTTTCGTAGCCCTCATCAGAAATTTATTCTAAAAATTATGTAAAAACTTTTAATTAAGTCCAATAGTGAAAATATAAAACCAACGAAAGAAAGTTAAAAATTGTTGTTTGAAAATTAAAATTTAGAACTAAGTTGCCTGAGTTCTTGTTTGCAACATATAGTTTCACTTTTTGTAACATTTACATATAGTTGCAAACAAGAAATCAGGCAACTTAGTTCTAAATTTTAATTTTCAAACAACAATTTTTAACTTTCTTTCGTTGGTTTTAAATTTTCACTTTTGGACTTAATTAAAAGTTTTTACATAAATTTTAGAATAAATTTCTGATGAGGGCTACAAAAAGTTAGCCGAAACGTAATTTTTGAAGTTTTTTGTTTATTTATTTCCATTTTCCGTGATGATGACCAAGAAATACATGTTTTATTGAACGATGGAATATGCCTCATATTATACAAAAATTCTAAAATATTCATAATTAACTTGTAAGACAAAATTCCAGCGTTTTTCATGGATAATCTATTAACTTTAGACTAGGGCTCTAGCTGATTTTTTTTTAGGAAATTTTGTGCCCTATAACAAAGGTTCAGTGCATTTTTAGTGTATCTTGCACTGTTTTCAATACGGAAGCTCTAGAATGAAAAAAGTACCGAGTTTTTCTGTTTCAACAACGTTTATAGATCATTACAAAGAATTATTAATAACTATATTGTCTAGAAATTATGAATAAATATTCTCAAAGGTGCACTCAAATTGAATCTGTCTATAAAAATTTTCTTTTTAACGAATTCAAATTGTAATCGTCATTTCAAATTCGTCATAATCTGTGCAGTAACTACTACTTCCCAAAATGCTATCGCATTGACTTAAAATTTCTTTGCGTGCAGCCTTTCGAGGTAAATATCTCACAAACTTATATTGTATCAATTCAAGAGCATATATCATTAGCAACGAAAGGTGTCCATGTAGACGAGTAATATAATAAATGAAGCAGAATTAATGTGCGATAAAGATATATGATTGTATGAATATTATGAAAGTTCTTAATAGATCTGATCAAGAATCCGAGAGTTCTACAAGATTTATGGATAAAAATGGATTAAGTGTCTGTATATTTCTATCCGATATTTACAGTTTTATTTAGCGATCCTTTGTAAACAAACAAGAAATTCGTTTTTGTTTAAGACATTAAAAATAAAAACTGAAAAATAAATTGTTTGTCATTTTAATCAAACTCAAAAGTTGAGGTTATGTAGCATATAACAAAACTTAAAAATGAGTTACGCAGGGTGTTTTATGTTACACTGTAAAAATGTTTCATGTAGTAAATTTAAATAACCTTGTAAAATTCATCTTGTTTTCGAGAAAAATCCCTACATTGTATGTAGTAATATTACCAACTTTTTGCCAAGGAAAATTACAGTACGATTGTAAAATTCATCAGGATTTTGATTCCGAAAACAACAAAATTAAGAGTCAAAGTTTAAAAGTTCTAGAGATATGCCCATATATTATACTATGGATAATGACCATTATGTCCTCATGTTGTTTCAAGAATTATTATGATTTAAACTTGTAACAATATTGTACTTGGATTGTAACGAAGTTTTAATAAAAATTATTATTATACAAATTCCACAAATATGGTTGAGACGTTTGTTTGTAGGAATACTTACTTGAATAAGTTTCAGCGATGCCACACAGAAGTTACGCTTTTCGATGTTTTCAATAACGACTAAGAAAAGATAAATGAAAATTTATTTCTTGAAGAAAGAATATTTTGATGTATTAAATAGTTACTTACCTTTAGGTTTGACAGTCTCATCGCAATATAACTTAATAAAAATTACAACAGCAATTTTGTAAGGGGTTAACGTATCCCTTTGTGCTTTTGCTGTGTTTCCTTCGAAGCTTGACAATTCTTTATTCATTTTGAATTCGATTATTTTGCAGGATTTAATAAATTGACGTTTAAAAAAGTAGAAATTATTGGTTTTGTTTGTATATTTCACAGACTATTTACATCTGGGAAATGTGCTTGTGTACGTTTATATACATTATAGGGGAAAAGAGAAACACCAAATGGCATTGTCACTGTAGAATATTTGCTGTCACCAAGTTGGTCGAACTTTATCTCAAATTATCTTGAAGATAAAAACTAACCAATGAGGAAAGATTGAAAATTTTTTACGTTAGTGTACTAGCAGCTGTTAGAGACAAAATTATAGAAGCTGCATTTCACTTTGAGCGAAAGTCGATTTAAATATGTGAATCCTTCTGAACATCACGTCTATTTTAATTTTTTTTAAGGTTAACTTTCAAATTTTTCTTACAAACATGCACTCTCACTTAAATAATATAAATAAGAGTACAAAAATGTGAAATACAATTGGATTAAATTTATTCGAGGTCATTTATTTAAAGTGGAGTGTTAAAGTAACTGGATTAAAGAATATTTCTTTGCATTTCACTTTATTTTTAGTTTCTTTCGACAATGAGCGGGCTGTCAGAGTCTGATGTTGGATGTGTCAGTGAAGTAACGCTTGCTATAAGCAAGGAAAAAGGATCTCAAGCTCCGCTAAGAGCGCTGGATAGCCCAGATTCTTCGAGTTCAGGTAACTCAAACTCTTTCACTGTTCAACGTTTTGACTACCCGGACAACGGGAGCCAAAATGGCAATTCACAGTTTAGAAACGTTTTGTCAACGGAAAATCTTAGGATTCCAATCATTGGCTACGAAGTTATGGAAGAGAGAGCTAGATTTACTGTAAGTTTTATTAACTCAAATTGCATGTTACTTTTTAAAATATGTACATTATATTTTATATGAATTCAGGTATACAAACTCCGAGTTGAGTTTAAAAATGGCGATTGTTGGTTCGTTTTCCGTCGCTATACAGACTTTGTACGGCTCTTAACTCAACTACGAAGGCAGAAAGCTCAGACCTCTCATTTGTCATTGCCCAGAAAGAAATGGCTTGGCGATAACTTTGCTCCGAGTTTTTTGGAAGATCGAATTCGAGGCCTACAAGATTTTGTAAATGGACTTTTATCCACTCCGGAACTTGTTGACATGATCAGTGTCAGAGAATTCTTTTGTCTCGATGAACCACCTGCATTGTCAGACACTGTAGAAGAGTCTAGAGTAAGGCTGAGCTTTGATTTAATCGAATACAATTAACATTTACAGGGTTAATAATAAGAATATTTTTATAGGCAATTTTTGAGGCCTTGGAAGATACAATTTACCACTTGAGACAACAACTCAGGGAACGAGAATCTGCTCTTACTGCCGAAACAAATTTATGCAACGAGCTCCAAAAAAAGCTTCATAATGTTCTCAAGTATGTTACAAAATTCTTTATATTCTAAATTTCTTTAGTTAATGTATCTTTATTTCTTTTCAGTGATCCTCAAACGCAAGTTTGTTCAAAATGTGGAACAATCAACAATTTTACCAAAGGGGAAACGCTCTAACGTTACTAAAAATTCAAAGTAATAATTCACTGTTGCAAATGAGAATTATGTAATGTGTCGAATCATATAGATCTGGGGTAAGACTGACTTTTTATTCATTGTTGCTAAAAGAATGAAGAAACGAAACGTAAATTAGATTTGTGCTTCCTATTGCTTGAATTAGCAAAATGAAAAAAAGAGATGTATTTTTTAAAATCTTCAACAGTTGCCTTCTTTTACAAAGGAAAATCTTAGTATAAGTGATAAAAATATTGTTGTAGGTACTTAGAATTAGGTAGTATATATTTTTTGTTATATAACAAGTCGTCAGTCATCAAAGCGGCAGTTTATATATTTTTCTAGAAAAATACTATAAAACTTATTTTTTCACGTAACCCTGTTACTGCGATGTCAGACTTGACGTTATTGATGAGTAAATCGATGCATTTATAAAAATGTCCAACATTGATTATGTACATTATACATATTTATACATTATTAAACTTATTTCGTTAATTTATTCTAGTCTTTTTTCACACTTTCACATCTTCACTATTCACAACATTTGAGATTCATTCTACACCAGTATTTTGTTCTGTCATTAACTGCATTTGAGTTCCACATGGTTCTTCGGTGGCTTCGTCTGGCGCAATAACCAAAAATAATACTTGGACTAGATGGGTGACTTTACCTAAAATAATTATAAAATAGATTATTAGATTCAGAATATTGTATACAATGTAAATGGCCCAGACAGCAAGGCGTGAGTCGCGACGTCCTCATGTTTGAGATCTCACTTATGAGTGCTTATGTGAATGCATACGAGAGTACAGGAATGAGACAGTAGTCCTTCTCTTATTCTAATTTCTCACAGTAGAACCCCTCTTATTTCAATTGTCCCTCTTATTTTAATCGTTTCCCTCACGTCTTCCCCACCACCACTCGAACATAACGTATAATATCTCGATGGGAAATCGATATTTCAAAATGTCGGTGATTTCGCCTATCTCGATATTCAGCTTATACAGTAGTCCTTCCCTTATTCTAACTTGTCCAGCCAGGCAAGATGGCGGCCTTCTTCCCTTATTCTAATTTTCCCCTCTCCCCCACTACTTAGATTTGTAGTCTCACTTTTGTCTCTTTTTCTTTTGTTGCGCATGCGCCGTTATTTGTATTTAGACGCGTCAGTGGGGAGAACGCGTGAGGGGAAATGTTAGAATAGGAGAAGAGAAAAAATTAGAATAAGGGAAGGAGTACTGTAGTACGTACAGTGGTCCTCCTCATATTTTAACCATTCAAGTCAAGGAAGATGGCGGCTTCTTTCCTTAATTTCTCATCCCCACGACTGGTATGTAGTATGAGAGAATATAAACAGAGAGAAGACATATAACGGCGTCCTTCTTCACCTGTAAGGGTAAGCGGAAACAGCAGTCCGCACGCTTTTGAATGTGGACTGCTACTACAAGCGCATGACGAATGGTGGGGGGACTCACGAGGGGAAACAATTAAAATAAGGGAAGAACTACTGTACAACGACAAATTTTATGTGCATGTGAGTGGGGGTAAGGGGAAAAGTGAAATATGTGAAAGGGGGGCGCCATCTTAAAAAACTTTAGCAGTTAAAATAGGAGTCCTACTGTATTCTAATTTCGTCTCTTATTCCAATTTTTGTCCTTCCTATATTCTAATATTTCCCCGCACGCGTTCTCCCCACCAGACCTACTACCTTTCTTCGAAGCATATATGATTCATAACTGCGCATGCACCACGAAAGAGAAAGAAAGAGAAAAGTGAAACAACAAACATTTAGTGGGAGAGAGGAGAAAACTAGAATAAGGGAAGGCCGCCATCTTGCATGACTGGACAAATTAGAATAAGAGGAGTACGGTAGGACTCGCCTTATTTTAATTCCCTTTATTTTAAGTTCGTCCCTTTTAAGTTTTTGTCTTCCTCTATTTTAATGTTTTCCCCTCACACGTCCCCCCACCACTCGACCTATGCTGCGACGTCAGTTCATTTGGCCTGGGTAGGTTCAAAAAAGGGCTATTTTTTTTAATTCGCCAACGATGGGTGAATTTTGGTTCTTTGTGCAAACAAAATGAACACGTGTTTCACCCTTTTTTTAAATTGATATTAAACCGTGCCACCGGAGACTCGATGTTTAACATTGATTTTAAATGGAAAAGAAAGATTTTTTAGTTTTTTCAAAATTAAATACTCAAAATTCAAAATTATCGCTCCCACAAACATTGGTATCTTTTCTTGACAGTTTTGTGCGAGTAATTGATGAAGACCCGATTTTGAAAAAAATGTTCCGGCTGAGTTATTGCTTTTTGAGTGTGGGTATTTTTTAACAAAAAAGGTGAAAATACCGACATTAAAAATGCAATAACTTGGTCGGGAAATTAAAAAAAAGCCGGGTCTTCAGCAGTTATTCACACAAAACTACCAAGAAAAGATACCAATGTTTGTGGGAGCGATAATTTTGAATTACTTCGACCCAGACCATAGGTCTGGCGAAGTATTGAATTTGGTCAGTTCCCGCCAAAAAATTGCCCTATAGTTTTTCATCAAATGTCGACGTTTCAGACCCTAAGGAACCCAAAGCAACTATAAAAAATTGGTGTCCGTTAGGTTGTACGTCCGTCCGTCCGTCCGTGGGCAAAATTTTGTATACGCGATATCTCGCGAATGGAATAACGAATTTAAAAAGTACAAACGGATTTGGGTTTCTCTTGGCCAAACTTAGATCTGATTAGTTTTTGGAGATAATGCATACTAGATTATGGGGAGGTTTAACAAAAAAAAAAAACGCTCAAAAAACACGTTTTTTCCATTTTTAACAAAAAATACAAATCATACAAAAAAATGTTTCAAACAAAAAATATAGAACATCGAATTCTCTACAAAAAAGGTTTTATTCATTTCTTCGTAAAATCAACGATAATGCCGTAAAAAACGGAAACCGAAGTATCCCACATATAAAAAAATTTATTTCCTGCAACCCGACCTGTCAAAAACTCGACTAAACCGCGTTTTTTTAAGCATCAGTGTGAACAAGATTTGCTCATTTATCAGTGCTTCGGCTGACCTGCGGTCGGGGTCGAAGTTTTGAAAATGCTCATTTTCAATTTTAATATAGGGTGAATATGCCAATGAATGGACGACTACCAATGAATCGACGATTTTCTACATATTTCTATTTCTTATGAATGTATGATGCACAACATGCAAAAAAATACATATTTTTATGTTCTTTGAACATTCAAAACAATATTTACAGTACTATTGATCTTCCAGTGTTTATTATTTTGTAAAATCAAAACAAAGTTTTAAAGCCATCCAAAACTGGTACTGAAAACGTCCCATTTGATTTAACCCGTCTATTCATTGGGGTTTAGCGGATTTTTTTACAAACGTATGAAGACGAGGTTAATAATTAAATAAAAGCAAAGGTTGAACTACGCGGTCATAAAGAGCAGAGTCTAACGATTCTAATGGTGGTATCATAATTAAATTTTCATAAAAGAATTCAAAAGTTACAATCGATCAAAGTGGGAAAAATGCTTAACCGTCCATTCATTGGCATATTCACCCTATTGGAACAATATATTGTTACAATATATGTATAGAAACTACTCGAACCTAACGATGCTAGAACTACCCTCTGCCGCCTTCTTTCCTGGCAGTCTTAAAATGGGAATATTCCCGGAAGCATCAGCCTTTCGTCAGGGAACTGCAATACGAATTTAGCCAAAATTCTAGGCACCCGGGTCGAAGGCATCTAGTTTTGAGTATTTAATTTTGAAAAAACTAAAAAAACTGTTTTTTTCCATTTAAAATCAATGTTAAACTTTGAGCCTAATTAAGAGCCTAATTAAGAGCCTATTTAATATCAATTTAAAAAAAAGGCCGAAACACGTTTTCATTTTTTTACACAAAGAACCAAAATTCACCCATCGTTGGTGAATTTAAAAAAATCCCTTTTTTGAACCACGCTAATGCGCATAGACGCGGAGAAGAAACGAAACTGTTCGTTCCTTATTCTAATGTGTTCTCTTCTCTTATTGTAATATTTCCCCTCGCGCGTTCTCCCCACTGACGTGTGTTGTGTGGATTTTCAAAATGCAAATAACGGCGCATGCGCAACGAAAGAAAAAGAGTCAAAAGTGAGACAGCAAATTTAACGAGTGGGGAAGACGAGGAAATTAGAATAAAGGAAGAAGGCCGCCATCTTGATCTGACTGGATAAATTAGAATAAGGAAAGGACTATTGTACTTAGATTTGCTGTCTCACTTTTGTCTCTTTTTCTTTTGTTGCGCATGCGCCATTATTCCTTTTTGTATTTTGGAAATCTACACGTCTATATACGTCAGTGGGGAGAACGCGTGAGGGCAAATATTAGAATAGAAGAAGTGAAAAAATTAGAATAAGGGAAGGTCAGTAGGACCCCTCATATTTTAACTATTAAAGTTTTTCAAGATGGCGCCGACCCCTCCTATTTCAATTTGAATATCGAGATAGACGAAATCACCGATATTTTGAAATATCGATATTCACATCGAGATATTTTACGTTCTGTTCGAGCGGCGGTGGAAGAAGACGTGAGGAGAAATGATTAAAATAAGACGGGTTGGACAATTGAAATAAGAGGGGTTCTACTGCACCACTGTATGAGATTTTTGTGATATTTATCATGATTGGCTAATAATTTTGGCGCACAACCAATCGGCGTCGGGTGGAATGCCTATGTAGCAAGAAGATAGTGGTATGCGCATGCGCAAATTGTTCAATAAGGCAAGACTCGTACAGTAGTCCTTCCTTTAAGTCGTTTTCCCATACAGTAGTCCTCCCCGTAAGTTTTCTTCCCCATAGTTTTATACTTCCGTAAGTTTTACGAGTTTCTTCCCATATGTTTTATATTTCCCCTTACGTTCTCTCCCGCCTCTAGGCATTTTGTTGCCGCCTATGAACCACACATGCGCGGCGTGTAGATGAGCATCGAAAACATTGGTAGTAGGGGTGAGGGGAATGTAAAACTTAAGAGAACAAGTCGCCATTTTTATAGCTGAATTGTCAAACTTAAGGGGAGGACTACTGTATATTGTATTATATTCTCTTATGTTGTAGGTTTTCTTTCGTCTATGTTATATGTTCCCCTAGTCAACGTCATGTGTAATTCATAAGTGAGGTTAAGTTACGAATTTGCTTGCGCCTGATGAACCTGAAGGATCAGGTGCTTCCATCGTTTATTTTTCTTTATTAGCAATCAACTTTCGATGATTTTTAATTGTACATCCGTTTAAAATTCGTTATACATTGTAACGAAAAAAATGCAACTTAACGGAAGAAGCGGACATCTTGGCTGTCTCGATTGTACAACATAAGGGAAGGACTACTGTATGTAAGTAACGATCGTCATCTGATTGGAGGGATCAAATAGCATTCACATGGAGTGCAAACGTGCGCTTTAGTCTTATTTATGAGTGTCATTATGCACCTTATATGATCTCACGTTGCTATCTGGGGGATAATTGTGTTTAATCAACTTACTCATGAATTGGCTCCTCTTTTTCTTGTAAACATATTCGTGGTAGGCGACGACCCCGCACAGCATGAATAACAATACAAATAAATATTGTAAAGAAGGTTTCTCTATAATTGGAGCTACAACCAAAAATATCGAAATAAATAATACAAGAACAGGAACGAATATTGGTACTGCATAAGGCCTATGAACATGAGGTTTTGTTTTCCTCATAATAAGCAAAGCAACCATTGCTAGACCGTAAAAAATCCAAGTTAAGAAACTAGCAAATTCAATGAGTTCATTAACGTTTCCTGCGGCTATCATGATGACAGTCAATGAGCACTGAAATATCACTGCGGCAGCTGGCGTCATTCTTGTCATGTGAATAAAACTAAAAAATGTCGGAATATGTCCTTCTCTACCCGCAACGTAGCACAATCGTGAAACTCCAAATTGAACGCTTAATCCACACCCGAAGGTTGAAAGAGCAACTCCTAGTGGAATAGCAAAACGTAGCCAACTTGGAAGAACGATGCTACCCCATAATACGGCTACTGCTTTCGTACTGACCAATTGATCTACGGTCAGCACTGCCATGTACATAACATTCATAGCAACATAAAGTGCTGTAACTGTTGGCACAGCAATTAAAATACTCCGTAAAATATTAACTTCTGGACGTTGCACTTCTTCCGTGACGAGAGTCGCAGAGGTCCATCCGTCGTAAGCCCAGAGACCACTGTAGAATGCTAAAGCAATTTCAGCGGCAGAAGTTGTGGTGTTTTCAAAAGGATTTTGTAAAAGTTCAGTCCGACCTGATGCCAACCACCACATTCCACCAATTATAACGATAAAACAAGCTAAAATTTTACAAACTGTGAACACGTTTTGTACTTTCACATAGACTTTGACACTTGTAATGTTTATATATGTCATCAACCCAAGGGCCAATAAGGCAATGAGTTTTTTCATTTGGTCCAAATCAACATCGTAGCCATCCATGTATCCAGAGAATGGTTGTATTATATACTCTGCACATGTGAGTGTGATGACAGCGATTTCCGCTGGTCGCAGAATAAAGACATAGATCCAAGCGCACAGGAAGGATGGTAGCTGGCCAAAGTATTTATGAAGTGGCGAGAAGGCTTCCACGAGATATGCATATTCTGCACCTGATCTTGGGACCACGCTACTGAGTTCCGCAAAAACCAATGCTCCAAGTAATGAAAGAAATCCACAGATAACCCACACGATGAGACTTAAACCGATTGATCCAGATCTTCTCAAAGCTTGGGCTGGTGATACGAATATTCCAGAACCTGCACATTAAATATTTGCAAAAATGTATTACTTATATCAGGTGAGTTGCTATCAATTACTTAAAAATCATTCAATTCTTACACTTTTGTATTTCAATTAAGAAAATATTTTCTTAAAATAAAAAAAAATACAAAAAGAAACATTTTAAAAATATTATCTTCTTTCAACTAAGTTATTTGCGGCTATTTAAATAAGTATTTACTTGAATACAGACTTTTTTCAGTGCGAGTATCTCAATAGTAAGTAAATAAATTGTACATAAATTTAATTTTGCTACGTTTATCAATAAAAAATTCGCATGAAGTTATTAAATCAGAAAATTTCAACTGAATTAGTACAGTTCAATCTGATATTCTCAAGAAACCACATTAAAAATCTTGATAATTCAAAACGTTTAAATTCTGTTTCGTTTGAAGGGTCATTTTTAATCTTTTTGTTGCTCGTTTGTTTATCGTGATATTAAATTATTATTGTTTAATTCGATTAAATTCGACCATGTTAATTTTCATCCTTCGAAATTTGAAGTAACTCGACGATGGATTCCTATCAACTGGTTTATAGGATAAGGCATGGTTTAAGGATAGATATAGTATAGACAAATAGTGAATACATCACTTAATGTATTATGTTTATTTAATAATTAATTAATGTGTACATCGTATACAATGCTTAGTAAATGAAATGAATTGGATAGAAACCATCTATAAAATTGGAATTAACAAAAAATTATGTTAACATTGTCAAGAATTAATTTGATTCATGTAAATTCCTATTCTGTCTAATTTATAATTGGTTATTTTTATTTAATTTCAAATCAAAACGTTGAACGTAAATAGAACAAATATGTAAACAATTTGAAAAATGGGGTACGGGACGAAAAACTGACAAATCAAAAAGCCGACAGGTCGAAAAACCGACAGTCAAAATACCGACATTCAAAACGCTGACAGGCAAAAATCCGACACGTGAAAAAACCGACAGTTGAAAAACTGAATTGTCATGATACCAACATTCAAATAATTGTCACTTCGAAGAACTGACTGCCAAAAAGCTAACAATCGTAATAGCCGACAGTCAAAAAACCGAGACTACAAAAATGTCTGCCCGCTTGTCGATGGATCTTTTTTTTAATGTGTATGTATCGTGTCGGCTTTTTGAATGACGGTATTTTGACTGTCGGTTTTTTGACTTGTCGGCTTTTTGATTTGTCGGTTTTTCCACCCGCACCCAAAAATGCACACTTTTTTATATTTCATAGATTATTAACGAAGTTTTTCATACTCAAAAATATTAGCATTTATTGTTTATAATAATCTAAATAACCCTTTTCTTCATAAACATTATAATTTGATTTCACACCTTTTGACTGAAAATTGATTAAATGAAATATTTTTGCTCTAAGTTTAAACAAAAATTCCTTTTGGGCGTTAACGGGTTAAGATTATTTTCATCAAAAGTATCAACTTTCAGAACAAATTGCAATCAATAAAAAGTAATTAGAATTCACCCAAGAATGCACTAGAATTTTTTCACAATTTTTGAGAATTAAAATCTTCAAAATTGTCTCAAAAGTGCTGCGTAAATTTTATTGAAATTTTTAATGAATTCTTTGTCCTTTTTGTAGTTATAATTTTCTACGAAAAGCTTTCAGTTTTTTAGTTAAAATTCCCTAAACATAATGAGCGAAAAGTCTCGCTTCGGACGCGATTTTGGATCATTCAGGTGACAAAATTAAATTTCCAAATACAGTAGACGCTCGATATAAGAACCATCGCTATAAGAACCGATCGGTATAACAACACTTTTTTGATCATTACAGTGCCCATGAACATTCGAGATGTATCCCCTCCATACACTTTTTGCTGGTATGAACCGTTCCGCGCATTCCGTCGAGTCCACCTATACATACATAATACATACAAGAGAAGGGGAAGCATCAATTCCCCTCCAATGGTTCTTATATCGGCGCTTGGCGGGGAAGCTCGGAACGGGCTAAAAAAAATATCACATTTTGAATTTAAATAGTTGATTGAATCTATTGTAATTCACAATTATTATAAACCTTACCTGGTTCTCATGAGTCTTATTATATATAATCGTTTTATAGTGTACTCATTTTATAGAATTTGTTATATTCGTCATTAATTGGCATTAAATGGATAATATGAAAGGTGTAATATTCAGAATGATTCCAGTACAACTGTAAAAATTGAAAAATTAATGAATTTTCGACCAAACATTATGTCAAAATTTTAGAGTCAATTTGTTAGGATATATTCGTAATTTAGTCCACTTATTTTATTTTTACAAATGAGTAAGTTATTTAATGTTTAAGCAGTTTTGCTGGAAGAAATCGAGTTTACGATGACACTGAACATTGAAGTACGTAGGCGACCTTATGTTAGTAAATTTTTCAACATCTGAGTAAACTAGACTTACTCGTGTGATATAAAGAGACTGTTTTGTAATATTTGTTCAAATCGATATCATAATATCGCAATATCATAGCATCACAGCTGTTTGATCGGTATTACTTAAAAAATTGTTTCCATTGCCACGATTTTTTCAACGAATTAAAAAATGTACTTTTTAATGTATGTTGTGATATTATTAGCACATACATTGCTATTTTAAATATGTTCGAATTAACGCCTGCAATTCTGCCGCAAATGTTGAATTTTTCCTTCATTATAATAGGCTGTATATGTTTAAACAATATATAGGGTAAACATGACAGTTATCGGCCACTTACGGCTCTTAATTCAGTGAATTTGACTTTAAAGTGACAGAAAGTACCGTTTAACAATATAAACAAAATTTAAAATTAGAAAATTTATCTCATGGATTATCTAGTGTTAATATGCACATGTTATAATAACTAAAACATTAAAGTTTATAAAACTGTCAAAACAGACAGCAGTCGGTCATTTGCAATAATGAATTTGGCAAAATTAACAGTAAACGCATTAATCGTATCGTTGGTATCCGTCTTTAACGGAGTTACCATTGATGTTACGAAAACAATGTATGTATGTAGTCTTTTTTACCGAGAATTTCATGATCTACACCTTTTGTTTGGGACCCTTTTTCGTCAGATTTATCTTTTTCAAGATTACTACAAAAATCGGTAAAAACAATAAGTTTTTATTGGTTGTCACCTTGAAAATGACCTTGGCTCCAATTTTTACTACGATATTCGTATGCATCGCACCAAAATACGCCAGCAAACATAATTTTAAAGAGACTGATATTATGATACTTTCAAAAATAGTATCCAAAAGTTTATCAAAAGTGCAAAGCTCATCTTCTTCCACAAATTTCAATATTTTCCTATGGGATTTTTTTTATTTTGTTGCTGAAATCCTTTGTAAGAAATAAGGATATGCATTTTGCAAAACTTTGATTTTTGAAAAATGCAGTGACAAAAATGCAGAAAAAATCTTTAAAATTTCGTTTTCCTTTTCCCTTTTATTTCTCACCCGAAATAGTGTCAGAATAGAACCATTTAAAAATTATGTATTTATAACTAAATACAGCTGAAAATTCATCTTACATTAAATTTATCTTACATTTTTAAGGTATCGTGAATAGCGAAAAATATTACAGAATCTATGTTCATTTTAGAGTAAACCGAAAGTAGAGACGATTTTGAAGGTTGTGGAAATGTTAATTTTCTTGTTGAATAGTAAATTTGAGTAATAAAAATGAATGTAAAAAGTAAACACGAAGTTAATAGATTGTCTATATTGCTGAAAAAAATTGTTTAAAAAAAATGTCGTTGTAGTTTGAATGACTGGGAACATAGGGAAAAAGCAAAAGAAATTTGCCGTTCATGTCAAATTATGTGGATATTACTTGATCTAACGAAACTCTCGTAAATAAAGATCCACGTAATTCTTCCATATGTGTGTTTGGGTCATACAAAAACGACACAAACAGGAAAAGGCCAGAAAAATAAATCAGTTAAAATTACAGCTGCAATTTGATTTGCAATTCAAACAACGAAAATCTTTCAAAAAACCTCAATTTTATGATAATGCATTCTATTCTAGAAAAATTTGTATCTTATATATTTTTGAGAAATTGGCTCGCGTAAATCCCATCCTCGCATTAAATCTGTTAAAACACGGGAAAATATATTAAAATTGGACAAAGGTCCTAAACAACATTACAAGTTGCTAGTTCGATACTGCAAAGGAAAATTGATTTCTCTAATGATATAATAGCACTATAGTCATCAAAACAAATCACTGTAGTTAAGTGGTGAATTTTAGTTGCTGAATTTAAGATTGCTGTTAATTCATTCGAGAAAAAAATCTATTATTTTTAATACCTAAATTTCATACACAAACGTGAAGTATGCGGGGCGATCTCTTAAGACGATCTGCAGCTCTCGGAAATAATACAATTAACTATATGCAAAACCACTGTAAAAAGGGCCATTCCGTCCATTAAATAAAAATAAATAAATACTGAGGCTTTCTTCAAATATCAGGATGTATGAAAAGCCTCGTACTATGTACAGACACTGCGAAAACTTTAGGCATCGTTCTGCAGAAACGGGACATAATGATGTATTTGCCAAACTAATTGACACGAGTCAATCTTTTTTTAAATGTACTTGACAATATTTATTAAAGCTCATACAAAATGAAAAGAAGAATATCCTAATTTACATTAAAATTCTGATTTGAACGAATCCTGATATAAATTAATGATTCTTAGTATTTTAATTACCTGAACATTTTACTGGATAAAATACGAAAAAGAATCAGAGAAATGTTTTTGTTAGTGATTTCGATGAAAATGATGTACTTTCCAAATTTCTTGGAGTGAAATTTCACTCTTAAAAAGTGACAATTCACTCCAAGTAAAAGTAATAGGTGAACCACCCTGTATAGAGTGATTATTTCATTTCAATTAGAGTGAAATTTGAATCAGAATTTGAAATCCTAAATGCATAAATTATAAACTAATAATACAATTATAAGTTTATAAACAAACATAAAACATTATTCTTAATAAAAAATAATAAATTTTTATATTTTTATAAAATAAATCGTATCAATTTTTCGGTCTTTTTAAAGTAGTAGAAGTAGGTGGGTGCGAATAAAAATGATTCGAAACTTCTTTTGGAAACGTGATTTACTTTTTTAATTTCTATTATTGTATTAACGTTTTTATTTTCTACTTGTTGGTACTAAATAGTTACAGATAACGTGAAGGATCTTTTATTAAAAATGCATTTTTTAAAAAGACAAACCATGTTCTACAATTTTAAGGTAATTTTCTGTGGTGATTTTCTTTGAATTAACGTAACTATGTAATTCATCGTGAGATAATATTAATTTGAACGTCTCAATTATTGAAATATACTCAAAAGTTTCATAAATTTTCTATTGTTGCCAAGATTGAGTTTTTAAGTTAAATTTGTGATCATTTCGGTAATCAAGTGGTATTTCAACGGGATGAACATATTTCTAATATTTATTAAGAGCTTCACTTGACAAAACCATGTATTTAATTTATCTAATAAATTACTGACTTTAAAGTTACACATAAGTATTTTAAGGTCAGGGTCTTCTAAATTAATATTCTTTTTTTTTATGGAATTTAAAACTTCACATTCCAAGTATTGAGACATGCTTGAAGTTAAGACACTTCACTTTTTATAACTCTGCTTATAGCTGCTATTGTAAGCGCAGTGAAAAAATCTCGCTCTCTTTGGAGTGAATTTTAGCTCCACAAAGGGTGTGTATTCACTCCACGCGAATAGTGAAATGTAACTTCAATATTTGGAGTTAATTTCTTCACTCTTTCATTTGGAGTGGCTGATCTAACTCTTTTAGAATGGGCGTTTACTCTTTTTTAGAGTGAGCACCCTGCTCACTCCCTGTTTGGAGTGAAAATTTCATTTTAGAGAGTAGGATTTCATTCAAAACAGATTTTAGCACTATGAAATAGTTAAAACAAAATGCGGTGAATCATTTTTTACAGTATTTTCATAAAATTTCAGTTTGGTTGAGGACAACCGTAATGCTTTGAAGTTTGGTACCTTTCCGGTAAACATTTACCGACTTCGGTAAATTGTTACCTATAACGTACTGTAGTTGTTCAAAAGTTCACGCATTAAATGTCTCGAGTTTATTTACGTGGGAAACTGAAGTGTTGCAATTTAAGAAGAAAAAACGGTCGTTTTGATCATTTTTAATATAAAAGTACGTGATTCCTAGACCTATACTCTCAGGGTTATTTAGAGTAAAATCCATCAACCTATAATCTCTAAAATTTGGTCGATAAGTTAAAACTTTAAACGCGTTTTTCTCGAAATAAGTTTTTTTCAAATCAGTGGACATCCTCTACAACTTTTATATCTATAAAAATTACATTTGGCTCGGTCACAAAGGTCTTCTTATATTTTATTCTGTTGTGATGTGGATTTACATCTATATTTTTTTAACAGTTTTCGTTCAGAATAATTCTGGGCACATCTTTTTTAATTTTTCGGTTTCTGGTTGAAATATCTTTATTTTTTATGTCAAAAATAAAAACATGCTCTCTAAATATTTTAAAACCATCTCTAGGAAAATTCGACAAAGCAATTTCAAAAATCGCTTCAATAATAGCTTTTTAAAAAATGCGCACAAAAGTGTTTTTTTTAAGACCTAAGAGTATAGCTCCTCTCCCCCCCCCCTTCCTCTTAAAGTACTTTTGTAAAATACTCTACGACACATAATCAGAAAATAGATAAATTATCGTGTTTGCCAAGGGCCATTTAAAGTCGTTTTGTAAAGAATACCAGTTATAAAAATATTTGAAAATTCCAAGTACTATACAGCTATCAGCCATGGTTGTCTGATAAAAGTACATAAAATATGTCGATAAAAATGACATTATCTCTACGCATCCATGTAAAGCATCTTTATCTAGATGTACATACAATTTTAATCTTTTTGATTCCCCAAGGTTTCAACTACCTTAAGGTCTCGGCACGATATAGTTAATACATAACGCAAACGTAAATTTAATCAGTAAAATAAGTTTTAACAAAATCTAACAATAAAAGTCACTAATCTGAATTCCATGTGCTACGTTTGCGTTTGGTTTTTTGTCTGCAATAGTCTTTATATCACGTTTGAAGGCCAATTTCATGAAAGTCGCGAAAAAATAAAACGCAAAACATGACACATTCTACTTCCTTAGCACCACTGCAAACAAAGTGTAAACAAATGTATTTAAACAAAAGATTTTCATACATGAATTCTTTGTGAAGTTCTCAGGAAATCGAAAATGATTGAGATTATAGTTAAATTGAATTGATAATAATTGAATTCTTACAAATCAAACGAATTATAAAGTTGTGGAATAATGTGTTAGTTTGAAACGATTAGATTTTAAGAAGCAATTAAATAAATCTAGTTTGGAGAAATGATTAGATAAATTTTAAACATCAAAAGTAAATATTATTTTACATTAAGAATTTTTAAATGTTAACTATTTCTATTAAAATGATACTTTATTTCATTGTTGAAGTACTTGTATATACTAAACTATGCCTTTGTTAATATTGAGATTGCACAAGAACAAATTAGTGCATTTTTTTAAAGGAGAATTGCGTGTCAAGGAATCGTCGACAATGAAAATTAAACATTGACCTACAGTAATAATAATATTGTTGTAATGGGTAAAGATTTTATCACAAGGCTATTTTAGTCCTTGTAGATGTTTGTTGTATTATTTTCCGATTGAAATGTTGGCATTTCCTTGCTTTTGATTGATAATTAATGACAGTATCATTCACCTAATCATCACAATAATTAACTGTACAGATATTTTAAGTTACATAAAACTTATACTAATGTGAAAAACCGTACATTCAATAATGTTGTAACGAAGCAAAAAAAAAACATTAGATAATGGTTTAATTTTTTAATCATCAGTCGTTATGGTTGTTTATGATTATTGACATTTTTATATTTTAAATTTTAATTTGTAAATGTGGCGAAAATAATAATACGTAGATAAAAATCTACTTGGAAATTTTATAACGTCAGATGATAATTTTGGAACATACTTTGATTAAGTGAAAATTTTTAATTTGTCCCGAATAAACATTTATCTACGGGTCGGATCAGGAACGGATCCGGAAGCCTTAGCACAGATCCGATCCAGATCCGAATGCCTCATCTGAACCTGATCCGGATGTAACGCAACCGCAGATACGTGTCGGGTCCGGGTCCCGCAGGTCAGAAAGCTCTATCCGATCCTGATCTGTTTCAAATCGGGCTTTTAATTATAATTCCTTATATACATATACATAAAAACTTTTATGTGGGGTCTATACAGCTAGGTGACAAATACCATACGGGTTTTCCGAGAACCTTGTTTACCGACAAATCTCCGTCCTATATACATAGTGTATTAGGATGAGGTTAACAAGTTTCTGAGCGCTATTTCGTAATTTCGGACTCATTACTGCGAAATTTAGCATTATATATGTAGTCACAAAACAAATTTCGGAAAGATTGATTGAGAATTGGCAGAGAAAAACGTGCCACAAAAAATGATCGACGAATAGGTTATGACGACAAGTAAATGAAATGACAAGTTTTTTTTTCTTTCAGGCTTTCTCCTCCAATTCTCAATCAATCCTTTAATTTGTTTTGTGACTACATATAATGCTAACTTTTGTAGTCGTAGTATATAAAGTTTGTTTAGTTATATAGTGGAGTTTGATAACATTTTAGGGTAGAATTTGACGTTATCGACCGAGCCACCTGAGAGTTCCTTTAACCACCATTACAAAAAAGAACCGAATAATTTGTCAATTTCTCAACCAGATCGGAATATATATATTTCAATTTCATGGTGATTGACAAGATTCTCGAAAAAAAGTCTTGTCATTTCAAGATTATCTCAAAAGCGTATATATGTTAGTGAAATATGTAAGAACATTCCTTTATTCGCCTTGGTCGGTGTCCCGCTTCCGCGCCATCTGTGGTCTGGGTTTCTCGATGTGTATACTGTATGTTTTTTGGGTCGCTGAATCCGAATCCGAAGTCCATTTAACTCTATCACGTCAGGTTTTTGACATAATCTCAAAAAAAATACCTATAATTCGATCCTAAAATGTGAAAATAAGATAAAATACTTTAACAACATTTTCTTTTTACGTAAAACCTTTTAAAATTGTGCAATTGAGAGTCGACCTGAAAAGTTACGGGCCTATAAAAATTAATTTCAATACAAATCGTTTCCAATATAGCATCCTAAATGACACATTGGAAAACATTCATGATTTTTTAACTCGTGTACCTTCAATTGTAACAAAAAAGTTATATAACAAAAAAGTTCAGAATCACTCGAAAAGTACGTCTAAATTTTTTCAAATATTTTTGAGCCATTTTAAATTTTTCGAAAAACGACGAAATCCAAAAAATCTAAAATCGTCTTCACAAATTTTGTAAAAATTCAGATGTATTTTTCGAGTGATTCGGAACATTTTATGTTGAGTAACATTTTTTCTTAAAGTTGACGGTACTCGAGTTAAAATATCATGAATGTTTGCAATTATTATTTTTTGAGATTGTGTCAAAAACCTGACAAGGATATAGTGTTAAATGGACTTCGGTGTCGGATTCAGCGACCCAAAAAACATACAGTACATAAGGAGAAACCCAGGCCGAAACAACAATTTTTTTTGGTAATATTAATACGAAAAACTGACTTTATATTTGCGTACCAGAATCACATGAAACAAATTCCATTTCTTCAGAATTATCCTTATTACTATCCGTATAATTACTCTGATCATTTTTTCTTTTCAATCTATGTTTTTGAACTCTTTGACGAATTTTCTGGCGACGTTTCAATTCCTTATTCATTTTGTACAAATATTCTTCAAAATATATATTTTTAAGGTTATGTTACCCGTACGATAGATATCCAAATACGAGCCGGATCAGGAACATATCTGGGTCCCCTTACTTATTGGAAAAAGTTAGATATAGCCAAATCCGGATCGGATCCGGAACGGCCCCCGATGGCCGGACCTCCGGGTTCCGGATCTGACACGGATCTGCGGTAGCGTTACAATCCTGATCCGGTCCGAAGCTTTTGATGAGGGACAGCTCCGGAAATGTTTATTCGGGGTGGTGAAAATTACTATAACTTTTGAATAATACTATGAAAGCCTTAACATGAATTTCAAAAACTTTGTGGAGCATTAAAAATTATAATAAAATTCTAGCCCTAAATTATCATCTAAGATGTTAAAACCTCCTACATCATTTTTCTCCGTGAAGAGTTTAATGTTTAAGGCTGATTCTAAAAAAAAATGAAATTGATGTCTTTAATGATTTTTACAAACCAGGATCATTAATTACGAAAAGTGTTCTTTAATTATTAAACTACTGTACTAGATGTACAAATTTATGAAAAAAATTTATTTTTTATATGATAAACAATAAGATATATTCAAGAAGGTACCCTGAAAATCATTCCCTAATTATGTCCCAACTGCTAAATTCGATGAGAATCATTAACTTTAATCGTAAAAGTCCTTACTTATTGTTTGTTATCTTACTTTTTACTCACATAGGATAGTATTGACCGTACCTACATGTGTTTATAGTTTAAAAAATGCGATTGGAAATAGTTTTAAATATAATTCAAAATTCGTCCGTAAAAATTCGATCATTTTAATGTCGAGAATTTAAAATTGTTTATCTTTATATTTCATTCGAACTCGAAAAAGTTGGGGACCACTATAATATGTTTATTAAACAAGGCATAAACTAAAAATTGAGAAAAAATCGACAATAAGTTGAAAAAAAAATTATCAACTCGATAAAGGTAAATTCGACTTTTTTCGAGAACCAGCCATAACTTGTACATTTGAGTTAACATTTTTTCGGTACCAATAAAAGAAGTATAAAATCAGAGATAAAACAAAGGCGTTAAAAATAACGACAGCCGTTGAGTGGACTCGAAGTGGAAGTACGTCCTTGGCAGTGAATCTTGAATTCTTGGCTGGCATGGATGCAAAGATATTTAATCACATTTTCTATCAATATACGAGCATGTCGTACCGCGGTCGCCGTTTAGAAGTCCTTAAGACATTAATTTGCTATAATTCCCTAATCCCCGTCGCCAGTTGCAAAAATTAAAGTCAATTGAAGTGTCTTTTATACTTGACTCTTCATTTAACTACATAACAAACGAATGGCGTATTCTAGTTGAAAATCTCAGTGTTTAATTATAATTGATAAAATATTACGTTTTTCACTATATTTTAAAAAATGTGAGTGTTCAATTGTAAATAATAGGAAATAAACTTGTCGTAAGCATTTCTCGTTGTGACTAATAAAATAAAGTTGAACTCCATTCTTGAGCCTTTTTAACGATGCACCGATTTTTACACACATGGAATGAAATTTTATATTTGTTATGATTTCTTTTGGACTTTAGGAATTTATTATTAACAATGCTCATGTCTCACAATGGAAATAAAATCTAGGAATGTTCGACAAATGCTCGATTCTGTAGTCTACTTTGTCTGTAGTTAGTTTTTTGTCATAAAAAGGAAATAGGAATCGAAAGAAAATAATGAATTATTTCAATGAGTAACGTGTCAGTGACTATTATTTTCATTCGAACATTTGTATATTTTATCGATAAAGAATGCTTTAATTAAAAAATAATTTTTCGTTGTCTCATATTAAATAATCGATTTCAGTATCATTCATATTTAAAATACAATTAATAAAATATTAGACCCTATGATCAGATTACACCTTTAATTATATATTAATGTATGACTTCAAGAGTCTTACAAATCAGTTGCAAAATAATAATTCTCTGGAATTTCATTCTTATGATAGATAAGAAATTCATCTCTGGCGAGTGACCTGATATTATCGCTGAATTCAAATTTGAGTTAAACGAACGTTAAATAAAGAATTTTTTCTTCTAAAATGGAACGGGAAGAATCAGGCTTTATTTCAAATCATTATTACTGAAAACTTTTGAATTTATATTTCTTCTTTTACGTAGATAAACATTTACTTATTCTCTTCATATATGAAATCGATTACAAATTATTTTAGATTATTTTCAAATTAATAAAACATAATACAAAATCTGATAAACATTATGAGTAATGAATATGAAATGTTCTTGGTTAGTGGATTACAGATCAAATTTAAAAAAATGAGTGTTAAAATTACATTTAATATTTTCGGCTTTAATATTGTCTTCTTTATAACTAAAATTTGGAAATAAAAAAGGATAATAAAAGCAATAATTTGGAGTAGTAATGTATTTAGTATGTAAATTGTTTTTTAACAGAATTTAAGTTGTTATTAAATAAATACACTGAATTTAAAGATATCGTGATTGTTATGATTAAATTATCAGTATTTTATCAATCGACCAAAATTAATACAAAATTAAAAAAATAGAAAATTATGTAAATAACATATAGTTGATTATCATCGTGAGATGATATGACATTTTACTTTCAAACGCAAATAAAAACTTAGTATCCCAATACAGATCAAATGGTAATGAGTTTTTCTAAACATATTTTGAAAATAAAACTAATATTAACAAAACACAGTCTCGATTTTTCTGCATCTTCAATACTTTAAAATTTGGATGATTTTTTTATTCACATAATTTTTATACACATTTCTACTTTCAATGTTCTATTTTTATTGTTTTTATTTGTTTAAAAAACATTTCCTTTAGTTAATTTTAAATATTTATTTTCACTGATCAGTATTTCACACGTCATAAAAATTTGTCATGATTCACAAATAATATCTCAAAATGTTTTTTTATTAGAGGGTCATATTGAAGTTTCCTTCAACTGATCCACTCGTTGAGCTTCAGTCACTTTGGATTTTACGCTGAAGAGTAAACAAAAAAAATGCAGAATGTAGGTCTAAAAATGGTAAACGATTCGCGTTATCAACGGAAATTGAAGATACTTTCATTGCTTCATTATATAACCCCAATTATTCAGCGTTTAAAACTCTCTCAATACATTCTGAGAATTTATTGCTGAGATTTGTATGAAAATGCTAATTGGTACAGTTTCGATATTAAGCAGCTGTAACGTTTCGCAATTCTGTGGGAGTTATCGATAGTGCGATTTAATACGTTGTCAAAACAAAATTACTTAGTTATTCGCGAGATTGACACCGCAACGTCATAAACACGTGTTGTAATCGTGCGAATCGGAGTTTTCTCTTCTCCTTTTGATAGCGTCCAATTTTATTTCTTATTGTTACCATATCGACTGTTTCCTTCTTTTATTTCGAACGGGTTTTTTCAAAAAATGCCGAAATCCACAAGATAACGAGTGTATATTCAGATCATTTTGTAAAAATAATTTTACGTATTGACGATTTTATTATATAATCAGTGTCAATTCAACTATAAAATTTTAATAATTTATTGAGTATCGTAGTAAAAATTAAAAATGAAAAAACAATTCCGATTTTAGTGTAAACTGTTCCCAGAAAACGATTGACGTCTAAATTCTTGTTATGAACAAATCAAATTATGACATTCACATTTCCTTTTTTATTGACATTAAATCTGATGAGGAATTTTTGAACGGTCTTAAAATAAAAATTTAGTCCCTTTTCAATAGATGTCACAAAAAATAATCAATAACTTGTTTAAAGGAGACTACACAAATATTTTTTACATTTAATTAAATTTGACACTAATTCATGAATCTATGTGAAAAGTGTTCTATGATTAAAAAATAGAAGGTCGTAAAGTCGTTCAGAGAGGTGAATGTCTGAAGTTTTACGTCAAGTAACACGTAGGCATAAAACGTGTTACTCTTAGAGAATTAAAAATATTGTTTAAAACTGATTATTCCTCCCAAACATCAAAATTGAACTTAATTTTCCCTCACAATAGAATGAATCATAGATGAAATAAGAAACGTTCATTGGAATTAGAATTCACTCTTGTTTTATTTAAAAAACCATTTTGTTTTGTTCTATATTGCAGTATAAAATTTTAATTTTTTAAAAATAAAAGCGCAAAATAAGGGATGAATTTGTATTTTCGTTGAGTGAAAAAAACGTTCCTACCGATCATAACAGCTACGACCATGCTGATCGCGCTGGTCAGTCCAAGCTCTCTTTTCAGTCCAACCTTGCCGCTCTCTGTTCCCGCCATTTCTCACAAATTCAAACTGGTAATTCCCGATAAATTAAAAAAAATAAAAATTCAATCACTGGGTACCGAACACATTTTTTTCAATTTTCAAAAACTCCAATTGACGCGGAAGGCTCTTGTCACTATTGTGTAATTTCACTGTCGCGGCGGTCACGCGTGTTTTAAGTGATGGACATGGTGTTATCGGTTCGAGTCCCGGAGGGAAACTAAAACGGCATAAAAGAGAACGAATACATTCGAGTCCGGTTGGACACTTTCCTACTGCTCTAGGATCATCGTGACGCCGATTGATAAGGGCGGTGGCCCCACCGAACTCTACGTGTAAACTCCTCTGATACCAATATATTCTAACGGGCCAAATGACCGACATGTGCGGATTATTCCGGTTCGGAATTGCCTGCTAATTCGAGAATAGGGAATTTAATAACATTTAATTGGAGGATTTTATAAAGTCACGACAAACATCCATTGAAATCGACGCCTGTGTACCACTTGAAGCCACATTTTTTTATTTCATATTTGCAACGAAAAAGTGCCTTTATTCTGGACAATATATATTATTAGATCCCGAAAAATATTGTATGTTATCTAAAAATAAACATTGGGCAATAACATTTGATTTCAACATCTTCAAAACTGAACTTTCAATTTTGACTTTATTACAGAAAAGTTACGATTTTTATAAAATAAATAAATAAATAAATATACGATGTTAAATAATACCCTATCGGACTAGTTTGACCCGTTTTTTAAGTCGACTTACAGTCAACTCGACCGAAATCGGTCAATATTCGATCGAATTAAAGTCGACCTGACCTATAAAAAAAACAATCAGTCAATTGTCGATCTACATTCGGTCAATTCTTTGCACAAATCGACCGTCGACTTTCGGTCAATTTTCTAAAATCGACCAATTAAATTTTGAGTCAACTTCCGGTCGACATTTGCGAACTCAACCCAGTATTGACCAAGTCAACCATTCTTTATAAAAGTCAACTGAAAATCGACCGACGAAAATTTGGCGTCTACTCACGGTCGACTTTTACCACATCGATCGATTACCGACTAATCAAAAAAATACCATTTGATAAATTTTTGATCAACTTTGCAAAAGTCAGCTGAAAATCGATCAATTAAATTTTTGTTCAACTTATTGTGAAATTCGACCGATTACAGACTGAATAAAAAAAACCGGTGTATGGTTAATTTCTGGTCACCATCGTAAAAGTCAACTGAAAATCGATTGATGAAAGTTTGGTGTCGACAATAAAAAAGTATCTTTCGGTCAGTTACATAACAGTTACTCTTTCATATGCATTATATGTTTCCGTCGTTCGGTCAATTTTCGGTCAACAATGAAAACAACCGATAATGTCTCCGGCCCTCGGTCAATTTTCGGTCGACAATCGAAAAAGTAGACCGAAATTCAACCGAAAAATCTCCGGCACTCGGTCAATTTTTGGCCGATTTTGAGTAATTTCTTTGCACAAATAGACCGTCGGTTTTAGAATCGGATTAATTGGATTTGCTAGAATACCATATCTAATACTCATAAAAAATTATTCTTACCAGTGAGGAATATTGTTTCCAGCTGTGCCGATTTAGTTCTTTTCCCGATTTCATAATTGCAGAAGAATTACACTCTTTTAACTTCCAGTTTCAATCATCTGATAATTTCATGTAATAATTTCTTGTAGGTTATGTACGTTAATGCTCCGTGTATAAAAATGAACACAATCCTATATGCAAATAAAGAAGTAGACTTATTTCGAACTAAATCTTATTCAGATTTTTGTATTTTATGATTTGTTGGGAATGCACTCAGGAAATACGGAAGTAACAGCTATGAAACGGTCACGTAACATTTAAGTAACCGGGTAACAGCTATAGATCTGTTTTATAACTTACTTCTAATTTCTGCTGGGTCCGAACGAAACGGATTATATTTATGTATAATCTTGATTAATCTCTAGACTTATAAAATTGTTGAGTTTTTTAAAACTCGTTCCAATATTAAAATATGCAGACAAATACAAAAAGCATAAAAGAATAACAAAACGAAAAATTTACACTAAATAATTGGATAAAACAACGAGGTCTTAGAATGTCCACGATATTACGTGTAGAAATCATAAAGCAGCCAAGGAAATTAATACTAGCAGAAACTTATATAGGCATTCAGAATATTATTTTAAGAAAATAATATTATAAATCCCATATTTTATAAATATCAATTCATCGATAAAAAAAATTTATATTCATGAGTGATATTTTGTAATACCATCAAATGCCCCTGATATTTTCTAGTACGATTGTTTATCTCTGAAATTAAGACGCGCCTTTGAACAAAGATGAAAATGCAATCTAATTTTAAAAATGTTTTCCAACGTTTTTATCCCTGAAGCCGCAAAACCGACTGCACAATTCTGATTTTCTTATAAGATTTTGGAACAAATTCGAAATGTCACAATACTGAATAATAGAAACTTAAATTGATTTAAACAAAAATAAAAACTAAACTTACAAGCTTCAGCTTGAAAACATTTTGCACAAAAATTTTGCAAATAACATTTAATTATTCAAATAAACTTGTTGAAGTTTCTGGCTTAAATAAAAATGTTCGAAAATATAAAAATATTAAATTGCATTTTCTTCTTTTTTTTATCATGCGGCAAATTACCTCCATTGTTACTTAACAGTATAGTAAACGCTACATATAATTTATTGAGAAAAATAGTTTGGCAAATAGTATATACGACTTTTCAACTCGGGTAGTTTTGGAATTCCTACTCTACTAGAGAAAAATTGTAATTTTCTATGTAAATGTGATAATTTTACAACCCTGAAAGATGTTAAAATAATAAGGATAATCTAACTTAACAATTATCTTAAGTATTTTACTAACTCTTAAAGTAGATAATTCGAACTGCCGACTTATTCGTAGTCATTTTTCCATCTGGTAGATTGACTAATAAAAAATTAATTCCGTTTTCAGTGGTCTTTTAATTTTTTCAAACAGTGGTTTTTCCTAGAGACCACATAATATTATAAACACATATATGTAGACCTTTGACGATCGTCTAACAACATAACGTATATTATATTCCTAAAATGTTCAATAGTATGTAGTGAATACAGCAAAATATTGCACTTTTTTGTTGTCATTTAGCTATATTTATTGCAATTTTCTTTCATAACTTCCCAAGTAGTAATTTTACAATATTTTTTCTAAATTTTATAGTTTTACATTGTAGATATTGTTAACAGAGTCCTTATTACACTGGTTAACAGCGAAAAATTGACAGATATATGGGACCATACTTTTCTAAAGTGTCCGCAGTACTTATGTTTACCAAATTTGTCCAACAATTCTAGTTATTATACTAACGAAATTTAATCTTGCGAATTTACGGTCTTTTTTTACGAAATTTTGCTGAAATCTATTGTGTGTTATTAAAAAAAGCGTAAAATAGCTCTAAAATAGCAATTCATTGTGAATTATCTCTGAAACATGTCTTTTTAAATGAAAATACGGTGTCGGTAAAGGGGAATTTGATTAAAATAGTGAATCGGTATTTAGCTCCCCGTAAATACGCTACTTTTTAAAAGCAATAGGTTGTATTTTATTAAGATGATACGAATTTCGGTTAAATTGCTTCTTTTTAATTGGGTTTAATTTAATACTGTTTCTGTAGAAATTTCAACGTAAAAAAAAAACAAATCTGGACGATAGGCTTAATTTTTCATAAATTTACTAAAATATTAACTGACATTACATTGTAACGTGAACGTAGCAAAAGAGATGCAATTGTAAATAATTAAAAGTGCATTGAATGCGCTGCACCAGCACAGGAGCTCTGCATTTGCTTGTGATTAGTAATAATTACATTTCTAAGGTCACTCAATTGTGTTTATTCTCTGACTAATAATTAATTGGCTCTTCTAAACAAGAATTTTCCTTATAGGTATTGTCAATTATTGGCAGTACATATGGAATTAGATCAAAACCAGTTTCATTCGTGGTACTCGGAAATTATAACTAACTAGCCAGTAATAAGGCCTAGTTTAAACTGTTAACTATGAATATATCTGAATTAGATTTCCGGCAATGTACAAAAATCCTCTCCAGAAAGTAATGTTCTTCCGAATTTTGTTCATTTTGAATATTTTCAAATCCATTTTGTACCTGCAATATTTAAAAAATTGAATTTATTATTGTTTATCGTCTTGCACATGAAGTGTTATTTTTAGCTCTGTTTGAAATTGGATTTTTTTCGAGATTTATTTTCATCAGAATATTATTTTTTTATTCCAAAACTGTACGAGGCATTTATAGGTTTTTTTATAAAGATTTGTAATTGTTGTATTCCAAAATTAGATTAAATTTTTAATATTCAACAAGCAGTTCTTTACGACGTTTACCTGAAACAAAAAAAAAAGGAAAGACCATTCGTATATGAATTTTTCATTTTTTAAAGAATGTAAAAGTTGCACAAGCACAATCGTAAGTTTACGATTTTTACTCAAAAAGACCTCTTGTACAATGAGTTCTAATCGATGAAACAAATCATTCAAGCATACGGAAGTTTAGTATGACTGAAATGTTTTAAATTTTCTGAGAACTGTAGTAATTTTAAACTATCGAATTCAATTTCGAGATATTTTTAAGATATTATAATTTATTATAATAGTATATTTTGTAACAAGGGCGCAATGACACATCTTCGCAGATCCTCGCTTCGCTTGTGCGACAAACTTCGCACTCATCGGAGATGGATATTTCGCCCGTGTTACATGAAGATTTCACTTCAGGGCGCAAAATCGAGTTCTACTCCCGGACTGTTAAAAAAAGATTTTACGGTTGATTCGTTTCTATTTCAAGTTGCCGATTGCAATATCCTGATGATTTTTTAATGCACTTCAGGATTGAAAGAAACGCTATATTTAATTAATGTTTTGTAATTTTGTTAACGTATTTGTAGTTGTTTATCATTTAATTTTAGAATATTAAATTTCTAACATTACGTAGGGCTGAAAAGATTACAACGAGATCATGTAACACTATTAGAATTTTTATTTTTCTATCTATCTAATAAGTTAACTAGTAACTATAAATATAACAAATATTTAGTACCATGTATCTATCGTTACTCTTCAGTTGAGGTCAAGAAATTAATTTATATTCAAAGTAACAAATCATTGTTCACTGATAACGAATAATTATAGATTATGTAGCGGAAGTTTTTAAATCTGCCATAAGGATCAACTTATCAGATTTGATCGCACGATTATATATTGATCGATTAATAACGAGTAGAATTCCCTTACAACATATATGATGATGACAATAATCCTAAGATTTTAAACCACGCATATTGTTTGCAAAATTCTCCTTTTTTTGATATTCACTATAGTGCAACTAAAAATACATTCTGGTTTCAAAATGTAGATAAAGATATACGGATTTAGTTAAATCTATAATAAATCATGTATAAGCTTCTGGCTTGATTATAGAGAAGTATTCCTTGGAATTATTGGCAAAAATAAAAAAAAAAAGAAATAAAGTGAACACAAATCGTGTTCATTTTTGAGACTACCTCAAGCAATTAAATATTTGATATTTTGTAATATTTTATTATAGTAATAACTCCCACGTTTCATGTCATACCTAATTAGTACTTTAGGCATATATCTTGGAAAATTTATATTTCGAAACCGTATGGTATCAAGCAATAAAGACAAGATGATAATTGTTGATAATTTATATGACCAGTACGATAAAATATTTTACTACATTTTTTGTTCTTACAATGAAGATAAAATCAAGAATATATTTGAAATATAATTGAACTCTGGAATAATAATTTGTAGAAAATGTTCTGTTAACAAAATTTGGAATTAAAATTAATATTTATAACCTTTCAATGAACTGCCTAACACTTAGAATTACCCTTACAGAGCTCGAATTTTGACAACTGATTAAGTCATTTATATTTTTTTTCAGTATAAATTTCAACGTTATAGAAAGGCCTTAAAACAGTTATAGAACCTTATAACAACGATTTTGTACGAAGTGACTGCTTTATCTGGATACGAGGAAACTAGTTCGCAATATGTCGTTCAGGTATAAATAAATTGTTCACAAAGGACATGACTTCGGTAAAAATAAGATTTGCTGAGTATTAAAACAATACAGCGACTACGCTAAATTTAGTTCATTAAATATTGTCGACCTTGGTGAAAATTTCATTGTCAAAAACGATTGTGGTATTTGTGCGTGCTTATGAAAACATTATGTTACTGAGCGTGATAACGGTTCATATGCATTAGTATAGCTTCGAAAGATTCGATAAGGTATCATTGAAATGTAGTTAATTATCATTTATTCCGTTTTCAAGTGCATGGTCATTTTGAAAACTTGTTCAAATCTTTTAGCACTTCAATTTCACTAAAAAAATGTGATTACATAAAGATATGCATTTCGTTTTCAAAATATCTAAAATACGTCATTAGATTAAAATATATAAAATAAAATATACAAAATGCATTTAAATACGTTTTGGTGCAGTTGCAATCAATTGATAGTATTATCATTTATAACACGAGGTTGTAAAATTACAATTAAGGGTTCTGATATGTAATTAAACATATTGTATCATATTTACTTGATTTTTTAAACTTAATATTCTGGTGCACCGGACGATTTATTAAATCTTATTTTTTAAGGATATATATGATTGATCTTGGTAAAAGAAAACTAATCTACACGAAGCAGTAGGTTGAAGGCATTGTGTTTTCAATCGCGACTGTGCAAAACGGGGTCGAAAAATCAAAAAGCCGACAATCATAAAACCGATAGTCAAAAAGTCGACACATCGACAAGCAGACAGTCATTTTTTGAAGTATCGATTTTTATACTGTCGGTTTTTTGACCTGTCGGCTTCTTGATTAGTAGATTTTTTGACCCGCACCCTCGTATCTAATTTATTATACTGGCTTTAAAAAATTTAGTTATGTACAATAATATGCAATGGATTTAGGCAAGACTCTCGTAATTTATTGTACTCGTCTGCTCCTTGAGAGCTTTTGGGGCACCTCGATCGAGGTGGAAGGTAGACGGTAAATAAATAAATAATTTAAAATAAAATATTTAAAATTTCCATTGTCACCCCAAAATATACGTATTTTAATAAAAAAGAATGTCAAATGTCTGCACTTTTCGATGAAGTAGTCTTCCAATCACATTCACTGGGTAACATAAGATTTATAGAAGTGGCAAAATGAATACACTGGTATCAATTTCGATTTACTCAATTGTCAAATACACTAACTTTGCATTCCATTTCAAGCTGATGTATTTTATCTTCAGTTCCTACAAAATAATTTTATTGTATCTACTAAAAATGACATTTGCAAAAAGTGTATAATTGAAGATATTATGTTATATTAGTATAGAAAAAAGTCTTGAAATATTACGTTCTTTGCAATTTAAATGTTCAAACACGAGGAGTAACACATTTAACTTGAAAATAATTTTTCCATTCAATAAGTAATAATATACGAATACATTCTTAATTATGCAATACTTGCAACTTGAAGTTGAAGTTCATTTATTACGTGAGTTTCATAATAGCACATAATAATTTAAGAAATAAATAATGTAATTAATTTAATTTGGCGACTACATTTTCTTGAATATTTCAATATAACGAATCATAAGTTATTTTGAAATGTACAATAATATAAAAATCAAAATACTTAACTAATTTTATTTATAGCCGCATATAATAAACATAATTTCATGATTGCATCTGTGCACTACAGCGATGCGTTTAGAATTATATTTATAGCCCAGGATTTATTTTCATAATTTATAAATAGCTTCATCATTAATAAATTAGCAAATGAATGGAACTTGATAATGTAATTTCTTATTAAATAATGCATATTCCAAATAGAAAGTTAAGAGTTGCATACTCTAGATTAGCAGATATGATCGTAGTTTTGCAAGTTCCTTATCACTGCGGGAACACGATTTCAATTACTCGACAAAAGCGAATGTAGTTCTTCCAGTTTTTATCTGAAAATGCAAAACGTAAAGGTTATATTTCTTCCACGTGTTTAAGGAAACAATAATTATGTTCAAGAACGTAGATTTTAAAAACTACACAACAATGACGCATTCCTTTCGTCAAACATAATATTGAAATGCCATCTAAAACAATTTCAAGATAATTTAAAATAACAATGAGAGATTAGAATGAATTAAATTACCCAAAATGAGAACGTAATCATTGCTGGTAGATATATTGTAAAAATGGATAAACATTAGTGATATATACATATACGTATGCTAATTAACAATGCAATATACAATTGTTTATTTTAAAACTTCATTATGCTATTTTTGTTTATTTTCGTATTTGAATTCCTTATAGCTAAAGATTATGCATTTATATTCGTACGGATGTTTTATTAAGAATTAAGACATATGCGGACGTACTTTTTTTGTTTGACTAATTCGCTGTCACTTAACAGAAACAAAATTAAGAGTATTTTAATGTATTATTACTTTTTTCTTAATGATTCTATAACTTCGAAAATGTTTGACGTTGCGTTGAAGAAATGCCAATGCTGACATTGCTGTAAATAATACTTTTACTTATTTGTTTTTTAATTACAAAATTATGTACATTTTATCTAAAAGTGCAGGAATTGAAAGAGTCCACAATTTGATTTGAGGAAACTAGAAAAACTTTAAACATCTAATTTTTTTTTGGACTCACTGTGTTTCGTGTGTAATATGGAATTGTATCACACAATGTGCAAAAATAAAAACGCTTAAAATCAAGCTTTACACCTTCGAGTACAATAAATAGGGTATACTATTCGTGCGTAAAAGTACCGCTTTACGCACTAGTAGTATAATGGCCTATTGTATGTGCATATTAAAAGCAATGTGTATAAAGAGAGGTCTAACAAAAATCGGTTCCCCTTCTTCACTTAATAGTACTTTATCTGACCTTTAAATTAAAAACTACCTTTTCTAACGTTATTTTTGCTCTCTAAATCTGAAATAGCTAAAAATGACTAATGCGAAATGAAAAATAGGTTACTGTCGATTAGGTACTTATTTACTAGAAAATGAAAAAAAAACTGCTAACAGATTAATACAATTCTACTAATCTAAAAGTATTTTAGTTAGATTGTAGTTCTTAGAATTAGTAATAAATTAGTAATTTTTCATTATTTATTAGTAACAATAATTACTAATTGACTTAGTGACCCACTTTTAAATCTTAATTAGTAGTTTTTAACTAATTTAGATTTAGAGAGTGGCTTTTTGATCATCTTGAATTTAATAGTTTGTTTTTGTAGGACATGTGATTTGCAGTTTAAATGTTAAAGAACTTGAAGAATAACGGAACACGGATAATTAAATGACACGAGCCATTTTTCGTAACATTTATGTAGTTATAAATACCGGAATATTTGTCATAGCTTTATCATACGCATGTTCTCAGTTTCATTAACATTTAACACGTCATCACTGATTGAAAGAGCTTAAAAATTAGCCATTTGAAAGTGGCATGTCAGACAGTCTACTTTCCGGGTTAACGTTGTTTTCACAATATTTTCTGGAAAAGAAAATACAGGACTTTGTTGATATTAAGCGTATGTACTTCTAGATACTCTAAAGAAATGTGCAGATACTTTATGCCGTGTCATTACAGAGAAAAAATGTTTACATTTAGATGCAATTCAGTGGTAACAATTTAATCTGAGTATTATCATGCAAATTTAAAGTATATTCTACTAGTTACTCTCTGAACTTGAATTAATCAAAAACAACTTATCTACGGCGAAAAGTGGGTTACCATCAATTAGCAAGTCTTTACTGACAAATAGTACGAAAATACTAATTCATTAGTAAATTTTTACTAAATATACAAGTAGATATTGACTTATTTAGTGTCGTAGTAGCTGTAGAATTAGTAATAAATTAGTAGGTTTTAACTTTTTATTATAAAAAATTATTACTAATTATGACTCACTTTTCTTTTTATTATTGGTTATTTTTAACTAGAGAGTAGTAGTGTTTTTTATGGTGGTTTAACATTAGAATAATAAAAATTGTACTTGATGTCAAACCTGATAATATTTATGCTTATTATTAATTCTCCCTGCTGTAGTTCAAGCAAACAACGAATAAAGTGATTACTTTTTTCGTGTAGCAACAAAGCTTTATTTTTATTAACTAAACGGTAGTCAGCCTGCATATGTAGAATGTGCATAATAATCCACGAGTAGGCGAACATAGAAACTAGGATTTTAATAAAATATAATATATTTTCTACTGATGATTAATATAATTAAATCTTGGATAGAATTTTAGTGAGAAGCCGCTTTTTGAATTGGGGTCCTGATTATGTTTCATGTGAGTTACTGTGCTTAAATTGATGCAGAAGAAATACTAAATAATGAAAATAAATGAGTCGTAAGAATTTGAACACTGTTAACACTAGCGCATATTATTTATCTACCGTATACACAATATATTATCCCAGAAAATTTTGGAATATTAAATACACTATCCTGGACTTATTAAATAGAAATATAACAAATTATTTTCAAAAGATTATGGGATTTTTTTATTTGAGACTTGACAGAACCCAGCTTTTTTGGGCGTGCGTAAATAATTTATTTTTTTCAACTATTTTGGACAGTATTCAACCAATATTTCAAACTATATAGAGAGAAAGAAAATAGTTAATGGAATTATTTCATAATAGTAAAACGCTTTAACACACAAAATAGTTAAAATAACTATTTTCGTAGTAAATGGTACAATCAAATTTTACCATTCAATTGTATTATTTACTATTTTACGGTACATAACCCCTTGACTGCCAATGACGAAGATTTTTGTCATTTTGGACTTTTCCCAGACTTCCACAAAAAGGCAAATCTTTGTCATAATATAAAGTAGACTAACAAATTATTGATTTTGTGTAAAATAAAACCAAATTCATTTCTGGACAGCGTAAGGTGTATTTAATATGATGGCGTTGTCCATTTTAATCATAATCCGTTAGTAAAAAAAAAATATATAAATCCACAAAGATGGTAGTTTTCACAATTTTTGCAAAATCTTATTTATGAAGTACGACATTGTGTTCGAGCAATCTATGCATAAAAAGTTTATAAAACCGCTTGAAATTTGTTACCTGCGGGTTTTCGGGGTTGCTGATTACGAATCTGAGGTCAGATTTTTGAAATTCAGAATGGAGGATCCAATAAGGCAGACACTTTTTTGCATTCTGCTTGAAACTTGTTACTCGGGGGTTTTCGAGTTCGTTGATTACAAATCTGATGATATATTTTGAAAATTTAAAATGACTGCTACAACATGGCCGAGAAATTTTAAAAAAATGGAACCATTTTGTTGAGAATTTTTCAAAATCCAACTTGGTAGGAATTTAGAAAATTTGTCCGCCAATTTGAATTTTCAAAATCTGACTTCAGATTCGTAATCAACGTCCAAAAATAACCTTATTCACCAAGTTAAAGTAAAATCTAACAATTTTTTTTTTTGCATTTTGGGCATTTTTTGTAAAATTCAACGGGTTAAATAATTCGTAGATAACCTCAAATATCAACTATAACCATTCAAGGTGTTAGTTCTACTATTTAACCGTTTTTCTCTGAGTGTATCCCTAGAATATAAGAAAGGGTGAATTTTAAAATTGTGCATAATGTTTCAATTCTTATAAAAGCGCATAAAATATCAATAGCCCTAAAATGCATAAATACTGGATAGAAAATGTATAAAAAATGTGCCGAAAATGAATAAACGATGTACAAACTATCTAGATTATCATTAAAAAAACTTTCCAGATACTGGCATAATCCTGGTCCAAAATCTGGACAAAAACTGATGAGTTTATGTGTTTTAAATATTCCGAATAATACCTACTTCGAGGCTGGTCAGAACCTGTACAAGATTTATCTTCAAAGCTATCTAAAAAATAGTTATAAATCTGTTACATTATTTCCTACGTGTAACTGACCAAGTTTATTGTCCACAAACACTCTAGTACGCAAGTTCATTATACCAAAACTGGCCAGAAATTAGTACAACATCTGCCGGGGTTGTATTGGATATAATACTTATACTAATGTTATTATAGAATTCAAATCTTCGGAATGTTGTGCGTATTCAATGGGATTAAATCAGAAAATCACCTATTTTAAGGCTAAGATATATGTGTGCTATTGAATCTACAATTAATGACATTAGAGCAGAAACACCATCGCTCTCACATACGAACAGGATTTTACCAGAATTTATCAGTGACCATTTCACGAGATTTACTGGGATAAGTAAAGCATATTTAGATCCGAACGCAATTGTATAACATTTTTACCGGAAACCAGCAAAAAGATGACAAAATTTCTTAATTTCAAATTTAGGTATATTTATTCGGAATTATTGAAAATATTGGAGATTATTGATATATTGATCAATATTGATAGTTTAAACAATAAGTCGAATGAAGTTGTATAGGAAATTACTCCCTGTATACGATTAACTTTGACACAACCTTTAGCTTTTAATTTTTTACCTAAAGCCGTTAAAAAATATAGATAAGCCAATATAGTATTGAACTTCCTCTTTCGAATCCTGCGATTATAATTTAACTGGCGATTTCGTAGAAGTTATGATCATTTTTTCGAAAAAAGTACCGAATATTCGCGCTATTTAATGTCAAAATATATACGATTTGTATGAAGAAAAGTCAAAATAATAAGTTCTTTTTGTCCAAAAAATGATCATAATTTTTTTTCTACGACATCGATGCAAGAAAATGGTGAAGAGAATGTTGTCGCAATTCATGTATAAAGGAATATCATATTGTTATAAGTAATTGCAATTATTATACGATCAGCAACACAATGGAGTTTTATTGAAAATTTTCCTCCACCGTTTTAAACGGGGTTTACTTATATTGTTATTTATATTGATTAAGAAAGATAGACCAATTTATGTTAAGTGGCCATCTTCTTTTGAAAATGACAAGCAACCTCACACATGGAATATCTCTTGATTCCAAAAGTTGCGGTATATAGGAGATTTATTAATTCGTAATAACTGAAAAATTGGAAAATTGACATTTTCCATGTAATAATATTACCCGGGAGATAGTAGTTATAAAAAGTTTTATTGAAATGCTTTGTATGAAAAATTATTTGGGAAGTGGAGTATCGTAAATCCTATTGAATGTTCACCATTCCACAAAGTGGAAAATTACTTAGATAGTATTTTACACGGGAAATAGATATAAACAAAAACTGTACCGTAGATTTCAAAATGATCTGTTCCATCTTCATTAAAAAATAATCAATAAAACATAAAAAAAAACTATTCATGAAGTGAAATGCATAGGACGAAATTCATTTTTGTACCCCCAATGAATCCTTCCTAACCTGTTTTAAACTGTAGGGCCAGAAATGTATGATTGATAGCTAATTTTTAAATAGTAATATTTCTGAATCAATATAAAGGACGCCGCAGAAAATGATAGGAAAATTGCTATCGGTTAAATTTTTTGAAACAATATAATCGGTCCTTTATGAATAAAAAGAAATCATTCTCAATTTATTTAAATACAAAAACTTTAAAGTGCTGGAAATTATAAAATATGAGTGTATTCAGATAGAGTCACCTTTATTTTTATAATAAATTGTACGTTTTTCGATCGCAGTGAAAATATCTTCAATTGGACTTTCTTCGTTTTGTCGGTAATTTACATCGAAACGATGGTAATAAAACTCTATATACAGATAAGAAAAATGCATTAGCCTGTAGACTGCCGGAAAGTCTATATGTAGGCTCGACCCAAAGTCTGAACTTTATACATAGTTGGTACACGATACAAGACATAAGTTTAAAATAAATTTTAACATCTCGAATCCCGGCAGTATAAAGGGTTAAAAACCATCAATGGACTTATTGCCAAAGCTTACGGATTGCCAAAGATTCACAAACCAGAGCTGGCGTGAGGAATTATTGTTTCCTCTATGGAAACACCTACATATAAATTGGCATCTTATTTGCGTTCTTTATTACTACCAATGACAGAAGGAACAAATACTTAGCTTAAAACCTGTTGGACTTGTAGATTTCATAACAAAACAAAATATTCTGAAAGAACATGTTCTAATATCCTGTAGTATCTTATTTATTCATAAATGTATCGTTTGAGTGAGTTTTAAATTGTATTGAAACAAATTTTACAAACAATTCTTCAACAACACAGTGTTTTGCTTCAACAACCGAATTTACATACAAATAATAGTCTGAACAGTGGGATCACCGTTATCTCCTATTATAGCCAATCTAGTTTCAGAAATAACCGAACAAATTACATCCAGCAAGTTGAATTTCACACTTTTATTTGTTAAAAGATATGTCGATGATATAATAACCGTGATCTTAAAGGATAAAGTAGAGTCAACATCACAGGTTTTCAAATCCTCCCATCCAAAAAAGACACTACAAAATCGCATTTTTCACAGAGTTCCCAAGCTCAAGGATAGACCAATAATAACCAACTGGCACCATAAAAAGACCTGGTCCAGGAGATACCGAAATTACTACCCCCATGGTGGTTTTTCACAGAAAATTTGTTTAATCATCAATCATAAAAAAATAATAGCATAGCGTCTATTAACAATAAATAATTCTATCATTACAGAAACCTACGAAAGGGACCACCTAATGAGATCGTTGACTGTACCATATATCCAAGGTTTCTTACATTTTTTATTACTAAAAATGGAAACAACCTTTTCTAAATGTTCACTGAACTAAAGGCAGGGACGAAATTACAGATGAAGTTAATTGTATGTACAAAATTCCATGTAAATTGTGCAAATGAGTTTCTGTGGGACCAAAATAAAAGACCGCTAAATAGCAGAATATAATATGAACTCAGAAGATCCAACACACAAAGAACGAATGACACAGATTTATCTGAATATGCCCACAAATCATGATTTTTATTTAAAAACATAGAAACCCTCGCTAAAGAGACTTATTGCGACAAAAGATTAAACTTGAAGTCAATTCACATTTTCTTAATCCGTTTCATCCTAAAACGACCAAATTTGTCCGCAGATTTCATCCTCCGTAAGTTTATGGATATGTTTGAGATATTGTTACGAAATGTAGGTTTCCTATAGTTTTTGGGTATGCTCTTTTCGATTCTGAAGTCCGTTTTTCAATATCACTTTCCATTTTTTAAATATGACCACTTAAACGGAAGAAAACGTGGAAAAAAGCGAAAACTTTTTCAGTAAACTGCAGATTTTATTGAGAAGGACTATCGGGGTCGTGTCAGGCCTCAGAATCCTGTGACATAATGAGTTTTACTAAAAGTTGGTCAATATTAAGAATTAAGTTACAAAATGGGGTCCTCAAAATGACGCTATTAACACGGAAATTTTTTGTTATTTGCGATTTATTACAATATTTCTGATATCTTGTCTTCCGTATTTATTCAAATTCGGTACCTTAAATCTACGCTTTGCATTTGTGAACGGCTACATATGCTTTGAGAAGCGTACAGGAAGAGTTCTTGATTAATGTATAAGAAAAAAAAATACTTACCTTATAAACATTTTTATTTATTTTATTTTTACATTTTTCCACATTTTATATAAAAATTCATTGTTATTAAACATTTTATGTAATTGAATTTTGTTAAAGATAAATTAATTATCTTTAAAAGTGGTGTTCTCATTCGGTCACCTATCCAGTAATCAACAGCATGCGACGCTTAACATGATATAAAGACTGCGCGTGATCTACCACTGTGAATCAATTTCTAGGATGAAATATGATAATTGTGTTACACATGTATTACAATAAATATTTTCGTTGATAAGGAATAAAAAATGATTAATGTTCTTACTAGTATAATGTAAAGTAAAATAATTTCCAATACTGATAATTATAAGGTTTCGTACGGAAACTTATAGATGTAAAAATCGCTTTATTCCTTCTTGCTGAACGTCTCCTGAACTCTTTAATTTCGGTTTTCTTATGTACCACCTTTTCTGCCAGATAATTTCATTTATAAAAATTCAATTCTGAGGTATTTAAAAATATTGGTTGGTTTTTCTAGAAGCTAAAGTGTTTGCCTACAATATTATACCACTAATTCAAATTTCATTTGAAACATCGAAATTTGATGAAAAACTATAGGGTAATTTTTTTGCCGAGGTGACCAAATTCAATACTTTTTCAGACAATAGCCATAAACATTTTAAACCAGTTTTTATGGCATTATCGTTCACTTTAGGAAGAAAATTCATAAAACCTTTTTTGTAGAGAATTTAATGCTCTATCTTTTTTGTTTGAAACACTTTTTAATAAAATTTGTATTTTTCAAAATAAATGCAAAAAACTACGAAGAAACTTAATTGGGGCTAATTTTTTTTTAGTAATGGACGGATCGATCTGCGCCAAAATCTAATCAGATCTAAGTTACGCCAAGACGCGTATTTTTTAAAAAAAATTATGTCAATACGCTTATCCGTTTGCGAGTTATCGCGATACAAAAAAACGGGACGTACGGACGTACGTACGTACAAGATCACGGACACAACATTTTTTTATTGTTGATTTGGGTTCCTTAGGGTCTGAAACGTCGACATTTGATGAAAAACTATAGGGTCATTTTTATGCCCGAAGTGACCAAATTCAATACTTCGTCCAGCCTTGGTCTGGGTCGAAGTAATTGAATTTTGAGGTATTTAAAAATATTGGTTGGTTTTTCTAGAAGCTAAGGTATTTTCCTACAATATTATACTAATATTCAAATTTCATTTGTTGTAAAAATGTTATAAATAAACAAACACTAAAAAATGCATTTTTTTTTTAAAGCGTTTTCCAGCTTATTTCAGTTTCGATTTTCATGGCAATTTTTACTAAGGGGTTTTTATGGTCGCTGATAATGAATCCGGGGTCAGATTTCCAGAATTTAAAATGGTAAATTTATAATGGCAGTACAAAAATTTTAAAAATAACATGTATTTGTGCCTGAATATTAAATGTTTATTTGTTTACGTTTTGAATTTTGGAAATTCTGAGAGGGCAGATTCAAAATTTTCTAAAACTATTTTTGAAGATTTTTGAGATTAAGAAATACTAAAATTTAGATGATATTATATATTGGTTAGATATTCCGGAATTTGACTGCTCACCCTTGGCATAACCCAGAGCTAAGGACGACGATGTAGTAAGCTTGTAGCTCCACTTTTCTATTATTATTTTCTAACACTTTTTTTTTTTTAATTTTTTGATATATATTTTTTTTTTTTTTTTTTTTTATATTTTTGTATAACTTTTTTTTTTACTTTTTTAGTAACTTTCTTAGAACACAAACTACAGTTTCAAATCAAAATAAGATATTGGATAAAAGTACGAGATCAACAGAGTCTAGAATATCCATAATGGTTCTCTGGATCTTTTTTTGGTTACATTTTGAAATTTTCAAATTGTTTCACACATTTCGTTTTGAAACTGGCGACACCTACAACTTTTCGAATGTCGCAGAACACGATGATTAGAACCTAACCTATAACTTCTCAAAACAAAACATGCCATCCGCAACTGCTTCCTGGTGTTGTGGTCCAGGTCGAAGATTTGATTCCTCTTAATCGTTTCTTTATTATCTATAGTGACCATCTGTTCATCTAATTTGTACTATTAAACCTTTTTAAAAAGAATTTTTAAATACCATATTTTGATAAATTTTTATAAATAAATTATAAGTGGAATGCTATTTAAATCCACTTTAGCATATCAATTTTTATCCTCGTTTAAAACAAAGAAAAGGTAAAAATATCTTTACTTCCCAACATTCCATTTTTATATTTATAATTATTATTTGGTATTTAAATTCAGATATGGATCCTGAAAATTCTGAACCTTCTACCTCTTCTCAACCTTCCACATCTTCTGAAAATCTTAATTTTTTGGATTCTTGCGAACCTCTTGATCCCGAAGACGACAATGCATTCTATTTCGAGTCCGATCACCTAGCACTAAAAGGAAACAAAGATTACAATGACTTAATGAAAACAATCGTAACTCTCGAAGCCCAAAGAGCTCAAGCAATTCAAGATCTCGAAGAGCTTACGACAGCTCGAACAAAGGCAATGGAAGATCCAATTGCGTTTGTTGCTCAATTTCAAACTGGAGAACTTCCACAGTTTCCAGGGCCCCAAGAAATTGCAAAAATTCCCGACATCGATTGGTCTAAATACAACATTGGTGACTCCGACGATAAAACCGGACCTAAAACTCGCTATGCAAATGTACCACAACCAGAAGCAAAAGTTGACGAGGATGATTCAGTAATTAAAATACGTGGTCGTGCCTTTGATGAGACTAAACCAGAAACATTCAATCAATTATGGACAAACGAAGAGCAGAAACGTTTGGAAGAGTTGTTAATTGAATATCCCCCAGAAGATATTGAAATGCGTCGGTGGACTAAAATTGCCAATGCTTTAGGTATTCGTATTTCTTATATTATACCAATTTAAATATTAATAAGGTCAATTTTAGGAAATCGTACTCCGAAACAAGTTTCGAGTCGAGTCCAAAAGTATTTCATGAAACTTTCACGAGCTGGTTTGCCAATACCCGGAAGGGGACCAAAAGTACGAACCGACCTTAAAAAACCAACTCGACATCAACGACATAATTTACCTTTCCGGAAATCTACTTTCTTTCCTCATCAAGAAATAACAATGGACGAAGAAATGCCTATGGATATGGATAATTCCAAATACTTTGATGTAAGTTTACTAATATTTATTTACTATTTAATAACCTGAATTTATTCTGAAATCTTCAGGACGATCAAGGACAAAATTTGGACCGAGAAAATATTGAGAGACTTAAAGAAGAAAATCAAACTTCCTATCATTGTCTTGGATATAAGGTTAGTAAAATATTAAATAATTGTTCTGAATTTTAATACTTTTTTAATTGCAGTGTTACGTTTGCGGAGAGGATCCGTTAAAAGGAATACGATACCACTGCAACGAGTGTCCTGGCAGCGTTGATCTCTGCGTAGATTGTATGATTGCTCAATCCGAAGCTGAAGATCCGATTCATAATCCAATACACAAAATGAGCGAAATACGACCTCCGAGTCACGATGAATCGTACGACACAGATTACTTACCACAAAATTTCAACAGTAATTTATACAATTATCTAGATCCTAATTTCCTACCAGAATAATTTAAAACAGTTATTTATAAATATATTTTTATACATTTTTACATCTACAATTAGTTACAATTGTAAATTCTCTACTGTACATCTTGACCGAATTTCCTTTCGAAATTCTCCGAAAGTTCCCGTCTTCAAATGGTGCCGAATTTCATTGAAGAATTGAATATAGTGATGCGTATTATGTCTACAAAGATATTTTTTAAATCATTATTAAGAAATAAAAATATTTTTTTTATACTTACATCATTAGAAGAATCGGTCCAAGTAACTCTTTGGTTTGATGCAAGTGGTGAATGTACGCCTTTGTGTGATTAGAACATGTTAAGCATTTACAAGATTTACAAATTGGATCAAAGTCTTCACTGTACCTGAAAAAAAGAAGTACAATTAAAATAAAGAAAATAAATTATAAAAATGTGAAATAAATTACTTTTTATCCGAAAGCGAAATGGATTCTCCTTGGCAACAGTTTTTACATAGGAATGTTAAGGCTTTCGATTCCTCCGTCATTAAATAAGCATACGAAGAATCAAATACATCGATTCCGATATCAATTAAGTCCAATATCGTTACCGGGTTCCAACATCCCATCGATATCCGTAGTTTGTCAATCGGCAACAAGTTCTATTAAAAAATATTTCGTTATTCAATTAACCCTTTAACCCTTTTCGTCCCAAAAGTCTGGAATTTGGACACAACTTCCAACGATGTAACTTTTGTTCCAAATAGCGTTAAAAAAAATTGAAACAAGTCAAAATCGATAGATTTAGTGGTCAGAATCAGCCGGAAATTTCAGAGAAAAAAGTTATGATCATTTTTTCGAAAAAAATACTGATTTTTTCGACGTTTTTTCCCAGTAATTGCGTTTTTTGACATTGAAAAGGGCAGTGCTGATCGTTGCAAAACATACTAATCGCGTCTTTTTGCTCAGACCATTCTTCTTCCGTCAGATTTTTTTCACAAAACAAAATGGCGTCTCTAAGCTGTAATTTTACATTTTCTCCCACAAATATGAATTATTTGACCGCGTAACGGTTCAAATCACGGAGAACTGGGATGAAAAAGTAATTATTATCATTTGTGAATACTTACAACCATGATTCATTCATAACCTCAAATTAGTCATATGGGTTTTTACCGATATTTTGTCTGATTTTCACTCAATTTCCGACGTTTCCGTATCACTGCGTACGTATGAAATTGAAAATGACCATATATGATTGTCACCTATGAAGAATTTGTTTATAACCTACAAATTGAGTGCAGGTCACCACCCACAGCTTATAGTGCAACATAACTTTCAATATCCGCACTATTGATTTACAAAATACAAAACAAAACATAAAAATAAAAAAAAAATATTTTCTCCTTGCCTCCACGTGTGTTTTAATTACAAGAAAATGAAAGTAATAAAATTAAAATTAAAAAGTCGAACTGTACTAAATTTTTAGGTTATAAACCGATAATTAATAGGTCATAAGGTTATAGGTCAATTTTAATTTCACACAAGTAATGTTACGGAAACGTCGAAAATTTTGTGAAATTTAGACAAATAATCAGTATAAACCCATTGCGTCTAACCAATTTGAGGTTATGAGGTTATGAATAAATCAGGATGTCTAGGTATTCACAAATGATAATAATTACTTTTTCATTGCAATTCTCCATGATTTGAGCCGTTAACGATCAAATAATTGATATTTGTGCGAGAAAATTCAAACTTACAACTTCCAGCCGCCATTTTGTTTTTTGAAAAAAATCCGACGGGAGAAGAATGGTCTGAGCAAAAAGACGTGATTAGTATGTTTTGCAACGATCAGCACTGCGCTTTTCAATGTCAAAAAACGCAATTATTGGGAAAAAACGTCGAAAAAATCAGTATTTTTTTCGTAAAAATGATCATAACTTTTTTCTCTGTAATTTCCGGCTGATTCTGACCACGGCATTTGAAAGAGGAGGTCCAAATTTATCGATTTTGACTTATTTCAATTTTTTGTAATGGTTTTTGGAACAAAAGTTACATCGTTGAAAGTTGTGTCCAAATTCCGGACTTTGGGACGAAAAGGGTTAACGCCGGGACGGACACTTTTTTTCGTTCATTTTCAACTTTAATTTCCCGGAGATTAAGAATGTAAAAAATCCTTCAGGAACCATTTCTTACGTATTTCACCTCGCTCTTTCAGAGTCTGCAATCAAAATAAAAAAAAATGAATTGTCAAAAAGTTACAGCCATTTTTTAAAGAAAAATCGAAATTTTTGATAATTTTCTTTCAGAAATGAATTTTTTTTTCATATAGCAGGTCATCGGAACACTGTTTCACCTGAAAATATCGCGTCCCCAATATCTAAGCTTGAAAATGGCGAAACGTACTTTTCAAAATTTAAAGATGGCGGCTTAAAAATGTTAGCGGAAGAATTTTTTCTCCACAAATAATAATATTTCTCGGGTCGCTCATAACGAATCTGAAGTCAGATTTAAAAAATTCAAAATGGCGGATCCAATATGGTGGACGATATTTCCGAGAAACTTCATACAAATATTTCTGTAGGCCAAAATTCACTACATTTGTTTACAATTGAATTCAGTCACATGTAGCTCTGTACAATTCGAATACAAATTTATTCGATATCAAGTCGATTTTCTTAATGAAGACTGCCATATTGGATCGGCCGTTTTGAATTTTTGAAGACTTTAGATTCGTCATCAGCGACCCCAAAAACACCCGAGCAATCAGTTTCACAACATTCCGAACAATTTTAAAAATATGGCCCGCTATTTTGAATTGTTGAAATTTGACTTCAGATTCGTTATCAGCGATCCGAGAAATATTTAGATACTCAACGCCATACAAATAGAAAATTGAAAAAAATAAGGATATACAGATTATTAATATTTGTGGGGAAAATATTCTTCCGCCAACATTTTTGAGCCGCCATCTTTAAATTTTGGAAAGTACATTTCGCCATTTTCAAGCTTAGATATTGCGGACGCGATATTTTCAGGTGAAACAGTGCTCTGGTGACCTGCTATATGAAAAAAAAATCATTTCTGAAAGAAACTTGTAAAAAATTTCGATTTTTCTTTAAAAAAATGGCTGTAACTTTTTGAAAATTCATTTTTTGGGGATTTTTATTGCAATCTCTGAAAGAGCGAGGTCAAATACATAAGAAATGGTTCCTGAAGGATTTTTTACATTCTTAATCGCCGAGAACATTAAAGTTGAAAATGAACGAAAAAAAGTATCCATCCCGGCGTTAATGGGTTAAAGAGATAATTAAATAATTAATTTTACCAAAGAATGTTCGATGACTGTTTTAACTTCGTCTGAAGTAATACTCGAAACTTTTGGTCCACTTTTATGCAAGCCGTCGAAAACATATCCTAGCAGAGGTTTGTCTTTTAAATAGTTTATACAAGTTTCTCTGGCTTTTAAATTGTATCCACCTTCGATAGCACCGAGAAATCCTTTGGATTTTAAGACGTCTGAATTTTTATGCTTTTCTAAGCAAATTTCTAAGAGAGTTTTACTTCCAGCTACTGCTTTTTCTATTCGTTTTGAACTACTTTCCGCGTCTGTATCTCCGTCGCACAAGGCAACATACATGTCGGGTTTAAATGTTTCAACTAGATCCATGTATTTGTCAGCCGTTACAACACATCTTCCTCCCCTTGTCCAGATCGAAATAGAATTTTTTTTGTAGGAGCCTGAATCGATGCATTCGGTCGAATCTTGTATTGATAAAAAGAAAGGATATTCCTTGCAAAATAAAAGTAAAAAATGTATTAATGTAATTCTTTTTAAAGATTTTTTCTATTTTGGTACTTACATTTAAGCCTACGAATTCTCCAAACGATTTACATTTTTTAACATGTTCTGTCATTTTTATTGTAGTTGGTAGTGAAACAGATAAAAGGTGCTGGTCCTCTGTTAACATTTTTAATACATCTTTCGTCAAATGTGGAACGCTTCCTCTCTAAAATAATAAATACGAAATAAAGATATGCCCAGTAAACGAAAACGAATAGAAAGTTAAAAATACGAATTGAAATGAATTCAAGTTAATTAAAATGAATTCAAGTGAATTAAAATGAATTCAAGTCAATTAAAATGAATTCAAGTGAATTAAAATGGATTCAAGTGAATGAAAATGAATTCAAGTGAATTAAAATGGATTCAAGTGAATGAAAATGAATTCAAGTCTATTAAAATGAATTCAAGTCAATTAAAATGAATTCAAGTTAATTAAAATGAATTCAAGTCAATTAAAATGAATTCAAGTCAATTAAAATGAATTCAAGTGAATTCAAGTGAATTAAAATGAATTAAAGTGAATTAAAATGAATTAAAGTGAATTAAAATGAATTCAAGCGAATTAAAGTGAATTCAAGTGAATTAAAATGAATTAAAGTGAATTAAAATGAATTCAAGTGAATTAAAATGAATTCAAGCGAATTAAAATGAATTCAAGTGAATTAAAATGAATTCAAGTGAATTGAAATGAATTAAAAAGTGGATTCAATTAATCATTTTCATGCGTTTTAATTCATTTTAATTCACTTGAATTCATTTCAATCAGTATTTTTAACTTTCTATTCGTTTTCGTTTACTGGGTGTTTGAAAAAGTTTACCGAATTTTAAAATTATATATTTCAAATCTCTCATTTTAATCGTCAGATATATATGGGCAGATCTGTGAAACCTTTGAATTTTGAGTCATAAAATCAAAATAGTTTTATGTGTTAAGCACATTATTGGCATTTTTATATGTTATCATATAGATTAAGAGGTATCAAATGACGCAGTGTGCTTCATTTTTTAAGCAACGCTGAAGAGTGAAAATTATCATCTGAGAATTTTTATGTTAGTGATCTTAACTCTTAAAATTTAGAGGAGACGTTTGACATTTTGGAGCTGCTATTTTGAAGCCGCCATATTGAATTTCGAAAATCTGAACACCTAATGAACTGCACATCAAGAAAGTGCTTTCATTTGGGAAATTGCTACATGCGATTATCAATTTGAATGTAAAATTTATAATTAAAAAGTACTGAAATGATACAATTTTTGCATTGGTATGCAAAATTCAGATATATATGTTGGTTTGAGAATTATATACGTTGAATAAAATACAACAAATATCATGTTTTTAGATACAAATTTATTACATAACTACATTTTAGTACATTTCCAGGCTGGTCGAGTTTTAATAATTATAGGAGTTTTTTTATTACTGGTAGGTTTGGACTTTTTCTTTATTGTTTTTCTATTTTTGTAAGTATCCTTATCAACAGACCAGCTGTGCGGTTCTAAGGAAAAGTGATTACATGACAAGTGCAAACTTTTTGCATCTTCTGGTAAGAGACCCAGAAAACCCTCGAGTTAAAAATTTTAAGCAATTATCACGAAAAACATTGCCAATAATGAATTTCTTTGAAAAAACGGAATTTTTTCATATTTTTTTATTTATACTACCTAAACAATAGACAATAATGTCTTCTTAGCCATTTATATATGTTATTTTATCACTAAACTTATAGAAAATCGTAAAAAATTGACATGAATGCGTTAACTGGAATTTTAATAATGACCCAACAATCGGAAATGCATTGAAATGTATTGAAAATTTTGAATGCATTACAATACATTTGAATGTGCTATTTGATCTTAAAAGTATTGAAAAGGATTGAAATGTATTAAAAATTTTAATGCATGGTAATATATTTAAATCCAAAAATAATCCCAGTTCATACATTTAATGAAAAAAAAAAAAATTTGCAGCGACCGAGAATCGAATCCTGGTCTCCTGCACAACAACTTCGAGCCGTAATCACTCGACCACCTCCTTGCCGTAAAAGATGATGCGAAACTAACAAATAGTTGAAACGTGGAGCATTTATGAATTGTGTACATAAAAATAATCTGCTAATGTAGATAGTAGATATTTTTGTTGGTAAAATAAGTATTGTAATTTATTTCTAAATTACGCAATATCTTGAAAACGGTACGAGATACGTGAAATTTTACGAAATTGACATAAATCAGGGGTGCCTTGGTACGATGATTCGAAGCCACTGTACATGATTCGAGAATTTTCGAAATTTTCGATTTCTAAAATTATAAAATTTTTGAATTGTGTATGTCAGCTGAATCATCGCACATCCTGGCAAAATTTCATTAGATTTCACGTATCTCATACCGTTTACGAGATATTGCGTAAATTTGAAAATAATTTAAGTGTCCAATAAGGGTACAAATACATTTCATTTAAGTGTACAACACTTTTTGGACTCTTGTGTATTGAACGCTTAAATAAATTGTACCATTTCCGACAGAGCACTGCTAAATGTAATTGGAAATTGCTTTAAAATAAACATTCCAAATTTTGAATGAAAAGTCATTTGTGGCTTTTATTTTCGAAAATAACTTTTTTGTAATTGAAGTGAATAATTACGAAATGAACATAATTTTAATATTTTTTCACTTCAAAGCAGAAGTTATTTTTTTTTTATAGATTCATTTGTATTAAAATGATGAATCATTAAGAATTTGTATTCAAATGAATTCACCACACTTTAATTTTTGTATTGATTTATTTTAAATTCATTTGGATTAAAGCAGGCATTATTTTGCTCAGTCATGTATTGAAATGGATTCATTAATTCCGGTAATTAACTGTTATTATTTATGGATTCAATTGTATTAAAAAATTATCATTTCAATCTTTATTTGCATTCAGATGGATTCACGACTTTTGCCTTTTTCGAGTATTTTTAGTAGTTTAGGCAACGATATTATTTATGTATTCATTTGGATTCATATTTTTGTAGTAAAATAATAGTGAAGTATTTTTGGATTCAAATGTATTCGAAAATTTCAAATAGCATATTTGAAAGCGAAAAATTAATTCAAGTCAATACATTTCAATACATTTTCGATTGCTGGGAAGAAAACGTTATTTACCATCGTGATACAAACGGTTAAAAACATTATTAGATGTTAGTGTTTTGATGTTTCCTCTATTTTGCGCTTTTCAAACGATCACACATGTTGCAAATAATGTTCTTTTTCGATTGACAGTGTGCCATTGAAAAATGACCATTATTTTAACCAGTGACACAAGTGCTTTTTAACTTCAAGCATATATTTTTTTAACTTCTCTTGTGAGCACATTCTTAAACAACGTCTGGATTTTCTCCTATTTCTATGTACAAAATTATTACTTTTGATTCGTAATGATTAAAGATATGCTGCATGTGCAATCGGTGAAAAATGAACTAAAATTGTTTTTTTGAAAAAACGAGGGACACATTTTAAAGGCATTCTTTTTAGCCTTTCCGAAAAGGACACAGCTCTGTAAGGGTGCAAATTCTTTGTTTTTTTGTCTATTAGTATGTGTAAAACATCTCCACAGATTAAAGAAACGTTGAAATCGCTACAGGACTAAACATGAATAAAAATTACTGCAGGGACACTTTATTTTAGGCGTTTTTGACATATTTTTCAGTTTGAAAGGTATGAATTTCGTACTCTTATCTCATCAATGATGCATTACATATATTGGTCATTATATTTGGAGTATACTTAACAATGTTGACCAGTTTAAACGCAGAAAAATAAAATAAAAATGCTCAAAAATACCCAGTGAAATTTAAAGGTTTCGCAGATTTGCCCATATACAGTAAAATTTGTTGAAATTTAAAAATTACATGTATCAGAACGTAATCAATAATGACTTACTTTAGTATAGAGAAGAAGTAAAGGAGTTTCAAAAACAGTATTTGGAAGACGTTCAATTTCTGAAAGAACTCCAATGCGAGCTGCGCATCGAGCTAGTGAGTCAGTCGTAAATTTCATTTTGACAATATCCAAAATCACTGTGAATGTAATTTTAATACAACATTAGTTAATAATCAACTTGATTTAAAACACATGAAATTTAAAAAAAAAAGTAATAAACAAAACAGAAAAAATATATTTAAATAAGAAATTTTATTTTGAGAGATTACTTACAATTATTATTTTATAGAAAAATAAAGTGTCAAGTGTTTTATAAATATTATACTATATGTACATTGTATCACATATTCCCTCTGTTTACACGATAGAGGTTAGGTTGCATTAGCGGTGGTGCAACCGTGCAACGTGCATTTGAGTTATTGTTGAAAAAACAATGGATTGATGCATGGTAAGTGCAGTAACGCGACCTTCTTTGCCAACAGTCGGTATATAACCGATACTTCATATGAAAGTTAAAGATTACTTCCTATAATAATTTTAATAAAGGATAAGAACACTAAATTTATTTCCATTGCTATAAAATTTGTCGAGAGGAATTATAATATAATCTTGTGATTAAGGGGTTACTAAAGTTTCTCGGCTGATAACATCAATTCCTAACCTAAATTAAGGGGGTTCTAAAGGGCTCCGCTGATAAGGTAGGTATTTACGCTGAAAATCAGAAATTAAGAGTCTGAAACAATTATTTGTAAAAATTCGGGTTCTGTATGGGTCATTCTAATTACTATATACGTCTAATTAATGAAAGCCAAATACATTAATTAATAATTGAATGAGAATTATTGAAAATAGATGATTTTTATTTATTGTTACTCATCAAACACGGAAAGTAACAGTTATGTAATGTTTACGTAATGGTTACATTGTTAAATAAATGTTACATAGTTATTACACAACTGTTACTTTTGTGTGTGCAGGGCAATAACTCTTGGTCAATTCTTTATTAACTTTTTTGGCATTCTGCAAACCGATTCAGGCTTTTTTTTTATTTTTAGCGTAAATTCTTACCTTACAGCGGGGGCACTTTAGACCGCTTTAAGGGGTTCTAAAGTGGTCCGCCGGTTAGGTAGTAAGTTTCACTAAAAAACGTAAATTAAAAATGACTAAATAAAATTTTCAAAATTCGGACTCTATAAGGGTAATTCTAATTCCTACAGAAGATTTCCTAGAAAATACTAACGATATTAAATGTGAAATGACTAAGAATTTTTGGAAATATAAATAAACATCTCTTATTAATTAATGTCTTTGGCATTTACTATGATACCGTCTGTAGTAATTAAAATTGCCCTTACAGAGCCGAAATATCGAAAAATCGTTTCAGTCACTTTTTATTTACGGTTTTTTGTGGAAATTCCTACCTCATCCGTCCAGCACTTTAGAACCTTCTTAAGGGGCTACTATCAATAAAAATCATTTATTTCCGAAAATTCTCGGTCAGTTCTCAATTAATGTCTTTGGAATTTTCTATAATACCGACTGTAGTAATTAGAATTGCCCTTATAGAAAAGAATTGCGAAAAATCGTTTCAGTCATTTTTTATTTACGGTTTTAGTGAAAATTCGCGTAACTGAATTTATAAGGTTGTAATTCGAAAACAGTTTTTTTTTTTGCTCATTTCCTACCCTATCGGTCAGAGCACTTTAGAACCCCCTTAATCTTAATGAGATAAACTTGGAAAATAACTCTATCGATAATATTGATTCCTTACCAAATACATTAAAAATCGCTTGAAAGTGGAGAACTATAAACTACGTCGACTAAAGATCACTCAAAATATTTTTAAATAATCATAATTCCAAATGTGGGCAGCAATTTAAAAAAATATATTTGTTTCGTAATTTTCTGACGAATTCGATTAATATAAATCACGGAACCAAAAAGAATGAATGAAAATTGATTTTACATATGCATTTTAATCCATTGGAGCATGTACAAGCTATTGATTTCTGGATATGCATGGATGAAACCCTCTCTATAAATTCATTATTTCAGTATCACATGCAAGGGAAAAACGCAAGTTCCGGAAAATAATAAATAGTTTATATTTTATATTATATTAATCATTTATTGTTTTTTTGTCTATAAAATAATATAAAATTGGTTAGCAATTGTTGGTATTCATTTAATAACTCAATAAATGAAACAGAAATTTGTTAGTTCATTTCTAAACATAGCCATACCCCGTTTTGATTCAATTAAAGTCATTTTAAATTCTGCTTTATTCGTTTTCATGCTTGACATTTTGTGTAATTTGATTCAATTCGAATTCAATATTTTATTCACGAGAACAACTGTTATTAAAAACATGTCAGGCATTTTAAACTACATATAAATAATATATGATTTTGCTATTTGAAGTTTGACAGTTTACATTTCGTATTAAAACGCAGGGGAAAAAAGTTTGAATTAGAAATTTTTTATGGCTCAAAACTTGTCATTTTAGATGGTGTATGTGAGTATACTGCAAATTTCAAAATAATCAAACTACGCGTCAATAAGTAATAAAAAAACGTGAATTTTCATGGTTTTCTTTTCACTTGGCTTAATTGTTTATCATTTCCCGAATTAGGGTATCTCAAATGTCTATGAATTACGTCTCTAAAATGTCTAAACTTAAATGTGGTAGTATTTATTTTCAAAAAATTGAACATGGTAATTCTCAAAATGGCATCCGAAATAAAAATTTCAGAAAAAAATGATGGGCTTTTAATTAAAAATGATAACAGTGAAAAGTTGTTAGATTTTATGGAGGAAAACACTGTAATTTTTTCAGAATTTTTTGACTAATATTTAATAGAAAATTTGTTTATTTACATTTTTAAAAATTTAAAAATGATAATAGAAAATCAAGAAAAATATCTGGTATCATCAATTTTAACCCATTTATCGTCTGTAATGTTTTTTAAAAGTTGATTGGAAAAAATCTCAAGTGTTATGTACTTATTTTTATTTTCCATTTTTTCTTTGAAAATAATCAATTATTAGAAGAAAAATGCAAAGTACAAAAACTGCTTATAATTTATATTGGAATTAATGAGAATTTGTTCAGAAATTTGTGTAAATTGTTTTCAATTTTCAAAAAGTGCAAACAAAAAATTGTTTAAAGTATCACTGAAAAATTTCTGAAAAAATTCCAGTGTATTCCGTCATGAAATCTAACAAATTTTCACTCCATTTACTTTTTTGAAAGCACGTAGTTTTCGAGTCATTGTCAGTAGCACTAGGGCTACTCGAATGTTGGTAATGATATAAAATTAATCTACGTTACAGAAAAAACTTGAAAAATCAGGATTTTTATTACTTAACGACACTTAATTTATTTATTTTTGATTTTCAGTGTTTTCAGAAAGGCCAATTGAAAGGGCTGGTTTTAAACTATAAGAAACATCTCATCCGAAATTTTTGTCGTTGCGATTTGATATCAAATAGTACTGACAAACTTCACGGCAAAATTTTGTACAATTTGGCGTTAAAGGTTGAAATTCAAATTTGAAAAAACATGAGATCCTAAGTAAATTTCTTGTTTTGTCAAGGAAGATAAATTATAAAAATGGATATTCTGTAATATTAGAATAAGTGAATTTGATATTTTTAATATATTTGTTTCAGATTTCTGGTTATAATTTATTGCTTTGTCAAGCTTCAATACATTCTTTCATAATATTCCAGAAAACGATCCGTAAATCTGGAACCTTTAGAATAGAATTTTATTATCGCATACATCCCAATATGTTGGGGTTTCTTTTGGATATTTTTGGGCTTATTTAAATAGTACAAAAACGCTATAATACATACAAAATGTTGTGTTAGATCTTTTTTAATTGTATCAAAGCAACCGCCGAGCAACACATTTGCACGAGTATCTGGAAAAACTAGAGAAAACCCAAACCGATACTCTCGACGAACTACTTTATCATCAGAGGTTACCTTCTGATGGTAAACCAACGGTCTCCCGCTGAGCAATCGGGAATTTTTTCAGCAGTCACCTTCCAAGTATGTATCCCGATCCAGAATCCTTAACTTTAAAAGAGACTGCGCGTCGCGTCGACCACATGGCTATTGGTGCCATTACTAACACATAACACGAATTTCCGTCACGTCAATGTATGATGTTTAAAAGCATCATATTTATTTAATAAGGTGACTTCGCTCTTTAAGCAGATTTAAACAGGAATGGAACAGGCACTCTACTTAAAGGAGTCTGAGTTCTTTGAAATTATGAAGAGAGAATGTTTGAATAAGCTGGACTTTTTTACTACATTCATCTCTGCTCGTGTTATTCAGTCATAAAATTAAAGCACGTTAGTTAATAAATCTCAGGGTTTATTCCCTTTTGAAAATAAATAAAATTATATTTCAGTTTATTACTGACAATAAATATCTATTAAGTTTTCAAATATTTAAAGTGATGGTTTCAATGGATAGACTGAATTTTTTTAAAATACTTGATTTTGCCGAAAAAGTATAGTTTACGGTAGGTGTAGCCATTAATTATGAATAGTAAATCATGATTAACAAATTCGTGCTGAAATGTTAAATTCGATATAAAAGCTCTGCGAAATTTGTTAAATTTGAGGATATATGCGTAATCACATAAAAACTTAATTGAGTCCGAATTTCGAGTGGAATGATATTTGGAATAGGTCCATTAAACAAGTAGAAAGCGTGTATGTTATAATTTGTTAAAGCTTACTAGTAAACTATACATTTATAGCTATTTATAAATGTAGAGCATATCATTCTATTCAGTTATGTTGATTGATCGGTTCAATGAAACTGAATATGAATCTATTAGTTCTTTAAAAATGCAGAACTTATTGATAATTCAGGATAACTGAAAGCCTGCGTGTAAATACTATATTTTCGTGAATTGGCTTTCAATGTTTATCGGGGTTATTCAGCACATGTCTTTGTCAAATAAATTCGGTATAAAATTTAATGAGTTTTTGTTTATAAAATGTGACGAGTTTAATTCCATAAATTTAGCATGTTAACGCGCAGGCATAACAAAGTTATATACAAGGTATTTGGTTTTAATGTGTAATACTGATGTTCGATATTAGCACCTCATTAAAGTAAAATTTTTAATGAACTTGCCTACGACAAATAGCACTGCTTTAAGGAATGTTCAAGTTGAAATTCTATTAGGGAATGATGAACCAATCAATATAATTTCGTGAAATTATTTTTAAATTTAAAATCACGCGAGTGTATCGTTTCTATTCATCTTTACTCCCGTTTTATCATGTTAATCTGTGCATTGTGGTATGGAAGAAAATCTATATTAAGGGGCTGCTAGATATAATCTGTCGATAACGTCAATTATAATCTGAAATCTCCAAAAATTAAGAGAATTACATTTTTAGCCTAAATATATTTTAGGAGTTCTTATGATAATTTTATTACACGCAACGTATGTTAGATCACTCTAAACTCATCTAAACATTCTTCATATTATCGATCGATCTGCATTAAAATTACTGCACAAATATAAAAAATATGTATATATTTTTATGTATATATTTAAATATGTCAAATTCAATTTTCCACACCGTTTTTAGCGTGCAAAGTGCTCGATTTGTTCGCCGTACTTCACAGACTCAAATCAGTGCGCGAAAAATGTCTCTCTCGGTGTAAAAAATAACACTGTGTAACAAAAAGTCAGAATATTATGTTTGTTTTTAAATTCCTGTGTTCGTTGAATTTTTGCGTGTCAGCCTATCTTTTTAAAAAAAATTTAAATTTGTTCAGTCCCTCACAAAGGTGGGTTAAAAGTATACAAAAATTATTTTTGTACTTTTTGAAGTTCTCTATAAAGAAAATGAAGGCATAAAAAGCTCTAATAGGGCTTAAAAGAAAGCTTAAACCTTAAAGTTTAACAAACAAAGCTGAAAAGTCGTGTTAAAATATCGGTGCGCCTAAACTTAAAGACCCCTAACCCAACTTATATTTGATATTTCAGACAAAATAACTAGGAATGTAAGCATTGGTGGAAATCCATATAACCGGAATGGGATCAAACAATAAAGTACGTATCAAATGTTTGTTTCCCGTTGAATTTATAGGAAATATCGTTACACGAATAACACTAAGATACAATACAGACATTTGCATATAGAAAAAAAACTATTCGAAAAATTTGATTATTCATCTTTGACTTAGATTGAACAGATTTAAATTCTAAAAATAATCTTGTATTGTACACGTTTACTTCAAAAGCAATGTCGAGTATTTTTAGATGTTATCCAAGTCAGTGCCGCCGTTTGATTACAATCACAAGATTTATATATATATATTTATAAATTTAACGTATAATATTGGCGTCAAGGAATATTAGCGTGCACTGAGAAAAAATATCCATAGTTAAATGTTCTATATGGCATAGTTGGGAAAATATGGTTAAAACCCCTATGGAAAATAGATAAATTTACCACTTTCGTAGTCGATTTGACTATAATTTTGTTGAACCAACTATCTCCTCATAGCTGTTTTAACTAATACATGCATATTTCTCATTTTGCACTATGTTCATAGTCATTTTAACTACTTTTTTTTGTGAGTATGGTATGCCGGCACTGCCCATGTTACAAAATTTAGAATATGTAGTAAAAATTTGAACTTCTCAAGTCTAACGTTAAAGCTTTTCAATTAATAAGAACTAAATATATGGGCATTGTTCTAGAACTTTTAAACTTTGAGGTTGAAGAAAATTGCATTTTTTTTTAGTCACATTCATGAAATTAATTTTATTGGCTTTAGAATTGATCAAATGACAGGAAAAACCTTGCGTGACTCATTTATACACAATGTATTTTTTTGTAATGTAACATGTTATGGTACTCGTAAAATTAGTTTTTAGTTTTGTAACGTTTAATATACATAAAAAATACAGTTCTTTTGCTTATGGCCTAATTTTTAGAAGCTAGTATATAAAATTAAACGTCTAGTTAATAGTTCAAATTTAAAATAATGGATTAAATATGGCGGACTATTTTTACAAAATTTCTTTGATTTTTATAAAATTTGATATGTTAGGGTTTTTGAGGCCACTGATTACAAATCCAAAGTCAGTTTTCATTAAAATTTGATTTAACATAAAGGATACCAAAAAATTAAAACGATTTGTAAAGAATAATCATTTTATTATTGTCAAAAATTGTGTTTTTTGTTGTATTAAAAAAACACAAAATTTATAAATACGTTAATAACATAGAAGAAAAGATCACAATGATTCCAAAGTACTTAGAAGCTAAATTGTAGATGTGCCATTAAATAATTTGATTTTTCAAAGTGAGTTTCGCTTGGAAATTTAAAGTTTGACGTGGTCGCATTTTTTATGTATAGGTGGCACACATTCGGGCAAAGGCTCAAATTACTTCTTATCATATAGGTAATGTACCCCTGTTGTGTGGTTTCTTAAAAACCAATGTGAAAAAAATTATCTAAGGTTGATTGCTAAATTGTCAACTATAAAAAAAAGTTATCTCGCAAGTTTGAAGGTATATAATTTTATTCCTCAGTGAGGCACATCATTAAGTTAAGGATTTTTCATTTGTTTACATCCCCAAATACTTCCACAAAAAAACCACAGACCATAAAAAAAAGGTGCAAAAAGTTTCAGTGTTAAAACTGAAAAAATGTAGTGAGTGTCGCGCACCAAAAACAGGCAAATTCACTACTTTTATTTACTCTCATTGTTTTCTACATATCTGTAATTAGTAATAAACACTTATTACATGTAAATCGAACAAAAATTTGTTGATCTGTAGTGTTACAAAGTTATATTTAAAATTTTTATGGTATCATAGTGAGCGACAACATAAAGTTTAAAAGTTCTAGAACAATGCCCATATCTCTAATTAGATTTTTAATGTTAATAAGTTGAAATGTTAGCAAATTTGTTATTCGTTTTCTCTGCTGTTAATTAAATCACATATAAAGGATCTGAAATAATGCCATTGGATGAACAAAAAAAAAAACACACCGACATCTTAAAAAAAACATCACCGGCGACTTTTTGTAACTTATTGTACTGTTAAAACATTTCATGTCACTCTTACTGCAGAATTTACTACAGAGAGTTTTATTTATTATTTACAATAAAAACCCAATTTTGACTGTTACTACATATACCAAAATACGTGTTATCCTATCGAATATTGGAAATTGATTAAACATCGTTAGTAAATGATATTTGTAAATTACAAAATTCCCACTGTTTGTTAAAAACACGTTATAGGGAGTATCGAATTTTCGCTATTCCTATTTTTGTTGTCGGTTAGAAATTGCTCACACGGTAATCTATTACAAGTTGTGATCCTTGTTTATTCTATATAGAAGATTAAATATAAATTGGAATGATAGAATTAGTATTAAAGTGAAGAGTGAAACGTAAGAAAAATAGAATTAACATTTCTGTGAATTATGTATATTACTTCGACTCAGACCATAGGTCTGGCGAAGTATTGAATTTGGTCAGTTCCCGCCAAAAAATTACCCTATAGTTTTTCATCAAATGTCGACGTTTCAGGCCCTAAGGAACCCAAAGCAACAATAAAAAAATTGGTGTCCGTTAGGTTGTACGTCCGTGGGCAAAATTTTGTATACGCAATATCTCGCAACTGGCACGACGAATTTAAAAAGTACAAACGGATTTGGGTTTCTCTTGGCCAAACTTAGATCTGATTAGTTTTTGGAGACAATGCATACTAGATTATGTGGAGGTTTAACAAAGAAACGCTCAAAAAACACGTTTTTCTCATTTTTTAACAAAAATTACAAATCGTACAAAAAAATTTTTCAAACCAAAAATATAGAACATCGAATTCTCTACAAAAAAGGTTGTATTCATTTCTTCGCAAAATCAACGATAATGCCGTAAAAAACGGAAACCGAAGTATCCCACATATAAAAAAATTGATTTCCTGCAGCCCGACCTGTCAAAAACTCGACTAAACCGCGTTTTTTTAAGCATCAGTGTGAACAAGACGTGCTCATTTATCAGTGCTTCGGCTGACCTGCGGTCGGGGTCGAAGTTTTGAAAATCCTCATTTTCAATTTTAATATAGGGTGAATATACAATGAATTGACGATTTTCTACATATTTCTATTTCTTATGAATGTATGATGCACAACATGCAACAAAATACATATTTTTATGTTCTTTGAACATTCAAAACAATATTTACAGTACTATTGATCTTCCAGTGTTTATTGTTTTGTAAAATCAAAGCAAAGTTTTAAAGCCATCCAAAACTGGTACTGAAAACGTCCCATTTGATTTAACCCGTTTATTTATTCGGGTTTAGCGGATTTTTTTACAAACGTATGAAGACGATTTAATAATTAAATAAAAGGTTGAACTACACGGCCATAAAGAGCAGAGTCTAACGATTCTAATAGTGGTATCATAATTAAATTTTCATAAAAGAATTCAAAAGTTACAATCGATCAAAGTGTGAAAAATGCTTAACCGTCCATTCATTGGCATATTCACCCTATTGGAACAATATATTGTTACAATATATGTATAGAAACTACTCGAACCTAACGATGCTAGAACTACCCTCTGCCGCCTTCTTTCCTGGCAATCTTAAAATGGGAATATTCCCGGAAGCATCAGCCTTTCGTCAGGGAACTGCAATACGAATTTAGCCAAAATTGTAGGCACCCGGGTCGAAGGCATCTAGTTTAATAATAAAATCAACAAGTTCCGGGCTATTGACACATATAATCATTATTCTTTGACGCGAATGTTTACTCTTTGAATTTGAAACAATAAATATTCACTGACTTTTAGTGAATTGACACAGTGAAAAAAGAGCCACTGAGAATCTGCAAATATCACTGTTTTAGTCAGTGAAATTATAAGTTCCTTTGCTGGAAAATTAAATTGATTTACTGCTTGAATCTGTGAAACTTTAACACGAAATTCGTTCGCCGTTTCACTGTTTATAGAGTGAATATGATGAAAGTCACTGGTCTAGTACTGAGTACTCATTCACTGATTCAAATATTGAACTTTTCTTTGTTTCAAATTGAAAGAGTCAAGTTGTTTACTGCAATGTGAGAAAAACGTTCCTGGTTCGAATTTTGAATTTGAGTTATAAAGATCGCCGACAAACTCGAATATAAAGAATTATATGTATATAAGTCATAAAAACCGAAATCCGAAATCCAACTTCTAAGCCCCGAAATTTTGTCTGTGCTCTCTCGATGATAAATAAAAATGATACCGACGTATCGTGAAACCTCCAAAATAAAAAGTGATACCGAGTATGTTTATATATCCGCGATCTTTTGACCATGTTCTGATTGTATATGTTTATGTCACTGATAAAACAGTGAGCTCAATGTAGCAAGTTTCACTGTATCATAAGTGAAAGAAAGATTAATTTGTTCATTTCACTGTTTATACAGCGAACAGGCTATAAACCACTAATTCAGCAGTAACAATACTCATTCACTGATTTAAATTGTGAACCTTTCACGGTTTCAAATTGAGTGAGTATATTGTCGAATTCTCATCGAATTATCGAAAAATGCATGAATTTTCCAGTCTATGTATTTTGTTTATAATTCTGTCCCTTAAAAATAAATAAGGTAGAATCTAAAATTAATGACACCATTCTGACAATTTCGTTAGTACGTATTTTCGATATTTCGCTTATTTCCATCGATCGCTTTTTTAAAACTTTCAATAATCAGACTCTGTTAGTAGACGTTGACTACATCAAGCGATACCAGTGAATAATCATTCGGAACATGTAAAATCTTTACTTCATGGATTAACGACCATGTTTTCATTAATCTGAATCGTTTTGTAAATAATTTTATGTAAAAATTAACTAATCTTGAATATGGAATTTCCTAACGGTGGTACATTATGTCTTATAGGGTAACCTGATTTATATATTTTACGCTTCACCAGTCTTTAATAATATAATTTTGCTTGATTTGTATATTTTCAGTTATGTCTTCTTTAATTAGTATATGTATAATTGTTACTACGTAACTGATTCACTTTTTCAGTATAGTAATTTTTTGTCATATTCCCATTATTAGCCCTCGTTGTGTTGAATCATAAACTACAGATTTTTAGTAAATGTTTACACAAAAATAATATATACATGCACAAGAAACATTACGTAGGATATTTCGCAACTTCTGTGCCATATGGAATACTATACATCCAGTGAAATTTGTTACTGCTAGCACAAAAGTTGAGAATTCGTTCGAAATTCACTATGCATGACACATTAAGAGCCACCATTTTTAACTGTAAGCCAGCAATCGACATTACGGTATAATGAAAGGATTCAGAAACTGATATACAGTTTGCCGTTTGGTGGCGCACGTGTGGCGATTGAACATACCATACTCAATCATTCTCGCAAGTAAAGAAACACGATTAATCCTGAATACATATATGGGCAAATCCACAAAACTTTTGACTTTGTAAAAATAAAATAAAAAAAATGAGAGCACACTTGCGAGCTTTGGTCAACACTTTTAGTTACCATACGAGATGATCATTCAATGTTCGTTAATCCTTTTAAGGTTGGGGCGCAGAATTTATGACGTCATCAACCCAGGTGGAAATTGACTACCGGCGCAGTACCGCGCCAGTACTGGCTAAACATTTACTGTACTGGCGTGGTACTGACGTTATACCGGCAAAGCACCGGCATAATACCGGTATTGTACTGGAAGGTAACACCGGCTGGGTACTGACTTCCAGTACTGCGACTGTACTGACACAGTACCGTATATTTTACTGGCATGGTACTGGTATTTTACGCTACCCTGGAGTCCCAATATCGATGTAAAGAAATAACTGGCCCTCCTGCATTATTTCACTATTTGCTACTCCAGTTCTTATGACACAGTCGTAGTGAAGATGAAAATTCTATTATATAAGATTGCGGAAAATGTATATGTAATGCGTGAGGGAGAAAGAAAAAGATATTACTTAATACAGGCTGAAAATTAAATTATATTTATGTAACTGTAATATTTTTCAATTGCATTTCAATTACAATAAAACGTATAAAATGTGTACTGGAAACCAGTACTGCCCAGGTATTCAGCCAGTACTGAACCAGTACTATGCCAGCTTCTGGTGCGGTACTGGCCACCAGTACTGGTGTCGTACATGATTTATTACTGCCGCGGTACCGTGCCGTTCGTCAGGTCCGGCAAATATTTCATAATTATTGGTACATTACTTAACAAACTCCAGTCGTGGAAACAAATGAAAAATAACAATAACTGTGAACACATTTATTTAATACCCACAAAAATTGATAAACACATAAAAATGGTAATAAATACATGTTAATACGAAAGATCATAAATAATAAAACTTTTTATCCCTGATCTTGTACGTACATCCGTTCGCCTGTTCGTTTGTCCATATGTGTGCAGTTTTTTTATGCACACCTGTATCTTACGAATATAAAGGCATATAAACAAATGTCTTCTTCTCAACTTCGATCTGATTAGATTTGGAGTCAGATTCACAAAAAACGAACTCAGCCAAAGGCCGCAGGATCGAAGCGACTGCTTTCACCTTAAAATACCCTTAATTTAGGTCTGATGAGGTTATATGAACCACAGATTTAAATTTAACGGTCGCCAAAGCGTATAAGTATAGTACTTTACCCCCTGCAAACCGGTTTTATTTCTTTTTTTTTAGAACTAACAAAAATTGAAAATAATCTTAAGCTATTTCCTTCTGATTCCTGCACGGAATTTTAACGCGCCTTTTTTTCTTTAGTTAGGTGCATCGAACACTTGAATTTACACTTGGTATGAACTGAAAATATTTAGTAGGTTTCGTGTGCTATTAAAAAAATCTAATTATTGCAAATTTTTACGATTTAGACTATGAGTTTTTAATGGCTGCTGTACACACATTATTGATAGCACACATATCGGATTATGCTCAAATCATTCCATTTTCTATAGAAATGAAATGACTTTAGACAATTTGTTGATATCTGAAAGGGCGAACAAGTAAATCTCATTACACAGCTGAGAAATAAAAAAAGAAATAAATTGTTACGCATGTTTGAGGTCTAGTAACTTTTCAATAAACATAGACACATATATCAGCTACTATGAATAGTTATACTATACGTATGACTATCTGAAAACTAAAGAGTATAACAAAAATTGAAGGGGCGTCCAAAAAATATAATTAAGGGTTGAGAATTTTTCGAAAACACGCAGCCATTTTCACAATTATTAATTCTTTCTTTATTTGTTATAACTTTATTAAAACCATTTTGATACATCTAATTAAACGAGAAGTTTGTTATATAGTCCTAGAAAGTGGAAAAAAATAATGCAGGTGTATGACGATATTAGATGTAGTATTATTTGATAATTTGTAACGCCACGCTTAAAGTTAAACGTTCTGTGGATTTGCCCATATGTAATATGTATTCGCTGGGGAATGTATGGAAATGTGTTTAGGAATGTAATACGTAAAAGTTTATAAGCAATTAAAAAGATATTGTTTACATGTACGTGTATGAATCAAATTTTACGTGTATAACATTAGTATTCTCGCGTTATACTAACGTGAAACCTCATGCCAAGAAGAGTGGTTCAATTTGCGATTTAGCGGACTATATGATTTGTCTCTTGAACAGGGAATTTTAAGAATCTACAGTGTATAATAAGATTAAAACATATTAGAAAATGCTTTTGTAGTATACATTTTGGAAAAAAATCACTGCATTAAAAAAAATGTTACAAATGCTAAAAAATCATGAGTTTTCACCGGAGTTAAGCAATTTATCCATTAAAAATCGTTTCGGTGCAAAGCAAGATGACAAAAACAAGAAGATGACTCGATTACAAATTGAAATTTTTCGAACCTCTGGCTATTTAATGATCAGAAAGTAGATCGGTTGCGCCTTTTCGGGTGTCCAATTTCATGACTTTGGGATGGGCGCGAAATAAAAACGTAATCGTACTCCCCATCTTTAACTTTCCTCTTCTCCGACACGCACGAAGGGTTTTCGATCAGCTTAAAGTCTTAGTGAATCGTTCACGCTTCCGCGGCGATTTCGCGGTTTCAAAAGTCCTCCCTTCTCATTCCCAGCCAGAGCCAATGTCGATGAGAATTCGGCAGCTATAGGACCCAGCAACTGTCAGTGCTAGGGGTTTGTGGAATTCCGAGCATTATACCGACCACAGAAGAGGATCGAGAGGGTGCAAGGGATAGATACGCCAGAGACGAGCCTTGGATGGGAATAATAAAAAATTGGAGGGGCAACCAGACACGTACAGAGAAGGGGGAGAAATAAGAGAGTTTTGAAGGGAGAGGTAGGACAAAAAAAAAGAAGAATCCGGGAAGGATAGGAGCGGGTGAAAGAGCGGGTAACCGAGAGCATGGAATACAAAAGAAAGGCAGACAGCGCGAAAAAAATACTAACGAGATATTAAGAATAGGAGAAGTAAGGCGTGTTCGTGCATAGTACGTACTCGACGATAACAACGCCTACAAAAACAGAATAACGTGAAAACGTCAAACCCGCTATATAAATTTAACGAGAACGGCTCGAGTACAGTTAAATTTCGACAAAAGAATAGTTAGGAGTAAATTACTACGTTGGTACAGCCATTAATAAAGTTCGTCTTAAGAATCGCATAATATCAAAGTACTCTAACATTTTTAATTTGAAATTGTCACTTTGGCAAAAATGAAAAGCTGTTTTTAGAGATTTCGCTACGTCGAAGGGATTTTAAATCTATCCGGCGCTCTTGTAACTGTGAAATAATATCTGTATCGATAGTAGATTGAACTATCAGCAGACATCCCTGGGCACGATGTGACGCACATACTTGAAAAGCGAATGTTTCCAACACTCACCGTTTGGCGGCGCTCATGCATGAACACGTGCATCGGGACTAGTATCATTTTCGCAAGTGGTAAAACTATAAGTTTCGTACACATTAACCCATTAACGCCCAAGAGGACACAAATTTCACCAAGATTTTTGGAATATTTCTTGACATTAAAAACCAATTCAAAAAATGTTAGATAAAACATTTTCGACGTAAAATTGATCCGAATCTGCTGTTAAAAAATCAATCGAGCCCATTTCAAAAAAGTTATGTTTGGTTTTTCACAAAAAAATCAGATATTTTTACTAACAAATATTGTTTATTCGGCATTTTCACATTAGAAACGGTTAGGTTTTCGCTGATCTGTCAAAATGGCGACGCAAACACGAAAAGAACGGCGAAAAGCTCCTGAATTTTTGCTGCAAAAATGATAGGCATTCGGAAAAAATATTGCTGAACAAAGAGTTCTAAGAATTGATCAAAGAATACGCTCAAATGTTTTCATAATTTTTAAAACACTTTTCTTCATTTTCAAAATTGCAAAATGTTGAAAAAATATGAAAAGTCGTCGAAAAATTGTGAAAAAATATCGAGGTTTTCTTTGATTGATTCTAAGAATCGTTAACAATTCCAAGAATTGTTTGAAAAGTTCAGAAATTTTTTTAACAGCAGATTCGGAAAGATTGATCAATTTTACGTCGAAAATGTTTTGTCTAACATTCTTTGAATTGGTTTTTAATGTCAAGAAATATTCCGAAAATCTTGGTGAAATTTGTGTTCTTGGGCATTAAATTCGCGCTTCGAATCGATCGTATCTTTCGTTGACGATAAATGTTTATCTGAATAGATACCTGTGTCATCTATAGACAAGTAATTTTTATTTATACACAAACTAAATGTTTGCTTGTGTTTCCAGTAAGATTGCATTATTATGCTGTTAATTTTCACTGCAACAATGTTCAATTTGGTTATTTACTCGCGAAAAGTCGCAATTTTATAATGGCTATTTTATATAAAACAAACTTTTTAATATAAATGATCGCTGATAAGCGTCATTTTGTACTAGACAAGTAAGACATTTGTCAAAGTTCAAAATTCAAAACATGCTCATTTAGTAAGTTTGGTCCAATTTTTCATACTCTTAAATTCACACCGTGAATAAATGTGAATTCACTCAGAACGAGACATTCACGTACTTAAAAGCATAAAAATAGGGTGAGTGTGAATGAAGTGCGCAGAGGGAAACCATATGTTAAAACTACCTAACTCGAGATTGATCTTCACGAAGTCGCTTACCAAAAGTTGTCTATGCATAAATTTAATAAAAAATGAATTCAGTTAATATTACACTAATTTGTTAAGTAAAGGATTTAAAATATTTTAATAAATGTCCCTGGATTAAAAAAAAAAACGTTGTTGACGTTATATTAATTTCTTTAAACTGCATCATTTTTCTCATGCATGCGTTCATGGTCAGTAATAAACGAAATTATTTCAATCCAATTACGAACTGCGCAGAATTATCGCGGATTTCTCTGTGCTCACTTTATTCAGATACACCCGCTCATTTTCATTTACTGAAGATTAATCGAGAAACTCGATAATAAATTTTATGACAAATAATGCAACTTTTGTTCACATAAATCAAGTTATCTCGTAAATTAAACATTTGTTTTAAAACAATCGTATCGTTGTTGATTGATTCGAGTATTTTTAGGGAGTAATGCTTCTTCCTCTAACCAGGTAGTCCTGTATTGGAAATACTATTGCATAGATAATATGCATCCACTAAACTCGATTCTGTATCGATGCTGTCTGAAGTATATTATTTTAAGAGGAATCGTACGAAAATTGTAATTAATTTACGCTCGTCTTGATTTGGACTCGTATATTATGTGATATAGGTTAATCTCATATCATGTACTTAAATTGGGGCCCATGCGACTAAACAGTTTAATTGCATGGTGTTATCCAGGTGCATAACTGCAAAGCGTGAATAATACTTCTAGCAATCCTAATTTATTTAATTAATTTTTAATTAATTCGAAACCGACTACCGCGGGGTAAAAATGCATTCTTATTCATTATTACGAATTGAGAACTGTAATGTAAAATTTGAATCCAAGAATAATATTTTTAAGTAAAGTAAACCATTACCTTCAAAAACCATACGGCTTTCAGCACCTTTAACTCCCACACGTGGGTCATTTTCCTTTAGAATTTTTTTAGAACTATAAAAACGACGGGTTAAATAACGAATTAAAAAATTTTCGACCTTATTTAGAGAATAATAATAAATTCCGAATTTCTGACAATCTATTAATAAAATAAGGAAGAAAACAAAAGGCGGATTCGAAAATAAGCGTCACTAAAATGCTAGTGTAAGATCGCATATGAAATCATTATTTTATTTATTCAATCTTCATGCAAAAACAAACTATTTAGTTCGTTTCATTTAGTGTATAAAGTTTTCACTATCGAGGCAGTAAACATTTTTTTATATCTATTTCTGTATGTTTTCTAATTATTATAAGTTTTTAAAATCGTAATTCGCTATTATTGTCTACTTACTAAAACGTATTCTTATGTAACGCGGTATCAAGCATTTATTGGATTTTTGTAATTGCGTATTATATACAATTGTTTATAGCGTTTACTAGTGTGATGTTCCGAGAAAGCTTAGTATAGTAAATTAGTTAGACTAAGATTATACATTATAAGGCTTTTTATGTATTAGTGTAAATTATCCATTAGTATATGTAATTACATATTGTTATTACTTCGCGCACACGGTCTGTCGGACCAGTGCGTAATAAAGATATCACATCAAATCTAAATGAAAATTCTCGAATAGAAACGTTAATAGTTTGTTTTAATATTAATTAAAATACGTTTGAATAATTATTTCTATGGATTAATAAATTTCCATCGATGTTAATTCGTACCCGTCCTCGTCTGCAGCCAATATTATTATAGTCATAAACTCGTACTAAGTTTGGATAGAAATTTATTAAATTGGTCAGAAATAGAATTCATTTCAACACATTTTAACGGATTCAAATTGCGAATACGAATGGATTAAATCTTTTATATCCATTTTAATCCATTTTTGATTACTGGAAATGAAATTGCGATTCGATCCAAAAGCGATATCACAGATTCGTTGAGCTGGTGAGCCACGTGACAAAAAAAGAAGCGACTATTTATTTATATATTCAATAATATCCATTTTTTATGTCAAATCACGAAGTTGTTGAATATTAGCTTATTAATGTTTTTTTTTTCGTACAACTATACGCTGGTCGCGAAATTGTCAAATTTCCGAAATTCCAAATACCGAACACAATGTCGGACGAATATTTTTAAATTTCTTAACGCTTATAAAAACGTATGTATAGATTTTTTTGCTCCATTGATTGCGCTATAGCGTCATTTTGTGTCCATCTTTTCGCTCTTAAATTTCAAATTGACAAGTTTTTTTCATTTTGTGCAGAATTTGATAGTTGATGTCGCCATTTTAAAATTAGATAAACTTTTTCAGTTTATTTATTATTTACGCACATTCTATAGAAACAAAATATCCATTAATATCAACTAGTTAAAAGGACATGTGAATGAATCGGTTGAAAAAAATTATCTGCAGATTTAACAGAATGGAAACATCCAATTAATATACCTGCATCATATTGGTGTATTAATAATGCTAAATCAGATGTGTTCTGTATACCTTAACCTATTCCCTTTTTTTATATACCTATTCAGTTTCTATTTTCAGTTTGAACATTCTACATTCTTACGAGTTTTGATACTACACGAACAAAGTACTCCTCAAAACTATTCAAAAAGAATCAGCACTTATATAATGTGCGAATATTTATCTTTGTTAAAAATCAAAAGTATTTAATGGTTGATGTAAAGGTTTCCAATAATTTTTTTGGGACTATTTTACTAGTTAATACAACTTCTTGTTGATTAATTCGATTCTGATGATCAAGACGAATTCTATAATAACAAGAAAAGAAGGTTACACTTTAATAAATACTGGAAGCACTTTTATAAACTAAAGTGATATTTAACTTTGTATTTTACATTACGTTTAAGTAATACTGTAACGTCAAACCGAATAATTCCTCTTCTTGAAAATTTGAATGTCTTATAGTGAAGATTTTGTAAGATTAATGTAATAAAACAATGTATATATTTAGAATAATATTTATATAAATATTAAATTATAATTCAATTACATAACTATTTAATGGCGTTTAAATAAAATGATTGTATTTTCTTTTTTCTCAATTTTTAGACCGATCCATCTGTTGAATGTTCTGAAGGGAAATATTAGAAACCTCAGCGTTCATTCTTATGACGATCGCAAATTATTAAGATATAACTCTTCGTTTGTTATTGATATTTAGTGTGTAATATAGTACAATTTGTCGATAACGTATCATATATTTTTTAACTTCGTAGGGACTACATCGGAAATATAGTGCCATGCCATGTTATCAGATTGTATATAAAATGTAAGAGGTCAATTAAAAATATTATATTTATGCAACACGAATGTAAAGTTTACTTTTCCCCTCACGACGCTATTGATGCTCAAAATGCCCAGGTGAAGTCAATAGCGAATTCATTTAATCCTGTAATGGAAAGAAAGTTATACACGTGACGCATACATCTTTCGTATGCAGCGGGAGGAAAGTGATTGCGTCGTAAAATTAAATTTTCAATGCGTGAAGTTTAAAGCTTCCTTTACACCCGACATGAAATAAAGTGCACTTTACGTATTCTTTACAAAATGTAAAAGAAGATTTCTTTACAAATATCTTTACTCACATTTTTAATAAGGTATACACTATTTTCTTCTTGATTTACTGCATAAAACATACTTACCATTATTGACAAATCTAATACAGTAGAATTAGGTCATGGGAAAACAATTACTACCGAGCAAGTACAAAAAAATATTGGCCCTAAGTGACATGAAAGTAAATTGACACGAAGAAAGGAAAAATACAATGTAGACTCTGCAACAGAGGTCTTAGTATAACTCCGTGGGGGGTTAAATTGACCCATTTGTACACGGTGATCTGATGGATATAATGTAGCTTTTCTTCGACGACCGTCGCGATTGGGGATATTTTTTAAAGACCACAATATAGACGGGAGTTCGTGTTCATTTATTTTCTGTATGACAAAAGAAATTAGTAACAGGTATATGAAATGTGAATATATCAGCACATTACATACCGTTATAGAGGCTCGATTGACTCCAAAACACGTATTTTGACATTTTTACGCCATGGTATAATACCTTACTTATCATCAGAAATAAATGTCTTGGAGAGGAGGAGAAAGGAACAGAAAATGCACATGATCACGTAGACTCCCAACGGCGGGCTTATTCTTTGCTGAATTCGAAGAAAATCGTTTTTCCGCTATTCTTCGTATAAATGAGTTTGTTGAACGCGGTATACAGCATATTGCGGCATTCCTTAAAATATCATGTATACTGCGCTTTTTGAAAAAAAAGAATAAGAATTAGTAGGGGAGAGTGGTGTCAGTTGGCACGGTTTTTTTAATTTTGCTACAGAATTTTTTCAGTAATGAATTTTAAAACGTACTATGCGGCATTCGAAAGATCATAAATTCCGGCAACTTTTTAATGTAGAAATTTTTTCTATCGTGTCTCAGAAAAAAAGTTATAGTTGATTTACCAAAAAGTGAAAAAAGTCACTTTTTTCAAAAGGTGTTGTAAATTGGCACATGTTGAAAAATTAAGAAGAAAATTATTAATAAGCCTTAGAAAAATTGTAAACCACGTGATTTGGTGCTACGGTATTACTGTTAGTCTTATTATATTGTTGCCTTATTCTAATCTTATATAAATTTATATAAATTTTGTTATTTTAATTTGCCACGTGAATGTTAATATTTCATGTAAAAAGGGTGTTATCGCCTGTAAACGTGTGGTAAGTAAAGAAATAAATATTCATATATAATATACATAAATGATACATGCCAACTTACACCACATGAATATTTTTTATGTTTTATGTAATAAATCATTTATTCCATATTTTTTCGTAACATAACAAATACCAATAAAAACGGTTTTAAAAATGAAGTAAAACACACAATTTCCTTAATTAAAATTTGAATGCAAAATATTCTTTTACGTGCATTCGACGACACAAATTGACACTTTCGAACTATCGAGTATTGTTTGTATGTCGTATTGCTTCGAAAGAAACAAATAACAACGACTACATACCATAAAAAATTGCCGTGTATTAAAGTTAGTTTATAGTGGAGAAACGGTAAGTCTGGCAACACTGTAACGCTTAAAAATGGGACTGTGCCAACTTACACCACACTCCCCTACAATTAAAGATGTTTGGTACTCAAATAATTTTACAAAAGTAACAAGCTTGTTGTGACTTTTAGGTTGTCGTATTTATAAACATTGGTTATAGTGTTGTTATCACCAACATCTTGATCATGACATTATCATTTACTTGACGTTGCAGCTACTACATTTTAACATACGAAAGGAATATGTAAAGTTCTCCACCTGGATAGGTCCCCTTATAGAAATTTCCCCACAATCCAGATACTTGAGCAGATGCAGATGTTCATTTTCATGGACTGAATTGTGTTTTCGACATTGTGACTTTATCATTGACATCATCAACATTAATAACGTTACGATACACATAATAAGAAATATACCATAAATATAAAGTATCCTAGTATAGAATACCAAAAAAAGTAACATTGCTTCATTAAGTATTCTTAAAATTTACATAAATGAAATTAATTTTTCTGATAACGATTATTAATTAAAGTGATGCTTGATGAATTATTAAATATTATTCTAAACTTTCATTTCGTACGTATGGATTAGGTTTTTAGTACTTTTTAAGATAATTTTTTCGATCCAAAGAATATTAGACTTGATGAATCAAAATATTCCACAATGTTATATTTCTAATATTTATTAATGTATACTTTGAAAAAATTTCAGAAAGACACAAAATTATTATACCATACAATTAGTTAACAAAAAGTAATGTTACTCAACTTTTTCTGCACTTTCAATCCAGCCCTCGTGAAATAATAATAAATTTTCCTTGTTTGATGTAATGCACACGTAGAAAAATTGATTTAAATGGTTATTATTAAACAGACACACACACGCATGTCCGCACTTCCGCTTGCACAAATACAAATATATGCATACTTTTTACTTAAATATGTATATGGGGAAAATCGTTTAACAATTTCATAATTGAGATACCATAAAAAAAGCAATCTTTCAAACGCTATTAAAGATACAAATTTTAAATATAGAGTTTTCCGTTGACCGTTGAAAGGGTTCGCATTGCTGTTTTCTATATGGTCCATGTTTGTTTCGATAATTAAAAAATATAAAACTCCATTTCTAATTTTTAGATTGTGTTGCTCTATTTAGCCCAGATATGTGTAACCAACTGTAATAGAGTTAGATTTAAAACGATTTATAAAAAATTTTGATTTCGTCTCCTTATACGAAAAGTAATAGGTTTGTGTATTATTTTAAATGAAAATGTGCTAGTTGTTACCTCCACCAAAAAGTTTAAACGTTAATCAATCTGACATTAAATGTATAAATAAAACTCACTGATTGTTTTTAAAAACTGGGTATTCGATGAAATGAGGTTTCTGCCCAAAATGTTTTTTCAAACGATATAAAAAATCGTTACAAATATTTCCGATGTAGAATGTATACCATATACCAAGTCTTAAAACAAAAGCTGAGTTATGCTTAAGTAAGGTTATACTGGTTAGTGGTTTTTAAGTAGCTCAGTCGGAAGTCATATCTATCTAGCTGAAATTCTTAATGTGCGTTTATGAGGTGCAAAGATTCCATTCTTGGCCAAATACAATACGAATGCTGGTGGAGGATGAAGCTTTAATGATTACCATTACATTTTTTGTATTAAAGACCACTTTAAAAAGTATGTATTTAATAGTGGACTCGCTTCGTTCGGATGTCAAACTCGCACTCGTAGACAAACACCTATTTTGGTCCCTAGTTGCACAATCTACTATTAGTTCATTAATTTTATTATTTTCATATCGCCATTTTTAAGCGGCTACTTTCATATTTTGAATTTTTGCACGACATATTTGAATATAACGAGCACACTATAAAACATTACAATGTATTTTTATGCCATAACTCTGCTACACTCTCCTAACAGCTGCCGTATATTTAGTGCACGTTCACTCAACGTTCTTATCATTACCATACTTTTCTGACTGACATTTCCGAGTTTTGGTTAAAACTAATTTTTTTTTTCATTTAATTTAAGCCTAACTCGATCGAAATCGGTTAAGTAGATCGTGAGATATAATTAATTAACTGGCCTCGAGATTCTATGATAAAAAATTGATTTTCTACTTATTATGTCTTAATTGTTCTTAAAATTGGTTCATGGGGCGCTGTGAACATTGAGATAGATGATAGCATTTAGCAAGAGTGCGACAAGCGCCAACAATTTTCCGAACATGTTTCGATTTTCGGGTGTGTAGATCTCGCAATATGGCCGCCTGCTCCCAGCTGATACATCCGCATTTAACACATGTATATTGGCACCTGAAGTATATATAGCACTTCAGACAAAAGTCGATTCAAATAGATTCAGATTTTGAATTATTTTGAATTCGTTTGAATTCACTTTTTGAATCTCTGAAGAAAAATTCACGACGGTTTTTGGATCTATACACGACGAGTTTTCATTATATTTTAGTTCATGATTCTTTTAAAGAAATAATTAAGCCTCCATTTTGGAACTGAAATTTCGCTTTATTATAATGATCCAGTGTTTCCACAAGCTTGCACCCAATTATAGTTGTACCTGACGAGCTCCTGAGGGCCAAAAGCGATCATTTGGACGACCTTAGCAGCTTCGCAAGACATCCCGCGACGGATTATATGGTTTGAGTACTTTTTCATTCATATGAAATAGAAAATGTTAAGCATGGAGAGGGTATTCAGAATTATTCACGGAAGACAATTTCATTACATTGGCAAAGATTGAAAATTATTCAGAATAAAAAAAGATTGATAAAGGTTCAGAAGCTTAATTCAGATATCGAGCACACAATTATTATGAATACTTTTCAATCGATTTTCGTTTGTTAGGAGGGATGGCTACTTAGTCCGTTGACAGTTTTTCCATATCTGTTATTAGCTAAAATACACGCACTAGGTATTTAAGGTTATCGATTATTAGGTCCACGTTGCTCAGTGCTTAGTTTTTCATTATTTCTGATATTACAGACGCCCAGGTGTTTACGGTTCTTGATTGCGGGATTTATGTAGTGCTCTGCGAATGTCTAGTTTAGACATTGCACTACTGTAGATTTCGAATTTAAATATTGAAATAATCTCACAAAACTAGTATTTAAGTTTGCAAAACTTATATTTCGGCTCGTCTTATATTTTTACATAACCTTAATGTTTTGTTAATTATTAGAAATATTGTTACATTTGAATGCAACTGTATAGCTTTATAAATCTGTACTTACAAGTATCATTAAAAAAAAACTATTATTATTTATTTTCCAATTCCAGGGTATAGGGTGAAAAGTCTTACGCCCAACGTGCGAACATTACTTTTCATCATATGTAGGTGGAAAGACATACCTCTTTACGCATCGATTTGCAGGAAGTATCCTGCAGTTATTAAACTTGAAATGACTTTTATTTTAAAAAAAGTTCAATTGCGCATAACTCCGGGGAATTAAATGTAATCGAAAAATCATTTTAACCGTTTCTTTAACTCTTAATTACTTTCCCATTTTACATATTTTCAAATGAATACAGAAAATTCGCAATTTTGCTGTTATACTTTGCTGTAAATCTCTGATTTATATGAAATTGGAATATGTGTTAAAACATGAAAAACTAAGAGACATGCTTAAGCGTGTTTAGAGGTGGAAAATTGTATTTAAGGAATGAAATAGTCCTCCTAAAAATCATTTTAGGGTTGTCCCCCCCCCCCATAAAAATCCCTATAAAATTTTGGTCATTTTACGCCTACTGAATCAAAAGAATAATTTTAAATGCCTGCTAAATTCATGAAAGTCTTTATTCTATGGCTTATATTTATTTGTATATGAGATTGTAGGCATTACTTCCTTCATAATATTTTTGTTTTTTCTTGATGAAAGACAGTGCTAACAGATGTAAGACTTCGGTTAACTAACCAGCACATATATTACTTGGAATTAAAAAATTAAAAATCTAATCTTTAGTAGCGTTTTTGCAATATCTGGCGTTTCCATAGCAATAGAATTCTTTATGTTTAAATTGTAATTATGTGCCATCATTGTTGTTATTTACCTCATCAATCCTTACACAGCACATAGACGTCCTTGGAACGTCCCCAGGGCGTCCTGGCCAGGAAGTCAGGACTTCCAGAGGACATCCTGTTTCCGTCCTTGGATGTACTCAGGAGCTTCTCAGGACATCCAAATGTCACGGTGATTGGATCTTTCAAACATCCTCAGGACGTCCTAGAGGGATATTTACGGGACGTCGTCAGGTTACCCTGTGTACTTTTCGTATTAATCATACAGATGTACTGAGGTACTGAGAGTCTTGAGGACATCCTGTTCGGGAAATTAAAAAATCTTTAGGAGACTGTTTTTCCATCTTAGAGTACGTTGAGGAACTTTAAAGGAGTCCAAAAGTGTCATTTGTATTTAAAGGTATCTTTTCGAGTGGTTGTAGTGACAACCATATTTTGTTCTTCAAAATATTTATGTTATTTTTCTATTATAACGATACCACATAAAGATGTCTTTTGTTTATGGAAATTAATACCTGCCCACGCAATAACAATAAACAATCTGCTGAAAAACGACTTTTTAGAAAGCTATTCGTAAAATAAGCCCGTTCCACCGTACGATTAGTGTCCCTACCCCATTTCAGTAGTTCATTTTTTCGTCCATAGGATTGCACGCAGCGGACTTAACGAGACGAATAGGATGTGCAATATCAGGATTTTCATAATGTATATTTCTAATAAATAAATAAATAAATATATATATATATATATATATATATATTGTTATTTTGAAACAATATTTAATTGTTAAATAGCGACTTTTTTTGCGTCCCGATCGGAGGTAAGAAGGATGTCCTGTGGTAATCTACGACGGATGCAGGATATTGGGGACGATATAAGGATGATGTCATGGAAATCAATATTTCATAAATATATACAAAAAATGACTATGTGCAGAAATTCGTATAGAAACATTTTTATTTTATATGTAAATTAATGAAATTTGTTTACATCCCGCTCGGAAGTCCGCAGGACATCCATTGGCCATCCTGAGCCGATACAGGATACCCAGGATGATAAGAGGATGTCCTGAGGACGTCTTGTGCTGTGTGGGACAAAGATGCTTATTTATGATGAATTGATGTTCATAAATGACTTACATATGCAGGTCGTATGTTTAGTTCATTTAAAAAATGTATTGTACATAAAGGAACGGGAAGTATTCATTAGAAAACATAAAACTCTTTGATAGTGGAATCTACCATTTTTCTATATTTCACTAATTATTTCGTACTATATTTTTGTATTTATATACAATTAATGAATTAAGTTTTTTATCTAAGTTGAAAATAGATACATAATAATAACAATAACAATTCAATACTTAGAAAGTCGCAAACATTCAATAAAAAATGTTAAATTTTGATCCTCCATTTTGAATGTCAAAAGACCGACATCAGATTCGTATTCAAACATCTAAAAAACCTCAAAGTAGATATTTGCATGAACATCCCGAGATTTTAAAAATATTTGACCCGCCATATTTTGAATCCGCCATTTTGAAATTTAAAAAACGGACGTCGGATTCAGCTGTAACTTCTAAATGCTTAGATTTTAAGTTTGCACGTTTACAACTCATGGTATCATTTATTTACAATAATGAAAATGTTTGCATTTTGGAAAACGGTCCTTTTTAGCATACTTCAGTCAAAAACATTGTTTACGCGAAGGAAATTTGGTGGGTGTCAAAAGTCCCGCCGCGAGCGACATCGCAGGGATGGAAAAGTAATCTTAACGAGTTCTCAGCAGTCAGTGGTGGAATCTAGCGGAGAATTTTGAGGTTAGAGTTGCGAGCCTAAAAAGGCCCCCGTGGGAATCACCAGTTAAATATACAGGCAAAATCGCGGCCCGCCGAACTTGGCCGACCGGAGAGGTTCTTATAATGGCGAGGATTGCCGTAAGGACGAAGCTGGGCCCGCCCTGGCCGGCATTCTATACGTACGTGGTGGGATATATAAATTATACATGTAAATATACGGGCGGCCACGGCTCGAAGAGATCGAACGAGATATGTGTCTTGGCGACCTCATCCCACTACTTCGATCCTCCTCTTTTTCTCCATCTCTTCCTTCCATTTCGTCTCCCTTCTTTTTTCCTTTCAGCACGTCTTCCTTTCTCGCTTTTAATAATTTAGACGAATTCGAAAATTGGTGCTCCAGTAACTGATTGGTCAGCGATAATTGTCATTTGCATACTCTAAACTTAATTCAAACCTTCCCCAATTTGCAGGATGTACACCACGTACTCTTTGATGTTATTATATTTTTGCAACGAAATGTTGTGATATTAACGGTGACAAGCCAGCATGACTTCGACAAAATACATTTCCCAATTGGAAACATGAATACAGAGCAGCATGCGGAGGACCATTATTTGAAACCATATGAGATACCATCGAAGCGTGTCTGTAATTCAAATATAATTTGACGCCCGCATTGGAATCTCTCTGACAACCGAAATAACAACATCCTATCTTTCTATACGAAGATCTTATCAGACAAGAGATCTTATGTGAGATCCTCCCATTTCGGATTACAAATACAAATTCTGCTTTAATGTCAGGTTGAATAACCTAGACAGACTGATCGCTTTTGAATACTGATTTGTCATATATTAATTCATAGTCAAATATGATGAAAACAATCATTTTTTCATCGAAAAATAAGTATTTGTTAGCATTATCGACACGGGCACAATAGATAGTAGCGAATCCCCACGAACGCAGACTTTGAAAAGACCATTCTTCGGAGAACAAAGATACATTCACGGTAAATATACCTTTTTGCACGTGCTATTTTCATTCCCGACGGAGATTGAAAAAGGGGGCAGTAAACAACATTCATCGAGCGCGCAGTTAAAAGATTCCCAATGCATACGTATCTCCGATTGAATGGATATGTGTATATAAGGACGAAAAAAAGGATTTGCCCGGATTAAGAGCAGTTGCACCGCTCGTTATAAGAGAGTTGCGTTAATTAGGACCACGAAGGTGGGATCGCGGATACCACGATAAGTTCCGTATTGCTCGTTTATATTGGCTATATGCCGCACTGTGCTGTTCATGAGACTTTTTCGGCGAAATAATAATCTTTGAACGAAGAAAACGGAAAAGGATAATAATAAGAGATTGCTTGCTCGTGAATACTGATAACAAAAAAGAAAGGCACGATCATCTCTGTAGTAATTCCTGTAATTAAATTTCTGACGTGAAATTAGGAAGGTTATGTAAGGCCAACTTGATTTCTGCAAAGCAGGATAGTAAGTCAAAATTTACCTAGCAATGTCACTGATAGTGTTTGATAGTCGTAGGACGAAACGTTGTTTGAATACCATCATGGAGAATGAAAAAATAGATTAACATAAAATTTACCCCTAACATATTCAAACCATTCTGATTTGTTAAATCGTATTGGTAAATTATATTTCTGTCCCATCCGAATGGGAAAACTGCACCTGTCCTAGAATTATTGCTTTTCACATGCCAAAGATCAATACGGTGATTTCCCTGTTAGTGTTTAACTTGGACATCCACACTCTAGACGATTAATAAAATACAATAATTAAATTCTGCAGTTAATCTCGCGTCACAGCGAAATTTATGATAGGGGGAAAGAGAGTGGCTAAGGCGATTACACAGTCTAAAGATTGCGTTTCAATTCGTTTCAGATTTTGTAATATCACGAGGGGGAATTTTTTATTACCATGAGTCCTCCAGGAGAGAATATTGTTGTTTCATTGTTTTCACGTACATAGGAAACAGGTGTTTTTGAGTGAACGTTCATTTTTTGACAAAATTTGAAATGCATTATTACGAAATACGACGATGGATATTCTTCACGAGATTCAGATGATTATGCCTGAAATAATAAAAGTGAAAACCCCGCAATCTCAAGGGTATTAAAAATATCTGGTCCCAGCGCAGATAATCGACACCGCAAAGACGCACGCATTGTCACCAACTAATTGAAAGGAGGATTTCCTTAAAACCAATATTAGTTTTATACGCGATAAAGAACTGGTGAGAGTAACGTCAAATAATAGGGAAAATAGACAAAATTTAAATACTAAAATAATATTTTCAACATTTTAATATTATTATTATTATTTGATGCAATAATGAGTAACTATAGACTTATATAGTTGGACCTCGTTTTATCGAATATAGTTAGATGGACCGTTCGATATTTGGAATTTTCATACTTTGATATATCAAATATAATCGAGATGTATCCCCTTTATTTTAATTTTGTTCCACAGCACGAGAGAGGGAGGGGGCTGATGGCGAGAGTTGCTGGAGAAGGGGAGTTGGACGTTCGATATAACGAGGTTCTACTGTACATTCCTCCCTCCGTAATTGCTGTCCGGTCGGGTCTGAATTTTCCCTCATGCCTCCATAATTGCTTGTCTGCCGTTTCCGCTCCTACTTCTCCTTCTCCATGTATGAAACGGTTAATAGAACATACGTGCGCATGTGCGACGGTGCCGCACTCTCCTTACGATGTACCTGGAAGGGGAACCTGGGCAACAATTAAGGAGGGAGGACTGTATTATAATTCACAAAATAAGCGAAAGCTGCACGTTGTCTTTCGAGATGGCATCATACCTAACATTTGTCGAGAATGTAGGAAACTGCAGAAACCTACCCGAAAGTCCAATCGCGGTTATACGCCGATTTCGTCAGATAAACATTTTCAAAACGTAAACAAAAAACGTGGTTCGTCTTACCAACAGCGAGCTGTTGCTTGAATTCTGGACATGCGACATCATAGTCCAGTGCCCTCTGCTGCCTAAGTGGTAAAATATTAACTTAACCATGCCATGCGTTATTTATAATTCTTCTTTTTTGTCGTGCCTATTTTATGAGATTTTCCTGTTTGGATTGACGCAAATACATTGGAAGTCCATAGGAAGTTTATGTTACAAATCACATCCCTTCTCTTCAGTTGTGATCCTCTCATAACAATATGAAGTATCCTTGAAGCTATTCAACGTTATCAGTTATATACACGTACAACACAAAAAATGATGAGTGATGGGTTTTTAGTCTAAGAAGAGTTTTTGAAATCCTACGCAACACAACTTGGTCCCGGGATGTCCTCAGGAGCTCCTCAGGACATCCCTGGCGGATTGTGTGTGGGATGTACTTATATCTTGAAGATTCCTATCTTAGACTGGATTATTTTTTCAATAATTTCCGAACAAATGAAAGGTTGGGTTTCATGATAAACGAAGGAAGCAGAGGGCGTTAGGAATTGCTAGGGATCGAGAAACGGAAATATTGGAATAAATTGTGAGGGAGAGAAAAGCCATAAATGTTAAGAAGAATTCTTCATGTTGTTGAAGTCGCAACGAAGCGATTAATTATTACGTACCCGCAAGGGTACACATTGTTGCATCAGTTACGTTAAGGCATTTCTTTCTCTTTCCCGGCCCTTAGACTTCCTCCATCGTATTCCTCAATAAATTAACTCGGGCGTAAATACACGGATCACGCACGTGGTCTCGAGTCTCACGTTATTATGTGCGTGAAGTCACGTCGGGATCGAATTCACATTTGATGTATCCTAGCCTTATTCGAATTTTGCGCGCATCGTGCGTGTGCGACGTAATGTGGAAGTCACCCAAGCCTGTGAAAGCGTGTGCGTTTTAAAATATGGATGGAAGTGCGGAAAGTATGAAAAGGGCACAGATGCGAGCGATTGTGAATAAACGAGACTCGTATATATGAATGCGCAAGTACGTGTTGAAGTACACGTGGTGATATGTGCATCGCATTACATTCGTGTGCATGTGGCTGCTGCGCATACATTTTCTTGCGTCTTTGATGAGAGGAACGTGAGGTACACGAACCGGTGATTGCACGTAATTAAAAGCTTTGGCTTGTAATTAATAAAAGGGCGCGTGAAACGCGATATACTTTGAACCAAATTAGAAATTGTGCAGCTCATATAAAAGCGGGACTGTGGGAAATATTTTGTTTAAGGGTATATGCGTAACATCGTCTTACTTATTACTTATATTTGCTTATTGGTCCTATCATTTTCCACATTTTTATTGAAATTTAATAGCTGCAGCTTTAAACCAAGTGTTGAAAACTAGTGTAATTTGCATAAAGCACTTATTTCACAGTGGTCCGTGTGAAATCACTTAGGTAATGTGATATTGGAGTATTACTTTGTTGTTGTAGTTAAATGTGTTCGCTATAAGAACATAACTCGTTAATGGTGGCTACTGAGTTCATGAAGAGAGTAGTTAAAAACAAAGAGAGATAAAACTTCCGGATCTTCTGGAGCCAAAATTCCTATAACCGATTCGGTTGCTGCCGACATATATGGCCACTAGTTTTCATGCCTAGGCGACTTTGGTTGGAAAAGTTAGATAATTACTATTGTCGAACTAATTAAGTTTTAGAGAAGATAGTCTGGTTATCGACGAACGACATTTGAAATGATACATTTTTTTCGTCCACTTTCGGGTTACGTTATTGAAAGTAAAAATTTTAACCCTGGAGTACCTTTTCTCTAGGCTTTGATCATGCTCTTTTCGATTCTGAATAGTAATCGGTCTAAATATAGTCTTAACCAAAACTGATTAATTATGAATTTGAAGTTAGACTATCAAAGTTCAAAATGGGGGATCCAATATGACGAACGTGAGATATGCAAATTAATTTGATTTATCTGAGTATTGTTACTTGGGTTTTTTTGGGGTTGCTGATTATGAATTTAAAGTTAGATTTTCAAAATTTAAAATGGTATCAATACGCTAACAGCACCAAACCTTTCAGTTAAGTTAAATAAGCTTGAATTAAGGTTGATAATCTTACTGCAACCTTAATTAACCTTGCCATAAGGTTCGGTGCTCTTAGAGTATGGATCAGAATCAAAAAGAGCATGGTCAAAATCTAGAAGAAAGGTACCTCTGGTACAAAATGCTGTATATTTGGTTGATAATAAAATAGTTCGAAAATTAACCAACAACAATTTTTTGTTTTTGGTGTTAATGAGCTAATACGCAATTGTGAGAATTAGTGTTTCTTATATCGGTTTTATCTGTACTTGGAGGTTGATACAATATTTTACTTCAGTGGTGCAAACCAATTCACGGATTTGTTTCCAAAATGAAATGTACATTTTTTCATTTAAAAGAGAGTGTATGAAAAATCTAAATTATATTTATCTTGAAAACAATCTCGTTCACTATAACCTATTTTTGTATATATACTACTTTGATATTTCATTTTTAAACAATTTTTGCAAACCTGACCATTATATTTTATGGATGCGATTACAAAGTGGTTGCATGTACAGAAAAGGAATCATCATGATAGAAAATGTTCAGCCCATTGCTTTCATTTTTCTTTGTTATAAGATATAATGGACTTGAATGATCGATTCTATCATCTCAGTTTTATTCTATGGTTTTTATCATACAGAGTGGAATTGAAGTTAGCTGCGGACGTCAATGGGGATTGCCTTGGTTGACAAATAGACCAAGTGGGAATGCGAATTCTCAATTCGAATTTGGTGATCTATCATCTAAGAACTGACTAAGATGTCGATCGGGAGATAACATTAAATTAAAAAGGAATAAAATTTGTATGTAGTTGTATTTATTGCCATTTTTTAATAAACGGGCCATATTGCATATGTATTTGCTGGAGTAGAACATGCAACGTGAATACTTAAAATTTATAGATAGGAACACATGCGATCTGCATTTATACAAATTTATATCACAATATATTATGTTCGTTAGATATTTAATTTTCAGGCTCATATTTAGTATTTAAAATTGACTCAGAAATAATCACTGGACTTTATTTTTGTGTTCGTGAAGAAAGGGAAAGAGGAAATTTCGAGTGAATATTTTATGAAAACTTCCTGTAACTTATATTCGTACGATCTTCGTGTTGGAATATTCTTCATGTCAAATAAATATATTATGGGACTACCGAGATATGCTCATAATTTTAAAGTGTTAAAACGTTCCAGAATAAGTTTGTACCATTTGCAATGGGGTTCACCGGTAAAATTTTTTTATTATTCTTTATTGTTTTAAATAATAATTTAGGTAATAAATAACACAAATAAAATCGAAAAAAAAATTAATTTATTAATTTGGATATTTTATTTGCCAATTATAAACTCTTCCGTTTGTACTCGCGCGCCAGTTTCATGTGACGTCACTATGCGGGTTCGGCTGTCAACCAATCCCGTTCGAATATTCTACTGTGCATTGATGTCATGTTTAACCTCAAAAGTTTACTCCGAAATTTTTAAAATGGAACCAGCAAACTTGTACTATGGGAAAAAGAGTTGTAAGTCCTGCTATTTTACAAATAGGTTCAATATACAAGCGGCGACAAACAGTAACGTCACGACGATTCGTCCAAAGGTGCATCCTTGTAGCTGATAAATGTTACCTATATATGTATACATAGATTTTAAAACTATTTTTGCTAATAAGAAAACGCAAATAACGGCATAGTAAAGTGTATGGGTCTTATATCCCTTTTTTCCATAATAAAAACTCAAACTATAGAGGTTAAACATGACATAAATGCACAGCAGAATATGCGAACGGGATTGGTTGACAGCCGAACCCGCATAGTGACGTCACACGAAAATGGCGCGCGTTCAAACGGAAGAGTTTTTAATTGGCAAATAAAATACCCAAATTCATGAATTAATTGTTTTTTAGTTTTTATTTGCGTTATTTATGACCTAAATTATTATTTAAAACAATAAAAAACAATAAAAAAATTTTACCGGTGAGCCCCATTGAACCATCAATTATAGTACATTTTCTATTACGAATCATAGAATATTCTATTATAGTGTTTCGATATAGTTATTGTATTTTTCTAAAATATATCCTTAAGATAATCCAGAGGCCCAGCACCTAGTTTCTATCTATTTATTATCTATCATCCTCTCGAAGTAAACAAGTGATTAAATATTTATAACATATCTATTCTTTAAGGGGAGGCACCAGCTTTATTTTGACCCCTTTAAATTATCAGAAAATGTTATATTATTTTTCTTGCATAATTTTTCACCTAAAAATATATAGGGTGGTCAAACAAAAAAATTATATTTGAGCAGTTTAGAATTGTTAAAAAGTCTCTAAATTGGTCAATAAATATTTTTTTAGTAACCATAATATAAAAAGTTAAAAGTAAAAAGAAATTATAAAAATAGCATAACAAAAATTTGTATAAAAAAATATTGAAATTTGTAAACTAAATACATTTTTTTGACCAAAAATATTTGAATGTTTACATTATAAAATTACTAAATCATGTAGATGAAAAAGAATGTAATGGATTTGCTTGCAAAATTGTTCTCCAATGTGAAGAGTGTCAAAGAAATTGATTGGAATCTCAAAAACTTTTTTTCATCGAAATGTGCAACAAGAGAAGGACAATCTCGTACTCCTTTTGCTTGAATTTGCGAATGGCAACTGCATTTCTGTATAAGGGTAAATTCTTGAAAAGGAGTACGAGATTCTCCTTCTCTTGTTGCACGTTTCGATGAAAAAATTTCAAGTTTTTGAGTTTCCAATCCATTTCTTTGACACTCTTCACATTGGAGAACAATTTTTCAATCAAATCTATTACATTCTTTTTCACCTGCATCAACTGTCATAGAAGTTTCACCACAGTCAACGCATTTCACTTTTTTTAGCAGAAATTCCAGCTAAGAAATATCCCTTATTATATATTTATTATTATTGTCAATTTCAAAAAAACAATTTCATGAAACCTATCAAATAATACAAATGTCTAAAATAAATAAGAAATCAATCCATTTTCCGAATTTGGCGGATAAACGATGGAACAATATGGCCAGAGAAAAATAAGAATTGCCTCAACAAAGTTTTCAGATTGATAAGAAAGTTGAGGAAATATATAAGAGCGTGAATATCGACATTAGTAAGAAAAAAATGAATACCTACATTGAATTTTGATTAGTCGAAAAAACTGGATTTAGTTTTACAAATTTCAATATTTTTGATGCCCATTTTTTGTATACTTCTTTTACAGTTTTGAACGTTTCCCTCCATTTATGTAAATAGATTTTTGTTGGCAATTTAGACATTTTATAATGTAAACATTCAAAAATTTTAGTCAAAAAATGTATTTAATTTTACAAATTTCAATATTTTTTTATACCAATTTTTTTATTCTTATTTTATAATTTCAATCGATTTTTTATATTACAGTTACTAAGAAAATTGTATCGACTAATTTAGAGACTTAGAAAGCATTAACTTGGACATGCATTCTGGTGCCTTGTTCTTTCTAACGTAGGTCTAATAAATAGTTATTTGATTGTTAAAAATGGTGGATATAAAATGTATCCTAGTTTGCTTACAGTTAGTGTATCCTCTTGACATTAACGTCTTTTTGTACCATCGCTTCAGAAGAGCTTATTCCAGAGAGCGATTTTTCGTAGTCGCTTTTTTGAGGCTGATGAGTTAAACCGTATAGTAGCGCGTCGAGTACTGTGTACCTCCCACCACGGTACCGATTTTCGCGCGTTTTCCCCTTCGATCTCCCTACCTTTTAAGTCGCGCATCATGAACCATTCGTGACAGCAGAAATGGGAATGAGAGGGTTTGTAGTCTGTAGGGGAGTTAGGGAAATAAATTATTAGAGAGGGGGATGTATAAGGCGCTTGGAGTGACATCTTGTGGCTTAGTTCGGCCTTTACAATATTTAAGTATCAGTGCGTGATTTATTCTTTGTCAAATTGCTGTCAATCAACTTGTCCCGAAATATTTTTGTAGTAGTGGGGGAGCACGGGATTATCCTCGCATAACCACTGTTGGCAAGTGCTTTTTCCTGTCATACCTCTAGTTGAAAGAACTAACTACAGTCAAGTCCCGGTATACTTACCCACTCGGTTCCTCTTCCCCTCCCGTTTCGTTATACTTACCAAAACAAGGGGAGCGTTGCTTCTCCCACTTTCCTCAGTCGCGTTATGTTCCTGACGTAACAGCAGGCCCTTCCTGAGGCCCCAGGCCCCAACAGGTGGGGGAAAAGAAAGCGGCGACAAGTAAATATAACGGGACAGAGCCGGGCAAATATGGTGGGACGTAAATATAGCGAGACGCAATTATACTGGGACTCTACTGTATATATTTACTCGTAATTATAACGCGTCGATAAATATGTATTTTTTATACAGATGAACATCTACAATCGAATGTCATGTTTTCGGTGATTTTGAAAATCGATAGATCCATATTTCCGACTAATGGGCAGTAAATTTTTGTATACGTCAATAATTAAATTCACAGACGATTTATGTTTTACGAGACAGTTTCCTAAATTCTCCACTTTGTACATTTAAAAATACAAATTTGTTGATTCAAACTAGGTTCAAACTGCAATTCTCCGGATCGTCACCTACGAAGAGTAAAAAATCAATAGAAAACTGTCGAAACGAAATATATGATTCGAGACAGAAGAGACCCTCGTCGGTTTGCGGCATGTTACGAACCGACCTTTACCCCACAGGTTTCATGGTTCAGTCAACCCTCTTAAAATCGCAATTTATGAACCTCGATAAATTCTAGTCTGAATCTCGTTTCAATATTTTTAAATCTATACCACACCTGTATGACTTGTTTAGCAGAAACGGAGGTGGGTTGCACCTAGCGCTAGCTGTAAAAGGGAGAGTTCCTGGTTACTTAAGAAAATTGGAGTTTTTCATCTATGGACCCGGCGCGTATTCGCGTGTATAAGTGCATTCTCGGCTGTGCATATGCGAGGAAACCTCGGGGAGTGGGAAGTGCAACTCGACAGACGGGGAATGCACGCGACAGCATCTCCGATCTTTCTCTCTTGGTTGTCTTATAGCCGTCGTACGACAATCCGTACCGTGGCGGTAATTAGGAAACGGGCGCGCGCCGCCAGTAAACGATCTCGCCGGATCAAATTAATTCCAACCGCTCGAATTAATTCCGCCTCGCCATTTACTCCCATTGCGTCGTACTCCACGCCGCCTTTCCTCAATTTTGTTTTTTTTTTATCCGCGCCTTTTTGTCTGTCGTTATTCGTGTCCTCCGCCGTTCGCACGCGAATAATCCGTCGCGAAGGCGCGAACAAGAACGAGAATGAATACTGATCCGGATATTTTAGGAAAGTGCTTCTCTCGTCTCCTCCGCGTAAAAAGAGACGGTCGCGTTCTCACGACATTCTTTTTTACGTACGAAACGACATCCGCCTTTTGAAGTTGACGTTATCCTCCCGATAAATTTCGGCTGAGGATTTTGCACCAGGGGTCGTATATTTGCTTAATAACGCGACGGCAAGAATAGTTGGACGGAACTACGAACGAAATTCTTGCTAATTAATTTTTTACTCTATTATTTGTGTACGTGGCGCCTTTCGCTTTCCACCGGCGAGATACTTTTTGTCGAATTCTTGCTGTTTTAGTTCATAATTGTCTTCTGTACGTCTTACTTCTTCATACGAAAGTAATTGATCAAAAATATTGTGTTTGCTATCTGCAAATAATTGGGTGGTTCTTTAAATAAGCCCATTATATCCATGTGTGTATACAAAGAATGCGAAACACCCGCTGTTCATTTCGGTATTAACATTACTGAAGATAATTTGGGTATAGGGAGTTTTTTTAGTTCAAGTTTTTAGCAGCCTTACACTTTTTCGCCAAACATGCAATGTCCAGATGTAGGTAGATAGTGACAGGTTTATCTTGCTGACATATTATTCGTTTGAATCTGCATAATGGAGCACGGAGAAAACTGTCGCGTGTTTACACTATCGGACACATTCATTGGTAAAGATACTGGGTTCTTTCGTAAGAGATTACAATCATTTCCTATTATTTTTCAAGCTAATTTCCAGCATGGATTAGGTTCACAATATTTGTCTACAATACTTCATGCGTTATTTGCTGGACATCATAGCTCCTTCTCTAAAACAACCAATGCATTTACGCTACGCGCGTCACAAACAAATACTATAGAATGCATCTACGGAAAATTTCTTAGCAATTTTGTTCCATGTAGTGAAACTATGATGTAAGCTAACCTCAAGAAAGAAGTCTCTCAGGCGGTTATTGGGTGATTCAACGAATGTACTTCTAGGTCCCATCTGACTTCATAAAATTTACCATTTTTGTTACAACAAGAAATAGTTCTGCAATTATAGCAATTTATTTATTGAAATCACAAACACCATTCTAACTTTTCAATTGTTAGGAACGAATATTCATTTTTTCCGTGTACACTTTCAATTCTGATCCGCCAATACTTGTTATTCCTACTGAAACTTCCCACGTGGAATATTAGCTAGAATCATATATGTGGAACATTTAGCAGGACCTATCCTTTGAATTACACGTTGATTCAAAAGTATAGAATCGGCGATGTTGGAAGAAAGCATTTAAAGGAAATGGTTATCGATAAAATAACCACATGCATCCGAAAACCTCTGTCACCACGTGAAGGTGCCTTGTTTTAGGCACAAGCAACCGCTGGAGATTTTGAGGTCTCCAAATAGAGATTGATTTGTCTGTGGATTGGTTGATAAATTGAAACCAAGCATTATAAGAACAAATAGTGGCGTATGTTTATTGACTAGTCGAAACAAAGTCTTTAAGCTAAAGAGTAGTTAAACAAAATTCAAAGAGTTAGGGTGCTTAATAAATATCAAATTGCACTTTCTACATTCTCATCTTGACTACTTCCATGGGAACCTTATAGACTAAAGTGAAGAATTAGGAGAACGATTCCATCAAGACATAAGTGAAATGGAGAATCGCTACCAAGGGAGATAGGATGTCAACATGATGGCAGATTACTGTGGGACATTAAAAAGGGAAGCTTGGTAGAATGCAAAGAGAAGAAAGAATAATCCATCGCACAGAAATACATCATCAGAAGAAAAAAGGAAATTTGACTAAACTCTGCATATTTGGAGGAGCTTAATAGACATCGGATTCGAATTTGTGCAGTAGAGATATTATGACAAACAATACTCAATCTAATCTTGAAAATTACAGTAAATATATTGAGCTATTTCTAGCTATTCTGCACTATGCTTGAGTGATGTAGCTCAACAGATTTGTGTTTCGGAATTAGCTCATTACAATGTGTCACTTGATCCGGATAAGAAAAAATGTTTTCGAATTTCATCTGACAATTACTTTTTTCCCCAATTTTTCGCTGTTTGTTTTGATTTGCTAGAAATTTTGAGGGTGTTCGGTTTAAATGGATTTCAGACTCAGATTCAAATTCTTTTCGTCAAAATACATAAAGATTGGTAATTCTCGTTAAAAGTACAAACCACTTCTGCTTTTTCTGAGTCTGTGAAATTGGCGTAGATAGGATGCAAATAATTGAAACTACCATCCCCTATTTTAAATTTTTTAGCGAGGGAGGGGAATTCAGTTCGAATAGTGTAAATTATTACCATAATTATCATAAATATTGACCTAACTACTTATGACAAGTGGCTGACTTGACAATTGGTAGACATATCGTCTATACACGGAAAATTTGTTGGAAGATTAACGCCACCTATCGGAGTTACAAAGCCGCCCCTCCGCTTTGGCTCGTCATTTCGCCCGAGTTTGGGAGCGTGACATTCCCAAAACTCCGGAAGAATGACAAAATTAAAACGCGCAAAACTTACTGCACCGAGGAAAAGACCATAACTTCATCGCGAGTGGGTTTTAAACACCCAGACATCCAACATCATATAAGGAAAGTAAAGGTCGGGATATTTGATTTAAATAGCATTTTAATAGCTAATAATTAGACCTTTTGTTATATTTCGTAGTTATGAGGCCAAATTGTATAAAAACAGTATTCAGAAACTTTCTAGTCTACATTTTTTCACTTTTTAAGTTAGAAATAAATAGATTCGATTCGAGAAAACTGAACAAGTTGTAATATTCCAATTTATTGTGAATATACAAATTACATAATCAACGATTAGCAAATGCGGAAATTTAATGCTGGAAGGTTATCGAAAGTGACATGATGCATTTTGATTCATATATATGTATATGTCTTCTCCAATTTAATTAATACACAATAAATATTAACGAATTCTTATTTAAGCCTATCATTTTATCGTTCATTTATCGAATCTGATCCAGAGGTAACTAACATATTTAACATAAGGATTAACGCATACCGATCTTGGGGATAATTTTGTCGCATTACCTCTATTTTTTGTTCTATATTAGCACAAATAAATACTCTAATTGTCGTCACAAACGCGATAGCGCACTGAATCTTCATTACTCATTACTCATATTAGTACAAATAAATACTCTAGTTATCGTCACAAACGCGATAGCGCACTGAATCTTCATTACTCATTACTCACACTAAGTCGAAAATGAAATATGTGGTGTCGTCCACTTTGGATACGTTGTCGAAAATCCAATTCAATCCAAAATCCATTGAAATTTCCAAAATATTATTTGGATCTGCAGCAATGTTGACTGGTCTTCTCCGTAAAGCGCGATAGACATGAATCCAAGATTTATGGTTGAAAATACCATGTGGGTTGCAAACCTAACCTCGAAGGCACCATGTGATTTGGAGACTGTTTCGGTGTCGAAACTGGCGTCATGAAATCCTGGCTAAGACACAAACACAAACCGCCAGAAAACTTCTCCACAGGTTTTCCATAAAAAAAAAGAACGAGTTGTTTTGACACGCTCACCTCGTACTTCGACATCAATGTCGAAGTAATCTTAGAAATAACGCAGCGTCCAGCTCAGCCAGTGGACCGGGCATCATCGGAACGGCACCAACTTTCCGTTTTCTGCCTGCGGCGATGGAATCAGCCTTCCCAGACGACCGCCGTGATAATTTGAGGATCCTAGCAATCTCGTGGCCAACACTTTTCACGTCGAGTTTTCAGGAAACTTGCAAAATGCCCACAGAATGGAGCCAACCTCAACGCACGTCCGGATATCTCGATGGCGAAAAAGAGAAGAAGACCGAGTTTCGTGGGGGAACACGGGAGTGCGTTTCGTCGCCGCCTGACGTCGCCACACGCGGACCCCCACTTCCTTGCATTCCCCTAGCTTAAGCACTCGCCTCTCATGTGAACGCATCATTTTCACTAGTTCATGAGTACGTTCCCTTATTAAACCCCCCAGATGTATACGCGCAAGTATGTAACGCGTTACAAAGTATACTCGAAAACAAAAATTAGAATAGTATACATATACCCGCCACGAAATTGATGGCCTATGTAATAAATTGTTTATTTTTATATAGCGTAGTTTTTTGATAAACTGAATATGAAAAACATAGTGATATAATTTCTGGATTCACTCCTGTCCTACAAAATTTATATTTTAATCTCCTTAAGACGTTATTTCATTGTCGAATGGTTTTTGCTGTGTCACCTTTTCCACACATTACTTTAACGAACCATATTTCGTGAAAATTAGTATATAGGAGAGGATTTCGGAGTTGATGACAAGTCTAAACTCAGATTTTGAAAATTAAAATCAGATTCCAGATGGTGGAGCAATATGGAAATAGTAGTTTTCAATACAAGGGTGTAAAAGTATTTTCTGCGAATGTGCGGGTTGTGGACCGAGCCGAAGGCGAGGGTCGCATGCACATTCGTCCAGAAAATAGTTTACGCCCATGTGTCGAACAATATTTTTTGTTGCAGTGTGAGAAAAGTGCGTTTGAAAATGTAGACCAATGCGTAAAATCGCACTTTACGCACACTGTAACAAAAAATTACTTAATGAAACTGGGTACTTCGGAGGTTTCGGGATCGCTGATTTTGACTCCATTCTACTTTTCCTATTGGAGTTGCCTAAAACCGAAAATGTGAACATAGCGAAAACCGATTACTTCTGGGTGCTTGATTTTTGTGAGCCTTACTTCCGACGTCAGTTGTAAAGGTTAAATTTTACTTTTGAGAAGGTTTGTTTGGATTTTTGAACAGTCTTTTGAAAGGGAAAAAAAGTTGTTTCCCGTTCAGATGACACACAACCTCTCTAATTTGTAATGGTTATACGGATGCCAAAAATCAATTTTTTGCGAAATTAAAAATTGTATGGTATACAGAGAAATCATGGTTAGTCTTGTATTCTTCCGTGAGGAGTATTTTAGGTTATTTTCGATATAAAAGATGTTAAACTATTTGCCATATCCGTGGTCATGGTTTACATAAAGAATTTAATTAACTTTTGCAATTTTTAAATTTCTGTGGCATTTTTCGTCGGGGAAATTCTGCTATTCCAACTTCTAAGGTAACTTTTTCAATCTCAGTGGCAGGACTGTAGGGTCCCACGTGGGGTCTATCAGGGAATTGTTCTTTTTGCCAAACATTGTTGCCCTAAATGGTAGCTCAACTGATCAGAAAGCATATTTTAAAAATGAAAAAAGAATAATGAAGTCGAGTTCACTGGTAGAAATTTGGCTGTTGAACTAGCCATTATCCTAGCAGTTGGGAATATCTGTTCGGTAGAATCTCGGTAGAAATATGTACTAATTCTAGATGAAAACTCGCTAGACCAGTAACATATATTTAACGTGACGTAAAGTAATAACAGGTAAGAATCAATCGATTCGACAAAATGAGCAGATGTAAATGTAAACGATTTTTCTTTCGAAATGAAGATTTGATCTTCACAGCAGCTTCGTAAACAATCGCGACAGCATGTGCGAGCGAATCAGCTGAGAGCCAGCCGCCATATTGAGAGTTCGATCGAGAGGTATTCGAGATTCTCGAATCGAGCCGAGGTCGATAAGTTGTAGGAGCTTGTCGCACTCATGTTAAAATATATTAGCTCAATATCTCGCGTCTCGGTAGATTTACGCCAGATCATCAAGTCTAGGATAATTCTGGGCAGATTCTCGTGACCATCTCTACTATGGTTTCTTGGTTTCTACTGTCATTAATACTCGAATGTATTCTTAAGATCGGATAGATGGTTTAACAGATTTTTGGAAATACAATTGATGCATGCAATTGCTGAATTGCCTGCATCCCCTCTAATATATTCAATGGTGTGGATATAAGATGTTTCCATTTAGGCAATCGTAGCAGTAAACGTTATTAGTGCGTTGAGCCCCATAACAGAAAAAGACCATAAGTATGCTTGTAAAAATATCAAACTAGTCAGCAAGTACTGCATTTAGGTTATTATTCGATATGATGATTCGCGATGTGAAGTTGTAAAAATGCCCGACTCCCTGATTATAATGTCTTGCTCATTCCCGATGCAATATGTGTTGCAAATAAAGGACACTATGAATATTTATGAGATTCCAAACTCATGCCGAGGAAAATTTACTGGCAAAATTACACACGGAAATAAAACAACGCATGTAATGTAAAAAAAAGTAACATTTCGCTACGAAGTTTTTACCGCCATTCTCTCGTCGTCTTTCCCTTTTAATTTTGTTCCTCTATGCGAAACGAATTTTTCTTTGCGTCACTTAAAAAGTGTTCAAAGAACTTCATTTGCTCGCTGCGTTCGAGCATGTCTCTTCTTTCTTCGTTAACGACGGCGAAACGAAACGAAACGGAACGAAACTAATCGCGCTTGGTAATTTCGGCACACCCATTGCGTGTGTCGTTGCGGTAAGACGCGAACCTTCGGAATCTTGCACGCGCGAAATGCAAAGGGAATGATGTAATGTTAACATCGGTGTAAACGACAACGTCCAAATTTATATACATCAACGAGTGGTTTTAGCTTTGACATTAAGGTGCTGATGTCGACATTTGTTTGAATACAAAATTTACCGACGTGTAAAAAGTGTCATCGCTGTTCGCTCGGGGCTTATCCCAAGGTGTTATTATATTAATCTTCTCGATGGTTGACAGAATTTCGGTTTATACAGGTGCTATGTTAATTTCCTTGTTTTATCATTGATAATATCATCGTTCCAACAGATGAAATGATACTTCTCCAATTTAGGCCTTAAAAAATGTTATATAAATTCGGTATCATCTCAAACTGTCTCATTCTCATCACGGAGAGATGTCTGTATCGGTTATTGTCGAATTGTGAAGATTGAGAATAAAATGAAATAAATAGTTACAACATACTAAACCCTAGTATATACTGTGAGCCAGTGGTACGATTTTGGTCAATCGCGATTCCACCCGTTAAAGCCAAAATCTACGGAAACATTTTTATTTATATGGAACGTTTAGATAGGTGACTCGTTCAAGTAGTTTGTTGCAAAACTTTATTTCTACTTTAGAACCACCATACAGTAGAGTCCCGGTATACTTGCGTCTCGCTATATTTGCGTCCCAGCATATTTGCCCAGTTCCGTCTCTTTATATTTGGCTGTCGCCGCTCTCTTTCTCCCCCACCTCGAGCAATGAGGCCTCTGGAAGGGCCTGCTGTGACGTCACGAACGTAACGCGACTGAGGAGAGTGGGAGAAACGGCGCTCCCCTTCTCTTGAAAAGTATAAGGAAATGGGTGGGGAAGGCGATGAACCGAGCGGGCAAATATACCAGGACTCTACAGCATATTGAATCAGTTGTTTTGAATTTTACCATTTTAAATACGCATTCATGATGACCTACCCTTAAAACCAAAGATTTTGGTCGTGACTTTTCACAGCAGGCCCTTCCTGAGGCCCCAGCGCGCAAGGTGGACGAAAAAGGGAGCGGCGACAGACAAATATAACGGGATGGAAGTGAACAAATATGCTGGGATGCAAATATAGCAAGAAGCAAATATAGTGGGACTCTACTGTATGGCGGTTCTAAAGTAGAAATAAAGTTTTGCAACAAACGACTTGGTCAAGTGACCTTTCTAAACGTTCCATATAAATCAAAATGTTTCCGAAGGTTTTTGGGATCGCTGAATACCAATTTGAACTCATAATTTTTGAACTCATAAGTTTAACAAGCCTTTTTTTTTTAATAGTATTAAACAGTTTTAAAGTAAAACTAATTTTTATAAGCAAATGAATCTTTTTTTAAAAAAACAGTTAACCTCCCTAGCAGAAAATATCTGTGGCCTATTTTTAGTGGCTTTGACTAGTGCTGCGTTTATTTTCAGCTATGACTGAATAGAATTGTTATATCTTCATGATTATTTTTACACAAATATTGGAAAAAGCATCTGACTCATTCATTGGGTGTTATTTTAATCAGTCATCTTAAATATGCGAATGTCGCCTCTGCAGGTATGAAATCTCGGACATTCCGACGTTAAAGAGACGTAAGCTAATCGAAAGTTTGGATGTCGCTGCGTGGTTTTCGGATGGCCGAACGAAATGTGGCGAACGCCGCAAATGAAAAGTGCGAAATAAAAAATGGAGGTCGAACAGCAACAATTTGGTTGCACCCGTTGCGTGTTCCATGGCTGTAAAACCCGGCGCAGTTGGCATTTTGCATTGGATATTCGCGTGCGAGAGAAGAGACGCAGAAAATCGGCTGCGGCGGGCGGAAGTAGCCGACGGCGGTGACGGGGCATCGCGCCCAAGGGAGGTGCAACGTCGAATTACTGGACACCTGTTCTTCCAAATAACTTCATCCGCGTATTTCGAATTCGTTTATGCACGCTTCGCTGAACAGCCGTATACTCTTCAAGAAACGCGCGCGTCTTTCTTCCTGTTATACGCAGTGGCCAAACTGTAAAGTAGGTGCTGCCAACCAGCCGCGATTTTTATGCAAACTAAAGCCTTCCCGTGAAATTAGGTGCAAATGCAAGTGCGTATATACAAAGTAAGAATGCCGATGGCCGTGTAAGATAGTGCGCGATCATCAAGATCGCTAAGATGCGAACATCTTGATGCACAAGCCCGGAACGTGTAGGAAACGGATACTTCGAGTTCCCGATATCATGGACGCACGCCTTTCTGTTTTCTTCATTTAAAATGCCAATTTACAAGCATCTTTACGCTAATAAAAGCCTTCACGAAAACCCACCATTTTTCAAATTAAAGTAATAGGGGAAGACGGGGTGAAATGACGAATCTCAAATATTTCCATTATGATCATATTTGTGTGGTTTCTTTGTTTATACCATTTTTCACATTTTGAGGCATGATATTTCATTTTTTGTTCTCTTACCTTCCTTTGGGAGCGAGATATGTAATTTTTAAACTAAATTTTCAAGTCATTTTCCTGTACTTTGTTCTCAGATTAGTCAATATTTTCATTTTGGCAATTTAATAATCATTATTTATATATTTATTCTAAAAGTATATTTTTTGGACTTATTTATAAAACATGAATTTTTCCTTTTTTGTGTGTTTATAATGAGATATCGTACCTGGAAGTCCAAATGATACTTTGGGGTGAAGCGGCGAAATTTTTTCCCGGATGACTCTATTCCGCGATTATTTTTTAATTTAGAATTCCCTTTTGATGAATGCATTGAGTAACTAAAGACGAAGTTAAAATATGTGATCCTGATATAATACGAGCATTCAAAGCTTCCGAAGATGCAATTTATTTTTTTACTGTTGTTGAAAACTTTGATATATCTGAAGAGGTTTGTTCCATCAATGTGAAATTTTATTTTTATTAAAACAAACAATAATTACTTAACTTAATTTTATGATAGTCGTCTCAGAGACCTCTAAAAATAAGGATTCGCCACTTCACCCCGGTATCGCCGCGTCGCTCCTTGTTTTTAAGTTTTTTAAATTAGCGATAGCAGGCCATCTGTGAAACATATACCGTAAGTAACGTGCATGTAAATATTGACTATGAAATTACCTATCAAATGATACTTTGCATCATCTTAAATACGAAATTCAAGGAGAGATATGATAAACGGAAAAAATCCTCGCCGTTTCGCCCCGCCTTCCCGTATTATAAATGCAACATAATGGTTTTGATTTTAACCCTTACCGGATCGACGTGGGTCATATTGACCCGAGCAAAAGAAACACATTGGTTGATTTTTCTGTAAGTACCTCCATTGCTATATAAAAAATTTACATAAAAATTGAAATTTATTTAATTTTTATGATTGGTATTTCAGGATGAAAGGTTTAAGATGCTTCATGAATGTCATTCAGACTTTTTAATGCACTTTAACACCTTTAAAAGTCCTCGGGTCAAATAGACCCACGTGTATTCGCAATTGGGGACAAAAAACGTGGATTCGGTAAGGGATAATGAATAATTTTCTTTTTTATATCTTTTGCAAAATATTCCAGATGAAAATGTCTAAAAGATACTGCTTCATCGTTCGATCTAGCAGCAAGAATATCAAGTTGAACAAAATGCCCTGCTATGAAATCAAAAGGCCTATCTGATAACAAACATTCCGTCTTCTGTTTTAAAGATCATGATCCTTTGAAGATGTTTAAGCTTTAAAAGCTTTTTTCCTAACACCAATTCCAAAGAGCAACCCTAAGAATTGGCCAAAAGTCGCCTGTCTTCTGGACTTTAAATTTGGAGTCGGAATGTATAGAAAATGAAAATATATGATGCTAGATTGTTCGCGTAAAAGTTTTAGATTCAGCTTTCATCTCAATCTTGAGGTAAGGAGCTTGAAAGGGAGTATATTATTGCAAAAATTGTATATTTTAAAATGATGTATTTTTCGGAAAATGTATAGATTTGGAGATAAAAAATGTTAAATTTTCAAAAATGCAATTTCTGCAATAATATTTTTCCTTGGAGATGCATGCTCAGTCTGAACATTTTATGCGAACATTCTAACGTAATAAACTTTTATATTGCATACATTGCAATCGGAGGTCCAGAAATTAGGCGAATTTTAGGGTGAATCTTTCCTTTACTACATTATTTATCGAATTATTAATACAAACTATTATAACGGTATTAGTGATTCTGAAAAGAGTATGACAATTTCTCATATTATTTTGAAAAACATTGAACGACCATCAATGCTGCTTTGAGTTTTACTGCACCAATTTACATTTAAACGCATACACGGAAATAATAGTTAGCACAGCAACAAAAATTGTTGCTCCAACTACAAAAACTAGTAAACATACCCCAACTATTTTTTTGTAGTTCACGTTATCATTTTATGTTAGTTGTAATTTGTACTACTTTTCTTTAAAAGAAACAATTTTTTACTTGAGTTACGAATTTTTGTTTTTACCGATATGCAATTTTTAAAATATTAGTGCCAATAATATTTATCATGATTTATAATACATTGACACATTATTATTAATAAATCAATTATTGAAAAAATCTCTGCAATTCATACATAACCAACAAATGTGAAATACACACCCAAAAAATTAAAACACTAATTTATTGGATTTAATATTTGTTTGTTGTATTCATTACTTTTGTGCTTAATACTTTTACGAAGTTGGTATGCTTAACGATTTTTTTCTCGTAGACTATGGTATAAAACGGTACCGTTTCTACTTTTGTTCCGTATACATTTTCTTTAACCAACTATATACAGTAAAATGAATAAATTTGAGAAATTCAATATACTGTTACAAAAAGTATGACTGATATCAATAAATATATGAAGTCTGAACTGCACTAAATAAAACGAAATAAATGTAGAACAAGCATTTTAGTTAAATAATTAAATACAAAAGGTTGAATTCATAATAACGAGTTAAGTGGGATTGCAAAATGTGTTTATTCAATTTTTGGTAGAATACGATATTTTGCCCCCAAGAGACTTAAGTAAAAGATCATACAGTTGCTTCATTAGACGAAACATGATGTACAGAAAACCTTCAACAGCTAAGACGACATAACAATGAATGGATTCTAACTTGCTTTAGTTCGGAAGCACAGAATACACAATGTGTTTTACCTCAAAGCACGCAACAACGATTTCAAATATAATTGCAAACAATCAGTCAAACTTGTGACAAGCTAATAGTGAAAATGGTAGGTGTCAAGCCTTTCATACTTATTGTTTATATTTAATGTAACATTTATTTTAATACTTTGTACGTGGTCTACTTAACTAGTAAACTCTTAATATAGTTTCGTAATTCCCTACACTTTACTGCAACAACTTTATAATATACGTACGACGGAGACCTGTACCTTATTGGGTGGATTTGTTATCTAATATTTTTAATCAAGACGGTTAATGATAAGGATTTATGTGAAGTGCATGTGTCAGACAAACTTATTTTCATATACTTTCACCTGACTAACACTGAACATAATGTCCTGCTAATATCCTAAACATGGGCATTCGCTCTTAAACTAATAATCATAATAAAAGCGAATTAATTTATTAGATTATGTCCTAAAAACAGTTCGTTTATTTTACAATATTACATTACATTTAGTATGGTGACTAGCGAGGTAGATTTTGTTGTAAGTCTAGAATCTATAAGAAGGGATAGCTAATCTGATTCTGAGACCTAATACTGATTTTCGAAGAAACCTGTATATCAACAAGAGTTACTTATAATGGTCATAATATATTAAAAGTAAAATAAAACAATATATACGAGCGAACGGTTAGGATGTATATTGTGTATGTTATAAGTACTGCGACTAACTGTCAGAGAAATTATAAAATAAAAGCATTAGGTCAGTTCAATTCAGATTTGGTTACGCCAACAAAATGCAACGATTAATTATGGCGAAATGTATATTGTGTTATATTTACAAATCGATACGCTTTAGTTCAATGAAACAAACATTGGTTTACTCTTATCAAATAGTTATCATGTTTGTTCACACAAATCTTTGACTATATTTAACATTAAGAGAAACAACTACTTAACGAAATAACTTAGAAACGCATGTGACACTTAAAAAAGCATGTGAGCAACTATATTGATTTTATTTGTAATACTGTTTTCAGTGCCGATGCGAAATATTATTTCGGAAGATCTAAAATCTTGTGAAGTATTCTTACCTTAATAATCAACAAAGAAATATCACATAATACTGAGTTACTAAATTTACTTCCTTCTTTTTCCAACATTATTACCCCGAGGTCAGAAACTTGTCTGTAGAAAGTTATTTGTAATTTTTGTTTGGAAACCGTTTTCAAATGTCATGGCGGGGAATGATAGAAATAGAAATCGCAATTTATTGGATTATTATTGATTTTTGAAAAAAAAAATAATGCCGATATTTTTAGAGTTTCGTTGCTCCAAGAATTGAAACCAGGACCTTTCGATTACTGGTCGAAAGTGTTAACTAACTTCAAGGTGTTCAGATAACTTTCTGACCTCGGGATAATAATTTTGGAAAAAATGTACAAAAATTAAATAGCAATTTCCATGTTAATTCAGTATGAGACGTATTTCTATCTGTCATTTGTTACTTATAACAGTACAATGAACGTAAAATTTAAGTTTTTGCAGTTATTTAAATCACCATTATCTCTAAATTTATTGTTGGATACCAAAATTAGATATATTTCACATCAACATAATGCAACAATATGGAATAAAGGAATCATGCAGTTTAGAAAAATTCCAAAATAATTTGTGCAAAGTTTTTTAATTGCACAATTGTAGGCAGAAAAAATAGTAGCGTACAAATGTACATCATATGTATACCATACAATATCAAACATAGTAATAAACAATAGGGTTGATCCGTACGGTAACCGTGCATGTTTATTAATATTTGTTGATAAATGGGTAATATCTAGTTTGTTTGTTTGTGGAAATTCAGCTGTGAATATTTGATCACCAGGTCAGCACAAGCTGACAGCTAGCTATATCAGGAATTATTTATAAATGTGCAGCCTTCCATTAAGACATCTCAAATAGAGGGTTGATTAGAATCGTATACCCTATACTACAATCTCCACTCCGGGTTTCCTTCCATCGTGTTTCATGCTGTGATGTAATATACCGACATTGAGGAGCACCAAATGTCTGAATTTATGATAAAATAGAAGAGGTATAAATAAAATAAACTAGTCAGTGTTCAGCCAAAATTATTATAGTTAATATTTATTCCTCAATATTATCGTGAAATAAACTGCAAATTAAACAAAATTAAAATATTATTACAATATTTTAGTACCTCTCAAAGCGTCGTATGTTATATATGATAATCTACAAGTGGAGCTCAAGATGAAGTCAAACTTCTTAGTTCTTAAAATAAATCTTTAAGAGATCTTAAATATAATTATTAAACAAAATTTAGTTTGTTTTTATTATTTTTTTATTTTAATATTTTTCAGTCCGTTTTCTACACGTATACCATATGTGTATACTTGTTTGCCTCTAATAGTATTTATAAATTCATATTCCTCTCCATAAGTAGTCCATTCGATAGCTTTTAACATTTTAAAATGAGAATTTTCAAAAAATTGCAATGCACCTAGAGGCAGTTGGGGTATACCCAAAGTCTTAGATTTACGTGTTTGTTTTTCGTTATTTTTGTTATATGTATAAGTTAACATTACAATTATTTAAGCCTCGTGATTTGAGTAATGACGACATGAGGTGTTTGATATATTTTAAAATAGAATATTACCATCTAATACTACTTGTAGATCAAAATACGTTAAATTTATTAATTATAAATCTTTCAGAGGTTAGGGTTACAGGTATCAAATGCATAAAATACATTTAGACAGTTTTTTTGTTGCTGGTGTCATCTTCTAGCAACACTAGGTGGTGCTGTAAGCCAAAAATGAATTCGGATTGACATTTTATTAGTATTGTTTTACATATTTTCATTTTATAATAATAGAAATTAAGATCATGATAACATAAATACAAAAGTAATGAATTTAAAAAATTATCTTGTTGATTTTTTTGGTTGGTGAACATTCCTCGATTTTGTCAGACTTTTGGGATGTAAAAAAAAATATTCCTTCAATGTGTATTTTAAGCAGATATAAAATTTTTTGATAAGTTATGAGTTTGGTTTAGTGTTTTGTATTTGTTATTAATTATTTAGTATTTACAAAAATATTATTTAAATATTCTGCAATTAATAGTTCAGTAATAATATCTAATTTAAGGTAAGCTTCATTAGAACAATTTTATTTTATTGTGTTACAACGTTTACAAATTAAGAAAATCTCTTTAAAAATACTGTGAAGAAGTCTTTATTGTATTTACATTATTATAAATTGTAATTCAGTTATGCGGCATTAATTTTCAAGCTAAGCGTTATTAAGTTTAAGTATCGATGTACATGATTTTTACATATGATTATTATCTTATTATAAAATGAATCCAGTTTTCGACAGTTTTTGTCCAGATGCGTTATAGGTAAACTGGGCAAATTAACACAAACTGGATAGATTTCTAGCAATGTGCACATAGTAAGTTTTATTAGCTATTTGTAATGTTTGAAAAAAATTAATTGTCATGCATCGCAGCCTTAAATTATAGACAAATATCGATATTATTATTGATGTGCTTTGATTTCAAACATGCAGAATGCTTGTTTAAATATATCCATTCACAAACGTTTAGATATGTGTAGGATATTGTAATTATTGTATTACAATAAGAAAAGATAATAAGTTAAACGATAATGTATATCAGTTTGTAGTAAATAAGTAAGCTCGGCACAAGTAAGCTGTAAGCAATGAATATAATAAATATAGGCAATTGTTGAAGCTTTTTTGCAGTAAGGGAGACAGCTTATCATGAGTATAGGACATCCGTCCACTAGCATTGATCGAAATCTCTGTAACATGGGAACAATGCCAATAATGCCTTGTATAAAGTACATGCCACATGTCAGTACACGAGATTTTATATCTTAGGCGTTCATAAAAAGTTACATTGTTTTCTGATTGTTAAACGGTTATTGTATACCGTACAATTTATGTCATATAGGGTGTCCGAAAAGTATGGAAAAGGTCGTATATCTCGAGAAATACACATCGAATAAAGAAAATAAAACTACACGTACAATGAGGTAAAAAGGGCTATCTTATGACACCTAACACAATTCCGAAATACGAACCCCTACCCTCTGGGATGATAGAGAGGGTAACTTAAAAATTTTAAACTAGAACCCCGATTTTTTATTGCTGATTTCGCTTCTTCAGAAAACTTATCATTATAATTATTTTTGCTCATATATGGTGCTGTAATTAACGAAATTAAAAAATTACTCTAAAAAGTTTTAAAATCTCGCAAAAACTCAACGGATAATATTTCTGAAGCTGACGTTGTGTTTTGAATCTAAATAACATAGAAAAATGACGTTTATTTCACTCCATGAAATGTTTACCACCATCACTGAAATAGGCCACAGAATTTCAAATATTTTCTAAGTTTCTTTGATGCAGCGTTCCAATCTCTGTTTACCCTTTTCATTTAATCCTCTATAATTTCATATTTAATTTCATATTTAATTAAAAGTAAACAAATTATCGGTTAAATAAAATAATATTATGCAGTAAATAGTAATGATGATTATTAAACCCATTAAAATAGTAAAATAATTCTACCATTGTCATTTGCGCATTTGATATCTATCAATAATTCAACGAAACGATACTAATTTCTTGTTTGCTGCAGCGTGTAGGTCATTTAACTGGGGTGGAGCGGGATGGATGTACAACATGAAGTAATGTACATCGTTTCCGGTTACTGGTTTGCATGTCGGCATTTGATAAAACCGCATACTGTTATCGGTTTGCGTCTACATTACCTTCTTTTTGATAAAAAAAACTTGCGAGAGAGCACACGTCATGTTTTTGCATTACGAAAAGGGCATTCAATTTTTCAAGCTGTCATCTTACACAAAATAAAAATAACTTTGTGTATACGCATAACATTACTAACATCATCACGCTTATTACTGTTACGTATTATACTTAAATTAGTAACCCCGAGTTTCCCCTCACTATTGTTAAATTCACTTCCATTGTTAAATAAATGTCATGAAATTTGATGTGGTCTAACGCGCACTCATAAATTAAATACGATTAATTCGTACTCGAAAATTGTATTTGCTTACCTATGTATATTTGTTCATTATATATAGTGAGCACATGTAGAGAGGTTGATTAAATACAATTTAATGTCAAGTGCATAAATTTGAATATTACTGTAATATACATCACAAAGCATTTTAGAAATCTGTCGATTATATTTGCATGTGTTGAATGATAAGATAGTTAGCGAGGCTGCCGCTAGTCACTGTCGTAATTCAATTTACCCTCGTTAAAGATTTGAGTTTTAGTTTGGTACATAAGGAAGCTTACAATCTCGTATCAGAACTAATGCATAGACATTAATGCCGTCATTTTGGATTTTGAAAAATTGATACGGGATTCGTCGAAATCGAAACCCCCGAGTAGTATAATTCATGTCATTACATCTATATAACAACAAATTAAACAATTTCTTTCATACGAAATTAATTTTTTGTACAATAATGTTAATAAAGATTGTAACTATCTGTTATACTAACTTATTTCTGATTATGATCTTATTTCTACTTTTGACATAGGACGAGTAAACTTAAAGTTTTTGCAATTTTTATTTCTATGAAATCCTATTTCTGAATTTGGTCTTTTTGAGATATACATATATTTACATATATTTCTACCCATACAGCACATACCTCTTAAAGAGATAGTCCAGAGCTCAGTCCAAAGACATATCCAAAAAGACCTCCTGAAGAAGTCTTAATAATGATAATCTATAAAACGAGCTCTTAAAGGTGTCTTACTTACGACTTCTTAAAATCGTAATCTAGAAGAGCTCTCGTGTTTGAGGTCTTAAATCTATCTCGTTCTGGTCCATCTCTCTTAAATAGTAAAGGGATTCCCATTATTGAGATCTGTGTTTCTTTCAGAGACACCAGGTGGCTATTGAATCCAAAAATGAGATCGCGCGATATTTACTTCATATGCAGACCGGTAGATTATAAGCTGCCTTGACCAAATAAGTGTCTTTACGATGTTTAGCCAGTGTTATGACAGTTTTGTATTATTACTGCATTATCTCATTCTATTGAATGTAACCGCCATCCAATATATGAATATACAAACGGTAAAAAGGAATTCAGGTAAAAAGTATATAAATTAATAATTAAGGTACAAAAATAAAATCTATAATTTTCAGAAATTTGATTTTCGTTTATATTATTTATTTTATACGTCAAAGCTCTCAAATAAGACCTCTTTTCTGAGACCTCATATTTGAGAGGTCATATAGAGCTCTTAAAATCCACCCATAAGTATTCTTAAAGATCACTTTAAGAGCTCTTTCTGATAAGTATTTAAGACATCTTACAATTTTTAAAACTTCTTAAAGAGTACTTTAAGATGTCTTTTAGCTGTTTGGGGCTTTTAAGATATTTATAAAGTGTTATCAACATTTTGTACTATTATTGTACGATCCCCATTTTATTGAATGAAAGCACCATTCAATATATAACTAAACAAACGGAAAAAAGGAGCTTAAGTAAAAATGATCTAAATTAATAATTAAGGTACAAAAATAGAATCTATAATTTTCAGAAATTTGCTTTTCATTTATATTATTCTTTTTATGTGTCAAACCTCTCAAATAAGACCTCTTTTCTGAGACCTCATATTTGAGAGGTCTTATAGAGCTCTTAAAATCGACCCATAAGTATTCTTAAAGATCACTTTAAGAGCTCTTTCTGATAAGCATTTAAGACATCTTATAATTTTTAAGACTTCTTAAAGAGCTCTTCAAGATGCCTTTTGGCTGTTTGGGTTACTTCACAGGATTGAATGAGTACTCCAAAAAAATCAAATATTTTTACTACTTTTCATTAGAATCAAAAAATTACTCCAAACGTCTTAGAGTATATAATCACCAGTTAATGTTTTTATTTTTTTAATCATATATGGGCAAATCTCTAGAACTTGTAAACTGTGGAGTCCTGTGACACTACTTGAACGTCATTGCTTTCACACAAATGCTATATTTTTTTTATACATCAAGATATAAATAAAAAGCTTGATGAATTTCGAAGTCGCCCGACGTTACAGAGACGCTCTATAATTATTTATAGATAAAAAAATAATGAAATTTCATGCGTCCCTTGCATGTTTTTTTTACTCTTATGAGTATTGTATTTGCGCCGCGTGAGTTAACGTTGTGTTTTTTGCGCGAAATGGAGGCAAACATCTCATAAAGCAATATATTCATATGAATTATATGTGCCACACATTTAATTGTATAGAGTGAGCCTACAGTACCCGTCCCTTGAATTTCGTAAATTCTAAACTTATTTAAACTTGTTTATTTATTATCCGCGCCGTCTTAGAAATCGAATATTTATTGTTTTTGGTTATTAAAGGACACAATAATAAAGTGTTTGACACTTTACTCATTTGTGTGCGCCTTAAACTGTTGATGTTATACAAGTGTAAACATACATTCCAAAAACGTGCCAATTTCAGAAAATTGACTATTTTTCGTGGCACATTCAAAATATCGCCAATATCAAGTTGTTGTTCGGTGTGCTGGTAAGTAAATACCTTATATAAGCATGTAAAGTGCGCGGCATTCTTATATTTTACATATTTTCAAAGTTATTGAAAGAACTATTTATAAAGTCGTAATTTAACGATGAATTAAACACTGTAAGCTTATATAGTAACATTATGGTCAGAAACTAAAAGTATGTTTATTCAGATAAAATTTGGTGTTCTTTATGTGTTTAAAGAAAAACAATTCTTTATTATACTTGTTTAAGCACTGTGTTTCAAATTAGAGCTATTGTAAAACAAAATATGCATTTCGAGTCTATGTATAAGTGGTAACCCGGGAAAAAATGAATCATATATGGATCATATATGAACCATTCTTCAACTCTCACATAAGTGATATTTTTAAAAAATTGGGCGGAAATGCGTTATTTAATTATTAACCTTTCAAAAAATCAAAATTTCAAGCTCATCCCGGTGGTCAATATTTTGGACATTGTACCGTAAAGTTTTAATGCCGTTGAGTAAAAAGGATGCACGAGCGTACATTTTTACTTCTTATGTAGATATGAATACATATACCCAACGCCAATGTTGTGCTTGAAGTTTAAAAAAAAAATTTATTGAGAGGCTGAAATTTAAAAGTTCCAGAGATTTGCCCATATACGTTATCACATATCACGCGTGCCACTGATCTCTGGAAAGCAAAAGTATGTGTTTTTTATAAACGTTCATGGATTTTAAATACTACATAAACAAGTCTTGCGTAGAATTAACTAGGTCGCAGTTTTAACGAATTTGTATATATCAGAAATGTTTCAGCATGGTTATTGTAACTGTACATCAACTTTACAAACCAAAAGTTTCTTTGAAGTATTCCTGAGGTAGGAGAGCGCTTCCAGAATTTTGGAGAAACCTTTAAACGAGTAAAAAAATGCAAACGTTACAGTAACGTTTCTGAAACCGGAAGTTATAAAATATTTTACGAGCAATCCTAACAGCGGAAAACGTAACGACGAAAAGCAGAATAGAGTTACATCTGCTTCGATAATTGAATCATTAGTATTCAAATAGTCATATAAGATATTTAAATTAAAATGAGAACTTCCTTTTTTTGGACAGTCACGAATAGAATGAATAAACGCTTTTGTCATGCAGGTTGGTTAACCGTCGGACGGTCGCAACAAACGTAATTCAATTTGTTATTTCCAAGTCGAAACTGGCACCGAAAGCCAAAGTTTTCAAATTTATTTGAGAATCGTAACCTATTTTTTGCTTGAACGGGCATGACGACCGAAGACGATCCGGGCAGCATCGGCAGAAAACAGAAGCGTCCGCAGCCTGGCTCTGGAAAGTCTTTGTAAAAATCGGAGTTGCCCTATTGTATTTTTTTTTCGGATACGTCGTCTTTATCTTCCTTTTCGAAAGAGTAAGTAAGGCAAGTCGTCCGTTTCCCCTCGGTCACAATGCGCGCACCGAAGCGTGCACGCGGTCTTGCACTCGGAATGAGAGAGTTCTTATATAGCCGTGAGATTATCGCGATTAGATCGTAGATTAGGAAAGTATAGCGGGCGAATGCTAGCCAACTCGATTGTTCGGCTCTGCAGCCCACTTTGCAGTGCCGGTCACCGATCGAGCGGGGGCGTAGCACGGTTCTGCGTGTACACACGACAGCCTGCTATTACCGGCACGCGGTACTAGGAGCAATACCGATCAGAGATCGCGTATTACGTATCTATTAGGGCGGATTCTCGGATTACACTTTTCCGCGGGAACGGCGCCGCCCGATTATTTACAGGCGAGCGACCAGACGGTGCCGATAAGGACCGCCCGGTATCGTTTCCCCGATCGATCAGGGCCTAGATAAGGTGCGGGGAAAAAGTTTATTGAAGTCACGAATGTCACGGGATGATTCACCGATCGAGGGTGCTCGACTGGTGTGATGTCGGCGTCCCGTTGTGGCGGACACGTGTCAAGCAAGCCGATGCCACTTAATGCTGCGTGCATCGAGATGCTCGCGGAAAACCCACAATTTGGCACTTTTTTCTCGAGGGGAATATATCGAGTGCCGTTTAACCAAACACTTAACACTGACGTTCTAATTTCACGAGTGGTTATACTTACGGATATTTTTAACACTTAATTTAATCCCGCCTTCCTCTAGTGTTAGCACTGCAAAGATACTTAGTATTTCATATTTATTGCTATGACATTTTTATAGTGAAAATCTGCTGCACAAGGGTGATATTTTTTAATGCACATAATATATATTTGTTCACTGCTAGTAAAAATGAAAATATCATTACATAACACAAGTGAATATTTATTGTAATCTATCTTATAGGGTGAATGCAGTAGTCCCCCCAATATTTGCGTTCCCAATATTTGCTACTAGGTCCGTCCCAATATTTGCTTTTCCCCACCATTTCTCACGGAGCGGTAATTCTGTGGCGACATCACGCATGCGCGATGTAGGAATAGTAATTTCCGGTCCTAGGCCGTAAAGTTCAATTTTACGGTCCTCGGACGCACAATCTCCAAACGAAGTTCTAAAATTTTACGGCCGAGGAGCGAACACTATTTTTTCATACACTGTTCGCAAAGTAGGCACTTTACCGACTGTTTTTAGTCCGTAAAGTGGGGAGATCAGTCCGTAAAATCACACTTCCGGAGTAAAAAGAGGCCGTAAAGTGTCTGCTTTACGGACACGTGTATCAAAAAGGTTAACTCATGGTTAAACTGATTTCTTCTGGTGTCAACGCATGCGCGTTATATAACTGTATGTCGGCGGAGTAGGTGCACAATTTCTTCCCCTCACTAGGCAAATATTGGGAGGGTTAGAAAAGGACAGACAAGACGGATGAGGCAAATACTAGGAAGACCACTGTATAGCAATTGCAATAGAGTCCCGGTATATTTACTCACTCGGTTCCTCGTTTTCCCCTTTCGTCTCGTTATACTTACGAAAAGAAGCGGAGTGCAGTTTCTCCCACTCTCCTCAGTCCCGTTATGTTTCTGACGTCATCGCATCGACGTTACGGCCTTCCTGAGGCCCCATGCGGAAAAAGAGACCGGCGACAGACAAATACAACGAAATGGAACTGGGCAAATATGCTGGGGCGTAAATATAGCGAGACGCAAATATACCGACACTATTGTACTGCTGTATTTAAGCTTATATCGCAATAAAATAGCATTTTTGTTACTTTCATATTGAAGAATTGATCTTTTTAGAATTTCCTGCTTAGCTGAACATATATTCTGCATTAAAAATTATTATAGATTTCTGTCATATCAGTTGTATATAAAAATAAGCAATTTAAATATAATAAAGTCACAATGCACCTATTACTGCGCATATCAGTATCTGTTACTGGGGATTTAAATTGCAATTCCAATCTTTATAGTTTATCTTTAAAATACATTTTTAATTCTTAGTATCGACCAGTATAAGTATAAATACTATCGGTTACAATGTTGGTTGTTTTCTGGTCTTAATAAAACTCAATAAAAATTAATTTCATAAATAAAAATTTGGCATAGGAAAGATAGAGAACTATTGGAGGGTATAAATAATAAAAATTAACCCGACTCGAATTAGATTATTTTGCGGTTCCGCAAACAAATAGAAAATAAGCCAATTCGGCTATCGACTAAAATAAATTTTAATTAGAAAAAAAATAAATAAATGTTATTCTCATTTACATAAATATGTTTAAATTTTAACGTAAATATTAAACTATTTATATACATTTTTAAAAAACGCAATAATAATTGTATATCATTTATTTTTGCATTTCAACCGAAAAATGCGGTAATATGTACCTCCGCACAATTGGTACATTTCCCTTATATACATGGGTGATTCTCCTGAAAGGGACCTTGAAATATGTCGCCAACGTGATTTGAGTTTATAGGAATGAAATTCTATTATTATTTTTTTTATAATCTAAGTTTGTTATAAATTAATATTAAAACTAGTATATATTAACAAACTTTTTACGTCAATAAATCAGCTTTAATTTCCCTCTATCATTTTCAAACGAGCTGCAAATTTCATTTTTTTACAATGTACTCCTTCTCTGTAAAATGTAATAATATATAAATAAATATTTGCAACGTATTAATTGGAACTTTATACTACGTTATATACATTGTATGAAGCAAATTTCATGAAAAATTTGTTTTCAGTTTTATACAATTATTTTTATCAATTTAACATTTTTTTCTTTTTGCGAATAAAAATTCCGACGATATCCGAAGCCTCCTATTTTAGACAATAAAAATTTATTAATAAAAAAAAGAAAAAAAAATATATACAAAACAAAAATTTATGACGGAGGAACTACTCATTGGTCCTAAAAAGGGGTTAGAAGGATTTTATGATTCATTGTTCAGTTATTTTATAACATTCAATAATATGTCCGTTTGTGATATCCGAAGCTTGGTGATATATGAAGCCCTCTTCGAGAGTTACATAAAATATCATTTTACTCTTATTTTCTCAATTAGTATAATCAAAATATTAACAAATATGTTTTGGTAAATGCATACAAGACTTGCACATCCATGGTAAAGTTTGATAAGGTCACGAAAGATTGCGCAGAAATTACTTTATACAATTTTTATAGTCTTTATAAAAGTTTTGTAAAAATTTTATAACGACTTTATAAAACATTTTTACCTGGGCTTAACTTAACTTAACTTAACTTAACTTAACGTAACTCACTTGAGGCTTAACGGAAGTGACTAATGAATATCTTTTAAAAAATGACTGAAAGGAACGTTATTATTCTTTATATACGATCATGCAACGTACATTTTAATAAAATAGCATAAAGCTATTTGACAAGTTCGCGCAAAACTAAATTTCGGAATGTTTTATTGGCTTTTGCTCATCATCAGACGTTTGGTCCATTTGATGTACTTTCGTAATTATTTCTTATTTGAATAGTTCCGAGCTTCATTACGTTATTCACTTAATATTTGATGTGTTTTTCGAAATTCGGGAACTCTTTATATAAAGGATGAGTCGTTATCTACAGAAATAGAAATGTGTGAAGAAATACTTGTCGTAGAAAAAATGTTTGAAACAACACGATTGTTATTTAGTAGAAAACCCGCAAAAATGCATCCACTTTTTCCCATTACAATCGTATGCAAGTACTCCGAAATTTCAAACGACTGTGGTGTTCCGTAACAAAGTAACGAACGTTTTGCCTACACCGATTTCCTTTATTGAAAGGTGGCGATATATTTGCTAAAAATAAAAGTAACTTGATACAAGTAAACTATACACAGCGCCATCTATCGAGAATTGAATAGAGTACAAATTATTTCAATTTCTGTTTCAAACAATAAACAAAGGAAGCGTACAACAAAACGGCCGGGGAACAAAGTTCCGAAAATCAACAAAACCGAAAAGCTAAAATTTCGATATAGTATAGTTCCACCGTGATTTTCTGCACTTTGTTTTTGAAAATTATGCAAAAAGAAAGCAAATTAACTTTGTTCCCCGGCCATCAAAACTTATCAGCTTCCAAACTTGAAGAGTTTGTATTTGAAATTTCAACAGAATTGCATTGGGTTATTGTATACGGAAGTAAATTCCACCGTTGACAAATAGCAGTTACCATAAAGGAATTTACAGAAGACAATGTATGACGTACAGAGGACACGTAATGCCGCAATCGCTGGTCGGAAGATTACATCGCATCGCCAAAGATAACGTCGGTGAAGATAGTGTGTTTGTTTATAGTATAGATCGGCTAATAATTTAAGCAGCCGATTACGTAATGTCCGCGATTTTAGGCCATATTTGTATTGCAATGACTGGATCACATTATATTGCATTTTAGGTTGCACATAAAAAACCCGAAAAATCACAATACACACACTTCAAAAACCCGAAATTCAAAATCCAGACATTTCAAAAACAGACATTCAAAAATCAGACATTTAAAAATGTACATATTCTGTAAATGTAATTAATAATTGATTTAGTGCTTTATAAATAACCCGGGGGCCAAATTGATTTGACCCTCAAGAGACCTACAAAATTAATCCCTGGGTAAAACATTTTTTACCATGAAATGACCTTCCCGTGAGGTCTCAAGGACGGCGACCCGAGATCATTTATTTATGTAGTGAACACATATCAATCGGAGGTGTCTGTATTTTGAAATATCCAGTTTTTGAATGTCTGCAATCTGAAATGTGGTTTTTGAAGTGTCTGTTTTGTGATTTGTCTGGTTTTTGAGGTGCACCCAAATTTTGAGCTGCGGGTTTTGAATGAATGTTATAAAATCTGTTACAAAATGTAGCTTAAACGTAAAATATAGTTATAATACAATAAACTTTAATTAAATTGGCATTTCTTTATGTTTCTAAACGTTTTTCTTTGGGGTTATGTCATTATTCGTGATATTATTGAAAAAGAAAAGTCGTCAATTTGTTAAAAATGACGTTATTATGGAATATATTTTTCAAAAAAGTACACAAGTAGAGAAGTTTATTCAAGTACCAATAAAGTCGCTTTTTATTTAACACCCTGCAGTGGATATTCGCTCGATACGGTCTTTAAAAAATGTTCTTATATTCTCTCTAAATTCCTGGGATTGAAAATTGAGCAGTTCATCTAAAAGTGAGTTTTTTTCTTTCACTCTCTTGATTGAGTTAAATGTCATAGAGAATTTTCATAGAGTAACATTTTTACACTTAAAAAAGAAATAACATACTGTTCTTAGTTTATGGCCATATTTCTATCATTCTGAAGAGAAACAAGATTTAAAATTACTTTTCTTTAACAAAATTTCATCAGATTTAGATGTTATTTTTAGTTGTGCATTTTCCTTAAAATCAGATATAATAAAATTATGTCGAGAACATAATATGTAATAATGTTGTTCTTTTCTTAGTTCACCATCATTTTCAAAGGTACAAATACTGTCGAAAAATTGTTGTCCAATATTGTTATTAGCCGGGAAACATTCTAATCCTGTTGTATATTCTGTAAACTTACAGTTCATGACGTAGAATGATGACAAAAATTATGTTAACATAACATTGTTAAATGCTGGAGTTTTCTAATAATGCGTAAACGGGAAGCAAACTAATTGATCTGTAAATGTTGGAAACAATGTAAACAATCGTACATTGTACGAAACAGTGATAAATTAGCCAGTTTAGCAAATATTCAGGTTGACATTTTGAGAATACATTAACCTACAAATATTTAATCATATTTGTTGATGTCGTTCATTATTCGACTTCCGTACTGTTTCCGACAAACGTTGGTAAATACGACATTTCCAGTTAGTCTTGTTACGAGAATCTCATTAAATCACGACTAGAGCAAAGTTTACCTAAAGCGCATCTGTGCCAAATTGATTCCTCCTTTCATCTTGAAGCCAGAGCAAACATCAAGAACATTATAAGTTTTATCTCATATTAGTAATCAGAAAATTCTTCGGGTTGGAAAAAATAATCTATTTCGCATATAAAAGTACGTTCTTTTTGTAGTTTTTTGCTCCCTCATATTCTTACCGGAATCCAATGCTAACTTCACGTTTCCTATGGCCATCTACATTATATCATTCGGAACAATCAGAGTTTAAGCATGCAATTGTAGAAATGTATGGAAACAGGAAGCACATTGAAGTTTTCTGACCCATTGTTACAAAGTTGCGCAGCGAAAGGATAGCAGAAACGATATGCGCTACCACCTAGATACAAGATTGCAGTAGTTTTGATTTGTTGGGAGAAAATCTCTTACATTGGAACTAAGCGAGACTGGTTTAACGAATACAACATTGTTAAATAAGAGAAGTAGAGAAACTACAAACTATATTCTAAAAAATGAGTTCCTAAAATTGTTACTCTTAGTGAAGGTGATTTAGTAACGGAGTCTGAGAGGAATAAAATCCATATGAAATACAATGAAAGTCGTAGATTTACAATAGCTGTAAAATATACAATAGAATAGTCAAATAAAGGGTCCTTCTTCAGGAGATTAAGAATCTAACATTAACCAACGTTGATAGTGTTTTCTTTAGCCATTGTTTAGGTATAATGATTCTAAAATTGTTTGGTCTAATATTTTTTAAGGGATATATCTGTAATTTAATAAAGGAATATGGAATTCTGGAATCCATCTATTGCCAAAATTATTTTCTCTGTTTAATATGTCAATATTTAGCCAATTGAATTTATGAATTTTTTCGGTGTATTCTGTGTTATACTGTATCTGTTTGTCAGCTTTTTTTTGATATTGTATTTATGTATACTGTTTCGGAATTGCTTTCGTCCAATATTTCTTGAGTAAATCACTCTAGTTGAGTGCTTTATCCCTAGTTGATATATTTTAAATGAAAAAATATATTAAAAAATTAATTTATTTGAAAGAAAGTATAAACTATCTTCATTAATTTTTTTGTGATATTTGCAGCCTTTTAAAATTTATAAAAAACGTCCGAACGAAAACGACCCTAGTTTGCGGGGGAAAGGTGCCAAAAAACGTTTATGATAGAAGGGTTAAGCTGTACGATGGTTGAACGAGACACGAGCCATTAACGTTCGTTGATCATCTTAACTTCCTGAAGAGGGATTAAAAAAAGTCTGATATGCCTAAGTTGCAATATTTTTTTGCGTATGTTATATATTTTACATCTGTTTATATACACATGGTGCGCAGATTAAATACAGAAATTATATTATTAATAATTTCGTATATTTTAGAGATTTTAAGAAAATACAAACATTTTTAGAAAAAAAAGTAGACAAGCGTAATAATAACGCAAGAACATTAAAATTACAATTCCTTGGATGACAATTGTATTTAGAGTACCTTGACCGTGTTGTGATCATTCTGCTTTATTCATCATGTTATCTTTTCGATGACTTTGTTTTTCTTTACGTTATTTTATTATAACTGGAGTTTTAATCAAAACTGGTTAAACCAAATTGTTTGATCCTTTTCAGGCTGTAACGTTGTATTCTAATAGATATTAATGAAAGAAGCGAAATTCTGCTTTCAAAATAGTTTATTATTATTATTATCTGCTCTGATAAGAATAATTTTACCAAATTTGTGATACATTTTTAAATTCTAACATTCTTTACCATTTTCGAGTTATAATTTGTACCCAGTTTAAGTAATGATAAGTTCGAAACTTAATTATGTAATTTTTTGTTTTAACGGTCGTTAAGTAGAATAAATACAGTGTTTTGAGATTCTAACATCTTCGAACCGCACTAGATGTCGCTCAAAATCCAAACACGAAGTTGTTCAACGATGTTTAATCTTATAGACGGGGAACAATTATAAGATCTTATAATTTTTGAAAACACAGTAGCGGCCAAAAGTTCGTGAACACTGTTAATTTTCAAACTTGTCAAATACTGCGTTGTATCTCGAAACCCTTTGGCGATATTAAAAAAACTCAAAGGATATCTTTTAAAGTACATGGAGAAAGCTTCCAATTTGTGCCTTCACTTTTAGTTTAGACATTATTATTTCTTTATAGCTGTCAAGTTTTCAAAATTTTGGACTTTGCAACTTTTTTCCTCCGACATTCAGCGCTGACAGAAATTGCAATAAAATTTTATAGCAATTGCCAATTTTTTCATGAGTACTACAATTCAAGACCTTTAAAATGGATTTTGTAAAAAGTCGCTACGATTTTTTGTTTCAGATTTATGATTTTTTTTTTAATTTTACTTGTTGAGTCAGAATTCTTCGAAAAACATGGAATCTATTCATATTTCGGGAATCGCAATGCTACGTTTCTTCTCAATATAATGAAAATACTAAAATTTATAAAAAAATACACTTTTCCAATGTTAAGTGAAAGTCCAAAGTCCAAAATATAACAAAATGATATTATCGAAATAACGGAAATGAACATTAGCACACTGTCCTGGGGACGTACTCAGGAGCTCCTCAGGACGTCCAAATGTCCGCTTTTACCATCCTGTTAACGTCCACAGGACATCCTCAGGACACAGGACGCCTTGAGGACGTTAATAGGACGATAAAAGCGGACATTTGGACGTCCTGAGGAGCTCCTGAGGACGTCCCCAGGACAGTGTTCTGTGGGGCAAATCTGTCATTTTTTGCAGAAAATAACATTTATTTGGATTTAATTAATATTGAATACATATTTTTGTTTCAAAATCCATGTAACTAAGAATCAAACAAGGAAATTTGAATAACAAATTTAACATCATTAACACTATTAAATATTAAATTTTTTATACGCCTAAATGACCCACTTTACTTTTCACTACTGTTTTGTAGATTCTTGGCCATTCTGTAGACAAAAACGCAATAAAAGTCTACGAAACTTGCAAAACAAACGACCAAATGAGGATAACAAAACTATTAGTTATAAACACTAAATAACTAAATTCATTCAAGTGACCTCCATTTCCTTTCAACACTGCTTTGCAAATTCTTGGCATTCTGTTGATCAGTTTTTCTAGGATCTCCGGTATTTCTACACGCAGCTTATAAACTTTCATGAAGTTTATTAATACTTGTCGGTTAATTTTGTTGAACTTTGCAATCTAACTCGTCCCACAGTAGTTCTATGGGACTTAAATTAGTAGATTGTCGTGGCCATTCCATCAATCGTAAAATTTATTTATTTTCCTTCGATTGTAAGTCATTTCGGTATAATTTTGTTCATTTCACTTATTTTGATGCTTTTTTTGTTATATTTTGGACTTTAGACTTGCAGTTAACATTGAAAAAGTGTATTTTTTTTACAAATTTTAGTATTTTCATTATATTGAGAAGAAACGTAGCATTGCAATTCCCGAAATATGAATAAATTCAATGTTTGCAAACTTTTAGCCTTTTTTCGCAGAATTCCGACTCAACAACTAAAATTTAAAATTAAAAAAAAATCATAACTCTGAAACGAAAAAGTTTTGTGTTTGTTTAATATCGTCAAATTCAGAGCGTTCACAAACTTTTGGCCGGTACTGTATATAGTAAGTAAATAATATTGTGCTACATGACTTAGGACATGTCAGATTATGTCACTCAGATTATCATGAATAACAATTTTTACTTGAAATGTGTTTACTTCATTTCCAGGGATGATATATAAGAACTCTTCACGAACCGTTCAAATGCTTATTTTGATGTCTGATGTTATAATTAATACGAATTTTTTGAAAGAACTTCGAATATATCCACAGAAACAATTTATAATACTTGTCTGACAAATTCATATCTAAAACTTTATAGAGATGAGTAATTTTCATAAATTTTGATTTGACAATGACTACATGGTTAGGATCTTACCCATAATGTTGAAAAATAAGTTTTTCGTTTACAATCATGAGAAATTTTTATTCTAGTTTATATCTTCCTCGCAGAATTGGAAAAAAATGTCGAATAGAAGAGAACACATTACATGAAAGCAGCTGCGTCCTGATGAGGATAAGTCTTAGTATTTTGAATGTGCGAAACGGGAACTCTGGAAGTGCTATTTTCGTTTATCTCTGTGTAGCATAGGAAAAGACTCGTTCAGGCTCTATAGTGATAAATTTCAAGGTAGTGCAGTTCGTACTTTGCAGTATCTACATTCTTCCCGCCGTAGCTTTCGGTATCTAAGTTGTCCGCGTTGTTACAATGTATAGAAATTCCGTTCCATCGTTTACGGTACTCAGACTTTAAAAAATTGTTAACACAATGGAAATTATTATCATATTGATAAGGAAGTTTTTAATTCAACAGAAAGTTTGTTGACCTAACAATATTTTCTTAATATCAAGAGAATGCTTAGTTGTTTTAGTATAGTTCTTGGATGAAAGATAAATTTTAGTAATTAATTTCTTTACAGGTAATATGTTCAATTCTGTTCCTGAACGATGCACGGAAGAAAAAGAAATAGTTGGTTTTACTACTTAAATAGTAGTCTTGGCTACCTAATTTGTCGAGGTCACTATTTTAGATAGTAAAGTTAACTACAAACGATGGCTGTGTCTTATCCTACTACATAGTTAGTAGTTCCAACTATTTTACTTTTTGTGTGTGTTTAAAGATTTTTGGAAATGCGGAACTACTTGCAGGTTTGCGCACATAGGAAAACAAAGATCATGAAATCTCTTGCCTTAAAAAAATTGTTCGTATTTACAAAACACAGAATTCAATGAGTAGTCACTGAATATAAAGATTCATCGGTGGCAAAATATCCACGAGAAATCAGGGGTGCAGTTCCAAAACTCCCTTCCCCTTTTCCAACTTTAATAAGATGACTTAAAATTGATGAATTTTTATTTTATAAAGTAAAGTTAATTTGTAACAGCATCGATTTAATAGTTGCATATTTGCATATAATTAAAAAATGCGGTGATCACCAACATTTATTAGAAAGGTAGAAATCAATTCGCAACCATGATATGGGCCTTACTACCATAGTCTTAAATCAATTGTTAAATTGAATATATTATATAACACACGCATGTTAATGGCCCATATTCGTGTCGTTAAATAGGGGTAGACGTTTGTCGTTACGATCTACTTCCCTTAGCGGGAATACAAAAAGTCATTGGACAATAACACGCACGTACGTGACTCCCAATTACGGTAGAGTTACTGAAATGTAATAGTTATGCAATCAACTACGTATATAGGTTTGTATAAGTATTATGCAAGTCGAACCACCCTCGTCCAACTGCCTGACTTCCGCTCCCACTTATCATAATAAATGAGATAGGCAAGGATACCGCCATTGCTTTTTCATTTACTATATCCATGTGACATTTATTACTGTTCTGGAAAAAAAATGGTTATTGATTTTTATATCTATTTTGTAACAGATAGCATATATAACAAGAGGTACCGGAAGTTTCTGACAACTCCTTTGATGGTTTGACACTCTTCACCCTTTAGCCGTGTCTTCGACGGGTGTACATTGACTCGTGTCGGCATTGTCACGCTCGTTGGGAAAAGATCTATTTCTACCCTTTGATGTATAATATAGAACCCCTCTTCCCCCTCTCTCTCTCTATTACATATTCCTCCTTTATAATTCTACATCAATCACAAACAGCCGTGTGTGATAAGAGGGGTTAGGTTATGTCGTCAAGTTACAAGGGTCTCGAAAAATGTCATTACCGAGCTTAATACAGAGAGCAATGTATTCTGTCACGTCCTATATATTTACCGAAATGTTCAAGGAGTTATAAATATTGATGTACCCTCTCACATCTTAAAGTGGCGTTTTAATCAGTTTTCACTTTATTTTAAGTGAATCCGTCATGTTCACTTGTATTCCAGATCCACCTAATGCAGCTAAAAATTACTTTGAAACAAAAAACTACACATTGATTATTCAGGTACAAATCAGTTGAAAACCCGCAGATTAATTAACCATTCGCCATCTTAAATTGATAAACAAATCTGAAATATGCAAAAGATCGCACGTTTCGCTAGTTTATTTTTATTCAGGCTGGATTTATGCATCGTGTTGTGGTATTTCGTTTTATTTACATAGAAATTACATGTTTTGCATGATATAAAGTATGACAATGAATATATCTCAATCATGACTTGTTTAAGGTAAAATTCACCCCGAATAATTCCGAGTTTTTCATTATCGAAGTTCACATCTACTACTTTTTTTTTCATAGGACACAATCATGTAAAATACGTTACTTATGTGCACATATGACATAAACCATGGGATAAGTTGAAAGTATATGCTCTAAAATACAAGGACTACAAATGCATTTATGCAATTTGAAGATCTGTTAGTCCATGCGGGCTTTCTTAAAGTCTAACTTGTAATGACCGTGAGAAACTTTGACTTTGTTCAGATATTAAGAGCTTGGTTTTCATACATGTCAAAAATATAAAACAATTATAAACGTACTGCAAACTGTAATTACAACGTAACAAATCTATGCAAGTTTCCTAATATTACAAATGCTACAGATTATATCGTGATTTTTAATTGATAATACAAGACCGTTACAATGAAAATATATTTAAATTGTACAGCATTGTAATGCTAATTAAATAAAAATTAAATAAAGCGGTTTTGACCCTTAGCGAGTCGAAACAATAACTTCCCTATCAATCTCTCGTATTTTATTCAGGTTTATTTAACGGACTGGCTATATTCACGTACGTTTTCCATATTTTGCGTTATATAGAGAGGTTCTATTTCCGAAATCTACCCATTATTTCTTTAAAAAAACCGACTAGTAAAAAATCGGCATATTGAAAAGAGAATAATACTTTTACCGTGTCGGCTTTTTAATATGTCGGCTTTTTTATTTCTCAGTTTTTTGACGCGCATCAACCGTTTCCTCACGAAAAATGACGGAATTTGTTAAATAATATCATTTTTTCACGTTATTTGTATTATTTTTACTACTTTTTTTTGGAATGACTCGAAAACCGCACACCACACACACACACACACACACGCACGCACGCACGCACGCACGCACGCACGCACGCACACGCACACGCACACGCACACGCACACGCACACGCACACGCACACGCACACACGCACACACACACACACACGCACGCACGCACGCACGCACGCACGCACGCACGCACGCACGCACGCACGCACGCACGCACGCACGCACGCACGCACACACGCACACGCACACGCACACACACGCACACCGCACACACACACACACACACGCACACACACACACATCTCTCTAAAAATGTGTCAGTTTGCTTCTAGTGGTCACAAAACGTGGAGATATCATGAAATTAGCATTTTCCATTTTCGAGGTCATTTCAATAACTTCCCTGTAGACCGGGAAGTTAATAAATGCTAATAAAATAAAAATTGTTTATCTTAATTCGTACAGACTTTACTTACTAATAACAAAAGCAATGCTTTTAAATGAAAATCATAAAACGAACACCAAATATATTAGATGAAAAGTTGTAAAATAAATAAAAAATAAATATGAACATTGTATTATAATTTACCACATTAACTTTTGCCTTAGATCTTTATTTTAGTAAATTGTTGTTTAAATGGTTTGCCATTCCTATAAACGAATCTGGATTACATGCAGTCATATATACCCACCTTGCAGCATTATAGCAAACTAATATTAGCAAGACGTGAAGTAATCAATCATGGTTTTCAACATTCCAAAAGTAACATCAGAAGTAGTTAGTATAATGTATTATTAGAACTGTAAAATTTAAGACGAACGTTGGTACCATATAAATCTTTTTAACAAAGTTTTTATATTTCTAATTTATTCGTATAAACAATTATTATAGTGACTTTTTATACGTTTTTTATAGTAATTTTTAAGCGAAACTATCATTTCCACTTCTGTACAGATAATGAGTTTTAAAAACTTAAATGTTTAAAAGTTTTCTTCAAGTTATTGTAGGTAAATACATTTTTTATTTTATAAATAGATGTACATTTTACTTTCATATATAATTTATGCTTCTTTCATATTATGAGTGACAACTCGGGTAGCACGAAAGTAATTTTTACTGATCGGTCTATTTTTATATTCTTACACAGAGAGAAAAAGAGTTCATGAAACTGTAAAAAATATAGAAATGGTTATAACATATAATAGTAGAATTAAAAAGTGAAAAGTCGTAGTCCAGTAAATCATTTTAAGTTTTAAAATGCAGAATAGTAGAAATATAATACAATAACAATTTCTGCTATTATTTTCGTTTAATCAACTTTATTAAATTTATTTTATTTCTCAATCTTATTTAAAGAGGCTATTTGATTGTATAACTGCGGTAAATTTTACGTTATGTCCTGTAGTGCATATTTAACTGTCGGGATGTAGTAAATGGGACAATATTATGGTCTTGTTTACCATATAAACTATTTTTTATAATCATCTATTTTACTTTTATGAAATTGCTCCATTAAGCATTTTTATTTCACTCTGTGCAGTGTTTTACATTCTTTCAACAATTTGTTGGAAAAATAGATGTATATTATCCATCAGGAAATTTTTGAAATAAAGGTTTTTAATTAATTTATTCAAAGAAAATAGACATTTACCTTTACCTCAGGAAATTTTAATTTAAAAGGAGAAATGAAATTGGAATTATTCAAAAAGTGCACTTTTCAAATTTATTTTTGTATTAACGCTGTTATGGTTTTATGATTAAATTTTGAGGGGATTACAAATCTCCTTTTCACTCATTAACTCCAAAAGGACGAATTTTTTTTTCGAACTTTACGGCTGTGAATTCTAATAGTTTATCAACGTTGAAAACGAAATTCCGAAAATTTAACATCAGATTTGTGGTCAGCGAACCCAAAAAACCTTTATGAATTTTATAAACCTTCAGACGTTTTAAAAATATTCGTGCGCCATATTGAATTCGCCATATTACTATCTTGAATTTTGGACAATTCGACAACATATTTGTGATTAGCACCCAAAGAAACGTTAATAAACAGATGTTCAAAAGAAACGTGCCTATTTAATCGACTATGCATGAAAAAATGGGATCTTTTTACGGCTTCAAGCCGCCATGTTGGATGTGGCCATTTTGAATTTTAATTTTTATGCCATTTTCATACGTTTTGAAGATTGAAGTATGCGGTAAAATCTTCACTTTATAATGATCTCCTCCTCCGATTTTGATGCGAAATTGTTGATCCAAAATAAAATTTGTGCAAAAAATCTGATATTTGGTTAATTAATCGAACATATCATTTTGCATCCTATTTTTGTTTTTAAGTTTTGAGACCAGAATCGGAAAGTATGATAAATTTTATGTCCGAAATAGGATACCCAGATTTTCTTCAATTGTGATAATCTATCAGAATTCACAGTGGAAAAGTATGAGAAAAATTCGTCCGCTTGGGGCATTTTTTTCGTTTATTTATTAACAAAATAACGGCTGTGCGTTTGCTCAAAGAAAATGTTAATTTTTATGACGAATGTCCTGGAAATCGTAATTTTTATTCGACATAATCGAGGGGAAAACATATACGTAACACGTACGAATTTAAAGTTATTTTCTTTTTAGTTTAACTGGAAAGAAAGAAATATACAAAGATATATAAACAAAAAATTTCTAAAATTTCAGTCGTTTGATTAATTTTTTTCCTCGTCGTATTTTAGGGTAGAATTTCTAATTTTTTAAGGAAAAAGTAAAAATTGTTTTTTTTTTTTATTATATTTGTCGTTGTAATTGTATTTTCTCCTGTAATGTAAAGTAAAATTTGACTTTCTCTTCAGAAAATGTCTTATCTACTTATAACATATTTGATGAATGAAGAGTGACAAAAAATTGATATGTTTATTTAAAAAATATTTTATGTGAATAATATATAATTACTATATCAACAAATTGGATCAAGATTTGAATGTAATAAAGCATACGAAATTTATTAACATACTTCACATTCATTACGAAGATTAGTATACAGCATCAAAATGTTAGTTATGTGTCCGTTGATCTAATATAATCATTCCATTATATTGGCGAACAACGAGCCTGGTTTCAATGGCGAAAAAGAATGCACCCAATGCACGAGAATTAGTATATTGCTGCGGGCCACCTGCTTGCGAAGTTGCTCCTGTCATGTTTCCATCACGAAACTTATTTTGTTCCTTGCAAACCCACAGCTGGACGCTGTGTTACGAGTTTTATGGATTCAAAATTACGTTGCTGTTGAGACAGTCTTTCTCGATTATTATTCTTTGCGTGTTACTCTCATAATTTTGCGAAATCGCCCATCGCGAAAGGTTTTTGCATAATCCTTTCGGTAAATGACAAACTTTCACCAAATATATTTAACTTAAAGTTCGTCGACATTTCGATCATATTTTTATAGGGTTGAAAGTTATTTTAAAAATTTATGGAAAATAAATAATATTTTAACATTTTTTAATAAAATTTAAATGTCTTGTTAAAAAAATATTGTAAATTACGATGCATTTGTAAACTTCAATAATGGAACTTTTGTTGATAACTATACCTTTAACCCCACCTTAAGTTGTCCATTTCTAATCAATGAAAATGAATCCATCTCCAATAAACCATTTTTATAATGCACTAGGAAGAGGGTAGTTTAATTAGATAATTCAATTGTTGGGTAAAGTCGATGTACGGTGTGAAACAAATAACTAGGTAAAGTAAATTTTTCAATTGTTTAATAGAATTTTATATACAATTGTACAAATGTCTTACGCCAAGATTCACGTACCAGAATAATTACATTTTAACAACTACGCGAATAAATTAAATATCAACACGAGTTTTAAGGAGGAACAAAAATATTTCGAATTTAACGTTTCCAAAAAACTGATTAAAAAATTTGCGAAATACGTTTGACTTTTTTCGACCGCATGATTTTTGTGGAAAATTATACGTTACACGTATCGAGAAAAAATTTTACACTTTGAAATATAAAATTATAACGCAGATTGGATCAGTAAAAAGACTATATTCGAAATTATCTTCTGCTTCTCCTTAATGATTGCATACGCGACAACTCCACATCCCCGCGTAGAAGAAGAATAGCCGTCATGGAATGTGTTTTTCGAAATTTGAATTCGATTCTAAGATTCGAAAGTTCATCATTTTATACAAACCGTAAGGTTCTAGTCTATTTACACGCGAGTTATACTGATTAATTGTACATCATAAATACGTAAATACAAATTTTACGAACGAAACGACCTCACGTTGTGCATCGTTCGATTCCCTAAATCGACTCTTTCACGGTGCTTATTCTAGGTTTTATAAAAAGATCGAGATTGACCATTGGCAGTGTTTTTATGTGCAGCGATATTGACATTATATTTTCGCGATGATATAACAAGTAAACGCCAGTCTCATGTATAAAAATGTGATTCATTCTTGAAACAACGATTGAAAAAGTAGTGATGGCGTCCTTGCTAATCAATCGATGTGAAGTAATTCTCAGTCTCATTTACAAACATCAACATCGATGCACATATCTTTACAAAACGTCCATTCCCGCGAATATCGAACACGGATGTGAATATTCGTTCGAGACGCTGCACGAAAAGTCCAATGAAAATCTACGCGATCACGCGAGAAAAATTCGTCTAACCGCGTGATAAATCGCTTCGACTCGGACGCAAAGTCCGCAAAAGATCGAGTAAAAAATCGGCATTCCCAGCAGCGGCGTAAGATCTATAACGAGATCACGATCGAGCGGGAAGAATGGCCTGAGTCGATTTTGCGTCTAAGTACAGTTAAGATCGCAATCCCGATTCTTTGGATCTCCGGAGCCGACTCCCGGAATCGGTAGTTCCGTGATCGATAAAAGAGCCCGCGATTTTCAGCGTGTCCAACTAGCGTCCGGAGTGTCTATTCCGCAACCGATTTGCCGATAACTCTCGTTCCTTCGTCACGGACATTTCTCGCGATAATCTAAAATTATAAAAATCGATTACAAAGTGATCGGAAAACGTCGCAACGAAATGGACGATTTCGAAGTTGCCCTAACGAACGCAAATCTTTTTTTTTCAAAAATTTTTTACGAAGGCAGTAGAAAAACTGGATATTTTATCCTAAAGTGCTTTCCGAAAATTGAGTGACTGTTTTCGCAGTATTTTATTTTTACAAGATCGGAATCTTATCGAGGTTCCGACATTTTCATAATTTCTTCCGATAGATTATTGCAAGATCTCAAGGTTTGATCTAATAAGGCTAAAATTCATTCGGTGGACTGTACAACATGACTACCAAACTAATATTGGAACCATGCCCTAACTTTCTCACGATCAGTTGCAAACGCGTATACACATAGTATCATTCTTCTCTCTATTAGTTCCATATCAAAACGCAGATTTGATTGGTACTAGTTTTATAACCTCAAAGTCGAAGTTTTATTATGAAAGGCCTAACTATACCGAATTTCTTTGATATTTTAGAACGTTGCCGAAACTGAACTTACGTCAACGGCACTGTTTCATTACTAGGTTAGTTACTTGATTGTCGAATAATCACTGTGACTTCCGGTCATTTCATGACTATGTATGATATTTCGCGCGCTAAAGTTCCTTTCACTACGCGAACTCAATTCCGAAGCCGTAACCAAGGAGGAAAATGCATTTCTTCCAGGTTTCAGTTTTTCCTACAAGTAGTCAGACACTGCGGTGCTTTCGTTGATAGCTGCTAGCCGATAGTGCTGCGAATCTACAGGGGAATTCGCAGATGGACTACTACCTAGCATTAGAGCTGTCGTCGCGTTGCAATTTGCCGCCGACGGCATCGCTTGATTCACAGAGTTTGAACTGAGGTCACTGTAATACGCACTGCTTGGTGCACTACTTAACATTGGTCCATCAGGTTCCGCGTCACTTCCCGTGTACGCAGTGTTTTGATACGACGGCCGATGCTCGCACGGACTTCCACCGTTCCTCGATGGCTCGTGATCGTGGTGTTCGTGAAGATCGTGGAGATCGTGTAGATCATGCAGATCATGCAAATCGTGATGATCATGGTGATCGTGATGGTCTTGATGATCTAGATGATCTTGATGTTCGCGATGATCGTAATGATCGTGGTGATCATGGAGATCTTGAAGATCGTGATGATCATGGTGATCGTGATGATCGTGATGATCTCGGTGATCTCGGTGATCTCGATGATCTCGATGATCTCGATGATCGTGATGGTCATAATGATTGCGGCGATCGCGAAGGTCGTGCAATTCATGATGTTCGTGGTGGTTGAGGTGATGCTGATGGCGATGACGACGATGGCGCCCGTGATGAGATACCTGATTCGGTGGTAACGCCGGTCCGTTTTCGTACATCTCATAGTCTGGTTCTCGTAACCTGAACAATTAAAAGGTACAATTCATTACACCCTGCTTACTTTTAATTTTGTAAACATTTAGAACAATAATTCTTGGCTAATACCAAAGAACTTCAGCTGATATTAATGGGCAACAAAGCTTACCTTTGACTGTGTCGCGTGCGTAGGTCTCTGGGCAACGAATCGTCCATACTTCCGGTTCCGTAGTGCCGATGCAATCTGGCTGCATCGAGTTCGTGATAGTCGTCCTCGATTCCACCGGAAGTCGTACCGTAGGTCGAACTGCCCCTCAACTGCAATTGAAGATCACTAGCGTAACTTGCAGCTTGCGAATCCAATTCGGCATAAAGGGCCTCGTCTGTCTGCATGTGGGTGTAGTGGTTTTCAACCGGCAAGTTCATGGCCCCACGGTGCTGAGGTAGAGTGAGCGGCGTCGCGACGACTCCGGGTGGTCCTCCGCCACGACGCGAGCCAAGCCACGACCACACGTTGTGACCTATACGTCGAACAAAGAGAAGAAAATTTTCATTCTGAATGCGTTCTTTTGATGTTCATGCTGAAAATAGCTTTTTCAAATCTAACAATTTCTAGTGCTAATGACGTTAACGATGTTATCCTAACATTGTTTTTTTTATCGCATTTTTAACAGTTCGCGGTGAAAGGCACTGACATCGGATAAAATTTGCTTAAAAAGAGGAGGCCATACATTTTTGTTATAATTCTCAAATTACCAAATGCCATAAACCGAAAAATGTATGTTTGTAAATTAATGAAATACGTAAAATGGTAACTGAATGGAGCCGACTTCACCGTTACTGCAAACAGACGTCTTCGCGTCAACGTAAATACCTTCATAATTGTAAACCGCGACGAATAAATCCACCTAATATTGTGTCATTATATAAATGAGAATCGTATTCGATTTACATAAATGCGATATACATATCGTCATAAAATTATGTACGCGTGTGCGTCATCTTAAGAAACGTAAATTTTCCGGGGGTATTAAATACGGCATTGCTGCGGATTATTCGAGACGCGGAGAACTTGCTAGCCGTAAGAAGCATGCGATACTTGCGGTCAGGTCGTTAATAAGGTTTCTCGTGTTGCGGTACGTAACCTCTCAATTCTTCCCATCCCACCGACGTTTACAGAATCGTTTTCCCTCTTTTCGAAAAGATTCTGCCGAACAAAGACATCGACCACGCATTTATTCGAACGTCGTTTGGTTTATATACGCGTAGAAAAACATTTCCGCGATGACCATCCCAAGTTATTTTTCTATATATTTAAGTAACGGTTGATTAAACGAGTCTCGATTCTTAATTGATTTTATTCGTACCCGTCGGTCATATATTTCAAGCAATGCATTTCAAATGGACTCTTCCGCTTTCATCGTTCTAATTTGCCTCGCGAGCTGTAAATATTACCGTTTTTATTATAAAAGCTATAAAATGGTACACACCTGGATTCGGAGCGACATCGTGATAAGGTGGTAGCTTATCTAATTCCAGAGGTGGTCTGTCCGGTAACACTGAGACCCCGCCGCCCCCCGCGACACCACCTCCAGGATTTACGGAATCTTGATTGACCGCATCCTCTACACCAACTCCGCAGCAGCTTGCTGAAAGAATAAGAGAAGGGAGCTTGGTTAATTATTATATTTACATAATGTGAATATTATTTAGTATTTATATATGGCTTATACATGCATAGTTTATAGGTCAGGACCGGATGAATGTACACTGTAAAAAGTAATTGCTGGGAATTTTCTCATACCAGTTGAAATGGACAATATTTTGTTTATATTTATTTTGAAAACTGGTGGAATTACTATTTTATAAATGTAAACTGGTTCTTAGGACGCTAGATGGCGCTTAGACCCAAAAAAGATATCGCATGCAGATTCATTCAATTGTCTATCCTTACAAAGAAGAAAGGACACAGTTATTGGTTGTTGCGCTACCTAGTGTTCATCCAAAGAACAATTACCTCAAAATATTGTTTACATCTAGTCATATTTCGACAGGAATTCGATTATTTTGTTGGTTTATATATTTGTTCTTATTTTTATTACTTTTTACAGGGTAGAATAAAAAATAATTAAGAAAGTTCTACAGGAAGTTTAACATTGAAATTCTTGATTTTATATGAAAGCAATTTGTATTTGTAAAGTCATAGAGTTCCCTGACAACATAATCCCATATGTTACCGTTTCTCAATAAAAACAATATTTGAATGTCCGATAAAATTGTTGGCTTGTATTACGACCATGAATAACGGCTAAATCTGAACTTCCGTTTCGTCGTTTATTTACGACTGGAAAAAATCTGATCCGCGAGAACGTATGAGGATTCGTATCGAACCACGGCCCGGCACTTTGTACGCTTCTTTTGCCGGTTGGTTGTTCGATGGCCCAAATCGGTGTTCCAGCGCGACGGGAACCCCTTTTTCCCTATACCTTTTTTTTTACGACAATATAGCGAAATATGAGATGGCTTATTATGTGACCGGCGGTTCATAATACCGGGGCAAGATACACGGCGAATTTTTTCCGATAGGATGACGTCGATTATTACGGGTTATGAAGTTTCTTTGTATGAGAAACACAAGTCCCGTATGCGTTATTTATTGCGGTACCACGTGGTTAATGAATGGCGATAGGAAAAGGGAGTGGTTGCGCTTATTTAAAATTTTTTTTGACGGAGATGTGCAATTATTTCCATTATCTTATTCAATAATAATTTGTATGAAATGATATGTCATATTATATTACAGAATGGTATTATTGAATTCTTTTAAGTTTGTGTGACATTTTAAAAAAATCTTTACTCTTAGAATGTTCAGTTTAGAAATTTCTCCGTAGAGATTGGTTTCTCTTTGTCGATAGGTTATCAATTTGTAAGTTTATGTTTACTTTATATTTCAATTACGTTGATGAAAATTACTTCAATGTAGTGATTTCCACCTTAAGTAAAACACGACATTAAATTTGAGGTTAATCTACCAAATCTTAAAACCGAACTATTTTTCATTGAAAACAGTATCACGTAAATAATTTCCAATATAATATTATTACAGCATATTTTCCCAGTTCCGTCTCGTTATATTTGTCTATCGCCGCTGTCTTTTTCCCCCACCTTGCGCGCTGGGCCTCAGGAAGGGCCCGCTGTGACGTCACGAACGTAACGCAACTGAAGAGAGTGGGAGAAGCGGCGCTCCCCTTCTTTTGACAAATATAAGGATGGGAAGGCGGCGAACCGAGCGGGCAAATATACCGGGACTCTACTGTTTATCTAATTCCCTAAATAGAATTTATGTAAGTAACGAGCGTCATATGTGACTTTATTATTTACTTTCACTCTGTGCGTCACTTCAATTAATCATCTGAAAATGTGGTTAATGAGTAAATACACATTGAATGATTAAGTACATATCCATGTATAGAATTACATACCGGTATGAATTTATCAGCCGCAAATAGATACAAAATATCTCTGTAGGATACCAATTATATAATATGAAATCTGATCTATTTTCTTTTGCATAAACTGTAAAAAATGCAGGAATATTGTTTTATTATCTTTAAGGATTTTGTTTTACTTGGAAATTTGAATCAAGTTTAAATAACAAAATAAATATAATTGTGCATTTCGAGACATTTTTGGAAAAGTATCTTCTGAACAGCGTGGTTGAATTCGAAAATATTTTTGACCCGTAAGCATATACCGAAATTGTTTGAAAACGGAAAATGTTTGTTAATACAGACCAGAAACTTCCATTGTTTTAATTTTATCCCGATAAACAGAAAGGCTCCAAAAGTTAGTGAAGTTTTACTAGCAGACGCTAGATGGCGTTTCGAAATCCGTGAATGAAATCGCACAAGTTTTCATACAACAAAGCTTGTAATAATGATCAAACCATTCAAATATCGTGGGGTGTTCAATTTCAGCATAAAAAATTTGATGTTTGTTTATTAATATCACGTGTAATATAATCAATAACTACTCTGTGATCAAAGCGTATTTACGACTGATATTTGTTATAGGTACGATTTAAACTATATAGCTGAAATTTCTCGATACAGAATTGGTTCCATAAAATACAAACGTCAAATCTTGATCAAAATTCCCCTCAAGACAGTTAGTGTATATCGAAAGGAGCACGGGTTTACAACCATTTTTATGGGCGTATTCAAAAAACGAATAAATTTAGAACAAAACAAAAAAAAAAGAAATTTGAAAAAAGTAAAGGGTAAGTTACATGAAAACTGCATACAAAACAGGAAGATAAAAGTCCATAAATCACGAGCTTAATTTCTTTTATCGATTTTCAAAGTACGCTTCTCCAATATTAAGTAAATTCCATACATCAAGGGAGCCCGATTAAAATGTATTCCACGTGTTTTCAGTCGCGAAACTGCGGAGCGTGTCACGCGCGCCTACCATGGCATTACCTACACGGGTATTATTTATTATATATCGTACCTACATTTATATATATATAAATCGGATCCCCTGTAACATGACATGAGCGGCCGTCGCATATGCGAAGAGCCAGCTTTTTTGTCCCCCCGCGCATTGTGCCCTTGTCATAGCCCGTCATGTGCGGATGATATAGAGAATGGGGTTCGTTTATAGGGGTCGCGCCATTCGGATAATTTCGAAGGGGGTGGGGTGACATAAAGGAGGGATACGGGGTGACGGCTGGTGGGGGAGGGGGGTTAGGGTCAGGGGCAAAGGACGACGAAAACCGCCGGTGCGTCCGGAGAATTCGTAGATCAGAGAAAGCCGACGGACCGAGAGAGTGAAAAAAAGCGAGATTACTCGAGAAGGAATCCCCATGGTTCGGTAGTTTCTCGCGAGCCACTCGTAATCTTCCGAGCTCGTTTATGCAACTCCTGCTTACGAATCGGGACCTTCGGGATTTCACGTTCGGCTGAATTCGGTGCAAGATTTTATTCCGTTTTTTTTTAAATTCGATTCGATTCGATTCTTCGGCTTTTTCGAGTGGAGGCATTCGTATTTAAATTGGTCCCAGACCATTCGGCCGGTTTTATTTGAAGAAAGGACTGTTTTATGTTTGTTTAAATTGTTTTCGCTCGTAGGCGTATACTATAACATAATTTATATGACATTAATTGCTCTTTTGTATCGATCTTCGGAAAGTATTTGTCCTATTATTAACTGATTTTTGTACTACGCTCATTCGATTTTTATGCAGGTGTGGGATGCAAAAAATAAGTAAATAATAAACAATTATTTTCAATTTATTTCAAACTTTTGATGGGATATTTTGTACATAGAATCAAGTGCTTCGTTTCCTACGGTTCTGTGGTTTTTTACGAGCCACATCCGACTCGTTGGTGCCTCTTGTACTTACGAATTGGGACTTTAAGGATTTTACGTTTGGACGGATTTGATATGCTATTTATACGTTTTTTATTCTCGACCGTTTTCGAGTTTTTTTCGAGGGGGATTTCGCATTTAAATCGAGCACAGTTCAATTATATGAAGATGTGCGCTCAATAGAGTTTGGGAAACATTAAGATTCGAGTATGCGAAAAAAATCTTTTGTGTGCGGAATTCTGCTCTGATTAAGAGGTTTATAGACTGCCTTGCAGACAGAATTGGTATTGATATATAAGTATGAATTATTTATGATTCAAAAACTTCCATTTTTGTATTAGTCTTTGTAAAAACAATTAAATGTGCTACAACTTTTTGGTATTGCAGAATAAACTTATTTATTTATTGTATGTTGGAATATATGAATATTTTGAAAATTCTTGGTGTGCATGATATGTAGGTGAAAGGGTTTTGAACCCTTTTGGTTGCCGACACGCCACGTCAACTCGTATGACCGCGGAACTTCTACGGTTACTTCGAAGAATGATGAAGAAATCTCGTTTCCCTAACATGTCTGGAAGAAGCTCTAGGTCGATGCCCATTCACGTCATTCGATCTGCAGGGATGCAAATTTAATATTAAAAAGAAGAGATTTTAATGTTGTATCAAATTCTTATATTTATATGCCAACGTTTTTATTTTTATAATTTCATCACAATAAATTTTCTTAAATTATTCTAAACAAATTTCAACATTTTATTCAAACAAAATCAAAATTTTTATGGTTTCCAAGATCGTTTGAAGAGTTGGATCATGTTATGTATTTATTTTAAAATGTTTTAACGAAATAAATGATCAATTTATCAACGTTGCTAGCCTAAAATGGTCACTTTTTTGAGAATTGACCACATAAAACTGGCGAAGTATGCAAAATAACAAAAAGGGAAAAAATGGTAAAAGTAAATTTGTCATCTTTTTCGAATGTCGCTTCTGCAACAGTGTTTCGCGACGTCTCTCCCCATCTGGTAATAGGATACCTTTCCGGGCTGTCGCGTCGCGTCCCACAACTCTCCCACTCTTTTCGAGACTATTCATAATCGGCGCCGCGATCTAACTCCAGGCAGATAAATCGAATATTAATTAGGTAGACCAACCCAGACCCATCCAGCTCCGGATGTCGCATCTCGCGTGACCAGACGTGGAAAAAAGGTAGCGCAAAAATGCTAATGTAACGGCCTTCGGGCCTTTTTCTACAGACTAGTTCGAGTTATAACTTCATTACTCGTGACAAATCTGCGCTCGTTCACAGTCGTTCGGTTAAAATGTGTCGATAATTATTGCGCTTCTAGTCGGAACGATTTTTCGCAGCCGTCCAGTCATTTTTTTCAATCCGACTCTTTCTCTTACGGACGCATCTAAACGTCCAGTGAGTTATAACTTCATTAGTCCTTCTCAGTTTTGCCATTTTTCGTTCTTAAAAAAGTCGGTTTTATCTTTGTATTTACCGGGTGATAAAAATGTTTACATATACAATATTATAATTTGAGAGTGATACTTTAATGGTTCAGTCTTTTCTATTTTTTATAAATAACAACAATTAAAACTCATAAAGATTCAGCGGTTTGAGTAATTACTTTCCAATATCAGTGGCAAAAGTTTAATATGAAAAATGTAATGTAAAAATATATGTTTTTCTCGAAATAAAGCTTTTGCATGGCGCCAGCCTATTTAAAGATGCGACAATATTAATATTTCCCGTGGAATCTAACGAGAAAACACCAGGTGCGTGAAATCATTTAATAACTTTATTCAATTATTTATGCACGACGTCACTTGGACGTCGCACAAAGTATCGCGAATTTATCTAATCTCGTAGACACTTTCGTATTTCCGAAAGCTTTCATTACGAGCAAGTCGGAAACCCCCCGACAAATCCTCTTAAACTTACTTAGCAACTAACCGTGGAATTTCAAGAAGACGCGCGCACGTGCTCTTCATAAAGCGGCGATCGCATTTTACGCCTTCCCGCACATTTAATATTCCTTTATCCGGCAACGTGATTACCACTGGGTCTTCATTTTTCTAAAAATTTATCGCGTTATAATGCTGAAATATATATCCAACATCCTCTATATAAATGTTAATGTAATTGTTTTCTTTATGAAATAAAATGACTTTTAAAATGTTTTACAATCGTTATTATAACATTAAAACAAAAAAGATTTTTTATTGATGTCATTTAGTCATTATTTTTCTTCCGTTTTTTTATAGCTTCAGATAATTTTTGTAGCTTGATATAACTCATGTACAAGATGAACCACCAGGCGGCAGCACAATAAGATTTCAAAAAGCATCTAGGAATACGCGGATATTGAATATTCAAGTATCTAGTGAAAATAGGCTCTAGCGTGTGCTGTCATCTGTTGGCGAAATTTGGCCCACACTGTGTCTTTCGCGTTTATACTAGTTCACCATTTGAACATTTAATAATTCCTAAATTACGCATCCACTCGAAATATTGATTTAATTCTTCACGTCGACTTGCCAGTTTTTCAAATTGCTGAATTATTATTAATTTATATTTAATTAAGCGATTAATATCTAAATTTAATTCAACACCATGGTGATTTTTCATATCCACTGTAGTTTTAACTCATCCCATCAAATTAATTCATGATGTCACATTAATAAGTAATTATTGACAAGATGATTACTTACACTTTCTCAAATGGATTTTTTGCTTTCAATATAATGTACGTTTCTACGATTAAGTTCATCATCCTCATGGTCATTTAGTTCGGATGATCGGTTTGATTCTATTCATGTTCTCGATTCGATGCGATGTACCTCTATATTTCGGGTTAATTCTTCTAATTCGTTCAACTCTTCATTTTAGTTCATCAATTCGACTCGACTTTCACATTCGATTCGTGTCAGTCTTTCAAAAGAAAATTTAGAATTTTCCGTACTTCTATTATATCAGGAAATATACAATATTAAAAATAAAGCTCAAAGAATTTTTACCGGAGGCGTATAAAATAATTGAAATTATGAAATCGCCCAATTAAATGCGAATCGAACAATGGTTTTCTGATGAATAAACTTGACGAAAGCTAACAAAATGGCATGGAGCCTGTAGAGATTATCGATTGTTGCGATGCACGCAAAGATGAAAGTACAATCGGTGATATATGCGTTCCTCAGGAGTATTTAAATTGATCATTCAGCGACGGTATTGTTTGTTTAAAAGAAAGATTTCTTGAACTCTCAACTTTGATGATTAAACAATAGAATCTCGCGTGACCCAAATCGTTCACGAGCTCCAGACCGCGTAGGTGCCTTGCGTCATCAGAGATTTCGCAGCGATCAATCATCGATGGCGCATTTCTGTCATCCGGAGAGGCAGAAGGAGTTCTTCTTGTGCAACCATTGAGATTCCTGAGCGATATTTGAATCGATAACGAATATTGTCCTGGAGCGATAAACGCGACTTCAGAAGTGACAATTATCATCGCAATTGATGCCAATCTGAGTGAAAGGCAACCTTTATTGCGTGCCGTAAATTTGGAACAATTTTCGTCTGTATTGTGTACGATGAGAAACTTTTGCTTACTGCATTTTAAAATTTATACATCGATATGTGAAATTTATACTTTGACTCGTGAAAATATAGAAAAAAATATTTAAAAAAGTAATCTTCCATTTCAATGGAATTCAGAGAAAAACAGCAAAATATTCAACAGGTTATGAAGTGTACCAAAAAATCATTTGAATATATGTCTTAAATTAACAAAAATTTACAAAAACTCTGAAAAACTCTTTAATTACACCAAATCTATTGTTATGCACTAAAAATAAAAAAAATCGGAGGTAAAAAAATGATTGTTTGTTTGACTACGATCGGCAAGGCTATACGCGGAAATCGGGGGGACTCATTTTTTGGTTTACCCATAAAAACAAGACCCCTCGGAATGGCACTGATGTCGTGCTCGATCTGTAACTCTTCGGCATGGCGGGCGAAAGCCTTCGAATACGTGTCGCGAGTCACCCTTTGCTACTCGAACGTGTCCCAGGCCCCGGCAACGTCACGTTTGACTCGTTTGTTGGAAGACGCGAGGAAGAGTGCTGCAGATCGTATCTTGGCGTCTCCGAGAAAATCCCGCGGTTAACTCGTACTTTTGCATAAAAATATCGGGAATTGCATCAACCGATTTGCGACACGTACCGAATCACGGTTACGACATTGGTCCCAGGTTTTTTCTTGCTTGGATTGCAGATTTTTAAAATAAATAATGTACAAAAGATCAAAAAGAACTTCATGAGTTATTCGTTCCACCATTTCCTGGGGATTTTACAATTCGATTTACCGATTTGTAGATTAGATTGTTCGTTTTGAATCTGTGATTTCAATTTTGATTCAATTCGGTTACCTAAAGGTTTTATTCGGCATCCCATCTTGCTTAATTTATCAAAAAAGCGCAAGGATTACCAACTATTAAAAATATTGAATCCCCGCGAACACTTCTTTCAGATTTTATGTAGTTCATGTCTAATCAAATGAACAAGTGGAACGAAATTGCACTTCTGTCGTCAGACCACTCAGGAACATCAATTTCAAAAGAAGCATTTGCACCACCATTACATAACCTCAATCGGCAAACTGAATAAACTGATTGGACAGCGATAAACCCAGTGTAATATGGATTTCGAAAAAATAAACAACCATGTCATATAATGTTTCACATTATTAGACATCGCGATCACATTAGTTCCAATTAAAGCCTTCAAGCACCCTTCCACATCAGATCAGCTGTTCATCATCTTCTGACCAATAAAATAGAATTCGCGTATGAACATCCTTCAGTGCTTGAATCTGCTGACTAATTGTCAACATCCATCGAAATAAAGGAAGGCGTCAGGAATTTTGCAACTCCTACAATGCCACCATCAGTAGTAGATGCGGAATTGTCAAAGATCGATATCCGATTGTAGGTGTTGGTACCACCGTTACCATTTCGTCAGTTGCATTTTATAATTAGTTCGCGCAGAGAGTTGAAAGCGCGCATGTTAAAACCGCGAGCGACAGGCGATCGGTCGCGAAAAGCTTCTAATTAACTTTCTTATTTCGATTCGATAGGATCGACGACGACCCGACGGATGCAACGAGTGCAAGCGCGAATCCCCGGGGTCAACCGAATTAATTATCCGACACTCGTTCCGTCGATTCTCTCGGCCCTTTTTACCTGCTGTCAATTCGAAGAATCGACTCTTCGTAAACTTTGATCGGAGCGCGGGTGGTCTCGCGCGTACTCGCTCTCTTACGTGCAGCAAAAAGCCTTTTACGCACGGTAAAAATCCCCAACGATTCTGTAATTGTTTCGCAGTAGCTCCCTCGAGTATTTCTTAAATGATTGTGCGAAACGCTTTTTCGATAGCTTCATTACACTTTGTCCGAAAAATTCATTTCGTTTGAAGACCGCTTTGTAAGAAACGCGACGTAGAAAAAGGAGGGTATATACGGGAGCGGCCTTACGCCAAATGAGTAGAATACCGTCGAAAAATTCGAGTCCTTACCAAAATTAGAAACATGCTGTTCCGAAAATTTTGCATCATTTATATTTGAATTTTTTATAAAATCACGACATTTTCGTATAGTTGTTCTTGAAGTTACTTTAATATAATAGTGATTGAACCTAGTTGTGTCGCCATCAGCTCCACCCTGGTAGAGATTTGGCTGGTTGAACTAGCCATTATCCCACTGTTCGGCCGAATCTCGGTAGAAGTATGCACGAATTCTGGATGATAACCCGCTATAGACCACTGACAGATATTTAGAGTGACATAAAGCAATAATTACAAACTGAAATTATCATATTATTACATTTATATAATAGTTAAGGATCAATCGATTCGACAAAATTAGCAGGTGTAAATGTAAACAATTTTTCTTTCGAAATGCTTTGATCTTTACAAGAGCTTTGTAAACAATCGCGAGAATGTGCGCGCGAATCAGCTGAGAGCAAGCCGCCGTATTGAGCGTTCGATCGAGAGGTATTCGAGATTCTCGAATCGAGCCGAGGTCGATAAGTTGTAGGAGCTTGTCGCACTTATGTTACACTATATTAGCTGTCTCAATGTCTCGCGACTCGGTAGATTTACACCAGAATTCATGTCATTTTTAGTAGGATTTCTACCCATATTATAGAGCTAGTTTCTAGTCAGATCATCAAAATCTAGGATAATTCTGGGCAGATTCTCGTGACCATCTCTACCAGGGCAGTTGCATATTTATTAGGTCACGAGAAAAATGATAATAGGAGAACATCTATTATGCAATACACCCCTACTGTAGACTTGCCGGTAGACGACCTCAGTCTCTCCGCAGGACGTCCAAATGTCTGCTTTTATCTCCCTATCACTAACCTTAGCAAATCCTGAGGACATAGGACACTTGGAGAAAGTTCATAAGACTCCCTAGCTACCGAGGACGTTCCAAACGGATTTCCTTATGACCTACGCCATCGCTAGGTTAGGTAGTACCTAATTTTCCATTCAGAATAATTTCGTGGAGACAAACTGACCTTAAAATATCGAACGTAGAGGAGATAATATCAAAACTTAAACTATTTTCAGTAGTCAAATTGTTAACAATAAGAATATAAAAGTTCAACAAAGATTTTCGTCAACATGTCCTCCAGTAATTTATAGTCGAAGAATAACAATTCAAACCCTTACTTATATATCGTACTTTAATTTGGAACGCAAGTGCCCTTAAGGGATCCACCCATTACCTTAAAAAGTGATTTTTTTCAGTAATGCGAAAAGAGACGCAATTTCATCACGTTGTATTACTTGCGCTCTGCCAGGTCATTAATTTAAATTCTATGCCTGGGGAATTTTTTTTCTTCGGATGCCAATGTAGTGGTGGTAACAGGTCGGATCTTCGACGATTCCCAATTATTCGAGACCCCTACTGGGTTACCGACTCTCGAGGTCTTTGCGCCGCGTTCCTACAGGAATATATACACCGCACGAAAAAGACGCGATTCGAGCTTTTCGCACCCATATCGCAGGTAATAAAAATCAGTCTTTCTGCCTATTTATATCGCAAAAAAATCCTTCTGTTAAAGAGTTATTGGTTTGTGATTTCAATTTTCTAATTCTTCATATTAAATAAATGTTGGGCTTAATTCATCAATAATTTAATTTGATTGAATTCATAATCGATTAATCGTTTAGTTACAATTGTAAATAATTAACAAAAAAAAAAAAACGTTTGAAGAAAGTTTTATAAAATATTGCCGTTAATAACGACGCCTTTGACGCATGATCGTAATAAAAGCCAAAATAGGAGCTAAAACATTTCATAACATTTCCTAATAAAGATAATCGGTTTTCCTTGGTATTTTCCGGTAAATTAATCGCTTAATGAAGAAACGAATATCCCGCGTGGCACATATAGCATAGAAGAAAAATGAGAAAATGGAAAATAAATCTCACCTCTGCCGCCGGCGCTTTTCAACCTGTAACAAAAAAGGCAATCATTAGGAAGTTATTAGATGAAAGTGTCGGAGATTTCCTAACATCATTGGGTGATTATGGCTGGTCATAATTAAAGGTTATGAGTCGTGGTTGTAAATGAATGAAAATGTTTAATTGATTTGCTGACGCGTACAAGGAGGTGTTGTTCTTTCAGTTGCGAATCTGAGGTGCAATTACGCGTGGGAATGGAGGAAAAACAGGTGATGTTTGGCATTGCTGGGATGCATCAGGGATGTTTGAAGCGTTGCCAACTTTCAAAGCCGATTTTCATAATATTAATAGGAATACAACAATTCTGAATTCTCAGTAAATTACGTTTATATCTCGTCCTCCGTGTGACGTTTCGACGCACAGCATCTGATTATTGTTTACGTCAGCATCGACATCCTCGTTTCGAATGCTGAGATAACCGTATCGAATCCCGTTCAAGAATACGTTGTGAACGAAAGTGGCTTAGTTTGACGTTACTTCTATCGTTACGGAGATCGCGACACGGTGAAAAAAAAATCAGCAGTTCGAGTGCGCTGAAATGCGATGCAAAGATTCTTCATAAGAGCGATTCTCTTTATAAAGATGACAAACGGGAAGGGGAACGAATGCTGTTCCAAGGCTGTTTGTCTCGCGAGCTCGGAAGTCTCGTTCGCCTCCTCGTCTACTTTTTCTCGGTCTTTCTTTTGTCGTTCGCCTGTCACCGAGCCATTCGTCTCGGATCGGTCTAGTTAGCGAATGCTCGTTTTCTCTGGCAGTGATTGGTCTACCGGATCGGAGGCTTCGAAACCGATTCTAGTGAGAATTTAAGATGATCCTGAGGCCGTCCCCCGGTTACCACCGATCACGCCTGGTCGAGGCAACGAGGAGCTTTCGCGATCGCGCACAAATCTCAAAAGGAATCGAAGCGTGTCGTCTTATACACCGTCGGCGTTTTCGAAACGAGCTCGTCACAGCTTCCGATTCGCAACCCTTTTTCTGTTCCTATCGCCCTGAATTAATCCGACGCCACGGGAGATTCGAGGGATTGAGATTTACGAGTTTCTGCTCGATCGCTGAAGTTTCGGAATGCTTAGGAGATCGGGGTTTACTGTCTGATTAATAAAGTCATATTTTTTCGTCGATTGGGTACTTCCTACGCGAAAGTTCTTTTCTAGAAGATAATGGGTTGATTTTATCATCGGAACATCTTGATATTTCAAAAATTAACCAATTTCGAAAACGAACTCGATTTAAATTCGCGTTGGATTTTTAAGAATGATTTTTTTATCGTCGAAAGAACTATAGAATTCTAGAAATCTCACGACCATTAATCGCTGCAGTGCGAATTTTTTTAATAGTCGGAATTCCTGCACGATTTGACGCGTTTTTCACGGTTTTGCATCTACGAACCCGCGACGAATTGATTTTTTTATTTTTTCGTTGGCGATTCGCAGCTGGCCAACTAGACGTCATTGTGCGACATCGCCTCGGTGCATTCACGATTTCTTCACGGATGACCGACGGATTTTCAATTTCTTTGGAAATTTTACCTATTCACGTTTTTGCTGATGAACTTCAAGGATGTTTGATCAATTTCCAGTAATTTGATAAAACTTGCCGCGCTTCTTTGGTTACGGTTCTGAGTAATTGATATTCTCCCTGTTTTTACACGCTTGTCAACTTCGGGTTTAAAACTTAGAAATTGAAAATAAGGTCCTTTTTTTAACTAAACATTAGGTTAGTAAATAATGGTGGAGGTGACATGATAAATTGTTATAAATAGCTTTGAAATATTAAAGAGTACTGACCTCCGACAATGTAGGAGGGTGACCATGACGACTGCTCCAATGCCTGCAGACACCAAAGAAACGATAACCAGAGTGAGGACCCATCCAAGCTCGCCCGGCGCTTCTGGAAAAAACAAAAGTTAAGTGATACTCGCATTAAAACTCACATTAAAATTAAAACGCTATTTTTACCGGTTTGCCATTCTTAACGGTCATATAATTAAAACCGGTCCAACTGACGGCGAATGAAAAAAGATTCTTATTAATTCGCTTCTTAAAAATGGTTATGAATTGATTAAAGGTCTCTCCCTTTTTTTCTCTACCTCCGTCCCGCGCTCGCAAGTCGCTACTGGTACTTAATAACCCGGCAACATCTAGCGGCGTAATTAAGAGAATGGAGGCAACTTTACAACGTCCGCCATTCACTGTCCCACAGGTTCTGGCGCCCGGGTGTATAATCGTTTCTTGCTATGCCTTAATTGCGATTAAGTAAAGCGCGATCTTTGCAGAATCTAGTGTCCCTATTTTCGTATTTTATTTCTCACTGCTTCACTCATATCGGCATGGAGGAGTGCTACTTTATCTAAAGTATGTTTGTTCCGGTTACCAATTATTTTTTGCAGCAAACTCGGAACATGGCTCGCTAAAAGCATCGGAGTGGTCCGGAGTTTCTCCAGATGTTTCCTCGTAATCTACCAGTAAATAACGACTTTTTGCACTAGTTTTATTCACTTTTTCACCCCCGACAAGCCATTCGGAATAAAGTGAAACTTTACAACAACGGACTCGCCCAAATGCAATGAGTTTAGTATGTACAAGGTATTACATTCTTTCTCCGTAAGAGGAATTGCCTCGATAGCACCACTGACAAGCCTGAATAAAAGTTGAGATAGAGAGGAGATGCGTTATGCTGAACGTTTACGCTGAAAGCGCTACAAAACACATGAGCCCTAAGTGCAGATAAGGATTATATTCCTTGGGACCAAATTCTCGGCGTTAAATTGACGTAACGCGACAATTTTTAATGTCGATAACATTGTTATAAACATTCTTGCTCGTATCAATAAAGTATCCAGGAAATCTCGTGCTTCCGTAGTAATGTAAAGATTTCAAGACATTTTCGACGGTTTCGTAACAACCTATTTACATTCGCGAGCAGCATCTTTCCTTTGCGAGGCAGTCTCGCAAACGTTAATGCATTCTAACTGCGATAATGTATTCGGCAGACGCGTTCTGGCAAGGAGAATTGGTTAAAGCGCCATTTAATAAATTCGAGGGGGAAACAGATACTCGCCTTATCCACGCGCGAGCTCTCTCTCTGAAAGCGGCTACTTCTTCGCGCTCGTATAAGACTATCTTATTATGCGAGAGCATCGCAAATATTCACTCGATCACCATACAAGCGTTCGCAACTCGAATCTTTAATGGCGCGACTGCGCTCGACATAAGGGAGCAGGAGGGTGGCAGAACCGACAAAAATGTACAAGTCCATCTTACTTCTCCAACTTTTTGTTCTTCCCGTATTTCTGTTCGACTAAGAGCTCTTTACTTTTAGGGGTGGGTTAGGTGCTAACGAACAATTTCCCGGGCATAAAGGTGAAATATTACCCAGCACCTTATTACATTGTTAAAGCTATTTACGGTTCTCTTCGTGATCATTCTTCAGTGGGTAGTTGCACTTGGTGGAATTAATTGCCCGAGATAAAAGAGCTAATTAGCATTTTACCGTACGCAATGTCGATAGGCTGCTTAGGCGCTGCGAGTCGTATTGTCAAGCCGCTTTATGAGCTTTTCTTGCCTTCTTTACTTTTAGTTGGTACCTCGAAAATTACATACCCACTTTTCATGCCCAGCACATAAAGGCGTTAACTAACGTTCAAGTTATGCGTTTCTTAGCACCTTATTATATTCTAAATTATTTCGCATTCGATGCTACTCTATTTATTTGTGTTGTCCTGGCGGCAATTACGGCGCTAAATTTTCCTCTCTACTACTTCGTTTATTTTACGACCTGTGTTTATGCGCTTTCGTTTCTAGGATGCACTCCATTAACTTGACGTCATTAAAAGCACACGAGTGCCTCTTTACGCTCTCACACGCAACTTTAACCTCGCGACCAAAAATCCATATTTCTAACCGCGCTTTGTTTTAATGCTACCTATATTGAAAAATGTTTAATTTGTTAACTTTTCAAGTATAATACAATCGAAAATGATAATGCTTAAAGATTTAAATGATTTAAATGGGCAGTTAGATGTTGGAAATAAAAAAAAAACACGAACTTACATTCCGGCTATAAATTTGGTTAAAGAAGAACGTAACTAAGGAAAAGTGTACTTGGAATTGGCTTTTCGCAGTAAAGTATGAGATTTTCAACTCGTTGCATCGGAAACAGGAATTCCACGCCTGGTATCGCGAGACTAGTCGTCATTTTATATATTCGTGCGAGGATTATCATTATTATGTTCCGCTTCGAACGAGCCTCCTTGCGGGAATAATTAGTTCGCGGAGCTCCCCGGGATTTTATGTGTAATTATTTCGTATTTTATGTCGCGCGGTGCAACACTTTATGGACGTCCTAGTCCTTACTTCTTTTCCAGTCAGAAAGGATTGACCGCGGCAGCATTTCGTTTGTGCGCTTTTCCCCACGTCGTAATTAATGCCCATACACAATCTGAAAAAATTTATATTTAATGTTGCTCCGACCATAAATATCGAGTTAACGACGAGTGAATTCGCGTTTCATGGTATTGCAAATGGTAAGATTACAATTAAAAACGGCGACCGTGCTCAAAACGGAGATAGCGATCGGTTTGAGAATCACCGAAGATCAAAATGAAGATAACGATAAAGGTGGTGATTAGGATGGAGATGAAGACGAAAATGAGGGTAATGAACGATCTTAAAATCAGACGAAGGATCGTTAAATGTTTAAAATTGTGAAAAGCAAACAAACGTAAGGCCGAAAAAGACGTTAAACTGCAGAAATGAAGCTTTAAAATTGTGTGTTTAAAATACGAAATCTTCGAGGCAATTTATTACAAATTATTGGAGCACATTCCATTCTACATAAAATGCATGTCGTGGATTATATACGAAAAATAATGGATGGTAGGAACATACTTTCCAGTTAATATAAACATCGAATCGAACCCCTTGCATCACCGTGGGATATGATGGATTACTCTCCGTTACCGTTTCGAGAGTGTTGCACGCACGTTGTTCTGTTCCTGTCAGATTCCAAGCTGTCGAATAAGACTCGAGACCCTCTTCTCTTTTATCCATCTTTGTACTCGTGACTTACGTGTCGCTGCATCAGTCCCTTTCGCTCGCTCACAGCAGTCATTGATGTTAATTCTAACTTATGCGGCGGTTCGTCAATCTCTTTTTATCTCCATTGTCTCTTTCGATCTCCAGTGTACCATGGTCGATTTCTCATTTCTTAGTCCGAGACCGTCAAACAAGATAAACTGTAGTCCTACAGATTTTTTATTAAAAATCTTTGTTGACTTATCTTAACAAATAATTATTGCTCGTGATAATAATTTTAAACGAATTTTGTTAAAAGGTTTCATCCCACAGTCAACAAGACGACATTGCACCAGTTTATTGACAAAATGTCAAACATGTGAGAATTGCAAGAGGTTTAAAAGGTTAAAGCAGCACCGAAGGCGCGAGAAAGACGTTTTTCGAAATAATTGGCACCATGTTAAGCTTCGATGTTCGATAAAATCTTTTCTTGAGTTATGGGCTGTTTTTCATCAATTACATAATACATGCCGATTTATGTTAATTTTAAAATTGCGAATTCTAGATCGAAGTTTGGAGCTGTTTTAATTAAGATTAGTCAGTGACTTCTTTAATACAAGTAATTTGTTATCGCACTCAGCGGATACGTGGCTATTTATTGCCTACAGATAAGATGACTGAGCATGTTTACGACATCCAGCGTCTAATTATAACGGAATTTGTACGGGGAATCGGAAATACTAACTTATATTGCGTGCAATACAATTCTGGGATTAGCTTCCAGGAATTGGTTAATGCCTCGTCCGGTTCTGCGATTCGCATACCTAATATCTACGCGCGCGGAAAGATGACAGGCTTTTAGCCGATCTCGTACCGAATGGTCGAGTAGTTCTTGATCTATCAAAACTGTGCCAAACGACGCGCCGAGAAGCGCAAACTGCCGGTTTTATACGGAGCGAAACCGGTTGACGCGTTCGTCTCTATTCTGCTCCCTTGCCGTAAAAGGAAGAGACAGGCGAAACAGAGCAAAAGGAGGATGGATGCTTAGAAACTGCAGAAAGTGTGCATCACTCGGTTTAACCTATTTGAATCCTTGGTATCAGATCGGCCTGAATCGTCCGTCAACCCCAGGAGTGGATCTTCTGCCGGACGTTAGATCACACGGATTGACCGGTTGGAGTTGATTTCATTTTGTTCCAGAATGCACTCGGTTCTCCGAATTTAGACATTCTCAGCACCCTGGCATGTTTGGCAAAATTATACGCTCAATAGCCGGTGGCTCGTCGTGTGCGGGAGTTTGAAACTATGGATCATTCGGATCGTATCTGATGTTTGATCACTCTAACTGAACAGCTGGCTTCAGATTTCTTTGTATCTTTGCCATTCTTTTAATTTAGACATTCTTTTCAGTTTACCCAGTTAAGTTACGTTAAATGAGACAGGTAGGTCCTCACATTGAATGTGCACCTTAAAACGTCGCTTGGGTTGAAAAAATTTCGACATTGTAATTTTAACGTTAATTGGGCTTTGCCATTATCTTGACAATGTCAGAAATCCTAAAATACCAATTATCTGCTTCTGATGTTAATCGAAACTGCCAAATATAATGTTTTCAGATAGGGAACCTAATTAACTTCCACCGACAACCATTAAACTTGTGAAAATTTGGGCAATTAATATTTCGTTCCAAAATTTCTTATCAAAAAATTGACTGATTAACCGAATTTAATTATCTTGAGGAGGAAACTTCGCCGATCTTGTAATTTCATCGAGATTTTGTCGAATTCTGTATCTTGCTGTCCGTAAACTCTCATTAATTTCACATAATTTCTCCTTTTCATTCAACAAGTTGCCTCGCGTGTGAGTACACTTCGTACTACATTATCTGCCCACAAAAATTACGAAATTCCATCACGAATCTTTCGCAGTCACCTGCGGATCTCTTCTTCCGAAAATTCGGGAGTGCCGAACGGGCCAAGTATTAAAATGAACACATAAATGTGAAAGTTCGAAAAAATTACTTTACAAACTTTACATAATATTAATTCGGTAATATTTACTCATGTACAAGTAAATACTCTACTGAGTAACCAGTTTCTTTTTAATTTAATGGAGACATGGCGAAAAGTACTTGTCATTGAATGTTTTGATAATTGTTATGCTTATATGAATCGTTGGGTCGGATCGATATCTTGGAGGGTCTCCAGAGCAAAGCCGAAGTTATACCTTATATCCATTTTCAATCGTAATGCCGCTCAATAAATACATATGTAAACACACGTTAATTAAATGCAATGAATAATCGATACTTTAAACCGTTAATAAATCACGCAGTGGTCGTTGCTCGTAAACATTTCAATAATGAAAAGCCCAGATAAACGTAGCAGCGAAGCGACTAAGAAGCCGACTGCGTTCTTTGTCTTGCCGCGTGCGTGCATATTGCTCGCATCTCGCTCGCGAATCAGTGCACGCGATCCTAGGTGCATTTAAACATAGCTATACCGTGTATGTAGAAATTATCTTTAGGTACTCCGAAGGTAAAGACCGGGAAGACATATTCGTGCACGTGTACGGAACAGGCGTAGTCGCGGCTTTCGAATGTGCTTGCAACGGACACTTGAAGCAGTTAGAACGCATGTCGCGTACCGAGATATACCCTATAATCCAGGACAAATAGTGCCTAACTTCGTTTCTTCAAATTACATTGATTTGCATGCCTTAGGGCAATTGATCCCACGATCCCAATTGTCTAGCAGATGTCTATTTAATGAGACCACCTGGCCCAGTCACATTGGTGATTAAGACGGGGAAGGTTTTGGATAATGACGTCATTATTCGAAATAAATACGTACATCCCCATTTGGAAATCAGTCTTTCCCGTAACCATGTAGGGTTATTGATATATAGGTCAATTTACTTGAATGAAATGAAGTTGTCTGGATATTACCCCTTTTCATTCTCGCTCCCTCCAAGTTTAGGTAGTTTTTCGATCCTCGTTCTGTCGATCTCCCTGGAGTCCGATAAGACGTAATCATTCTCGCGTACGTGCGTAACACACACCACTACGTAAACTGAAGTTCACGCGATCATTATGTAAATCAGTAATTACCTCGATCGTGTGTACGAAAACTCAGACGATGAGCTTCTGACGGCTGCTACGCCATTTATTGATGCTTGCAGAAGATAAAAAACTGCTTAAGTCTCCACTCTCGATGATGAGACACTTATCGTAAACTTGGATGAGAACGAAATAATCAGGATTTCTTGCGATAAAGAAAAGGCTAAACCGAGTTGATGTCAATAAAACTATTATTTTATTGCAAAAAAGAAGACGATAATGAAATACCAAGTTTATTATTTAATACCAAATCAAGAGTCCGTTTGGTTGTCCGTGAATTTGAGTTAATTTACGCACGCAGAAAGAATCTTCGACGCAGGTGAGGCTTCCGGTGGTTACCGAGAAAAGAAGAGGAGGTAGGCTATCCGGCGCAGTAAATCACAAATGTGTTCGCCACATACATATACGCACATTACCGTACATCATGCGCAGCTTGTCCATCCGACCGCGAGCCGTAACATAAGTGTGCAAAACAACATACCCGGGGGCTTCGTGTCCAAAAAAAGTCTCGCCGGGAAAGGGTGAAATGCACCAACGACGATAGGTCTTTTATTTTCATTAAGATGATATTACAATACCGTGTTTTCCACAATTACGTCATGCCGTGAGAAGTAACCGTCCGATAACATCATCGTTTTTGATAAGCAAATTCTTAAAATAGGTGGAAAAAGTAGACACGAGCAATCGAAAAATGCGATCTCCAGATCTTCATCATGGCGAGACCAGATCGGCGAATAAAAGGGTTGGTCTGAGTTAAAAAAAGGACATCCTCATCGGTGGCAGGTGGTAGGCTCAAAAATAAGATCGTGACTAACTAACATATGAAAATTTCGTTGGAAGGACGGGCCGATTAAAAGATCCCTGACCGAATGACTCAATTATCGCAGGCGTGCAGCCGCTACCTGGACGGTTAGCCACACGAATAAATTATTGTTCTTAATGACATATTTATTGGCGGTCCTGAGCCGTAGACTACTTGGAGGGTCGGTTGATTCGAGGCAACGCGGATCGTCGCGGTTAAAGGATTTGTTTTCGCAGAGAACCTATACGAAACTGCTTCTGATTAATGGCGAGTGGAGGATTCGGGCTTTTTACTTTCACTTTCCACCGAGCATTTCGATAACCACGATAGAGATATCTCGAGAAGGTCATGTGACTTTGACGCGACCTCTGCCTTGCGAATGTTTCTACCAGTTAATTAAAAGTGACCTGTTCCTGGAACTTTAGCTGACCCGAGTGGAATAGCTAAACTTCGAATGACATTGGTGGTATTTTCGATTAGTTGGCATTTTTTTCCCTTGACGGATGGTGAATGACGTATGTAATTTTCTTTTGGACAGCAAAGAATGTGAACACTCATGTCAATGTTTCTTCGTACATGATCGTATAGAAAAAACTAAAAATGATCGAGTATATGTTAAGAAATGTATCTGACAAATATGACATCTCCTCCCTGGAATGGTCTAGCGTGTTACCGACTATTAAGTACAGATCACATCTTTGGTATGGAATTTAGCATTTCACATATTTGTTGTCGTCATGTTTTTCAATAATTGCTCTATCTGCGTAGGTCTCATCATATAAATATCCCATTAGTTTGGAAAAAAATCTGCTGGTCATATTTAGGAGATGGATGATCATCATCTTCGTCCTGGCAAGATAAAAATCGAAACAATTAATTAAATCACGATGTCTTGGACCTCAGTCACTTTCCTTTGTTCCCATTTCCGATCTTCCAGAGATCTCAATGACAGCGTGGGCAGGAGCAGCTCACTAATTTATACATTGGGACTTGAGCGGTGAATCGCGAAGTCCTCGTCTGTACTGTCAGGCTCAAAAGTTCAAATCCTTAGACATTCGTGTGAGAAAGAGTCATGAAAGCGGCAAACTTTTGATCTTGAGTGCTTATACGCTGGACACAGACGAGCAACGCGCCAACTTTCGAGCGAGATAATCATCGCGACATGCGTCTCTACGATTTGTTTCAGCGGCCCGTTACACTTGCGGCGCACAAACGCGAAATGTATCGAGATTTCATGAACGAAGATGACGTCATTGCGTCGGTGACTTGCACGACGATTATTAATGATCAACCGAGCGCTGTTCTCGGGATGGCGAGGCTAATTCACGATATTACAACGCCTGGAACGCAACAGAGATTTCCAACCTTAATATGTTTTCAATCGGACCCCTTTTACATGATATTTTAAGGAAATTAATAAGGTGTATTAACTCGAGAAAAAATGCAAATGCCTGTGTACAAAAAGAGAACCTGAAATCAGAACAATAATAAAACGGACACGAAGAACATAACATCGAAAATTAAGGACATAATTCACGTTCATGAGCTTTTACGAAATGCAGTCACAAGATGACAAATATATTCAAGAGTACTATAAAATGATTGCGAATGTAAAAAACATATGAAGTTTCGAAATGGCCTTGGAAGAAAAGAAATGGTAGGAATTTCGAAGAATTATTGAAGTCGTAAAAAACAGTGAAGTAAAATGAAGATATTTGAAAAAAATGATGCATGATTGATCGCAGTGGGTGAAGACCGACCAAGGATCGAAGCATGCAGATGCCGAAGATCAAGACAGCAACATGAAATTCATATACTGGCAGAGAATATGCTAACCGGCTTACGTTTTTTTTATTATTAAACTTCTGGATAATAAATATCAGTTCATTAAGATATTCTTACAACACGGAATTGATAACGATTTTTGCAAATCTCGGGAGAAAAGATAAGTAGTCCTTCGGTGGCAACGTATCAATGTGAATTACTGTCACACACCAGTAATTAATTCCGTATTACCGCCGACGCCTGGTATGAATATAAACAACATTCTCGTAATATTAACGCCTCCGTAATCAGCCAAGTAGCGCTTTCGTATCGAAGAATAGGGTGCCTGAGGTGGTTGGGAATAAAAACGCGAAGTGCGACTTTGAGTTTGAGGTTTCGTCATACCTCGTTTTTTCCTCATTCCCCGTGAAATATGCTTGTACCCCTCCGTGTTTTTTTCATACGTATGATTCATATTTTCCGTTCCAGCGAGCCGACTGTGCGTAGCAATTTACTTGCGTAAGTACACCTGGCCGATAGCAAATCACGCTCGAACAAGCTTTGGAGAGTCGAATCGTATAATTCTCAATGCTTAGCGGCGACGCGTGCTTCTGCTTCGATTAACTCGTAACGAGAATTTGGAAAATTAACTGGTGTCACGGTTCACGCGTGAGAATTAAACTTAGGATGAACGGTTAGAGAAAAGAAAGGAATGTGTGATTTAGCTAGTTGAAAGGAATTTTGTAGGGAAAGGCAGAATTATAATGTCATGGTTTTAGGACGCGCTGGGCGTCAAAAGTCAAGTTTCAGAACGTCCTGGCCGAGAAACGGAATGAGTAGGTGGAGCAAAAAACTGGGAAATGAAAAGGAACTTTAAATGAGAGAAACTTAAAAAAAAAAGGACGAAAAGAAAAAGGATATGCAAAATAGTGGCACACAACGAAAGAGGCTGTTACCTCGTTTCTCTTGTAGGAAATAAAAATGTGAGAATTAGAGGCAGTGCCAAAAGGGCAGTTAAAAGCTCGGAATGAAAGGTACTCTCCTAGGAGAGCTGCAAAGGAGCCTAATTCATTGTGCGCGTTGGGCGCCAAAAATCAAAAGTGAACAATATAAGGAACGTGTAACCAAAGGAAGAGTAAGAAATGAAAGCACATACCACGCAAAATCTAAATTAACTAAATAACTGAGAGAGTACGGGCAAACAGGCGTAATGCAGACCCGTAAAAGAAACTAAAATGCGAATGAGCAACTCAGAAGAAGAGAAAACTGATTAAAGTCAGGAATGAGATTACCTACTGTAATACGAGTTTCTCAACTCCAGAGTTTTTGCAAGTAGTCGGGTGAACGGAAGGTAAAATCAATCCGAAACCGCGAGTTGGTACATTACATGATGCCACGAAATAATTTACCTTTCTTCATCGACGGTTCTTCTCATTATATGAAGTGGAATGATCGTTGATGTGTCTCCGTGGGAGGCTTGGAAAGTCGAGAAGCAGTGAACGTGAAAGCCACACACTAGTGTGAAATGCCACATTATTGTAACTGATCACAAGACTAATGTATTTCATATATTCGATATGTGGTTGAAAATGGAACAGCCAGGTTTTTTTATCTCTTAAAAATATACTAAGCACTAAAAAAGACATTGAACAGTATATTTTTATACACAGGCTCGTGCCCGTTTGATGTTATACGGTATAAACAAAAAAAGACGACAGGTATAATCTGGTGTTAAATCTTGCAGCACGTACCGCTTAACTCGTTTGTGGTTTAATTGATTCGAGTCGTTTTTTCTTTCCTTTTTACATCGTATTAGCGCCGATCTAGACCTATCGAAAAACACTGATAAAATCTAGAGTCACACCGCATAGACTTGTGTTTTGAACAACAGAAGTTCTCGCTAATTGGCAGAAAATACTGACGGATCTTACAAAACTTTCTAACAAAAATACGTAAAAACGAAAAATTAAGTAAAGTTATGATTTAAGAAAATATGAATATAGTGTTAAAATATTTTTATAAATGGCTAACAATAACGTTAGACAGGCGCTGACAATTTCTTTGAAATACAACGCCATTTAAAATGATTGGCTTATTATTCCACTCCATAAGCCCATTTTGGTACTAGACAAGATTTTTCAACAGTGAGCCTTAAGCTTGAATGAACGAAACAAGTGATGAGAATAACTGGAAAGACCTCAATCACCGGCAAAGGATCGTTTGAGCCCGTTATCTGTCATCCGATCACTGTATTTAGTTTTCTATATCTTCTTTGCGACCACTGATCAGCATTCCGTACGTCGTAAACGCGTGGCAGGGCCGAAACATGCCCACAGCCCTCACGAAATAAGATCTGACTTATTTTTTGGTTTCTTTCCTAATTCCTTTGTTCATTACTTATGGGTGCTTATTTTCCGCTTAGTTTGCTAAACGGATTCTGTTACAGAATCAAATCAATTCAAATGAAGCCGAATCCAGAATACATCAAACCATTTTGATATTTAAAAACAAAAACAATATTTTCTTTCTGCATGGCAATTAAGTCGTATCTCTATACAATATCCAAATGCAGATTTAATTGAATTGATAATATTGAGTTTACTGCACAATAACCTGAGTATACAGCTTCGATATCAAATAATTGAATCGCAAAACAGACGTGCGTCACGTCAGCTGCAAAAGGGTATTGCACAACTTACCGCCTTTCTTGCATAATTTTCTATCCTACGAATTCGCCTGAATGTCAGCCTACTCAATTAAATACCGAGTCGTTGACACGGTACGTGGCAATAATTAGACAATATTTATTTTTACATAATAAATTGATTTTTTATGCTTGGGAATATCTTTTCATTAAATTGCGTTTCATTGAATCGATTAATAAATGGCTAAAGAACTCTTCGGCTTTCTACCCGCTAATTGATCTGGCATATCCGTTAATTCGATTAAGACTTTTGCCGACAGCGGACAGGACAGTAACGAACTTTAAACGAATGGCTGCTTCTTACGTGTGGTCCGAGACAAATTGTGCTTAAATTATGTCCTGTTACTGCACACGACGGTTCTCGGTATTAAGCCGCGAACCGACGATGATCGTTTTATTATTCAGCAAACGCGAAATATTAGAAGTTGCTGGATTACATTTTTTTGCATGCATACTATTTATAAATGTATCTTGTGATATTACGAATAAAGGTTAAATTGACCAGTTTATAGGCTATTTGAATAATCAGGATTAATTCTTAGAAGAAATTTAAAGATTCAAATGCAATGTTGGGTTGAACGGGTAGTTAGTCACATGGGAACACAATGCAACTGCTTAACTCGGGCTGCCCCAACAAATCTATTAATTAATTCAATCGGCCGTGTTATCAATTAAATCCTAAAATTCATCAACAATCTAATTTAAGGGTTATGTTTATACTTTTTGTCCGTTCAATCATTTAACTCCTCCAATTCTATTGTGATATCTACTATCAAACAGTATTCTTGCTTGTAAATTTGATTATCGATTAAATCAAAGTGAGAGTGTTGGACTTGTGTATCGAGCGCGAACTATCACTCGGTCGATAATTCTGTTCGATCATAGGTGGTCTTAAAGTATTTCTAGAGCTGGCCACCTACGTATCGACTTTGCATTATCCACCAGCGTTTATCGATGCCAGTGGTCTGATCGCATCTCCACGATCCGAGATGAAGTCCGCGTTGTCTCGATCTCATCGTCAGAAACAATTGTAACCTGGTCATTGGTAATTATGTGCCCAGGGCATAAATCGATATCTACTATATTATTCGCTTCAGAGTTTCTCAAAGTATGCTAAACATATTTTTTGAATGTTGAAGGAAATGCTCATGTGGCTATAAAATATTTCCATAAAGAGAATTCCAGTTATGCTCTCCATGCATCACTTCCAATTTGACTATGAATTCAGAGGCAAATCGCAAAACCCTGCTATCGGTATAGATATGTTTGGTTATTCAAAGATTTAAAAGGGCATTTATTCCAGGTTTGCTGTGCCTGCTTGCAAGTTTTCCGCATCAAATCGTGCAAAGGAGCTTTGTAACGACCCCCTTTCAGGATGTAGGTATTATACGAGCGTTTCAAACTTCGAGATTTATAACCAGTATTACGTATGTGGACCTTCTAGAACGTCGTCATCCGATCACCCAATATTGGTTACATTTCAATATATCATCTGATACTAGCGAAACGATTGGCTAATATGAATTTCTGCGTTGAATGGTATCTTTTGACCTGGTTACACCACAATAAGACCATCCTTAATTGCTTTCGCAATGGGCTGAAAATGTATGCAATTAAGCATTAACCTCAGTTCGTAAACTTTTGGGTAGTTCCTGTTTTTGCGATGATGTTATCGTTTATCTCTACTTGGAATTTATGACTCAGGAGACCCGAAGAAATAATAGGCGAACTTCCGTAGCTCATGCGTTTTGCTTTAATTATAATATTTAAGCTAACTTTTCACTATGTTCGTGAAAAACTCTGATTGTTTACGCCGATAAGATCATTTTTTAAGATTCTAAGCTAGCATTGCTGGGAGTTGAAATTAGTTACGGATCCAGTTTTGTAGGTCGAATTAAACAATTTACGGGCATTTCCGTGCAAAACAGAAAAGACGTCGATACCATGCGAACACCATCTAACGGTGTTTTTCTGCCTGCTTAGCACGCGTTCATACCGTGTAATCGTCAATGATCCGCGATGACCCTCATCGATGCGCACCACGCACTTGCTGCAGTAATAAGTTCTGCAAAAATAATCATATCGCACATTTTTCGTCGCACGGCGATATCGTTCGCTCATCTCTGTTAAAACTTTCAATTACATCGCAATCTCCGAGATAAGCGCCCTAATGATCTCATAATTCGCGCGGACGTGGGCAGCGTAACTTTTAAATTGCTTACCTAATTGGAATTCCAATTGAAGAATATGAGTTAAGAATAAGGTTATAGATCAGCATTTATTATCCGTCCGAGCAGATTGGTAGTGACTCTTTCAGTAAGTCGCGAATTATATCAAAATGTTCTTTTTCCCTGATTTCATGATACATCAAGTCAGCTCAAACGAAAAACACGTGTCCAGGGCAAAAACTCTTCCGGTTCGCCTCCGGGGCACTGCAGGATTGTCTTCCTTATTATTTATTATATTTAAAGACAGCGCGAACTCGCCGAGATATAAAGTGAGATCCACCATAAATAGCGAAAGCCTACTAGAGAAGTTCCGTTACAAACTGGCGTACTTCAACAAGCCTCGGTTCGCTCGTTAATCCGTCCTTTTCTTATCTCGTCCTTTCTCTCCCCCTTATAATTTCTAGTCTGTCTTCGGCCTGAAAATGCGATAAAGGCGCAAACGACGGAAAAGGGACGAAAAAAGAGCCGCGCTGTGCTGCCGGATGCGCAATTTTGCAGCGGCGTATCGTCAATCGTCATACTTTACCGGAGAATTCCTCATGACTGACTGCATCCTAGGTGCGACCGGGGTCCCCTTTTGCACTTTAGGCTATCGTTTTCCGTTTACGGCTGACCGAACGAAAAAATGGCAGGTTTTGATGATTTATCGCGAGGTGAACAATGTATCGAGGACATTACTGTTTATTGCGGTAAATTCAATTTTCCCGGCCTGCACGTAACAGTAAAAGCAGATGTATCCGTAACTGAAAAATGGAGATAAATTCATTGGGAAAAACCTACGAAATTGGGTAGAACGTTCCGGTTCCAAATTTTATTGCATCTACTGCATCGACGCGACACTTAGGATGAACAGATTTTCCGCCGAAGCGAATTCAGTGATATTTATTGCTCACTATTTTAAAAATTTCGATAACTTTAAATGCCTACATTTAAGAAATGTTGACTGAAAAATAAAAAGGTATTTTGCGATAAATCTTCTATCTAAAAATACCGGAAATATATACAGGAGAGGACGACATTCTTGGGCTATTTCCCGCTGGTAAGGGGCACAAAAGTTCCTATTGCGGCAATAAAATATTCTTACAGTGTGAAGAAAAAAAAATAAAACTGGGTCCAAGGGCGGCATTAAGACCAAGTCGCAAGGACGATGTGGAGGTTCCCGGAAACGGGCGAATCATGTTCCTGGTGATAGCGAAAAAAGTTCAGCATAGTCCAGGCAAATGGACCTGATAAAAGGGACGGCCAAAATATAGCCAACGTTGTAATCTTAATTACAGGGATTCCTGGACGGTGATCGCGAGCCAATTCAGGACCAGATAACGACCGCAAACGAGAAGAGGAATGACCGAAGAGATAAAACTTTATTCGTTTTTGAATAATATTCAAATTGAAATCTTCTTTAATGTAACGAAGGGTCGAAACTCGTACAACTTAATTTCATTTGAATAAATTTGAAAGAGAATGTTTCAATCAACGATCTCGCGTGCGAGATGTAAATTTTTGGTTGATAATTACGCACTTTTCTTTCTTTTTATTATTTTTCCTACAAAACTAATCAATAATATTCATGAACCATAATTGAATTTTTTATATTAAACAAATTATGCCATAAAAGAACGTCTGCGCCGCTTGCAACAAGAGAGATCTTGTATATCGTTTCCAGGATATGAAGCAAGGCGGAAATACGAGCGCTAGCTTTTAGTACGCTCAGACCAAGAACGCGTTTCTCCCAGAAATTAGCTAATCCCAAGAGAATTAATCAGTGCAGGCATTGAGCAATTCTCCGGAAAACGCGTTTGTCAATGAGCGAATATACGGTGGTTATTTTTCTAGTTTAAAAATGTTTGGACTTTGCCGGTACAATTTAGCGTCCTTAGTAAATTAGTCAACTATTCGTGAGTAATGTCCGTACGTTGCGAAAATGAAGTCGCTGATCGCGGTTTTCTAAATTGCGGAAATGGAAATTTGCATATTACCTTTAATCTTACCGCAGTAGATTTAAGATTAATCAAATTTTTTTTTAATTTCAAGTCGATCTAAAATAATCAGAGTACTGGTAATTTTACGTCATTAAAAGTAGTTATCACAAACACATTTTTTAAATAAATTGTTCATTAAATTCGTTTCTAAAATCCGACATTTCAACGACATTATGTACTCCCGTGCCAGAATCCCTAAAAGGACCACATGAAATTAAGTTTCCTCTTAATTCTCGGAAATGGCAAATGAAGTTACACCCCCTCTCCTCCCATCCGAAAAATTCGCACTGCTGCAAAAGAAGCAGCGGAATAATTTTTAATGAAACGAAGCACCTTTTTTTATCTCAGCAGGAGCTGGTAGCATCGGGAGCACGCATCATGCGATCGCGGACGAAACGATCCTGCGGGCATGTTGCATGTCCGCAAATCCCTCGGGATATAAATGCGGGTTCTCAGGTATAAATCTACGCAGGTCCGAGATTGTCTCTAAGATTAAGTGCGTGGTAGTGAGAGAAAGAATGATTCAGAAACGGAGACGGAAAAACAACGAGAATGATGACGAAGATGCGTGAAAATATTAAAAGGATAGAAGGAAATGGAGATAATACGCGTTCAATCAAGACTGATGTATGTTTAATAATGCATTTTCCACCCATGAAAAATTTCTGTAGCGGATACGAAAATTGCAGAAATTGGTAAAAGAGAAACAGGATAAGAGCAAATGTTGGAAATTCCGAAATCGTCAAAGTGGAAAAATAAATAGAGGTTTGGATAATGCAATAAGAGAATAGGAAGCGGATAAAAAGGAGACAGATGAAAACCAATCAAAATGGTGCATGTTGAAGAAGCGTCGAAATTTCGATTGTAATTCCGTAAGAGAACAGAAGCCTCGAGGACTCGAATCGTCCCCTTTGTATGTTCACTCCTAAAATAGTAGTGGTAACGTGTAGGTGCGAGGATGGTACGTGTATATAAATTATAATATGTGCTTCGTTTGCGAGGGAGCGCCGTGCGTGAAAGGAAAAAGAATGAAGAAGAGAGTAAAACAAGATCAAAAAGATAATGTCGGAGGAACCTCTCTGATACATTTTTCTGATTCCGTACGAAGGAACGTCATCGGAGAGAACTTTGATTAACGAATTTTATTAGTGATGGTTACATTTGCAGTATTTTAAGGCGTGTAAACTTTGGAGTACGTATATTGGTACCAAAAGTATCCTAGTCTCATTGCGTCCCGGAATGTATATTCCAATGGTTTCCTCAGTACCGAATTTTTTAACGGAATTGACATAAAATTCTTTTTAAAGCATAATTCGAATTACCGTTACATTAATGAACTAACCAGAAATAATTGCAGCAAAATTGGGCCCATTAAAGTTCTCATTTTTTAGGCAATTCCGCGGACGGTCGGCAATTAGGCAGGAGCGCGTCTCAGATAAGAGCCGATTCGCTGGAGGTCAGAAACGAATGATTTTTTTCATCTTGCATACATCTCGGCTAATTTCTTCATTCGCCAACTTCCTCAAGAAGAAGATCAAGGCGCATGCTCGCTGGCATCGTCTTCGTTTTGTTCGCGTCTCCGGGAACGAAATGGAGGCTGTCCGAAGAGTCAGAGGTGCGATCTCGTAATTATTACGTCGGGGAGGAAGTGACGCGATGATTACGACGTTGCCGCCCCACCTGAAGTGCGCGTACATACATCTGCTCGCATCCCTTTGTTTATAATCGTCATGAGTCTTGATGCCCTACCGTGATTGCCATTTTTAACACATTGTATATAATTACACATTGTGAGATTCTTTGAGAAGTACTCCAGAGCCTAAGTTTTTGTTCTTGGTTAAAAGAAGTTCTTTTCTTATTATTGTCTCTCATTAATTCAACGCTCTTTCGTAATTATGATGCAATTGCATGGTTTTCGGTACGATTCCTTTGGGTAGAAAGAGGTAATAGATACAACGAAATAGGAATCCCATGAATTAGCTTATAGTTACAGCGATTCAGATGTACCCAAACAATTCCCAAAAAATATTTAAGTATACGTCTGCTGAACGGCGGTGATAGGATGAAAGAATACCTACATTAAGTGTCTCGAATAAACGACAGATTTATTACTGAAAATTGATGAGGTCGTTAGATTATCTTGGAATAATGTCTTACTTGACCGGGGTTTACATAAAATTGACGGAAATCACGCTTGACGACAATGTTGGTAAATAAGTTTACGTATGGGCAAAAAGGAGAGGAGGTAAATGCTGTATGAAATTTTATAGCGCGAATAATGCCTGAAAGTGTCGAGAAGCTAAAGTAGCGGGTATGTGCCTTAACGGGCTACCAGAATGTCTCCGGTACCAGCGCACCTATTATACGCAGTCTTTACTTTACCGACCAAGTAAACCTCGCGGCGTATCCCTATTGGGCCGATTTTATCTTCGCAGAAGCCACGGCCGCGTCGTGTTTGCGTACAAGCGGCGAGCTGATTCCAGCATCAAGCTACGCCTCGTATCCGTTTCAGAAATGCTGCATTGTTTTCCGCAAATATAAACATTTCGAAAATGGTATCCAGTATCATTGTTCGAGGTTAATTTCGAGAATGTCCTTCCAACCGCTTAAACGGCTCAGTATTTTTTCTCATTGTTGTTTGCTCAAATACAAATGGTTTTTTGAATGGGCATGAACTATTATGAATTTAAACTTTGGACCGTTACTATTGTATACAACAAGAACACATATTCATCAGATACTTGACGCATACCGTGTTCTTTGAAACGATGTGCTAATTCTCCTCACCCTTTATTCTCGTATCTGATGATCTTGGCGGATAATGACCACCACACTATTTGGAACGCATTTACTAAATTGCAATACATTGGATACTACACATATCTTAAAAACATTTGTATAACGAGCTCCAAAATTACGTAATGACTTGTGTTAAAGCTTTTGAAAACGACATTCGTTCAAAGTCTCGCAAAAGGGGAGGATCCAAAACGCGAAACCGAGAGGGGGTCGAGCAAGAGGATTTAAAAAAAGGTTTCTGCGTATGGCGAGTGAAATAATTATGTCGGCCATCTTGGATATAGTCGTTGCGTGCAGGCTGAATGGGACGCCATAAAGGGGGCCGCGTCCGTGTGGCCGTGCGTGTGCCCGCGTCCGCTCTACTAATTCGAATGACGGATAAGTTAAGAATAATGACGTTCGACGCGTCCGTAGGCAGTGCGAGAGGGTCGCCACATCCGGCGACGGCGACCAATCATGCAGCCGCACTTTTGCGCTCCCATGGGTTACGCACATACGTAGGATGCGTATTTCTGTTTGCTGGTTCCGTGGCCGCTCTAAGCCACCGTTTCTCCTCCCCCTGTGGGCACCTATTTTCTTTCCTCCTTGCTCTTCACTCTCTTCCCCTCGGTGTTTTCTTTATTCTCCACCCAACTGCACCCATTATCATTGCCGCTGCAAATTCCCTGCCTTATTACGGAAGCAAAATGGAGACTGCTCCCTCCGAACTCGCCAAATTGTTTGGGCGGTATCAATATGTTCACCATTCAATACTGTTCGCGTTTTCTATTGTTTACGAGTCTGCAGAATATTTATGTATCGACATTGGAATATGGACTGCACAAAAAAAAGAATACAGGTTTTTCTTTTCGCACATGTCGTTTTGTTTAAAATATTAGTGTTTGAATGTCCGATTTATCCTAAAAACTGGTTCCGTAGGGGACAATGCACGAACGTTACGGGCATTATTCATTACGTTAATTATGTAGTAATCAATTTATATTGGGTGTAAATGTTTATTTTCCATGAGTTTGCAACCACCCACTACATTCATTATAGTCACTTACAAGAATAAAGCGATGTTGTTCGTTTATGACATTGATCATCCTCAAGTACCATTTTTTAAGTACACAAACGTATCGTATGTGAAGTACCGAAGCAGACTTTCGAAAAGCACTTCTGTAAATTATTATGATTACGGATCTCTTTAAAAGCGTTTGAGGATTTTCAAACTACCGGTACAATGGACGAACTGGAGAGCATCGATGGACGGACTTTACGCTCGAGACTCCCGTTGTTTAACGAATAAACAACGTGGCAAACGCGAGTATCAAGTGTCTGCATAATGGATTTTGATTCTTTTGTTAGTCAATGTGATTCTCGTATGTAAAATTTATGACATGGGTCTTTTGTCGATAGAGTGAAGAACCGAAAAAGCAGTTATCGCGTATAGCAGTGTAAATTAATTATACCCAAAAATCATTTGGCAATTTCAATTGTTATCAATTTATCATTTCGGATGGTAATTTTGGGACACACTTATAGAATGGAGAAAGGAGGATACCTACGGGTATCGGTGGTTTGTGCCCTGGAGATGATACCTCCCTAATTGGCATATTCGGTTAGGGTATGTTGGGAAGTAACACTCCATATCAAATTCGATGGCATAATCATAGCAGAATATGCCGCACCGTGTATTGTTCGTACTTTTACTACATATACAGATTCCTGCATTTTTCTTGTATAATCCACGACTTCTATATCGATTTTCTTGACCTTCTGCTATGATTGGGACATTAAATATGGTATGGGGTGTTACCTTCCATCATACCCTAACCAAATGTGCCATTTAGGGAGGTTCCATCTCCAGGGCACAAACCACCAATACCTGTGGGCATAGTGTCTGAGTAGTAAAATTTCTAATAACTTATAGTCATATTATCCCAAAACTATCATCTTAAATGGTAAATTATTCACCGTGTATTATTTTGAATTTATGTACCGGATTCAGAATAGACCAAAATTTACGTCGATGACAAACATGGGTTAAGTGGACTGGAATACCAGTACTATGCGCCGAAGAGGTTGGCTGCGAGGCAAACTGTAATGAAGGACATAACTGGCATTTGACCCCTCTGCATTTCGAACGCATTTCGCGTTGTCCGTTATCGGATCGAGCCGCATAGGCTTTACACGCGCACGCTTCTTATCGCTAAAGTGCACTTACCCAGCGTGCCGTCGAGGGAGAACGGATGCCTGTCGTTCCGCAACGCCCAGGAACAAAGGTCACAGGTAGTGAGTCCGTCGGAGGCGATGTTCTCTTCCGGAAGGTACGGAGGTCGAGGTGGTGGAGGTACGAAACTTCCGACCACCGCCCAGAGAGAATCCATGTCGTTGCTGGAGTAATAGAGCAACTCCTCTTCGGCCACTCCGGCGAACCAATCCATATCGTTCACGCTTGGATGCACGGTGTTCGAACTGCCGCTGGTCGTGCCCGCCACTGTCACCTGGAACCAGAAACGTACTATTTAAACTTGACTGCCTTTCAACAGTGAATCTTTCCGTAAAGATTCATCCTGATGGAAAAACGACATCCCATTCCCAGAATCGGCCCGTAGCTACCTACTTCGCGTTTCTTCAATTCGTACATTCTGTTAAAACCGAAGCGATTGTCTTACAATTTGTTCAAAAGCGGAACTTGAGAACTGTTCCCCAATTTCTCATACTCATTCTTGCAGAAATGGTCAGATTTCAAAACTATTACGTTTGTGATATTTTCTAGAAAAGTGCAAAATGCTTACACAATTGACAGTGATTTGACAGCGGTTAAGTAATCCTTAAATTGCTTAAAAAAAATTCAGACAAGCTCAATTTCACACAATCCCTAATAAAGCCAAAATAGGTCAGGAAGTTCTGCTTTAGTTTTAGGTCGATTGAAAAAAACCCTTTGACAGACAGGTGAAAATCGCCGCTCTCTCTGGAGAAAAAATCCCGTTCAATTCAAACAAAAGCCTGTTACCGCCATTAACAGCGCTTGTTCAAAGAGAATTTCTCTCCATATAATAAAATATTTTACCGATATATACAATCCCATTTCCCTCTTTCAGAAGTCGACCTCTGCAAACAAGTCTAATGGAGCTCGGCTGGTAGCTCTATATGGATAGGTCCGCAAAGACACCGGGAAGTTCGTTCCGTATTTCAGGAAATGGTGCGGCAAACAAAGTTTCCCCCGGCGAAAGAAATGAAAGTACAACGTCGCTCTTTCACGGCGGACTATTTCTGCATCTTTCTCTTTCTTTCTTCCCAAGCGTGTATCTATTTCTGTTCGGGACGTATCCAACCGAGCCGGTTGTTCTAACTCGTATGACAAATACGACAAGCTAACAAACTTTTCGCGGTGGTTTCGTTTTTTACGTTTTCGAAATTTCCCCATCCTGAGTACTTGGGTCAACAACGTGCAGCATTCCCGGACGGCGATTCACTCTTGAACGCTTTCGTGCACCGGGGGTCTTAGGAGTGTACGGGAGGGCTCTTAAGAGAACGAACGGTCGCCGCAATTAGTTCGAATTTCGCTTTTTTATATGAGAGGTAAGAATGGGATGACGTAGCAGGTTCACCTTCCGTGTTAGTATTTCATCTTGGGAGGATCTGGACGTAATCGAAGTGACAGCCCGTATTAGATCTCGTTAAAACCGAAGGGTCTTTATGACGTGCGCACTTTTGGCGAAGGTCGGAACTTTCTAGCCTGGCGTCAAGGTTTTCCAAAGTGCTTTTAGACTCGAGAGGACCGTTCTGCTCCTTAAATATTCTCGGAAGACACGCGGTAATTGTGGCGCTTTATTATCATCGCCTGGGAATGACATCATCCGCCGAATGAGTTCGCGTTTAAGCAAATTTACGATGTCAATTTCTTGTACGTCTTTCTCAGGCGCGGCTCGATCGTCGGAAGAATTGATAAAAAGGCGCTTGGAATATATTTTTATGTTCAGTCACGTCTAAGTTTACCTCCTTTTAACTTTGTTTGCTTTCGAGACCCAATTTACGGTCGGAATGATGAATTCAAGGATGGCGAAGGTTTTCCGAGTATCTTCAATTTATGGAGTTTGATCGAGATAATTCGCTTTTCTAGAGAACAGACTTTTATTGTCGACGGTCAATAAACGACATTTGCTAACTATTTCCAATAGACGTTACGAAATTTACGATGTCAAGCGGAGTCCTTTTTAAAGACTCTCGATTACCACGGAAAAGATGTTTGCATCCGATTCTCGATTTATGGCCGGAATAGACTTTTTCGAACCGCCAGGATTTTCAGCATACCTTTAATTATACCTTTTTAATATTCCTAAGAAGAGTATTTTACTATCTTTAAAACTGAGTCATACTGCCTATAAATTTGTTAGATAATGCTTAGGTAACAAATTTACGGTTTCATCCGTTAAAAGTATTCGCTATGATTCGATTACCAGGTACAAAATTAAAGAATATTTTTACATAATATGTTATTTCCATGAATCGTTTTATTAATGGCGCATTAACACGAACGACTACAGTGAATGAATACAAGTTTTATTACTGTGTCTACAAAATCAGAAGTTAACTTTTGAAAAAAGTAATTTACGGTTATTTTATTTATTTTAGAATTAGTGAAACTATGACCGTTATAGGAAATCTTTACTTATGTTTTTACGCACGTAAACGACGACGACGAGATAGAATTTCTGACTTAATGGCCTCTCAAACGAAGCACACTTGAAAATCTAAGATTTTCAGACTGAAGACGAAGTGGGTGATTTATCTGTACATGTGCAGGGTTTAATTTGACGCTGTAAAACAACATCGTTAACTGTGCGTAAACATGGGTTCGAATGATTACAAACGAATAATTGTAGGTTTTGATTATCTGCTTAATTACTGCGAATCTTATTTTGTGCGAACTCGTAATAGTTTGGATATTTAGTTCATTCTGAAGTTGAGTTGAAACACCAGGTTGAGTCTGTAACAACCAAACTGTGGAGTTCTAGCTACTTTTGGTTCAAAGAGACCTAACTGGTTTCAAATCTTTTTTTTCGAAATGTTCTTATATAGTAATTGTTGGAATGATTGAAAAATGTATGGCAGTTGACGGCGTCAGGTTGAGAAGTGATTTACAGTAGCAGTAGCGATTTTCGCAATTATCGCCGCAGTATTCCCGGAAGGGGAAGTCGCAAACGCGTCTCCACGCTAAGCTCATTCGTCATGTTTAGGACGAAACGGGAAAATCGCCTGTTGCTCGACAGAATTCCTGAACGCCGTATGTGTTGACTGCGGGATCGAACGGCAATATCAACTGCATCGACTGCCTCCGAGGCAGCTCGGTTTCCAGCCACCCGTCGTCGTCCAGTCGCACGACAGTTATATCGACATGCAAGAGTATTATTTATAACGCGCCTTGTCAGCTCCGTCATTAGCGACTGTAAATTACAATGTATCATAGTCACGTATTTGCTAGTAGATACTCTCATAATTTACACCCGACAGATCGGCTTCGGACTGCCCAGCTTTTTCGCGTCTTTCCGGCCCTAGGGCTTGTTTCCAATCGCGAGGGAGTTAAATTAGTCGTTCGATGGGGAAAAATTCCGACGTTTAAGCAGCACTAATGACTCGCTTTCTTGACAATTGAATAATTTGTGCAGCAATTCGGTGTCACGGTGCTCGCGTGCATAATTTACTTTCGAGCGCGTTTACATGCGCGCCTTTGAAAATTGATTGCTACTTCATTTGGTATATCATAGTGGTTACGATAATAATAGTTATACGGCAAATCAAATTTCGTCTAATTTCATGATTTTTGTTTAGCTAAACTCGTTATTGCAAGAAGTAATGGATTAGTAATCGAACAAAATCATGTTCCGTAAATTGCGGTATTTAATCATGAATTATGTTATGATTTTCGTCAGAAATAAAGTTTAATTTTGTTACAACAAGAAATTTTTTATTTTCTGGCAGAGAAAGGAACTTGGTTGCACTGCAATTACTAATTCCAGGGGGTGGATATGAAGAGGATAATCCTCTTTTATTGCATTCGTTTTCAAATTTTTCTCTGGTCTTTTATCGATGAGTACTTAACCATGTAACAGAGAAATAAGAATGAAAAGATTTCGAATGAACGAGCAATGTTGTCAATTCAGTAAAGTTAACTAATTTCAAACAAAGCGACGACGTACCGACTAGAGTAGAGAAGAGAAGCAATGGAGAGCAAAACGGAAGGGAAGATGAGAAATTGAAAGGGGTGGCAACGGAAAATTATTACTGAAGTAAGAACTGGTGGTTGGGGATGGAAAGAGGCAAATCACGACAATATCTGTCGTAATAGTTGATCAATTAATTAGAACCGAACGGCAACGTCGGGAAAAGGTACTGGGATTAAAAGTGGCGATTGAAGGAGTGAAAAATAGAAAATTTCGCCATTCTAGAATATCGGGAAGTAAAATGAGGAATTTATACCAAGATGCAGTAACGAGCAAAAAAGATAGTAGAGGAGAGAAAGATATCCGTGGGAACCGAAAGATAGACGAAGAAGGTGTATCGACTTGTGTTCAGCATGTGTTCGTCGTGAATTTTTCTAAAAATTTGTTATTAATAACATCATTCTATTGAATACTTATTTCCCAATATTGCTTGTATTAATTTATTATACTGGCAGAGTTTAATAATACGTTATATTACTCTCATCGCTACTAATCATATACAATACCGCTAGAGTTATTCACGTGTCGTTCAATATCATGTTTAATACCGATATATTTACAAGCCTGTTTCACAATGACCGATGAATAATGTATCCATTGACTTTTTCCCGATCGGGGCTCGCGACATTTAAGCTATAATTTAATGACTCGCGTCGCGGCAATTGAATAACTTGGGTAATTCAGTATAGAGGCCTAGTGGAAGCGAGTTTCTGCACCATGGATATTTTTCATTAATTCGCGTAATTTACGTAGTTACGTATATTTTAAATTGTTTAAATACGGACACCGAGTGGTGCGTAGGAGATATTGTAGAAGTAAACTATTATTCTGGTAATATTAATCCAGATGGATTTTTTTTTTATATATGAGTAATTCTACAGAACTTTTAACTTTTATAGTATGCGACTATGTATCTTGCAAACAAATGAATATCGAACTAAACGATCAAGATTCTTTGTCTACAATATATTAAAATATTATATGTTTTTTAAGATTATAAACCACGGGAAAGAAGAAAAACGAACGTAAAGTACGATTTTTACTGACTTTCACAACGTACAATCCAACAATTTCATTTTGATATTTTTTCATTTTGAAAATTTCAGAGAATCTTTGTATAATCTTAGATTTTCAATAAACAACATACCAAGAGTGTGCTTATCTTCTAAAAAATTGTCCACCGATTATTCCAAATTCAGGAATTTATTACTTTTTTCAATATGAAGAAAATAACTTTTCATTTCTTGAATTCTTAGTTTCATAGAATAGTTCTACACTAAAAGCCCCAAAAAATAAGATGCAAGGTATACGTGTGCCTCATAAACTAATCATAGGTTACTGATTATTTCAAAACTTTTTTTTATTTCATGTCCGATTTCATGGAATATGACAGTTATTAGAAAGAATCCATTTAAAAAAATGATTTAATAGTTGCTAAAAGTGAAAAACCATTTGGATTAGCTTATATACAAACATATAAATACGTATTGAACAGTTTCTATTGAATTTAATTCGAGCGATCAAAAAGTTTAATTGAACTCCTTTGAATGGGTTTAATTGGTTCCGGCGCCGTTTCTAAGCATCCGATAAATGCCACAAAGACTCGATAAATCGGTGGTATCGCTTTATTGGGTTCATTAATTTTATCTGTAATTATGGTTAGACGGCCATTTTGGACGTGACGTTTATTGCAAATTTTCCAGGGTGGTCTTTGGTTATCTTTTAGGTGTTGGGCTGACGCGGCGCTTTTCAGGTGCGCGATGCGCGCTTTTGTGCCTTTCGACGTTACGTACATCAGGTATCGTGCTTTCTTCTCTGCGTCTGCGTTGACGGCCACAATGGACCGCATTCATCGCCTTAATTACCGTGATATCAGCGTAATTAAAGGCCCGTTGTGTCGATCCCGGCTCTTCAAGACGGACACGTGACACCTCGCGCACTCATACCCTTACAAGGAAGAAGGAAGAAATGAATCGATTTTTTCTTCCTTTTCTTTTGTATCGAGTCTTATTTATGTCCGAGTACTTTTTAAATTAATATTATGCTTATTGATTGATTTGGAATTCAATTGATTAGTTTTTATGCATTAAAAATATTCAGGTACTTCAAAAACCTAAAATTTTTGTTGATGTTACACTTTTTCATTATTAAATTCGTAATCAGCGAACACCTATCCTCAAAGGGTCATAGGTCTGACAAAAATGTGGAGAAAAACGGCTTTCACGGCGTTATTTGTACTATTTAGCTTCAAAATTTGCAAATATAGGTGATTATAGATGATTTACAATTTTTACAGCGATTTTTCGTTATTACCGGCGACAATTGACCTCCAATCGAAAAATGTTTTATGGGAATGTTGTAGGTATAAAAAAGATCTATAATTTTTGTATACATCATTTGTCACATAACCTCAAAGTGTGAGAAAAAAATCGAAAAACTCGTGTTTTTTGTTTTTAATATTTTTCGCGCTGAAAAATGTTTTTTTTTCTTTAAATTTTTAGGCGACTTACCCTTTTTTGTCCCGAATAAGCTGTAATTTTTTTTAGTATATATATTCGTTTCTTTTTTATTGATTAAAAGCCGATAGAAATCGATTAATATATCATCTGAAAGTAGATATTTCAACAAACAATTTCCATTAAATAAAGCTCCATTATTTAATGGATTAATATTAGATTTTTCACTGGAAAATATATGTTATTTAATTGGTTTTTAATCAATAAAAAAGAAATGAATAAATATTATTATTCAAAAAAAATATAGCTTATTCGGGACAAAAAAAGGTAAGCCTCCTCAAAATTTCAAGAAAAAAAAAAACATTTTTGAGCGCAAAAAAAATTAAAAACACCGTTTTTTCGATTTTTTTTTGAAACTTTGAGGTTTTGTGAAAAATGATGCATACAAAAACTGTAGATCTTTTTTATACCTACAACATTTTTCGATTGGATATCAATTGTCGCCGGTAATAACGAAAAATCGCTGTAAAAATTGTAAATCATCTATAATCACCTATATTTGCAAATTTTGAAGCTAAATAGTTGTACAAATAAAGCCGCGAAAGCCGTTTTTCTCCACATTTTTGGGAGACTTATGATCCCGTTGAGGATTGCTGTGAGCGTATCAAATTAAGAAAGACGATGTAATTTAAAAGAAAAATTGAAGGTATTTTATTTTTGAAAGTTATAATAAAAATTACTACACATTTTGAAAGATGTATTTTGTGAACCTTATAGGAACATATAAGTAGTAAAAATTCGCAAAAATTTCAACAATAACGTGAATATAAATCTTCAGACTGAAATTGATTTAATAAATTCTTTGGTATTCCATAAACACTCAATCGATAAAATTAATAATAGTTTTATCTTGATTTCGATAAATCGAATTATTTCATTCTCTGGAGAAAGGTATAAAAGAACTCCGCTCTTGAAACGTCAAAAAAATTGGCCGATGACTCGACACTCAAGAACCTGCCTCTTATGGGATGAGAAAGAAACATCGTGTTAATTAGATAAGACCTCCGAAATATTACGTGCGAAAATTCACAACACAGTGCCGGTACCGACTCCGTTAATTCGTTTTACAATCATCGAGATTCTTTCGTACGCACGGTCAACATTTTGCACCTTCTTTTTTAACTGCGGTAAGGTGAGTCATCCTGATTAAACAAAAAAAAAAATCATACGTGTAAGAAGTTTAGAACATCACAGGATATTTCGTAATTTCGAATCGCGCAATTTTATGGTTTCGATGAAAGGCTATTAAAAGTTAAGAGGTTATTCTAGGATGTATTCAAGTTCCGAGCGTCTATTTTTACGACTTCTTTTGTACCTGTCGATCTATTGTTTAAATTTCACGAGAATGTTTTTTTTTTTTAATGTTTTTACGATGTTTCAAAAGTTTAGTACATTTGCACTAAGTATTAAAATTTATTCACGGCGAATTAAAGTGTGATCAACTTTTTGAATAAAGCGGCGTTACTTTAATTTAATAATTTAAAACGCGTTACTGTATTTTTTCGCTTGCACGTGACGGTCCTTTTTGAACAATTAAAAAGGAAACGAATTAAAACTACGTTCGTTTCATAATTCTTGTGGAAAAAAGCTCGCGCGTAAAGGTGCTACAAACGTTTCCATTTCCGCGTGTCCCTTTCACGCTTCGTCCTGGACGAACGGTTCTACGCGCGGTTGAAATAAATCGCTGCTATCCCCTGAGGATATGTCCTTTTAATTATAACGTATTATTAAACTAAATAATTATGTATTCGGGACTAATTTGAATAAGTGTGTGCCCATTTCTTCACCGTTATTGCCATTGTTATTATTTCTGTAATTGTAATTTCTAAATTATTTTTAGAAATCTATTACTTTCTATTAAACTTCTCTGTTAAGTCTAAAATAGTTTTTTTGTTGTTGTAAAATGGAGTTAACAAATGTATAAAAATACATTGACAAAAATTTATGAAAAAATTCTTATTAAATTTGATTATTTTTCAACTGTTATGCAGAGTTCAATAAATTCGTGATGAATTTGCTGTAACTATCCTAAAATAGTTAAAATACCTACAAATTTAGTTAGTCGAATGCATTCTATTAAGTTAATGTCACTAAAATAAAAAATGTGAGTATTTTTGAGTAAATTTAACTATTAATCACTGACTTGGATGAAAATAGTAAAATTAACTATACATCAATTGGATTTACATAATTAAAAAGTTTATTGTGTCTAGTTCTTTTCACTATTTTCAAGTATACTTTCAACGATATTTGAATTTATCAGATCATTCATAAATACACATCCCTAACACGCTTTTCGGAATAAAGAATTTTTGTAAAGAAAAATGCATAAAGTTTTTTCTTGTGTTTTTTTTAGCATATGTTTTTTGTCATATGCTTTTTAAGCAGTGTGTTTTTGTCTCTATGATGACGACCCTGTCACCAAAACATGCATACAAACTAAAGTTCATTTATTTAAAATAATTACGTGTATTTTAAAAGACACTAGAATTTACAATAGTTCCATATAAATATTTAAAATTCGACTCTCCTTTTTCATTTGTTTACAACAAATTCAGGCAGATATAACTGAAAACCTCATTAGTTTTACTGAAGGAAATACAATTTTTTAAATTAAATCTTTATTTAATTTGTCTTTTCTGTCGTGTAATTATTTTCATTAGTCAAAATAATATGATTTTTTGTTTTATATTTTAAACTTAACAGATTGTGTTTCAAAATATATACCGTTCCTAAAAAGTCAACCTTCCGGTCTTGTTTAAAAACTCCCAGTTGTCGACAACTCGTCATCTAATTTTTCAATTTTCGAATTTAATTATGCAATTTATTTGAATTTAGGGTGGAAAGGAGAGTTCATTTTACGGAAACAATAGTATCGACCTCAAAATCGAAATAGTCAATTTCTCGGCTGACCGACTGGATTGAGTGATCGAAACGCACCCCGGCGATTTCGCTAATTTTTCGACACTCGGTGGTGACCTTCGACGTATCCGTTATCGGTGATTACCGTACAATTATTAGTCGGATCATTAGTCGTAGCTATCCAGCAGGATGTGCGCCCGAACGCGCCCCACCGGCATGTGATGGCCTTTATCGTCCGTCGGACACGTGTCCTTGGAAGTTGAAGGCGGCCATTTGCCGATAATTCGAACGAGACCAATGAGAGAGGAAAGAGGTCGTCCTCTTTTTCGAGGGCGAGGCAAGATGATAGGTCTATATACGACAGACCTGATAAAGAGAGGCCGAAGGGTGCTTCGAATACGAACAGCGTCGAGACTCGTAAATGCCAACACGTAATAATTATAATGAGGGACACCCTCAGGGATAACGATTTCACGAGTACGCAGCCGGACGATCTACTAATACCGATTTTACATTCCGAAAACCACTAGCATCCATTGTTTCGCTTCGTTTCTAATTATTCGTTTGGAACGATTGGTTGTTATTGTCAATTGTCAGATAAGTGCAGTTGCAGTGTGTTCAATTAATTGTTCTTGAATCTAGTATTTTCTGTCTCTCCTGTTATCACGACTAATTAGATGGAATTATAAATTTCTCAGGCATTTTTCGGGTGCACCTCAAAAACCTGTCAAATCACAGAACAGACACTTCAAACCCCCCGACTTTTAAAAACCAGACACTTCAAACACCCGACTTTCAAAAACCAAACATTTAAAAAAACAGGCACTCAAAAACCAGACATTAAAAAAACAGATATTAAAAACCAGACATTTCAAAATGCAATCATATTTTGAAAGTCAGTTTTTTGAAATGTCTGGTTTTTGAGTGTCTGTTTTTTGAAAGTCGGGGTTTGAAGTGTTTGTTTTGTGATTCGGGGTTGCTGACTATGAATCTGACTTTGGATTTTGAACATTCAAAATGGCCGATCAGATTTTATCCAGATCAAGCAGCTTTTTGCATTTTTAGTTCGCCATCTCGAAACCACCATTTTGAATTTTGCAAATTTGGGGGCAATTTCTAATCAGCGATCCTAAGCATCCCCCTGTAGAAATTACTTAAAAAATAAGAGTTCCCGAAGAAAGCACCATTAAAAATATGGAATATGCACTATTTTTATATAGAAGTAGTTTATTTTTAAAAAATCATTAATTTAGATTTGGAGTAATGACTTAAGTACGGAAAATATTTTTGTTGTGAACATATCTTGTAATATGTCAAACCTCTGCACCAAAATCCTACCTTTCCGACTGATCTAGTCATTTTTACAACACGAAATCTCTCCTCGTATGAAATTTATGGCACCGTCAAGTTTCTCGTGATAACAGAAGAAAAGATACCGACCTTAGACTACAATCTTTAAAAGTAACGAAACGCAAACATACGTGTTCAGATGATCAACTCACTTTCTATCCTAAAGAAATTTAAAGGACCATACAAATTTGTTTACCTCATATTTTTTCTCAGAAGATATTTCAAATTCGAGTTTTTGAAAATTTCATAGACAAGGTATTTTTATTTATTAATATATTTAAAAAATTGAATTAGTTTGTGAATGAAAATCCTCATTTTGTAATTCTTTTTTAATTTCTGCATCTTTACTTCATTAAAAGAAATTTGTTTAACATAAAATTTAAATACTTAAATATATTAAATATTCTAAAAGTCAAGTTTGGAAATTGATGAAGGAAATGAAAACAAATTCCGCAAGTATTATATTGCTCGAACTATAGAGTTTCAAATAAATTTATAAACGTATAATTTTCATACGATATTCAGTGGAATTAATGACACGTGCATTATTTTATTTTTAATCCTATTCCTTAAAAGTGTTAAATTTGTTGAAAAATTAATATTAAATATAGTGTTTTATAAATATAATCCTGGAAGACTTCTAGTTACTAATCGATCAGTTTTAAGGCAATTAAATATGTACAACTGTTTATTGATTAGTATTATTTTGATATACCTTTGGACTATATTCTGCGTATTTTAAGAATGGTTCGAAAAGATTGGTTTCAATTTGAGGACTAGTAAAGAACACAAGTTGGTCGATACCTTATGAAAGGAGCTAATAGAGTTCTCCTAGCCATACGTTAGTTAAAAAAAAAAACATGCAGTGATCCGCACGTCACTTAGTCCCACTTCGAAAAAGTACAATTCCCATAATCATAAAATAACACCCAATTGTCTCCGCGTTTCGAGAAGAACGCATCTGAGAGCGCTGTCGAAACTCGTTTTCCAATTTCGAGAGAAGGTCCGCTCGATTGATTCGTCAAAGGCCTTTTCGGCTGCTTATTACAGTGCCAGCCAGGCTGGGCCTCCGAAAAGAGGCGAGTCTCCGGAGTATAGAATTATCCTTCCATGTAAAACTGCATTCGAAAGTGTTCCTACCGCAACGAACGAGCAGGAGAGGGTGTGCGAGAGGCATAAAGAGAAAAGAATGGCCGAAAGCTGAATTTCTTTTTTGACATGGACCAAAGGGGCCCGTTGTATGATACAATTTTTTTTTCGACTCGGTTTAGAAAATTGGACCCGCGACTCCACCTCCCCCGTTCTTCTGGCATCGATCGTTGCGAGAATTCGCGCCTTGTCTTTTTTGGCTCGCGTTGTCTCCGAACGTAGGGCGGGGAAACTCCGCATTTCTTTCGGTCCAGAGCGGAAGCTGCTGGCCATTTACTATTCTGACACATTTGCCGTCGATCCGTTCAATGGCGGAAGGGGAGGGACACCGAAAACGACCAGGGATGCCTACACTTTTGTACCCTACGTGTGTAAAAGTCGCCGAAAGTCAAGTTTTAAATGACCGAGGCTCAATGATGAACGTGAGGTTCCTGTGGTTTTCCACAGCGGTACGATTACGTTTTTGGGGCGGAAAATGCAAAATTTCGTAGGTCGACGACACGGACTAATTCTGATGAATGTGAACGGAAAGAGTTGCGAGAAGAATTTCGAATTTCCGGAGTTCTCACACGACTCGAAAATCCCACGTCCCTCGTGACTTTTGTGTCAACGTTTGTCATTCCCCGACTGGCCCTAAGCTACCGGCGATTAAGTGTTTTTGTAAGCTGTCATCTTTATACGGATTGGGGAAAACTTCAAGCATTAAATGACATTTGGAAACATTTAGCGATGAAGCGCTTTAGATTAAAAAAAGTTTCATTCGCACCGTATACTCATTATGATGTTTAACTCAAGTGTCAATCAGATCCAATTTCGAGTATCTTTAATATTTCGATTGCCTATTTCTCAATACTTTTATTCTTTATTTTCATTTTCGTCATATAAAAAAGTTATTATTCCAAAGTTCGAATTTTATTAAAATTCTCTTTAAAAAAACGAAATAAATTTGTTTTAATGGTAGCAAATATGAATGTTAACGAAACATTCTTATTATTGATGTATTTTGAAAGCTAAAAACATTTTCGTCATTTATGATTTTTTTAAAATTAATTTGCTGTCATTTTAATTATTATATTCGAGTCTAATTTTTCTGTGTTGTGAAGAATTATTATGACTTTATGTGTACTAAATACGAGAAATATATGTTTAGTTTTTCTGGTGTCAAGTAAAAATTGAATACTTAATTTATGTATGTTGTAAAGGCATCCAAAACAATATTGTAATATATTCGATAAGGATTTTTCATATTTTTCTCTGCTTTGTCAATATTTTAAAAACATAATTCTCATACAGAAATTACTGCTCGATTTTTATAAAAAAATAGAATATTTTTAAAGTTATTTATTATTATTCTTAAACATTCGTGTAATTGAAATAATTCGTGTACACTTTTACTAATTATAATTTATTTTTAAAAATTTTTTATTTAATTCCTCATTTGTTACGTCTGCAAAATACGATTTGTATATTTTGACTACCATAAAAATCACTACTCACTATTTTTTATAGTGATATTACAATAAAAATATTTTGCGTTCATATGTCGTTCTTAATAAACCGCTACTAAATATAAACAATTTTATTAAATAGGCCACAGTTCAAAACTGCGAATGAAAATATTATGAAAATGCTTAACGAAATTAAAATATCCGAAAATTAATAAACCGAAAAATAAATTATGCTATATTAGTGCTGTATTGATCATCCATTTATTAATTTCTTATGTGAATTACTTATTTTCAGAAGGTGTCCAGCTTAACCTTTTTACTTAATTTGCTTAATAATTCCTGGAGAGCACATAACATTAACCACAATCATCAGACATATTTTTTTTTAATAAAGTAATTTTAATATCTATTTTGAGATTATTTTGCTACAAATTTATTTATACAATTTGTTAATACTTTCGTAGCCATCACTGTTTTTATGTTTTAATTCTTTTAAAAATGAGTATAGAGCGTGGCATACCGTTTTTGTTGCAATAATAAATTAATAAGTGGACAAAATATTATATTTTTAGGATATTTTATATTCGGATTTTTAACTTTCGGATTAATGCATTCATTTTATTTTATTTTTTTTAATTTTAATTAAAAAATTCCTATCAATATTTAAAAATTTCACTTCTTTTAACACATTTTGGTAAACTATCTTTCACTTTATATTTGCGATAAACTTATTTTCACGTATTTTAGTTTTATCTGCGATCACCGGTGATTATAAATCTTCAAATATCATAGAAAATACACTACGGCTTAATAAACCGTCAACAGATAAATATGAGTTCTCAAAATTTGATTTTTTTTACCAACGTAAAAAGTTATGTACTTCAAAACTCATAAAATTGTCTCTTTCACGGTTAACATGCAACTCAACCAACCAAAAATCAGCATAATCGACTAAGAATTGGGGAAGAGCGATTAAAAAGAAATTTTTCTTTAGAAATGTCGGTAAAAAACTAAATCGAAATCGCCCTAAGGATTTTTCATTATAATGGATTCGTCGTTTCGGTCGTCATTTCGGTCTAATGTATGCCTCATACTACATGTATTACGGAACATCTCAACCTATATTTTACATATTCGTAATTATGAGTTATAAAAATTTTGTTCAAACGTAATTTCGTGAATGATTATATTAAGGGTTATGTATAAACGTGACTAAATTAGTCTCCACGAATATCATAGTATTTTCCGTAATTTTGCTTCTGAAAAAAATTGGGTACTCGTCACTTTTAATTTTTTTCCAGATACTTAGTCGTATTCCATTAATTTGTCCGTATCACAAAAGTTATTGTAAACTGTTTGAATTAAAAAAATGCACTTTCCTACTTATACTTTTTTAATATTAAACAGTTACTTTTGTTTAAAAAAATATCCATTTTTAAAGTTTTACCCAATTATAAATATATTATTTTCGACAAAGATAATCTCTCATTTGAATTAAATAAAAACTACTAATTTTTTACTAATTATAAACAATATTAAACTAAAATATTCAATTTCTACTTTTAGATAAGTAACATTTTGTAATAAAAAATCACTAATTCACAGAAACCCAATTTTTATTTTAAGCTAGTATTTTTTAACTACTTCAAATTTAAAGAGTAAAACAATAGTATTTATAAGTATAAATGTTAGTGGCGTTTGAAGTAAAAAAATCGATGATTAAGAATTTCACAATCCTATTTTTTCGATTCTATATTTTTATTGCACTTGAAGAAGTAAAGAACGGAATTTCAACGAGTAACAAAATTCTGACGTTTGGCGAGAACTAATAACATTTCTGCAGAACTTTCTGATAAATTTTGTCATATAAACTTTAGTTTCTACCACGTTTTTCACCTCAAAACATTTCGCAAACTCTTTAACTCACTGACAAAAAGACGAAACGATTTAGATTTAAATTTATGAGGTGAAAATTAAACTGATCAAAGTTTTATCAATTCCAGCGTTCATTGAAGTACATTTACGAACACAATTTTGACAATTTCTAAATATTCATTAAATTTGATTAAATTAAAAGAACGAGGTCCTAAATTTTAATTAAGTCTTCCACTTAATATCCAAGTCGAATAAACTTGTAAAACCCACGATTATCATGATACGGATTGATAATTATTAATCTCCTGGTACGTTTTATAACTTCACTAATCTTTAAAACTTTCACGATAAATATTACGTACCAAAGAAGGCATTTTTGACACTTTTTTGATTCAATCAAATCCATTTAAAACATAAAGCACAATATCACACAGCACAGGAGAAAACATTTCCAATTATTTTTTTGAAGAAAATCACTTTCATGTCACACTGCACAATATTTAAAAATCACGTATAAATTTGCATAGCGCATCTATATGTCATTATAAAAAATTACTGTATAGAATTTATCACATGAACTGTTTTGCATTCGGCAATAGTAAAGAGAGTTCAGCCCGACGCGACGCGTCAAGCCGGTCTGGCTCCCTATAACATACTGACACCAAAGAGCTCCGAAAGACTTTTCCAGTTTAATATTTTGGGAACGGGATGCTACGAGCGACCCAGGCCGACCAATCGGAGTGCACCCTAGTCGGTCAGTCGAGTGGGGGCCACCGTCGACACAGGTATAACTAATTCGTAACCGAGACTGCACTTTTCCTATTTCGATAAATCTTTTTCCTCGCCCCCCTATGTACACATGACCAACACTACGATACTCTGGGAAATCTGAAGGAATGTAAAATGATATTTTATTTTTCGTTTACACAGTGATTGCAGCAGGAGGTCGAGTTCGTTGAGTCACGCCAGTCTGTGTGAAAAAGTAGTCTTAACAGCGCAAGTTAATGTTAACACTTGCTAATAAAATTGTATAATTAAAAAAAATTAATATTAATATAAATGCGCTAATGTAATATGTGTTAAAAGAACGTGTGAAGTCGATTGTATACGAGCGAAAAGTTTACACGCGTGTGTACTCAAGGTAATCTCTTGACCACATCTCAATCAAGATACGCGATTCGAATAAGACGCGTGTTTTATATTAAACCTGACGAAATCTGAATAGCCACAATTTATATAATTTATAACTTATTTACTTTTAAAAAACACCAAATTTGAATATTTCACCAGAAAACTATATTTTTAATGATTTGGGAGCGAAGAATCTTTTAAATACGTCATACATTTGCAGACGAGATTACTGCAGGTTTCATAATGATTACGTAAATCCATTGGCCGAATGCGCCAATCTGGAATCGCGGAAGCTCTTCCTCGTTGTCGACGGCCACTTGGAGTTTCGGTTCGAAGTTGTATGCCTTGGAAGGATTCGGGTTTGATCGAAGGGGTCGTTAAAAGGATAGGTTTGAGGCCCGGGCCGTATATAACTGATAATTGACAGCCGTTCGAGCCGCCGTTTGCTTTGCATGGACATTGAATCCGCATCGCGAGGCCAGGGTGGATGTCCGAGTGCGAGAGAGAACCTCCGAAGGAGAGGATCGAGAAGGACAGGAAGATCAGAACCAGCACCGATTGGACTGCGAGATGAACTTCCACGAGGAACTCTTTGAAGCTGGCAAGAGAGATGGAGGTAAAAGGGACGCCAGCGGGAGAAAAACAGAGAAAGAGAAAGGGCGGGCGGGAAAGGAACGCAAATGATCTGCGTCGTAAATTCGGCGGTTCAGCAAGGAAGAAAAAAATGCTCTTTCTGAATCCCCAGGCGAGAAGTTCCGAACTCGCGAAACTTTAGTTTCGCTTTTAACGTACCGGTCTACGCGTTTTGAGGTTAGATCGGCTATACCAGGAGACAAAGCAAAGGTTTCGATCGATTCTGCTTGATTTATGAGCTTGAGTGTAAGCAACTTCAAAGGCCTGAATATATGTGTGCTAAGAACAAGTTTCGCGCGAGAAATAAATAGTTTGACTCCGTTGTGAATTTGGCGCCCAACCGGAGGGAAATTTTTTCAAGAACAGTCATAATATTTCTGGCTTTTTACGTCAGTAAACCTAGATTCAGTCATTTCATTGACAAGTGCAGGAGCTCTATTCGATCTGATTATTTCTTACCCTCCGGCGCATTACCGGCGACTAATCGCAACCACTTGCCTCGAGAGTTCTGATCTCACTTGTAATATATGCACTTACTTATACAGGCTGCCTTATAATTTATATAAACGTCCAGCGTGAATATTACGAAAATTATATATAAACATATTTCCTTAAGTACGAATTACGAGCTGCTGTTAAGTTTTCTCTCAATACTATGTTGTTTATTTCACTGAGCAATTTGAGTATATATTCCGCATGAGAATTTACAAAGTATATAACAAAATCATGACAACCTTTAAAATATAATGAAAAATTCTAAGCAATAGAACATTTATTTTCATACGATAGGTGTAAAATTAATTTTTATGTCGCCCATAGGAAACTGAAAGTAGGGTCATCTACCTACAATTTATTTCAATGGGTTGCACGTAAAAACTCACGCAAGACCGTTCTGGTTGCGCGTACAGTAATCGTTGAATGCGATAACTAAAATATCATTACGCGTGCATGTCCGAGAATTTAGCGCAGCATATTGGATTTTTAGCCGCTAATTTTTTTCGGCTCATAGTGCATTTCCATCGCGCAATTAGGGTCTAACGAGCTGCGAGCCCTCGGTCTCGTCCTACCCTCGGGGCGTCCGTCTTTTTTTCCATTATTTTTTTCTATGACGAAACTTGAAGAATTTACGAGCCCTCTTCGCTGGTAATTGACGAGCGGGCGAAAATGAGATGACTGGCGCGAATTCGAAAAAAACTTGCGCGTTTCCATCGGAGAAGCCAAAACGCACCGGGTTGGGCGGCCACAGCTCCAAATGGAATTAGATGGCCGAAGTATTCAAGAACTTTTACGAGCGTGTCTGTAGAGGCTTCGTTTCCTCGTTAAACCCTTCGCTCCCGATTGAAACTTTCGATGTTCTAATTACGACGCGAAAAAAACGCCGCCATATTGAATTTCGTTTTACGCACACGAACGTACCGGTCCCCGTTGCGCCGACGGCATTAATAATTAAGCTCGCGACTTTATCCCCTCGTAAATTTTGTTGTAATCGATGATCGTTTATGCATGAAATCTCGTGTGTTCCAATTACGACCGAGCACCGGAAAACGGTACACCAGTTACCTTAATAATGCGAAAATATAAATCTTAATTAATATTCCACGACGCGGAAAATATTGCTGAATAGTTGGCGTATATTAAGGCACCTTATCATACTAATTTTATTACACGAAAAGAAATAAATTTTGGAGCAACCTTGTTTATTTTTTAAACAACTTACTTTAGTCATCACACTCAACCAGTCCGGTTGAGTTCGTAGACCTGAAAAGCATTTTGAAATGCACCATAAATGCCCTGGATGAAATTGTAACCTCAATCGGTAGTCTAAAACGACGAAACATCACCTTTCGTTTAACATCCTAAGATCCCGTACGAGATCCTTAAGACGTACTTATAAACCGGGTGCAATCTTTGTACGCGCGTGGATCGAAAAAAACGAGCGGACTTTCCCACTGGTCGCCTGCATAAAAAGCGAATCGCGTCGTGAGATAAACCGCGGAAGTAAACAAAAAAGCTTAATTTCATTATCGTAAACCTCGGCGGCTCATTTTGCTGTTTGCCGTACTACCGAGCGTGAAATACGTAGCGAATGACAAAACCACACGTAATGATGATGAGAAACGTTTTACCTTCATATGTACGCGAACTGAAATAACTACATCGAATCCCGACAAGCGGTGACTGCTCCATCTGCGCCAGTCGGTGATTCCTACTTGAGCGAGGATAGCTCGCGTATGTATACATATAAGCGCGCTTATTCTGTCGGCAGTTCTTAAGTACAGGTATGCGAAACCTAAGTGGACCATTTGCCACGCACGTGTGAGAGCACTGCGGATTCCTGGAATCCTCGGATGGAGTATCGGCTTTCTGTACCGACCTTCTAATCACGCGAATCTCGCCACCGTGGTCCGAAATTTCCTCGACGCGAGGGAAATTTTCCAACCTTCCCTCTTAGTCAGAAGCAGTCTCTGGAAGGTGCTAACATTACACAAATAAGAAATATTTAGTTGTAATAACATAATAACGCTTGCATGAAATCGCAAACACACAGAGATAAGGCATAATTAAGGATGAGGCGATTACAGTCGCTTGCAATTTTACAAACAAAGATTCCACTTAAAACTTATTTCCAGAACTCGTAACGAGTTATTTGCCATGATATATACATATTTATCTTAAATTGCAAGGGATTTTTAAGAAGAAAGTGTTGAAATTATGCATCGTTTAGTGGTAAGCTATTCGTGCCAGAGTAATGAAATTGATGTGCAATTAGTTGCACGTTAGCTAACAAATTATTTGGTTGATTTTTTATACGACATCATCTGTACATAATAAATTGCAAAGATAAATTTCCAGAATGCTTGGACAAAATTAGCTTAGACATTAAACAGATCGATTAATCTATTAAATACCATTCTCATCGTCGTGATGAACTATTTAAGAAGAAATTTCTCACATCTCGCTTCGCATAATTTTGAGAAGCAACGAGAAATACCGCCTTAATGATTCATTGAAAGGCAGATAAGGTCAAAAGTTACATCGGTTATGAAACATTTAGAATCTTCACAATCGATTACTACGGAACCCTGTGGAAAGGAAAAATCTTCTAAATTTTTGACGACTCATCGCCCGCATCTTTAGGAATCGTCTATCATCATGAACTTAGTAACTAAGTTGACGAAGAAAAAGGACAACGCGTTATCTGATAAAGCTTGACAACTAGATACCACCTGCCAAAATATGTTCAAGTGCATATACTTTCGTTGAATTTGAATCTTCTTCATTAGATTATTATTTTGACGGCTTACTACATAATTTACGTCTAGCACAAGTCTCCTTCTTGAGGTAACGGTTGTTCTCTTCAAAGTGACTCGCATTCAAAGGATAGAATGATTATGATATTCGTATACAATATAAGAATTTACTTCTGGATGATGTAATGAGCATATTGTGAAATATTCCTAGTACATTTAAAAAGGGATAAAAGGAGCAGGATTAAACCATCTTATTCCCCAAATTCCCGTTATTACGAAGCCTATTTCAAAATTATCTTTGGCGGAGGGACACACGTGATAATTCTATGTGATAAACTTTAAAATCTGTGGAACTTTTTTTTTTTAAGTAGGATTGACGGTACTCGCATTGACGCCTCCAGTGTCACAATATTTAGGTGCGATGATCGTGTTTGCCACTTGGAGCTCAGAGCCGGTTTCTTTGCGTTCGTCGACAATGTCTGGATCGATCTAGTTTGTTTTTCTTATTGCGCTTGAAAAGAGCCGGGAACGAGACAAATACAAAAGAGGCACGTGGGGATAAAACAAAAATAGAAAAGAAAACAAAGATACTCGAGAACTGAGAGAAAGGGTGGCATAGAAAAGCATGCTTAAAACAGGAGCAAAAAGAGGATGCGAAAAAAACCAAGTGACAGAGGACTACGAATGCTGGCTGAAAAAACAAGTGAGAAAAATACAACGTAAGATGCCAAAAGTGATGAATAATGGAAAAAAGAATAAACCACGAGGAATTTATAAACAGGGTTCAGGAAAGAAACTGAGATTATTAAAGATAGTTCCCAAGAGCGATGAATGAAGATAGAGGAAGATTCGTTGAGATTGCCGATACGGTGGTCTTCCAAGGAACCAGAGAAACACAATACAGGAGAAAAGAGAAATTATCTTTGTCCGTGGAAACGAAATCAATATGATATTATATTGATAATTAACTATTAAAAATTCGTTGATAATTGTTTTACATGGAGTAAATGCTGGCAGGTTTATTTTGCTCTGCGACGCATTGATATCTCGATGTTGTCAACACCACTTCTAGTTTATTGTTACTCTGTATTCGTACTAAGTTCTCTGTCCAATTAAACGTTTATAAAAGAAATTTTGCGAACGACCCATAGAGTGTTCGTTACGTTGTCACAGTTTCCTACCCATTTCCGTCGTTTTCAAACAGGTTCCCGTGTGCGATGTTGCCCAGAGCTAGCGAGAAGTCCGCAGGGACGTCGTTAAAGCGTGCGGCTCTCGGTAATTTACCGGATGGACGAATCTCGTAGAAGGGACTTTCTACCGCGCGCCGATAACGTCGCTTCGACTGCACAACGTTTTCATTTAACGAGGCGGAAAAACGCCCTCATTGTGTAACCCCGTGCATTGCCATCGTTGTAAAATGCGACGCTGGGATTGCGACGACGGAGAATAAGGGTCGCGTTAAGTCCTCTCCTTCAGACAGGATAAGCTTCGCGATGTTTGACGAAGAAATTCGTTGAAAGCTGGTAACTCGATATTCGGGACAATCACAAACTGAGATTTTTGGAACAGTAGGATTGTTTGGAATCTCTTCAGAACTGGTTGTAGATTTTGGGGAATACACGAAAGTCCATCCAAAGCGAATTTAAATAAATGCATAAGAAGTAGCATATCGATCGACATTCGTTGAGTGACGGATGCACTATCAGCGAGTTGGATGGGTCGGTAAAACGGCCAGGACCTGGAGCGATTCAAACAAGGAAAGAGACGAAGAAGAAGATAGTAGATACTGGGACTACTTTATCCGTCTGTTCGTTGAATCATCTGGTCAGTTTCCTTTTACGATGCCGATGGCAGCCGTTCCTGCATCTAGGCCTGTGGTCTTCTTCGGACAAGCATAATGACTTAATCCACGATCCACCTTGCCCCCCACCCCTCGTTCCTTGTTGCCATCCCGTAGTCCTCACACTCTCCGCATCTTTTTTCAGTTGTCTTATCTTTTCTCTTGTTGCATCTTCGGTCCATCTGTCTCTTGCGTTCGAGCGTAGATTATATATCCGTCTACTCTAAAAGCCGGCAACCCCAAGAGTGAACGTTTGTGCATTTCCTCTTTCGTCCTTTCTTTCGACTCTCCATCTTCTTTATTCGCGAGAAGCATTTACGTGTGTGCGCCTCTTTCCAGGTTCGTTTTCAGAGAGCAGACCGCGCTAACCCATTCGCGTGACGGCGTGCTGTTTGTAATGTCGAACAACCCAGTCCTGTGATTATACGTCTTGCGGTACTGCGATTCAGATGAACCTAGCGAGAGAGGGAGGGAGAGTACATATATATGTCCAAAAATGTAATACATAGCTGAACATTTCTGATAAGTCATGAATTGATCATTCGAGCTAAACACATAGTTTGATTATATTTTTCATATTTATGATGAAAGAAACTCTTTATTGGATGGCAGAGGTAATCTGACGCTTACAGGGATAAAAATTCAATGTGGAATACAGGTGGGTAAGAAGAGATAATTACAGAAAGAAGCGAAACAGAAAGGAAGCAAATGAAAGAAAACAAAACGTGGATCGAACCTAAAGGGTCGTGTTCTCTGGGTAGGCTGATAGAACGAAACGCGTGGATGGCAGATAGACAGAAGAAGATGAGCGTAAGTCGGTGGCAGACCGCGAACTCGATGATAGCTCTTGCACCCGAACGGATTGAAAGTCAGCTTTGCTAGAAATAAGACGAAGAAAGCCAACGAACGAAGAAGGTCATGTAAAAAGAAAACGAGTTTAGGAGTGCGTTAACTCGCCACTACGCACGTTTAGCATTGTCTGATTCTGATGATGACGTTATTGTTTTATCGAGATGTAATGATTCAATCAAGGGCACAGGAACTAAAATAATATACCTCCATAACACAGCATGGGATAAATACTTGCATATTTTTTCATTAGGTGCCCTATGGTTGGGCTTTAAATTATTTAATGATTTTCTGATTTTTAAGAAATCTTAATATGGTTGCAGCATGCTAAAATGTAAACACTTCGTTATTGTCTGTTATTCGTTTTGTTTATGTCTTCATATCACGACGAAGACGAATAAGATATCTACTGCGGATCGTACTGAAATGCGAATTCAGTGAGTGATCGATCGATTGCTCAGAGCAGTATATCACCGTCGATCGATAAAGTGATTGATTCCTTGGTATTCACAGCGGCGTTCGATATCAACATCTGGACCTGTCACAGCTGACTTTGCATTCATTATGTATTCACAAATCGGCAATCACTTCCTACTGTTTTTTTCTGACTGTCGAATTCGTTAATCTCGACAAATTAACCACGTTATCAGCGTGCGTTGAAAGAAAGACACCGAGCATCCAGAATCTTATAATTCGAAATGCAGCGGTCGGTCGTCCTCTGAGCGAAGAAATCTCCCGCTTTGTGCGTGATGTAAAGTACAACGTCAAACTTCGTAGATGAAATCGTTACCTTTATACACCGATAGGATAAAAGGAGAAGAACTGAGATCCGCAAGGAAAAGAGCCTGCCAGGCGAGAGAAGCTCCGGAGGGACGCAACGAGCGAAAGGGAACCTGTTATTTCGCTCTCAAGACGGAGATTACACGCTGTCACACAGTTTCAGAGAGGGACAGATTCAACCCCCCGTATTTTATCTCCGTCACTCTCTTTGACTTTAGAATTTGCGATTGCTCGCTTTCTTTCTCCTTTCGTCGATTTTAACGTGGTCCAGTCGCGAGTAATGCGAGAAAAATGGAATACGTCTGGACAACTGACATTCCGACATCTTATTCGCTCGATTATCATCCGTTCGCCGCTTTGGATCATGATCGCGTCGGATTCGATCGATCCGGCATGCGTGTGATCTGGAGGCTCTCGACCTCAATCTTTGCTCATTCTGTCTGCTTCGGCTGTTTTTCTTTGCAAGGCTTATTTTCGTACTTCCAGAGATTCTTTTTTCTTCACTTCTTTGTCACTCCGATTCATCTGTTCAATAACGAAAAAAGAAATCGACAATGTCTATTGGGTTATGCCGAACTTCACCACCTTCGCCAAAGTATTTCGTATTCTGTCTTTTTTTTAATTTAAATCTTGATATAAAAGATGAAGCGGTGATATGTATATTTGAGCGTCCTTTTTATTCTTTGCATTTTAATATATGTTTTGCAACTTTTAAATTAGCATCAGAAGTGACACTTGTACAATTTAACCGCAGCTTAATTTACTTTCTTGCGTAATTTGAACATCCTCATTGACAGTTTGGTATTTTTCCGTTTTCACTTTAAACCCCATGGTGTTCATGTCATTTCAATCATCCTATTCTTCAACAACTTCTCATTGATCACGATTCTGCAGTCTTCTTAGCTCGTTGCGTACGCTTTTTCTCCAGTCAGACATCATACGCAAGATGTTGACCTCGAATAGTCCATGAGGTCAGGTGAGAATGGATATCGAAACGAACGTGGATCACCTGAATCGATCTGGCTTGAACTCGATGACCCTGTTCCATTAGAGTTAGACGATTAGTGTGAATAAATAATGGTGTCTTACAACGAATCTGTCTAGTGCCAAGGTAATTAAAAAGAATAACGAGATACAATCTTGGTTGGTGATAGTAATAAAGATGTATGCTGCAAGTATGCTGCGGGCGAAATATCTCCATTAGCCGGTACCGACGCGAGAGGTTATTGATAACTATAACTACGATCTTCGCTGTTATTGTCTTGTGGGAAGTTGGACTTTTTTCTCGCAGGAAGATTTACGACGATTGAGATTTACAGCAGCTTTTTCGTCTTGGGTTTCCTTGCAGGAAATACCACTCTTTCCTGCTTCCTGCTCTCGTGCAAAAAGCAGAATTGTTGTTCTTTAAAACCTGGACCAGTTTCGCATCAGCTTGTGTTTCGTGTTACAATAGTTTAAGAGAGGCAAAATACAATGTAATATAATTGGAGTTTGATCATTCGATTATTTTATTTCATTTTTTAAACGGAATGTAGTTTTCAATACAAATATTCAATGGTAAGTATCGCTTTCAATTTTCTCCCTTTCAGCTGATTTTCTAACCTTTTCTCTACCTGACTTTGTATCACACATTTATCACTGTGTCTCTTTCAACGAGATATCATCTCGCCTTTCCGTATTTCATCATGTCTTTTTTTCTGGTGCTTCGACAGATGATATACATTTGTGTAGTATACCTATCTCTTTCTGGCGCTTTCTCTCGATAGGATGCCACGAACCACCCGCAAGGCACGGCCCCTTTCCTTCTAGCTAGGGGACTACCTGTGGTTGCGATCTGTTTATTCACTCTGTTCTCTTGTATTAAAAGTCCAACTGCATTGCGAGGCCAATAAGTTCGCCTTCTTTACTCCCACGCGTCACGAAATACGGTCTGGGATCTTTCACTCGCTCTTCAATCCGTCAAGTAACATGAGTAACTTGGCACAGTCCTTCTTCTACCCGTGAATCTTGTGAGTTAAGAAGGTCGGGTAACACTTCGTGCTTTAGAAAAATTTAAACGTATTTACCTACGTGAAGAATAAAGTAATGAACTTGACTTAGATTACAATCAAGTAATTAAAGTGCAACAGGGTTATATGCACCCTCTCCTTTCATAAAGTGTCTTAAGATTGAATTACACAAATAGTATGTAAATGCGCTGTAATCTAAGACATATAAGCTTTTTTTGTTGACAAGCTGAACGAATTTTACACGATTTTTACGGTTTCCCCGTGATTTATAATCGAAATATATTTTGCACTTTATTATCATCATCAAAGTCAAAGATAATTTCAAATTCTAAGAGATCAAACGCTGCTCGACGATACGAACTAGTGAAAGAAGATCTCGCAGTGCGTAGACTAGAACTCGTAATCCCTAAAAAGGGACCGCTGTGGTAAAGTCGCACGTCTCGCCGAGCTCTGCGACACTGATTTAATCCGTAAACACGTCGTTGGCCGAGGTCCAAGGTACTTTCGTGCAATCCCGCACGCACCGATGACTTTGGTAATAATCGTCAATCTACGTACGAACACAGGTTTTGCCACACAGACAGCAAAATACTACGGCCGTGTGCCTGGTATACCACCGACGGCACAAAACGGACGAATTCGATGCGCTTCGTATTATGTTGTAAGGAATCCCTTCAGTTGGAAAAATTCCAATCGGTGCCCGCATTCGTTGACACGGAGTCTTCGCAGAGGGGGTGTAAATGCCAATAGGTATACGGAAAGACCATACGATTGAGGACGAAGTTTTGCAACAGTCCACCGGTACGTACCGAATTAAAGTTTCACGGTTTGAAACGAATCTGAAAGACATCGTGATTTAGTGGTATTAATGAAAGTCTCCAGACAGCTGTACGGACATCATGGCATATCTAATTCGATTCATCCTATACATACAACAAATACACATTTTATTATTGTTCGAACTCCGTATAATGCGACGACGCAACATTTAAATATCTGCAATTATCACTAAAGCTGAAGATAAAGAAATTTAAAAAATACGAATAGTACAAGATTAAGTAATTTCTTGTCAGAAAACTAAAATATAGTCATGAAGAGTTCAGCAACACCTCCAGAGATTGAAACGCAATCAGCGCCTTCGACCTGTCGGTACCGGCATCTCATACAGTTGGGACGGTTTACACTACTGGGTGCAATTCCTTATTACACTATGCACGTGCGAGTTACCATCAATAGCAGAACAAACACACGTATCTAGAGTGGAAACGTCCCATCGTCTGGTAAGATATTCGCACCGCAAAAGTTCCAAGCGGAGAGGAAGATTACCCGTACTCGCGCAGGCTGCTAGGGTATAAAGGTTAATGAGCGCACAGGCGCAACCTATTATTTCAGTCCGTTGGGTTCCCTTTTCCTTCATCCAACCATGCTCTTTCCGACACCCCTTGATTCCCTTCTCTCTTTCGCTCGTTTTGAATGAACTCTTTCGGATCTCTCCTCTTTCTCTCTCTACCTGGATAGAGTGTCCAGCGGGCAGAGAAGAGCAGGATTCGTGGTTCCGAAGCGGAGGGGAGTCTCGGTTTGTCCGAGTACATGAGAACAGGGCGAGAAGCTCAGCAGGGAATGAAACCGTAGAGGGGAGAACGGTGATTTCTAGGAGAAGGGGAAGTGGCAGACCTTGAGCTGCCACCAGGCTCTAGACGTCTTCATCCTGCCTTAAGCTGCGTTCAGAGTGAGGCCCGATCGTAACCTTTTCTCCCACCCATCAGTTTCATATCTCTCGGTCTCGGTTCTCGCCTGTTTGTTATCCGCTTCCGCGGACTCCCTAGAAATCTTTCGATCCTGGCCAATTTAATCTGATCCCGGTAGTCGGCAAACTATACAAAACCAAGGGTTGTATAATCATCTGAAACGATTTTGTGGGCCAGTAAGGAGAGTGACAATGATACTCCATTATTCTGTCGACCGAAATTGAAGACATGTAAAAGAATTGAAAATGAGAAGTGGCGTATAAGCAACAGATATTCGATAGCCAGTTTAGGGATGGGCAAAGTGACAATGAGTTGGAAAGATTTCTATTGACGCCCAGAAAGTATCCACCCCTTTTCCGGTTATTACCTTCTTTACACTTATTGTTACGAATAATATATACGAGACACGCGTATATTACAATATCTGGTATCAAAATCCATTTTTCATACATCCGATGGTATTCTTATATCACGAGCGCGGTCTCTTACATGTGTAACAATAAGAGAATTTTTATCTCGGAAAAGAGTAGCCCTAGAAAGGAAATAAGAATGTTTTTCCGAGCGAACACGGATCGGTATTACATGTAAGCGTCGGCACGACGGGTGGAGCATGCGTTTCCTATTGTGCAAACACTAGTCTTTGACATCCGAGTTGGCAAGCCGCCCGTAAGAGAGATAGATGGACACTCGTGGTTGCGCTCTCGGTTTTGTATAATGGTAGGTCAACCGCGTGTTTTTTCTATTCTCTCATTCTTCCTGCTCGGAGGTTCCCAATCGAATGAGAATGCCCCCTCTTCGTTGAGTGTGCCTCATGGCCCGAACGTTCTGTATAGTGCAGTGGTGCGTAACTCGCATCGGCTCTGGAGGGTGAGACTTCTTTAAACATTTAAAAGTAGCACGAGACTCAGCCCTTCTTCTCCGACTTGGTCGGGTCGATCCGCTTTTGTGTCGACCGTTAAATTAGCTCTTCCATGCCACGAAGCATCTGCGGCGCGAAACGGATCGAAGATCTGGGTGTTGGAAAATGTCGTAGTTTTGTACTATTAAAAAAAACGGCGACTCTTTTTTTATACCTTTACGCCTGATTACGAACATTGAATGGCGAGGACAAAACTAATATAGCGTGAAGAGGTCGCAGTAAAGGTGCAGCGATGAATAGTTTTATTGATGAATGCGGCCATCGGGAACTTTGAAGCATTGAGTCTGGATGTTGCGACTTTTGTCGCACATTGTATTCCATGTTTTCACCATGGTGGTCGGCATTCTCGTATTTATGTATTTGTATATATACATATGAACAAGGTGATGGTGCAGTTTTGAGTTCAGTAATCTAGAGATTTTCGTTTAACTATTTATTTTGTAAATCAGTTATGTTCTACAAACGAGACAAACGTTTGTTTATTTATGAAATTTTTAGTATACAACGGGCGTAATAAAGGTCAGGAAAACTACGGCGGTCTTCGTTTAATTACAGGCCAAACTTTTTTAATCATTTATAATTCAGTTGTCGTTGCTCTGAAACCGAAACAAGTGTTGCAGCGACTGAACAACGAAACTGCGGAATTTTAAAGGACTCAGACTATTCGCAAAAAAGAAGAAGAATTCAAAAGGCTTGTCTGCGACTAGCAAATCACAGTAAAAGAAATTACAAGCTACAAAAGCAAGCAATGGAATGTTGAAACTCAAGGATCGTATTCCGGCAATCCTTAATTCTTGCCACCACCCGGTGACCGCCACACCGCAAGGGGTCTGTGGTACTTCTTCGGCCTGTTTTACTCTTCCTGTGGATCGGTTCTGTATTGGATAATAATGGCTCCCCCAATAATGACACAAAGCCACCATTTTTTGTACATTACTTTGACTTTTTGTTTGTCGAAAAAAGAGTTTTGAGACCTGCTCACGGTGTTGCAGGTGGCATCGTTCGAGCATGTGCACAATTACTTGAACACAGCAATTTGCGGCATTTTCGTTCATAATAAACGGATTCCATGAAGTTTAAAACTAATACCTGTCAATGAATTAACAGTTTGGCATTTTTGCAATTTATATAATGAGTTTCCAAAAATTAAATAGGGTATTAGAAAATCGAATATAAATAAAGACAATGAACAGAGCTAACATAGTTACAAGTTTAACGCTATTTAGTGTCGAGGACATTCGCCTGTATAATGTACAGGGAACTAGTTTTCTCAGCCCACGTGTCGGAGCGACCGTTTCGTTGAGGTCGTTTAGAACCGGGCTATCGGAGTACGCGCGTAGAGACATTAATAATTATTATCACTCCTATTGAGAGATAACGTCGCTTTATAGTCAACGCCCTGCCTAAGTGGTGCGTGCTCTTAAATTGCCCAACGAAGCTGCAAATATCACGATATCGATATATAAAAAGGCTGGGAAGAAGGTGGTTTAACGTACGGCTTCGTTAAAAGCGCCGCGTTTTATCTAGGCATAAATTGTGCCCTTATCTGGTCATTATTTTAGTAAAATCGTCTTAACTGACAATACACCTTACTACTTTTCTCATAGACTTTTTTCGGAAGTGTTGACTGCATTGCTACTAATTTCATTTTTTCATCTAGCTGGATCGCATTTGATAGAGTTGGAACTGTTGCATCATTTGAGAGTCGACCCCATGAAATATTAAAACAAAAAATAAGTTAAAACCAATCTTGATTTCGATCGGCCTTGAGTCTGCTTCGTGCAACGATTAATGCACTGGTCTGTACTTCCACGCGCACTATAGCGGATGACGTCGAGGTCGTCCGCAGTTCGCTCGGGACCCGCGATTCGACCCGAGATCGAATGTGCGATCGGGTGTGTAAGTGCGAGTAGGCCACCAGCAGAGTTGGGACCACCTCGTCGGCGGGTTCGGTTCGCCGCAATCCGGCCGCTGCAAAAAAGAGAGGGAAAAGAAAAGCCGCTATAGGCTCGAAGGCGAAGCGAAGGGAGCGAGCGGGCCCCGACGCGGAAAGAATGCGTGGGCTGGACATAATGATTCGGTCTTTGTCGGTACTCTCACATAGAGATAGGACCGCCTGCCGCAAGATTCCTCGATCAGGCCTTATCAAAACTGGAAAGGAAAGTCGGTTGCAAATTTCTGGTTTATGATTGGTCCAGATGTCAGAGATGTTTTTCATTTACTTTGAAGTACCGCAGTCTGGATCCTCGATAAAATCCATACTTAACAGGTCTCCCAGAATATTGTTTCATAAGAAGATTACATACGTTTTTTCCTTCCTTAGAAAACCTTAAAAATATTAAATGATGATCAGTACCTATATGCTGATTGGACGATGCATCATTTACCAAAACATTTTAACGGATGTTTCAAAAACTTGTTTACTGAGACATTGCTCCACTATCGCACATCCGGCTACAAAGACGTAAGTAAAAAATGGTCATGTATATGAAACACCTGCGCAAAGGGTGAGTTCAATTGCACGCATAACCTCTATCGTGTATTCGTGATATCCTGTACAAAAATTGCAAACACGAAGTTTTCGTGAGCTCGACGAGACACTCGTATACTAAACCACATATAATATATGCGCGTCATTTCCGAGAGGGCCTGCAGATGTGAAGTGTGTACTTCCATATCGGTTGGGGAAGGAGTACTGCCGGAATGCTTTTAAAGATAAGCAAAATGTTTGGCGTGTAATCTGTGACGTCAGAGGTTGCCGCAGCGACCACCTTCATTGCCGATTAACTCGTTACCAGCGCCTGCTATGCAATCTTTCATATTTTATTTTTCAGCGAGGTACAGGGTCTAACATTGAAAGGATAAAAAAGAAACTACTGAAAGATTTTGCAAAAAGGAGGTCTGGAGTGGGACAAGATACATTGATCGACCACATTTTCGTTCAAGGAATGCTCCATTATATTTTAGCTATTTCCGTTTTCAATTGGTTTTTTTTCGAATCAAGTCTGATATGGTGGGGAAACTTTTTTTGAGGCTCGACATGCACAGCTAATTGCGCGTTGTTTATTGACTTGAAAATTGACAAAGATCGATTCGCCGTCGCTGCATGCTCAGGAAAAAGTGGATCCGCAAGGACATTAGCCTTATTAACGTTCATCGGTCTCATGCATGATTTACGACGAACCCATGCACGATCAAGACCTTTTATTAAGACAGAATCCTGTCGCAAAACGGTGGATGCCGATGAAGAAATTTCACTTTTACAATGAGGATTATTTCATTTCTTTAATAAAGCCTTGCTTATTTTGGCGGCTTTTTTCTATCCATTTCTACCAATTCAACTAATGGATCTTTCCCCGTTACTTTATTATGCTGGTATTATTTGATCAGATTTAGTAGGATGTTCGGAGAATTTAGCAAGATTTCGAACGTTTCTGAGAAATCCGACCAATAGAGTAATTAGCTTGGTGCATACCCTCCTTCTACCTCAATCCCCATCTTCCTCGATCTTTCACGCCGCAAATCCCGGTTAACGAGCCATCGGTCGAAGTTCGCATAATGGGCTCATTCGACCCTGTAAACTATGAGGGTAAGGTCCTTAAAAAGCTTAAAAATGGTCTTATTTGGCGATTTGCAGGCCGCGCTTTCGCATCGACCGGATAAACAGCGGCGGAAAGAAGCTGCAAACGCCAGCTACACACACGAAATCGGACTTTACGATCGCTGGCCGAAAAGGCTCGCTTACGTTCAAATAATCGTTGTCGCGGACCCTCCGCGCTATAAATTGGCTGATTTGCATAGAAATTAGGAATCTCTTCGTCCACACCTAACCTAGACACATTTCGGAAATCCGTGTTGAACTTTTGCATGGAATTCGACCACGTACGTACTTGACTCAGTCTCCGACAAAGTGACATGTTCTTTTGGTATTTTCAACAAATATTTGTCCGCACATTACATATAAAATTTCATAGCGAACACCTTCAATTCAGTTTTATTTCTTCCTCTCGCCTGTAAATAGACAATAAAAATCCTATTTTACAAACGTCAAGCCGCAGGTAATATGTTAATTAACGTAAACCCTCTTCTTTCCACGTTTCAATCGCTTTATTTTGTCATGATCGGTGCTCGCTTCGTCTTCGGTCCAATTGGCTCGCCCGACCGGTTGACCTGCGTTAATAAAGTTATTTCTAGCATAAGAACCTGCGGCTTATATCAAGCCGCGGCCTACGTGAATTTTTACACTCCTGTAAGTCCTCTTAACTTTGAGACTGACGTTGAACTTTCTCGTAAATTAACCTGCCACCGTTCTCGATTTTGCCGGCTCGATACAATCAGTAGAGCGAATATAAAACTTTTTACGACTTGACATTAATTCCCTTAAAGCTAGAAGGATTCGATATTCGAGGGTCTTCGTCGCCATCGAGTCGATTCAGAGGGGAAGGTTTCCGGATTCAAGAGTTTCGACTATTGGTTGCCCGAACACATCGCACAATTGGTTTACGATTGTTTAGTTGTTTATGAAGTTACATTGTTCAGTTACTTGATGATTTTGAAGTTTTTCAGAAACATAATCACGATAAATCAGAGAAGCGCAGGTTATTCCAACATTTTCCCAGTAGTTCAAGCAACTCATCATGCTAACTGTACGTCCTCATTATAAACTCGCTTTTTAAATAGCAACTTGTTTCTTTTTTACGGTGTATCGTGTTTATTCTCTTGTATCCGAAAGCTTTTAAAAACGCCATCACGTCATAGTGCCGTAAATCACTGGACTGCCCACCGCCAAGTGTGGCGAACAGAGCATGTATCAAAATAAGCGCATTTTTTGTCGATGCAATAACACGGCTTTCGCATAGAATTATGTAAAAATAATACAGGTTATTATAAAATGTATGAAAAATGTGAACAGTTAAATGCATAAATAAAGCGAAGGTGTGAATGATGGAAAGTGTTGAAAAAATAATGAAGTATATGACAAAGAGATAATGATAGCGAAGAAGACGACAAGTAACTACGATGACAGAAGTTTATATTAAATCATCATCATAGGAATTGGAGGAGCCGTATCTCGCAGAGACTTTGTTGGAGAGCAGAAGTTGCTTCCCCTAGGGATGTGTCCCATTCGACGCGACGTTAGTTTGAAGAGACTAAGGAAAGTCTGGCTGCCATTCTTGGCTCCCTTTCTCTGCTTTATGCTTCCGTTAGACGTAAAACGTAAACACAGGCGAGAGACGGTGAAGTGAAGATCGCGACAAGAAAATTCAGCGAAGGGGGTAGGTGAGACACCTATCATTCCTAAGGCACGATAATTTCGGCTGTTTATGGAGAAGCGTGTTTATAAGAAGTCAAAGACAGGCACTGGGTAACTTTACTGACACTTTACGACCCTCTTAGTATATATAAAACGTGGTGACAGCAAAAATGCAAAATTAGAAAAGCTGTTTTTCGATAGCTTCACAAAAGTTTGGAGAAACTGCTAGAATGATTTTTTAATCAGGACTTTTTTTAAGAGGGAGGAAAAATGGAGCATCTTGGTGGTGCAAGATATAATAATAAGAGAGGCCCGGGTGTAGGGAAATTAACGTGGCATAAAATCCATCACGATTTAATGGAGAGGTTCCAAAGAAGTCGAAGAGCGAAGGAACGTGTTCTCGGATGGGTGCGGTTGGGGACAAGGGGTAACGGGGAAAAGGGTTCGTGGGCGAGAGTGGACTAGAGTCGTTTTCCCGAGCGGAATGGGCTGCCGCAGTCTGGCCAGGATGAAAGGTGCCGATTCGAGCCTGGGGAGGCGACGAAAGAGAACGAAGATGGACAAAAATTCTGGATCGCGCGAGACGAAGATGAGAAATCGCACTAAGTTTTCTGGGAGAGAGCGAGATTTAGTTACTCGGACGCGGATAATTCGTTTCTCCTTCTCAAAGGCGTTTTGGCCACTCGAGTGCAATTGGCCGTGAAAGAGAGCAGAATCCTTAACGGACGTTAGGGAGACTCTTGCCAAGATTATTGGAAACAATTTCGGAATCTACTTGCTCTCTCCCACACTTATATTTTTCTCAGCTTCGCTCAATACTGCGAGGATGTGCAAGAAATCGCTCAGACCGGCTATTCTGTTGTCGAGAAGCGTTTTGGCGACTGAACTTGAAATTAACTTCGGAATCGGTGAAAATATTTCCAGGAGTGTGTTGAAATCAGTTACGTTTTATAACTGGAAAGAGATCTAGAAAGAAGAGTCCAACAATGCTAATTCTACATGGTGCAATTTTTTCGAGAAACGAATTTTTTTATTTTAGTGAAACAGGTCGAAATTTCATAAGACCAGACTAGACAGATCAGCCGTTAATGTCATGTGTATTTACTTAGGGGACTTCCATTTCCTCTGTACAAGGAATGTAAACTCCGAGTGTGTATAAATAGAATATTTTTTACTGTATATTTGTATTGCTTCAACCTTCGTGAGACTAGTTGGAGTGTTCAGAATGTAAATTTTCTGGTTAAGATGTTTAAATACATTCACTGTTTACTTCAGTCACGTAAACGACCATTTGACATAGTAATAGCCTGGCATATGCGGCTGAATATTTTAAGATGCGTGTAAATGGCTTTCAAGAAACAAACAGTTTTAAAATGTACAGTTTGAAAATAATTACCTTCTCTCCCTTTCTATTTATCAAATATCTACGACATCCGGTTTACCGTCTAAATTCTTCGAATGAAATATAATTTAAGCATATTCGTGTTGCTAATTTTTTACAACTGCATTAACGAGGGTAATTGTCAAACATTTTATATTGCACTTAACTGCAGTTCAAGAACGACAAATGTCGCCGTAATTTTTGCGCAGCGCCACAGTTTTCTTTTACGAGACTTTTAACACATTGTAACGAAGAGTTCAGGAGTAAGCGGCAATATAACCATGAGGGTCGTTAAATTAGTCAAACAGAGCCGCACGAAAGTAAAGCATAAAAAAAAGCGAGCCTTCTGCCGAAGGCACATTTCGGGATTTCAACTAATACTTTTTTCTCACAATCTCGGAATCTTGTCTAATCCGAGCATGTTACAATGGTGAAATGTTCTATAAACATAAGTTATGAAAATTACTTATCTTTAATCCATTAAATTTTTCAAATTGTATATTGCCACCGGGTAAATTGCACGACGTTTAACGTGCTGTAGGTGTAGGTTGAATTTAATCTTATGCGTTTTATCGAGGTCGACACTTTTACAAAATCGAATGCTTTAGATTTAATACAAAACTGATTTCAACTTAGATAAAGTAACGTGTAGTTGTATTTTGCATGAAATAGAAAAAAATGCCTAATCTTCTGAACGCCCTTCTGATAGTATTTCTTGTTTAAGCTATTGCTAACTAGATAAATACATTTCCTAGGACACAAGTATCCTATGCTAAACATTTCGATACAAGTAATAATTTTGCGCATTATATCTGTGCTGTGAAACGTAAAGTTCTTTAATATGAAATTAATTCTGAGACAATAACGTCTGGGAGCACTCGTAATTTTGCGCCACCTAGAAGTATACAAGATAACTTACGTTTGTCAGTCGTCAATAAAGTCATGGATATTCAATAGGAAAACTTGTTGGATTTATAATTTTTATATTAAACTATATATTGACACGTAAAAACTAAAGTTACAATGTCGTTTTGTTATTTATATAGTAATTATTGAATTTTGTTAAAAATTACGTGACAATTTAAATCGATATTGCCTGACTTCGAAGTCTGAGGAACTATGTTTTCTTTCCACATATTTTGAACTAATTGGGATGCAATGCTATACATCAACAGCCGCCCTAAGTTATATGCTCGGTACTTTCAAAATAATGGAAGTTTATCCAAAGTTATATCCCCTTACTATCCCCACTTCCGTACCTTTGTTTACATCCGTGCAATGGGTGCTTGTGTGTGTGGGTCGCGAAACGAGTGTGCACGGAAAATAGTTTTACGCCGTGACAGGCTAATATTATGGTGCGACAGCAAAATTGTGGTCCCGAAATGGCTATGACCTCAGTATTACCTTGCGATGGCATAACAACCTCATCATAAACATTTGTTGTGCTATCACAGCACAAGAGTTTTCCTAGAATACAGTAGCGAAAGCGTATAATCAATAAATGTGAGGCTAGTTTCCGAGAGGCTCATCAAAACAATGTGATGGGGGAAATAGAGGAATAGACTAATGTAATTTTGAACAAGGCGGATGTGTAACTTTAGTCGGTATAACTTAGGGCGGGGATAATTGTACTATATATTTACAAAATTTCAACATGCAACTATTCACCGATAGAATTATTATCTGAATGCACTTTATATAAATAAGAAAACCGTGCTGTACCTTTGTTATGTCGTATTCTATCACTTAAAACGATTCAATTAATAGAAACACCGAAAATCTTTGAAACCGCCCGAGCCTGAAACTTTTACTCAAGTGTTCGAGATGATTAACAAATTGGACCCTAAGTTTTTATTATATTTTTTGTTCTTTATTCTGGTGAGACAGACGAAATCAAGAAAATTGTAAAAGTTCACTTTAAGAAACTTTAATAAATCTGTCAAAGTTTTAAACATTTCCATTTAAAAATGAAGGTTTTCTTTGAAACTGCGTAGGAATGTTTTGATGCAATATTCTGAGTTATATGATCTTAAGGCACATTAAAAATAAGTTGGTTGTACTTCTATAAGAGTATTTTTTGTGAAATTTTAATGTCAGTGGAGTCTCGGAAAGTCTTGGCCTGGTCCTTTTTTACTCTAGTTTTCGTTGACAAGCCCGCTAGCGTTCGTGATGCAATAAGTTAAACAGGGACTATGAAAAGCCAAGAACGGTGAAGTTAAATGCGCCAATGTCGTGACCGCGAGTCTATCGAGCGGTCGGGTCGGTTCTCAATAGAGCTCTGAGCGAGTTCGCCGTCAAGCCTGTTTTCTACGGTGGAGACATGGGGAGAGTGAGATCGAAAGGAAAAGAAAGAGATGTAAGAAAATGAGAGGGATCAAAAGAGAATAAGAATAGAGCGCATGAGAGCGCCGCTGAGCGCATAGGAGAGCGCAGGAGAGCGCTGTGGAGAAAGTGAGAGAGTGGAGACACGAGGAAGTTCGCTGCCACGCTAATCGGTTACACGAGGGGAATGGAGCAGCGCGTAACTGCATGCCGCTGAAATGGATCCGCGCCGGCAAAAAGCCCAAGCGTGTCGTTGGCTTCTTCAACCTTCTTGGCCGTTTTTGTTTCGGCGTCGCTAATAACTCCGAGGTGCGATGCTTATTCATGAGCGGAGTGAATCATTTGTCCGCGCAGCTCTCGATATTTAATTAAAGAGAGAAACCGTTTATCGAGTGTCTATCGCCTTGCGCGCTGCTGCGTTTCAATTCCGAACCTCCTTTTTTTTTATCGGCGCACGCGCGAATGCGTGATCGATTTCGCGGAATTTTATTAATTAAACGCGCGCGTTCCGATACTCTCCAGACTTATTTGACAAATTTGATCCGATCGAAACATCGGCCTGCGCGTTACGGGCTATAATTGTCTCTCCAAAAATGTGTTTCGTATTTTGTTTCGTTGTTTTACCACTTGACGTTGATACCTCAAGCATGTTGTGACTTCATTGACAGCTTGTTTATATGAAGAGATAAAAGTCTCTTGATTTAAAGGATTGGTTTAAATTGGTGGCGCCGGCGCAAATCTTATGCAGGAGGCGTTCAGTTTTCGTTTTCTTAAAGCCCCTTCTGACTCTGCCTATGGACGCGCGAGTCCTTAAACTATCAGACGTATCTTGATCTCACACGTATTGGCTTCCTAAAAGCTTATTTTTGGGAGTTGTGAAGTGATGAGAAGTGACTCGAATGCAATAGAAGTTGACTGATATTCACGCCAAGTATTCTACAGACTTAATCTGATATAATTAGGATTGTTCTACTCCCCTAATAATTTCGTCTAGCAAAATTGGTGCTACGGTAACCACAGCACCTTTCGTTCCATTTGGGATACTGAGAATCTCTAATTATACCTTTGTGTCTAACTTCCAGGTGTGATAGTGAAAGCACCATCCTCTTCTTGAATTATTCGAACCGTCGTACATCTGTCTTCATTGCGTCAAAATGTCAAGATGATGATATTAGGTACATTTAATCTTAGGAATATATATTGAAAGAGAAAAAAGTCTTTGTCGAAATCAAAATATGGATGATTTGAAGTCACCAACTTTTAATTTGTGTTAAAAACTCTAATATACTCATCAAACTACTAGGTATTTTTTATAATACTTAAGTTAAATCATCAAACAACCAGGGGACCGACGCGGTCCACACCCTCTAATTTCAGGTGACCTACCCGTCGCAGAACCATTAGTTACTGAATTTGGAATACGTGAAAACTAATGATCCTGTCGGAACAAATTGTTTCGTTTCTCTCATCGATGCGAATGTTACGGGAATTGTTATTCCAAGCATCAAGCACCCAAAGTATACAAATGCTTCGTAAATATTGAAACAAATGTTTGAAAACTTATCCCAGTCAGTTTCGGGGAATTGGTTAAAATATAACACCGGTCGAAATGTCCCTCCTTCGAGTCCTAGAAACACACTGACAATTTGACATCTATCTATTCCAGGAAATGAATATAGGGGATTGATGAAAACTTGAGATGCTGCGACATTTTCATCACCTAGATGCGCAAGTCTTGACATTTGTCAAAACACATCGAAATGACCTCGGAAGTAAAATTTTGCTTGTTCAGTTTTACTATGTAAAAAAATATAGATGAATCAAAATAGACGTTACATGAATCATAGCAAGTAAGTAGCGAACCAGGTGCATAAATATATAAAAATAAACGGACTATGACTTGTTGATCTGATTGTTCAGCAATCCCAAGAGGCAACGAAAGTTTCAGGAAATAATAAAAAATACGAATTAAATAATTGTAAATTGAAAAGTTTGTTGAATGTTCGCAAGAAGTTCTTGGAATATTTCTGGCAATACACATAACAACCATGATACTCGATTAATGCATGACTCGTGTAATTTTTAGTTCAGGTAGAAAAGCACGTGACATCTTAATAAATCTTCCCCAGATTTCGTAAAAAGTCGCAAAAGATCGGTTAACGCACACAAACTGCTCGTTTAAACGAAAGCAAGTTTTTCCTTTGACTCCCCTAGTTTTTACTCGTAATCCTTCGCGTATTAAAACTGCGTGACGCGTCAGTTTCCGTTGTTTCGCTTCGTATGTCGGAAACCGTGACATTAGATTTTCAAGGTCTACGCACCAGGTTAGTCCGAGTCGCATTGTTGGTAGCTACATCTACGTATGGTGATTCCATAACTCAGTTGGCACAAAGTATTTACCACGCTTTACTTCGAAATGAAAAAAACTTTTATTCAATGTTGGATAAATAATTTTGAATGACACTATTCTAATTATTCGGAGAATTCGTGTGCGGCAATAGTCTTGTGGTTAGCAATAGGTATCAGAAAAGTGCAAATCATCCTTCATCATCCTTTCCGAATTGGTGTGATCCGCATAAAAAGATACGTTTAAAAAACATATTGAGGGGAGTTTCGCATAAGGGCTTTAGATATGTTATTCGTTACCATTATTATATTTCAATGTAACGTTCCAACTTTCTATAGGTCACGTCGCGAAGCTGGGTTGGAATAAAAAGATTGAAGTTCTTTTATTTTTACTTGATTTTGATATAATACTTAATTCTTAGAACAAAAATAATCTTAATTCTACAAAAAATAATATAAAACAGAAAAACACTATTTCGTACATAGATATCGCAATTCTTCTAATTTTTGGTCAATGTAAACATAATATAAACACAACTCGCGCGCTTATTTAAAATGTGAACTCTCAGGGTCGTATTAATACTTGCCGAGTACCCTGGTCCTTATTTATCATATCGCATGGAGTGTTACATTATTCGGTAATCACATTAAACGAATGTAAAACTCAAATCAAATAAATGTATTTTTATGCTCGTAATTGAATAATAACTAAATATTCGGCCGACTTTTTTGACGTGCAAATCACGATGTTTTCTTGTATGCATACTTTTAATTTTTTTGGAAATTTTTTTTTGCTCGATCAGAAATAATGCAAATTTTACTAGCAAAAATCACAGTTTTTTTGCACTAAGATTTTTCGAAAAAAAATGCGGACTAAATTGGTAAGAATCGATGCGCCGGAGTTGAACCCGGGACCTTTTGATTGCCGGTCGAATGCTCTTATCAAAAACAACAATGGTGATTTGAAACAACACACTCTTAAAATTTCACATGTGAAGTTGAAAGTTTTAACAAGCAAAAAAATAGAAAGTGTAGGGATCGATGATTCTAGAATACGTCTTATTTTGTTTACAAGTTCACATTAACCAACGGATGGTCAAGGAAATAAATCGCACCGATTTTACATAAAAAAATTAACACCGATCAAGATCTGGACCCATATACACTCCGCATCGATGTTAATTATGGTACCGATTTAAATCCGCAGTTTTAATAGTATAATTTCACTGAAGGTGGCTGTGTGGCGCTTCAATCCGTAAATAAGATTTTTTTTATAAATCATTCCATCTTCTAAGTTCAACATTATGTGCGATCTCTCCGGAAAAAATCTCTACATATATAAGAACCAAAAATCAATATGGATTAAAAAAATGTCCTGCAATATATTACTCCCCAAAAAAGTAATGACAAATATTTTTCTTGCAGCGTTGAATTGTCAACACTTTATAATAGAATATTGTCGTATTTTTCTACTTCTATTTATATGGTGTTAAAATGTTAGTATAAGGCGTTTCCTTTAGTAATTATTGATAGAGGGCAAAGAATTTCATTTAAACGTGATGCTGAGAGTCTGCGAATGTTCTTAGGCGGGGAGAAACAGAGGGAGAAGACAAAGGGGCGAAACAGACTCCAGTTACGGTCTGATTTTCTAGCATGTACGTTCACTCGGAAAGCATCGCGATCTTCTATTTTGAGTTCTGCTGGTTTAATTACTGGAAATAATGTTTAAACGATAAATCAATTAAATACCAACCGAACATTTCCTTAGTTTCAAAACTATTCTAACGGAAATAATGTCGACAAAAGGGCATCGAGAACAACATATATTATATCAACTTTGCTCGTTTGGCCTGAACTGACATACAGTTTTGCATCTATTCACGCGAATAATTTTCCTAGACGGAATTCGTGAATTATAACGCACAATCATATCTTATGGTTATCGGCTCTGCTCTTTCCGAATCTCCAGTCCATATTGAAATATTTCCATCCGGTTTTCAAATATGATTAATGGCAAAAGATTTTTGACATTTCTATTTAAATTCGAATCTTGCTTAACGTTAACTTTCTGATGTTAATTCATATGTTAAATATTGCACGTACGCAGCTATAAAATTGAAAAGTGAGCCAAACAGAAAAAATTGCAGTAAAACCTCTTGGTATATTAATAACTTTATGTTAGCATTGAAAAATGTTGAGGTTAGGAATTCGCAATTTATCAGGAACATGCTCGACGTGGACAGTTAAATGCAAGACCAAGACCAAGAACTTCTGGTCTTGGTATTGGTCTTGTTTTTAACACCATACGTATTGATTCTATTTAAGAAAAGTACTGATGTGCATAAATGCAAAAATGTATGACAGTTTAAAACATGGCGGGTCAATAAATGACTGCCATGCTTCTTCCGATGACCTGCCGCACGTTGGTTATCTCGTAGTTAGTCACAGAGTTGCGGCACGCCGTAAAGGAAATTGTAAGACGCATGCGTGTGAAGTTTTATGCCGCTACGGCGTTTGGTCCGGTCAACGTCTTAATTTCATACTCGATAAAGCTAATAATTCTGTATCGTGCGCGCGACTCAGTCAATTAAGACTTGACCTTGACACGTATCGCCTATTGTACTTAACCCGAGCAGACCGGGTGGTGCAGTTCGCGAGAATTGACTACCATCCGAGGAATTAGTTGCGATGTACGCGTGTAATAAGTGTAGGATCAATTAAGTCGGGAAAATCGCATCCGTTCGATTGCACATTTCGATCGAAGGATTGTCCGCCAATTAATTTTTAATTGCCGATATCTTCGATTCCGCCAAAGACGCGTCGATTATTTCGTTTTACGCTTAGGAGCGAAATCGGGATTAAACCGCGCGAGCCGAATGGGGCTGTAAATCCGTAACGACTTAATTACAATACGGTAAAAAGGCTTGGTCGAATTTGCGCAATAACGATAACGACATTTTTATTTCGCCTTCATCGTCTGGGATTCTGCGTACGGCGCACGAAAAACCTTGTTGAGCATATGTCGACTACCCGACGCTCTTACGATTGCGTGATGTTTATGCGTAATTCAAATGTATGTAATTTGTTTCAGTTTTGCTTAATGAAAAACTGGTACGATTAAATTATTGCGAAGACGTGATAATTTTGAAAAAGCGATACGGGAAATGAATTGCAGCTTTCGTTCTCATTTTCATTTTTATTAGCATCATATAATTATTTCTCGCTGAAGAAATTGTTACCGATTCATTTGTATTCCTTTTCATTCCTCGGCAGGGAATATAAATTATTCGGGTACACAATTTTATTTGCATGCAATTTGAAATATCAGTACCATCGCTGATTATTGCACCGGATCATCGTCGAATTATCTTTCAGTCTACAAAAAAATTAATTAAACGAGTTGATGATTGTGGTGGCGTTTAATGCAAAGAATATTAATTATGTTGGATATTTTCAAAACAAACTTGCATATTTCATGTGCGTGCAGATTCGATCGAATTGAATTTCCGATTACTAATCGATTGCTCGACAAAATCCTACCGGAGTAATTGATCGTACTACTACTTACTATCATTGCTATTTCAACGCAAAACAAATATCGGCGACATTTTACGGCGGGGTAGGCGGTTCTGTAAAAAAGACTACACATCCCGCATTTTGTCATCTCGCAAATCAAGTTTTATCCCTTGCATAAATCCAATCATAAACGTGACGCCGTTGGCGAGTCTACCATTTGCAATGTGTGCCCGGAAGGTAATATCTTCCCAGCATGTTGGAATCAAAATTATGCTTCGAATGCTACAGTAATTCACACAAAAAAATCATTTTTGGAATTTTCGCACATGTATTAGAATATAGGATAACCAAATTCAGTTTTGAACAGATAATATAATCTATGATAAATGTCCCTTCGTTGGGCGCCACATAACTTCTAATAGGGTATCTAGGATTTTCTTTGTTTCGCGTTCTATTGCGATAACGGTTATCCTCATCGTCGAAATGTCCCTGTCTGCTAAGACCATGTACGTCTTTTGTTTACGATGTCTTCTCGTTCGTCATGTCTTTATCTGCATTTTCTCATCCGTCCGACCTATACCCAGGATGGGTAAGTGGCGAACAGCGGAGAATCTAAACACGGAAATGTAGCTGACAACAAAAGAACTACGAGCAAATCCAAACAGAATGATTAGAATCTAAGTTTGGATTAGAACGAGCAAATCCAAGCAGAATAAAGCATTACTTTCAATCATTGTCGACCATCGTAAAAGTAAACCTAATGGTCTCTGAGCGATCGCTAATTTACTTATTGATCAGATGTATAGCCTGGATTTATCCATTCTTTTCTTGTATATTGCTTCTTCAATACGCTAATGACCGCCTTAGTGCAAATTCGTGGCATTTGCCCAAGAGTTTAGTGAAATACGATATTGCATCGAGTAATCTCGCAAGTGCAGAAGCACGGAGCAATTCGCGCACCCGGATAAATATACTGGCTGTTGGTTCGTAGCTAACATGTCGATGCAGTTAGTCAGAGAGACACTGAAAAGAAACCAAGTGCACCTAGGCGTTCCCCTGTGTCTTTCTAGCGCTGAAGCTTTCATCCTTTCAGTCGGTATAAATGTTCACGTAGATACATAATGTATGAGAGGACTCTACTTTTCCGAGACTGTTATACTCGACGGACGCTACGAACGTCTCGATAGCGTTGATCTAATTAAGGAATGACGTTATTAAACCTACTCAGTGAGACGACCGGTTACAGAAAAGCCTTGAAAATTACCATCTCTTATCGTTCAGGATGAAAAATAATCAGTGAAATCAATCTCCTTTACCGAAAATCTACAAAGCTTTTTCTCAAACCTGATTTTTTAATAAAATGTCAAATAATCACGTCATTAAATTGACGCGCGATTGATGTTGGAAGTGGCGCAAGCGCCAGAAATAAAAGCCGCGGATCGTTGTCGAATAATGAAACGCACGAAAAGGAAGTATCATTGAAGCCTCGTCGAGGATTATCCATCATCGCATCAGCGCGAAGGCTCGAGATCGATTCGTGCATTTTGCTCGAGATGAGGATCGTAGGTAGGGAGGTTATTACACCTTCCTCAAGACGAGATGATGAAGAGGAGACGAGAGGAAGCGGTCGAAGCTCGTGAAGCTGCAATACATATTCATGTTACGCTGCGAGCTGCGAATGCCGCTTATATGAAAATGAAAATCTCCCGTACGCATGATATACGCAGCATATCTCTATTCTCTGGTATCTTGGTCTTTTTTCCACCGTTCCTTCCTCTTTCTTCGAGCTCGTCTTGACCCGGCCCAAGAAATCTCGCATATTTACATGTTCCTCGGCGACGAAAAAATCCCCCATTAGCGTCCGAGCGGAATTTACGTCCCGGGGTTGAAGCGAATTCTCTCGGCCTTAACGGACGCGCGGACACGCATGCGGGAGGAATAATTCACTTCGGCGAGGGAAATTCAATTTCGTTGTTTCCCTTTTTGATAATTTATGACTTTTTATTCCGAATGACGACGAGGAACGTGGAAATTGTGGTCACCGGCAATTATGCGTCTACTTTAATGATCGGTCATCAATGGTCGCTTTGCGTAATTGAGCCTTATTTATTAAAGTTGCACGTTCGTATTTTTCAGTTATAGGGAAATTGCCATGTTCCTCGCGACATAGCGCCGTATTAGCATGTAATTTTATGGTCGCGGATAGAACGACTATCGACGATCGTTTATCGCTTTATACGATTTTCCTTAATGCAATTCCTAACCTCTATCAATTGTTTCGAGGTTAGGTTAATGTTGGAACGTTACTTCGTTGCTGATAGTCTGTTTAGAATCTAAAAAAAGGACTTAATGATTTGAAACGTTCATTCAAGCAATCGTGTTTTCAGATTATGTTAAACTTGCAGTTTTATGACCGGTTCGGGCGTAAAAGCTGTAAACATTTAACTTTATGATTACTCTAAATCGTTGACAACGACCCAAGAATTGGTCACTAAATGTTAAGTTAAACTTACAACCTTTGGAACATCTCGACCTACAGCTGTATTGCCTTGTAATCTAATTTTATGAGCGGCCATAAAATTCCGAGTGCCCACGATTATTTAACAGCCATTAGCTCCTTTTCATTTTTATCAGATTCGTAGGTTAGGTCTGAATTTGGGAAGTTCGTGCATTCACGACAAGTTTGAGTGAGTCGTCAAAGTCTGGACGGATGTTTTAGCCCCGTTTCCGGCATTCGGAGACACAATGTGAACGACTTAATAATCGGTGATGCTTGAAAAATTATCAAGCTACTGAACATAATGAATAGCCCATTGAAGGTAATCTATACATCATATCAAGGAAGCTTCGGACCGTGACGACCGGAAGTTCGTCTAGTTTCACACATGCGACGCGCCGCGGTGCCCTGCATATACGTGCGCTCAACACGAACCAAGATGACTTATTACTTTATCTATGTTGCCTCGGGTTATTATTGCGATGGTAATTAAGTTAAAGGGCATTCGTTCATTACCCGACTTCCGATTTAATCTCGAGCGAAATTTCGTTAAAATTTTTAAGTGGAATTTCAACTGCACTTATTGTCGGCATCGATTAAATCGGCCGAAATTGGCTTCGTAAAAAGGGGAAACTTGTTGCCTAACGGTTCTCAGAGGTATTGTTTATAAGAGACCTGTTATTTCAATGTCGGCATTTGTCTCGTCAACGAGAATATGTACTGCGTTTTAAATATCCTATTCAACTCACTTTCATATTCGTTGTTTCAGGATTATCTCAAGTATTGGAGTTAAGACCTTTTCCAGACAATTTCGTTATAAACTTTGATCTAAGTTTGAAGATGATTAAACAATGTTTTATGTTTAACTTTCGTTCCAAATGATTAAAGGGGAACTTGTATTTAATGAGACGTCGCCTCGATGTCACAATTTAAAGTTACGAAAAGTCTACTGTATTTTTCTTTTCGAATAAAGTTACCCTTGATTTGATGTATAATAATAAGTTTCTAAAATGGTCTCGTTTTAGAATAGAATGTAACAACTTTTTATCTTTAAATTATGTCTTTGTATACTGACAATATCATATTAAATTTGTATAATACGTAAGGATCAATCGATTCGACAAAATGAGCAGGTGCAAATGTAAACAACTTTTCTTCCGAAATAAAGCGATGATCTTCCAAACAATCGCGATAGCATGTGCAGGCGAATCGGTTGAAAGAAAGCCGCCATATTGGGCGTTCGATCGAGAAGTATTCGCGATTCTCGAATCCAGCTGAGGTCGATAAGTTGTAGGAGCTTGTCACACTCATGTTAAACTATATTAGCTGTATCAATGTCTCGCGTCTCGGTAGATTTACACCAAGATTCATGTCATTTTTAGTAGGATTTTTATCCATATTATAGAGCTAGTTTCTAGCCAGACCAAAATCTAGGATAATTCTGGGTAGAATCTCGTGACTATCTCTACCATGGTCCACTTACAGTAAATACTAAATTTTAGTAATATGAAACTAATGACAGTTTCATCATCAGTGGCTAAAAAAATTCCCGAGTAACAATTCTCAAGCAAATTCAATTAATTTTTAGAAATTCGTCTGTCATTTTGGATCCGACATTTTGATTTGTGAAATTTATCGATATCAGATTCATGATTAGCGACCCTAAAAACCCCCGAGTAACAAAATTCAAGCTGTTTCGTAGCATTTTTACACAAGAAAACAATTTTTATTTTTTTTAACCGTTGACTGCCGGAAAGTCTATATATAGACACGACCCATGATATGACCTTTGTACATCATCAATGCATGATACAAGATACAAGTTTGGACACTTTTAAAGGGTGTTTTGAAACAGTAAAACCCCGGCAGTCTAAATGTTAATGTAAACATGCCGAATTTGTCCATCACGTTGCTTTCCAGCAAATAGTAAAAATTACCTAATAAAAATGAATAAAATCTCTTTTCCACGTGACAATTGTTTGCATGAGGTTTTACCGGGGCCGACTAAACTTGATCTGGTTACCCCATAAAGAGTTTGCCTACATATTTCAAACAATGCCCATCATTACATAATTTGGTCACAGGAACCGCACGTTAGTGGCTAGCCAAAGTTTTGAGCAGTAATCATAAATCAAGAATGAAAGCAAGTATTGGAAAAGGGATAAAAATACAAATGTCCAGAGATGATTGTGTTTACCCGCAGGTCTTTAGTTCTGAAAGGGGTAATTCGAAACTTCCCTCGAAGAAGGGTACGGAATCGAGAGGGTTATGTGTGGCTGGAGAGGTGGCGAGGCGAGGAGGCCAAGGAAGAAAGCACGTCCCACAATAGGGCCCCCAGTAAAGGCCCGTTGTCTTACAGGTTGGCTTGAAATTGAAGAACGACTAATGGTTGCGAGCTCCAAGAAGGCCTTCGACTTGGTCTCTTTTCCTCTCTCTCTTACTCTCTGTCTCTCTCACTCTCTCGGAAGTCGTGCTCCGAGCGAAAAGTCACGTCCCTCGTAATTGCGAGATTGCTATACGGCGTCGCTTTATACACGAGTACACCACCGGCACCAGGGCGCTTACCTTGTATACCTGTGTGTACTCACACGAGAGAAAAATTACGACTTTCTTTGAAACTTAAGAAAACGACGTTTAATTTACGGCCCCTTTAAAAAGCATGGGCCTCCCTCCACCATTGTGCCGGTTTTTACTATTTCATTCGAACTTGGAGTCGCTGATTGCGTAATTTACGACAGTAGTTCGCAAATGTGGCCCGATCTTCGAGAGGTATCTCTTTCTCAAGACGAAAAAATTGCGACTTTACGGCATACCATTTTTTTAAAATCGAACTTTTACTGTTATTTCTTTATTGCTTGATTTACGGCGTCGATTGTACAATGTACACGTGAACGTGGCGCGTAACGTTACAGCACGAGGCTGATTGACGAAATAAATTTCGAAAAAATAATCTGGGACGCTGAGATAATATATGGCAGAGGAGAGGCCATTTTTTAATTTATGACTCCTGCATGACTTTCAGAGCAAAAATTTGTGCAGTGGACGTTTCAAGCATTTCCGTATTAGTGTGACGTAATATCTTTTAAAAAGAGAAGTTTTTTTTAGCAATTCCTTAGATTTATTGGTCGTTGTTTACTGTAGAGAATGTGTTCATCGTCACTGAACTATGCGTGTCAAAATTAATCGTGGACAATAAAATTTTAAAATATGGAAACAATTTTATAAATTGAATTTTGTAAATTCTGTAAAAAAATTATTTTGCAACCTGGCATTAAAAAACACAGTTCAACATGATTTTGTTGTTGGGAAGCTATGGGTCATTTCCGACGTAAATTTGTGCATAGAATCAGAATCCGAAGTCAGAAGTGGCCCATCACGTCAGGATTTTGAGATATTTGAGGTTATTTACTCGAGAAACGCGTTTTTTTGCTACTTTTGAGGTCATGTACAGAAGACACAACATTTTAAGGAGTTTTTTCTTTCATTGGATCATGTGATATTACTCTTTTTCTTTAATACGGGATGCGCATAATTCCATTACGACTATTCTTCACCAAGATACGTCAATTTGAAATTACGATATACATGTAAACAAATTTACCTTGAAATGCTCTTGGGGAACAAGCTCAAGGTCAAATTCAATGTCATGAAACCTATATAAATATAAACAAATATATAAAATATGGATACTAATAACTAAGTTCACGTTTCAGTATTGTGACTGTTTTTTTTATAACGTTAATGGAATATATCTCGTGATTTCAAAATGGCCGTAACTTTGTAAGAAAAAATGCACTAAGGTAGTACTAAAAGATGCAAATAGTACAGAAGGCCAAAAAAAAAAATTGTTGCGTCCTGCACATAACCTCAAACATAACAAAATAACGCGTTTTTCGAGTGCATGATCTCAAATAGCTCAAAAACTTGACGCGATGGACCAATTCTGACTTCGAGTTTGGATTCTACGCATACAATTACGTCGGAAATGACCCACAGCTTCCTAACAACATCCTAGATCCTCTTTTTTATAGAACTATGAAATCATTATAAAATAAAGATATTTGCCGTGAGAATTCCAGGAATAATGGAGATAAAGTAATTGAAGGAATGAACCGCGACATTAAATGAAACTTTCCCTAAAAGTTTCGGCACATCCCAAAGAGGCGTTTAATCCACTCGATAGGAAATTTGCTACATCGAAAATAACTCTGTGCGAAAAAAGTACCTAAATTGCACGGCTTTTATTTCGGAATCGTCAGTGTAGATTTATGCAAGGGATTCACGCCCAATTGCGCCGCCTTTGAACTTCGGTCTTGCGGATTTCGCTTGTCGTGCGAGTATTTTAATGTGTCTGGGGCATGAAGGAGAGCCCCGGAGCCTCGAGTCTATTATTACAAAAGATACTGCCTTTGAAAACGTTCATTTCCATCGGGCATGGACGGTTTCGTTTCGACTTATTGTCGCCGTTTGTCATTCCGACTATAAAAGTACTGTTTCTTTGATGGACATTCTGCATCGTTCGCGGCGAATGAATGCTCTTCGTTCGATTGTTTCTCTATCAAGTCATTATTGGACACAAATGAAACGCGAAAATGCCGGCATTATTGTCTTACTTCCCAACAATCATTCCTCTGTCATGTAATAAATAGATTTCTATGTAAACTTTGTGTTTTACGACATCTTTTTGAGGTTATGTTGAATGCTCTGTTATTCTAATTGCGAAACATTTTTATACATCTTTTCTATGAATTTAAATTGAACATTTTAATGCAAAAAATAAATCTAATATATTTTTTTCGATAAAAATACAAACGTTGTTTTGATTACGTAGCACTTTTTGACGATCTCTAAAATTTCAATAAATCACATAATCCCGACATTTATACGCATCCACTGACACACTTTGACTTTAAGAACCTTAGTCATTTGAATAGCCAAATATCTTATGCGATTACATCAAACGTTTACATTTTTTATTATTTTAAGAATTTTAACAAGAAAATTAGTTTAGTATTGTTATTTCCGACACATCGATTATTGTATTAGGATTGATTTCCCTTTGCGTCTCAGTGGGACAAACGTCGTCCTATTTACATTTACATAGATTTTGCTGTTTTTCTCGCGAAACCTAAGACCCATTTTGATCAAATCTTTTTCTGTTACTTATATAGACTCTAATAATCCGTAAAAAAATTGTCTCCCGTTTATTGCTCATAATATAATTGTTATTAACAAAACAAGTTAAAAATATGAGTTTTTTCTCGAATAAATGCAGTTGTAAGAAAACCTCCCATTATTTGAAATTAAAAATGGCTGATCTGAAATGGCGGATGAACATTTTAAATATAACTGTATTTGGACAAAATTTGGTACTCAAGTGTTTTCGAAGTCGCTGATTACGATTCCGAGGTTAGATTGGCGAAATAGAAAATGGCGGATCCAATATGGGGGCAAACATTTAAAATGTAACTGTAGACAAAGTTTATGAAACATTTAATTCGGATTACACATTGGAAAAGCGGCTAAGGCCTGGGATTCGTTACTTTATAGAAGCTTCCAGGGCATCCAAGACTCACTACGTGGAAGTTTCTCAGTCCAATTTTAAGTCCCTTTTTTATTTTTTTTTATTTTTTTAGTATTTAAATTTTTAAATTTTAACAATTTATTTAAAATGTTGTAATATTTAAATGTAATCAAACTAATATTTATTTATTTATGATATGCAATAAAACATTTTTTTTTAAATGTCAAGCAGAACGGAAAATTCAAATTTGCACATAAATTGTGTTCTATATTCATTAATTTTACTGCTACATTGAGCCCATCGCCTTCGCATTTTACTCGGTAACATTATAGATAAATGTTTTGCATTCGCTTGCCGTTTTTCTAGCAAAACTTGAGGTTTCCGTCCTCTGATTCCTCTTCTTAAAGATTTTCGACATTTTTTTATGGACACAGTATTTGCTAATAATTCATTTATGACCATTACTCTAAATTGTTTCAATGTCATGTGTTTTTCCTTATAATAAATGCTTATAAACAACCGGCGAATGATGACATATTAGAATTATTTATTATATATATATAGACATACAATTAGCTTCAATTTTTACATAATCCTTCACATGTTAACATGTGCACATATATTTCTAGACGCGGTCAACATCGCATTTACGATCAGCTGCCTGAAAATTGCCGGAATACCGGATATCGTTCAAATAGAGTAATATTTTACAATGTGCACATGATATATTAGATTTGAGATTTTTAAAACTAATTCGGATACTTAATTAGCCGCAATAAAAAAACCCGAGTGACAAATTTTGTCTGAATAGAATTACATCTTAAATTTTTGTCTGTCATATTCAATCTGTCATCTTGAATTTCGAAAAAATAACTTCGTATTCATAATCAGCGACTCCGAAAACCCCCGAGTAACAAAGTTTGTCCAAATGGAATTATATTTTTTCCGCTATATTGGGTGCGCCATTTTGAATTTCACAAATCTAACCTCGGATTCTAACTAGCGACCCCAAAGAACCCCGAGTAACAATTTTCAGCTAAATTGGACAAACGGAAAAATGCGTGACTCAACGTGTTAAATATTATTTACACTCTTTAAAATCTCTTTACATTCTAAATCTGACTAAATGAGCGCACAATTTTTTAACAAATTAATTTCGTCAATTATATAAATGCCATCCAGTCTTATTTTGCAATAGTTAGAAAACGGTTATCAATGAAATCAATAGTTAAATAAAAGCTGAAAACAAATTTTTGTTGCTCTTCTTATAAAAAATATAAATATTGCATTAAACAATGTTTCAAGCAAAAAAAGGGAAAGCGTCACATTTTCAACAAAAAATAGTAATATATTTTTCGTAAAATCAAATGCCGTAGAAGACAAATTTCTAGTTTATTATTTATTTATTTAATACCACAATCGCAACATGAGCCTTAATTCACGAAATTAAATCACTTAAGAAGGAAGTGTTTATAAATATGTCATATAATTATGCTCCGATTGACATGTGCTGGGGTTGAAGTTTTTAAAATAATCATTTTCAGTTTTTTTCTATTGTCAATTAAATACCTGAGTCTACCAAACCCTGCTACTCGAGGAGTACATAAGCTAAAGACCGCAGGGTCGAAGCCACTCGTTTTTTTATTGCATTTTTGAGATGTTTAGGGGCTAAAACGCCATTTGATGAAAAACTATAGGGTAATTTTTTGTTGCTGAGGTGACTAAATTCAATACCACGTCCAGAACTGTGGTCTGGTTCGAAGTAATAATTATGAACGGATTTTAATCCCGGAGAAAAATTATATATGTATTGCTATACAAGTTATTTATTTCATCCGCTTGGATTTTTATACATAACAAAAATACCTGCATATAGAACCACTTATTAACTGAAATCCTACTTTTGAATCGGAAGCTGAAGTTGCGAAGTCAATAAATAAGAACGTCGCCACTGCACCTGGCGACGAAAACCCCAAGCACATCCGATTGTAGTATGCAACCTCCTTTCCAATTGTTACAATTTAGTAACACCAAAATGCAAGAATTTCATGAAAATGAACATTTTGAAGTCCAGAATAGCAAAAAGAATATCAGGTTCTTCATGGAACATTGATATTTTTTGACACCAGAAAAATTCAATGATTTTTCTAATAAATTTCCAAACTGGAGCGCATGAAGCGTACACAAATATGAATTCCATCCCGAAAAATTCTCTATTGCTTTTGCAACTCCATTGTACATCTTGTCTCTCTAGAAATAAATTGATTCGCCAATTCTCGCTTAATTGTGGCTTCGGATCACGCTCGAGGCTGAATGTGGTGGCGACAATGAAAAGTGAGCCGGTCCCATGAGTCTCCCGTTGTCGAACTGCATTAGCTTGATCGGCTAGGCGCTAATTGGCAGATGGGCATTTCCTATTCGACGTCCGTATCCTGATACGACTGTCGGCGCGTGCATGTATATATGCAACAGTCGCACATCGGAATTGTCAATTGCACGGCTGTTTTCTGCACTGTGACGTTGTTTGAAGTACTACCTCTAAATAAGAGATATCGCGTTCTCTGACCTTAGTTATAAAAAAGCTGGTGATTTTGTAGAAGTAGAAGGGAAGCATTTTTATTTTTTAGGTTAAATATTAATTTTTGGACGTTAAATTAAAATTGAAATTTGAAGCTCAAATCCGAGTAAATAAGTTGACAATTTGTGTCGAAATATTGGAACACGTGTTTTTGTTGATGAGCAGTTCAATGTTCTGGACTACGCTAGTCAGATCACTAACTAAAATGGCTTTCTCGAACTTTTCTGTCATTGTAATTCGATCGTTGTTGAGACGTGACCAATCTGAATGAAGGTGATCTATATTTTAAAGTCTTTTCAACGTTCGCACGTTGTGGAGTCTAATATTTTCTTTATAGCAAGATATAAAGCAGAGTTGTTCTTAGGCGACTGATTGTGATTATAGTTTCCCTTGATAGATTTTTATGGGTGAATCAAGAATACTTTCCGGTGATGTAATAAGTACCTTTTTCGTTTAACAGTTTCTAGTTCTTGATTGGACATAATGGTATTTTCTAGGCTAATTTCCTGTAGGATTGCTTGGAACCAGTTTAGGGAAGTTCTATATTGTTGCAGTTTTATTTCATTCGGAAACGAAATCAAGTGCAAAATTAATTACCATTACTTAGTGTTGAATGAAAAGTACGTGCATAAACTGTTGGGGTTTCTGAATGTAAAGCAACAATTACAAAAAACTTAACCAGTGACTCATCAGCAATAAACTCGACAATAACTTAACGTAGTTATTTAATATTGTACCAAGAGTCAGATCAATATTTGGCTATTAATAAATTGCGACCTAAATTTTCGCGTAAGCCTCCTATAGTGATAACAAATGTCAAGCATTTTGTTAGTAACTACTCAAAGACAAATACCATTAAACGCCGAAGCGATTGTTTCGCAGTCTTCTGATGTTCCACAAATCGCGTTTTATGACTCAGATTACCACCGTAGTAAAACTTAAAGAGTTAACGCCTCTATAGCGATCGTCATTTTTATACGATACTATATAACCATAACCTGAAAACTGCGAGACCTTCAAAATGTGTCAAACCAATGATTATTTCATTTTTTTTATTAAGACCTGTCACTGAAGTGTTTGCGTTCGAAATCGGCAAAAGTACAAAGATGAAACCCACACAGAATAGGACGTTTAATAAGAATTGATTACAATAAAACTCTCACGTCACCATTTACAAATCATTCAGAAGACTCAAAATCGAACCGTGATGATCGAAGAGAATCGCGTTATTTTAGATAAAATTCCAAGTCATACTTGGTCGGTAATTTGAATAAAGTAGTACTTTTTCACAAAGGCATCTTTCCCATTGGACAATACAGCCAGAATCAGCCAACGGAAGGATGTTTCCATGAAAAATGACTTTTCGATAGATTAAAGAACCGTATTACTCCGGGGATGTCATATTATTGGACCAAGTTTTCCATACTCATGCGATTACTTTCGAACCGTATATTCGCGGGCATTCCGATGCTTTTTTCCACTTGGAATTCTAGAGCTGTCAATATACTCCGGGGGGATGCTTTGTGGAGGAAAGTAGAAAAGTGCTGAAAGGATCGTCGCCAATAAAGCGATGATCCGCGTGTATCGAAACGTGCTCTCCACCTTTTCCCACATATTCTAGATGTCTCTTGCTGGCGGCTAGCCCTTGCTCCCGGGAACGAGCGCGTGTCACGCGTGCTCACGCGCACGCACACTCCATGTCGAGTGGCTCAAACGTACACGCACGCTTCGTCACACTTGGCCCGGGCGATTTTAGTTACGCGGCTCGACTAAGGCACAGATGACGACGGATCTTTTATACCTTGGCAAAGATTCGTAAATCTTCGGTGGACGCGTCGCCGGCGGCGGCATCGCCGACACAAATGCGCCCTGAATTCTGATCCGAATCGCTATCCTCCTTTTTTGGTCTTATTCGCGATCCTCCACCGCCTCTCTTTCTTCGTGGTTTGCGTTTAGTTCCATAAATAATTCTCCGGGGTCAGTCGCAACAAGCCGATTTCCGACAATTTTCGATGGGACCCGATCTTTTGTTTTTGTCACACGTAAGTCCAAAATGTCACTTCACACACGTGTGGGAGCAAAGTCAAATGAAAGTGGTCAGCATGTTCCCTTCCAAAATTGAACGTTCCCACTGTCGCGAGATCGAATCTCTGCTGGTGCACATTTTTTTGTTAATTTTCTGTAGACTTTTCAAAGAAACCGCTTCATTGTATTTTAAACCTATACCGTCAACAGTAATTAAATATGTGTAGCTTCGTTATTGGTCGAGGCATTTTAACCGCCATAACCAACTATTTAATGTTCCGTTCAATCCTCTTCCTCGATTTTTTAAAGTGGGGTTATAATTTTCTCTTAAATGCCCAATGAAACGTCACAAACCGTTAACTAAAGAAAAAACCGCTGCCGATTTCCGATTCCAGAACCGGTCGTTTTGCTCAAGCTTCTGCATTATCGGTTTTTTTCTTCTTTGCATTTTTTTTTGTTACGTTTTTCACGGCTCCTTGTCGACGCATTCCAAATTCAGCGAGTCGCGCCAAGGGAGAGATCGGAAGGCGGCGCGATTCGCGCGAAATAAATCCACGTCGCGAGCCAGGCACAGAGGAGACGTTTGTACAAAGGTTCGCTGGGGATTTTTTCTTTCTTTAATGGGAAGGTCGCGTGGGAATTCGATCCGAATTTAAGAAGCGAAGAACTGGACTACGAAACCACCATCTCAACTATTCCGCAAGAATTTCACCGCACGACAATTAAAAGTCGCCAAAAGATCCTTGTGATACACCTGTACTTTTATGTTTCCCTTTTAAACTTTGGAAATAATTTTTAATCAAATTTTATATACGATCAACATTTATAAGTTCCAAAATAAGCGATACTTTTATTGAAGTTGATAACAGAGTTTTATGGTAAGGGTTTCTTCAATGGCCACGAGGCGGTTCGGTAATCCATAAATAATATTACATCACTCTAATTAGACAGGCCATCTCATGAAAACGATGAAGAAAAATATATTAGATAAATATAAATGATTTTCATGGCGCTAAATGTGGCTATCAACTTGGAAACGATTTACCTAACGCAATTTATGGCTTTCCGTTTTTTTCTAACAATATTCGATAATAAGCGACACATCGGTTCATCACTTCACCAATACCGAGAGATTTTACTTATGGATTGATGCGCCGCCTAGTGTTCGACGAAGAAACTATTATATCAAAATACAATGTTATCCATATCTGTTTAGGTTTCAACACGATTTGAATTCTTTTAACAAAAATCACCAATCTGCATTATGAAATTTAAATGCAGCCGCCAGATTTTTTGAAATTTGGTATAATAATTACCAGCTGTTTGTATTGGAATTTTCCAATTATTTGTGGATTCTACATACCATTAATTTGCGTCTGCATTATTACCGGTGGAATATATCAAACCCTCACGGTTAAGATGATTTCACGCCTAAACGACTCTGACCTCAAACCGATAATACTGAAACGGTAGTCTCAAAGCAACTGGGTTTGAATTTCGCAAGTATCCGTAGCATAATACCCATAACAATGTATTGGCGGTCTGATACTCGACGTAATGGAAGACTAAAATCATCTTCGTTAGTTTTCGATTTTTAATATTACTTAATATCTTATAAAGTCAGTCAGTTTGCTTAAATTATTTGATACATAAATCTTAAAAAATGATAATAAAACTCGACAGTTATAATTTAATTATATTATACTTGCTCTACAAATGTACTTAAAGTTAAAACTACATCAATTCTGTTGCTGATCAATTTAGTAGTTAAATTACAAACTGAATTCTGCGAAATTACAATTTCACAAATTAACATAAATTGACAGAGATTGAGTTATCGAAATGCAAAGTAACAAGAAAATTTAGCATCGGTACGAAATTTATTACTACAATTCGACAAAATAATACGACCGTGAACGTGAGAAGCCGCGAATTGCAATTTAATTAGGTAATGGAGTGGATTTTAATAGGCAGAATAATTAGCTAAATTTAAATATGTAGGTAGGCAAGGGAAATGCGCAAATAAATTAATTTCGTAAAAGCAGTTCAGTCAATATTTTGACGTAATGAAATTTATATGACGCAACCGTGACAAAATTTCAATATTATAATGAAACATTGATTTTTATTTCCTTGTTCAAATCATACGCCCTGTTTAATATTTGAAATTAATATGCTTTTCATAATTTAATATTTCCGCATGCAAATTTACATTTGAATAATGGTCATTAAAAACAAATGGAATAAATAACGAATAAATTTATTTGAAATTAATTATCAAAATAAATATCGGCCCCACTATATAATTATTGTAATTATTGTCAATCTGAATAATGAGCATCACGTGCAATACGCGTCTTTTAAATACGTGATGTTTATTGCAACTTTAACATATATGTATGTCATTCTCTTATTTATACGCAACACAATATTTCATTACGGATCAGTCGAATTTGAAAAAATCATTTAATAATTGCATTCAAGTACTACTGGTCAACAAGAAAATGTCAATGCAGATGATATATGAATACGTTTCAGAAACAAAATGCAAAAACCGATTTACGGTCCTTCATGGAATATGCTCGAAAAATTATTAGCATTCTTCATCGGGATAGAAACGTCTATTCGCAATGGCGTATGTACACTTGCGAAATTGCTTTGAATAAATTTCTGTCCTCCGCATTTGAAATAATTTCCGCGACAGCTTTGTCAAGAATAACCGCAACAAACTGCTTCATAAATAAGTATTAAAACGAATTTTCTCGAGGAAACGTGTTAATCCTCCTCCCACTCTATTCCATTTCTATATCTCTGTCTCTCCATTTGTACTATCTTGTGTTCCTTCATACATCGTCCTTTTTTCTGTACATCTTTCTATGGGATTTTATTTTCTATACGTTGTATATCTTTTCAATAAATTTGCATTTTGTCGATATTCTACTGTCTGATTGTGGTTTTTTACATTTTTGTGCGGGTATTACTCGTCGGGGAGCTTTCAATTTTATAAACTTCTACCTTTTATCAACTACCTTTGATAAATTTATTTTATACCATGCCATCCTCTTTATATCGCTGGTGATTGGTTTTATTGACTCGCGATTGTCGTTATTTATACAAAACATTGATAATAGATATTGGAAATAATTTTGATGTACGATGTTTTACAGTACATAACACTTTGAACATAACTCTAAATGTAAATTCCGGTATTCAATTGGCTAGACGTATGTCTAAGTAACACAACGAGTGAAACAGCGTCGAGCCGAACAAATACCATGAAATCGCAAAGCGCAAGCCGTAACCTCTGTGACAGCTGGAGCGACATCAGAAATTATCCAACATTTACCCCCTCGTGATAAATACTCTGGTAATTTGACAAATCCCCCTGTTCATCATCTTCCGTCATCGTTCGCGAGCGCTTCTCAAAGACTGTTTCGTTTCCGTCGCAGAAAAGTCCGTCTCGAAATACGCGTTGTGGAGCATCTGCACGCCAAAATCTAATTTTAGTAGTCTCGCCCCATTCGTCCCATCCGCGGATGTTGACGCCATGATGACACATCTTAATGTTCGGCCTATTACGCCAGAATAAAAAAGCCTACTATAGATTTACCCCCTTGAAAAAGTTCCACGAGCACGGATAAGTCTCCATCGACCACTTGGACAAAAGTAGTTGGTACCGCGAATAGGTATCTGCGGTCGCGTACGTGCCGCCGAAATCCCACAGCTGTTGCACCCACACCCACATTGCGCCTGGTTATCCCTTAACATATATATGTACATCACGCGACGCGCAACTGGCGTAATCCCACGGTGAATTAGATGCGGTACTGCGTTTTCGTGATTCATCGTGTGTGGGACAGCTACTCCCGACGTGCCTTGGCGAGATGAGCTAGGAATGAACGAATGAAGAAACCAAGAGATCGAGAAAGAACGCGAAAATGAGGCTGAGAATCGCGGAGGTGTAGGTACGAATTCATATAGTCATTTCACCAATCTCGAGATTAGGCCTCTGCCTTTGAGAGTCAACGCAACCACCCCAGACTTACGTGACGCAGCAATACGGTAATTTCAGGTATCATCCTTTCACACGTGCATTGTATTACATATGCGAAATGGGAATAGGACTTGGGAATTGTACGTTCTGTGTAAATAACATATTTGTGATACGTTCAAAATGGAAACAGTACTTTGAACTCAAAAAGTGTCGGAACATTCCTTCCCATCTACGGAACTGACTCATCCTAAATTAGTGACCCCTACTCGTATGAGTAGAGCATGCCGATTGATTTTTACATCACGTTGTTATTCTATTAGTTAAACATGCACGTCTGCAATAACTGCTCTATTTCTAATAAATTTCAGCTACCGATCCTTAAATATGTCTCAAAAGGTACATGTATATTTCAAAGTCCTATTGCGTAGATTGAACTTTCACAAAACCTGACCCCTCGTAATAAACCAAACTTATTACGTGGAGTTTAGACAGCCCTATATTTTATTTTCAAAATATAAAATGTACTAATTCAAACCCCCTTTGCGTAACAGGAACCAAACAAAGTTAAAGGGCTGTCATTCTACTTAGCGGCTTTCATTGGAAGGAAGTCAGTAATAATTTAGAGGTTCAGTTTTGTGAGGATTCTTGTTATAAATGTAAGTATATTACGAATCCGTTGTTCTTTCAAAATATGTTGACCATTTTGCATAAATCTATGACAATTTTACATATATTATGTTAAAAAGTCCCCAGTATTTAGAACGTTATAAATCGATAAAGTGGCGCCCAACCATGGATCGCGCGAAATAACATGTAAACTGCTGCGTAAATAGCGCCATCGATGCTGCTCCACGATTCATAAGCCCCGATAAAGTGAAATAAATGTAAATAACGAATTGTGGAAAGGTCGATGACTGTTATAAGCGAAGCATCCGTTTTGCTCGATAATTGCGAATAATTTACATGCGTGAAAATTTCCAAACAAACATCGAAAAAGCCTGGCTTACATAACAAGATCGATTACGTACATGCCACGCGTAATATTTCATTTCTTTCGAAATAACGCGTTACAAAGGCACGTATGTAGGAAACGCCCGAAACCGAATTTCCTCTCAATAAACACGTCGTCCAACGGATAATACGCACTAATAATTCAGATTTATGAACGCAGGAATAACAATAACGGGAGTATTTGCGAAATTCCAGGCATCCAACATTGACAATGAGGGAAGAGGGGGCGAGCGAAACAGTCGTCTTGGGGGAGCAGCGACCCCCCCTGGACGGAAAAGGCATTCGGGTGTCGTCGGTTGCGGTGATCTTCATCGGACTTACCACGGTAGAATCTCGCTGCGTGCCGTACGGCTATTAAGGGCTCGACGGCGCCACGACGACTAATTTCCGCTGTAAACGAGATCCGGGCCGATTGTTGTCGGTTGTTGTACCGGCAAATAAAATCGCCCTTTTCCCCGTATGCGCGCAATTCCCCCCATTAAACACGCCCCTGCACAGGGGGCCGTGGGTGTCGATATTTCCCGATATTTCGTCGCGTCGCTTATTGTTAAATGAACAATTAATCTTCCAGCGCCAGCTGGATGCATTACGTAATGCAATATCATAGATTACTTTAGAGCAACTAATATTGAAGGTCAATTAAAGCGTGCAAGCAGAAGGCCCACAAATTATTAGCGATTTTAAACGTGTAGGTACAGTGCAAAAATAAACAATTCGTTTGATCACATGTAGGCTTTAACTAACCTATAAAATTGTTGCATTTGTTAAAATAAACATTTATTGGCTATGAACAAGCCATCATTAAACATTTGGATCTTTAGTAATAAGATCGGCTTAGATGTACATTCTACAGTTACAAATTATTGGGGTGGATGCTGGAAGTGTCATGATTACACGAAAGGCCACTTCTACAACGGGAACCGCAAGGGTGAAACGTGACTTAGTGGAGACATCTGGCGACACTAACCTTCAATATAAATCGCTATAAATAAAATCGTATTTCAAACATGAAATATAATAAAATGTTTATCGGGAATAAACATTTCCTACATGTTTAGAATTTGTTAACAAGATGGATATTTTTTTAGCAATGTATATGCGAAGGATGAAAACCTCAAACGTATAAAATAATACACATCGCCATTTACGGTCGAAAATAACCTAACCCATTCTCTGAACTTCTTTTTTTTAGCAAAACCGCACCATTAAACTTTATCACCGACGGATCTCGTTGAAATCGGTCAATTAATAAATAATTGGCGAGCGAGATACAATTTCTTATTGGTACGCCTCCATGGCGGGAGATAGTACGAGTTAATAGAAACAAAATGCGCGGGTGCACAATGCGTACGAATAAAATGGAGCCGAATGAAATACTGCACAATACCGTCGCCAGAGCGAGGGCCTTACTTTATCGCGATCCCGATGCAAATAGTCCCCCGACTCGGTGCCTGAATGCGCGCTGCGAAATTAAGGGACAGGGGCCTTCTCGGCGACGATGTTCCTCCATAATAAGTCCCCTGAACACACCTCTCGTACACACACACACACACCACCTAGTGGCGCGTGCTAAAGGTAAATGCAACCAATCCGTGTGAATACGACTTAAACGAAGATTTATGCAGCCGGTGAGCAAAATATAAACAACAATATGCAATCTTCCAGCATTGTTCGGTCAATGCCGAACTAATAAGCCAGGCGGAATGGTGCATTTCGCAATTCGCGATCTCGAAAAGGAGCATTTCTTTAGTCACGCCGCGATTTGACAATGGCGATAACGGTATGCGCATACGAGCCACGAATGTCGCGTTATTACGTCTCAGTCCCCGCGTAATGACACAATGCGTAATCGGTTCTCGGGTGGCTCGGCAAAAATAATCTGCGGAACATTACGTACGACGTCTACCTGCCTCCAGAAACGAATAAATAGTAAATAATCTGTCAGCCGTTTAAATTCGTGACTGACGATTTTCTTAGGCGAGTTGAACAAATTTAACAGATGTATTCGTAAAACAGGACGTCTGAACGTACCGTGGAGAAATGGATTAACATGCTGTCCTTTGAAAACATAGATATTTCCTCGGCGTTTGCAATTCCCTGTGGTATAATTAAATGTTTCTTCAAAGATCTTGGAATTCTAAATTATGAATTATTTAATTGAAAGCGGTTTTATTTTTAAAATATTTGCTTAAATTTGTGCTGAATTTTATGACGTTTCAGCGAAGCTTGTAAAGGTATATAATTTAATATCAAACTTGACATAACGAATTAAAAAGTTTCCTGCTCCTACGTTTTCATTTCTGGAATTTAACTTGAACAGGCTGACACTCCAATTACTTTTATAAAAACAATTATGATAAAGGTAGTTCCGAATTTGTATTAGATTATAGTAGAGTTATTGAAAAGCAATTGGCGGATTGGTTAGTTTGAACCAGAAAATGTAATTGTTGTGCTCGACGTAATAGGATTTGCGGTTACTTGAATCAGGTTCTTATTGAAACGAAGATTCTCAGATTGCTTTGAGGTATTATAAGATTTCACAATTCAGCAGACTATCTGAATGTTGAGTAAGTGATCTCTTCAATTATTCTAAATAAAGTGAATACTATAAAAAGTAAATTAAAATACTAGTATTGTCAGATTAATACAAATGACTGTAAAGTATCATTAGTAGTTAGTTTGATGTTTAGGTTGTCAAAGTTCACTTATTGAAAGCGTGAAACCTTTACCTGTCAGAATCACTGCTCTGTCCACGACAGGTGGTTTATTTGTTTTCAATTTCGATTAGAACTGTCAAAAGAAGTTCTCGTACTTGAAAAGGCACCACTAGGTAAATGTAGAATTACTCTCAGGAAATGAAGAAAACACTTCTACCGAGGAAGTATGAATGATTAATAAGACTTCTTTGACTTTTATCGCATTTATCATTGGTTAGGATCGTCTGCTGAAGTTTGAATTCTATTTCAATTTGTTTTCTGTTGTTGTTTGCCTTCATAACCACAGACAAGAACAAATTAGAACGAGATCAAAGTTGAACCGAACATGGAATTTTCATTTTAATTAGAATCTTCCGAGTCTTGGTTAATGTTTTCAAACTGTTACACATTTTCAATTAAATTCCAGGGGTAGACTAGAATCATTAGCGTTTAAGTTGGCGTAATCATTATACCCGTATTAAATTTTAAAAAAATGTAAAGCGAAATGTAACTGATCATCCCATGGGAAGAATGAGTGTAATTACCAAAGTAGTGATGACCCGGACACCAATTAAGTTTAGATATTTTTGTTAGGCATGATGAATGCATCAGTGAATTGATGCATTCAAAATGGCAAAGTATCGAAATGATGAAAACATAATGTGTCCTGTCATGTTGACTATTCATCTGACGTAAGGGAATACCAATCAACCCAATTGTAGTAAAGTTAGGCATTGAGGTTAGAAGTTCATTTTACTCCAAAGACCACAAATCACTCCGATCTGGTCAGAATGTACCGGATGTCAAATCCACAGTTCATTGCCAACTTTCACTCACCAACATTGTGGTCGACCTAAACCGCATAAGTGAAAAAGGAAAAAATGAGGCAAAAACTCGATTCCGCGATAACGGGAGCCATTGCCGAACTTCCCCCGGATATTCCCGAAGATACATAATCGTTTCAGGTGGCGGAGAAAAAATGATTCCTATCTACCGCCGCGCGTCGTGCATTATCACCTCATTGTCTCGGGCCGATTTATCGAAGGTTGCTTACAATGGGGCTTTCGTAATGTCGCCGTCGCATTTTTTTCTCCCCAATGCAAAAAAGCCAGTACTCACGCTCATGTCCTCCATACTGCAATTTCCGGCGAGTTTTAATCCTCCGATTTTCTCACAGCATTATTATCCGAGTGGTCGATTGTTCCTTCCTTCACTCGTCACGTGTAACACTCGAAGCCGCCGAGGATAGGAAAATCGCGAAAAACACTAGGTCGATCGCAGGAAATCGCGCGAGAACTCCATGCCGGTTCTGCGTCGAGTCGCTTTTTCTGGCGCTAATGACTTTCGGGCGCGGTTAATGATGTTGTTAAAACGAGGCCCTTTTTTCGCCGACCTCGTCTGGAGGTTCTATCCTCGATCGCGAGGCACCGGGAGGACGAAATATGTAACCGGGGAGCACTGGCTGGAAGGTCCCTCGATCGGGTGGGATCCACCGGCATCGGCAGCAAGAAAGACCACACACAGGCGTTGAAGTCTCCGGCGCAATCGCCGCTCGCTGCTCCTATCGCTCTTTCGTTTTTTGCATCGCAGTCCGCTCTCGATTCAAGATTTGCCAAGCACCGAAAATACAAACAAACACAAGCACTTGTGTTTCGAGTTTCAGAATTACCATTGGATTTCTTAAAAACTCGATCGATTTTTTTTCCAAGGTCGCGATCAATTGCACTGATAATCACAGGATGGATCGGTAACTCCTGTCAAAAGGAACACATCACTGGTGGAGGTGGTGGTACTCCGAATGTCGATCCGTTGGCGGCAAAATGCACTCGGCCACCTGAACTGTTGTGATGGGGTTAGCGTGGAGGTTCGCGTTCGCGAATCGTTCGGGCCAAGTCGTGCGTCGCGAGCGTCCCGAGTGCAACCGCTCGGCGGCCCGAGCTGAAACTCACTGACTCGAATTCACGTCGCGTCACCACTAGCCACCGGCTCGATTCCACGGTGCGTTGCCTTCTTCGCGGCGTAGTGGGAGCGCGAATTCGCGAGAGGGGAAGAACGGAAGGGAAAAGGCCCTTATTCTTTCCCCTCCCTATGCATCGTGAATTCGCGTGTGTTATTTCGCGAGGGTGTGTGAGAGGGTGTCTGTGTGCAAAGCCCTCGCGCCGCTCTGGACCCCTTCGACGGCTATCTCCCCAAGAGGGGCCAGCTCGCGCAGCCACGGTCCTTATTATATTTACGAGGCGTTATCGAGACCATCCTCCGATATTGAATTCGAGTCGTGCCTCCCCCGCCTCCGTTCTTCGGACACCCTTCGCTTCGATCTCGAGATGGGAGTTGAATGCGACTCTGAAAAAAACTCTGTTTGTTTTTCTTTTTATTCGGGGATATTCAAGCGCGACGATGAGACGTAAAACTTTCCGAGACCCTCATCGGAGATATTTTCTTATAACGTTGATTCTCTCAAATCAACGTAATTTTTTCCTCCTTCACTATTTTGTTCGTTTGTAACTTTAATTTGCACCATATTCATTTATGCCTTAGATGTATCCTGTGTTCGTGTCACGTTTCCTTAACCCTTTAAGGACTGGAGGGACATATTTTCAACACTGGTTTGAACGTCGCTAATTTGTATATAAACGCAGTTGGAAATGAAAATAAATTATCAAATTTTTCTTAATTTCAAAACTACTGATTTATTTTCACGAAAACTATAGATTGTAGAAAAAATTTCCTTACAACAAAAATATCTTAAAATTGGTTGATAAACTTTATCAAATTTTTTCAGATTTTTTAAACGACTTTTTTCAAATTTTAGATTTTTCGAATTTTTGTATAATCAGAAAGTGTATGAATTCACTCTTATAAAATTTAAGAACATTCTTTAACTCATTTCAAAGCATTATTGTTCTTAGAAAATGTTCTGTTAAGTCGATAGTTTTCAAGAAAAAATTTTTTTAAGTTTTAAAAGGAATTTTGAGGATCCAGACGCCATTTTGGAAGACGCCATCTTGAATGATAAATTGGCGCACGGTACATATTAATCCAGAGGGTCCACGGACGCGATATTTTTACCATAGACATGTTTCCTAATGCCATTTCGTGGTGAAAGTGATGTTTTAATAAAAAAAAAGGTAAAAAAACGTGTATAACTTTTTGCGGTTCATTTTATCAAAATTTTATTGAAAGAGGGTAAAATTTTACGTTAAAAACTATGGAGATAAAATTTTTCCAAATGCGTTTATATACAAATTATCGACGTTCAAACCGGTGTTGAAAATATGTCCCTTCCGTCTTTAAAGGGTTAACCCATTAGGCACCCTACTATGATAAAACACTACAAGATTGCTAAGAAATTAGAACTTTAAACCTTTAATCCTTTGAAGCAAGGTCAAGAACACTTTTTGTAATACATTTTTTAGTTTACTAAACATTCATTTTATTGCAATTTTTGTCTTTCTTTCTGTTTGACAACATGTTTGAGAATCAGAGAAAATTAAGGTTTTCAATAAGTATAGGGTCAATTTCTTTATAAATGATAAACAAAAGGTCAAATGTTGAGCTTATTACAAAAAACTACAACTTAAAAAGGCTAAAGTGCTATATCACAAAAATAATTCATATTAAATACTGTATTTGCCAACTATGTTAAATCTTAACCCGTTAACGCCGAAGCGGATACTTTTTCGGCACGATTTTCAACGGCAGTATTTTTAATGTTAAGGCTTTGAAACAAAATCCTGAATCATGAATTCTTACGTCAAAATTTTGGGCTCTTTCAAAATCCGTCATCAGAATTGACATATAATGCTTAGAAAATTAAATATGGCGGCTTGAATGCAGAAAAAAACACGAAACACACATTTTTTTCATCAATTTTTTTCATAAATTTTTTTCATAACCAAAATCCGCACGCTATAAGTTCTAATCTACTCTCTAAGTGGTCAAAATAGTTGTATTTTTTGAATAAATTTTTTGTATTATTTTAAAATCATCTCAGAAGCATTAAAATGGCCGCCAATGCGTTAAAAAACTAAGTACGAGATCCACATTGATTTTAGAGCACATGATGGCCTTAAGAAAATTATATCCGATAATGATTGTTTGTCTTCGAGGTCGTTGATTACAAATCGGTTGATGAAATTGAGAAATTCAAAATGACGGATCCAGTATAGCCGACACAAAATTTTTCAAAACAACGATTTTCTATGAAATTTGATATGAAGGGGGTTTTAAGGTCGTTGATTACAAATCTATTGATGAAATTGAGAAATTCAAAATGAATTCATGATTCAGAATTTTTTTTCAAAGCCTTAACATTAAAAATAATGTCGTTGAAAATCGTGCCGAAAAAGTGTCCGCTTGGGCGTGCGTTAACGGGTTAAACTGAATAGTTTATATGTGACCTATTCTAATTTCACATTTAGCAAAGAATCTTCTCATAATTTTTATTAAGCTTTTCAGACTTTCTGGGTTTCACCACGTGAAAGACTGCTGTAAAGCCAGCCCGCTATGGGATTTTTTTTTACCGCAGGCATTTTAGTTAAAAATGGAATTTTTCGACGACCGAATCCACAATACACTGACGAAAAACGTCCACAGTCTAAATTACTATATCACATAGTTAGAAAAATATAGCTAAAACTACGATGAAAAATCGTGAAATTTATCACTTTCGTAGTCCATTTTACTATAATTTTGTTGAACTAACTTCATAGTCATTTTAATTACTTTTTTTGTGTAATACTTCTTATTGACTCAATCAATTTTAAATTTGGAATTTTGTCACTTCATCAAACAGAGACAGAGTGCAGATTGACCTAATCTAGTAACAAATCAACTAAATCCAATCCGTATGGTTATGAGGTAGGCTACAAATATCAGGTCAGGCCTACGTGCGGCGCAAATTGTGAAAAATCGTGTCAAAGTTTAGCCTAATAGGCGAGAAAGTGAAAAATAATTTTTTGCCTCCTAACCATACTTTTCGTACACCAGATCACATATAAATATTACAGATATATATAAAATCGACCAAAAATCGACCGTAGTCGGCATTTGGTCAATTTTGGGTCGATTTTCAGTGGACTTTTACTAAATCGACCTAATATTAACCTAATCAAAATGCATTAACTGGTCAACTTCGTAAAAGTCGACTAAAATTTTACCGAAAATCGACCGAAAATCAACTGTAGTCGACATTCGGTCAATTGTCGGTCAATTTTGGGTCGATTTTTTGCAAGTCGACCGATCTAGAGTCAATTTTAGGTCAATTTTCGGTCGATCCGGTCCGACAGGGTTATCTTGCAAATTCGATAGAATTGCTTTACCTACTTTTAGTAAATTTCGAGTAAAAAAGTGAGCTACATAAAATTAGCAGTAAAGTAATAACTCTATGAGTAAATCTAAATCACTAAATCAATTAAACATCGCTATATTTTATTGAACTAGTTAATAACTACTGTGACTGGATGAGAACTGGGAATTTTCTACGTTGGTTAAGGACTGGTGACTTAATTGGCATTAAATATTTATAAGTCAGATTGTTTAACTTTAGAAGATTATTATGTATACCTAAAAAATTCGAGTTAATTTTTGATAACAAAGTTATCAATCGGTTTGATAAAATTAGATGTCTGGGAATCATTATGACCGTCATTTAACATGGAATTACGTAAACTGCTAAGTTCTACAATGAAGAATATAGTTCTATAGTGTAGTGACGTATAGAATTCTTGCTTGGGGCTCGGTTAGTAAATCAATATTATGCTTATTAAATAGTGTGCAATACAAAATTATAAAAATTCTGTTAACAAATAATACAAATTGAAAAATGTTGAAATTGAATCGTTCAATATAATAAAGCTGTTATACTATCGAAAGTTAAGAAAGAAATTGGAGGCGTAACAAAAAAAATTTGTTGCCATAACATATTTTGATAAGCAATCAAAGATGGATAAATCTATGACTAAATTACAAGTCGTCACTTTATTAGAATTTAGATATATTATCTTCTTTACGATCTTAGGTTAAGTGTTACGTTTTTGTTGGTTTATTCCTGATTGATTACAGACTTAATGTGTCTACGGTATACTATTTTGTTATTGTTTTATATATTTTTATATTATTGAACAGCGCTATTGCTACTTTGTATAATGTAGACTGGAAATACATTTTATTTGAATAGTAAAGCCAACTAAAAAATGTCTGAAGCATATATAACTGTACAAATAATAAACTCAACTATTTCATTTTTTCAGTGTAAAATGTTATGCTTCGATAAAAAGCTTTGACAATTCGAAGTGTTTTTATTTCTTATTACTTTATTGTACTTATTGTTATGTTTATAACTTTATTTTAGAATAACACACACGTTATTCTGTTTTATGTTTCATTTGTGTTGTGAATTTATTAATTTATAACATCTGTATTTTAAATATCGTAAATTTATATAGTGTACTCTTGTGTATATATCCACTTCTGTTTTGTTTTCATTCTGAAATAAACTCCTCATGGTATATTATTACAAATAATAATATAGATATAAGAGCAGCGATAAAAAATCGGAAATAAATAATATTTAAATGATAAAGACAGTAACGGTAATTGTTAACGGCTTCGATATTATGTATATAGGCACCGTTGCGTCGAATGGTAGTTATCGTTATCTGAAGATATCAAGGAACATATTGTAAGGTATAATCGTATTATAGTCACTTATATTGACTGTTAGTATCAACTGATAAGTATCGGAAGACATCTGCAAATTAGAAGGGTTAGATATCGTATGTGAAGGAAATATCTATTAGAATTTTAACAATATTGTACGACAGAATTCTTACATGTACATCTATTTTATTCGCGATGAACAAATTAAATATCGAATTATTAAATATATGTATCCTTATTAGTTTCGTTATTATTATGTAATGTAAAATTTGAAATATACAACTATTTAACCATCAATTTTATTGAATTGCTTAAAGTTTTCATAACGATTTTGAATTGTGATGCGTCGGTATTAAATAATAAATAGTTGTAATTGAACATTAATAAAAATTATTTGTTGAAACTTGTTATGTATTATTAAGTAGAAAGTAAGTATAAGAATCTTTAGAATACTTTAATATCGTCGATCATTTTGATTGGCAAAGAACATAAATATTTAGTACTTACTGAAATGAGATTTATTTTCTTTAAAAAACGCCGCTGAAAGTTTCAAAATACATTTTTAAAAACTTGTAGCATAAGAAAAACTTTTTTTATTTCAGAAATCTAAAATCTACTAAATAAAAGAATCAATTAAGCCTAGCCTTTAACGAGTATGCTACGAATTTTATTCGATTTTTTTTCCAAATGTGAAAAGCAGAAAAACTCCAGAGATCTGTCCAATTTATGTTTTGCCCTATTATTAAATAAAATATTGCTCGACACATATGTTAGCATTATTAGTAACTGAAAAAATTACTCTTTCATGCATCGAACTAAGTTTAACACAAATCAGTAATAGTATATGTACATATAAAAATAGATATGTATCTTATCGGTTAGCTTGTTTAGATACTAAACGAAAGGGACTCGTACTACTTGCGAGAATATGCTACAGCAGCACATCTATTGATTAATTATGGCAGTTCCGTGTACAAGCGGTTCGATAACGACCACGTTCCATTACTTCTAGTATCTACAGTGAACACAAAATGGCTAAGCAAACTACATTAATATTTAAAACAACATTTTATGAATAATTTTACTTTGTTAGGTGTAGTAAGTATTGATTTTACAAGTTTTTCCTACATAGTATTGCATATTTTATTGAAAGCATATATTTTTAAAAAATGTTAAATACTTTTCATTCGCAATTTTTTTAGAAATATTTTTAATGTTTATTATTAGAAACCATTGTATTACAATACTACTGCTGTACAATATCATAAAATTAATTAAAAATCTCATCTAGTAATTTTTCTTTAAATTCGACACCAGATCAACATTTTGAAATCCAGAGGTTGAGTAGAACCCTACAGTATATTTAATTTTACTAATTACAATACTAATCATTTGTTCACACATTACAAGTAAATTTTGAAAATTATCTACTAAAATATGACGTTCAGCTGCAAAATTTCGAAATCTGCAAAGAATATACGTGTAGAATGCGATTTGCAGTTAGCTGATTATTGATGTTTCAACACTCGATGCACAATCGATTAATAAATTCTATAGCTTTACGTTTTTGCGTTTGATTTATTGCAGTCATTTCATTACTCAATTAAACAAGATACATTTATGAAAATAGCCTCTTGCGAACATATGAAATGTTAATAAATTTGTTTAAAAAAAGTTTACTAAAAATTATCTCGTTGCATAGAAGAAGAATATTTTTGTTTCACTAAAAATTATAATTAGTGATGACTGAGCATATAAATTCGCTAAAGCGAGATATTAATGAATCGCGACAGGTATTATGCAGGGCAGTAAATCTACAAAGTAATCAAACCAAGAAATAACCATCACTTTATATTTCACAATATTGTACGAAACAATGTTTAAATATACCGCGGATAGTAAGTTTGTTTAATCGTCGAAAGTCGATAAAAATTTTTTATTTTTCCGAAATTATTTAATAACACAATTTTCGGTAACATCACCAATATTTTTCTTGTAGTTATCCGTTATATTAAATATATGTTTCTGTAAAATAAATGAAATACTCTTTGACTTAATTTAATAATATTAAAAAATCTCTTTTGTGAGCAGATTTTATAATCGATTTCTGATACAATACTATACGTACATTCGAAAAACAATAAATATGGTTATGCCACACGTTGAAAAGTTTAATCTTCATATTAAAACTTTGGTATTATCCGCTTTTAGCGTTTTTTTAAATAAAATAATTAAACAAAAGATAAAGTCGATTAAAATTTAAATGAATTTATGAAAACAATACGTAATTATCATGAATATATATACGGAATTGGTTGTATTTAAATACTGCAGGTTTATACATCAGTAAAATCATCTCGTTTTGGTATATTTTTAAAAATAATTAGATTTCTTTTCAATAAAATACATGACACTGGGATTAACATAATAGACCAGATTAAAATTATTTTCATGAACTTCGAGGGACGTTTTATATGACAAAAGAAATATTAATATGGCAGATGTAGAAATTAAACCTAACAATTTATTAAACTTCTCTCTCTGTTTATCTATAAAAGTTTTAAAATCACCACATAAAATTTCGCATATTTTAAAGATTCCAGTAAAACACAAATTTCAGATGAAAAGTAAAAGTAAATTGCGTATATTATTTATGTATTTAATCCTGTTATGTGTGATGTATGAAGGAAATGTACAATTACGATAATTTCGCATGCAACCCGTATTTCTAATTTGATTACAAGTCAACGGGTCATCTGACGTTTTTACAACATGTAATGAAAATTTATGAGAAAATTCAAATATATACGATAAATATGAAAATTACCACTTAAAAAAGAGTGAAATTGCAAAATAATCCATCATGTTGGTATTTAGTTAAACAGTAAATTTGTTGCATATAAAATATGGATAACGGTACATCAAAATATTGGGGAAATCCATCAATTAACATCGTAAATTTGAAGCTTGAATTTTTTGAGAACTTTGCAAAGCGCTACGAAACGCGTAATTTGTATGTATGAATATAAAACGTGCAGATTTTTATATTTTTATTGGGACATATTTATAATCATCGTTTTTATTTTTTTATTAAAGTATTAATGTATGTTCAAATATCCTTATAATAAACTGAAGAATTAAATAATTCTCTTACATAATATTTACATAATTTATAATACTATACTCCATAGGTCTGATATTAATTTTTATAAATGTTTATATTCGATTTATTTTATTGGCTTTATTTACGTAATTAGTCGTGTCATATTTATGAAATTGCGCTCTAAACGCCGTAACGTACTATGTATAGATATAGAAAAACTTATAAATATATATTGACAAATCTATGAAGCCTTTAAATTTCTTGTCACCGTGTATTTTTTAGCATTTGTATTTTATGCTTTTAAACTATCACACTGAAAAAAAATCTACCTGGCAAATCTAACTAACATTGGGAGGTTGAGAGCTTTTTTAGTTCTTCTCTATTAAATCTATTAAATTTGTTAATTTTAATATTATTATTTCAATTAATAATTAGTAGTTAAATTTACGTAAATAGTTGTCAAGCATTCAGAATGATTGATTATGAAGAAATGCGATATTATGCAATACAAACGACGAGTTATATACTAATATCGCGTAAAAAGCTCCAATAGTTCCACTAAAAATAATTCCAGAAAACAAATTTCCTTACGTTTTAACTACTCAGCCAATTTGAATACCTCCTCAACGACATTTTATAAGTTTACGTTATTTTATAAGTTACGAACGCGAAGAAATTAAATCGACTAAAAATGCATCTTCATTCTTTTTCATTTGTTGGGTGTTTAAACTATAGTATTTTTTAAACGAACTTCAAAAATTTCATTCTGCTATGTTTTTAGTTGATTTAACTAACTCCTTTACGGATGTAACTGCAATTTATAAAAATTTGTTGAGGACCAATTGAAACACTTTGAGTGTTAAAAAGTAGTCAAATTTACTCAGAATCTTAGTCTCTCACTCTTCAACATTACTTCAAGCACCCTGCGACATTTGTTACCCCTTACTCTGTAAAAAACATGTCAAAATTCTAATAATGTGCAGGTTTTTTATTTTATGATTTAAAATTCCAAGTTTTCGTAGATTTACCCATATGCATACATATATTATACATTCTTTTTCATAAAATCCCTGTATATTATGAGATGACGTTCGCTTTCTTACTTTATGTAATAAAGTGAATACAGTATTTTTTTATTTTAAATATAAAAGCAAATAAAAAACTGATTTTAAAAATTTCCCGAGGATATAAAAAAAATAGAATATAATGATAATTTTAATTTTCTTCAAGTGCAGTTAATGAATAATTGGTAGTGCTCGGAAACTGAATAGGAATTCGCATATTTGCCGAAAACCTGGCTATAGATCACAGAAAATGTACTGTAAGAAAAGGTCAAAACAATGACATTCTAAAATGTAGAGTTGTACAACAGCGGCACTGGCTTTTTTGAAACTATAAAACGGTGTACGTTTTGGTGTAACAACATTCAGCCGCATCTACGGAACGGCAGATGTATGAAACATACTTTTTATACGGCACTACTCGCAACATTGTCGTAAATTATACAAGTTAACGAAAATTAATGTACTACGAAGGGTGTCGACGTAACTAGCTTTATAAGATGAATAGCAAAATGTACGCTTTACAAAGAAACCTGCAAAATAATTAATATTTAATTATAAGAAACAAGAAATATAACAACACAAATAAAATAAAAATAAAAACTTAGACGGAATAACCTAACGTTTTTATTTCAGGTAATTTAAAAATTGATGGAAAAGTTGAGCAGCAGTGAAAAATTAGTTGATTATCGATTAGCTAAACGATAAGAAGTTTTCAAAAATGTAGGACAAGAACACAAACTAAAAATAGCATATGACTCTATAGTTTGTCACATTTTTGTTAAAGGAATTGATTTAATAAAATGTAACACCGATAGCAACGTATAAAATAGTTTATAATTAATATTATTATTATTCGTAATAAATACGCCGGAGGAATGATTTGTTTGGTGCAGAACCTTTTTAGTTAGAACTAACAAGCTATAAATCGTGGTTCAGTCAAGTTTTCACATATTTAGAATATTTTGGTTTAATGCAACGTGATCGTAAATCTGCCGGCATAAAAAATAATAAAAATTTGTCCTGCAGAATAACGTTTGAGGAATGTTTGTATTTCTATTGGTATCTTGAACAGGAAAATAAGCGATTTTCTGTATATATTAGAAACTATCTACATCGGATTTATTACGAAATCGTTTTCACGATTTCTTACAAATTCCTTCCCTAGTGCTACTGTGATGTACGATTTATGTACAAGTCTTTATGCCCATGTTGTTCTTTAAGATTTATGTAACTTCCCAAATTTCGTTGCTTTTGTAACCGCATAGTAGTATTTTAATTCTTTAGAAAAAGGGAAACCATTTTATCAGTTATACAATTGACATAAACAATCAATAATGACGTCACACCTTTCGTTGAATTAGAAATAAATTAACGCGAATAAAACGTATGTAAATTTGAACAAAATTTTAATTTTTAGTTGCCCAAAAAGTAGACGACGTTTTTGGATTTGACACTTTGGTAAAAAAAAGAATTTCCAAACATTTATGAAAGTCGAAGTTTTTAACGACAAACTTTACTACTTAAATTTGATACTTTAATTTGAAGTATTTAAAATTAGTTGTACTTGTTATTTTCTATGGTGAATAAAAGAAACTGAGTTATATTCTTGTTTCATAATTGATTTTTCAGAAAATCAAAATTATGCCTAATTTCAACGTTCGGTTATAGTACATTCATTATTGATAAATAATTGTTTAAGAAGGTGTTTATGATATGACATGAATGTCAAAGTAGCACTGAGTGAAACCGACTTTGTTAAATAAGCACCAGAGGCTTTCAGGCAGGCACGCGGCTATCACGTAATTAGTTTAATACCTTTAATGAGTGACATTAATATTGCACCTTCAAGGCTTGAATATCGTTTTTTTGGTACTTTTGACATTTTGCTATAGACGGAAAAATAATTAGCAGGAGTAATTATGAAAGCAGCCACATTTATTAAGCAAACTCCTAAGACGTCTGGTAGTTATTTCTGGATATATTTTACTAAATTTCTCTTACTAACTGCGTAATAGTAACATTTACGTTCTAAATAGACGTTGTCAGTTTTAGACGTTCTTTCGTTAAAGTTCTTAGTTACGACTGTTTAACCTTAAAGTCCATCCTTATTCCGAATATATTTTAAAAGACCAACGTAAGTAAATAGTAGAATTAACAACTCCAAAGGTTATAATTGATATTTGAGGTTGTGCACGATTGATTTAAGTACCGGAAGAACAATCTTGTTGTTTCAATATATATGTAACTATTAATGTCAAAGTAATGGAACAACTATACCAATTATAAGTTTGTTATTTGATTACATATATTTTAGAAATGTACAATGAAATTGGTTGGTAATATTCTATTCCGTAAGAATAGAATTAACAATTAATATCTTGGAATAAACTTTGATTTATAAAAAATACGAAACGGGTTGACACTTTTGTTACAAAATAATTGTTTAGAAAAATTTCATCTATTGTGTCTATTTTTGTTTCTACATAAAAATAGTCGTTTCAAGGGGTACTAAAACTCGTAACGGATAGTCCCACCGCAACGGAATCCCCTGAGGTAACTTGCTCCAACTTCTATTTTGCAGTAAGCTCAGTTACAAACACACAACACCTTATTCTATGGACGTAGTTGTTCAATTTAAAAAATTAAATTTGCTCACCACTTATTTTATATACAAGACACTCGTGTACTCTAAAATATTGTACAGGAATTCACACGTAGTTTTGTTGATAATTAATTCGTAACTGATAAGCCAATTTTTTTTTATATTTAATCATTTTGCATCAATGGATGATAGAAAATGTTTTATCCCTTTTATGGTTTCTCGGAGATATCAACAATTAAAATATTGAATAAAACTATTATTCTTCATCGACTAAAATTTAATCAATTTCGAGATTAGTCAGTTGAACTATATGAAGCAGCAAAAAATGTGATATATTTAGTTCCTACTGGGTAATATCAATTTAGTTAATTTAACGAAAAAATGCGTGTATAAATATAATTTATATTTTTGTAAATTAGTTGAAGTGCTGATCGGTGACGTTATTATTCGAAAAAATTAGCTCCCAATTCAGTTTATCATGAATCATTTAAATTATCCTGACAAATTTTATGGTGAGCAGATATTTATTTATCATTCTTTTCATCCTTCAGATCGACGTCTGCACAAAATGACGTACGATTTTACTTATGGATTAGTTTGTCATCTAGTGGTACTTCGTCGAGGAAATTTCGTTTGAACAAAAACTTGTCGAATAATTAGGAAAATTTTTATATCGCAATGGCAACATTTTCCTGAAATTAAAAATTATATTGGCATCACCCAATCGATGATTATAATGCATTCCCTCTACCTCAGAGACCTTACCTTTTATGAGTTCCAAGTGGGTTTCATGGGCAGAATGAAAAATTATCATTAAAATTCAAGTTACAGAATACATAGACAGACTGGGGATAATCGTAGGATGACGTATAATTGTAACGCAACGCTGAATCGTGATATAGTATCCGGTTTGAGGCGAGGCTTTCTTGGAGAAAGACACGAAGAATCGAAGATCTTTACGAATCCTATTGTAATCCCCGATATTTCATATGCGATGCGTGTGTTATGTTGGAGATTCATATTTGTACGCTGCATAAGAAATGCGGTAATTATAGTAATGGATATGTACAATTTTATTAGCATGAATAAGCTCAGTATTTGTCAAGTGTCAAGTCCAAAGTTTATTGTTGCTTAGTTTTACTTGCTCATTGTTTTACAGGCATTATGGATCACCATAATCGCGTGGACTTACCTGAAGATATCTTAAATATGGAACTTGAACAAGAATGCAGTAGCCAACTTGGACGATGCAATGAGATCCCCGCTGTTTGATGGAGTCCCTCGGCTTGAATTACTTACCTACTGATCAGAACTCCTTTATTAGCAGTACTTTTTACGATGCCCAAGATGTCCAGTTGGATTTCTTGATTTTCTTGTTTGATAGGAGTGGACTCCTAGTCTCTAGTTTTTAAGGAAACTAGAAAAATACAACTGTTCATCTGACAAGCTAGCACCTCATACATGGAAGAAAGGTATTATCATATTCATATTTGTTTTTTGATTGAATCTTAATGTGGGATTGATCTTTTAAAATGCGATAAAGCTCATAACCTGTATTGCGAAATGTACTTGCTTGATTGCAGAAAGTTCGACTAAAGTTCGTCTGAATTTAATGGTCATCACCAAGACTTCTGTCCTGCATCTTCACCTGGAGATCAAGATGTGCAACTCGACAATACATAATGATGGATCTATTGGACAGAGTAAAGTGAAAGTACAAATTGAAAAATGGTTCCGGAATAATTCAATATTATCATAGGATCGTAAATCGTCAATCCTTCAGAACCTAGATTGGACTTCCCATTTTTGGTTCGCGAGATCGGAATTTCGCTTCTCCGCGTATAGAGAGTAGGTTAACTATAAACGTTAGAAGCATCACGAATGTACATACTTGCACAAGACGTAAATATCGTTGTAAATAATATTTCAGAAATTTATCGATACCACCTGCTCTTTGCAAAAACGTAAATTGTATTCTTACGGCAGTGACACGTGGGTATTACTTTTGCGAAAAATGCAACCGACAGCCGCCAGCCGTTTTTTCCCTGGTGCGCCCGCGTAATTGCCGGGTACGCGGTTATAACCCATTGCGTATATATGTGTCTATATATATAAAGGGGCAAAAAAGCGTATAGATTTTCATATTGAAAAAAGACAATGGACGACTTTCGCGCGCACGAGCACAACGGTCCAGAGACGTACGGCGAATAGGAAAGTGAGGCTGGGATCTTTTTCGTTGTCGCGGCAGCATGGCACTTAACGGGCTCTCCCGAGTCCCGATCCGTGAATTATGCACGAAATGCGCTGACATGGCATATCGAGGCGTCCCCGGTACAAATATATATCGCTCGAGCTACCCGCAGTCAAAAGGCGCCGATCGAAGATCCGATCCGACGACTTTCTCTTTCGATATCTCTTTTGTTTCGCTTCGGTGTGACTTGAATTCTCGTCCTCCACCACGCGAATCCCCGGACCCTTCAATTAGGATACATAAATCTCCGGATTTATGGCCGCGGCATTAGCACACAGTATGTAAGGCTCGCGCGCGCGTTGTTTGCGTCTTCCGAACAATAGCGATCTCTCGCCTGACGCCACGGTCCATACGGCATCATTTCCGATCACTGCACCTTCATTTCCTCTGCCTTACCTTCTCATTTCCTTCTGGTCCACGTTTTCGTCAAAATCGGAATTTCGAATTTTTCTGACAACGATCAATTGTTTATGGATCGTTCAAGCTGCGGACGCTTCATTAGCAGTCTGCGCAAAAGGGTCAATTATCATTTGTCATGGAAGATCATTAAATGTATTCATAAAGTACAAAATACTCTTGCATATAGCAGTGGCAGGCGGAATATATGCATACGATGTTTAATCATAGAGCGGTCGGGAATCAAATTTTATTTATAACATTTAAATGTAACGTACAAAAATTAGTTATTGGTTTTGAAGAGGAAGGGATTATCTTGCTACCATATTTAGTAATTGCTGCTGGTCAACTAATATAATATTTATATCGTCTTTATACTAAAAGTATAATGCTCGAGGATGATGGTAAAGAGAAATGATCAAGAGGTTTGACTGTCACCTCTTATGCTCATAACCATTATCTAATCAGCATCATCATTATTCCTGGAGGGGGTTCCAAAGTTGGTCAAAAATCACATTGGCTTTTTCCTAGATTCAGTCGTTATCAACCGCACAAGCACCTGGTCGATAAATTTATGAAAACAATTTTTTGTTGCATTAAGTACATATCCATTTGTATAATCCGGAAAAGTGGTTAGACTTATAACATTGCACGAGAAACGTGAGGAATTACATAAATGTACCAGATTCATTATTTTTCTTTCTTATTGTAGCAGCAGTTTTTGTCGTATTTCAACTATAGTATGAGGGTGGACTTGGAGTATTACATAACAAAACACCGTTGAAAAAAATTAATTTTGTTAGAATGGCAGCCACAAACCGCTTGTTTCGTGATAATTGTCACCTTCTTTTTGACGTAGAAATTTTGAGGTGAATGAGTAACAGAGCCATATTGTTAAAGCGGCAAACACAGTAAAACATAATAATATAAACTGAAATATTTTTACCGTTTTTCGAAATTTCGGCTCTGCAACCGCAAGTGTAAACATTTCATATGATCTCTGTCAAAATTTCAGTAAATTGATTCAGAAATGGTGGTGAATTCTTGGATCACTAAATATATTTCATGATAAAATCTCGGTGAAAGGCCCAGGTTAGGGCCCTTGGTAATTGAGCTAATATAATAGGAAATTTCTGCATAGTGGTTGATAATTTGAGGAAAGACAGACGCGTATTAGACTTTTTGGAGACAGAACGTTTTAGCCCCGCTGTTCTAACGCCAGACTATTTTTTTCACTCTGGTTTTTGTCGCCAGAATCGTTTTACATCAAAATTCGTACAGGAAAATGGGGGAAGCGGAGAAATGGCAATGTCATGAAATTAACCTAACATAACCAGTCAAAACTGTACCTACTCCTAATAATGCCTAAGAGCATATGTATTCCATAAAACTAACCTAACCTAACCAGTCAGAACTCCGCATACCTTTAATAATGCTCAAAACCATACGCATACCCTGAAACTGATCTAACCTAAACAGTCAGAACTCCGGCTACTCCTAATGATGCTTAAAAGAATATGGCTGAAAAGGGAAATTATTTCCGGGAAATTACTTGAAAAAGAGTTACGTGGTTTATTTATAGCAAACCTCTAGCTACTTACAAAAAAAAGAAGTGGCGCAAAAACGGCGGAGCCAAAACGTCCTGATACCAAAACGACCACCGTCAAAACGCCGGGCCATAACGGCCGCACCAACACGTTCTGCTCTGATTTTACTAAACTTGTAAGGCCATAAAATTTGAATTATATAAACTATGAAGGGTATTATTACGGATAAAGTATTTAAATTTACCATTACGAAATGGTTAATATGAAATTTCAATTTGACACTTCAGGTTTAAATTACTAAATGAAAATTAGAATAGGGTGTTTATAGTCGAGTAATCTTGTAGGTCAATAAAATAGCCTACTTTGAAAGCTGTATCATATTCCTGATGTATTAGCTTACTTCGACCAAGTAAGTTGACTGTCTTTGTGCAATCGTTTTTACCGAAGAAGTATAGTTTTCGAAGTGCTTTTCAAAATAAACTAACCTAATCTTGAAGGGCGTCAGTGCCAGATTATAAGTTTTGTATACAGTGCGCAAAGTGCAATTTAACATTTATAATAAAGCGTATTTTATAAATATATTGATCATATCAAAATAAATATTCTGAAGCTTAACATACCGTATCCTATTAAAGACAACTTATGTATTTTAATGCCTTTGAAACCTTGCGACAAAAGTATGATATTTTACATTCACAATCACGACAAAAAACTTTCTGCATCAAACAATGCCAGATTGACCGTTAGTGATGTTTCTGTAATGTTTTTCTTTCGCGTATACTTTATTACACAAAGAATGTAAATATTGAACCTTTTAAGATTGATTTTATTTCTGAAATGCAAATAATTTTTAAATGAATATTTTCCTTACTTCCATTCTGTCAAAGATGTAGTCGATAATTCCTGACCAATTAGAAGGCTAATATAGATGTACCGTGAAAAATTTGTATGGTAATTTCTATGCTTAAATTAAGTCAATCATTTTACTTGGATCAAATTTCATTTCATAGTTTGTAGGTTATAACGGATTCATAATAATAATTTATCTATTTTTATAACACTTTCAAATGGATTTATGAACTACATTAAAAGATATTAGCCAACTATCTATTAGCTGACATAAAAATTTACGAATATGAAGTTAGCGAATATTAAATAAGAAAAATGTCAGTTGAACGGAAAATATAGATTTCAATAAATATATTTGATTGTTAGATTAGGTTAGGGTTGACAGGTTATAGTCTGGCATAATTGTGTGTCCATCAGCAATAACAAAACCTAGAAGGTTTCCCATTCATTAAGTCATTAGTTAATGTAATAATGATGTTAATAACTAAATGTTATTAGGCAATTGACGCATGCAATAAAAATTCCAATATTTAATGCTAAAAAAGAAAAAACAAAATAAACAATTTTATACATATTCGGTAAATATTTAACGATATAATATTTCAAAATTTCAGTAGCATTTAAAATAAATGCTAATTCATGCGCAAATTTAAATTAACAAATAGCCAGACTCATCTGTATTTATTTTCATGGTCGATTCGGGTTTCTAGGGAAGATTTGGATTATACTAGAACTATCAAAACCTCTTGTATGCCCAATAACAGAAAAATAAAAAAGATGGTCTAAAATACGTTGGAGTTGACTATTGGTCTAAATGATTTGCATTACCTAATCTGAATTGAAATTTACCATATTTTATTTTCCAATAATTCTAGTCCGAAGTTCATGTGACATTACTCATAGTTAGAGTAGGTAATTATTCAGAATAATTTGTTTGCCGAATTGATTACATTTCGACTAGTTTTGCTGCTTCGGTATGTTTATTTTTAAATTTTATTTGAAAATACGAAAGTAGTAACATTTACGAATTTAGAAAGCACCCGATGATTGCTTAACATGTTTTAAAAAATGGTATATCAAATATGATCATTCACGTTTTGCATTTCTTCATTTATAGCGTGGGTTAAAATTTGATTTACACTTTATAATATGCGATCTCCGCCTTATTATAATGTTTTAAATTAAGTTTTGCAAGGATTCTAAATGGATGACCCTTCATCGTCGCTCCGCATTATCATTTTGCGTGATCATCTACCTTCAACACTCGACACCATCTCTCCTCGTCATCCGATATAATCTTTTGTCATCCTGCGACATTATAGAACATCACTCATGACCATTCGAGATGATTCGACATAATTCCCAAATATTCGTTCAATTACTCGTTAAGAAATTATTAACACATTAAGTGTAAACTCACAAGTTATCAAAATTTTGTGATGAAACTAACTTTTTGTCGTCATTTATTCCCTGGTAGAAACCTATCTAGTTTTGTGTTATACTGGGTTGAGATTAGCCGAATCCTGGAATTATTTTCTACTACGATTTTCATACAGAATATTTAATAATACTGTCGGAGGTTGTATAATTCGATGTCATCGATTATTTTGTTTAAGTAATGAAAATTCCACTATATATTTGGGAATTGATTTAAATTATTATATGGGATTATAGTTTCTGTGTAAAAAAATAAATGTTATCACTGACAATAAAATCACTATATTTAACTGAACAATAGACAAATTTGTGTATAGAGGATTTCAGTATAAAATATGTGCTAATGTGCAAAAATCAATCTGTAATCAATTAAAATAGATAAACTAAAATCTATATAATAATCTTATGGTTAACACGATCGCAGTTTAGTTGAAGAAACATTAGAAATTTTATTGGATATTCGCAGAAATTGAACTTTAGAATTCGTTCCTTCTACAAGGTTATTGCTGATTAGATAATTTCACACGGATTGGTGACAATAAAGTCGTTTTATGTCACTCCTTATCTGGATTATTTGAACTAGGGTTATTGGAAAGTTCTATTTACTAACTCGAGAATATCAGCTAAAATTATCACACCAAAAAAATTGTTACATCGAGCCTGCGACTTTATACAGATAGAATGGCAAATATCCTTAATGTTCTAATTAAAATTATTGATATTTTCTGATTAATATTTTTCTTCTAAATTATACATGATTTATTGTACAAACTGTTTTGATATTCTGGTTGTATTATAATATGTTGCAGAAGAAACCAAAAATGTGTAGTTTATCTGTTTTTCATAACTAACTTATTGAATATCATAAAATAGACAGGAAAGAAAAATTTTCGTTTCTTTATTTATCTATATAAATGTATTATACTACGGAGTATCTTTACTGATTTACCTACACTTCATATTTGAAACGAAAGTTTAAGTACTCGGAAATTGTATATGTGAAACATAAAAAAGAAATTTGATTTTGGACTTTGCAATTGCGTATATTTACTCTTCGTCCTGTCGTTTATTTAAAACACTTTCTGGGAATTTTACGTGGACGTGGAATTCCGCGGATTTCATTTTGCTAAAATGTCATAAGTACAGGTTTAATGTGAGAATTTGCAAAATTGAAATGAAGTGACTGCGACTTTCGCAGTAAAATGGGGTTATAATTAATTTCATTTTGTGGATACTTACAAAATGAGTGCTAAATATGAAAGTATGTAGCAATTTAAATTTTACGTACGAATGCATATGAATAGTGACATATACGACTTAATATAGTGACGAGGCATTTTCCAGCTAAGCAATTATCGAAATTTCATTTAAATCCCCATCAGTGTTTAACTTTTTTTAAAATAAAACCGCAAAATACAAAGTGAAATTAAATTAAAATAATCCATATTTCGCTTCATTACTGACCATTAGCAAATTTTAACGCGGATGAATATTGTATTTTACAATAATATATTGCCATGCTGAAATGTATTTCCCTAAGAAATATATAAAATGAGCCCGTTAGGTTGATAAAGTGGAGAAAATAAGTTTATAAAATAAGAAATTTCTATCTCAGATTACTCCAAATATATATTCAAATTTTAAGACAATTAAATTTCCGACAGTGCATCACCATGAAACGAGTTTAAGTTCTTGATCAAAGCTACTACATGAGCTTTTATTTTGTGGAGCGAATATTTAGTGCATATATAAAACTGAGAAACGGCCGATTCCAATTAGTGTGATAATTCCGACTGAAGCGGCGATTTATTTTTAGTATACCACTTTCAAACCATGTCGAATAATTTTTACTTTATTTGTTTCCTGAGCGTTAAAAAAATATTAAACATACACATTAAAATACCTTAAATACAATTCCGTTAAAATTTAATGCGAATATTATCTTTCTTAATTTGGCTAGCGTATAAATTAATATACAATTAAATGATATTGTTTGATGTAATTTCATATTATTGTACTCTAATGAAGGCTATGAAGAAAATGTGTAAGTATTTTATGCATTTACGTACTAATATACATAATTAATTTAATAACGTGCTGATAAGATAAAAGAACATCGTCTCAAATACTTTAATCATCAAGTCGTAAGATGACATTAAATGTATATTTCGGGTTTTCAAAAATATTTGACACTATCGATAATTGGATCTTAATAAACAAAAGAAGTAATCTTCGTTTTTCTGGCTCTGTTATGGATTGGATATAATTCTATTTGTTAATTAGATCGGAAAATATAAACACCAGGAATAGCTTTGCAATTTTCATTGAAATTTTCTGTCCTTTGAGTTTGTGTATATCTAGAATGAGTTAGGTGTAGTTATTCAGGCTTCATACTCTTCCAGTATATTTGAACCACTAACAATGGTATTTGTTCAATTTTAATATACAGCAGAGTCCGGGAATATGTGCGTCTCCCTATATTTACGTCCCAGCATATTTGCCTGGTTCTGTCTCGTTATATTTGTTTATCGCCGCTTTCTTTTCCCCCACCTTGCGCGCTGGGGCTTCATGAAGGACCTTCTGTGACGTCACGAACGTAACGCGACTGAGGACAGTGGGAGAATCGGCGCTCCCCTTCTTTTGCTAAATAATGAGACGGGAGGGGAAGGCGAGGAACCGAGAGGGCAAATATACCGGTACTTGACTGTATTTTCTAAATTGTATTCGTAAATCGGTGTAATTCGTAAAATTGGGGATGATTTGCTTTAGTATTTTATCACGATTGTACTTTTAAGGGAGTTCGCTAGTAGTCAATAGAAGGAACCGTTTAGAATTTCGATTTGATTTGCAGTAATCCCTCTCTTATTCTAATTTCTATGGTTCTAATTTCTTCTCAAATTCTTATTTTTCCTGCATGCCTCTTCTCTTAGATACTCCAGCTTTATGAAACTAAATTTTCTATGTCTAGTTCGTCTGTTATACTACCGAGAAAACTCCCCCCAGTTTGTTACCTCCATTAGTGCCCATTATATCTACAATATCTTATTCCTACAAAATGTTATTATTGCGCATAATTATTCTGTCATTACTAAAAGAAGAAATGGCGAAAATAAGGGAATAAAATAACAATGTAAACATGTATCGAAATCGTTGTATTTTAATGGGTAATTATTTTGCGACCTCATAAAATTCGTTTACTTCTGACAATCAGTTGATGATATTCATTTGTCTTTTATTGACATGTAAATTCAGTAATTTATTAAAAAACACAACATGAAATGTAAATTGTACAAAGAGGATAATCTGGTAAACTGATTTACTCAATCACGGCAGAAACGAACGCGCATCGGATAATGTATGGGGAGGAAGGTAGAATTTATAATTGGCGGAGGATATAGAATTATAAAACTTATCTCGTTAGGTTATCGTTGCTCGGATCTATATAATGTGAGTGAAAAATTTGGCGTGCCCGAGGTGGCTCGTTCGCACTCCTGAACGACTGCCCAGTGGTATCCTTTTCTATTACGACTATTAAGACATACAATTATTACAAAACATACGTTAATTGGAGGCACAATTTTGTTCGGAAACTTGCCCAATTATCCAGTATCAAATGTACATAGCGCCGTAATTTAATCCGCGCATTCTCTACATTTCCCCCGTACGCAATGCGACCCCACGCAATCGTTTATTTAACAATGCAGCATCGGGTTCGGCTCGCAATTACATAACGCAATTATCTCATGCAAATCGCACAAGTTAATTAAAAGGTGGTCTCATCGGAGCTTACGATCGATTGCTATGATGCGCGCTTGCGTATGAAAATTGTCTCAGTTTTTAGGTGAACATTTTCCAAAAGCAACCAGTGCCTTCTGCTACAAAAAAAGGAAACATTTATTATGACTCAGAAATTAGCGAATTAAACTAAGAAACGTTAGTATTCTTCTTAGGCATTCATTTTCCCGAAATGTGTTTCATTTTTGTTAACTGCTGGGATATTGATCTTAGGAATCGATAAAATATTCGGGAAAATATAATTTTTTTCTGCAGACAGATAGACGCTAAAGCGTTATTATCTATATTTATTTTGAATAGGGACAGGCATTTCCAGATAGTTCTATTTACTATCTCCTATATTATACATTACTCTCTAGGTGTTAAGAATACGTTTATAATATAGGAATTCACTGGTCATAAAATTTGAAATATCAACCATACTCGTAATTATATTAAGCAGAAATTAATAATAAATTAACAATAAGTCGATATTTTTGTAGGTTATGTTCACCCCTGGCGAAAGTATCGGATAGGAAATATAATTCGACGTAATGTGAGGAAATCCCGAATTTGTCGCTGATGTAATTCGGGTCAAACCAAATCTATTTTTCAATCCATCCCAATCTGTTTCACTCGGTTTATTTCATTCGAAAGAAACGCCTCTCAATAAAAAAAAAGGTGTGATTCGTTTCAGTCCAAGATTTTCTTTCAAACTACAGTAGAGTCCCGTTATATTTGCGTCTCGCTATATTTACGTCCTAGCATATTTGCCCAGTTCCGTCTCGTAATATTTGTCTGCCGCCGCTCTCTTTTTCCCCCACCTTTCAAGCTTGGGCCTCAGGAAGGGCCTGTTGTGACGTCACGAACGTAGCGAGACTGAGGAGAGTGGGAGAAGCGGCGCTCCCCTTCTTTTGACAAATATAAGGAGACGGGAGGGGAAGGCGTGGAACTGTGCAGGCAAATATACCGGAACTTTACTATAAAGTCAATCCAAATGAATGCTATTTCATTCCGGGATTTAATCCGAACGAATTGAATGCCATTTCGACGTAAATTTTGAATCCAAAATTTCAATCCAAATGAATCCCAAGCAATTGACTATATAAATTTTAACTTTACCCCAATTGTTGTACTAGTTTTAATAATATTCTTGCTGAATCGACTAAAGCTTGTAATTAAACTTGCATTAAGTTAGATGTAGGATCATATTAGATCGGAATGAACCGTTGGGAAGTAATCAAGAAATTACATTTTACGGAAATTCGACTTCATTGGTTGGATTCTTATTATTAAGCAACTAACATGACTAATAGTTTTTAAAAAAGTATTTCTATTACATAATGAAAAACCTACAAAGTCAGTTTTTAAACTTGAAATATATGAATATTTTTTAAATACTGTGATAGCAGTTCAAGAGAATTTCAGCTGGTATAATAACTATTTTTATCTTTAACTAACAAAATATATTAAAATAAGTAAGAATGTAATTAACTGAATGAAATTTGTAAGTTAACTCTGCGAAGTCTTTAAAAACTGCATCAATTTAAGTACATATTTTAGTAAATTTTGATACTAATTGCTAAGTAAAAGTAGTAAAAGTTAGTAAAACTAGTAGTTGATTTTATTATTTTCCGCTCATTTACCAAGGAAAAGTCGACTTTTTCATGTAGCTGTGTGGTATTGAGTTTGACCATTACTTAATTTTGTTCTACTTTTAAAGTGGAGTTTTAGATGAAATGTTCTTCAAATACTGCATAAGTACCATAAAATTAAAACCATGTAATTTAAAATTACGAATGTTAAATTAGCATATACAGACAACGCGCTTCAGAGCTCTTGAGCACTTGCTGCATATATTTTAATTAAATGAAGAAAACTATTTCATATGAATATGTTATGTACAATATTTACATTTCAAATGTGTAATATTAAATTAATGTGCGCTTTTGCCCATGATCATTCATGTACGGTGTGTGGAAAAAACTTCAATCGCCCTGCATGATATTTTATGCCACAATTTTAATTAAATACTTTATTATTTTTATTACAAATGTTTTTATTTAAATTAGTACATTGATTACATTTTTTTACTAACTAACATTAACCATCGTAGTCCTCTCGGTAATTTTCAACTTAAGTCCAAATGCTGAAGGCTGCTGCTGAAAATAGTTGTAATAATAATTTTGGCCTCTACAAGCAATTATGTGATATTTATGAAGCAATCTATTCAATATTGAAGTAGTCAGATCGAAACATGAAATTTTTAGCAACTCAAAAGTATAATTAATGTTTAGTCACTGCATCCCAAAAGTTTGTTATTATTTTTATGTTTGTCATACAACACCATCATATTGTAAGCTTATAATTGATCTAAATCACTTAATTAAAATCGACTAAAATTGCTTGATTACACAGGAGCACAAAAAAAATTGGTTTCGAGATCACTTGAATCAGAAATAGTGGATCTTATAGATTTTTAGCCGCTGAAAACGAAACAGTTATTCGATTAGGCCCATCACGTCAGGATTTTAAGATATCTGCTCCCAAAAATATTAAAAAATATACTTTTTGGCAATTTAAGGTTCGGCTATGTGAAAAATCTGAAACGATGAGTTAACTTGAACAAAGAATTCGTTTTCAGCGAGAAAAAAATCTATAAGATCCTCCATTTCTGATTCAAGTTGTGTGAAAAAAAAATGTAGCGCTCTTGTGTTATTTTTTTCGAGAAGTACCATCAGTGATTAATTATACAGGACCGCAAACCAATTTTTTTAGGGGAGATAATTTGAATCAGAGGTACTGGATCTAATAGATTTTTGCTCGCTAAAAATCAATTTGGTGTCCAATTTGACCTGTGAAGTCAGATATTTCACAAATCCTGACCTCAAATTGCCAAAAAGGATACTTTTTGTTATATTTTGGAATATATATCTTGAAATCCTGACTTAATGGGTCAATTTGGGTAACAAATTCGTTTTCAGCGGCCAAAAATCTATAGGATCCACTACCTCAGATTCAAGTTATCTCGCAACAAATTTTGTTTGTGGTCCTGTGTTATTTTTCTTACCGCAATTTTGGACAATCGCCGTGCAATATTCGAAACTTGCAACAACTTCCTATCGAGTATTGCTTATTGATTATTTCCCTACCAACACGGGCATTACCAAGCGATAATACCCCTCTAATCTGTTTTTTTCATCCATTTGCTAGCCGTTTTGAAAAAGGCTAAATCAAATCGGGGATCGATTCACAATGCGAAGTTGACTGGAAGTCGTAAATATCGCACGTCGATTGCGCCAAAATCGCGATATGAAAAATAATCTTTCGAAACCCTCTCGACCATCGACATTAATTGTATATTTCCCTCAAGTATCTCTGCTTATCAACCATCGGAATAAGATAATCGAATCCAGGAATAAGGGACACTTTTTTAGAACTGCTGTATCTCAATTTCAGAAGTCCTCGTTCGTGACTCTGGGTGCGGCAGACAGGGGATTTCAATAACTTTAAAAGAATAATGTTAACAAATTTTATTGACAGATCGAATTCGAATTCAGAGATCTTAAAACCTACGGAATAAACATTTTCATAGAAATGTCATTAAGTCTTGAAATATTATCATTTTGAATCCGGTATTTCCATTATCAAATTTGGATCCAGCGATATAAAAAAACCTTCGTTAATACAGTTAATACTGCTGCTTATAATAATAACAGCCAGCTTCAGTCAAAATTATAAAAACAACGTATTTATAGAGAAGAGATATTGAATGACATTTTTAGAATGATCTTTCATTGGCCATTTTTACTCTAGTTTACTAATTTTTGATTAATTTTATGATAAAACTTTCGAATTTTGTTACGATACCATTATTCTTATACGATTTTTACTACCATAGGTTTCTGAAATTCAGAAACGCGCTTCTGAAATTTTTTTTATTCCTGGTTTGTGGTTTCGTACACCATCGTTTCCATCATTTCGAATTTTGATTTAAAATTTGTTTTAGGGGTAATTAATCCCTTATTGGCCCTTCCCCCTCCAAACATACCACGCCTGATTTTCGTCCTTTATCGAATGATAATTATATACATTCAATTCCCTTTACTGGTCCCCAAAATATCGCAATTTTTCTATTTTACTTGTAATTTTTGAGAGTGCTATTTCACTTCCTAACAGCGTTTTACCACTGATAAAAAAATACGGGTCGCTTAGTTTTTCATCGTTTACAACAGATCGGAAGTTCAGACAAATCGGCATTTGTCACTTGGGTAGTTTTACTTGTGAGTGAGGCAAAAATCTTCGTTTTTTATTTTACATGATGATGAATATAAAATATACTTAGTTAATACCACGAAAACTGCTTGTACAAAGTAATATACAAAATAATTTGTTTAATGAAGAAAGTATATGAATTTGTTATTGCTTTATGCAATTACTTAAAAATACCTACCAGAATAAGTAACATTTTTATATTGCAACATTTACTCTCCTTTTATAGTAAATTGATCAATTAATGTAAAATAGTTGGAATAACCATAGCTAATTTAGTACTTAATTTGTTTGAATAAATTACCATTTTCATTAAAGAACTGAAAATGTTCGCAATTCACAATCAAAAAAAAAAGAAACTTTCGGTACCCAAATTTTAACACTTGAAATTTCGGAATTCTGCGACATATGGGCAGAGTTGATATCATCAAATTTGATGTATATGTTTTTCTAATTATTTGGAAATTAAAGATTAATGACGTATTTCATTTCATTTCCCGTTTTCTTGGATTTTGAACGATTTATTACTCCTAATATAACAGAATTACAGCAATAAGATTTATATGTATTCCGTGTTTTTAGTGAAATCCGTGTTTTCAATTGAAAAGGTTCAATTTCAAGTGTACATTCATTAATACCTATCAGAATGGTTTTATAAATGGCAAATTCCACATAATATAAGTGAAACATGCGTTATATGGCACGCAGTTAATCAGTGCAGAACATTTTTTAAATGTTCATCTTGAAGATCCTTTATTTTTGTCTGCAATTGATTGTATTCAATTCATTTAATAATGCATCGATTAATAGTACTTCTGCTATTTAATTGTTGCTTGAATTTTTTAGAACCTTTCTTGGAAATATTTGATTTTATCTTCTCTCAAGTAGAATTTTTAAAGTGATGAATAATTCATTTCGAAGAAGTGATTTTTTAAAAAAGAAATTAAATAATCGTCAGACTTTAAATATTGAACCAAATTAATTAATTTAAAGTTGCGTTTGAATAGTTCATAATAATACTCGATGTTACAAAAATTAATAAAAAAATCATTAAAGTTCGATAGGAAATGTGAATAAACTCGTAGGTTTTTTAACTTCTCTTCACGTTTTTGAACCGTTGTCTTATCTCGATGTATTTTGATAAATCGACGCGGACGCGTAAAAATCAAAACTAAAAAGTGACCACAAATCATGCAGACAAGTTCCGCACCAGCGGCGATATTTCAAATCCGTCGGTTCTCGAACGAACTCATTGAAACGCGGTTGGTTCGATTCGAAATAAGAAGCGACTTCTATAAATAATCGAAAGCGTAATGTCGATCTTGCCGGGGCAAAATTAGATTTCGCCAGGGCGATAACGCATCGGAGCCTTCGCTCGAGGACCGAGATACGTTCCTGCGTAACCGCCAATAATTAATATTCCACCAGATAATATTATCTTGACGATTTGTCGTCCCTTCCCGTGTCAATTCTAAGCATAATTGGCCTCGTAAATTATTCCTACTGTAGGCGCTCCACATGCGTGCGATATTTCGCCGACGTGCGGTTCCTCGTGTCTTGGATGCAAATTCCGATGCCAGTACTAATCTATTGGATGGTACGTATGCGAATATGTTAATACGCGTGCTGCACTCCCGTCTACGCTCGCCCGCTGCTATTATGCCTAACGGTACACCCTAGTCGATATAAACGCAACTTTACAATTGCACTTGCTAGTAAATACCATTGCAAATCTAACCATGATTACCTGACGTTTCCGAATTAATCTCTACTTTTATTTATACATAACCAACTGTTTATTTGCATTTTTTATACATAAACTATGTTACTCATGGATTAATTTCTGTACTATCATTTTAGATCTTAAACAATTCATATTTAAACGTATTAACTAATTAAGGATACCCTAAACTGGGCCTTATACGGACATTTGTTCGTAAAATTTATTTACCGTATTTTTGCAGAATTTCTGAATTTCCATCCAGTTCCATTAATTTTTAGTTAATAGCCAAATATTCTATAGTTGTTTATATTTATGCAGGTTTCGTGACACTGAATTTGACCTTGAGCTTTCAAGGGCACTTTAAGGTAAATATTTGTTTACAAATACATCGTAATTTCAAATTGGCGTATCTTCGTGCAGAAAAGTCGGAATTGAATGCTGCGACCTTCATATTAACCTTTAACCCTTTGAAGAATACATTTTTCTTGACACTGAAAATGCTTGAATATTGTTACACGGGGGTTTTCGAGGTCGCTGAACGAATCTGAACTCAGATTTTCAAAATTTAATATGGCTCATCCAAAATGGCGGACCGTAATGTTGAAAAGTTACTAAATTGACATGAAACTGGGCACACCTGGGGTTTTCGGGGTCGCTGATTACGAATCTGGTATTAGATGCTAAACCAATAATAACTTTATTTATTTTCGACCAACAATTTAGAACTAAATGCCGAATACCTGTGAATTTTTCAGCCGCGAATTATGACATTTTAACATTCTAGTCCACCATTATGGATACGCCATATTCGAATTTCCGAATTCTGTAGTCAGATTCGTCATCAGCGACCACGAAAACCCCTGTGTACTCACTTTCAACCCGATCAAGAAACTTTTTTATTTTGGTCGGCGATCTTGGATCGGCCATTTCAAATTTTTAAAAACTGCGGTCAGATTCGCAATCAGCGACCCTAAAAATACTATTATACTAAATTTCAAACAATTATTTTAAAAAACAGCATCAATAATGAATTTAAAAAAAAAATGTAATTTTTTAATGTTTGTTTATTTATAAATCACACACAATAAACAGTTATATCTTAATAACTGTTTTTATACATTCTTGTATAGTAACATAAAATGGCAAAAATACCGATCTAAATGCGGTAACTGCAATTTAAATGAGAAAAAAATCAAAGAAATCGAGATGGTAACGTGGATTATCACCATGCTTCTAAGGGTTAAAGGTTTTGAGGTTTCGAAACCTCCTTTGAAAGTGTCCAAATTCATGTCTTGTATCACCCATCAACTATGTACAATGTTCCTATCAAGGACCGAGCCGATATATCGGCTTTCCGGCCCTTTAAAGGTTAAATAGAAATACTAGTAATATAGGGTCTAACTAAAAGAAAAATTCCTAAAAATGTTGTATCTTCTGTGCAGAAATGAATCTTCACTTTCGAACGACAAAACCAGGTTGGCATGTGTAATGTATTAATTGAACGAGATTTATTATTGTAAATTACTCTTTTACTCCTTAATGAAAGTTAGCACTTTCTTTAAAATAATTCAATAGCGAACGTAGCACAGCGGTTAAGGCATCAGCATAGTGAGCTAAAGACTCGAGTTCGATTCATCTGCGGTGTGGCACTTTTACACAATTATTTGCAATCATTAAAAGATATAAGGAGTACAAAATAATTGCAAATATGAATTAACACATAAATAATATAAAAAGTAAACCAACTCTGAGATAAATAGATCTTTAATAATTCCTGATTAAATCTCTGATCTCAACATTACCAGAAAAACGGTATCCAATCTCTAGCAGGGTCGGATCAGGGCGCCTATTAAGAACGTGGATTTATATATATATATATATATATATATATATATATATATATATATATATATATATATATATATATATATATATATATATGTGTGTTGACTTGTCAAGGCCTTACTCAAGCCTGAATAAATTGCTGGTTCACGTATTTTCGGTTTAGTTATTTGCAATTTCAAACTCATACTAATTCAGAAAAGCCGAAAATATGCTGCAGAAGTAATTCAAGAAAAATAAGAATGTGTATCATACACCGTTCTGAGTGTAACCTCTTTTTCAGACTAAAATGTCACTTGAAAGCATAAAAAAGTTCCATTTTGCAAGTTTATCGAAAGGCCGCTTGGTTGATAATAAAGGAATCTAAGACCCTAACGCCTACCAACGAAACCGACAGTCGGACATCTTTATCATAAATTATATTAAATATTGGTTCGAATGTATTTATATAATCATGAGAGTAAAAAGATATGAAAATATGTTATTACCATCCACGTTTTACTAAATAAATAATAAGATTTTATTACAATTTTTATGAATTGTGGTAAAGTGTTTTAAATAATATGTATTAGGTATTTTAAGTTGTGTTAAGTATTATATTAATTCAAATCTAGCGTAAAAATTCAAGAATTCAAAATGGTGGATGCAGCTAGACAACATAATTTCTAATTTATAAAAGTTAAACTTTAAGCTAAAACTTAGCGATCGCCAAACCACCATATGCCAAAGTTCAGAAGAATCCATAAACATTAAACAAATTATGCTCGCCATTTTGGATATGCCTTTTTGAATTTTTATATTTTTATGTCAGATTGGAATTCTGCGGTCCATAAAATTTCGCTGCAACTAAGTTTCGAAGCAACTGGGTAAATCATTCGTCATCGAAGAAGTCGGAAGTGTAACTGAATGCAATAATTACAAATAAACTAAAACATACATATTTAAGAAACCTATACAACGAAATAGTGGTCGAAGAAAGCGATTGAATATTCTATAAGTGGTATTTATAAAATATTCAAATCAGCTAATTTTCATGTTGCAGTTTCTACACACTTGGAAACCAATCTAATTTGCTTGTCGCAAGCAGCTAGCTCGGTAAGGTCAATAGCAGCAAAACTGTTTACTTTCGGCAACCAGGGTTCCTGCCTATACCCTTGGTTTTGGCACATCCAAAAACTATACTAGTTTTTCTATATAGTTTCATATTGCAGAATTATTAACCAGTTGTCTATGCGGAACCCATAATTCTTTACTATACGCTTATTAAGTCCCTTTTATGAAAGTTCTTCGGATAAGTTACTTACCCAAAACTCACAAGTTTGACTATTCTAGTAAAAGTCACCCTCGCTTACGCTTCGCCATTACAAGAGAATGGCTCAGGAAATTTCTACTGAGGTAGAAGATATTTCGATATTAGTCATACACTACATCTACAAATTATTTCCAGATCAGAATTCTTTCTGATTTATATTATCATCAACTTTGTAATATTTTTGTGAAGATGACATATGCTTTTTTAATCATATTAAGGGACGATTAATTTAAAATCAATATAAGTAAATGTAAGTATGAAATGATAAAAGCTATTGTAGAAATAGGTGATAAACCTCAGTAGTAATAAATAATACACTGATATATTCAGAAACTACACAACATTTTTTTTATTTTCTCGATAAATACCAAGATAATTCTTAATAATAAGTATTTTTGTTTATTTTGTCGATACTGATGACCACATTCAGAAATGTTTTAAAATAGTTCAGCAACAACATTATAAAAATGTACTTAAATCCCCAAATTCAAAAAAGTTTGCTAATTTCTGTGGAAAATTATTTTTCTTTTACGTATCGGCTGGATATTCCAACAAGTTGATTTTTATCGCTTGGGAGTAAATACGTTTTCCGTGTTGCTTAGGAGCAAATTGAACACTATAGTTAAATTATGTGAATCTTTAAAATACTACCAGGGTTTAAAAGCGAACCTAAATATAGAATATACTCTCTAAGGCGGTTTTGCCCTTTTCTAAAATGTATGTGATAAGCTTTACTTTGATGATTACATTTTAGTTGTAACAAAATTCAACTGGTCGTATTTGAAAGTTCAAATTTTGTATTAAATAACTTCCAATCTAGAAAATGTAAGATACGAGTATAAATTGTGATTTTCCTTCAATTATTATAAATAAAATTATACATCGATAATTATATAAGTTAGAAAAAAACTTCCATTCTTCCTTTTTGTCAGATGCGGCAAGATGAGGCTGAGAAGGAATATGTAAATGGTTTTTTGGAAAATTTTATATTTTCCAAGAAAGTCTATCAAGCCAAGACATAAAAAAAATATATTACAATTTTTACACCAGTTAGTGGTACAGTAATAAAGAGACATATACTGGCGAATTATATAATTACGGACATCAGGGTTATAATAATTTCTTTAAGAATGCTGACATAAAATTTTGCTATATATCTACCACGGAAATTAATGCAAAGAAGGACTTTGGTGTTTATCAAGAGTTCTGTTACTCTGACCGGATGCGCCTAGACGTTAAAAAAGTCGAAAGTAATTAAAAAAGTAAATTTATAGCCAAAATGTAAAGCATGATTAATTCGGAACATCCGAGAACCGAACTCTTGATTTATTCGGCATTGAATTATATGGAAAAACATATTGTACTATATATCATGGGAAAAATTTTCGGTTAACCTTCCTTTAATTTCATCGTAAAAGAATATGAGGCCACCAATTTGGCATTGTGGAAGAGATTTACTACCAATACGATGAATAGTAATAGAATGCATGTATTACCATTTCCAAGTTGTCCGTTTGATTTACTAGATTTTCCGTTCGGCACTGCAGAATTCGTATAAATACTTGGTAAAGTGTTTTTAACAGAATTATAATTCCGACCGATTTTAATACATTTCTTGAAATCTTTTCTAATAAAGTTTCGCATTAACATGTAGATTATTATTATACTTTTAATACTTTCATATTTTTTGAAAATTTATTTCTGTAGTTTTTACGAAAAAAATATCAAATTTTTAAATTAATTGTAAATTTCTATGCGGTTGTTTAATATTTTTAAACCTTTCTAATGATATTTTGATAACTGTGATATTATCTTAATTTCAAAGAAATGCTATTATTTCTATTAAGATAATAATCTGATTTATGTTTTAGAATGTATTTGAAAAGTTCTAATGGATACTAAAAGGACCTGCATGATATACTAGCAATATTCGTTTTATAATGAGATTTATAAAATGGAAATTTAGAAATTATCAATGAAGAATATATTTACATTTTTTACAACGATCAGACACTATAAACATGTTGAACAATATAATCAAGCAAATAATTATATTGTTAGTTATAAATAAATATTGAAATATTGGTATGAATTTAAAGTAAACTTTTCTCAGTTCAAGAAAATATAAATATAGTGAGTTGTCAACATAACTTGGAGTTTTTGAACATTTTTACTTCAAATTTTTCAACAGTTTTTTTGAAGTCTGAAATTTGTTGGCATCATTCAAAAGTGTTGCGATGATCTGAGAACATTATATTAATAAATTGCAATAATCACGTAAAAGATGGAAAATATTTTTACGATTTTTTAAAATAATTTAGAGATATTTAAAGCTGAAAAAATTAGGTACGCTGGGAATTGAACCCGGGACATTTCGATTGCCGGTCGAGTGTAAATTTGGCAGTATTTATGTACGAAATTTGCATTTTTATAAATATTATGGACATAAGCATAATTGATAACAAAGAATTGTTTTTACTTCTTTTGTGTTGTAAGAACGAGATATATTAAAAGACAAACGGTACAACTGTTCTCCATTTGATTTAAGTATGAAAATTAAAGAGAAATGCAAATTCCCTCACAAATATTTTCATCTTTTCGCTTTGCAAAAAGTTAAGTAAGCACAAAACAAGTAGCAAATTATAATAAACTATAACTGTAACTTCGAAACGTATTTTTTAAACACGAATAAACATATTTTTACAAAAATTGTATTAATTTGCAGTTTAGTGAAGTGTTATGTAATCGATACACAGTATCCCAGTATATTTACTCTCTCGGTTCCTCGTCTTCCCTTTTCGTCTCGATATATTTACCAAAAGATCGAGAGCGCCGCCGCTTCTCCCAATCTCCTCAGTCGCGTCACGTTTTCTGGCATCACATCAGGCCCTTCGTAAGGCCCCATCCTGCAAGGTGGCCTTAACAACAAGGACGCCATTATACCAGGACTCTACTCTACCCGTTTTACCCGAGATTAAATTATTTCTCTTTATTGGAAATAGTCAAAAACTATTAAAGCAGGAGGGAAAAGTCGTTAACTAATTGATTGTGTGATAAGTTTTACTAATAAAGGGTAAAAACCAACAACGTTAGTAAAATTCTACTAAAATCAATTAATTCAAAATATTATTTAATATCGTATTTTTTAACTAATGAACCAGTAAATTCGTTTGCTTTATTAGTAAAATTCAATACTAATTCTATTAATTACCAAATTTTTATCCCTGCACTAGTTTAGGTTTATATTAACTCAGATTTAGAGAGCAATATAATATTAAATAATTTAAAAATGTTTGTAATCTTTATTTTGCTTAATTTATTATAATTTCCGTGATTAGAATTTCTTTTTTGTAAAATCGTTGTTGTCCAATTACTTGTTGTGTAGTGAATTTTGTTATATTTTTAATAAACAATGCAGTGGAGTAAAAATAATCACCGATGAAAGTCGGTAATGTATCATTTCAATCTGATTGTTTATCAATACTCTATATCAATTTATAACGAATTGAAACTATATTATCGAAATACATTTGAAATATTATTAAGTAATCAACGCAGTAACCTGCAATTATTGACGCAATGCATTGTTAGTTAAATCAAATAGATTTTAAGGTAATGTGACTTTGCGTGCCACTCTACGCTGATTGATTCAACATCGCGATACCTATTTGCATGTAGTAAACATGAAGTTTGATCTACTACATGTTGGTTCAAGTAAATATTCCTCTAATTAAGCGAGTCATTTTAATGTCAACTTCCGTCGACTTGATTCTGATCGATTCAATTCACGTACTTTTGTGATTAATCATACGAGTTCAGATGCAGATTGCCAGCGAATTCAGAAGCAGTCGGACTTATGACGAAATAACCGTAAGTCTGTTTTGTAACCGGAATATTTATCTCATTGTCTTATCTTATTATAAATTAAACGACGGCTACTTGGGTACACCTAAGCTTTAATTTATACGGTTCTATAATTTGTAATTCCGTCGAAACCATTTGTCGAATTTGCGTCCGCTGTACGATCGCATTTGTATTATAACGCAACGCGTTGAATGTATCGGATAACATATGGAGTGTGTATGCTTTTTAGATTAATTTCGACAGTTATATTATATGTAAACGTCAGTTTCCGACTCCCGACATGTGGACGTGTTTACGTGTGGCCCACAGTCAATCACAGTCGATCCTAAGGATTGTTGTGAGTCCAAGAATGGAGTCGGATCTTGGTCCGCCAGAGCACGGCGGCTCGAGTTTAGAAGACGTGGGAGTAAAAAATGTCGGCGGTAGGAAAAATCGCCGTGAAGCCTGTGTTAGATTTAGGACTTTAGATAAGTGCACGTGGTTTCTCTTCTTCTTATATTTTAGCTCTGCTTGGACGTGTTTTCTCATTTTTTTTTCTTTATGGGACGTTTTTTCAATTTTAATTCGACAAGGACTTAAAATCGACAGAAATTCTCTTGTGTATTTAAATTTAGTGTTACACTGAATCTCCATTTCGTAAGTTATTAAGGTTTTGTTCGAAATCACATTATCGTTATGTCAGAAATCGCTATTCAAAAAGACGGCGGTTTAATAGCCCACATATCAAATAACGTACTTTTGTACGCTACCGGCTTTCGCTATTTTTTTTTCAATATATTGGCATTTTAAATAACTGTTGAAATCATTGGTATAATTAATTACTTTTTGAATGATTTTATAAATTCTTTGCACCAGGAGAGCTATTAAATTTTTGTATTGTTAATTTTCGATCTTGCTTTATATGTACAATTATTATCGATTTTGAGAATCAATTGAACTTTGTAGCTTGAGCTTTAAATTTGTCATTTACAGGACACGTAATAGTGTACATGCAAATTCTCATTAACGACAGACAGGTTACTTTACACAGGTCAATAAAATTTTGTTGTTGGGAAGCTGCTGGTCGCATGTAGGAATAAAAGTAATTTTCTCCATTGAATTCGAATTGAAGGACGGAATTAGCCATGAACGCTACTGAAATTAACGTTGAATGCAATATACGTGTATGAACTAGATGATCGTAATATTTATAACCTTTTTTAAAATGTTTATTATATTCTTTTCATTTAATGATTTTTCAGGAAGATAAGTCGAAGCATATAACTACACTAAATATCTGAATATTTTTAAAAGTTTTAAATCAATATATATATTAAAAATTGCCGCATGAAAATGAAGAAAATTTTTATTATATATATATATAGTAGCGTTCATTGGCTAATTCCGTCCTTCGATTCGAATTCAATGGAGAAAATTACTTTTATTCCTACATGCGCCCAACAGCTTCCCAACAACAAAATTTTTTTATATATATATATATATATATATATATATATATAATTTTTTCTTTATGATGAAGTATGTTAGAAGACGCAATAATATTTTAAATTCCCTGGTAGAGATGGTCACAAGAATCTTCCCAGAATTATCCTAGATTTTTATGATCTGGCCAGAACCCAGTTCTATATAATATAGCAGAAATCATACTAAAAATGACATGAATTCTGGCGTAAATCTACCGAGATGCGACTCATTGAGACAGCTAATATATAGTTTAACTTGAATGCGACAAGCATCTACAACTTACCGACCTCGGAGCGATTCGAGAATCTCGAATACGTCTCGATCGAACTCTCAATATGGCGGTTTGTGCACTCAGCTGATTCGCCTGCACCTGCTGTCGCGATTGTTTACAAAGTTGCTGTAATTATTGCTTTATGTCACTTTAAATATATGTTACTGATCTAGCGGGGTTTCATGTAGAATTCGTCTATATTTCTACCGTGATTTTACCGAACAGATATACCCAGCCGCTAGGATAATGGCTAGTTCAACCAGCCAAATCTCTGCCAGGGTTGTTCCAATACGCAATATAGGGAGCAAAGTAGCATTTTGCGCACAGACTGTGTGCAAACTATTTCTTTGTATCAGCTATTTTTCAGACAGTTAAATCAATTATTCTCTTTCTTCCGTAGCGGAAAAATGTTGCTGTAGTTGGACTAAATCTGTAGGATCTAATGAATGATTATTAAAATATTAAATTTTTTAAAAATAACGAATAGTTTTCTTAACAATAACATTAAAGAAGATAATAAGCTTTTAATTAAGTAAATATTGCGAAAAATACATATTCTTAAAAGAGAGAGTAATGATATCATCGTTCATATACTGTGCTGTAGTTTCAATGGATAGCCACAGCGTTTATTGGCATTACAGTGCCGACAACATTTTGTCCCGTCAACTTAACCTTGCTTGAATATGTCAGCTTATATTAAAATTCAATCATGACATTCACTTAGATTTAGGGTGGTTTTGGAATTAAAAATGGTTAGTAACGATATTGACATTGTCTAAAACACTAAAGCATTATGGCAGTAAACTTTGTATCAGAACACAATTGAAAAGATTCAAACTTTACTATAGTAATTTAGTCTTGACCTGTGGGCAAACAGTTGCATTTTATTAAGAAATAAATTCCTGACAACTGATTTTCGAAATATTTCGTGTCAACAATGTGCAGCTAAATTTCCGAAATCTCTTACAGTGGTCCTTTTACGTTTTGTATTTCTGTATATGCCTTCCATCTCCTGTCCAGTCATATACAGTGATCAGTGACCTAGTATAATTATATACGAGAACTGCTGTAAAATATATCAAAGTTGATGTTTTGCTGGTGGAAAAAGTCTACCGAAATACGTCTGACATGAAGCCAAGTTTATGCAAAAACTTGGATGCATCGGACCGTTAATAAAATCTGCGCTCCAAATAAATTAGGAGTCCATCCACTTCCCATCTCGAGGAAGTAACCGCAAAACGTTCCACCGCACCGCTCGTTTCACCAAACCGCACCGACATATGGTCAAGTCCAGCGCAAAACGCTATATTCTACGAATCGAAACTTTTCTCGGGTGCGGGAGTATCGAAGCAGCCGTTTTGCCCCCAAGGCTTGGCACAATTTCAAACATCCATAACGCGAACGCCGTACCTAACATTTCCGAATACGATCAAGTGCGGAGTTTAAATTTACGGGCAAGTTCAGTCATTTTTGCCACCAAATTCAGTTATCGAACATCTGTTTCGTGTCGTATATATACTTACGTGGCGGGAGGTTCACTCGGATTTGTTCTCTAATATATCCGTGAAAGTCAAGAAAGGGGGACTCCTCGTGGAAGAGGAACGACTTGATGAACTTGCCTCGTGAATCACCTTCGCCGGAAAAATCGATGCCGATGCGTGAGAGAGATTCTAGAGGGAGTTATACCCTATAACAACAGGTTCGCTCATGTACGAGTGGCTGCACGTGTTGCCAGACGATCTGCGGCATGTTGGCCAATCTATGACCGCACTCACACGCATCTTCACAGAGGAGTTTGCAACGAGCCCTTCCAAGCCTTCCCCGAGGCCTGCATGCCACGAATTGCGCAATTCTGACATCTGTAGGACGTCTTTGTCCTATCTGCCGAGAGATATTGCCGTTGTCCTTTTTTAAATAGATTACATGAACTTGGGTGTCTCTTTTAATGGGAACAGACGAGCTATTGATGGGTGTTCTCGAACGTTTAAGCAAGTACATTCGTTACGGAGCGTTGCATGCTATTTCAACTCCATCTTTTTCTTCCTCTTATCTCCTACGCCGATGTATGAGATCTGTCCGATGAAAAATTACCCGGCGATCGGAGTCAAGAACTTGAACTTCCCTTGCATGTACGTGAACTTAGAAATGCCTGTGACAGTCCAACGAGCAAGTCCTGGAGGTTTTACTTATTTATCAAGTACTTGATAAAACTTATAGCAGAAATATCCGATTTTTCCGAATTCAAAATTGTAGGAATTATATGACCAGCCACTATTTTTAGAAATTCATCGTTGTGTCAAAATTGTAAGGTATTCAACTGATTTTCTCAAAAAGAAGGAATGTTTAAAAATCTATTAGAAATTGTATTCAAGAGTTCATAAGGGAGAGGTTGACATTTTGACTTTTGAGTTAATGGGAAATTTGTTGGAAAAAATGTATAGTCAAAATGGTGTTTGATGGTAAATATTTTTTTCGAGTTTTTGTATCCTTTTTCTTTTATTTTTGAAAAATCTTGCCATACCCTTTATATAAATATATTTTATATAATAAGATAAATTGATTCTTTCAAGAGCATTTGGCAATCGAACATCTAACATATTGATGTAATATCAGCTAATGTCGACTGTCCATATTTAGTAATATAATTGGATCCATTTGAAACGGCTTAGACTATTACTTCTGGGATCGGAGATTCTGATTCTTTAACGGTTTGGTTTTTCTAACAAATTCAATCATATTTATAAAAAATTTTTTTATTTCATTTTTCTTTTTTGTAGCAATGTCTTTTTGTTTAATTTTGAATACGTGAAACTAGTTTCATTTCCTGCAATCGTTATGTTATTGGTTAAAAATGCTTTGTACGGACATTTTAAGAATTTTTTTTGCAGTGTCAGATTGTCATAGTGTTTGCGTAATTATGTAAACTTTTAAGAATTATATTTATTTATGAACTGATTTGGATTGTTATTGTCAAATTAAAATTGTTATTTTGAGCACGAAGTTATGAATTGCTGAATTTTAGATTCTCTCGACTAAATACTAAACACGGGATAATTTTGTAAATATTGATGATAATAATGATGATGACATCAAAACGATATAGAAATATTAATTAAATATTTTGAATATTTCAAATGTTTAGTATAAATAGCAAATTTTTTCGGAAATAATGGAAGTAACAAAATTCATACACATATGGAAAATGACATAAATATTATAGATCGTTACAATTAAAAAAAAAACTATAATGCAAAATAAGAAAATCAGAACATTGAATCGAAATATAACAAATTTTCTCTAATTTCATACAAACGTAGAAAGATATGTAAATGTAGTTGATCAAATAAAGTCAATTAGCATAATATAAATGAGTTTTTACAATCAAACTGAGTTCGACTAATCTGTACGTCTCCGAAAGGAACCCACACGAGACAGATGGAAATCCGAGTACATCAGTTACGTAGCTTAGGGATGGGGGTTGCTGTGGTTCTGAATGGCCTGATCAATATTCCGAAAGGGTGGTGTGAAAACTGCAAGTTCTCGATGTACGGCGTGGGCAAGGGTCGCAAATACGAATGTGATATCTTTTTTCACTGCCTAAAAACAATTTTTTAAACCGCTACAAAAATAGTTTAAACAAAATTATAAATAAAAAGTGTCTTAAATGAAAAAAGTGTCAAAGAAACTTTGATTCAAGTCCACTTTATTATTTGAGTATTTTGTCAAATACTTTCAATTTAAAAGAGCAGGTGGTCATTTCGTTATCCAGCACCTTAAACTTCGGTATCTTAATCAATTAACGCCCAAGAGTTCATAACTTTTACTTTTATTTAAACGATTATTTTACGACGAAAGTTTCGGACAATTTCAATATAACTTCATACCCTGACATTTTCGAGGACGCTCTGAAATATGCGGGGTCAAAATTCAATTTCAACCAAATGTAATTCGAATACGTCACCAAATTTGTATTTTTAACAATTTTTTTCGAAGTATTAGGACATCGTGGTTTTATTGAAACTATAGATTAAGGTGGATAGAGTACTTGAGTTTTAAAAAACAATTCGAATGTCTTAAGCCGCTTCATTGTAACGTCCTCAAGATGGCCTTCTCAAGGAATATTTATTTAATAAATTTCCGGACGCTGTAACTGTGAGCTTTTTCTAAAAACAAAAAATGAAAGATTTTAGAATTTTCGGCGTTATATTCTTTTTTTTACGAAACATTTAGAAACATATTTTGTATATTCTTCGATGAATTCTAAATATTTTTTGTTCTTTGCAATTTTTTCAAAATATGTTATTTGAAAAAATTGAAATAATTAAAAAATTTCGTATGTCGTACAAATTGTACCTTAAACACATTTGGAAATCGAGTTATATAGAAATTGTCCGAAGCTTTCATGATCATGTAATCGCTTAAATAATAGTAAACAAACTAAAATAATAATGCACGAATTGACTCTTGAGCCGTAATGGGGTTAAGGGTCTATTATTAAAAAAATGTTCAGGCTGAAAAGCAAAATGTCCAAAAATACAAAATGTCATGAAAGAAGGTGCTTATTGTTTTAGACTTCAACGTGTCTGAGAATAACATTCTTTTTTTGTGTAAACGCTGTTATTAAAGTTTTTAAAAAGACACTCTCCTCGAACAAACTTACACTCTAAATTTCTTAAAGTGAAAGTTGAGCCACTTTCTGATAAAAGTGACTTTTTCACTATTATTCAGTGGAAATTTCACTTTACTAATGTTGGATGGAAATATGGCACTCTAACAAAGTGAAATTTCCACTTTAGAAATAGTGGAAAAGTTACCTCTCGAGCAGAAATTCATCAAGGCCCTGATCAGACCAGTAATGCTGTGGTGAGGACCTGATCAGGGGCTGCATAAAGAAAAATCTTTGATAATGTAATGTAAACGGGGAGCGCAGAGCTTGATCTGAACATTGTATTTTTTTGGTGAAAGTGATAAATACGACAAAAAACGAGCAAAATGTACACTCTAAATTTCCTAAATTAAAAATTGAGCCACTCTCTACTAAAGGTAACTTTTCCACTATTTCTAAAGTGGAAATTTCACTTTATTAGAGTGCCATATTTCCATCCATTATTAGTAAAGTATCTAGAATTTAGCGCTTGCATCGGCAACTTGTGGAACTCAAATGCGATTATGAAAACGCAAAAAACAACACAGAACATTTACTTACGTATAAAAACTTCTTGGGCTCAAATTCGAGGAATAATGTTCTTGCAGCCTTAAAATCTACTTTATTGAAATTGTATATATATAGATGTTGAGTTTTATGTAGGATGAAAAGCAAATCAAGTCTAACATTAAAAGTTGTCATAAAGAACTCTTGACATCAAATCGGGATTTTGTACTACCAGAAAAAATTACGACAAAGTAATCATTAAGTATTTTTTATGTATACTTTTAATATCTTTATGAATATTTTTAAAAGATGTATAAGGTTTCATAATAAGGACATTTTTACTATACATAGCGTGCGTTTATCCCACCTATTTTTAAGGGAGTCGTAATAATAATAATAATTATAACCAATATTAATTTACACAAAAATTATAGTTATAATTATCATCATTTATAAGCATATACCGGGTGAGTTGTAGAGAGGGGAACATAGAGACACCCATTATCCAGGTTCACAAGAGACGTTTTTAGGTTAAACATGGATTATTTCCATATATTGAAGTATATGTCACTCGCTGAGTATAATTATTACACGCAAGTATGATATTACTTTTCGGCAAAATGCTATTTTCCACACTTTTGATATTTTCCGTACGCTCACGTCGAAAAATATCATTCGGCACATGTGGGAAAAGGTTTTTTCAACGAATGTGAATGTGGATCTCGCCTTCGGCTCGGCCTGCAATCCTCACATTCAAAAAAAAACTGTTACCCACTTGTATCGAAATATACTATTTTGATATAAGGGCGTAAAGGTTTTGGAATAAATGTGCAGCCCGAGCTGAAGGCTAGACGTTTGCACATATAGTTTGCACTGACGTTTGACGAATGCACAGACGTTTTACAGCAATAATATAATGTAAAATCTATTCTGAAGCGTGTCGTAAACAAATGAGATCAACTCATACAATTTGTTGTATTTTATATTTCACAAATTACTTCTTAAAGAATACTTTATGAATACTCTTATTATAGTTTTAACACACTGTACTAATGGCTGGTTCAGCTCCGTGATTCATATATTTATTCGTAAAGATTACTTTTTGAATACTTTTTGAATATTGTAAATATTGATTTTAAAACGGACATTAAAGAATTCTTAATGAATACTTTTTTTTTGAAAGTGTGCTCATCGGGAATTTTTAATGTCATACAAGAGCAGAATCGAGAATTGGAACTAGTATTGCAGTCACAATGTTCAGTACATCATTTGATCACGATTATCTGCAATAAGATCGGTCCCCAGCAGCGAATTCTTTTCTCGAATTCAAAAAATTGTAAAGTCATCGCTTTCGTAGAGATTTTTACGAAACTACCCCTCCTCCTTTTTTTGAAGAATGCAGCGAAGAAGAGCGATCGCGTTTTATTTCTACATGATGTGTGCTGAATGAAACGAGCAAGCGACCGGTGGTATATAGGCTGCTGTCCCTATGAGATGCCTGGCTCGATTGGAGGAAGAAGCCGCCCGTTGATGGTCATTGCCGCCGCAGCGAGTTGCACTTTTGAAGCAGTGAGGCGCAGTTTCAGCGCGATGGACGATAATTATAATTTAACGCCGCGGCGAGGCTGCGTAATAAATTCCTCCTCTTTCTCCCTCTGTCTCTTTTCCTCTCACGATGAATCCAAGGGAAAGATTCGCACTTTCCTGTAATACGTACTACCGCAATAAACGTAATACGACGGAGACGGAATGCCACCCCGTGAAGCGCCGCCGCTCGTGCCGCGTCCCTTTTATCTGTGTATATATACATATATATACATATATATATGTATACGGAACTCGAACATTACCAAGCTATGCGGCAAATATATAGAAGACTGCACTTGGCTATGAGCCTTATACGCAGGAGAAACATGTGGTATACCGCCGGCAAACATAACCTAACCTTTCCATGACTGCCTTTACATTTCGCTCGGATGTGCAAGAGATCAGCGGTTTATCCAGGAACGTCCCCGGCCTTTACGGTGCCTTGATCACTGAGAATACTCATCTCCAAAGGGTTTATAGAGATGTTGGTAATTCCTAGCATTTCATTCGTGTTCACGGCAAAACTATATTCATTCGATTTGTCTATTGTAAAAAAAATCTAATTTGGCGGAAATTTTAAAGTCTCTTAAAAAAATGTAATGTATTTGAGGCATAATAAAAATTATTAAACGGTAATTATATTGACTTATCTAAAATTATTTAAAATGAACAAAAGGTGGAGTCTACTTGTAGAGAACACATTAAAAAGTGACAAAACGGTTGCTCTAGGTTTTAATATTTATCGTTCTCATCACTTTTTTTAAAGGAATACTTGTTAATAATAATATTAATCGATTTTATTGACAATCCCAGTAACTGAAAATGGATAGATAGTGGGATTCAGATGGATCCAAACAGTTTTAAATGTAACTTTCATTACCTTTATGTATTTAATTAAAATATTAACTCAAAAGAGAATTGATGTGACGAGTAGTGGGTCTTATAAATTTTTAGCTCCTGAAAACTAATCCGTTATTCGATTTGGCCCATCACGTCAGGATTTCAAGATATGTGATCCGAAAAATACTCAAAAATATACTTTATGTACGTATTTTCGGTGCGTAAAGTAAACTCGTGCGTAAAGTAAACTTTACGCACTCGATTATACTTTACGCACGGAAAAGCCGTACGTAAACAATATTTCGGCACACGTGTGTATGTGTAAAGTTCTTTACACATACGCACTTGTATCGAAAAGTACTATTTTGGCACTTTAAGGTTAGGATATGTGAAAACTTTGACACGATGAGTTAACTTGGACAATGAATTCGTTTTCAGCGACCAAAAATCTATAAGATCCTCCACTTCTGATTCAAGTTGTGTCAAAAAAAATGTTGCGGTCTTGAGTTATTTATTTTGAGAAGTACATTCAGCGATTAATTGCACAGGTCAGCAAAACAATTTTTTAGGGAAGATAACTTGAATAAGAGGTACTGGAACTTATAGGTTTTTGGGGGCTGAAAATTAATTAGTTGTCCAATTTGACCCGTGACGTGAGATATTTTACATATCCTAACCTCAAATTGAATAACGGTAATCGTTTTCATCTGCTAAAAATCTATATGTAGATCCACTATTCCTGATTCAAGTTATCTCGAAACAAATTTCTTTTGTGGTCCTGTGTTATTTGTTCTAATATTTGACACATAGGGTCATATCTATTTATGATCGTTGTTTACTATTCTTGTGACAGATTGTCAACATTCAGCATGACGAATCCAATACATCCAAGTTTCTTACAATAACTAGTGTGGCTATTGGATACAGATTTTCTGCGTCTCTGAAAGTTTATCATACTCGAATCGATTGACTGAAATTCAAGATTTTGATGTTTAAAAAAAAGACTTGAATAGCTTTTACTCAAAATTTTGGACATAACAGAAATTGCTGCACATTTCAACAATCAATTTCAAAATATTATTTGGATATTTCTTTTTTCTAGTTTTAAACTTAAAAAACTGGCCCAAAATATATAATGAGCACCATAGAAAACTTCCAAGTAAGTAAACAATTTGAATATATTTTTTCCTTGACTATTTAACCTTTAAGTCATCAGAATCGTGACATGAATTTTACTAGCATTTTATTAACAAAAACATTTTAAAAATCCCAGTTATCCACATTATATCAATAATTTTGTGGGAGTTGTATTGAATAGCGTGGCGAAAGTTTTCGCAAAATAATTTATTCTAAAGTACTGCAAAAACGCAATTTTTCATGTACAATTTTATTTTAGAATGCAAATTTTACTGTATTTTACGGTACAGATTTCTGATCATTCTCATTATCATATAGGATTAGTTAAATAAAATACTTTTACATATTTTAAATGTTATCGATTTGAAATTTTGAATGGCCCTAAAACTCCAAACGTTTTTAAAATTATAAAACATATTTGAAGGTCAAATGCTTCACAAAAATTAATTTTTGCAACAAAAATATAATATATATATATATTATTAAGGGTATAACCTATCGGCTGTACGTAATGTAACTTGTTTTCAGGAAATTTTTTCTCAGTGCAATGTTTTAATATTTTAAGTATCCAAAAATAGGCTAAAACCATATAAACCGATGTCAATTAACTTAATTTGATGTGCAGTAGTCGGTATATTTGTTTCACTGTTTGAATAGTTATTAAAAAATTGTCGAGTGATGAAAGCAACGAGGAATTTATTATTTATGCCTCTGTTGCTTCTAAATAAACTGCGTACATTTACTGGAGTATACACAGGGACTAATTAATAACCTATTTGGACGCTTAAATAATGTGATGTTTACTGCCTGAAACGAAACGATAAAATAATAACACTTCGTACACAAATTGAAATCTCCATTCGAACAATGACTGTTTTAATAAATAAAATATAATTAATATAGCGTTTAAACTGTTTCCACTAATTAATTTTAAATTGTAAAAAATATTTATGCATATTTCCGCATTTAAAAATTCTGAAAACTAATCTCTTGTGTATTATGAACTATTTATCTGTACCTACATACATTCTATGTAGTTTAATTCATTAAACATTATTTGTTCATCCAGTATGAAATCGGTGTAGTAGGAGTGATCAGTTATTGCAAATCATTGATGTCCTTATTTATTCACATCAATACGAATAAGTTTATCAAAATTTGCTGAATGTATTTTGGGATAAGTAGAAAAATATATAAAATTAACTTAAAATTTTAAATATTCTTTACTAAGAAGAAATCATTTCAAAGTACAACTGATCAATGTCTACTGTAACAAGATGATTTTTGAACCTAATGAAAATCAGATATGGTGAGTTTTGAAGAAATACCAATGAGATCGAAATTTGTTGTTTTTATATATTTGCAAAGGCTCTAGAAGACGTATTCTGATCATAAACTAAAATTGCTTAATGCCTCTTTTTGAAAAAGAACATGATGTTTATCCATAAAATCGGCCAAATGATCATATAGAGGATTTCCGGTTCTACTACCCAAACTATAAACATATTGACCCTGCAAGAATCCTAGGGGTATAGTTAACAGAAAATATATGGTATTGAGCTTTAGGTTCTAAATATCGTCGTAAAACATTAGTTAATGACAAAATAGCGTCTGGAATTTAGGTTTTAATTCTTGAGAGTTTAAAAAACCAATATCTCAAATAAATGAAAACTAAATTCCAAATACCATTTTTAAGTTAATCGACTATTTTTTAATATATTTTAAAAATAAACTTCCATGTCATATATTTTCTGTATTAACTATGCCCCTAGCACTCGTGCAGAGGTCAATATTTGTATATAGTATAAGTATATAGTTCTCAAAAGAAATATATTTATTTTATATTTATTATTATATGGTTTTCAAGGTCCCATTGAATGAAAAAATTGCGGGATTACTTATTGGTATACTCCTAAAAACTTGGTAATAGGGAATATACTAGTCGCTGATATCCGAAACAGTGACCTAAAATACTGTGATTGATATTCTGATGTAATTGCAATATAATACTTGAATTTTCGTTTTTTCGTAGAATATACATACCTAATAGTTCTGAATACTCTACTATCCATTCTGGAAGCTGCCAAACCTACCCCAGGAAATGGTGTATAGTACATACTAATCCCTAGGGTCCATGTTTTGAATATTAGAAATATATCTCGATGCGATTTCGAGGTCAAAATGAAGAATGGAACGTATATTTGAAAAAAATCGTTATTTTGCAGTTAATTGTTGTTGCACATATAGATCGTTTTTTATTTCTTAATGTCAAGGGAAACTGTTTGATAAGAATTTATTTTGGTAAAAATATTCAATATATATTTGAGCACTAATTGGCTTTTATTTTGTACGATCACTTTGTGAACTTTCATAGCAGGAACATCTTGTATGTATATCAATATAACTGATTTGAATAAAAATAGGAAATTGAATACACAAATTGCGACTGCCTGTGTATTCGATTTGTTTAGGTTAGCTGTTGGTTCTCTTCCCTGCATAATTTCACATTCGCGTTCGCAAACTTGTCTTTTCAGTATCAATCGAATGAATTTCCGCCTTGAAGTAATGAAATTTCACTTTGGGAAGAATGAAAGTTTCCCTTTTATCCACTGATGGAATATTCCCTTTCAAGATTTTACATACATTACAACCTCTGAAGGGTCAGAAACATTCCAAAAAAGGGATACAATATTTAATTTAACATTAAATTACAAGCTTTGTCTGAAAATGCATTCACCGGTAACAAGGATAGTACGACATATTTGGAGTGAAAGTACACTCTTTTGTGAAGCAGAGATAGTGTTATTTAACCTAACTAAGAATGTACATCGAATCTTATGCTTTCTTAGAAAATAAATCATTGTTGAATAATGCGGAACCGCTTCTCTCTATCCCAAAACGATTGCATAACAATAAAATTCTTTTGATAATATAAAGGTTTTTTATCGGACAATTAAATTGTACTTCGCACTAAAATGTTACTTTTCAATATTTTCAAATACATCAATTTGTACGAAGATGAAAAAACAACGATATTCAACTAACAAAGATAATAGTTTAGCGATTATTGAAAGGTTGTTATTAAATCTTATTTTTGTATATCTTGTGTTTGCATATAGATATGTAGAAACATTTACTAAACAGATATATTTATTTATTACCACTTACACTACTAGATATATAGTAAAATATATATAAATTTGTTTTTTTTTTGTTGGGTTATATAATCATTACTTGTATTACGTTAATGATATATATTATTTTCTGATATAACGCTCTACTGATATAGCAATGATTTATATCCAACTGTTCACTAAATTGTACACATCATACAACATTTAAGAATCGCTTATATAAGGTCGATTTGTATAATATAAAAGTATGCAAAATGACGATTTAATATGCACATAATGAGGGTCTCCAGTATTTCGAAATTCGGATTAAAAAAAACGGGTTCCGGTTATTTAAAAGATGCACATTGGTCTTTTGAAATCGTACAATGATATGCATATGAAATACACAATATACCCTTTCTGCAGTGCATTCGCGATATCTGAAGAAATTTAACTGATTTTTTTTTTGACAAAAACGTATACCAAACCAGTATGTTTAAAGAATACCTGAGAATATTTAAGTATTGAATGACGACCACTTTGATGAATTCAGGGTTGAAAATGAATTTTATTTATTAATTAGGATATTTTCTAAATCTGAATTAGTGAAAAAATACTAATATAACATGAAAAGTGGGATAGTCACTGTTTTACTGACAAATAGCAAAACACTACTAATATGTTAGTAAAATTGTACAAATCGAAGTGTAAGTTCTATACTCATCCAATATTAACAAATAATAGTTGACAACTGAAATAGTAATTTTTCACTATTTATTATATACATTTGTGAGTAATCGAATGAGTAATCCACTTTTCGTTTACGACTTAGTACATTTTAAGTATGTAAAAATTTAGTAGAATTTATTAAAAATTGTGAAAACCCTTTTCGTATGTCGTATATATACATATTGGAATTTAATTTGTTATCACATTCCTATAACCCTTCTGAATTGTGCAAAATATTTTCTAAACTTGAATTAATAACGATTTATCTACAGCGAAAATTGGGTTACCACTAATTAGTAAGTTTTTTACTGATAACTCATAAGAAAATTTCATTAGTAAAATTCTACTAATCTACAAGTAGATATTGACTTTTTAGTTTAATAGTTTGTAGAATTAGTAATAAATCAATAGGTCTTAACTTTTTATTATCAAAAATAATTTATAATTCATTAGGTAAGTCACGTTTTTTATTTTCTTATTGGTAGTTTTTAACTAACTCAGAACTAGAGAGTAGTTTGAAACAAACATTAGTTCTGGAGAAATTAACAAATTGTTAAAAAACTGCCCATGTACATGTTGACTATAAAATAGTTAAATGCATTTATCGCATGTTAGTGCTATGTTAACAAGTATTAATTTAGTTTAGATAGAATTTTTTATTATATTGTTTTAGTACTCACACGGTACTATAATATTCTCAGAATATGCTTAGAGTGTTATATTAGGTGATGGATTTGAAGAAATTTTATATCTTATCCAAAATATGCAGTTCTGCACATTTACTGTAATTTGATGGTGTTTTGAAATTTAAATGAGAATTCGTAAGATTTATTTTAAAAAATTCAATATCAAAGTTTCATAAAAACTAAAAAGAAAATTATATTAATCATCATAAAAATTAACTTTAGTTGTATGTAAAATTTTCAAACTTATTGCTTATTTAGATTTTATTAAAATATCAGTAATTTCTACTCATGTACTTTCAAATTTAATGCTTTTCCATTTATTTTTTTAAAATAAATTTGTTTATTGCAAACAATTGCAAAGTATATTTCATATCGATGTTTCAATATGCAAGATATAAAATTTGTGTGCCATTTAAATAAAATTATGTAGTTATAACTTTACTATTTCATATTGTATTCTACTTAATAAAAAAATATTTTACATTTTCCTATAATTTTTCAATCTAAGGCCTGCAATCATCTCTCGTCCAATCTTGTTTTTTATGCGTAATCGATCTTGGGTGTAACGTTTTCTCTGAATCTTTTTTTACAGTTATTTGTCTTTATGTTTTGGGCGATTCTCTTAATACCCCAGATAAAATTGCTCATAGATAAAGTTATAGGATTACAATTTGGAAGCGGCCCATCACGATAATATTAAATATTTAGTAAATAGAAGAACAGCTATTTGTCATAAATCAAACATAGTTGTCAATATTTAAAAAGAAACAATGATTATTTTTGTTTTGTCCTCTTATTCTCATTTCTGGGTGCTATTAATAGTAGTTTTGTTACTTTTTTTTCGTTGTTAAATTGCTGACTATCAATAAGTTGAACTCATGTAATATAGAATACAACATTTTCGTAGGAAAAAGTTCGCAAACAGTTTTGTGAAATACAATTCTCATATTTCATGCACGCGAAAATTTCTACGACTAAACGTGTTAAAAGTGTTAAATATTATACATAACCCAAGGATAAAGGTCAAGATCAGAACATTATACTCAATAAGTGAAAAAGTCACAATATTATTTGTACATTCCGTTCATTCTAAGTTCTTTATTTATATTTAATAGTAGGAACAAATAATTATTGTAACAGACTAATTCATAATCATTTTACATTATTTGAATATGTATAGATATAGCGACGACTGTAGGTCAGGGTTTAAATTTGTATGACAGCGAGAAAACGTCGTAAGCAGATTGATGGACACGACAGTGATTCGTCTTGACATACGGAATTCAAAAATCAAAAATAGAACACATGCAATACAACGTAGTATCTGATGGGTGTTGAATATATTTTCAATCGACCGAAATCTGATGTATGGAAACATTCTTTTTAAACAACAAAACATTTAGGAAGTCACCTTTCAATGATCGTTTAGACAACGTTTTTATATGTCATTTTTTGAACGTTAAACATTAATCTTTTTAATACTTGTTTCAAAGTTTCTTATTTACCTGATGAATTAAAAATTTTCAAATAATATCGAGTTCCCAGTGCAAAATATTTGGGTCAATTTTTTTATGCAAAATATTATTGGCTCGAACGTTTTGAAAATATTAGTATATATTTATTTACATTTGATCATCTTTTATGAATTTTTTTAGTAGAAATATGAATGTAGTCCTAAATCTAATAAAATTGCGACATTCTGGTAACAGTTAACAAATTTCAATTTTCCAAAGGAGTGATGTAAAAAAGGCTTTTCAAAAACAGTAGTGATTTCATTGTTGTAAGTATAGAGAACCTGAGATGGCAGACATTTGAAAACAATTTCACATCAGTATTTGTTACAGTAAAATAAAAATTGCAAAAGACAATTTTGATTGTCTGAAAATGATTCACTGGTTGTGCTTAAAAGAGACATTAAAATGTAAACATTCGTTAGAAATAGGGACGATTTTTTGTCATCTGACATTTGTCCGGAAATGTGTAAAAGGACGTGATAATTTTCTTTGTTGAGGGACCCTAGTTTAAAAAAAGTTACTAAAACATATTTAGATGGTGAATATCTTTTCAACACTCGGATATACCGGCGAAAAATAGTTTTTTAGTTGCAGCTATCGGAGATAAATCATCCGATCGAATAAAAAGTTACATTTTTGTAGGTCAAAATTGTTAGAGTGAAATTTCGAGTCAGTCCTGTTTACAATTCTTACATGAAAAAAATATAATGACTAAATTGTATAACACTATATTATTTTACTGATTTTTGAGATTTATTTTGCAATGGAAATTGCACTTTTTTGATAAACAGTCAGAATGTCGATTCGAAATTATTATTCCTATTTCTAAATGGCATAACTCGGTAGAACGATTTCGAAAATAGTAAACTATATCTTTCTTGGGGTGTGAAAATAGACAATAACACGCTTTTTAAAGCTGATGATTAAAATAAACACTTTGAGATGAAATGGATTAAATAAGATCAATAACCTATACCTAATACTTTTTGTCTGGTTTATAGCCATTATTACCAGCTAATAACCAGATTATGGCCAACATTTTCTCTGAATTCTGGCCGGTTTTCTTGTGGTAATGTAACGCTGATATACCCATGCACTAGCTATTATTGATGCCCAAAAACTTTCGAATATAATGCCAGATAGCTGGCTATTTTCTAGTCATCGCAAACTGTTTTTAAATTATGGTATATATAACACCGGGTAGAAAATGACCAATAACTCGTGAATCGTAATTGCAGATGTTATGGATCTACATAGTGGTTTGTCATCTCCTATTTAGAAATGGCGAGAATATCTGTGCATGTATATATGTCAAAGAAAGTTAATAATTCATACATGTCCATTCTATGTATTTATATCGCACAATTGTGTGGTTGTAATTATAATAAATTGGAAGAGTATACCGGGTGTTTGCGAGAGAATATAAATAGGAATATCCACGTTAACCTACAAATATTGATGTGATTGCAAAATGCCCAAATTTATTTATCAAATAGCTTACATACCATGTGGGAGTTTGTTTTGTCCTTAACCTGTGTTTTCTTTTCCTGGACAAATAAATTTTGTCCAGACAGCAACATTCACAAATTCAATAGAGCTTTTTGTATACAAATTAATATACATAGTTTGCTATAAAACCCTCATTTCTAGGGAGATATAATCTGATATCCTCCGCACCAAGCAAATTTTATCCACATTTCTACAATTGCAATCGATGTTTCTGAAAATATGATTCCCCTAAATATGTAATAGCAAATTCGGGATCTGCACCGTTTCTGCACTTTTTAACCGTTTTTTTGCACTAAAATGTAGCGAATATGTATGGCGATATCTAACGTGACCTCACGAACGTTCAGAAGGTTAGTTATACTTAGATAAATGCCCAGTTTTTTGCTAGAAATTAGGAAACAAATATTGGGCACCAAAACTATGTCTATATTCTGGGTAAAGGCCAGTCAATCTGCTCATATTTTCCACCAGGGTGTTTGTGCGATATTGTATTACGCGAGCTTTATTTGTTTGGTCAAACTAAGAAACCAGTAGACCTAACCGTAAATATAAAACATGAATATTTATTGTAAAGAAACTCAATTAGTGCATTTCAGTGATTTCAAGGAACAGCATATATTCTCAGTAACTTAGTTTCTTACAGTCCACGGCGCACGTACTTCGGACATTCGATCATCTTTGATTTCACTGCAACAAAAGTAAATATTATCATACACATTCTGAAACTGTTCAAACTAAACTCAGCAGTTAGCCACATTATCCTATCGTGTTCTCCACTGATGACCTAATTACTTGCTCATTTTTCTACGAAAGTCCATTCCACGCTGCATTATCGGAAGAACAAATAATACGTGTCCAGGAGCAAACTTCTGGAAGAGGTATCGGAAACAGAACCTAGCTTCGTGCTTCGATAAGAACGAGAGTTCCGTAATCGAAGTCTCGCGTGCCTCTTGATAAGGGAACGACTCAACACTCGGATATACCGGCGAAACCTGCGTAAGATAAGAGTCGCTTAGTTTACGACACACATTCTACCTCTTTTCCTCCTGCATGTTGTTTTTATTTTTGAAAATGTCTTTCAGCATCCGCCTGTGGTCCACATCTGCATGTGTATGCAAAAATCTGGTATGAGTGTATGCATATATATAGAGAGAGTGGCATGGAATGCCGCACGCGCGGCGTAGGAGTAGATCCAGAGGAATCGATGATGAGACCGGTACCGATCCTTAGATAATCGACATCGGCGTATTTCTCTAGATCTCGGTTTACCCGCGTTCCGCTGCACCGAGCACGTGCGCTGTAAATGTCGGATTTTATTTTAGTCGTGAATTTATTCGCTCGTGTTTTATTCACGTTAAATTAGTCCAGGATAGATACAAATGTACGGGTGTTGGAAAAGAATCAGTTATCCGAAGATCTTACGATAGATCCATATTGAATATTAATGCAGAACTGCTATTTTATTGTTTTATTTTTATTTTTATTTCTATCTACATCTTCATTTTTTATCTTTATAATTTATTATGATTATCGTAATGTTTGTGAATAATTTTGTTTATTTCATACACGTACAGAATATTAAGGCGCATTCTTTGCAATTGGAACTTTATGATGACTTTAAACTCTTTAAGTTGAGTGGTAAATTATTGTTTTGTGTTTTTTTTTCTTTGACATATGATACATTTTATATAAAAAACGTATTTTTAGAATTTTAAATATAACTAACAATGTGCCATTATTATCGGTACTAAGATAATCTTGACAAATATTTGTGAAGGGAAGTAAACCAACAATTACTTGCTTACTTGTTTAGGAGTACAGATCGATTTTTTAATGCAACTAAAAGAAAAGCGAACATATTTTTCTAAAAAATGATAATTATATATAATCGCAGAACGTATAATAAAATAATTCTTTAAGTCATGTGTATTATACATAACAATATAAAAGGTAAAAAAAGGTTTTTGTCAGTCGTTTAGTTTCATATAATAAGTATCCCCTACTTTATTATGTAATTTCATAACAAAATACAACAAGAAAACACAGGAAAAGTGTATCTAGAAAATTATTTATATTGTTTCGAACTTGAACGAAATATTATTATTGTTTTGTTTCAGCTTTAAAAATGACTAGATGACGTTATTATCACTTGTACATTTTTCAACTTGCAGGATTTGTATACTTGATACGACGCTAAAAAAAGCATAAAACTCTTTCAAATATTCTAAACTATCTTTTCGAATCATTAAAGTTCAAAAAAATTAAAATGTATATGTCTTGTTATTTTCGAGATCGGTCCTTGCAATGGAATTGTCAAAATAGAGCTATCTAAATTACAAAATTAAATATAACGATTTAAATGTCAAAAAAACGCAAAAATTCGGGTATACTTTTTTATTAACCATTTTTTTCTCATAGAAAGAGTATTTTCCGGCACAAAATTCTTTAGCTAAATGTAAAGAAAATAGTTGTAGAATTAATATATATTTTTGAAATATTAAAAAACTAACATCATGATAACAAAATGGCGACGACAGTGAGGATTTTCTTTCTAAAATTTAACAAATTTTTTTCATGAAAACTACAAACTCTGCAAAAAATGTTGTGACAACAAATGTTTCTTAGATTGTGTCAAATAATATTCTCGATTTTTCTCAGAATGTGTCATCAATCCTTTCGAAAAACTGTACATTGATACTCATCCGTTCATCCGTTGCATTAATTCGGTATCGTGGAGGTAATTTACCCAATGTTACATCTATCAACATCCTTGTAGAAATTCAGAGATTAAAAAAGATCAAAAGCCAATACATCATATTAATCAAAATTAAACCATCGTATTGATATTTGAAGCTAACCTGAAATTGTTTATTGTCATAAAATAAATTTAATGATATAATAATTTCCACCATTTTAGATCCACAGTCAATTTTATGTTTTTTTGGCCGAACATATCAGAAATTTGAATATTATACCGTAGTTACGGTTGAATATTTCATGAATTGTCCAAAATGGCAGATCTTTTTTTAAGGCGTTTAACCAGATGAGAAGTTTTGTACCCCCAAACTTTTTAATGTGTACATATCTGTATTTTTTTTATTTAGCTTACACTTGTAGTTTTTATATACAAATATTTCATTTACACAATATACATTAACCCCTTTTTTGACATTTAAATCGGAAAGGACACATTTCCCACTTCAATTTCAATCAAGTATTTCATATGAAAATTAAAGTTCAAAAAAATTGAAATGTATGTGTCTTCTATCAATTCAAATCCATTTTCGAGATCGGTCCGTGCAATGGAATTGTCAAAATAGAGCTATCTAAATTACAAAATTAAATATAACGATTTAAATGTCAAAAAAACGCAAAAAGTCGGGTATACTTTTTTATTAACCATTTTTTTCTCATAGAAAGAGTATTTGCCGGCATAAAATTCTTTCGCTAAAGGTGAAGAAAATAGTTGTAGTATTAAGATATATTTTTTAAATATTAAAGAACTAACATCATGATCACAAAATGGCAACCATAGTGAGAATTTTCTTTTTAAAACTTAACAATTTTTTTTATGAAAACTGCACACTCTACAAAAAATATCAGAACAAACGTTTCTTAGAATGTGTCAAGGAATATTCTCAATTTTTTTCAAAATGGGCTGATGCAATTTATTATTTTTCGAAAATTAAGAAAATTGAAATTGTGAAAAAAGTCATTTAAAAAATCTGAACAAAAATTGAGAGTAATCTTTTACTAATTCTAAAATATTTTTGTTCTAAGAAGATTTTCTCTAAAGTTTATAGTTTTTGAGAAACAAAATTATTAATCATTTCTAGATTTCAAGAATAATAATTTCTTTTGTTGAAAACTATAAAATTTTCTCCGCACAAAATTATCTTAGAATTTGTCAAAGAATATAATAAAATTTTTTCAGATTTTTTAAACGACTTTTATTAAAATTTCGTTTCTCCGAGAATTTAAAACATAAAAAATGATATCAATATATTCTGAAAAAATTTGGGCATACTCTTTGATACATTCTAAGACATTTTTATTCGTAGAAAATTTTGTCTAAAGTTTATAGTTTTCATGAAAAAAAATTGTTAACTTTTAAAATGAAATTACCTGCCATCGCCATTTTGTGATAACGACGTTATTTTGTTAATATTTTAAAAATTTATCTTAATACTACGACGGTTTTCTCGTCCTTTAGTGAAGGAATTTTGTAATCGAAAATATTCTTTCGATGAGAAAAGATGTTTTATTTAAAAGTATAACCGATTTTTACATTTTTTTTTATACATAATTCGCTATATTTAATTTTCGAATTAAAATAGCTCAGTTTTGATAACGCCATAAGTGCAAGCTTGAAAATAGTACGATACATACCTTTCAATTTTGTTGATTTTCATATCAAATACTTAATTGAAATTGAACTGCAAAAAGTGTCCTTCCCGGCGTTAATGGGTTAAATCAAATTATTGTATTTTCAAAGCATACAAGTTATGTAAATTTTTCATGTTGTCAGTATTTTTATCTTATAATTCTTAATCGTGTCATCAACTTTTTAATAGTTTATAAAAAACAAATGTAACATCTTTTTTATGGTCCTTTTCAATAATTTCTTATTTTTTAATTTGCGCAGTGATTCAATGTTTCGTTTCTTTTACTTCTTTTGTTACAAGACATTTCCGTTTACGCGGCGTTCGGAAAAGTATTCTCGAAACACTTACTATTCGGAATGTGCCCGAACGTCTTAAATTTCAACGTTTTCATCTGAATTCTCATATCGTCCCTTTCATGTCCGTAACGAATTGGTATATTCTTTGTGACACTTCATTGGATTTTTATAGCTACAAGATCGAAAAGTACTTTTCTTCGAAAACCAGGCGTTAGACAAAAATATGTAATAATATTTGTTAAAAATTGACTTTTAATATTAATGGTATTGTTCAAAAGAGAAAGGATTTATGTTCTATTTCTTCTGAATTATTCATCTAGCGACGTATATATCCAAATTTTTGATACTTTTAATTTCTGACTAAACGTTTTGAAAAGTATACATAAGAAATTTTAAGCATTTTTAATAACTTTGTTGTCGGAAAATTAATGTACAAAAATAAAATAATGGCACTTTATTGTTGCTAAAATTTTCTTAAAATTTGGAAGTAACATATAGTCAATATGTTGTAGAGATGTTTACTAAAATCAGTGTAGGTCTCAGTGTGTAAGTAGTTTGCCGTTTGGTTTATTTTCATTCTTGAATAAATATTTTCGTTAAGGGGATGTATATAATCGATTCCGTCTGAGGGAGCCCTCGCTCTTGAATGAAGTTTCAAGTGCAGCACTATCCGATACTGTTACATGAAACATAAAGTACATCAGGTATCCCAACTGTATAATATGATACGATGAAATTTCATAAAAACACACAAATTGGTTACATTATGCTAAAACTTACTTTCTTTATTGATAATTATTGTCTATGCCATATATGAAAATAACTTTTGAAACATTAAGTTACCATATTATTTTTTTATAGTCAATATTTCTATAACTTGAAAATTAACTCAAACTAAAGTTCATTTCAGTCTTCTGAGTTTGTATTTGAACTTGCCGAAATGTGCGGTCATGTATAGTTTTATTACTTTTCTGAATGTCGTTAGCCTATTACTTCGAAATTCCTTTTTTATGTGTGTTTTCTTTATTCTTGACAAATATACAGTGATAATACAGTTTTCCACCTCCAACACGTTCGTTTTAATAAAATAAAATATGAAATGCTCTGGAATTAATGAAATTTAGTTATAGGTAAAAATGTGTTCAGTATTATTCATGAAATGAAAGTTATCCTTTGTTAATTTTGTTGAGTATTAAATTTAAATATTTTTTCAGTACCACTCTTTCAATTTTAAAAAAGTGAAAACAGTTAATAGTTACTTATTTCAAGAGTTTAACTACACAGAAAACGAAAAAGGATGATACATTTTTTAGTTAATTTTTAGCAGAACTACATTTTTAATGATTTAACTTCTTTACGGTCATAATTGTATCTTATAAAATTTCGTTGCAAACCTAATGAAACGTGTCGAGTAATTCAGAGGTGGTGAAATTTAATAAGATTTTTCTAGACATTTTGTTATTTTAGAATTGTATTTAGTAGATCTATCTATTTATCATAGTAATTGCTATTATTAATGTTTATTGAACTTTATTCCACAGTATCGCATTTCTTCATCTTCAATAATTCTAAATACTGAGTAAATATTTATTCCAATTAAGCTAGTAATTATATAAAAACTATAAAAATAGTTAAATTACTATCAAAAGAGTAAAACTCCTAAATAAAAAAGTTTTTTACTACTTTAGTTAATTTTAATATTAAAATATAATGTCATCTATTGAGATGTTAATTAGTAGCAGCCATATAATCGTTTATTATAACATTCAAACCTCCTAAAACAGGTAAAATTATTTTTTAAATTGTATTTCAATTTCTCGCACTATAATTCACACAAATTGTTTTTTTTTTAGTATTTCATAACGCATTTTTACGAAGAATTTAGCGATTTGTAATAGATGATGTAGATCTTCCTATAAGACAACTGATGAAATTGCCAAATTCAACTTCCTTTTCGTAAAATTAAATTGTCATCTCATACATAAATTTCGCTCATATTCCATTTTAGAAAATCTTAATGGATTCAAGTTTTGGATAATAGATCTTATTATCATTCTTCTCAGAGTGACATTTCATTATTTAAGAGTGACTCTTCACTTATTCAGAACAGGAGATTGCATTTCACTCTTCAACAGTGAATTCTCACTCCAGGAAATTTATGTAGGTGATTTGAGAAAAATAAATGGACAGAACTTAAATCTTGCAGAAATAGATATCATAAAATAAGACCACTTTGTTATTGTATTTATGTCGAATTTTGTTTTATCGATAATACAGGCTGGTCACTGTATATTAAATTTATAACTAAAGTATCCTTGATTAGAAAATAATTTTAAATATAATAATAAACATTAACCCCTAGACGTCGGTATATTTTTATTGAAACAGTGGGATATTGAAACCCGAATATCATTTAGTTGAAATTAATAACAAACATAAATTACAAACAACAACGAGTCAATAACAAGCTATCTGGAGGAAATTGAATAATACAGTAAGACAAAACTTTCTTAATAAAAAAGAACACAATTTCACAGAAAATAAATACATACATAGGTAATAAACTTTAAAGAATAAGAAACATTTACGAAAGTTAATAACATTTGACAATTGGCAAGTGACATCGTTCTAAAGAACAACTACCTTCATATAAGCCAATAATATTTTGCTTGTCCGTTACTTGAATTGCATTTCACAGTAAACCAACAAGCAGAATGCTCGTAGAAAATAAAATGCACTTGTGCTACTAACCAAAACTAGCACTCATAATAGGTTATATAATGGGGTAATAAGTAGGTTTACAACTTCTTGAGTGTTTAAGAATATAATGAATTGCGTAGGCACACAGGATGAATCTGGAAGCATACCTGAAGCAACAGTCATAAATCATAACCGTCGAAAGAACGCCATTCTCATAGTACACAGAAACATGGCATCTGCTAAGGTACGAAAGAACGAATAACAACGTGTAGACAGAAGAACGGATTTTCGTCATAAATCTAAGTAGGACGTGATCAATATCATTGAAAAGTTTCCAATAGTTAACTACAATTCTACACTGTTAAAACTGTAACGAGATCTCTGTCAGTCTCATTGCAGACATCTTCAGTTTGCCCCAACAGAGAAGTGTCACATCTTTTTAAAGATGACATTCATTTTTATTACTAAATTCTTATGAAATCAGTTTAGATTTCTTCATTTTAAATTAGATAATAGCAGTTACCCATCACTGAAAGATAATTTGCTCAATAAGTTAAGTAACAAATCGACATCATACTAGAGCTACAGATAGATTACAATTTTTAAAGAATTGTGGTATTAATTTCTTTATACCCTATAATTTTTGGTTTTAAAATTAAATAAATATTTAAATTTATTATCTCTTATTTCATTACTAATTGAATTGATTTTCTTTTTCCAAATTTCGTATTTTTATTTTATAATTTGTCACCTATTTTTATGGCATGACCCAATATGGTCAATTTGCTAATAGCAGTCTTATTTTCAAAGAATCGAAGAACCAAAAATAAAAAGGCGTTGCGCCCGAACTTATCCGGCATATTTGTCACTTCGTAATAGGATTATGCATTCGTTTCTGTTTATTTTGTACGACGATTTTCATCAATATTCGTCACTTGTAGGCTCAATGAAATGTGCAGCCAATAGGAATCGAGCGTTCCGCTTGATTTTGTCGAAATTGTGTTATTAAGGGAAGATTATCCGGGTTACTTCCAGAAGCACCCATATCCGGCTGCAGCTCTACCGTAAATCATTGGTTTGTCGACAATTTAGTACATGCATATATCAGCGGTGGTAACAAAAATTTATTGGAATATTTTGGGAAAAATATTAATATCTCGTTCGAAATAATTGGGGCATGAAACAAGCGTATTCACTGTTAACTAATAGAGAAACACTTTGAGCTTCATTCGATCATAACGTTCACTTGAGCAATAACGCACGTGTTATAATCTCTTCAAATAATTCGAATGTATCCTGAAAAAGGTTAGTGAACTGAAAACAAAACAGAAAAGGACTAGCCAAACTGAAACTAACTGGGTCGGTCATTCAGTAGAGTAAACAAGGAAGTGGGCGAAGAAAGGTAGACGGAAGGTAAAGAGCCAGGTAAAAATTAGTAATTGGTTCAATGATAATAGCCGAAACTCTTACGTAATAGAGGTCGCAATTGTTTAGGATTTGTGGAATTAGTAACCGACACTAATAGGTTACCCTTAGGAAACAATTGTCTTAATCGCTTTAAATCCTGGGTCAGACGGGTCTTTCCGAAGGATTGAAATGTGACTTTGAACTTTTCAGTCGATTCCCTCAAAATACAAGTTGGAAAGTGGTTCGAAAGAAAAACATTCCCTTTAAAGTAGACAAAGGCGTTCCACGTCATCGCCTTTACTGTCTAATCAAAATTGGAGTAAAGGCAAACAGGAAGAGTAAACAGAAATTAGAAATGCTAAATAGACCTGGTATGCCGCACGAGCTATAAACGCGTCTGCCACCAAATAACAGGCATGCAAATGACGCGAACTTTAAGTTTACCTCCTTTGCACTTTTCATTCTGTTCATCTCGTGATTTAGTTTAGCATACATGTGTATATAACTAATGGGCATGTTCCCATTGGTGGATGTTTATTGTTAGCCTTGTAGATCTGACTGCTACCTAGGTATGCAGAAGATAGTCGGTTGTACGCTAATAGCAATTATTGAGGTAATAGGTTTAAGGCGTGTCCTGAACTCTTTGCCTCTTGTCGAGCCTACTCGTGGTCCATGGTGTGCCACAGACTTTAGGGACAAAAATCCTGTCAGTCTCTGAAAGCGAGATGCGAAAGACCATGGAGGCCGACAAGCGACGACAATCTACTCGTTTTCTGACCTGCCAGTGACGCCCACGCGTCAAAACCCCGAGCGCAACCCTTATTATCACGGCGAACAATGGCTCACCGGTTCCTAGGGGATCCGGTTTATGGGATTAGCGTCAAACGCATTTCCCTACATCGCGTTTGCGGTGGACGGCCACAGAAGCGTCGTTGAGTTTTTCACGGGAACCGGCCACAACAATGGGCGCCGCTTTCGATAATATAGTAATCTTCTACTGCTTTTCAAAGGGAATTGACGACCAATATAATAATTATCGATTCAAAGGGATACCTCGTAAAATGTGCAAACAAACATTTTCCACCAACTGCTGCACCAGAGTATCGTCCACGGAAACGACGCTTCAGGATTTCTGGCGCTTTTGAAATATTGCTTTTGATCGGCTTTTATTGAATCGATTTAATTTTTGAAGCTTCTTTTGTGAGGGGTTTTAAAAGGAGCGGTTCTCAAGTTCGGGGTGTGGGACCACCGAAGATCAAGGAAAAGAATTTCTTCCATTTTCAGAAATGCTGCGTTAAATCGATACTCTCTCGCCTGCAGTAGAAAATTTGCTGAAAATTAGTGAACCTATAGGGTATTGATGCGATCAGAACATTCCCCTCAGTATATAGAACCAAATTTGCGAAATCGTTTCTGTACCTACTACATCCTATGGTTTTAATATATTTTGAAACAATGAAATAAAAGTCAGTAAGTCTTATAGTTGGACAATTTTCTTGAAAACGATTGGCAGAATTATTTTGATATTTTATGATCATCAAATGAGTTTGGATAACGTAGTTATAATTTTGGTTACATGCATCAAACGTGTGTTGTATACAAAAGTAAATTATTGAACGGCAGTGAATTCCAGGTATATTTCTTTAACCGCACTCGCGTGGTTTTGTGGCCAGATCATCTCGTAGTTATTCTTACTTTTAAAGTTATTATTACAATTGAGTAGCAAATTGAATTATTCTGATTAGGATAATAACCGGTTCAGTGGTGTAGTAGCATATATCCACATCCAGAATAACTTGTATATTTTACGACGAAGCTGTCTGAAACTAAGTGCTCTATTGTTTTATGGATTGCGGAAACGGAATTTAACGTCAAAATTGCGAAATTCGAAAAGGAGTACATAACATGGCGACTCAAAATATGTCTCAGCTTATAAGTTGCAATAACTTCCATATTTCTCAATGAATTTTCACGAAACTTATAGTAAACTTATAGTCTTAATGTTTTCTTGGTTGCTGAATTCAAATATCATGTTAAAATTTCAAAATTCCAAATGTTAGATATAACATGGCGACTGATCTCAATGATTTATTATGAAACTTTTTAACTTATTGACTTGTAATCCACATACAATTCACCAACTCAGCCGGTATGTAAAATTTACAATTTAATCTTCCTAATTAATTTATCCAAATGATTGACAAATATTATCGAAAGTAAGTAACGATTTTAATATTAGTATATATTCTGAGTGGGATAATAAATACATCAGACATTGTGAAATTCTGACAAACAAAAGTTGATCTCGTAAGTCAAGAAAATTAAGTAATCCAAGTCGAGGACAAATAACAATAAGCTCGGTTTGTAACAATACAATGGTCTTTGAGACACGCTTGAAAGAAGAGTGACAAATAATTATCGGTTTAGAAGGTTAATCTGCAAACAGTCTTCTGAAACCCAAGTGAAATGATACTTTCAAAATACAGGTGTTGTGAAGACATTTTGTCTTACCTGTCGTAATACCTGAATTTTGGCAAAGGCTTAGTGGGTTTCTCGTAATTCTCATTCATGAGTACAATTTGATTGTTTCAAAATTATGTATGGTTACTACGTTTTCAAAAGGGTCTTTGAAATACTATTTCTATTGAGCAGCTGCAAAAACATAGTGCATTTACCATTTTTTTGTTTAAACGTCTTTAAATAGACATTTTAAATATTATGAAATTCTCAGTATTTTCATTTTCCTTGACATATTTCAATAAACGACAAAGTTTAACTAGTAATTTAATTGACTGAAATTAAAATGTATTGTATAATATTACTAAACAAACATTAAGAAACATGTGTTCAATTTAAAAACAATCCAAATCACACATTCCAACTGAAATAAAAGTTAAAAATTACTAATTTACTAATATAAGAATGAACATTTTAATAAATAATCTTAATTTTTAGAACAATTAATTTGCATTTTTTTATAGTAAATAATAACATACAAATAATTCTAGTATTATGCAAAGTCCGCAATTTCATCTGATCAACTGCAACGAAATGTAGAAAATTTATTAAATTTATATCAATTTAGCTATATATTATCGCAAATTTAATTAGTTTTAAATTTAAGCAGTAAAAAGAAGTACATCAACATTTTTCACGTAACTAAACAATTATTTCATTGTACTACATTGATGGTGAATGACCCAAGGGTTGTTGAATTTCTTAGATTGATATTTTTAAAACTTTTCCTTAACATGCTAAACATTTTTTTTCAATTTCTATCTACAAAAAAACTAATCACACAATTTAAAAAAATATTCCTTTAAAGACGCAATAATGTATTTGATTTTTCACGACTATAAGGTTACAACTAAATGTGTATTTGTTTATGTTAGACAGAAGTAGATACACATTTCTTATGAAAACACTCATCCTAGAAGACTCTCTTTGAGTTATTTTATGTCTCGTACAAAATACGACTCATTTAAAAAGAGATAAATTTGATCGTGACTACAAGTAGTCCGGCGTAGATTTACTTTAAATCGTATATATAGTATTCTTCCTCCCCTAGTGGAGACTTAGAAACGAAAACAGTTTTTTTAAACACCTATATCCTAACTGTTCATTTTGGCCTTTAATACGGATAATTCTATTTTCGAAAATGTCACTTTTTTGGTGCGTCAATGAAAAAGAGATAGGACATCTGTTACGTATAAGTCGGAAGGTAAACCCGGTGGGGAAGAAGAGTGGGCAGCTGTAACTATCGCAGGAATTTTAACCTCAAAGCCGGATTAAATAAGATTTGCGAGATTTACTCGAATCTATTATTAAATCGCCCCTACAGTTTTTTTTCAATGCAATTACGAATTTAAACATGGTGCATTTTTAATTGTTTCTATCACGCAAGGACAGTTTAAAAATTGTAAATTTTTTTTGTTATTAAATCCAAAAACTAGGTAACATAATCTTAGAGTATGAGATTCAATAATAAAAAAAAATACGGATAAACATCACTGAGAGAAATGTCTGTTTACAATTAATGGAATAGCTTCATAGTAAATGTAACAAAATTTAGGGTTTGATGTTAAGGTAAGGTACTTTATCCTGAAGTTACCATAATCTGAGATTCGGTTAAATTTGTTACGTTAATAGTTAATATAAGAATTTTAAATATTATAAGGTTTGTATCATTACGTGACATATTTACGCTTACACATTCACCGAAACAAAGTGCTGGTTTTCATCTCATACGTTACCTGTCGCTTTTGATTTTACAGTTAATGTTATAACTTTACAATGTAAGAGATTGAAATTAGCTTACATTAACTATTAGTAAATAATAATTTCTCTCAGTGTACAATGCCGCCGTTGTTTAGTACATTTTGAAATGTACACAAGTAGCAGATGACTTTCTCTGCTGATTATTTTTTTTACCAATACTAAAATTTTAAATCACTATTTTACGGATATATTTTTTTATTAGACAAACTATCTTTAACGTCGGTCTTATAATAATTTTCAGTTTCACTAATCGCGAATTTCAGAAATTGGAAGTCAAAAACGGCGGATACAATATGACAAACATACAAGCACCAAAAAAAAACTTCAACTCAATACACCTGAAATGGAAGACAAAGATGTTGCTTCGAGCATTTCGTTCGATCGACACCGGTTTATTGTTGATTGCTTCGAAATTATTGTAGAATCTTAATGTGTAAAAAATCGCTTAAACTTGCACTGTACTTTAAAATGGTTTGTTTTTATGGTAACTAATTACGTGTTTAATTAGTACCTAAAATTAGAAACAGAACATGAATATTTATCCATTATTTTTTATTAATATTGTACATGAAAATACTCAAATTAATAACTGACAAATTCTAAGGAAGATTTCCCTGTGCATTATTACAAACAGAGTTTAATACTAAAAAAAGAAACATTTATTTTTAGCCAAGATTACTGCAAGATAGAAAACGAAAGTTTGAAGATATCCTATTCCCGTGAACTTATTAAATTTTCACAAAAAATAAATATCTTGTACTTTCGCAACTATTAACGTTCCACTCGGTATTTGCGTACATATTTGTGCGTGCCCTTGTCGGGTTTTCAGGGCCGCGGTAAAACGTACAGCGACCCTCGTCGAGGATAAAATATACGAGAAGTTATATAGCTCAGATGCAAAGATTTCGCGCTTTTGCTGCTCGGATTCCTAGAAGAATTAAATGCACGCACACCACCTTTTTCCGACCTCTCTTAAGTGCGGGGTAAATACACTAGGGAAGTTTTAAAAACCACGTTTCTATAAATTCGTGAAGAAGTTTTACCATTGTTTTCAAACTTTCATGGATTCGATGAATCTTGTCGGAGTTGCACGAATGTCGATATGTATCTTGATATGGTAAAGTCTTTCGTGGTTTTTGTTACGTCATTTTGAGTTTGATTTAAATTTTCGAATGTTTTTCTTATTTCTTTTCTTAATATTATATTCTCCTGTCTATTCCAATAGTACAAATTGGTATTTTGTTAGCTAACATAATACTGATAAATAACAAGGTTCTATCGAGCAAGACACTGAAGAAGAAAGAGGGAATTTAACAATATAAACGTACGTTTTCTTGATGTAATATTTAAAGATTAGTGATCCATTTAAAGAAGATAATTAATGTCTTTTGTTAGAAAGAGAATAGTAGAGACAGAGTGAGAGGGAGTAAAGTAGTTAAGCGAACTCTATCAAAAGTTAAGTATGATGGGAAAATGCGCTATAGAAGTAATTGTGTGACAACTTGAGAACTTTCGTTACGATTGTAAATAGTTGATGCTACTATATATTTATGACTTTAACGGCGTAGAGTAGTACTTTCATGTAATTTATTTTAATATTTTACGTGCTGCTGAGGCATTGATGAAAGTGACTATACACTCTTAAATTTCCTTTAGTGAAAGCAATTTCGCAGAAGTAATTGTTGCCCTTCTAAATAACAGAGTAACTATGCTTTTCCTCACTTAAAAAAGTGTTTACAAAATTTGTTATGAACGAAGCTTCATATTACGTAACATGTCGACATTTTCATGAAATGAAATAATGAGTAGAATATCTAAATATTGGTAATTATGTTCATCGCACTCAAGAAGTAATAAATAACGATAATAACTCCTTACGCTGAACGAAAGATGGCAATTTTTTCATTTTTATCTACTCCTGAAGTCAGAGACTTGTCGGCACAATTCAGATTTTTGGATGATGGAAATTATGACTTAAGTATTAGTGACATTTTTGATTTTTGAAAAAAAAAATGACCACCGAACTTCGAGTACAGCATATGTCATCTTCAAATACTAATATGATTGGATTATTTCTAGATCATGAAATAAATTATGCGACTTGTGAGAGGTATTGCTTACAAGTTAGTTAGTATAGAGCATTCGTCTGGCAATTGCAAGGTCGCGGGATTATTTCTCCAAACTTCAGTATTCATTTTTTTCAAAAATCAGAAATGATTCAAACACTTAAGTAACAATTTTCGTCATTGACAAAAATTTTTCTTTTATAAAAATAATTCGCATATAACTCTGAATTGTACAAATGAGTCTCTGACTTCAGGAGTACAAACTTTGCAAAAAGAATTTTTCGCATCATCGAAATTTATAGAGAAAACTGCAAAGGAGTAATGTTTACATAACATGTGAGTTTTAAATAGCATGATGAGAATTTTGTGTTTGTTATTGATCAAATAAAGGCGCGACGGGGTTGGAGTTGTGACATCTGTTGACTGACGTCATCTATGTGCTGTTCGTCTCTAATCGAATCTTGACGTTATGCTTAGGAAAAGATGAAAAAGGGTCAAGTGTCACAAGCCACCATACTCTGAACCATCGAAACTCTTCCAGATTTTAATAATTTCAGCAAATTGCACAGCTCGAGGGCGTATTCGAAATACGACATTCATATATTCTTTTAAGTACGTTGTAGAACAGCCTCATTTCATTTCAAATCTATGCAATTTTTATGGAGATATTTCTAATTCAGTGTAAATTGTATAGGTCCACTAATAGCAGTAACTAGCAACTGTCACTCTAACATCTAAGGCCTAAAGTGATTTAGTTACTGTCTTCAAGCTAACGAAAATTATTTAGTAATAAATGTTAGCGTTAACATTGACAAAAGAAAGTAAACTTTTATATCATTCTCAACATTTCCTGAAATCATTTACTGGCAAGCATATTTGAAAATATTTTTCTAGACATCATTTATTTAAAGGTATCCATTCGAATGTAATTTTCTTATCTCTATTCCTCATAGGTATACATTCGAGTATATCAATTTTTTATTTTTAATGGAGCATACCAGCGAGAAGGAACTATATGTGGCGGTAAGAACCATATTTAATATGCAAACAGTTGAGCTAACGTTTTTATTGATCTACATAACGGTTTCTTTAAAAAACTCCTTTCCTGGATATGTACCTATTTATATTTCTTATTTTTAGACACGAATCAATACGGTTTAGTATTACGCTTAAAACACTACAAATCGAGAAAAATATAATTAATCCAGGTATTTTACAAGAGTAAAATACAGGATCACAAAAATTAGTTAAATGCACTATTTCTGTATAGTAACAGGACCGTATTATTCGATTTTTTGTGTAGTTTACAGTTAAATAGTCACTTTACACATTAGTGAATAGCAAAACAGAAAATAAACTCTTGTAATAGCAAAAGTAGTTATTTTTTGGTATATTTTACAATATTCTAAATTGTAAAATTAACGGTCAATAACGATCATTTTCACCCTTGTTGATGATTCCGTTCTCTCTTTTTTTCTCTCTGTTAACAACTGTGAACACAAAAACGAACAATTCGAAAAAACGCAAGATTCAACCTAACCTATATTGCTGTTTCTTTTATAACTCTAGTATATATAGTTCAATACATATATAAACATACTTTCGCACTACAAAAAATATACAATTTTTATATGCAAATCATTGTAATATTATAGCATCTGATTGCAACCGATCTGGATTTAATATTTTGTGTATATATTCTACGGACGTCTTTTTGCCGACATTTTCATTCCGCTCTGCTTTATTGGGGTGACAAAGCTTTGGCACGTAGAAGTAGAATTATTGAGTTTCTCTTGAGATAATTCGAGGCTATTCTTTTACAAGGAATATATAACTATTCCAGTAGAGCGGGCAGGTTCAAAATTGACTTTCTATCGGTTTCCCAACAAGCCACGGAAAGTGGAAAAAAGGAAGAAAGATGGATCAATGCAGTAAGACGATTGTAAGAAAGACAATGTATCTATATAATAAATAAGACAAATTGATAATATTTGATTCCTTTCATGCATAATGGGGTCCTAAAGAAAAGGTTTATTTTCATTTATTTTAGTAAGTGGCTCTTTAGATTGCGAAATCGATTAAGTGCATCGAAATTTACTTAGCAATATACTTGCAATGTTACATTTGTTTATTCAAACTTACTAATAATCTAATTGAATTTTATAAAACCTTGAAAGCGACTAATTTTAATAATTTTATTCTGCATTTGAGTTTCCCTAAATAAGAAATTATGTCGACATAACCTTGATGATCTTTATATATATTTTTATAGCTTTTAATGTTTTTTTTTAATTAAGTTAGGCTTACAAATATTTATATAATAAAAACAGTTTTTACTTACAAATTAATTTTCTATGAATATTACATAAATATTAAAATGCTTTGTTAATAAATGTGAATGGTCATTGATATTTGACTGTCATTTATAATACAGTAATATGAAGATATGCCGTTGGACGTCGAGTTGGTTGAAGTAGATGTCGAAATCTTTGAAACCTACATCGGATAATTACGACTGCTACTGAAATTTACAGTATTCCCTCCGAATATTAGCCTAACCCGTATTTCTATCATTTTCTAACTCCTAAATATTAGCCGAAGGAGGAGACAAAAATTTCCTCCAGTCCGTACACTTAATGAGATAATACGCATGCATCCATCGATGCACTGTTAGCTGTGAATGTGTATTCATGATATGGCCGATTATATAGGAAACAGCTGTCGAGGGGGAAGCTAATACTGAGAGGGTCCTAACGGATAGTATTGGAAGATGGACAATATTGGAAATGCTAATATTAGGAAGTAGTACCATGCTAATTTTCATTATTAATATAAAAGTACTCTTCCTATTCACATGTGAGTTAAATATTTAATGTTTATTTTATAAAAAAAGTTAAATGTAATTAACATGAAAGAGCTTTGATAGCACAGAAAAGATAACTTATATTAAAAGTATCTCAATATCTATGTCTTAATGTCAGGGGATATCACCGTACCTTATACGATTGTGACAGTGGTATATTCATTTTTAAGAATTATCAAAGGTTTTTTTGTTTATAAAGGACATAACAATTTGACTTCAGTAAGACATTTGACTCTATACATGATGTGCATTTTCTAAACCTACCATACTCTTTTACACTCGAGGGGTAAGTTCAGGTGGCATGGGATAATTTTCAGCTGCTTTAAAGTGCGCATTCCCCCTAATAACTACATAGGATATTAAAGTTTTAAACACTAATGAAAATTCATCCCCTCCCGTCAATTTTGTGTTCGAAATTATAAAGAGTTACTTTTTGGTAGGGTCAGATGGGATAGATGATAGTTTAGCATGTGCGGTATGAGAAATGATTTTCTAAAAAGTGTCATCACAGCTGAACTTACCCTATATTTTTTATCGATATCAAACTGTTATTGATGATCTTGGAAATCTTGGCACCTGTTCATACTACTTCGGGAGTGTATCAAGGTTCCTCATAGGACCCGCTTTATTCTGAACATTCATAAATGCACTCACTAAGGTTCATAAATATTAAACATAATCTACTTTATTTGTCGACAGCTGGCAAATCTACCTTCTGTATCTATCTAAGAAGGTAAATCAAACATCTTTACTAACTGAAAAAATAGCAATAATGCTGCATTTGACATAGAGTGTTCATATCAATATCAATTCCATTAAAACTAACAATAAGCCAACTTTATTGGTTACTTCCTATACTTACTTGTATTATGTTCATGCCTTGAATTGAAGCACTTTCACTCCTCTCCATGTAAGTGCCATTCCTACATCCTTTATAAATAGTGTTCATAATTTTGATGTTTCTACATTTCGTGCAGCCTCGGATGGAAGTATTTATTCGTGGATGGATTATCCCGTTGGTAAAATCAACCAAAAATCTAGGTGATATTCTAGATTTCACTATTTCCTGGAATGAACATATTATTCCAAAAAAGTGTATAACACATATCGGCAACTGAGAGCCAATCAAAATGCCCATCCTCCAAATCTACGCAAAGAGCTTGTGTCATCGCTAATTTTGCACAATTTGATTACTGTTGATCAGTCTATAATGATTTCATGTCATTCAAAGTAGGCATTCGCTTCGTCTTTGGCATTAGGAGAAGCAAACACGCCACTACATATAGAACAAAGCTTGGCTGGCTCACTGCAACGTCAAGGCGACTGTATTAAATCGGTATGGCGATCTTTAATATTCTCAAAACTGGAACACCTTCCTACTTGTATAATCAATATGTATGGCGCAATGATTTATACGACCATGAACTTAGAGTGGGCTCTAATGATCTAATCATCCCAGTCCATAGATCAGAGTCTTACGCAAACTGCCTTCCTTCCGTGTAATCTTCATCTGTCTATATAATGATCTACTAATAGAGTTAAAAAAATGTGCAAACCCTTGTAGTTTTAGTACCAAGCTAATGAAATTACTTCGCGAATTAGACGCGTCAGGTCGATCTTTATTTAGTATTATTATAAAAATTAATATTATAAACGCGAAGGCTTTAATCGGTGTAAATGTGGCGTCAACGTTGTCCTGTAAGCGAAAGTTATCTAAATGTATTATATTTTTACTAGTTTTTATATCAAATTTGTCATATCAATTATGTAATAATTTTATACCTGTATCATTCTATATATTGTTTCCTCGTTGTATTTAATGTAGTTGACCAGAGAAGGTTATTCTTCAAGTCAAAGTTATTAATAATAACTAAATAAGTAAATAGATAAACATCTGCTGACCTTACTTGAAATGCCCATATCACGTAGTACTTACTGTGTTTTATATCATCTAAAATTTGGTAGGCATATTATACACTAGCAATGGGTTGCTTATAAATGCCCCGATAGTACCTAGTTTTCATTCCGCATCTCTTGTTTATGATGATGTACGCAGTACTGGAATATAATAATTGCAGATTTTAAATTCTTGGCTACCTTTTGGTCTTATGGGCTTACAACGTGACGAGCATATATCTCCTTACAGACTCAAATTAAAATGTCTTATTGTTAGACCTTACAAACAAGATTTCCTCGGGCCATTATTTTTTTAGACATTAAAAGCACCCTCCTCACATAACCTCTTGACAATAGTCTTCTTTGGCATACGTAGATTATCGAGAATCATCCGCGTTAAAATGTATTACGTCACTGCTTACAACTGAGCACTGCAGTCATTGGTTACAAGTCTCTGATATTACCTTGAGGAAGTCACTACTAGAATTATTCATTATTATATAATATTATCCTATGAGGTTTTGAGGAATTAGTGTTTCAATTACTTTTCAAAGCATGATGAGGCCATCGTCTAGGCAACTTACAATATTTCCTTGATTGTTGTTAAGTACTGTTTCTTTATATTTTTACCAATTTGCATTCTTTATTTTGAACCTGATACTATCTGAGTAAATATTACTGTTGGTACAGTAACCTCAGAAGTATCGTATTTATATATCATTCTAACATTGTTATTATTTGCGTTTCTGTACACGTTATGTTAATTCTTTTTCCAATATATTGTAAGGTATGTATTTAACATAATCTTATACTCGCTGTATATTGGTTGATGTAAAGTACAGTATTGTACAAAAAAACTGCCATTTTGATTTCCACGTTTAAAGAAAACAAGATTAGATGCAAACAAAACATAAATATCAAGAAATGAAACGTTTATTTGAAGCTTTTTAAATCCGAGGAGCGATTGCTCACTTAGGCGCAGTATTTTCATTTCTCGTTACTTCAAAATAACGCTCGTATATCATAATGCCTACATAACCTTAAATTGCACACGGCGAGACGTAAATCTTCCGCCAAGTACATTAAAAACGAACCGAGCGTTGAATCGTGCGAAAAATAAAGGATTTTGAAAATGCCATTATTTTTCTGTCGATACGCGTGAGAAGAAGCGAGAGTAGGAGGTACGAGGCATCGAATTCTCCAGCCGTCGCTGCTGGAATAAGACCTGAAACACTGGGGATTTACACGTGTAGCTGATGCTACGTTGCTGCGGCCACACGGCACGGAAGGTGCATGCACGATCCTCAGAGTGTTTATGGTAATCTTCGCGCAGGGTGGCCTTTTCATCCTCTTTCTCCTTTTCCTTCCTCTTAGAGGTCTCTTCCTTCATTTTCAGTCTGCAAGCGCATCGATAACGTTTACAGCATCCTCTTCCACCAGTCGCACACATTTCTCTCCACTCCGAAATTCACAGGGTCACGATGTAACCTCGAAAAACGTCGGTGAACTTTTTTTTATCAGATTTTCTGTTCCAATCCTATTTCGAAACACTAGAGAGCTGAGGGAAAACTCTTTGGACTAAGTAGCATCTTATTTAGGAACATTACATTCCTACTTTATTTGGTCGAGGATCTTAATCGTGTGAGATGCTCGTCACGTATTCTCAGACAAACGTGAATAAAATTTTGCTATTTTTCATTCTCGTATTGACATCCAAGTGCGAACGTCTTTAGAATTTTGTCAGTAAAAAAATAGTTGGTGGGACCATAAACTCACGAATACACTGAAGTATCAGCACTTGCACAATATCAAGAAGCTTTTTGATCTTGCTATTATTCTTTAGCCAGGATGGTGAAAAGTGTAAAAAATACCAGAAGATTGATTCTCTAGTAGAAAGTTACATGATTTGTTTCCAATTTTGCGCTAGCTTCACACAAGACTTCCACTTTACTTCATTAACTAATCAATCTAGAAAATAAAAGATTAATGGAAGACGTCCATAAGAGTGGTTAAATTAACTTCAGACCAGGCGAACGTTAGACCCCAAATATGGATTCCCTATTTAATATTAAAGGTTAAGATTGCTGTTTGGTTTGACGATCGGATTTGTTGTCTAATGCCATTTGGAATCACGGATTATTTTTTCTTACAACTTATTTTTGCATAGAAAACTATTGAAGAGTTAAGTATTATGTAAGTTTATAGCACTGAATAACTCTTGGAATACTTGTCAAACAATCATGCTTTATTTTGGTATTTTTTTTGCTTAAAAGTAATTGGCACCACACTAGTATAATTGCTGAGAACAGATTGCACCAAACTATTTTCAGACAAAGTCAATCTAGCTCCAATTAAATGCCAAAGCTAGCATTTGTCTGGAAGAACATGACAATTTGTTCTCTGGCGCTAGTTTTCATGCCATTGTAGCTCCTCATCCAATAAAAGGAAAGCCATGCTAGGGCCAGTCTAGCCGGACGGTAAATTTTTACCATGAATACTATACCTATCTGCGTGATTATCAAATTAATTTGAATCAAAATTTTGATAGCAGAAACTAAATTGTAGGGTTATTGTTGATTCAACCAAACTTGTTGGTGTTGCATCAAAGTAGATATAGTGAACTGTGTTCAAGTGGGTCAATGACGATCAAAATGATGTGTTATTTTGTCTAAGCGTGGATACGTGAACTATATTTACTACGTTACTGATAATGCAAACGTACAAACCAAAAATTATATAGAGCAAACTTAACAAGTTGGGTTACGAAACATTTATTTATCATGATGAACGTCTTGGTTCATAAAAAAAAACATTTAGTTGTGCAAATCAAACTAAGCTAAATCTTCAGTTACATAACGAAAATATCTTACAAACTGAAGCAGAAATTGAGAATATAATTTTTTTAACTCCCAAATGAACTAATTCGGAATTGACAAAATTTCGGCGAGCATACGAGTTTCCAGAATTATCGAGAGACATACTGACAAATGGATGTACAAAAAGTCACAATTGTGAGACCAAAACTTGCAATTGTACGACATTAATATTAGACAGAAAAACCAAATTAAAGAGTGGTACGCCGGTGTACTTAATTTACCGTTAATACCACACACGAAATCGATGTGCAACCAAATATAAAAAGTAGTTCAACAACATTTCATTAATGTGATATAATTGTTAGGATCATTCCTCCAATAATTGCCGAGAGAGTTTACTTCCCAGGCCGAATCCAATGCTTCATGCAGCCCGTAATAAAATAATCGTCGAATAATTTATAGCCGTGCACGTATAGAAAAGCAGGTGCGTTTATCAAATTGTTAAGCAAAAATAAGTCTTCAGCGACTCAGAAATTAAAACGAATCAATACGGTAATCCATAACGAACCCCGTGTAATTAAGACGTCACTCGTTAACGCGCGGTATATTGACAAATCTGTCGATCCGATCATATTTCGAAACGCGCCTTAAACGTTAAAGCTGTATCGACACACCCAGTATAGCGTGTCGGCGATTTTGTAATACGACCACCCTCGATCCCGCCGAACGTGTTTCCATACACAGCCTGGATTTATACATGCATATACGAATTCACTCCTTTGTGTACATATATTTTAATTACATATTCGTGTATGGGATGAGTTCTTCAAGGTCAGACAAAAAATTTCATGTTGAACCTCAATATCCAGACGTACCCAATAAATGCTCATGACTTTTGGTTATATGAAAGTCTAAAGTAATCTTTCATATTATCTTATAAATAGTTGGGTTGTTATTAAATCAATCAATTGAGCTGGTTGCCGTCTCCAAACGGCTTTCATTGGGAAAACTTTGCAATTCGGGTTATGGAAATTGGTCATTCTGATATCACCAACATTGACTTTATATAATCATCTCGTGTGAAGCCTTGGAATACTAAGAATTTCGCTGAAGCTCATTGCACATTTCGCTACATTGTCCGTTAGAGCACGAACTATGGAACTCTCTCGCAAGTAGAAGAGACGTTGCGGAACCACAACGACGTTGAAATCCACCATATTAAGTTATTAAATTAACTTGAGTTCATGTATAACTCACCAGTGACTGAACCATTTATGTTAATAATATGAACAATAATAACGTGCATGATAGAGAAAAATTGTTTCCTATTTTGAAAATAGGAACCTCTTAGTTATATTAATTGAAACTTTGAATTATCTGTTCATCTATAATATTAACATATTGGCATCTTATTGATATGAGTAATGAATATTTAAAAAAATTTAGTTGTTAGTTACCAATAACCAAATGTAAACAAATATATTTCAGAGCTTTTTGAGAAAATGGCCGAAAAAGATCTCTTGAAGAGATCTCATAAGAGCCAGACATTGAAGAATCCTTCAATGTCTCCCAAATAAGATATCCCGGAAGAGGCAGTATATTTTCGCAGTATACATCATACTTTGCAATGATTTTCAAAACGGATATTGATAATAGAAGGAAGCTCCAACCATAAAATTAGAAAATTGTGATATCACTTGCTTTTCCATTTATTCTTAAAGGACTCATACTTTTAATATACATATCAGTTGGTAGGTTTTTTGAAATGCAATGAGTTTCAATTTTTGGAATTGAAAACCTCCTGAAGTTTGTATAAGAAACTTTTATCTAAAACTATGGAACGATTTACAAAAATAAAAGAAATGAGATCAATGTTCAACTCTCAAGCATAAGATTCCTTTAAGATTGATAATTTAAGGAATAGGAATTTAGACGTCTATCAGATATTTTTCAGGCTATCACAGTTAAGTCCCTTTCGAGAGATCTTTTTAGAAATACCTCCAAAAGAGCTCTGCAAGTTTTATTTATGATGCCTGTACTGTCTGGGATGGTAGGAAGAAAGCATCTTTAATTGCCCTTCATTCACCAATTGCAATATTAGTCATCTTTTACATTTTAAAAAGTTAATAAAAGAGGTTAAACAACTACTTAGGAGAGTTTCAGTTGTAATTTAGAAGCATTCTATGCCTTGCAGTTCCTCTATTTCGTGTTACCACAAATGCACATTTCTAAAAGACAAAAATTAATGTCAGCTACGAAACAATCCGGGCGATTGGACCTACTTTTAGTTTGGTACAACTAATTGATTGCTTATGCGACGGAAACCGGCTAGCTTGTAAGTTAACCAATCGAGTTTTATTACCGAAACCAAGCCGTTCGGTTGTACGATAAACAAATAGTTTCTCACAAAACAATGTATCAGTAACTCAAACTATCGCTCTACATCAATTCTTAGTATGTGGTTGATGCAACATTATTACCAGAGGTCACAAAGTTTGTGTGTGAAATAAATTAATTTGAATAATTGATTGCAGTTATTACGTTTTTCTTTATTGTTATTTTAACATTTTCATTTAATAGGTTTTGTTTCTTTTCTAATAAAGTTTAAGAGCAATTTTGATTATATCTTTGTGTGTTTCTGGCATAGATTCTAATAATCAATAAAACAATGTTGTCCGTCATTACATTGCTAATAATATATTTATATCAACCAATAAAGTTAAAACTAGTGTTGGCGTGATGCCTCGCTTGCTTCGCTCGATCAGAAACTTCGATCCTTTGACGAGTTTGTTATTCCTTAATACTCGTTCGTTTACTAACAGATTTAAATTATAATATAAAACAAGTTCGTAGTGTAGTTTTTTGAGCGAAAATTTGAACGTACGAGAACATTTCCAATGTAACATAATCAGAAACTGGAAGAAAGAACGATTATGAGATCATTCTCTATGTAACTTAGGTAGGACAGATGGGGAGGGGAGGAAGGGGGTTCCTTAAAAGTATAAAAAGTGAAAATGACTATTTTCAAAACTTCGATCCTCACCATATTAATAAATACCATTTTTAACATTCCGGGCGCGAGGCTCGATTTCGCGCCCTAGGGCAAAACTTTCAGGCTTGAATTATCGAGCCTCCCGTCTGTTGTATTAAAAGATATCGTTTCAGTTGTTTCAGTGTCGACGTAGTTATATGGAGAGCTCGTTAAAAAGTCCTATGGTTGATTAACTAATTGTTAATTTTTTATTCAGATTTTATTTGACAGATAAAGGTATAAATTAGTAAGTTTTAATGCTCGTATCCAAAATCTGATTTTTGCTAATTTCCTCCTCGGTCTCCCCCACAATATATCAAACAAACTAATTAGCCTAATCACGCTCTATGTGAAATAAAAACAAAAACTAATTTAATTGCTATTTGTTGCACATCTTATCGGCCATTGGAAAGAGTCGACAATTGAGTATATTTCATAAACAAAACTGGTTTGGTTGCAGTAGCCTAACTTTGTCAAGTAAACTCGTTTAGGTACATAAGCCAGCGCGTTCAATCGAGTCACAGATACCGAATTATAACCAGAATTCTGGTTCTTGCAACCCAATATTTTTGTAGTGAATTTAATTGTAGCCATATTAGTGGGTACTAAGAAGATATAATTTGCATTTTAATTTCTAAAACGACTAGTTTAATGGTTTTTATTTAAAACAAAACTTAATAATACACATGAAGTTCCAAATTAAAATATTATAATCTCCTCCAGTGAATGCAAGTAATATCTCCTAAACATCACGAAACGCAATTGTAGTATAAAATGTAATTCTTGAATACATGATAGTTTGAATTTTGTTTTTTTCCTTTCTCAAATAGTTAAATTAACATTTCAATTACACATATCTATATGCTCTTTTGTTTACATTTCTATATTTGTATGAAAACAACATGTATGCACTACATAAATACAATATTGAAGTATTTCATTTAGGTCTACAATTGAGGAAAATAGAGATGGAAAAACTATGAGTAGAAACTGACAGTCATACGCAAGGCATTACTTATTTTTCAAGTGTCAACTTTGCTCATGAAAAGTTAATTCTTTAGATGGTAGCTTTATAGAAAATAATGTTTCTAACCCAGGAATAAGTGGTGATATATGAAGGAGCACCTGTATTCCGCAGATTGGTCCTTTAAATTTAAACGTACTCACACATTTCCAGTTGCGTTTCATCAATTACGTTCTCTGAAGTTGAAAAATGGCTTGTATTATGGCCAGTATTAAAAATCTCACCAGGTATATATATCCTGACATTATATATATTATATAAAATGTCAGGATCTTGAGGTCTGATCTAACCGTGACGCAAAGGGCAGGCTCAGGATCGATGCAATTAATCGCGCGCTCATGCGTCCGGGGAATGCCGGCGATTTTTGCGGCGCTCGCGAGAACCGATCGTCGACATCCGGTGTTTCCCGACCTTTTACCGCACACGAGCTTCACGGCGTTTTTAGCGCTTCCTAGTCACGAGAAACGGTGAAAAATCGCTAGTAACTGGCCAAACGACGTCAAGGATTGGCAGGTGATTGCCCGAGGATGTTGAATTATCGGCTGATGTCGGAAGTATGCAACAGTTTCAGATTATGAAGAATGTTAGGGTATTAATATTCTTGCGATATCGAAAGATGTATTCGATTTCTTTGAAAGCTTTGAAATTCTTCTTCAATACTGAAGTATATTGGAATGATTGGTTTTAAACAATTATTTTAATATTGTCTACTTCCATGGAGTTAGTTCAGGGGTCACTGAATTTCAGCTAAAAGGTATGAAATGGGTGATGTCAAAAAAAAGTGCAATTTTGAGGTCCAATATTTTGACTAAAAAAATGGTTAAAATCTCATTTTTTTAATATTGATTTTTCATGTATTCCACTTAAAAAGAACTCATGCAAAACTTGTAAAAATATATGGTATTGGAAAGAGAATCTATTAACACAAATAAGCTAAACTTTATATAATAAGTAATAATTACTTCATTTTTTAACAAGTTTTCTTTCTTTTGTTGCAATTTTTTTGTTCTTCTTTATCTTAGTATCTTTACGTTTCTTAACTTCTTTTTTCTGATGTTTAACTTTCGTAATGATTTTTGTCCACTGTTTTTCATGGTTTATAGACCCTAATTGAAAATCTTGACAACGACTTGCTTCGTTGCACTTGTAACAACTAAAAATGTTAAAATTAATGCTGTTGTCCACTTCCATTGGTGAACACTCAGTGTACCCTTGAAAGTGCTAAATATCGGATATTTTTTATCTTACATTTTTTTTTAATATCATCTGACGAAATTGCAATCAACTCAAGAATCTCAAACTTCAATCATTTCTAGTAATATAAAATGATCTTACAAAGAGAACTATAACTCCCAAGGTCTTTTCGTTATTGAATGGGATATAAAACCATGGGCGTACACGTATATTTAAGATGACGGGTAGTTTTTCTTATTTTTATAAAGAAACTACCGAGTAAAAAGAAAAACTATGCATCAGTGTTAAAGGTGGCATCAATACAAATATTTTCAGTTTTGGTTTATCTCGATACGTCATTTCATTCTCGAGATAAAAATAAAAATGTCTAGGGACGTTACAAGACCAGGGTACGTTACACTATTTATTTTTGTAATATTTTTGAACTTATCATTTAAGTAATTACAAATTTGATATAGTGTCATGAAGATGCAGCAAGAGGTTACATTCTTTCATTGAAAGTAAATTAGAAATGCAATTGTTTATAAAATTACGACATACCAAGGGAGTTACAAGCTAAAGAATACGTGCGAAGCGTGATTACTGTATGTATGCGTAATAAATTGAAGATGATTTAATTTAAAAGATCAATATAGATCTAATGCGTTAGTATGATTATTAAATTTCATTTTCCACGGAATTTATTTCAATTGAAAGTAATTATCGGTTTTTATTAAGAGAATTCTGTATAACGTCCCGCGAGAAGAAAATCAGTCTTTAAGATTACACGACATGCTTTACAAGTCTATCAAAAAATTATATGGAGACACATAGAATACTTCATTTTTCACGATAATAGGCATAATTTTCACCCAAGAAATATTTGTTTAACTAGTAGCAATAGCATAATTAACACCAACGAAAATAAAATTCATGAACTTCTTCAGCCATGGAACGTTACATTTCTACTTTTTAATTGATTTTGTAATATATAAAATAGGGAAAGGTAATATTTTTATCTTACGATATTATAACGGAAAGCACAACAAATAAATTAGGCTTATTTTTAATACTTAATATGTGTTGTAAAGAAAAAAAGAAGCGAATCTTCATAAAATTACACTTTATTTTGAAACCACCCAAATCATCCTTGAAAAAAAATTGTCGATGCTGCAAGAAAAACATAAAAAGTTGATACTCGTAACTATATAGTAGGATACGACTCTGCCATCATTCGTAGTTAATTTTACTAATAGATAGTCAACTCGACAAATTAGATAGTGGTATACTATTTTAGATATGGTTACTAGTTAGATATGGTATTATACTAAGTTAGATATGGTTACTATTTAAATAGTAAAACCAACTATTTCTTCTTTACCAAGTATTTTTTTCTTTTTAGATTTCATCTAAACTATTGGATGAAAATTTATATCAAGCTTGAACAAATGACCACATACTTTTTTCTGGAGACTTTGTTGTTGTACCTATTTATCGAAAATATTTTTGCATCAGCCCTACACTCTAAATTTCTTAAAGGGAAAGTTGAGCCACTCTTTGCTAAAGGTGACTTTTCACTATTTCTAAAGTGGAAATTTCACTTTATTAGAGTGGCATATTTCCACCCACTATTAGTAAAGCGAAATTTTCACTTTAAAAATAGTGAAAAAGTCACTTTTATCAGAAAGTGGCTCAACTTTCACTTTAAGAAATTTAGAGGGTACTAGAAATCAATCCATTTTTTAGCTAAGAATTGAATTTTTTTTTTAAGAATTGAACAATTAATATATTCACCTTGTTAAAGGTATAGGCAAAATGGATAGTATAAGAAAAAAATGGATAAGTTCCTACCAGGGGGGGCAGTCAATTTTTACTAGCATACTCAGTAATCAGGAAGCAAATATGTACATCGAAATATATACTTTTTGAGGCCGAGTTTTCAACTAAATGTTTAATGTCTTCAAGCAAGATGTATTTTAAATTTCAAGACATTTTTCACCACAGTCGTGGATCAACCAGGAAGCAAACTGAAATGTTTTAAATCACGAATTAATGAAAATGAATGTAATTATTTAAATTTTTAATAAAATAAACAACTCAACCCGTCTTATTTTCAGTTAATGTCTGGTTTGTATGTAATTTCTATTGAATCATCAACCGTTTAATAAACTTGTAGAAAATAGATTATATTTAAACATAATGGTAATTATAAAAATAAAAGCAAAGCGAAAGGCCTGATTTATGTTCGAAAAGAAAGTACCATAAAATACGAATTTGTTAAGATAGCAGAAATAGCCGAAGCTCAAAATTCGATTTCTACGAGGTATATGAATCACACATTACAGTTCCGCTGGCTGTAGATTAACGTTAAAGTTTCTTCTGCTGTGTAATTTAAGAACCCACTAGTGCTTCGAAGTAGGAAAATTGGAGAGGTCAAAAACTTTTCTTAAAGTGTGAGGATCTGGAAATTGCTTTTTACTTAAATGTGTTTCAACAAATATTTACGTCACAAATTGCGAAAAAATCTCCATTTCCGTGGTGCATGTAGTATTTTATATACAACAGATGCTTTTGGAATATTCTATTAAAACAAATAATATTCTGAATATTTCAGTGGATATAAACCGTCTTCTTCGTGTATTTATTGAGTAGGGGCGGATGTTGGAGGATGAGGCAGCAGCTCCCTAACTCTAGATTTTGCCGGAATGAAACGTCGTAAGCATGATATAAGCAATGGTTATAGGGGAATAAGACGTGGATATTCATATGTGAGTATACATGTTTTATCCAATAAGACGACAAAAGATATATATTAATACTCTTTGATGTTATTTTCTTTTATTTTCCGAGGAACAATAAAATAGAGTACTGACTGTTACATACAAAATTTACTTATAAATTTAATAGCCATATAAAAATCAGGATTGTTTCCGAACATAAAAATTCTTGTATTATACTGAAAAATATACATTTGGCATTTTTTTGCCGGAACTCTTGTAACATTTAGGATATTATGTAGTGATTTAAATAACCAATTACAATGTAACAAAAAAATTCGTGTTGTAAACAAAAATCTAAAGTTTGTCGTAAATTCTATCGCCGTTATTTATATAATAAGTAGAAGATAATTATATTTAAATTTTGTGTGAAATGGGCATTTTCTACAATAGTTCAAATATTTCTAAACGTACAAAAAACATATCCACATATTAAAAATGCATCCCTTGTTTGTAACTCTGATTGCTTTCGAGAATAACCTGTATTTGTGGTGCAACTATTGAGTAGTTATGAAAGTTACATACATAAACCGTTCAGCATGCATTTTCATTTTTGTCAATCGTGCGGTATTCCCTGTAAAATATTGTACTATTCTTGCAAGTTGATTTATTTAATCTACATAATTCGTTTCGTATAATTGATATTTTTTTATAATACTGGTAAATTAGTTAATCTTATAATTTACTGTAAAAAGGTAGTCTGTTTATATACTTCTAATATCATTGGGGCATAATTGAATGAAACCATTTTAAATTCTAAGCTTTCCAACTGTTTTTAGTAAGTAGCTCAACAAACATTTTTCTATGCAATATGAAGAGACGAAATATAAATAGTTAACTCAACCATTTCCCAAAAGTAGATCATGGGTTAAATTACCTGTTTTTATAGTAAACAAGACGATGATTTTCCGTGCACTATTTCACGATCTTTGCTGTAGAGTAAATAACCATAAATTTACCTCAGTTTTACGATTAATGAGTATCTTTAAATACACTTGAATTATAGTAAAACAGGTGTAATAAAATCTATTAATGGGAAATAATCTCTTATCATAGTAACAATTGGTATTATATGGCGTATTTGGCATTATTTTCAATTGCACGAGTAACATGCTATGTATTACAATTTTTGAATTTGTTAATTCTAATATCATTATGAGTTACAGCCATTTCTGCCTTATGTTTAATGGTTTCATTAACCTTTTTTCTCTTTATCAATAACTAGATTTAGACGAATAGACACGGAGTATTTACTAGGATCAAGCCGGTGATATTTGTTGCAATAGCAAATTCATGATAAACGTGAACAAATATCAATCATGCTGGCAACAAACATTAAAACGGAATTTTTAATTCGTAATATTAAGCACATATTTCCACATTTACAAAATAAGAGGGTTCTTAATTTTCATCGTCACTCTTCTCTTATACATATATAGAAAGTTTATTATCGAATGGCGAAAAGGTATGCAATTGAGTGATAATTTCTATTACTTACAAACCAACTATTTAAACTTAATAAATGTTACCAACTTTATTTGCAGTTGTACAATTATATTTTACTGAGTAGATAGAAAATTTGACTAATTTAAGGGATGCGGCATATATTTAGTACCTGTGCCATAATGGTCAGATTGAAGTGAAGTTCAAAACAATTATCAAAGAAGGAAAATAAAACTACAAAAATTAATATGTCGCAATAAATTTTAAAAGTAGAAACTACAAGAAGTAAATGAATATAACATTTTAGGTTCAAGCTACACAATACAGAATTACGTAACGCATATTATCTCACGATTTCAATATAGCTACAACTTCAATTTCATGGTTGTCAGCATACGGGACGAATATTAGCAGACGTCTCAGTACGTCAGGTGAAGTTAATACTTCAAAAGTAGCCACGCATTGAAAATTAATTCAAACTATACTTCAAGCATGATCACCACTGTCAACTGAAGTTTATGGAAGTTAGTAACTTGAAAAAGTGCAGTAGCAGTAAATTGTCTAAAGACGTCAGAGAGCACATCAGTTTCACAATATATTAGCATATACGTAAACGATTGTCGTTTTTACTTAGAAATGATAAATTTTAATAATAAGGTCAAAACGTAGTAACTGTTTCGGGTTTTTTATAGCACTAAAACAAAATTATTTAAATATTATAAAAATTGTTCTTGACGTAAAGTTTATGTCCAGGTAATTTTTGCAGAGTAGTTTAAACAATGAAATTACAAAATAAATTACAGTCAAGAATTTATTCATAATATGGTTCAAGGGCCTCAATTTCCAACATTAATGGGACAAACATGTTTATTTGCGAAATAAATGCAATTCAATTTAGATTGAAGAAGACAAGTAAATTTTTATTTCGCCAGAATCAATTTTTCTATATTTCGAAAATATTATGAAAAAAATTATTAAAAAATGTAATTGTGAAAAAATAAAAAACAAAACGAAGGAAAGAACACATTTGAACGAATATCGATAAGTCGTGGGGTTTGTCCTGGTCAGCTGCAATGTAAAAATTTTAATTTATCAACATTTCTAATATTTATCATCATACTTTTGAAATGAGAAAATATTAATAAAATAGAGGATAAATATTTAATGAATTTCGAGTATCTTTTACATAAACAATACACAAACAGTACAAAATCTCAATTAGCGGAATTAAAGATTCATATGACATGCGGAAATGAAGACAACCTGAACAAATGTCTAAATCGCATTTGAGTGGAGCATTTATTCACCGGAAGAGAAATAAGTAATTGCATTTTGAGTCAATCTGAATCGACCCATTCTATTTTCGTATTCGCAGCATCACAGACATTGATTGAACTAATTTATCATTTTTAGATATCCAGTGTATTATTGTCAGAATTATTAATCCGAAGTTTGAGATCTTTATTCTTCTAATCGATTGTCAAAAGCGTCTTAAAAAATGCAGGAAGCGTCAATTTGTCGGTTAAATAAACAAGGTTTCACCTTTGTGATTATTCGCAGGCGTGTAAGGGAACAAGTGCCTGAGGCAAAAGAATACTCGTTTTCCATCTACGCATTTCAATCAATCTCCGGTGACTTTTTGCGTAGGTGTGTGCGAGTACGCAGCATGCGGAAACGCTCGTCAATGTAGTAATGACTTTATTCCACTGACCGGCGCAGACGTCGAGTATCTACTTTGAACATCGTCTAGGGAGAATTTACAGAATAATAATAGGAATTAAATAAAATTGTTATTATTGGCTGCATTACGTTGCAGTAATGTGGTATCGACCTTTTAATAAACTCCTTATTACCTGCGCCAATGAAATAACATTTCTATTTATGTAAATGGCATAAAGGAGCATTCAATGAAATGAAAATTTAGTTAATTTAGCATATTGTGTAATTACTTAGTGGGTAAATATTTAGCACTTTTTATTATGCATGCAGTAATTGACTAAATTTTGTTCAGTATAATACGGCAGAAAATTGATTCTTAGTAATGGCTTGAGAATAGCATTTCATTAATAATAGTAATGCTTAGTTTGTATTTATTTACCGTGCAATCACAATGAATAATTATACTAGTGATATCAAGTTATACATTTACCGTTTAGAGAATATGACAGAAACAAAATCATAAATTTTGTATTTGTTAAAACATCGAAAAAAAAGCATCCAGTTACACAGAAAAAAAGTTTTAAAATTGTTATATCTCAAATTAAGCATTGTAAAAGCTTAATTTCAGTCTAAAGTTGAGTTAATTTTCTTAAATTAAGTCAATATTTGCGCTTAAAGTCTTACTTTCACACAGCAAAGTTTAATTGTAATCGAGATTTAGGCTTAAAGAAAAATTTTTCGAGCTTGTCACACCTAAGTTAGACAATTCTTATTTCGAACCTGAATATTGACCAGAAGTAAGTTTCCAAAACTAAAGACAAGATTTTAAGCGCAAATATTGACATAATTTAAGAAAATTAGCTCAATTATGGATTGAAATTAAGCCTTTTGCAGTGCTTAATTTGAGATGTAACAATTTTAAGACTTTTTTCGGTGTATGTATTGTCGCTTCTTGTAAACTTTTTATAAAACCTATATTGAATGTATAAATATTAAATGCTGGAATAAATATAATCATAAAAAAACAACAAATTTGGCACGTTTTCCAAATAGTATCAGAAAAATTTAAAAATATATATATGTGCAGTTGCTAGGCAGCACATCTTGATATTTGAGGTATGAAAATACGTTTTTATTTCGAGAAAATATGAACATAGGTGGACATATACTGTAAAGTCTATAATGTTTTTGTATATCCTCTAGTGCAACCTTATAAATAGGCGTATCCTAAGAATTAGAAGGATTTTTCGTAAATAATGAAAAAAGGAACTTTTCAGTTTGTTGAAATGATATGCAAAAGAGCTCAGTAATTTTGTCTACTGCAACGACTATAGGTCGGCAATTGGATTAGTATTCGTGAAAGTATTTTTTGTTTATTTATCCTGTTTGTGAAATTCAAAAACTTTACCGTGCAAATGTACAAACGTCGTGGAAATGTGAACAGAGCACGTTTGATTAGCTGCTTAGCGAGGTGAAAATTGTCGAGGAATGTCTTATTATAGCTTTAAACATGTTTTGGACAGTAAAGGACAGATATGTTTTATTTTTTAAGTTTACAATTTAAAAATATACTTGAAATTTAAAATCTCTTTTCATTGAAGACAGATATTTCAATTGTACAAACATTCCCCAATAAACCAATAAATTCTTCAATGATTCTTCAAATAACATTTTTACAAGATTACATGTAGTTGAAAAGTACAAATATAGCTGTTTATGTAAATAATCTTTAAGACAATAAACTACTAAAGTAAATTTTGTTGTTATTAAGCTGCCTCATTTGTAAATACATTATAAAAGTCTACACTGGTAATGGTTGCGTATTGTAAGCTATTTAAATTTGTATTGTAGTAAGCAAAGTATACAGAACTAGAATTACACTATCTCATGATATTCGCACATCCTTATTAATCAAATGATATGCCGAGGAATAAGTCATTTTCTGCAGCTAGCACCAAATCGTTAATATAGGGTAAGCTACTAAAACAATTTTATTATCTGATTCCAAATTTTAGTTTGCTTAATTGCAGAGACCAACCAAACGAGGCTGATTTCTATACCCAGAAACCGGACTATACTATTCCAAAGAAATTTGGCAAATTGGCAGGATTAACGTGCTATTCATCAGCTCTGAAAGACTGTTTTAGTAATTTCGATTCAATTTTTTTTCAAGTTTTCGTTAAAGCACGATTTTCGTTTTTTTGCACTTTTGGATTAGGATATCTCAAAATCTTGACTTGATAGAACAAATGTGCGGAAAAGTATACTCAGGTCTTTTATGAATGCACTTTAATCAGATTTTTGTTAAATTGCGAACAACAATTTTGGTTGTCCACAAAAACCTACGGAATATGGTAACAATGTATTTGTTACACTTTTATGTTGGAATATCTTGACGAGCTAGAAAAATTCTGCTGCCAGATTTGGGTTTAACGGGAAGTTAATCTTCGGAAAAGAATAGTCTGCTTTTTCGTTACAAAATTTTGTTGGCATGTGTTGTTATTCGTGTTTTAAATATCAAGAAATAATTAATAGTTTTAAAAAAGGTAAATTCAAATTTCTATTTGTTTTTATAATTACAATTTCAATACAGTTAATAAAATGTTAGCAACCACTGTGTCGCTTTATAAGTGGAATAAAATATTATCGTGTTGTTATTTCATTCAAACAAATCGGAACGTATCGGTCGTATTTTCATTGTTGCAATAGTGAAATGATTTAATATTATGTTAACACTGACGTGTATATTTGTAATTTACGCATCATCTCATTGTGCAATGTCCAACAAAGTGCACGTTGAAATTTACTGATGTATATATGCTAATGTAACCTACTAATTGAAACTTCCAGCAATGTAAAACCCATTTTAGTTTCAAGTTTATGGTGAATATCAATAAATTAATTCCTTAAAAAGTCACAAAAATGATACAATACATTGCTCTGATAGTTGTCAATTAATTTTAGCATTATTTGCACATAAAATTCAGGACAAGTAGCAGGATCAGAAAATGATAAATGATAAACAAAAGTAAAAATTAATAAGACACCAGCACTGGATATAACGACAAATCTAACAAAATTAATAGTTACAGACCAATATTAACAAAAAAAATATTAAATAAAATTTGTCCTGGTCTTTGTTAACGGAAAAATTAAAAACTAATATTCTACATAGAAATCTTGAAATATTAGTAACTAGTTGACAAATATGAGTATAATAACAATGTAATGACACCGGGGTATAATGTAACGAAAAATGTAGCATGCAGTACGATGCTCAGTATCGTGATGAAAATGTGTGTTAGTCAAAATAAAATAAAATTAAAAAGTACGAAAAATCACATATTATATTATCTGAATGAAGAAGATACAAGCATAATACATGAAATACAACTGGTATACAATAAATACAAAAAGAAATCGATATTAAATAGAAAAGGAACTTCACAAGTAAAAAGCTTCGTTGAAATTACATACATTCGAATTTGCAATATGTGTGAATCACAATTATATATTAGAGTTTTAAATATGGAACTCACTGTATGATATAAAAACAAGGTAAAATACATGTAAAAAACCATCCATCAAATTAAGTAGAATGCTCATTTCGATGAACTCGTGGAAAATTATCCGCGTAGAAATTGATTCTGGACCTGATCAGGGCCTTAATAAAGTTTTGCCGGGTTATTTGATGTCACTAGACGCATTTTACACGTCATATACTTATTGAATTCCTGAAAAATATATATAAATTACTACTTCACTTATACAACAAAAAATAATTTCCATGCAGTAAAATAAATTCATCAAAATATATCTGTAATTGGGCTTTTTATTAGATCCCAAATTCTACTAAATGGGCTATTGCCAAATCTATTTTTTATTTAAAGTAAGTGGGGAATTAAAATACGGTACATTTCGAGTCCCCATTCAACAATGGAAGACATTTGGCTAATTAGTCTCAGTTCGATTTCGGTGAGTGATCCTGTAATTGGTAGAAAATTTGTAATTTCAAGGTAAGGTATACTTCTATTCGACCTAATTCTGACAAAAAATTGTTCTTATTTCTTTTTTTTCCTTAAGGCATAAAACACATATATGTTAATATTTTATATTTATTTCATTGTAGTACAGCAATATTCTACAGCCGCAGTCAAAGTGCAAATTATAGAAATAAATTCGGACGATATGATTCGTAATTCGTTATACTGTAATGAAATTTCGAGGAAATTTTATGAGCGATATCTTTTTTATATAAATGTAACATCTTCTTAAAAATTAATTCGCCATGAAAATCGTAACATTATATAATTACTAATTTAGTTGAAAATAATTTTATATTGATATTATTTACTATAAATGATAACAAATATGCATTTGTAAGAAAGATAATATAACATCAGTAATTAATCTTATGTGTTCTATCAATATCGGACGCAACATTTTAATAAGCTTTGACTGTCAACTTAAACGTTAAATATTTATCGAACTGTAGGTCAAATCTTGTTGATTGAAATGTATTTATCTATCCAACAAATCAACTTTTTTTTTGTATATGAGAATGCAAACTCTGGAACATTGAACTCCATTTATCGACAAATTGTTATTAGGAATGAGTTATAGCATATAATTTATGTACAACAACAATATTTACTTCAAGATCACACCAATTAACGCACATAAAATTCTAGTATATATTTGCCTTCAGATTAGTCACTAATGTTGGGGGATGATCCCTCCAGCGCTTCATAAGTGTCCGTACAAATCTAGAAGTGAAAAATTAGGAAATTTCAAATAGAGACAAATAATTTGGTCAATATTTAGATGCTTCATGTACTGAATTAGAAAAATGATTATAAATGAATATGGATTTTCTTTACATTATTTGTGCAGGAAATTTTCTTATGATTGCAGTAAGTCATTAATCTCTCACTGACACCTTTTAAGGGTGTTTATTTCAGAAAACATAGTATGAAGATCAGAGTCTGAATGTCTAATAAGTAACGTTTTCTTAATTTATCTTATTCATCGAAATATTTATCTATCGAGTGAGTGTTCTTAATCGAAGTTATGCAATCCTACACGGAAAAAAATAAATGGTTGCTTCAACCAATAAGTAGTTAGATTTACTATCTATCTGGTAGGCATAGCTACTAATTAGTTAGGACAACTATTTATTTTTTTCCGTGTACAAAGTAATCTTGCTTTTAAAGCAGACTGGGATTTGTTAATTTAAACTAAAGTCATCAGTGAATAAGGCAGTAATCAATATGCAAAATATAAATGAAAAATAATTCAAAATCTCCTAAAAAATCTAAAGAGCTTTATCGAGAATTGACCGAGAATTTTCAGAAATATGTTGGTTTCTTATTTCCGAAAATGTTCAATCAATTCTTGGCAAATTTCTCTGATATTTGATATGATTTCATTAAATAGAATTGCGATTACAATGCTGGAATTAAAATTAATTTTTGGAATTCATTAATTTTTGAATTTAGATTTTTCAACTTAGATTAATCTACTTTATAGATTTACAACTTTAAAAATCACACGCATACATTTATCATTACGAAAGGTTAAATGGTATACTTCACAATATTTAAATACAATATTCGATATTTTGGTTCTGAATGTTTAATATGTAAGGTGAATTGTATCCTCAGCATTTGATTGCACTTAATTAGTTTATTTTAACGACTAAATTTATTGATACATAACATAAGATGAAGCTACTTTACCAATGTAATGCATAATTGAAACGGGCTATATAATGATAACAGTTCAATGTCAAAGATCCAAAATTAAAACTTGAGCTTTGTGTGAATAATAAAAGCATTCACATGTATAAATATAAAAGAATGTATCAAACGCAATTAACGATGATAGTTTATAATTAGATATTGTTTTAAATAAAAGCACTTCAAATAGCAGCCAAGTGCAAAACAATTTGAAAATAGTCCCATTCATAAATAAATATGCATCTGCAAAACCGTTAAATCGAATTAAGACTCCGACACTTTACGTCGAGAGAAGGCAATTATGGAAATTAAAGTTCATTAACGTATAAAAAAAATTATATCTGGAATGACATTATTCTGTAAACATTCACTTATACCAATTATTAAGTTGTTATTTTTATACCCTGGAAACATTTATCGCATTCTCGTACATTTTATTGAGCCGGATATTTCGATCTTTCGATATTATTCAAATGATATAATAAAATAGAATTGCCGTTCATTGAACGAAAAGTATATTCGTCGTCTCTGATTAAAAATGCATTATTGCAGTCGTATATTTTCTTAATTATTAAAAAAGTGTACAAAGTCGCAATCACGTTGTCGTTTAGTGTCCAATTGCTTCTATACCGTTTTATAACTTTGGTTAGCATAAATGCATCGAAACGACTTAAAAGCCGTACTTACATCTGCCGGAGGCGTTTATCAGTTGCAGAGAATATCGAATTTCACGAGTTTTGAATAAAAATTTGCAACTTCCAGTAAACGAAATTTTTTCGATGACTCGAACACTTGGGATAAAAAGATTCCCATCCAGGGAAAATCTCGTTTTCCTGTTATACGATTCAATCAGTCTCGGGTGACTTCTTGTTAAGTAAACGCCTGCGAATACTCTGGAAACAACTCGTCACGCGGCTAATGACTTTATCAGACTCTCCGGTATTCCTGTACAATTGCGTTCAATTAAAACGGCTTGACCACGCTTAATGTAAATTCGATTTAATTATTTCGAACGGTTGGTTGCAATCATCAGTCATTGTCCCAGGCTAAAATGGACCTGTCGTAACAAAATTTAATTATTTTATATTTAATTGATTATTTCAATTGTTTTGACAATTGCTTTTAATTATTTAGTTTAATTACTTTTGTAATTTGTTTAAGGTAAATGAAAACATTTCATGATGGATTTTATTCTGCATAACACCTTTCCAGACTGTTCAAATGCTTGTATTTTAATACATTTGTATCTCTGTTAATACATTCTCTGTCGATATTTTAATGTTATTTGTAGCTAATGATATGTGACAGTAGACTGAGAAAAGGAAATAATGTAAATAGTGATATTTTACTCTCATCTAAGCAGATTTTTGTAAGTAAAATATTTTTTATTTACAAATGTTTTATTTACAAAAATGCAAACAATATTTTTGAATAATTTCGACACGATATAACGTTTTACTTTGTTTGACCACCATGTGCGATCCATCCAGTCCCGATTGACACCAACATTTTTATATTAACCCATTAACGCCGGGAAGGACACCTTTTGCACTTCAATTAAGTACTTCGTATGAAAATCGAACATCAACAAAATTGAAAGGTATTATTCTCAAGGTTGCTCTTTTCAATGGCGTTATCAAAATTGAGCTATAATAATCAGAAAATTAAATATAGCGAGTCAAATGCTAAAAAAACGCAAAAAATCGGTTACACGTTTGAATAAAACATTTTTTTCTCATCGAAAGAATATTTTCGCTCACAAAATTCCTTCACTAAAGGTGAAGAAAATAATTGTAGTATTATATTTTTAAAATATTAACAAAATAACAGCGTGATCACAAAATGGCGATGGCAGTGAGTAATTTCTTTTTAACAGTTAACAAATTTTTTGTATGAAAACTATGAACTTTAGACAAAATTTTCTACGAATAAAAATGTTTTAGAATGTATCAAAGAGTATGCCCAAATTTTTTCAGAATATATTGATATCATTTTTGATTTTCTAAATTTTTGGAGAAACGAAATTTTTAAAAAAATCGTTTAAAAATGTGAAAAATGCTAGTGTATTCTTTGACAAATTGTAAGGTAATTTTGTTCTGAGGAAATTTTGTCTGAAGTCTATATTTTTCGACAAAAGAAGTTATTATTCTTGAAATCTAGAAATGATTAATAATTTTGTTTCTCAAAAACGATAAACTTCAGAGACAATCTCTTTATAACAAAAATATTTTACAATTAGTCAAAGATTACTCTCAATTTTTTCAGATTTTTTAAATGACTTTTTTCACAATTTCGATTTTCTTAATTTTCGAAAAGTAACAAATTGTATCAACCCATTTTGAAAAAAAATTGAGAATATTCCTTGACACATTCTAAGAAACGTTTGTTCTCATATTTTTTGTAGAGTGTGCAGTTTTCATGAAAAAAAATTGTTAAGTTTTAAAAAGAAAATTCTCACTATGGTTGCTATTTTGTGATCATGATATTAGTTCTTTAATATTTAAAAAAATATATCTTAATACTACAACTATTTTCTTCGCCTTTAGTGAAAAAATTTTATGCCGGCAAAGACTCTTTCTACGAGAAAAAATGTTTCATAAAAAAAGTATACTCGATTTCTTTTTTTTTTGACATTTAAATCGTTATATTTAATCGTGTATTTAAGATAGCTCTATTTTGACAATTCCATTGAAATGATCGATCTCTAAAATAACAAGACACATACATTTCAATTTTTTTGAACTTTAATTTTCATATGAAATACTTGATTGAAATTGAAGTGGGAAATGTGTCCTTTCCGGCGTTAATGGGTTAATGTATATTGTGTAAATGCAATATTTTAAACGCCTTCAAAAAAGATCTGCCATTTTGGACAATTCATGAAATATTCAACCGTAACTATGGTATAATATTCAAATTTCTGATATGTTCGGCCAAAAAAACATAAAATTGACTGTGGATCTAAAATGGCGGAAATTATTATATCATTAAATTTATTTTATGACAATAAATAATTTCAGGTTAGCTTGAAATATCAATACGATGGTTTAATTTTGATTAATATGATGTATTGGCTTTTGATCTTATTTTAATCTCTGAATTTCTACAAGGATGTTAATAGATGTAACGTTGGGTAAATTACCTCCACGATACCGAATCAATGCAACGGATGAACGGATGAGTATCAATGTACAGTTTTTCGAAAGGATTGATGGTGATGTATTATTCGCCATTTTGTATTCGGAGTTCCATTAGCATTTGTAATACAACAGGACCATTAACAATATGTAATTTGACGAATTGATTTGCCAAAAAATTTAATATGATAATTGCATTAATAATCTAATTGTTATTAAGTATTCACCCTGAAAGCCAATTTTATGCAGATTTTATCAAGTTTTTCATAGCGACATATTGTGATAATGTTAGGTATCAATTAAATTTGAGAAACCGGAATTCAAAGTTAGCAACATCATTACTCTAATGAGCGTGTCTGACCAAACTTTAAAATCATTAAATTTCATGGAAAGTTTCTAACAGTGAACCCGTTAAGACTAATCTCCACAGCTCGGAAGCAAATGGTGTTATGGGATTTATTTTTTTTACAAAATTTAAAGTCCGTTAGAAAAATGTAGAAATTTTGATTCCTAAGTGAATAAACGGATCTGTAGATAAAAACGACTAACTGCTCTGTGTTAACGAAGTAAGCCGTTTTCGAACGAATGGAGACATTCGAGTCAAAGTTTATAAATATTTAATTGCATTAATCAACAGAGACACACTCTGTTAGTAAAAAGGAGTTGACATTCTTTACTGTACAGTTTGTCGTATCCGTCATGGTTCTAGAACCTGTCTCGCTTATACTTTTTCTCGTAAGCCAACCTCGTAATCTTTATCGTACTTTTCTCGTCTTGTGTTAGGCTAGAATGTCGAAAGAATCCGTTGAATTGTGCAATAACGAAAAGAACCTACGCGTGCTGCAATGCAGTGGACGACCTTTATCAAAAAATCTCGGACTCTAAGATGTAATGCAAGGAAAAAACGAATTTACGATTCTATCGCAATTAACTTAATTGAGCGGGTGCTTTTGGAAGTGTTTTCGGAAATCGTATATCACGAGGAAACATTTAACAGCTTCATTTAAATCGCAAGGCAAATAACGGTAATTAAATGCGGCAGCACCGTGTAATTATTATGAATTATAAATTAGATGTTGAATTTTATAAATGTCTTGTTTATACAAATCTACATATTTATGAATGTAGGCGTACGTATGTGTTAATAGTTTTTTTTTCTGCATTTTTATAATGCTAAAATGATTTATACGATCATTCATGATAAAATCTCAGTATGTTTATAACTGCTGGGAACATTGCATTTCTTGTGTGGTTTACAATGTTTTTATATCACTTTCTATATTTCATAAGGTTAATTAAAGTTTTGACTACATGCACGTAAACTTAATATTTTTATCGAAAAACTAAGGAGATGATAGTTTCTTAAAAACGCCACTGAAATGATCATACATATCATTATGGTGATATGCTTTATCAAGTTCACCTGGGCATAGTCCCTGATCTAATAAGACATGCCTTAACTAGGTATTAGCGGTTAATCATTGAACATAGCGTGATCAATATTTAATAAGGTACGATTTATCAGGCGTTCTTGATTAGTTCTTGATCACCAGTCTATCATTCTTAGTTATGATCTATTATGATGAATATAAGGTAAATTACAGTTTGTAATATTTTGATTAAATATTTGTAAAAGATAAACCAAAAGTTATATTTCTCTGTTAACAAAGGGAAATAGATGTATAAGGTAATTTTCCAAAGAGGACAATCCGTCCCGGGATGTCCTGGAGAGCTCCTGAGTACGTTCAAATGTCCGCTTTTGTCTTGTGCTGTTTGGGTTATTCATAATAGCTTTAATTAGTGTAATTTATCGTAAATTTATGATAACAGTTCATTATAATAAATAATAGAATTGTTAATTAAGTACTTAAATGTAATATTACTATTAAATTAACCCATTAACTCCGGGAAGGACACAATTCTTACTTCAATTTCAAGCAAGTATTTCATATGAAAATTAAAGTTCAAAAAAATTGAAATGTATGTGTCTTGTTACTTTCGAGATCGGTCAATTCAATGCTATTGTCAAAATTGAGCTATCTTAATTATAAATCTAAAATTTTTATTATCTTATGTTAGTTGATAAACATTTTAATATTCTGCAAGAAACCTGATCAGGTTCTGATCCGATTGTAAGTTTTAGTGTCAATCACCCGCATAAACATTCCCTGATTTGACCCCCACGATTAGCTCAGGATCGGATCCGATCGCCTAATCCGTGCCGGATCAGGATGTTACACAACCTCGGATCCGTATCGGACCCGGGATACGGATGTCCGGTAATCAGGATCTGTTCCTGATCCGGCCCAGATTTGGTTTTGCATATGTACATATAGGTTTACTCGGTAGGTCAGGTAATCCGGATCCGTCCCTGATCCGATTCGTATTTGGATTTCTAATAGATTTGTTTACCTTTGTATTCTGAAAGAAATTTCGCATAGGAATTAAAACATACATGAGACGTCTGATATTTTTTGCATTAAGGCCAATACACAAGAAACGACCTTAGATGTCAGCGTAAGAAATGATATGGCGAAGGATATACGTCTTACCTGTAGTGGCCCTTATCGGACCAAGCGTTACGTCACGTTAGGTTATACCACCCCAATAAACGAGATCGTGTGCAAAAATGTTCATTGTTTTTCTGTTTGAATTCGATTTGTTTCCACTTTCGAATGAAATTAAGCAAATTTTAATGCGGAATTAATCGTTTTCAAACGAATATATGAGCAGTATTAAGATTTAGGTTATGTACATCTGTTTGCATGCGAAAATGGCTAAATGTCGAATGCAAATCGAATGCCGAGCCAAATGAAATCGTATGAAATACAATTCATTTTATGCAGATCATGTCAAAAGAACGTATCACATCGAATGAAAAATGAACATTTTTTTCATTCGACAGTTAGCCGTTATCGCATGCAAACGGATGTACATAACCTCAATCTTAACATTGCGCATATATTCGTTTGAAAACGTTTAATTCTGCATTCAAATTTGCTACATTCCATTCGAAAGTGGAAACAAATCGAATGCAAAATGAAAATCAGTGAAAATATTTGCACACGATCTCGTTTATTGGGACACTACTTGATGTGTATGTAATTACATAACCTATATGTGACATGTCAAAACATAAATATCTAACAACGTTGAGCTAAAATCGACAATATAATATTCTAATATACGACAAAGTCCAAATTATTTATGTTATAATACAGTGTTCAATAGCGAAAACCTGTTTCGAAGGTATAGTATTATTATAAATAAATGTCGGATATAAATTAATCGTTGAAAGTTTGACACCTGAAATGTATAGTCTCTGAAATAACAGTTCTGTGAAATATACATTTTATACTAATAAAGTATTGTATTCCATGCTGTAAATTTATTAAAATTACTAATGAGCTAGTCGAGAGAGAGACGGACAGAGAGAGCCTCGACTGACCTATACCGGGTAAAGCTATGCATATGAAAATCAGGATCGGATCAGAAACGGATGCCGATTGCCTGACCTCCGGGTTCCGGATCCGATTCGGATCCGAGGTTGTGTAACATCCTGAACCGAAACGGATCCGGAATACTTCCGGGCTGAGGGTCCCTGATCCGTTTCAGACCCGATTCGTAGACAAATGTTTATGCGGGCAGGTTATGGTAGAATAGCGTAATAGAGTGATTTTCGAATAATGCGGTATATTTGATGTCCTTAGCTTTAATTAGTTCAAATATATACTAAAGACTTATTCTTGTGGAAAAATTGTTGTTTAATAAAATTTGAGCAATTTGTCAGTTCCGTCAAATGTCTCATTAGAAATATTAATGTTATTTTCTTATTTATATCCCTATACAAAAAAATCAATCAAACTAAATTACTACGAGAATAAATATTCATATTACAATGCTATTTCAAAAATTTCGTGTAAAAATTCTTCATCTAAACTTTCGCAAATATTATGGAAACATTGTCGCACACTAGGAAATCGGTGATTTTTATTTCGGAGACACTTTTATTGACTTGTATTCCTGAATTTCTCATTTTTTATTATTTTTAAATTTAAACTCTGCAGATAATAAAATAATAATTATTGAATGCAATACGTGAAAACAGAAATAAAAAATAACACCTTTTCTCGCATATATACGTGTTATCAGAATTTTCATAGTTCAATTAGCCTGTACCATACTAATATTTCAAGAGAATTTCTCAAACACAAATATGTTGAGTCCCTTTGTTGTTTTTTACAGCTTTTATTGATTGTTGAACAATGTGGGGCATTGGTGATCTGCCAGATTCTTGATGTATTGGCTTTCAGTTTTGTTTCTTGCAAAGAAACTACAAAGAAAGGAGACCTCCACGAAATAAAAATAACGGTCGATTTTATCAATTTCTTAATGTATTTTCATTATTTTCGAACATAAAAGTGTACTTTTACCTTAATTTGAATGGAGGAAAAGAAAGTTTTTGCTCGAGATAATAGATTTTTCTAGAACGCTTAAAAATATTGTTTTATTATACGAAGGTCAATAAATTACATCATCCACTGTCTGTGTCGAATAGGGATACGAAATTTACGATGTCAAATTCTGAATTTTTTTCCAGTGACTCGATTACTCCTTAAAAAGATATTTGCATTCGATTTTCGATTTATGACTAGTATAAGTGTTTTTCGAATAGTTAGGATGTTCCGCATGCTTCTATTTTTTAGACCTTTTTCACTTTTAAAATTTCCCTTGGGAAGCGTGTTTTATTGTATGAGTCAGGTCACCTACATACATTTTTTTGTGAGTTAATGTTTGAAAGAGCAAATTTATGATGTCAACTTCTTAAAGTCTTTGTTATGACTCGTTTACTAGGTAAAACGGTAAAAAAAACATTTTCACGCATGAATCGGATGAACGCTGTATTAGTATAGTAAGTTAATACCAGTAAGAGAAACGTAAAAAATGTTCGTTGCTTCCAGCATATTTAAAAAAACAGCTCGAAAATAAATTCATGTAACATTTTGAAAATATGAAATCGTAAATTAAAAGAAATCAATGTATATAATTACCTAACAAAAATTACGATATATATGACGTAATAATGAGTCACTATAAGCAATAGAAAATAAATCTATAATTTCATGCTTTAGGTTAGAAATATTAGAAAAGTTATCAAGGCTAGTGTGTCCTTGTTGAAAATACCAATTATTAAAATAACATAAGAAATGTTCAAAATGTGACAAAATTAAAGGATGTAATTTTTCAAAAAATGAAATGTTTAAAAATCATTCAAAATAAATTAAATTAATTTTCATATCTTGAAGAAAACTACATAGATACGTATTTTATTGTAGCATTTTATCACTTTCAAGTTTTTATTACAGCAGTAAATATTTTCGATTCTGTTTTAGTGTCACCGTTTTATACTTTTATAACATATAAATTAATTGGATTTAAAACGGTTTATAACTAGAAACCATATTACAAGATGAAGATTCTGGCATCTATCCTTACATTTTCACCACTTACTTAAAATATAATATATTACCAGGCAATTATGTATTATGATGAAGCTGTTTATGAGATACATGACAGTTGAAAACATCTCCATGTCTATGCGTTTCTCTTTCGATTGATATGTTCGTTATCATACTTCATCAAAGGATTCTCCGATTAAAATTTCTAATTCATTTCTTTAAAACTCCGTAGAAATTATTACCTGTCATCTTTAAGTTTCATGCATTTAGGTATATAAAGCTCATTATCTTTGATGCCTCGAATAATAACAAGTGTTTGGAGTAAAATATAAATACCTGCTTGTATCTTCGCATTAGCAAGCATTACGATATCTTATTTTAATGGAATTAATCCTGTATTAATAAATAACATTTTCTGCAAATACTTTTGTTTGTTAAGAGTTGAATGTAAAATTCAAAAATAAAATTCGAAAAACTGAATCTGTTTATTAAGACATTTTTTTAGAATTATGGTGACAGAAAATAATGTATAGGCCGATATACCAACGGAAAGCAGTATGAATGGGAAAAAAATGAAAATAGAAAAATTCTGGGAACTAAGAAATATTTGCAAAAAATATAAGACAAGTGACATGGAGACGCAATATTTCAACACATAATTCATGAAACAAACAAAACCGAAATAAGGTATTGCTGTGACCCGGACCGAAGGTTTATAGCCGTTGTTTGCTCTGATAAAAAAATGCCCTCTTTCTTTTCATCAAACGTCCATAGTAAAGACTAAAGAATCACACATATGGTACAAAATATTACTCCTGGTTCTTAAACAGACTAAACTATTTCATTTTCATGGTGTAACTTTTAATACTATTTAAACGATAATACACAAACCTACACAAGAAATGGGATCTGAAATGTCGTAGGAAAAACATTTAACACTCTCTAAATTTCTTGTAGTGAAAATTGAGTCAAATCTTTTATTAAGAGTGAACATTTCACTCTATGAAGAATTATATTTCACTCTATGAAGAGTGATATTTAACTCCATCAAGAGTGAAAAAAAACTCACACTCCTAGAAGAGTGAAATATCAACCTCAATAGACTGAAAATTGAAAAGAGAGTGGTTCAAATTTCACTCTAAAAGAATTTGGAGAGCAAGTCATTTTTGGCATGCAATTCACATCAGCAGACAAAATTGGTCTATCAATGTAGTATTTTAAAACATTTACGGATATTTAAAAAAATGCAAATTTTGCTACTTTTGAGGTTATGCATAGCGTGTATAATGTAGTTTTTGTAGCTCATCATTTCGTACTATACTCACATGGTTCAAGGTATTAGTCGACCACATATGTTAATTTCGGGTGCTCAAAAACCCGAGAAATCACACAACAGACACTTCAAAATACAGTATAGTCCCGGTATATTTGCGTCTCGCTATTACATATATATTCGCTCTCTTTTTCCCCCACCTTGCAGTCTGGGGCCTCAGGAGGGGTCTCATGTGATGTCACGAACATAATGCGACTGAGGAGAGTGGGAGAAGCGGCGCTCCCCTTCTTTTGACAAATATAAGGAGACACGAGGGTAAGGCGAGGATCCGAGCTGGCAAATATACCGGGATGCTACTATACAGACAATAAAAAACCAGACATTTCAAAATAAAGACAAATAATCTCTGTCGCCGCCCTTGAGGTCTCACTCGAAGGTCATTTCAAGGTCAAAAATATTTGACTAAGATATTAAGTTATGTACATTTTGAAATGTCTGGTTTTTTGAATGGCTGTTTTGTGATTTTTCGGGTTTTTGAGGTACACCCAATAATTGACTTCGAAATGTGCTTAATAAATAATCCGAAAGTCAAACTGATTTGGCCTTCAAGTGGCCTTGAAGGCACAGTTAAGCATTTGGTCAGACATTTTTGACCTTGAAATCACCTTTCGGTGAGACCTCAAGGGCGACGCCCCCGATAAATTGTTTTGAGTGTCTATATTTTGAAATGTCTGTGTTTTGAATGTCTGTTGTTTTAAATGTCTGGTTTTTGAATGTCGGGTTTTTGAGTTGCGCCCTTTTTTTCGTGGAATGATGTAGTTTTGTTCAGTTTTAACTTCATGATACAAATGTTATTCATCGTGAGCATTCGAAATAATCATTATATGCGAACTAGTGGTTTTAATGAGTTGAAGAATGTGAAATTAGCAATAAATAATAGACCACTCCGATCATTAAAAAATATATTTCAGGGTTTTCAATATTTTTATAAATATATTGTGTACGAGGGTATCTTAAACATAGATAATAACCATAAATCAGATGTTCATTTCACATCAGAATTTTTCTGCAGTTCATGAAGTGGACAAAAGGGCAAACCTTCTATCTGGACTACTTTTCCCGTCAATTGCCAAGAGATTCCTTGTAGAAACACGCACGTGTGTAAATAACTCGTTCATCCGGTAATGACTTTATCCTGATCATGTCCGCTCGTTCTCTGAGCTGAGATCGTATATGAGACTATGTCTTTGGAATAAAATGAGTGAACCGACAGTATCCTCTTCAGTCTTTATATTGCTGAGATTGAGAGAGATTGAAAGAGAAAGAAAGATGGAGCTCGACTTTTGCTCCAGGTGCTTAGATAGGAATACACCTCTCGTATAAGTACCTGTTTCGACGTGTAGTACCTCGTGCCACATACGGTCTAAAGTTTTTGCCTCGCGGATGACCGACGAACAAATGGGAAATCGCTGCAATAAGGAAATTCCCCACAATTTCCACGGTACGCTCCTTTACTCAATTACGTCTCTTTCGAAAGTACGGCGAATATAAAGTACGATTTACTCCAATCACGAGAATTTTCATTCTCTGGAGTTCGCCGACAGTCCGAAACTGTACATTTCGCACCACTGGTGGAGCTTTAAAGGCGTTCCGGAAAAATCGATTCTTTTCTTATCTGGCTATTACTCCTTGCGATGCTTGAGAGAGTGAAAATGAATCCAGTTACACCGCATGATGCAAATTACTGAGTAACATCCAAGAATTTGAACACTTAGTCAGGAAATACCAGGGTAAAAACAATTTTACTATTAACTCTGCAGAATGCATTTTTAATGTATTTAGAAGAATAGCAGGGAGCTGATAACTTTATGTTTAAATAGAATTATGTGGAAATTTAACAAATATTTAATCTTCTTTTTTTAACAGAAAAATATCTTCATTTCTGGCAAATCACGAGATCGTGATTTTACGTGCATAGAACCTAATACAAGATAAGAAAATGTTCTGGTTATCGAATATGATTCTTTGATGTATACCTTCGATGTTTTATTAAAACATAGAGAAATAATTATCTCCGTTGAAGAAAAAGGTAATTAAAAAAAACTATTGTGCCGATTTATAATATTTTTTATATTTTGACTATAATAAAATTTATAACAGAGAAAATATTTTTTAATTTTATTATGTGATATTTAATAGCATGATGTTCAATAATTATTCCAGCGAAGATTTGGACCACATGAGTTACTTCGCATTAAAAAATATTTTAACTATGATGGTATAGGCTTTTGCAATCCCTAACTCAAATATTTAGGAAAACGAAACCACTACGTTCTATTCTATCGGATGAGCATTTATAACAGACTGAATTTCATCCTAGTTTGCGACATATATGTATACATATATACTTATATTTATGGTAGCCTCGCCGTAATTCTGACCGAACCTCCACAATTTCCCCAATTAGGGAAGCCACAATTTGGCTCGAAAAGGTCCATTCCAATCTTCGGGTTGCTCCTACAGTATTTCCGCATGGAACATAGGTACCATAAAATGTAAGATTGTAAACGTTACAAGAAAATAACAAAATAGAAACTTTTATGTTACTGGGTGTGAAGTTGTCTAGTTTCTAGAGACAACTTCATGTACTCATTCTTTACGAATAATATTCACACTTCTTAAAACCAAATAGTCATATAACAAAATAGGAAGATGGACTTTTAAAAAAATTAAGCAATATTTGTGTTTTCATCTCTTTCACTGGAGTAAACTTTTATATTTTTATGCAATGACAAAGTATAAGTTTGAAACATCTACTATCATGCAAATCCAAATCTGTTTACCATAATTATTAATCGAATCTGATTTTTATTCTGTTTTCTTTACTTGTAAACTTAGAGAATGATCAGATTCGTTCATTTGATTTAGATATTTCGCAACAAGAAATCAAAAGTATCGTGCTCTGTGTATTGATTATTAATGTTGACAGCAAAAAGGCATTTTTTAAAGAGCTCTTTAAGAAGTCTTAAAAATTGCAAGATGCCTTAACTACTTATCAGAAAAAGGTCATGAAAATTTTCCAATGAGTAAAATGCGATTTTACTTCCGCAAATCCCGGTGTAATATCGGATTCCACATCTTATAACGAAAAACTATAAGTCTAAGGGATACAATACACATTATTTTGAAATTTACTGACATTAGATTATATTTAGCACAGAACATAATCGGTTTGTATGAATTAATTAATAATCAGATTATAACATGTAGAAAACTATTCTTAAATTTTTTTTTTATATTAAATTCTTAAAATAAATCTTAAATTAAGGAAGACGCCGCTATATTTCTTGACTCTAAAACTTAAAATAAGGGGAGATCTACTGTAGCTCATTTTTTATAAAAAAATTTGTTATTATAAGGGTACTAAATCCAATCGGTAATAAATTTTTTAACTGACCCACTTACTTGTTGATCATTACATGTGTTTTTATGATGGAAAAGAGGTATTCTACATGTTTAGTATATTGATAACTCGGTAACTCTGCGAGTAACTATTTTTCATAGCCGAAGCGTTTGATAAGTCAAAATTTTAATGAAAATATATAATTTATAACTAATAATGTAACATCTAAGTTACCGAGCTTGCAAACCGAGTGTCCAAAATTGTTATTTCATTTTTTATAAGAATGAAAAATAAGGTAAAACTTGTTGAAAGCGTGTGCTACTACTAGTTTTATTTTTTTCCTTCACATTGTCGAAAATAAAAGTTCTAGCAATATGACCATGTTTATACTAGATAACAGTTTTTTTTCTGCCCGTGTACACCTTGGTGAATTTGAATAAATATGTGAGAGCCTAAATTAGTTTTCAAAATAAAACGCTGTGTAGCTTTTACATTTCAGTCCTTTTAACTACATTTAGAAGTCAACATTTTATCACGGAACTGGAAGACGGAGCACTTTATTTTTTACTTGAATTTTGAGGTTGAAACAATAAGTTAAAAGCACTTGAAAGATTATGCCAATTTATTCTTCAAAATACCGAAAGTCGAAAGCACCAAACAGATGTCTTCTTTCTAAATTTCTTGGAGTGAGAATTTCCTATTTGGTTAGTGAAAACCGAGCAACTCTCGTGAAAGAGTGAATATTCAACACTTTAAGAGTGAAATTTCTCGCATACGTATTCAAATTCACCAAGATGTACACGGGCAGAAAAAAAAACTGTTATCTAGTTTAAACATGGGCATATTGCTAGAACTTTTGATTCTCGACAATGTGAAGGAAAAAAACAAAACTATCACTCCAAGAAATTTAGAAAGTACATATAGAACAATTCAGATCTGTTACTGTAGATACAGTGTCTTTTATTTGTAAAAATAAGATTGTACTTATTATAACATTTCTATCTGGGTCCATTTTCTTAGCTTCTGTAATAAATGTCTACAATAAAATATTATAGGATGAAAGTTATTATATAGAAAGATTTTCGATTTAATAATTTGAAACAGGAAGGAAATGTAATGGACCTTATTTGAATTAATTTAATTTAAAAAATGTTTTTTTTTTTAATTGAATTTCTTTACCGAAAATAAGTAAACGAACCGAAAAAAGATGCACTGAAAGTTTACTGGGGAAGGTCACTTTTCTCAGTGTACCATTGATGACTCGAAAGAGGAACGTTGAATTTTCTATAAACTAGAGACTCGTTGGAGAAAAAAAGTCATGGATTTTTGGAAGAACCCCTACACATGCGTACGAATGCCTCGAATGTAGAGAAAGAAGACGAAGAAGGTCGTCCTGTCCCGCGAGCGAGTTAAGAAACACGTTTCTCACCTGCCTGGCTCGCGACGTCTTGGCGGCGGGCCTGAACAAGTGACCTTACGCAGGTGTGGAAACCTGACCATCGTATAATGACTCTATCCAATCGCCGGCCGCCGGCCGCCGCGGCTCACTGACCTCGGCCGCGAGGATCCTGCGAAATTGCCGTAATATCTTGTCGTAATGACGGGACAGACCCTTCGGTCCCTGTATTCTTCACTTCCTCGCTCTTTACGATCTTCCGAAGAACGAGGCTAATCGAAGTGTGGGAGGAGAAAGCCAGAGGTAGGGAGCAAAAACCAGAGACAGAAATAATTAAGCAGCGAGAGAACACGAAATTTCTGTAGTCCGGGTGAGAAGAAAAATGGGGTAGGCGTGAAACTAGACGAAGAAATAGAGTTAACCATGCATGCGAGCCGCTCGTAAAATAAACACGGGACAAGCTACGAACAAGACCGGACAAATGGAACCAAGCCGAAAATCGAAAAGTTACGGAAGATAAAGTCGAAACGTTAATTGACTTTGATGCAGGTGCTAAAGTTAAACTAGTTGACAGAGTATTTGCTGTATTTCAGGTCTAAAAATACTGTTTTTTAGGAAAAAGGAACAAAGCGAATGTCGCACACTTTATGAAAAATGATGAAATTAGGATATACCAGATTTTACTCGGAACACTACATGAAAAATAGATCAGGAACAATAATATGAACACGGAGAAAAATAACCGACTAAATCAGCCGAAAAATCCGCAGATTCTACTAATTTTATCCTATAGGGATAGCTGTTGGAATTCCGTTAGGGATAGCCGATAATTTCAGCTAAATTTAATGAAAAAGTCCGCAAATTTAGCGGAAAAAATCTGCTAATGTAGCGGAAATTTAGATCTAAGCACGAATTGAGTAGGGTTAAGGCTACATTAGCGGAATCAAAACAGCTAAAATTGCAGATATTTTCGGCAATTCCAGCCGAATATTTTAGCTGATATGAATCAGCTAATCCAGCGGAGTCATTTTTCTCCGTGAACAATTAAGTTTATCTGAAAAGGTGCACGAAAAAGAGTGGTACAGCTGCTATATTTCAGCAGCTACATCTGAAGAGCATCACCTAAATACTGACAACGAATATCTTTAGTTATTTATGTGTTTCATATAAACTTCACTGCCCTTCAAATCAACCTTTGGCAACGCGAACTTTTAATTTACCAATAAGCTAGGTAACTCGAATTAACACCGAAGCTAAATCATTTTTTGTGTACAGTCCCTCAGAAAGGGCCTGCTGTTACGTCATGAATTAGTGAAATGGGAGAAGTGCCGATCTCCTTCTTTTTATAAATATAGCCACACGGAGGGGGAAGGCGAGGAACCGAGCGGATAAATATACCACGACTCTACTGTAAGTAGTATGATGGATATAATGTCATGTTGATAACTCATATCAGATATGTAAATAAACGAACTAGTAAACGAAATTTTATCGAACAGTGGGCGCTGCGGTTAATCAGTTCCAAAATGATCCTTGAAGGTCTAAGTTAAAGTTTTGATTTTTTAATTCTTGTCGTGTCTGTATCTAACTACCCTCACAGAACACAATATTATGATAAGGTTACAGAAAGGTTAGAACATGGACATTTAAGCGAAACATCGTCATAATATTAAAATAAGGTTTCTTGCAACGTACCTTAAATTGTAATGTTAATGTAAAATAGTTATAATCTTTTATGGAACTGAAAATTGAATGTTACAATCTTATTCACAATAACGTCATGTTAAACTGAAATAACTTAAATATAAATCAAGTGTTTTACTTTCTTAACCGTTTGAAATTCAAATTTGTCAAAAATCAGATTCTTGGTATTACGGTTCTTTTACTACAAACAAATAACATTATAAAGCTTAACTAAAATATTGGGTCGTTGATGTCAACCACTAAATATGAAAAAGTGTAAATAACCTGTTTGTGTATTATTATCGCAAACAGAACTTTTAATTTCTTCGAACTGCATATATAAAAAATTAATAACTCGACCACTATCAGATTCTGCATCCCTCTAGTGATAATTGGAGAACTAAATGTCTATTGCTAAAATACACGTTGCTTGATGGTTCCCCTATGTGGACTTATGTCCTTGTATGGTTACTATTTGAAACACTGACCGACCTAGTTAGTTTTATCGCCACCAGGTGTTGTAGCAACTTTTGAACCTCTGCACAGAGAGAAAAGAAATAGTTAACGGAATCTTTTTGTAATAGTAAAACGCGTAAATAAGAAAAGTTGTTGCATTAACTATTTCCATGGTAAACGGTACAATAAAATTGTTCCATTTACTATTTTCAGATTGCTAAATGGTTCGTATATAACCTCAAATATCGAATCTAACCTTACATATAGTTAATTCTACTACTTAACAGGTTAAAATCGATTTTACTATTTTTACGTGGTTCCATTAACAATTTTTTTCTCTCTGTGTGTGCGGCTCTAGGGATGGAAATGGGTTTAGAATTATATATATCATTATGTATGGAGAGAAACTCGTGCTTTTGATACTATGTTTTTTAATTAAGCATTTATGATTGAAAATATTGTCTAGTATCAAAGAAAATTATTTGTCACCGCCATTTTTTGAATGATTAACCGTCACGAACGAAATATAAATACGTTCATTGAGAGAAGTTAAAGAAAATCATTTTCTTGGAAATTTGTCTCAGTTTTTTAATGCAAAAATTATTTCAAGAGTAAATAATGTCATTAAGTACTTAAGTAACTTTCGTTATACCTAATGAAAATTATTGTGTGTGTTCCATTTAAGTGAAACACAATCTTATTATTTTATGTATACGAACTGCAAGCTATTTTAGTAGTATAATTAACTTTATTGTTATGCAATCAATTTACTTTAGAAGATAATATAATAATATTAAGATTACAATAATATTAAGGTAGCCTTCTGAGATAACCGTAACTATCATTCGATTACAAAAACAACAAATATAATTTTCAAAACGGCGATCGAATTGGATTTAATTATAATAGATATTCAATATAACTATTTAGTAGGTCTCTATATCATCTTAGGAGACTAGTATAATTCTTTTTTAGTATCGAAATCACATAAATTAAAATCAAAATTTGACTTACAATCAAATAAACATTCTTTTGAAGCAGGGTAAAAAGTTTGGATCGTCCTCCTAAAAAAATTTAAAGGGAATCTTCGAAACTACAGTGCGATTGGGATAGTCCGAATTTAATGAAAGTAAAAATCCTTCCAATAACAAAGGAGTCTTCTCACAAATGCCAATTTGTATACTTTTGACAAATTTCATACAATAACTTTAATTATTCCTTATTTCATCTTTTTCCGTTTGAATAGCGTAAATATTTTAGCTATTTTTATTGTATGGATTTCTTGGATGGATTTGAGTAAATGCGTAGAAATCAGAAAAGGCTATAATTTTGAATTTTAGGTAGTTCTGGAGAGTTTTGTGATTAAACCTGAGTAGGTAAGTTATTGAAATTGTGAATTAATTAACTAAATTTAACAAAGAATACAATTATTTACAATAGTGTATTATTTAATTATTATAATTTATTATGTATCAATAATTTGGATTTTTCTGGACTCTTTAAGGTAGCTTTTAATACGATTTTTAGAAAATTGAATATTTTCATTTACAATTTTAATTTATTTTATGGTGCAATTCGTTAGTTATATTCGATACTATATAAGCAAGTGTTACAATTCATTTAGAAATGTTTCAAAAAGTCATTTTATGTAGATGTGATCATCATTCAGAACAAGTATGATCTAAAATGATAAGTCTTTAAGCCAGATTTTTTCACATGCCAACATTACCAAAAAAAAAAAACAATACATCGTAGAAAATGTGTTATAAAAGTATGAATATATATCATGAGAAATAATTTCTGTTCTATTATTCGTCGTTGCACTTTTACATTTAACATCTTAGAGCTACTAAATATTCTCCTATTGATTCCCCCTGTAGGTCATCACAAAAGTTCTAAAACATTTCGTTTTTTTTTTAAATTTTATTTTTAAAACGTAAAAAATACTTGTACAGTTGTAATGTATATTATTTTAACATGAAGTATGTTTATTGCATGAAAAGAATGAGCATAGGTCGATTTACGTTAGAGAAATTTGTGTTTACGATTGAACGACGTTAATGACAGACATACGTCTGTAGTTATTACTGATGATCTTAAGGCGTGCTTCTTGATGGGGTTTCAATACGTGTTGAATCGTTTTATATGTGCTATTAAGAAAGACAGATGCATCGATGTACTTTCTGATCTTTAGCAGATAATCACAAATCACATTAAACTACTGTTTTGGAGTAAAAAATAACTAGTATCGTAATTTTTTAATGGATATTTTTAATAGTGCGTAACTTTTCTGAAGTAGTTTAGTATTGTGCTACTGTATTCTATCAATTGTAACATTATTGTGGACATTTTTCATTTTAAATTATTTTTTATTTTATTGTTGCAGAAAATGAAAAATGCATTCAGCATCATTAATTGTATGACCACTTTCTTTTATAATTCCCAAACATACAAATTATAACACAAAACATAGCTACGTCGACACTGAAACAACTGAAAACAACTGAACCCGATACCTTCGTCCCCCCTAGGGCGCAAAGTTTGATTTCGCTCCCGGAAGATTATAAATGTTATTTATTAATATTTTAGAAATATTAAGTGACTGTTCATCGTTAAACTGACAACGTTGGAGGACTACATATGGCCTAAAAATCCAAAGAAAGCTCAGATTTTGGTAAAATTATTTATTTTTATCTATTATCAGTTATTTACAACAACATCCAGTGCTAAACTTAATTTGCGAGATAAAAAGAATTATCTTTCAATTTTTATAAACGATTTTAAAATATTTGTTTTTTTTTGTACTAGTTTCTTCTGCTAATATTTTATTCTGTTCCGAATATTATTGTAAACTGCCTTCAACGTTCTCATTGGTAATTTGGTGACCAGTTTGGTAATCAATCATTCCGCTTTTTTCCATTCTAACAGTTTCTGAAGTTTTATATAAATTTTCTGCTGGTAGCAGTTAGTCCCCGTCCTTTACTCGATATCCGCCTTTGATGTGTTACGTTTTGATCTCTAGATGGATGACGTACTGTACGTACCTGCATAAAACATTTTAAAAGTGACATTTTCAAATATATATGCGGACAATTTAAGTCAGGTTAATGAACATAACCTAAATGGTGTAAATTTTCAAGACAATTATTTGCATAACGTGAAAACGGTCGTATCGATCGTTTTTAACAATATCTAACATTACAACTGCCTTAACAGGCTAGTGTTCGAGTTCAGTAATTGTTTAATATGTTCAGAAACAGGAAGTAAATGTTTCTCTGTAATTGAAAAAAATTAACTAAAATATCTCAAATTAAAAATATATTTTCACTGATAATATATATTTTATCATATGATACTAATTCATATTAATTTATAAAAATGTACTGTTACTAATGTCATTCATTTGATACAATATGAGAGATGCTAGTAAATCGTTTGCATCTCGGTATGATGTACTATATTAATCAGTATCTATCTTTATCTCAGAAATATTTAAAATATGTTCTGAATTTAAAATACATGTTTCAAAACAAGAAGTATATCAAGATAAAGATGGAGATAAGTTTGATAAATTTCTGAGGAGGAAAGGGACTAAAAGAAAATAGAAATATAAATAATCTTCAAAAACGAAAGGAAAACACAAATTAAATATAAATTAAGTACAAATAATTATGTAAGAAAAGATCTATCGTAGAAAGCCAAAAATTGAATCATTCACATTTACTTGAAGAAGGAGTATACAATGTTTCCACAGATTAGAAGATAAGTGGATGAAGAAACTCGAAGATCAGAATCTTTTCAGAAAAACTTAAATTATACAGAATTCTGGCAACATATAGGACACAACCAAAAAGGAAATACGTGTAATAAATTAAGTGATGGGATGCGATTAAAAGTTTATATGAAAATGAATAGAACTAGTGTGAAACAAAACTTGTGATAAATGATGTGGACAAAATATTTTGAAATAGTGGAAATAAAAAGGTAATTATTACAGTAACGATACTTCTTCTACAGTTATGTCATTCTTAACGAAGAAAAGATAGACGTGATAAGAAGGTGGTAAAGAAACAAATATAAAATTAGGAAAATTTAGAAATAACTTACAACAAGTGATGAGATTATTAAACAAATCATAGTTCAATCATAATTCTGCAAACATTTAATCCACCGCAGCGTCACGTTTATAGAATGTATTAATTAGAAATCAAAGGAAAAATCATTAATGCAGAGAATCTGTTCAATAAAATGTGAACAAATAAGTGGTAATAAAATTAACGACATAAAGTTACATAAATATGGATGAAGTAAATTAATAAAAGTTTTTAAAAACGAAATGACATCATGCGTCCACCGAAAAGGCTGCTATTAACATCAAGAGATCAATAACAAAATGCGCACATGCATAAAATGCACAAACAAATGATCGAAGTTTGAATATTCATTAAACTGGATAAAAACCAAAGATGAGGTGGACTTGAAGAAGGGCAAGTTAATAATGTAGCGGCAGAAAACGCATAAAGAAGTTAAAAAACATGACTCGAATATCGTAAATGGCGAAGTAAAGACTGCGAGGATGAAGTGAAATTAAAAAATAGAACATCAAAATTCAACACGATGAAGTTATTAAAGAAGTTGGGGAACGTGGTAAATAAAGATAATAAGTTAATGAAACTAACAAGTAATTTTCTTGAGAAGTGTAATTTTCATAATGTTGAAGTTTAGTTCTGTGGAATTCGAAGAAATTTTTGTTTATTTATTCGTTTATAACAATTATACCATACTTGCAATGTAATTTGACAAGCTTTTCATCTGTTTAACGAATCTGAAATTTGCTTCAACCGATAAATAATAGAAGAAATAAAGTTTAAAATTTGAATGACGTGAAGTTTCTGTCGAATCTTACATAATCAAGTATTTTTGAAGCAGTAAGTTCATGTATTAAGTGAAAATAAATGTAAAAATCATTGCCATGAAATACTGGCTTTCAAGTTAAAAAACAAGAGCAAATAAATGAAGTAAAATTAATGAAGCAAATGCATGATTATTGAACTGCTATTTATTATATCGGAAGACCGCCATGTGATAAACTAAAATATGAGCTATGCGTTATACTGATGGCAAGAAAGTAAATGTTGCAATATAGAAAATCAAGACATAATAGAACGATAAGACGAAACACACTGATTACAGTCAGAAAATTAAACGAGTAACGTAACATATACATATTTAATGAATACCACGATCAATAATTTAATCGCAAAAAGACGAGAAGAAGCAAAGAATGCGAAAGCAAAATTGCAAATGTACAATCGATATAAAAAAGACTTGAAGAATGTTATCATACATCTGTATAGAGAAGTTGCAAACCTGCAGAAGACCTCGACGTAACTGGATGTTATAAATTTATAAATTGGATGAAATAAAAAGGATAAGGATAACGAAAGATAGAATATTCAAATATAAATGTGCGTTTAAAATATGAATAATCTGATGATAGTCAATTCATTAATCAAATTCTAAACCGATTGCATCGATAACGTCATATCCGAGCATAAAGCTTTAACTATATTAAAAAGCATTTAAATTTTATTTTTTTAATTCCAATTTCATTAGCATCAAATTTTTATGTACACCTGGATAACGTATTCATATGAATGAATTAAGTTTTAAATAAATGTAATAAATAATATCTATCTCGCTTATATATATTTGACATTGGAATAATCTATCATCTACAATGTGTACACTTGGAACGGGAGTTTATCAAAATGACATAATTAGTAAAAAAATGTAGAAAAATGAAATTAACATTAAAATATGTCGAATTTGTAAGTAAATGGTTGAATACTCTAGATATAAATAATAAATAATTTCATGTTGTTGCTTAAACAGTTAAGTATTAGAAAAGAACAAGACTGACTGGAACGTAATTAGATTGAAAAATTCGACCATTATAGAATAATCAATAAAGATGAACTTTAAATTAATTTATGAAGGAATGTGTTGAAAAACCTTGATCCCTTTTTTAAATAGCAAATTATAAACTGTTAAATTAATAAAATGCATTGGTACAATAACCATACTCACGATATGCATTGTTAAAATGTCATTTAATTTAATGTATATTTATGTTACCTATTTCTAGAGTATTAATTAAGAGCAATGAATCTTCAGGAAGCGGATTTATTAAATTTAATGATATTTTTAAAATTTAAATTTAAAAGATTGGAGATTAGGGTTCTGCATGGAACAAAAGTGCCACCCGCTTAGAGATACGTAAATTTAAAAGTCTGCGCCAAAGTATTTTCACACTTAAAAGGCGTCATTCCATCAACAAACAACAAAGTTAGCATGAAAAGAGTGGTAGTGTCTTTCTACCTGGGGTCAAACAATGACGTTCGAGAAACGGGCTAAGCAAGTTCAAGTTTTAAACTCGATAAAACTTTCACTGAGACCCACGCATTGATGAAAAAAGTTTATAGAGAGATTGTTTAACCCAAGTTCACGAGTGGCTTCGCCAGTTCCAAAACCGCAGGAAGGACATTGGGGTTCAAGAATGCAGTGATCGACCAAAATCTAGACTAGAAAATATTGAAAGATTCCACCTTACAGAAATGCTTCGGGATCTTAGTGAACACCTCGAAGGAGACGAAGGAGCATTTTGACTGAAAATGCCGGCTATCGGAAGATCTGTGCTCGTTTTGTTTCTCACGAGTTGACGGACGACCACCAACTTCGATGCGTTGAATATTCGAAGGAGCTCGTTAGAGTTTGTGGTAGAAACCCAAACTTTAACAAAGCCATTGTTTCTGGGGATGAAACACAGAGCTTCCAGATGACCTAGAGACAAAGCGACCAAGTGCTAGACGGAAGCTGGCGCAAAAAGGCAAACATCAAAAAAATAAAAAGGTTCACAAGTAAAGTACAATTACAAAAGCATTTAGCACAAAGTGCTTTTTTCATTATACCAAACCATCAATGTAGATGTATATTATGTCATACCTCAGCCGTTACATTTGCATATTCAATTGACGCGTCTGATATACAGGGTGTCCCAGAACTGGGTAATGATAATTCAGGAGGTGATTCGCTGTGATATTTCGAACAAAAAAGTCCTGTACCAAAATTAGATCTGAGGCTCAGAATTTGAGTGACAAGCTATTGAAGTTTAGAAAAAAATTCCTTTTTTGGCAATAACTCGACTTGCTTTGAAGTTATTTCAATGAGTGAGGGCTCATTTTGAAGCTTATTTTAAGCCCTACAATTTATTGCATAATAATTAAGCCCTCCGTTTATCACGGAGAATCACCTCCTGCAATATCGTTACCCAGTTCTGGGACACCCTGTATATTGGGATGGGGGGTTCTCTGTTGTACACCAATGTATAGAGTGACATCCCGGAGTTTTTTGGTAAACTACTTTGTTTATATATAAAAAAAAAGAATCTTTATCATTAGCAGATCTGCGACAATTGCAAGATGAAACCAATAACCGATAGCGATAAAACCATCTGGTCATTTAAAGATCGTAAAAGATGCCATGATGACTCGATCTGAAGTTCTTTTTCACAGATTCATTTTGCATGCACACAAAGACTCACGGAGTTTTATTACAAATGAGTAATAATGAAATAGTTTATCCTGGACTAAATGTTTAAACTAAAGGAATAATTCCGCTGACTCCCAATTCAGGATGCCATTAATGATTTACTTCATGGGATTCAAAGTGTACTCCTTTTTAAATTAATTTCACAGATTTTTGGGCAACTGAATCTGAATCTGAATATCATTTATCCACGGCATGTAAGATTTTCGATATAAACAACCTCAAAAAATCCTATAATTCGACCTTAAAAAAATAAAATGAAGAATAATTTGCGCTCAATGACACATTTCCGGTTGCGGTCGCTGAAACCATATTCAAGTTCCATCTAGCCCTGTCACGTTAAGTTCTTGACATAACCTCAAAAAGAAATTTAAAAATCTACCCTAAACTATGAAAATAAAGAAAAATATTGTCCTGGAAGGCATACTAGGTTTATTATTTAAGGTTGAATTATTTAAACGGAAATACAATTACCAACCATCGCTAGTGATAAACCGCCAATTTTTAATGATTAATCATTAGTATTCTCAGCAAGTTAATAGGAGTGGACTTAATTGAATTATAAGTGTTTTTTTTTAAACTGAATATTTTTATGACAGTTTTTTAACATTTTCAGTAAATTTCCAAGGTGACAGAAACCACTTTTTTTTTATTTATACAAAATTCCACACACCCAATTGGACTCGTGATTTGGAATTTTGAAATTGCGCAGCGCACTAGCGATATTTTGAAAGATCGATTTCAGACATCGATTTTAGTTATCTTTGAAAATTTCGTGTATAATTTTCCTGTGGTAATAACTAATTAAATGTTTGATCAAAACTTTTCATTTTTTAAATTTTCTGTTGATTTGAATGTTTTTCCATAATTTTGTGTTGTCAATGTAGTAACCATCAAATCTTTCCTTCGTACAGATGACAACAAGACTATTTATAAGAAAAATAAGTTTATAGGTGGGTAATTGTATAAAACCATAAAGCAACTTTTTGGCTGAAAATATAATATTCTCTGTAAAGAGATGGTACGGTAGTTGAAAATAAATAAAATAGAGCGAATAGAATACCAACACTTCAATAATTAAAATCGCTGTTAGCAAATATTTATGCCACCAGTAAATGCGATAATTGAATAATCTCTGAAGAACTACACTAATTTTTAATTAAAATAGAAACTAAAATCGATCTAATCTGACTTGGTAATTAACAGAGATACAAAAACACAAATATGATTTTAACTGTGAAGCGATGACGGTGGGAATACACAGGAGGTTAAAGGAATAGATAAAAACTGCTACTATAATTTATTAACAGATTAAAGCGAGTAATCGGAACATGAAGGGGGATGGAATACGATGTAAAATATTGTAAACGAAGAAGAAAATCACTTTCAGGATAACATTAAAGTTTTATATGTCAGGTTTTATAAAATAATATAAATATACTTTCTAAATGCCCCACTGGAATTATTTATGCAAAAAAACAAAATCAGAAGAAACAAAAGAAAAAACACATTGAAGAGAGAAATGAATTTCGATTAATAAAAGCTGAAAAATAAGATATAACCTGATGTACATTGAAATATACAAGTAGAAATTATGAAAATGTCTTCTGATGACTGGTTACTCGAACCAATAAAATCTAATAAACTATACTTGACTAATTTCAGATCGATAAACTGCACTATAATCTTAGTATAAAAAATGTAATAAATATACAGCGTTTCGTAGAAAAAATGCAATACAGTCTAAAGTCTGTTACTAAGTTTTTCATAAATAATGAATCATTGTTGATTGAAGCTAAACATGCAATAAATGTCGAAAAAAGTAAAGAGGAGTGGATGAGAAATCGAGAAAATACGCAGGTAAAGAAGCATATTACCAAGATACAGAAAAAGTTCAAGGTAAATCGTTCCCAGAGAAAATGAAGACATAAATTTAAAGCGAGAATAAAACTATAGGATTTCAACAGCATGTTAGCAAAAAATAGCAGGAAACTAAAACCGCTAAACATTCTTAAGTGATTGGAATTAAATTGATATTAATTTTAAAAAACTTGCTTTAAAACCCAAAGTATTATAAGGTAGTCCGAGACTTACCGTATTAAATGACTCCTTTTTTTTTAATTTTATTTGTCTCCATGCATATATTTTAAATATTGAAAATATTCCATTATATTCTGTAATTTTCCGAAGTTAAAGACATCAGAAAAATTTGACAATTATTAAGTAACATTATAAAAACATTGCGACTTTTCCTAAAAAATGATATCCTTCATTTATAACTACTATGAAGAATTTCTGTAAATGTTTTTCAGAACAAATCCTGTAATCTTTAATCGTCAAAATTTTCTGACATCTTGAATTTCAGAAGTTTTCGCAGAAAATATTTTGTTCGTGTGATGAAGAATTATTGTTCTACGCTGATTTTAAGAGATGCACGAAGCTCTCAGCTGATATCGGTGTGGTTATTTCTAAGATATCGGATTTATAATGTACTATAAACACGTCTCCAAAAATTAGAAAAGTTACAACAAAATTAACTTTTCGCATCTATAAACTAACTGCATCAATAATTTGTTGAGTATCAATTATACTCGATCAAAATCTTTGTAATATCATTTATGCCTGACATGTTTATTTTATAATAAAATACTGCAGTACTCGGAAGAAAATAACTATTGCTTGATGCAAAGTTAGGCTCCAAGGAATATGGTCATAATTCAGATCATTAAATCTTCATCTATAGTTTGGTCTCTTTTGACCAATTTTTCCCTGTGTTGCAATTAATTTCTGTTAGTTCTTCCAACCAGCGTTCTTTTAGACTCCTGCAATGTAGTTCGCTTTATTACACGAGTATATTTACATTAAGCACTTTGTAGATAGTTATATAAACCAAGTTACGTTTACATGTCGAAGGAAATCGAACGAACAAAAAGCTGCTCTAAAGGAATACATAAATCATACCCTTAACATAGTACAGTTAAGTTAAGCAGTTAAGTGCATTATGGCAAATTAATTTTACACTATTAAGTGTTGTAATACTTTGAGTATACAAATTCTAATGCTTTTTATTTTGATATGCAATCTAATTATTATTAATTATATACTTTTTAATCAAGGGCGATAAAAAAATGCACAGACTGAAATTTGCTTAAATATCTTTATTAACTAATTATTTTCACAGAGCTACGTATCGGTATATATGCAGCACATTTAGAATCAATGAAAATTAAATATTTAGATGCGTCCTATATACGTCTTTTTTATAATAGTTCCTTCACCTGCTAGAACGAGTTTGCTCATATGATCTGAGTATTATGAGCTTTGTTAGAAAATACGTGTTCCTATCACAGCAGCGTTAATTTCGGAAAAAGGTATATAATAGCATTTTATTGATAACATTTTAAACCAGTACTGTAACTTTTTTCCGCAAAAAAATACCGGAGGAGGAATCGTTCCAGGCTTCCTGATTATTCATTATGCCTTATCAAGGGAGGTAGCTGAAGGAAGTGATACATGATATTAAGCTGGTATTCGCAGTTATTAGAGTTTTTAAGTTGGAGCGTAATTTTTTTCTTTTTATTATCTTGAGTCAGTCAACAAAAATGTTACTAACGGCTGAAAAAACCTGCCTCAACGCCAGGGAGCTTGATCAGCCACTTCGGTGACTAAACTAATCTATATGGAAGTGTCCGAAATCTGCATAAATGTTGGCAGAATATTTAGATATACAGCGTTTATGAAACTTCAAAAAGTTTTCATTCACGGTTTTCAAAAAGATGTTTTGACACGTGCGTAACACGATCTGATACATGACAAATACACCCAACTTATATTACAACTACAATTTGCTCTTTGTAATACAGACCCTTCGATTATATTCATTAACCCTGTCAGATTTCGGTTAGTAGAGACTAGTCAACTAAACATGATACATCACTGGATCAGTTCAGGGTGGTTGGTTCCACTATTTGCGCTCTACAATTGAGGATCCCGATTGACACCTCCAAGCATTGGTTAATGAAGGTTAGTAATTAAGTCAATAAGTGATCATGACAAATGACTAACCACTCAACCTCACAATACGAAATAACCTGGAATAAGATGTTCGCCAGGGAAGTTAATCTCTGTATGGAATATTAAGTATGTAAATAACAGACATGAAGCTATTTTCAACACGGCTAAGTAGGTATTAAGCTACTGGGAAAAACGCAATAAATACGAAAAAAACAGAGAAATAAATAATAGCGTTCATAAATAAAATAAAATTTTATCGATCCTCAGAAGCGTTCCGCGACAGGGATAAAAAGTTAAAGATAAGCCTTAAGACGCGAAGATGAAGACATAAATTCGAAAGTAGAATAGCGAAGCGCGCAAGGATGAAGAAAAACGCGGAAGGTGAATTAGAAGGGAAGGAAACCGGTAATAATTAACCTGCGGCGTCAATATCCCAGAAGATGACCGCTGTCTTGCCCAGGCGACGAGGATCCTGTCCATCCTACCATGGCATGGCATCCTGGTTACCTAGAATATCGATTGAAGTGCGCGTAGGGGCAATTAGCGGTGCTGACGGGTTAATTGGACTCGATCCTCGTTTTCGTCGCGTGACGAGTCTCCCAACTCAAGGTGATTCCACTTCCATCTCACGATTTCCATCCTGCTTCGTTCCAACTCACTTCAGATGTCTATATTTTTTCATTTATTCCCCAACGAATTAATTACATCGATGTACAAACGAAATTGACGCCACGTAACTCGATTCGCTTCCCACCCAATTTTCCGTTCACGAATTTCGGGTTCTTAACAGATCAGATTTAATCTGTACGAAGAAAAAGGTCAAACGGTATCTCAAATTGAGTTCAGATAAAAGGAATGGAGTACCCTCCGATAAGTATGAACTGAACACCATGAGAATTACATCCTAACGAATACTCCATGATACTGAGGTCTTCCATAGAGGAAGACCTGAATGTGTATAACTTGTATCAAAAGCGATCAATATTTCGCATAATATCTTTTATTACGATGGGTGCAAAGCGCGATTATTTGCGCTCAGCGGTTAAGCCCTAGGGCGCGAAATCACGAAATGTGCCCGGAATTTTTCTCAACTTGTCCGTTGTTGTTTACATGTATCAGTACTGTTTTGCCACGCCATTGCACATCAATATTATGATCGGCGATGAAGCTGAATTATCCGTTTATGGTACCTGGTGATTGACGTTGAAGGATGTCAAATACAATCGGATAGTACCAGTGATGATGGATAATGTAACACGTAACAGAAAATCACAAATACCTTTGAAATATGCAATTAAACATCATCTTGATTATATATAAAATCATCATACTTTTTGTCTGAAACTATTTTTTTGACAAAACTTAGTATTCTGGATAGTAAATGAAAAATTACATTATTCGAAGAAATATATTTATAGCAAAATTTATTAAAAGTTTTGAAAAGTTTGTTAGGCTACATTAGATTTAATGTCACTTACCAAACAAATAAAAAAATACCCACAATTTGTAATAACCTGTACTACAATTGAAGATGAATTTTGATTAAATGTCGTTTCCAAATTATTACCTATTCGGTAAAACTTTTATTTGAAGTATTACTGATATATAAGTGGCAATTTAAATTGACTCTGACATAGTTTACAACAATACCATTACAATATACACTTTCATAGAAGGGTAGTTTAATATAACACAAAAGAATATTGTTTTTGTACATCAACCTATTACACAGATAAATGTGAACTCTACATAAAACTTATAGAATTATATATTTTGAAAATCGCAAAATAAATATGTTTAAAAAGTATATTAATTAATTATGTACTCTCTAAACTTGAATTAATGAAAAACGACTTATCTATAGCGAAAAGTGGGTTACCATCAATTAGTGAGTTTCTTTACTGACAAATAGTACGAAAATACTATGGAAGATATTGACTTTTTTATTTCAGTAGTTTATAGAATTAGTAACAAAGTAGTAGAATTTAACTTTTTATTAGCAAAAATGATTACTAATTCATTTGGTCACTTACTATTCATTGTCTTATTGGTAGTTTTTAACTAATTTAGATTTGGAGAGTTTAATTAATTTAAATTTATGCCACATAAAATGTAAATTTGCAAAAACAAAAACTTTTTCAAATATGAGTACATTTTGTATTTACTTTTTATTAGCTAGAAATACTGAATATAGCCGATATAAACAAGATCCCTAGTGAAATTTGCACCGGGAATGTCTAAAACTATTCAACAGTCCGATAACTTGTTATTGCTATCAAAAATACGACTTTATTAAAGGGAAAAACGTTTTTTGATGAGAACATTATTCAATACTATATTGGTATATATCTATTTAAATACATTTTTATATTTGCCGTCATATTTAAAAATAAAATGTTACAATTGGCTCATTTCACGTAAACTCAACCACTTTCGAAATAATATTAATTTTCTACATTTTTATTATTTAAATCATATTTTTTTTTGTATTAGAAAAAGAATGTTATGATCCGATAACTTCAATAATCAAGATGGCTGAATTGGTATAATTCTTAAACCCTCAATAATTCAGTTTTATTTAAAAACAAAGCAAAAGTTTCAAATAATTGGCAAGATTTGCATAATTACTTAAAAGGTTCTTAATTATATTATTATGTTTTTAATTATCAATAAATATCAAAAACACACAAGGAACAAAGAGAATTGCGAATTTTATATGCTAAAATTTTGAGATTCTTGCAAAACTTTGAATTCTAAAAGAAATATAAAATTCTGTAAAATATTAAGGAAACTGCTTGCCATCTTGTAAGATCCCGCAAATTGCTCGTTATTTTTAGTAGTTATATTGTGAATTTAGTAACAAAAATACCTATACAAAAATACATTTCAACTCGATTAATTCCATTTTTTATTTGTTACTGCATGATAAGTAGCCACCGAGTTATGGACATTTGAACATTTTCAGTTCTTTTAAAATACAAAATTTTGAAAAATGATCACTCGTTACCGAGTGTTTATAAAAGTATGAACACTTAGTTCATGGAGATGCATATTATGTAAAAAAATTGCGAATAAAATTGATTGTGGTCGATTTCAAAAGCGGCTGAGTTGACGTGAAATGGCCAAACTGTCGGCCAATAAATTTTTAAAACTGATTCATATGGAATTCACCCTTAGGAAATAACTTTATGCGAAATTAATATGTACTATAATTTTCCTGAATTATATAATATTTTGATGAAGTTGGAAGTTTTAATTTCAATTAATATTTCCGTATGATTTCTAAAACAATAGCAAAGAAATGTTCTTAATTTTATAATAAAGTAATTTCTATCCAAGTATTATATTTATTTTTCTTAAATTGAATTTTATTTCAAAATCCGATTATCATTTTAAACTGGATTAGCTTAATCTCAGCATGAATATTGGATGTCTCTTTTTGAGCATTTCGTGACCGGAAGAAAACGTGAAATGGCTTGGCTTGTCACAAATAGAAAAATTAACTTCACCAGTAGTCAATCCTACGACTTCGTCAGCGGAGTGAAATTTGTCTTCGGCCAGATTTATTTCCGGAATAGAATGTAAAAACGGCAAAAAGCGCGGACAGGCACGTCGGACAAAAAATGACGAGCTATTCAATGCTATCGTAAATATAGACTGAGTTCAAAATCCGATCACCGTTTGTACAGAATGGAAACAAAGATTATTATTGGTGTTTATTTTATTTCTGTCTGTTCCCGTCAAATTTAACTAAATCTTTCATGTTTTCCCGATGTGTTTTTCAATTTCTGCGAAACGTCAAGGCTCAAATATTAATTGACTTTATTAAAACATCCCATTGGTATATCTAGACTTAATTCAAGGGTTGTTGAAAATACATTTACAATTTTCACGATTTATATTTCGATTTTAATCATTTTCATTGCATCGCTTTCTGGAATATTTCTATTATTTAGTTTTTGGGCACAGAATATTATCCCACAGAGAAGGGAATTCACTTCCAAAAATAAGTATTTATATTATTTGAAATACTTTGGTTTGTGGTCGTCTAGATTTTTAATATTTTGTAAACAATTAAAAACTACATTCATGCATAAACAAATAAATCAGTAACTTTTTTTCGTGAAGTTCATATATACTTTTTTAAGATACAAAAATTCAATTTAAAAATTGATATACATTTTTTAAAAATTAAGTAAAATATATCTTTAATTTTTCATGTGTTCTTACCAATTCATATATTACTTTTTAGAAAATCGATTGAAATAATAAGTTTTAGACCAATAATAGTACTACTCATCTGTAATTTGTTCGTTATTAACTTCATAGCTAAATTTTACTTAATTACTGAGAACATCTCATTTTCTAGTTTAATTTAAAGTAATTTGTGTATGTTTTATGGTAAGTATGTTAATTTTCACAAAATAATTCAGTTTCGTTACGTTAATTTTTTATTACCTAATTATTACTTATTTATGTTTTAATATTAATTTTTACAGTCTCTGCGTAAATGCTGCTTACATAATTTTTTACTAACACATTAATCGTAAAATTTTTAAAGGTTGCCATTTATAGTGCTGAATAAAAATTAATACTTAAGAACTATCAATTCAAATATTACTTAAAAAGGCGAGAATATTTGTGTTTAAATTGTGTTTATGCTGTTCAGTGAACTTCAGTTCTATGATGGATAAATACGAACTAAACTTGTATATTGATGATATAAGGAGTAGCATAATCAGTAGGACATTGATCTCTCTCAAAGTCAAGAGGTATTTGACGAAAATAGTAAGTAAAAGGAATGAGATATTAAAGTCAAAAATGTGTCAAAACATCAACAGCAATTCATTCGTTTCTAGGAGACTTGTCTTGATGCGATAAAAAGGAAACATTCATGATTGATTGATCGAACATAATGCTTCATCAAATTCGGAGCCATTTTTACAATTTTAGTCGATTTTAAGGGAAGATATGGAATTTTACAACTGAAATATACAAGTTCTAATTATCCAGAAATAAGATTGTTGAAACATGTCATTGTGTATTAAAAAATCTATCCAGCTCTACTTTAATAACAACAAACAAGAATTTAAATTCTTAATACCTGCTTAAAAATTGTTATTTAGTATCTAATTAAATAATTATTATTCAAAAATATTTCTATTATTTATTAATACTAATCATTCCTTTGCCAATTTTAAATCATTGGCTTATACTAAGAGGGCCGTTCCCATTTGTAAATTTAAAGTAATTTGATAAAAATTAAAATGTCTGTAAAAATAAATACTGGAAAAATGTTTTGCTTTCTATATTTGGGTGATATATTAATACACTTTTTTATTTAACTTATAAAATTGTTATTAAAAATGTATTTCAGCTTTAGAATAAATTCTTTCGCCACGTTCGACACCAATTAAATTCACAAAAAAAAGGAATTATAAAAACAGCTTATTTAAATATGAAACAAGAATTGTGTGCAGAAATAATGTAATAATAACTGGGGTACTTTGAATAGGCGCTTCCGTTACATATGGAATCGACCCGGAGGCCTTCTTCTTTCGGGGACTATTATGCTAAAACTATTGTGGGATTTTATATATATGGTGTTATATATCTTAATCACATGAAAATAAAAGTTCTATGAAAAATAGTAGTTTATGCAATGAGTGTGTGAAGTGTTATGCACATGTTATTTTTATGTGCTTTTTGTGGGCGAAGTAAAATTTATAATGTTACTTCACGCACTAATTTTATATATAGAATTATATAAATAATAATTATACAGCCCTATTTTTAATTCTGATCTTTTTTTAAACAGGCTATTTCAAGTGGATAACTTTACTACAGACACTGACGATTAGAACATTTCGTGAAAACGCACATTATATGGAAATAACGTGACTTCGAATTTTCCGGAGCGTTGATACGTACCGATTATTTAAATAATGTAAATAGCGGAAGTCTTGAAATCTGACATGCGTTCATAATGCAGGAAGCATACACACATTGTTCGAGTATAATGCCAATGGAAATTCTCGAATTCGGAGTCCATCCCTTTGTTTTCCCTCCACCCTTGTCTGTCGCTTAGTTGGCAGCTTGTCGACAATCGATCTTATCTAACTCTGACTTCTCTCCCACACTTACTGAATCACCGTATCAATCATGTCATTTATGAAGTGCATTTAACCTGAAACTGGAAGCAGCCTTACACGAAAATACACTTAGCTGTAGTGCGTGATTACACACTCGCCTTAAATTTCGGGGTAGATTTAATGGGAAATCTGTTTTTTGTCTGAAGTTGTGTCTGTTTATTGTATTGTTTCATTTTTTCACGAATAATGTCTTTTTGTTTAATTTTGACTTTTTATTTGACGTTTATTACAGTTTTAACATATTTTTTTTATTCGGACGTTCGCGTCATAATTTGATCTTTGAAATGAAATGTTTATTCAGTTTAGCAGTTGATAATTTCATTTAGATATTGTTGATATTGCGATACGATTTTTTAGAATAAATGTTACAAAAATTATCGTATGAAAAGTAATTGAGTTTTCTTGTCTTATAAGATTTGTTAGAAGATTTTATAGTTTTTGTTTGCTACCTCTAAAGATCTCTAAAGTCTTATTTAAGATTGCACTTTTTTATATGAAAAGCGTTAGAAACTTTAATTCACTTTTATTTCAACATTTACTTTCTAAACTTTTGTAATTATTTCAAGCTTATTAATTTTTACAATATTTCATGCGATTCCGACTCGAAGATTGTGTTAATTACAAGGTAATAGATTTCTGTGGCACCTACAATTTAAACTAAGAGAATTACCCTCCTTTGATGACAACTCGTCTCTTTCAGTAAGTCCAATCTTGAAGCTATTATGTAAATAGAACTAACCTAGTTTGTTCTTATCAAAGAGATCCCTTGTCGAATAAATATATCCCTGCCGCATTTAATATTTAATACAAATTACAAGTTGAAAATCGTGTTGGTAGAGGTTTGATTTCACTATGCATTAATTTCCCCTTTTCAGTGGATAAATGTTATGCTAAGGAAAATTCTTTTACTTGGTGCAATAAATAGTGCATGCCGTAGTAAACTATCGTATTTTACGATATTAAGGATAACTAATACCTGATAAAATGTTCTCCAAATTTGTCTTTTTTTGTTATAATATATAAAGCAGTTTATTTTTTTAAATATATTTTGATGTCAAATTCCTAACACTTGATTACTTATTACTTTATTGTGATATGTTAGGTAGTTGTAACATGTTGGTTTTCTTATATAGACCTACAATTAGCAAATTACTTCGACAATTATCTCGACAAATTAGATAGCCAATTCTACTATTTCAATATGAAAACCAACACGGAAAAGTAGTTGTACAAAATTCTACGATTTAGGTATTAAAACCAACTATTTATTTTTTTCGTGTATGCGAGTGCAAGAAAATTCACAAATAAACATTCGTGATTTTTTAACATTTCCCGCGTTAGAATACTTCAGATATTCATAAATATCGCGTCAAAAATGAATATTAGAAAGTAAAACTAGTGAAAAAAATTAAAATTCACAATAGAGGTTCAAGATGACTGCTAAATTTGATTTTTTGTTTCAAAATCATAGTCGTGTGTACTCAGTCGACTGACCTGTACGAAATAACTTTAAATTTGGTTCCAGGGATTTTTTGGTGTCGCTGACTCCAAATGTGAAGTTAGTTTTCAAAAATTCAAAAAGGTAGATTGAACACGGAATACGTATTTAATAAAATTAAACGAAATCTCTTCATTCTTGGTACTTGGTAGATATTGGGGTCGCTCATTGCGGATTGTGTATCCTCCATTTTGAATTTTTGATAACTAACATCAGCTGATTGTCACTTATATGTATTTATAATAGTTTATCTGCCATTGCTGCAGCCAACTTTTTTACTTAATTAAATTAATATTCCTAGGTTTATATATACTTTGCTATAATATAAAATAATTTATAATAGTAAAAAGACTAGTCAGAAAAATAAATGCCGAACCGAGGCAACATGTATTGTAATTAATAAACCTGCATCAGGGTTTCATAAGTTAATAAATAACAAACATTGAGGCAACAATAGTAAATAAAAATATATTAAAATATTGGCAAATAATTAAACACTTTAAATAGTAAAATAAAAATATGATTTTTACACATAAATTACTCACGAATAAGTATTATTTATAACTGTATTTTTTTAACGTATGTGTGTGTAAAAAACCGGTGTTTAGTTAGAACCAACAAAGGAGACTTGAAAATCGCAATGCTTTTATGGCGTAAATCAAACGAAAATCATGCGCTGTCACTAGCACAGTCCACCGAGTTTTTCCGTAGGCTATATACGAGAGTTAGCAGGTAAGATTAGTCTGCATGCCAGATGCTCTTGGGTAAAGCCTGATGGGGTCTCGCAATGAGATGGCTCACTTGAATCCGACATTTGTTTTACCCATACAGCATAGCCCAGCTGGAGTTTCGAGAAATTCGAAATTAGAAAAGATCTCTCAATCTCTCTCGAGTTTGGAATCAGATTTAATGGGCTGAAATTTAACCTTTCGTAAAACGAGTTAGTCTACATGGTGACCGCATATACGAGTATACCTGTTAGAAAAGGATTAGAGCAAAGGTTTTTTTTTCGTTATTTTGGATGACGTATGTACATAAGCTATAATTCGATTTCTCCGGTAGAAGGGTCCTTTAAACGCTTATTAAATTGATGGATTTTTAACTTTACATCTGTTATTTTAAGAACATTTTCATCAAATTTGTTGTTTTTTGTTATTTACTTTATTTACATTCATTTTGAATCCTTACTTCCAATTTTCTGAATTCCTGAATAATTAACTAATTATCCGTTTCCGCCAAATCTCGATTCCTTTTTAAATGGTATTTTTTTTTCAATTATTTTACAAAATTCAAGTAAATCAGAGATAAAAAATGTGCAAATAATTGCCTGAGAATCTGAGAAAATCTTATATTGTAATTCACATGTGAACATCGACTAATAAAACGACTATTTTTAAATCTGCTCAAAGGCGTTATCGTGAATCTTTCGAGTGAATTAAAAATTTCAAATATATACAGATTTTTGTAAATCTGTTTCAAAATAATTTTATTAATTTGTGATTTATATCTTTTGAGATCATAGATTAAACGGTAACGCATGTCATCCTACACGTAAAATACTATTTACATAAAGTAGGAATATGTTTTCGGCGTTATCTCGTAACGATGTCTATTACAATTTATGGGGTTGTAAAATAATACAATGGTACCTATAACCGAACTACCGTGGGTCAGTAAGCAATATTCTAGATTCATAAGCCGACATCCTGAATTGCAGCACTGAACTACTTTTTAAATTTATAGGGAGCATATGCCTTATGCTTATCTTTTAAGTTGCGATACATTTCGTAAAATTTATGCACAATATATATTCTGTAACAATTCTGTTTTAAATACATAAAAATGTAGATAAATTTATTAATACGTATATTTCATAATATATGTAGATGTAATACGTTGATAAAATTCGGTTCAAAGTTATTTTAAATACAAAGGTATTATTTTTACATTTAACATATACGTTTAAGATGTATTCATGTATTACTAAAAGTTACAGAAATAATAAGACGAATTTTGTTAAGTACAGATTTAACATGTTTCGATTTATTAATAATAAAAATGTCAAACAAACATAGTTTTGTAATGAAATTTAGGGTCGAAAATATTTAACCAATATTTGTCGATTTAATTACAGTGGATGTCATTTTGCGACGTCATAATTTGTAAACGCATTTTAAATTAAGTAAGCAAAATACATACCTGCAACGTACTATGAAGCAGTTTAATTCTAATAATATACATTATGTAAATTCAATTTTTGAGACCTCATATTTTTAATTTAAATTTTGTTTAGTTTGTCAGATGTCGTCACATTCTTTTTATATACAAACTGCACTTCCCTTAACGATACTTTGATTTAACAGATGTCCTGTTTATGAAAAAACTAAAAAAGATGTTTCTTTATGTATAGAAGAAAAAAACAACTGAATCTTAGTACAGCACATTTTTTAGAAGTAAACAAAAAATTTACCAAGAGTAGTACATGTGTAGGATTTTTACTTTTTACTACACCATACAGGGGTCAAAGTGAAAATGCAAGAATTGAATGCATGTTTTTTAATATAAAAGTACTTCAGAACTAAACAAAGATAGGCATGAAGTGTGTCAAAAATAATGCACCAAGACTATAGTATAAGTTTAAACAAGTTTTGCTTTAAATTTTGTTGATATACTCGTAAATATAAGATTTAATTTTCTAATTTACTATTTTAAATCCCTGAAACCATATTTTTCACCAACTATATAGTATGTACTGAATTATATATAATTAGTAACATTGTTCTTTATTTGCACATTAAGACATATTTTTTACAAAATTAGGTACAATACAAATCAGCGATAAATTATTAACATCTATTTTTAAACGGTAAAGAGTCATTTGCATTTTAATACATTTGTTATTCAGATCCTTTAATTTTGTTCGCATTCGGATATGTTTAAATATTTAGTTGCCTTCATACATTTATTAGAGATTACGTCTTAAAGAATATATTATTTTATTCTTTGAGTATAATAGTTTCGTTTATTGTAGATATTAAATGTATAACAAGCACATATTAATTATATTAGGAATAAGATTGCGTAGAATGAAAAAAATACAGTCAACATTCTTATTGAATTCGCTTAATCAATTTAGTTTCTAATATACGTATAAATGTTTTAGCTTACGAATATCATTTAAAATGGAGTGATATCTTTATAAAAAGTTGAATTTAAATACACAATGAAGCGAGATAACGAGTATATTAAACTATTTAAACACAAAGGTGTAATGTCTTTAAAAAGTATTTGACGTCAGAAATAAAGGGACTTGAATGATAAATTCTGAGAATTAAAAAATGTATGCTGAAGCAGAAGGCGTATCAAAGACTAACTATAGAGTAATTTCAAAGGAGTTAGATAGTATCACGATGCACACGCAATGATAAATTAATAGTGAATTAATAAAGTGTAGCAGAATTGTATGTATCTATCTAAAATATTACTCTATAAAACGTAATAATTTGCTAACTTATTAGACACCAAGAACATTTAAAAAATATGCTAAAGATTAAAATATTTAAAGAATAAACACTTTCACTTCTTATTCAAAATGAGGCAAATTATGCCGATAATGCGAAATAAAAATGCTTGTCTCAAGTAAGTAAAAAATCAATAATTTTTAAGATAAATTTATCACAACAGAGAGCATTGGCGTTGTCTTCAACGAAAATCCACTGGTTCAGTTGGAGGATATTTGATTACCTTTGGGAGCACACACATGTTGTTTTTGTGATCACATTTCAAGGTCAGTTTTTCTAAATAAATATGTGTACTTTTTTAAGTTAGAAACTATTATTCTATTCCCTCTGAGGGACATATTTAGAGTGAGTTTTGGTTTATAATATTTTTCTAAACATAGTTACAGGCTTAATTCTGAAATCAACAAAAAATGTTAACAAAACGTCTAACTATTAGAAAACAAAATTTGAACTCACTTTACAGATGTCTCTCAAAGGGAACAAAAGCCTTTCACCGATTCTGCCTAGAAAAATACTAATATTTATTCTGCACAATTGACCTTGAAATGTGATCACAAGGTCAACATTAAAGAGGTAATCAGATAGCCTTTGACCCTACCTGGCCTCTATTACCGACAATAATGACTCATAGGTTAATTTGACCTTTATTTAATCTTAAAATTTACCTTGAAATGACCTTGAAAATCACGTCCAAGGACAATCTCAAAATCAACATTCATTCCTTTCCGTAAATGGAAATTATTTGAAAATTGAACTTGATTACTTTATTTCAAACAGATGCCCATCGAGATCTTCAAGGGTTTCGATGTATTTTCGCCACTCCATGTATCCTTTACGCCCTCTTTAGGGACTCCATTTCAATGGTTCCTGAAATTGAAATCATAATTTGTTTGAAAAACCAGATACTTCTCATTATTCCGAAAATTCATAGATGACAAAAAATGCAATTTTGATAGTATTGATGCAGTTTTGAAGCCTGAACAATGAGCCCATCCTTAAAGTGAGGTACATTATTAGTCCAAAATTTTATTTAGTAACAACATTTAGATCTATTTACGAAAAAAAACGGAGAAATCGTATCGGCAACTTTTTTTTTAAAAGGCGACACAAACGTCTTTATCGCACATTTCGAACACACCAAAACACTAACGTATTGCACTGTCATGATATGCGTAGAAAACATGGACATTACTGCCTTTTCAGGCCAACTTTATTTTTCATTGTTTATGAGTGCGCAATTTATAAATTTTACTTTGTTTTAAAGATACTTAGAAGTAAATGAAAACTACTTTTTAAATTTAAATAATCCTTGCATCTGAGTGTAGTTACTAATTTTTGAGAATTAACGAAGCAATAGATTTTGACCCTATCATTTGTTCAGAATTAGTAATAATTAATAATTTTTTTTCGATTATTGTTACCAATCAAAATTTAGTTTACTCGTCCATTTGGTTCTTTTTTACTGTTTTATTTACACTAAACCTACTTTACACAAAATCATGTTATAGTTTCAAATGTCACGATAAATCAATTTTTATTGCAATTTGTGGATGGAAGTGTTTCTTGTAGATCATTTCAGTATTGGCATCTCACTTTGAAACGAAGACATTCACGCCGGTACGGTGATTTCAATGCTCTTTCGTAGAATCGTGAAGGTTACGGTCATGGTTCATCGAGCCATGACTAAACTTGCACTGGCGTGAGCTCCAATCCGCAATTATGCCGACGTCGACTCAGGAACTGCCTGATTGATTGTAAAACAGGAATGTAGTGCAACCCGCGGTTAGCTGCAAATATATCACAGGCTCGCGCAAAACACAGCAGTATTGTTTTTACAGAGGCGTTCCACAAATCTCACTGCCCAGAATCTGTTTACACAGTCCCATAAACCACGTTGGTTTTTTTCAAAGCAATTTTACACTTTTCGACGAAATTTGTCATATCGATGCTAAATTTATTCTCGTAATGATTTTCAATCAAATTGGTACAAATATTTATTTTTGAACGTGTCTAAATCTAATTTTACTTTCAAAAATTGATATTAAATGAGCTTTAATTCATAAACTTTGTGCACAGGTGAAGTTAAGTATAAAATGGTACTTTTCAGGTATGCTAGTTAAAAAAATTCAGATGTTGTTGCAAAGTGCTGGAAAATGAATTAACCTTTTAATGAACAAGCGTACCCAATTTTCATTTGGATTTAGCATCGGTTTATTTATACAAATTTCTTTTTTTAATGGACTAAGACTTTAAATTTCGAATGGTGATGGTCAAATTTTTTAAAAATGACGTATATCCTTTTTTTTTTTAGTACTTGAAACAAAACCTGATGTTTGAGGTACAATTTACATAATGCAATTTCATATGGATAATGGGACATAAAATGTTAACAGTTGTATTATTAAAGATGTTTAAAGAGTGACAAAGTTAGTCAGTTCAGTTAACTTCTTTTGTTTCTACTTGTTTCCATGGTAATATATTACTCCATTACTTATTCCACCATGATATTACTCCTAGTATGTCACATATTTTGAGAGTTTAACGTGAATTCCGTTATGTTTTAAGTAAACAATTAATTATGGACAAGGGAAATAAATTAAAATGATTTTAAATATAGTCAAATTATTGAACATCAGCTTCATTATCAGCGACCCCAAAAACCCCCAAATATAATTTTTTATGAAAATGCAATCATTTTTTTTTAATAATCCGCTACATCGGATACGTCATTTTGAATTTTGAAATCTTAACATCAGATTCGTATCAGCGACCTCAAAACGCTCAGATATAAATTTTTATTAAATTTTAACATCAGATTCGGTCTTAACGGCCCCAGAAACCCCGAGATATGAATTTTTATGATATTTCCATAACGTTTTAAAAATTAGCCTGCCATATTGGATCCGCTATTTTTAATTTTGAAATTTTAACATCACATTCGTAATCAGCGACCCCTGAAACCATAATATACTAACTCATACTGATATTTAGCAATAGAAGAAGTGTATGAATTTAGTAACCAGTTTTATGATAAGAAACTAGTGCGCAGGTGGGTTAACGAGGTGCAAAACTGAGTTACACGAGTTATTTCCTATTATCTGAACGATACCGAAGATAATCTCGTTTTCCATAATCGATCGATCATTTTGGATTTTGAAAAACTCATTTTATACGAACACATTCATGAATGTCCAAAAATAAATAAAATAGTAATTGATAGATCATAATCCGTTTTAGTCTGTAAAAAAACACACAATTGAACGCACTTTTACTTATAGTGAATAAGCCGCCATCTTAGAAATCTACAAAAAAACCTAAAGATGTTACTAGAAATATCAATAAACTATCATTAATATTAAATTAATAATTTAATACGTACAAACTATATGGGTATATCTCTACAACTTAAAAATTTATAGGTAGGTATTGTAAAACTATAATTGTAATTTTTTTTAAGGCACATTGTTGAAACTAGTTTTATTATTAGGAAAACGAGTCATGTGAAATATTCTGTTTTACGTGGAACAAAAACTTGGAGCTCCGGAGCCATGTGAAAACCCAAATCTATAAAAATCAAAAGATGTTAATATACATTTTTAGATTGTGAGCAATCGAGAACATATTTCTGATAAGGTAGAAGGTAACTAGAAACCGGTATCCTAATATTCTAAAAAATATTGTACCTTAAAAATCGTTTTTTTCAGTATTTAACAAAAAAGTGTTAAACGATATTTTTTTTTAAATTTGACCATCGCCATTCGAATAAGCGACCTCAACACTAGTCAAATATGGATGTATCTATTTTAAACAAAAATTTTAGTATAAATAAAATGATGCTAAAATCCATGTGCAAAAATGTGCACGTTTGGCAGTTAAAGGTTTAACATGATCTCGAAATAAAATTTGTTTTATTATGTTTTGTGTGTCAAATAACAAGCCTATTGAGAAGTGTTATCGTTAATTTATAATTATAAGTGTACGAATCGATATTTTCGAGTGTACGAACATTTTTTAGGTTAGTTTTAATAATATTAAAAGTATTTAATATTGATATTCAAGAATTGACATATAAAAGTGCCACTGACATTGATTGATAGTAAATTAATGCTTACACCTTTTAAATGGACTGTAAACCATCAGTATAATTTAGACAAACATAGAAAACATATGGATGAACTGTGACCACTACCGTTACTAATGTAAGGGGTTGTTTTTTCTTTGAATGCTGAAAAAGACGGGGAAATAAAAGTCGTTTTTTATCATTCATTTTTTACAAAAATTTGCTTGGAATCTTTTTAAAGTTCTTTTTCATCATAGTGAAGGTAGAAGTTATGTTCCTTCTTATAGTTCTCCCACGTTTTGCTGCACTTTTTTTTATTTTCAGACTTTTTTTTTTTGATAAATATGTCAACATAATATATCATTCCTTTCTTTGTAAATGCCCAACTGTGATTCTAGTTTTTTTTTGTTACTACCGTTTAAAGCTCTTAGTGATATATGTAAGTAGTATATGTTTCAAATAAATCGCTGTTAATTCTGCTAAAAAAATTGTACAAAATCACTGCACTTGAGAATGACGTGAGTTTTCAAATACCCTATAAAATTACGTATATTTATTTTGAAACTTGCCGTAAGTAGAAGTTGTGAAAAACTGAAGTACCACACTCAAACACAAATATAGGAAATTCCACGCCAAGACAATGACCTATTTTTTAAATAATATTTGTTTTTTATTTTACCCATGTAGCATTACATATGATACTTTAAATCCAATATGGAATTGAAATACCGTCATAAAAAAATGTTATGGCATAATTCCGTTTTCGAGATTTTCCAGTTGCCGCTTCATTCAATAATTTATACGCAAAATGAAGAACGGAAAAAAAAACATGTTACATAGATTTTGTTAATTTTTTAACAACCATTCTCCTGATAACATTTGTATTCAAAAATATGAATACACCCAGGTGAAGAACCATTTTCAAATTTTGAAAACCGATTTTCATGTCTTAGGCCATGCGAAACAGGTTCCGAAAATTTACAAAAAATTGCATTTATTCAGTAAAAAAGTAGAGGTGAATGAACTGAAATGAGATTTAAAGTTCTCCATCGTGAAATTTCGATTTAAAAAGGTTGGTAAAAGAAGAAGACCCCTGTGTATCGTGTTAACCCATGTAACACAGGGGCCAACTTTGTTTCACATTCAACTGCGCTTATCTCCATCAAAAAAATATCGTATCAAGACAATTATTTTTGTTTTTAATATAATTTTATGCCCTTTTATGCCAATTTACCAGAATAAAAGTAATTTGAAGTTAAAAGCAAAAAACATGTGTAAACCGTTATTACCGTTATTCCTGAAAAATAGCAGCTATATTAAAAAGTTTGTATGAAACTAGAGCAACAAAACTAGAAATTTTATTATAAGTCAATAACGTAATATTGCGTAATTTGTACTGAGTCGAAATACAATAATTCTTTTAAAATGATTATTTATTACAAGTAACGTTGTAAACACGAGTCAATGAATTGTTATTGCAGTTACGTTTAATTACTTCTTAAAAGGTTTTCGCTATAACCTCACGTAACACCGGAACAACAATTAATGGTCCACATATATATAGGCCATTAGTTTCTTATTTGCGCGTCTTTATTAAAAGACGATCAAAGCGGATAAGATAAGACGATCGCACATGCCGAGAATTACGGAAAATTGAGTCTTCATTCAGTGGAAGGTAGGCATCGCATAAATTGTTTCCTTTTTCAAAAAACAGCACCTGCAATTGTAGGATACCAAAACGTCGAAATAACTGACGTTCCATTAGTGTAAATAACGAGACCTTCCAATTATGAATACGTTTAAAACCCGTATGTTAAGTTCGATCCTGATCTCCCTAGGCAGCTGGCGAATGAGAAAATTACGTCAGTTAAATTTTCGATTTCTTTTCCGGCCGGCTAGAAAAAAGGAAAAGGTGGTAAAAAACGGAAGGGAGGAAGAAGAGTCAAGTCGAAGAGAGACGTTACTATAATAGAGTAATCGGACCCTAAAACGAAAAGTTTGAAGTTAAAACAACAGACGAGAGACATGGGGTCGAAATAAAATGCTACGTGTCATAGTTAGCGAGGATTACAAAGGGGGAATAGGAGTGACGGAAAATAAAACTATGATTAAGACACGAAACAAAAGGACTAGTTGCACATATTGATGGAAGGAATGAAAGTAAAAATTATACTTGTCTAAAGACAAAAAAAGAATATGTACATATTTTTAGGTCATTTACCAATATTGAGAGCGGGTGTGATGCGGCATATTAGGAAAAAGGCGTTAAGTTGTAATTTGTAAACTTACACATTTTCAATTAGTGGTCGATAATTAAGTTATCTCATATATTATAACTATCATTTTCCTGAATACGGAAATCCAGACATACAAACCTTTTTTTTGTAATGACAAGTAATATCGACAAGGATTTTAAGTTCCTAAATTATATTAATTTTAAATTAAAGTGTGCAAATTTTCAAACCAATCGTCGCATATCTTTTAGGTTAATTTCAATTTTATTTTAATCTGCAAATATTGATAGGTAACTTTTAAAATATAATAAAATTTCTACAGGTAAAAAAAGACGGGCTTATGCCCTACTTATTCATTAAATTTAATCAAATTTAATTTTAACAAATTCAAGACCTTTTCTATGTAAAATAATGTGTTAATTAGACATGGGAACGTTTCATGCATTCTGACAGTCTAATGCACTTCACTCATTTTTTATCGTTGTGAGCTGGTGGTACACTGCGTATTTCACGAAAATGATAAACAGTGTATAGAAAAGAGTTTCTCATGTTTAACATTTTTTAATTTCATAACAGAATTTTGTTCTTAATGAAATGAATATTTATATGAATTGTCACAAAAAGAATATGCTTGAATTAAACAAATATTAATGTATTTTTATTAGTATGGGATTAATACGTAGATTATTTGTTGTTTTACTTATTAAAATGTCTGATTTCCAGATTTACGTCATGTAATTAATATTAATGTTACTTTTAACAAATTATTCTGTCATTTAATTATTTACATTATTATTATTATGAATACCAATTTAGCAAATTACCAATTTCCACAACTGTATTTTAATTACTGTAAATCTATTTAAATCTTCGCAATTTATCATGCAGTCAAGATTCTGTCTCATATTTTACGTTTGATTTAATTTTACATTAATGCAATCAGAACAGAAGTCTACAATATAAACCTCGATACATAAACTATTAGTGTGAATGACTCCTTACGTTCATCGAGTAATTTATTTATTACTTATTTTCAAGCTTAGTAATATCAATATTAATATTAAAAATGATTAAAAATATGATCAGAGCCTTTAGGCTTTGTCATACAAACTTCCAGCAGTTCGTTCCTGTCAACAAATGTAACTCTAGAGCCCCTGAAAGTTGTATCTTATCTTCCTCTTTGGACGTTTTTTGGAAAACATGATAGAACTCTCAATTTATATTGTCTGTTTATAATTACTCTGCTTTATACTCATAATTGTCGGCAGACATAAAAGCTCCAGTAAGCTACATTTACCGCGAGAAGCTTTCTCCCTCGTGATCGGTCGACTTGAAAATCCTCATTAAGAGCTACGCGGATCACATAAACCAGTATCGAATTAGACATGGGGATTGTGATTAATTACTTGCGAATTTGAACCTCCCATTTTGTCTTGTCTAAACAATTATTACGGATGAAATGTAAATCGCTGCTACTGAACCGTCTACATTTAGAATATCTTATACTGGAAAAAGTAAAAATTAATTTTGTTGGTTTCATTTAAACATTTATTTTTATTAAGAAAGTATTTTGTTAAATTAAGTACTGTTTGTTAAAATAAGATGAATCAGCCATATACAAAAAAATAATCGTAGATCAATCAATTCTTTTACCTTCAGAGTGTTGAAATAAATATAATATGCTACAATATAAATTGTTTCTCAGTTTTTTTTTTAAATATTAACTATTATCTGAATAACTTCCCTTCTTATAAATTGTAGTAATTATTATTGTGCATTGGCCTGTTAAGGTACATAGTTAGGAAGAACTATGAATTTGATGGGAAGTAATTGCGAAAAATCACACGGTGTAAAAGTGAGAATTTGTTGAATACATACACACAAAAATCAATTAGTCATTTATACACCTGGTACAACATTATTACATCATTATATATCCTCATATCATTGTTAGAATATTATATATCCTCATACAGACTCAAAGTATTAAGTACATAAGAACCTAATTTATATTATTCATGAATAACGAAACAATAAATTAATTCAGAATATTTTCAATAGCAATTTTTGCTAGGTGAAGCGTCTTTACTCCGACGACACTATTTTTTGTTACATGCAGTGACAAAAGATACTCTTCGAAGGCAAATTTTCTTGTGCACAACTACCAGAAATTCCATGAATACCAGAATAGTCCAAATTAACCGACTAGTTTTTTGTTATTGGTGTTTTAACGGAATTTCAAAATATTTATTGTAAACGATACTGAAATTTTTGGCAGATTTATTTAGCGTTTTCCAGAAGTCGCTGACGATAGTCAAACATAAAAATCGGAATTTAATGACATTTTAATTTTGTTATCCATATTGGAGTAAATATTTTGTATTAAATAGAAATGAGATATTATTCTGCAGGCTTTAATAAATAAGCTTGCATTTATTCGGACAAACATAGTGAAGCTAAGTTATCCGTTCATTCTTTTAAAAATATAATTTACCAAATTGACATTTCAAAGGTTCAAAAAGTTGATTTCTGTGAACTGCAACACAAATCCGTTTATTACCTTATTTTCCTTGATGTTTGGAGATGACCTTACGATTTTTTCAGATATAGCTAATATATTTTATCCATATTATAATATTGAAAAAAAAAAATTTTTAATGTCATTAAATTTTAATTTACGTGTTCGACCATAGTCAGCGACATCTAGAACACTCTTCAAAAATAATTTTTTCAACATATATTTTCAAATTCCTATGAAGCGCACAAAAAATAATCGGTTATTTTGGACTACTATAATGTGTATAAATTTTTTCTTTGGGTCTATTAACCTCAAATTAATATAGCTTTCAATAGAAAGGAGAATGCCCATGAGATATACAACTCAAAAGGTGGAGTAACTTTTTCCAAATAAGATCGAAAAGCGAAAAGCGAAGATTAAAAAAAAAGACTGGGTTGCATTGGCTGATCAGTTTTGTCTCTTTTCACATACTTTTTGTAATGTATTTATTGTCAACATGTCTTACATGTACACCTTGTTCAAAGTTCCCTTGTTCGATTTTTTTTTATTAAATTCAGAATCCTATGTTCTTTTATTCCAATCAAGTTACAAAGGTTACTCCTTTAATGGTTTTTATAATAGAGGTATAACTCTCGATATGGGTTGGTTATGCCTTTATAATAAATAAAAAAAAAATGTTTTTTTAACACTGTGATTCTTCTTTCTGATCTTGATAAACCCGTGATTGCCTGAATATAGTTCAGAGGTTGATTAAGAACATGACGTTAAATGGAACCCCAATCAGGTGCTACTAAAATTTCTCCCTTAAATGAAGTAAGTTAATCTGTCACACATCGATCATCCTAGAAAATAATTCCATTTTGCCTTGGCAGATGTTCATTTTAACTACTATCGGAGCTGCAAATTTTTACTGCGAATGAATTTTTTGAGAATTTTGACTAGGATATGTGAGGTTTCAATCGCGAATTCATGAAGACCTGCCATGTATTGCAAGATCAACTCTGATCAGTATTCAGACTGCGCGAAGAGATTTCCATGTTGGTAGTCATGTACATCGTCACAAGTTTAATGTCATACACTTTTCCCAAAAACACCCGTACTCACAATCCACCTTCCATAGTATCATGTCATACAAAATCACATTAGGGATATTTGAAATCCGTCGGTACTCATGAATCAATTTATGTTTATGAAAGCTGGTGGACCATGCATTAGGAGTTTCATAAAAATACAAGGCACCCAAAAATGACTATTAATGTAACAAAAATAAATAATCTGTTTAATATTTTCTAGTGATTACTTTTCTTCTAATTTCAATCCCAAATGTTTTTACAGACATCACGAGATCCTCATATTAGTTCGAATTTCCTGACATATTATTGCAAAGTACAAGTTTTAGTTTGAATAATCTTCCCATGGTATAATCTGACCGCATGTTATATTTACAATACGAGACGATTATAATCATATAGGATAATGTGCGATAATCTCCCTCTAACATATGGACAGTATTCAGAAACTAATGAATTGCGTCCCTTATACTTTTTCCAAATAGTTTCTGAGATCAGTTTGTAAACGTTTTTCTCATATATTGAAAATGCTTCAACGATATTTGTTAAAATAAGTCCCGTATTCTGTCTTAGATTATGGATACTAATTAGCCGTCTCTCAAATATTTTCAACTAGTATTCTTTTCCAGTCTAATTATATCACTACTCGGGATGCTAGTGAATTAACTGAATCAAAAGCGTATGCGTGACAAGCACGGTGACACAAAAAAATTGAGGGGGAAAATTGTAATTTCAGAACGCAGGTAGATATAATAGAGGGATATCAGTCTGAATTAGAGGGGTGGGCTGTATCTGCTGAAGAGTATCGAGTAAAAAATGGGGTCCTTTCTAACGCACGTGTGAAATAGACAATTAACTTTCCGCCCTTGATACAGTGAACTATCATGATTCAACGAAGTGCAGTATATTTTTAGTTTACCAAAAATGTTTAGGATTTTTAATAGTAATTGTGTACTCTTACAAATAAAATTGTTAATTAGCAAATAATATAGTTTATCAGATTAATTCAACTACTGTCGAGCACTGAACTGCACTGTTAAATATTTCTGAAGCAATTTCCTGAAAGAGTAACCGAAGTTTTTTATTGTTGCGGTTTCAGAATTTTACGAAACAGAGTTTAGTAACTTTCTGAAATATTTTGGTAATTTTCTGACATTTTTTCGTAATGTTTTGAAAATATTTCTTAATTTTGTTTCATAAGATTCTGAAAAGGTAACAGTAAAAAACTTAGTTACTATTTCAGAAAATTTCTAGAGAAATTTCTAACAGGGTGGAAATTAATTAAAAATTAACTCATTTTTTAGTTACATGAATATCGTTTCTGTTGTTTACATGAGAATTATGTACATAATTTAAAGTAATTTTTAGGGAATGTACTGCGATAAGCCTTCCAGTATTATAATCCAGTGCTAAATTATAAGTGTGCCTTGTCCAAAGTTATAATAGTCTCCCCTCTCCGATGGCGTCTCGAATTCATATGTTACTCGAGATGAATGTGAATACTAGTGGGTTTACGCGTTCGCTGATTGCAAATATCACCGCAGATATTAAAATTTCAAAATGGCGGATCAAACGTTTTTTTATATTGAAAACGTCATTTTTAACTTTTTGGAATTGACGCTGGTTTTGTATTCAGTTATACGAAAAATCCCAAGATACAAAGCTGCATGGAAATCTTGCCTATATAATTATATCCGTCCGTCATGACGGATCCGCCATTTTTAATTTTTAAAATCTCATCCCGGATTCGTAATCAGCGGTCCGAAAAACTTCATATACAATGTTTGCTTTGTCAAAATTACATTTATTGTAAAACAAACGTGATTTTTTAGAATGTATATGACAAGGATGCATTGCAATAAATATTTCATATCCCTTTATTATAGTAAATAATGTCATGGATATATCAGAACAATTTTTGAGTTAAAGAGTATAAACTATTAAATTGAAAAATTGCAAGAATGTGAAAGAAAAAAGGTGACACTTTTGAGTGTCAACTAAAGATATATAATTGTAAAGAATACAAAATAGTCAAATTAGGCAATATCAAAACAAGTGTGGAAAATACCATTTACGCACCGCTTTTTAAGATGGGATAAGATAAGGCTGATGTGCAAATAGCAGTTTACAGTACAAGGGCGTAAAAGTTGTTTCCATTAATGTGAGGAGTTGCGGGACGAGCTGAAAGCGAAAAAATCTCAAAAATGCGTAAAGCCACACATTACGCATTCTGTATCAAAAATGAAATTGTTTAAAGCACTTTTTTAGTACATAACCTGAAATATCTTGACATCTTCAAATGATTGCGTAAATCTGTCCTCGGAATTCTATGCAATTAATTATTTCATAAATTACCTACATCTTCTCAGTATCATCAAATAATTTTTGTAGAGATATGTTTGTAGTTGGTGACGGCACATGTTATCATTGTATCTTTTTAATAAATAAATGTTTTGTTTTCCTAACTCAAATAGCAATTTATGTTTACACGATCAGTACTCATCTGCAAATCGTTAGTAGTTTAGTCTAGTTAGTAGATTACCATAATAATGGTATTCCAGTAGAAATATTGAAGTTCGAAAATGGTACAAAACACCGGGATGAATAGACTCGAAATGAAGTAATTTCAATCCTGTCGAAAGGAGCGACAGCGGTGAAGGGCATAATAAAGACGAGCCCTTGGACGTTAACAGTTAGTAACAATCTAGCGTCGATCGGACAGTGAAACCGACACGAGGACGGGGCACAAAATAAACCAAAAGAAACTAAAAAGCGATCGAGGCGAATCCGAAGAGGCAGATGGTGCGGCAACTGCGGAATAAATCGGTGCAGATCATTCGCGGCGCTGAAAACGGGAGAAAAACGTCTGCTGTAGGGCCGAAACAAAAAACGCGAAACGCCACCTTTCGACGAAGAAACGCAGAACGGTAGGGTGGGAGGGGGCTAGGAAAAGAGAGCGGTGCGAATATAAGGGTGGCGAAGGGGCAAGGGGGGAGGGGGTTATGGGGCCCAGAAAAATGAGAGGGGGGAACAGCAGATACCGGTAGGTTATAACGTCTCTATTCCCTGGCTCGTTCTGGCCGATAATTACAGCTTGCCGAAGCTGGGCGCCCTTCAATTAGGTCGGGGAATCACCTGCTTCCACGGCGAACCGGAAGGGAAAACTTATCGCCCGTGCGTACATCTACTTACACAACTCTAACATAAATACGCAAACTCCCGCATTTCGCGTGCGTCTAACTATATGCTTTTCAACGAAATGCTATACGCGTAATACGTGTTGTTCTCACGAACACGTCAATGGAGTTGGTATGTTGGGATTGAGAAAAACGATCCGATTGGAATAGGATCCGAAGAGGACTATGACGTTTCCAACGAGGAAACAACAAGAAACGCTAAATGTCGGTAAATTAAGAAAAATTCATTAATTCCTGGAAATTTTGTAACATACCTTTTTCAGGATATGAAAGACAAGTATGTGGAAGAACGCTCATAGCTAATTAAGTTAATACCGGCATTACTGCTTCGATGGTTTATCTTGTTAAAGGGAGTTAAGGAGTTATTTCTTAATGTACTCCCATTTACACTGAATTTGTTTTCACATACAATTAAATTCTCTGTTTTAGTAGGGGTTTATACGTTGCTTAATGTAATAAAGAGTGTTTTATTTTTAGACTATTATATCCTGAAAATTATTTAGTCATCTCATGGCTAACTGACGATTGGTCAAATTGTAGTATTTAGGGATATATTATGAAAAATATGTTTTTACAGTCGTAGGGAGATTAATTTCTACTACGAAAGAGTAATGTCCTAATATCAGACATATTTGTCTTCACTTTTAAGCCACCATCCAAGTTTCATTTTTTAAAATGCTAAAAGTTTCAAATTGCAAACTGAAGATACTCTGTTCGGTACATAACCTAAATTTGGATCGATTGTGATATATGAGTAATTCCGCGATACTTTTGATATTTAGGAAACTGTATATTTACAAGACGAATTTAATACAATTGATAAACAAAAAAATTTTTTTGATATGAATTAAATGTCGGAAAATATCATACAATAGTTTTGGTGGATGGAGAATAATTAGTTTTGCGTGAAAAAAATTGCAATTCGTCATATTTAAAGATTTGTGCAGGAAACTGTCCTATATTTCTTTTCTTTCGACCAAAAAATAAAATGTGCTTTTTTATGAAAGACCGCACAAATTTTTCTGTACTATCATTTGATATTGTACTTTCAACCCATGTCATTTTTAAGAAGGTGCCTGCCTCCTGAAATGAAATATAAAAACAAAAATAAAAGAAACTAAATTTTCATAAAGAAAACATTTTTTCACATTTCATCGTTTGGAAAAAGTGCGTTTCGAGATTTCAAAAAAAGTAAAGCATGAGTGTATTCCTTACATAAAAACGGTTCAAACCACTCTTTTTACATTACCGTGCCACTCTACCGGAAAAAAATACGAGGCTTTGAAAAATGCTATTACTTGCGCCGCTGGTACCGAAAATAGTTATTTTTTACTGGCACACTCTCTGTACAGTTTGAAAATCCCCAAAACCTATTGCTGTTTTTTGTTAGGTATATTTCTAAGCGTGTATCACTAGTCTCAAGTCAATATTATTTGCACCTGTCTGAAAAAAAGACTGAACAAAAAATAATTTTATTTTCGGTAATTACTGCATTATATTATTTTGATTATTTTGGAAGTAATAAATAGTTTGTATATTGTTATATTGTTCTTCTGCCTTTATTATTATAGGAATATATAAAAAATGTCGAAAAGTGATTTTTGAACGAGCCACCAAATTGTTGTACGGCGCTATATCTCCATGTTTCATATTTTTAGATTTACATGTACAAATAATTATTTTTTATCTTCAATAGGCAAAAGTCCCCGAACTGATCAAATCGATTAAGAATTAAAGATTCAACAAAGTTTTGAAAATGGATAATAAAATTATTTTGTTCAAAATTTTAAAGTTGCTCCTACAAAATGTGCGTTTTTAAAAAAATGTTGGCACCATCAAATTTTTGCTCTTCGTATCACCTGAAATTAGAAAAATAACTTTACATGTAGGTGCAAGTAAAAAAAATAATTTTTTTTAAATGCCAAATATTAAAAGTATCGCGGAATTACTCATATACGTACCTGTTCATTTCGTACTTTTCTGACAATTCTTTGTAGGTATTAATGAAACACCTGATTAAATAAAATAAGAACCAACAACCTACAACCTTTCAAAATTGGGTGCTCGTTCCATAGTTGCCTCAGAATAGTTGCTTCACAAATCTCCTCAAAAAAAATTAGACTACAATGAGAAAATTTTCTTGAGGAATTTTTCCTTACAAAATGTCCCAAACTATCTGGTGTTCGCTGGATACATTCGCAAAATGCCGATAATTCCTACAATTGAAGACAATTTCTTCGTGTCTCGCTATATTTGCATTCCAGCATAGTTGCCCTGTTCCGTCTCGTTATATTTACCTTTCGCCGCTCTCTTTTTTCCCGACATTGTGCACTGGGGCCTCGGGAAGGGCCTGCTCTGACGTTACGAATGTAACGTGACTGAGGGGAGTGGGAGAAGCGGCTCTCCCATTCTTTTGACAAATATAAGGAGACGGGAGGAGAAGGCGAGGAGCAGAGCGGGAAAATATACCGGGACTCTACTATAGATCCCGTTGAAACCAGACAGTATGGGAATTTTTGCATGGAAAATTTGATGTTAAATCTAATATAACTATCTATAAATCTAATTATAATATGTATATCTAAGTTATGCCCCCAATTATCATAGAAAAATTGATGTTTAAACATATTTAACCAAACCTGAAATTGTTTTTAACACTACTGTTTGTAAATTTAGATACATTCTGTAATACGATACAGACACTAGTTTAAGTTGGTCCATATAATACTAATACAAGTACTAGTATTTAATGCTATTTATTTTTCTCCATAAAATTTAACTCTATAGATAATTAATCTGTCTCATATCTGACAGAACCAAATGTGTTTTTGATTATATTTCGCTTCTTTAAAAGAAAAGATCTATATTGTTTTATATAATAGCCCCTAGACTAGTTCTATGTATATTTCTCATTTTTCTACCAATAACGAACATATATCCGAGGGATTTTTTAGTCAGCCATTTTAAGAAGTCGATCGGAACGAATTTTGCTCACTTCATTTTACAAGTATAAGTCTAATATAACAAATTTTCCAATTACAAAAAAAAACTAAATACTCTACACATAAAGAGTACAGCATTGGTTACAACAGCGGTGAAATTTAAGGGGAGACACCGGTGAGATTTCAGCTACATTAAATTGCAATTAAAAAAAATCCAAAAAAATTGTTATAAGCATCATTTTTCATCACAAATTAAGTGGTGTAGTCGAAAAAAGAAAAAAAAAATTTTTGGCCGAGTTAGAATTTTTTATTTTTGATCTAAGCCACGTATCATCAAATCTATGCGTAATTTTGTTTGAAATCGTAAAAAAAGCATACAAAAAAAATTTGGTTACACTTTACCCAAAATTGACGGAGGAGATGCATTTTTTAGGTGTTTTATGATCGATTTTTAATAAAATCGACCACTTTTTGGTTACAAGAACTGTTCATTATACGATAAATTCCAAATGAATATTTATTGAAACATAAGAAATAAATTTATATTATATTTCTATATATCTTTTTATTAAAAAAAAATTTTTTTATTAATTTTTTCAATTTTTTTAGTTTTTTCAATTTTTTTAGTTTTTTCATTTTGTTTTTCATTTTGAAAATATATTTTTAGAGCATTTCTGCTCCGTACATAGTTCCTCTTTTTTTCATACTTCCAGACTTCTTGTACCATGTTTAGCAAGGCTATGGCTCGTCGTTTTTGAACTTTTCATTAGATTGTTATATATGATTATATTTATATAAAAAATAATCGCAGGACAAATTTTTGCATTATACGCCGAAATGGAGAAGTGGAGCTATTTACGTCATTTTATGTCCGTACACCTCATCTACTCAGATAAAAAACATCAGGACTAGAACATGTGGAAATGTCCTCTTCGAATGTAATTGCATTCTTAGATGAAACACTTCAACACTTGTACAATAATGTACTAATATTAGAAAAATGCCAATTCTCGCCCATTTCTCCAGCCGAAATAATGATCTCTTCAAAAAGTAGATATTTTCGTTACAAGGGCATAAAATGAACTTTCACCCCCGTGATACAAACGTAATTGTTCGTCATAGTGAGTATAAAATTCGAATGTGGGCTTCGAATTTGCAACTCGACAGGCTGGTGAACTCCTACCTCACCCATGTAATTTTCGAGGGTGTAAAGAGTACCCAAATCGCGATTCTCATAGAATAGAAAAAGGCATTGAACAATCGAATGAAAAGTTAAAAAACGCACGACGAGCCATAGCCTTAGCACAAAACAGGCTAGAAGAAGTCTTTATGGAAAACGAAGGGACTATGTACGGAGCAGGAATGTTCTAAAAAGATATTTTATTAATGAAAAAAAATGTAAAAAAAATTGAAAAAAATTACAAAAATGTTGTTAATAAAAAAAAATATAGAAATATAAAATAGATTTATTTTTTACGTTACACTGAACATTTCTTTGAAATTTATTATACAATAAACAGTTGTTGGAGCCAACAAGGGGTTGATTTTAATATCATAAAATCATAAAACATCTAAAAAGATATTCTCAAAATGAAAAAAAAAATATAAAAACGAAAAAATTAAAAAAAAATTGAAAAAATTAAAAAAAAAAAAATAAAATTCATAAAAAACTTTTTTTTATTAAAAAAAAATGTAGGAATATAAAATAAATGTATTTCTTATGTTTCGATGAACATTAATTTGGAATTTATCGTATAATGAACAGTTCTTGTAACCAAAAAGTGGTCGATTTTATTAAAAATCGATCATAAAACACCTAAAAAATGCATCTCCTCCGTCAATTTTGGGTAAATTGTAACCAAATTTTTTTTGTATGCTTTTTTTACGATTTCAAACAAAATTACGCATGGATTTGATGATACGTGGCTTAGATCAAAAATAAAAAATGCTAACTCGGCCAAAAATTTTTTTTTTCTTTTTTCGACTACACCATTTAATTTGTGAAGAAAAATGATGCTTATAACAATTTTTTTCGATTTTTTTTAATTGCAATTTAATGTAGCTGAAATCTCACCGATGTCTCCCCTTAACATAATTCTGTTTTGAGTTTCCTGATAAGATGATTCGATGTCATGACCAAAATTTCGTTACGTTTGATATTTAAAAACAGCTTAATTTCACGTTTTTTAGACGAAACTTAAATTTTTTGTGCTGGGTTCAATATTATTACCCCTAACTGATTATGGAAGTCAAGTTAATACAAAAAGGGGAGTAGGTGCCCCCAGGACGCCTCCAGGTCCTTGCATTATATCGAAATCTACGGGAAATTGCTAATTATAAATACGAGAACCACGAGTGTACGTGATGCCCACCCCGCCACGTGACCTGTCCACCACACCCTTCACAAAAATGTGTTGCAGGACTATCAAGAAAAAAAATATAAAAAAGTGATCATACAATTACCGTGGAATAGTCAATTTCATTCCAAGCATAATATACATACAAAGAATTATTTGATTGGGTTGACTAATTCCAGCTTCAAACAATAAATTAGTTTACGCAACTGAATAATTGCATATCGCTACTTCGAAGGTTCAAATAAATTTGTTACTTGTAACATCCATTTTAATATTTGGAGCCAATCGCATTGATTGAATTATTAGTATACCTAATTCTTTATCCATGCATGTTGTTTTTTCTTATAGGTTTTTCGTGAGCTAACAAAAATTATCTGAAGGGTATTGCAGTGATGTAACTTATAGATCACAGTGTTTTATATCATTAATCATCATATGAACCTTTCCATATGTAAAATTGTTAATATATTCAAACATGTAATGTACTTTTATGTATATATGCATGAAATATATTTTTATTCCATAAATGAATTTAAGCACTTACAATAAGTATTTTTTAAATTTTATATTTAGAAAGTGAATAGTCCACTTTGTAAACGACTTGAGGGAGAGACCCATGAATAGGTTCAAATACATTCTTTTGTTCTTATGAAAATATGGTAATAATCTGCCTTAAATATAATCTTAGTCGATATACATTACAATATTGATTGGTGAACCACCTAGATTTGTCCACATAGAAAATCCACTAAAATGTAATTCTTCATCTTATAACAGTAACTGATTTCAGTTTGGTTATGAACTTGTGTTCGTTGATTCAACTTTTCCTAAATAAATTAGATTGATGTCAGAAAACATATTCATAGGAATAAAAAATAAAAAACGATAAAGGATTTGGAATTTTCCCCCGCTTTAATGACTTAGATGCCTATTCGCGGGTCGGCTCTCGGGTGGAGAGGTATAGGATGGACAACACATAGACATTATACATGACTTAACAGGACAGCACAACACCCACCCAGAGCCAGTCCCCCCTCCCCAATATGGTGGTCCGAAGCTTCTACTTTCGTTCGCAGGCTATGGATGAATCCGAGTAAGTTGTTGAGCCGATGGATGTAGATTCCCGCAATGGAGTTATTATATCTCAAATGGGAATAAAAAATGAAGCATATTTGTTGGAAAATTGTAGAAACTGTAGAAATTTATATGACATTTCACAACTAAATTAATCTATATTATAATTTAATATTTGGGATAAGAGGGGAGGAGGGTTGTTGACATTTGTGGTATATTTTCATAACAAATAAAAAGTATTATTTGTAAATTAATTTATAATGTGAAAATTGAGTAGTGTAAATTCCCATTAATTCAATTTTCTTATATTTATAGTTTTATTCAGGTTATTGCAATGAAGGTACTGTACTATTATTAAAGGAAGTACATATAATGATTATTATCGTTTACAAAACAAATTAATAGTTTGTTGTCAAATTATTATCTGAATCTTTGCAATATTTTGATACAGGGTAATAATTTGAAATATTTTCTGATTATATTAGGTTATGCAATGAAAATACGCAGCTAACGTAAGTAAGTTTATGCAGTTCTTGCAACTAAATCATAATGAAGAATTACGTATGCAACGAAGTTTAATTAATTTTACTAGATGCATTTCTGTTTCTGAACAAACTTTCATCAATACTGCCAAATTAATATTCTCACTGCAGGAAATGTTGTTATAAAATAAACAATTTTAAGTTTGATGTTGATTATAAATATATGTATAAGTATCTAATAATTAAAATTTAAAAGACATAATTTAAATAATTTACTTTTGACAGCGACATCTGACGATGAAGTCTAAAAGCAGTTACCAATTTTTTTCATCTTTCAAACAATTGAAAAACTATTTAAGAGTGAAATAATTCAGTGAACAGTTCCTAACATATTATTTTAATATTTTATATAACACTAATTGTTAAAGTTCAATCATATTTTCGAGACAGAGAACATACGAAAACAAGTGTTGAAATTTTCAAGCGGTAAGTATCAACCATAAAGTAAGAGATTAATATTAGTGACTTTAACCAAACAATAATTTTCGTAGTTCCGATTGGTGTCATATTTCTATTATAATGTTGAATGTGTTATATTCAATTATACTGTGCATTGTCTAATTTTTAGACGGTAATTGAAATTTTGTAAACTTTCGATTATGCTTTTCAGGTTAGAAATTGACGTTGTCGACAAAGAATTTCTTTTTGTTATATCAAGCATGTGATCTGTTCGTTAGCAATAAACGGGATTTCCGTAATTTTATTTGGAAGTGTGGGCCAAAAATTATTTTATATTATCAAATTTATGAGGTTGCGTGTTTTTGTTAGGTGGTTTTGAAAATGCGAGTTAAATTCGGTACACGTAGAAAATAGTACAGTAAAACATAAATAATAATGAAAAATGATCTTTTCCAACAATTATTTGAAGACACAAGACAAAATAATTGTAGCATCTTAAATTATAAATTTCTGGGTTTTTAATAGCGGTACCACAGATCACCTTCGAGTCACTGTGATCTGCCTTTCCTGAAATGACTCAACAATTTCGGTGATAAAAATATTACATAAGTACTATCATGATTACAGGCATATTTCGAATATTATGTAGGCTCTTCAAATTTTATGCAATGACCACGCAATTTATCTCGAAAGATCGAAGAATGTATAAATTTTGCGATTCGGTAAAATTCACAGCGTAGATTGACGGTTTGTTTTTTTGTATTCATGTTCTGAATACTCGATTAATGAATAATTAGATTATTGTAAAGACAGATTTGAAAGCAGCCTATTCAATATGAACTGATATAAATGTTCTGAATAGAGTCAATTAATAAATTAAATGCTTTAATTTATCAAGATTTAAAGTTATTCAGACATATTTTTTAGCCCTTTTTGCAATTTAGATTCCGCATGATATTTTTATATTCCTATCGTTTATTAATGAATATCAATAATAAGGGCTATATTTTATCTATAAGCATTTTCGTTTATATCACTTTTAATAAATAAATATGGCAATTGCAAACAGCAATAAAAAACAATGAAGTTTCGAATTAGTAAATGATTAGACGAAACGATTATTTTTATCGTCAGTTGAATATTTCCAGCAAATAATTGATAATTGTATAAAATAATCAATAACGTATCATAGGGAAATAGAGACTTGTTAATACAAAATTCTATAGTTTTTCGATCGTGACTTTGATGAATTTTTTTCTCTAATGCTTTCAATAAGCACAGTTTATTATGGAATGATAAAAAAGACAAATTCCGTTTTTGATCGTTTGGATTGAGTTTTAATACTTTTCGATATTCTATCATATCAATTGCAACTCGTTACTTAAAATTTTTTGCGAATGCCGGGTTTAGATCGCATGGTAAAGACTGGATTCCACAAATTGCTCAATGCATTTTTAATTCCGATAGTCGATGTGCTTTTATATTGATAAAATAAATTGAAAGTTGTTATTCGCGATTTTGTTGGTTGCTGGTTATTCCTTGCAATATTTTCGATATCCATTTTTTGTTATATTTGCTGATTGCGGTATGTTAGGTATATAAAGGCAATTATTTTATATAAACACCGAAGGTCGTCAATTAATGTCGGAGGCAATCGCGAATCGCGAAATTGTTAATTACGTGGTTAAACGCGTTTTTATCTATGCTCTGCCTTATCCGAACTGCAATTCTTTCGGTATCGACTGGTGGTGCAAAGAAATCATCGTCAGTAATCAACAACCGGATTACGATGGTGACTTAACAATCTTGCGATTAAGACGCCATAGGTATCAGACGCCGCAGCCGGGGATGACGAAGATGAACGATGGCAATGAGAAAAAAAATAAAAACTGCAGGAGGGAAATAGAGAAAATGGAGTCGGAGGCTGTGAAAAATAGCAAGTTCTTGGTCGAACGCCTTATTGGCCTTGTCTTATTTTCTCGTCAAGGCCATCACCGCGAGAGATCGACCGACACGGGGAAGATCGCTCCCCGTCGGTAATTTTCAAACCCGTGGATTCCATCATAATTATTGAAATTAATTCGAAAATTATGTTAATTTGTAGTCTGAGTACTTTTTGCTGGACGTATAATTAACGAATTTTCAAAAAATTATGTTCACAGATCGATTCGATATTAATGACAACAGGCAGTGGCGCTTTTCAAAGCCGAGTCCTGTCAAGTCTTTGTTTTGTAGATTTTATCGACGTGAAAAACGAATGATATCAATTGCATTTGAGAGCCATGAATGAATGAGGTTCGAAATTATTATACGGTTGTCGAGGGAAACATTTTACTTAATATTCTCCTGATCGTTTCGCATTTTACTTGTATACATCTCAACCTTCCTCTTTTTATTCAATACTAATGTATAATTTTGAAACCCTAAGATGTATTTTTAAGGATATTTATATTTTATTCAACAGTAAACATATTTAATAAGCTAAAAGTCCTGTTCTTTTTTAACAAGGATCCACTTTTGTAAATGCTATGTGCTGTCTTTACAATCCCTTTTTGAACGTTCGCTTTAACATTTCTTATTGCATATTAAGCTTAAATTAAACAAATTTCAAGACGATCACATGTGCAAAGAATCGATCCAAAATTGACCGGCAATTGACCGAATGTCTAGTATATTCAGTAGATTTTCAGTCGACTTTTACGAAGTTGATTGGTCAATTCTGGGTTAACTCCTTGCACAAGTCGACCGATTGTTTTGACCGGTCGACCCGGGTCAATAGGGCAGTAAAGTGGATTTTTGAAGTTCTATAATCTAAAAGAGTTTTGACTGACCGATAATAATAGTTGATGATAAATGTTAACCTAAATCGTTTTTGATGTGCGACTAAAAAGAAATTATTTGAAAGTTCATCAATTCGTGAAATTTCGATTTGCCGGGATTGCTTCAGAGAAGTCTTTTTCTGAAAATGATGGTTAAAAGAGGGAATTAACATGATTTCCAAGTATTCTTAAAGGTCAATTTTCGTTGCAATTCTAATTTTGGATAATTGCGTCTTATTACTCATACGTGAATATGTTATTCGTTTGTATTTTATTTAGAAAATATCAACACAAATTTTGTCCCTCACACTGAGAAAAGTGTATTTTATCACTTACTATCCCTTGGCTTTTAAAAAGTGTATTATAGCCCTTAAAAGAAATATTATAACTAGTAAAATCCTCCGTTTTTCAGCATTTGTTTTTGACAGGTTATACGAAACTGTATTAAACTCTCCTATTTTAAAAGAATGTTTTATTATGACTAAAAAATTGCTTTTAGTTAAAGAGAAAAGGCTAAAATAAACTGACATATTGGTTAGAATAATCTAAAATCTTCGTCTTTTAACAGGTAATAGAAAGATGGCAATCCCTATGCGTAAAATACTATCTTTTACGGGGCATAAGAATTCTAATACTGGGTAAAAAACACTTTTCTCAGTGCATGTAATAATTTAAAACTTATAATTTTCAAGATTTTGCGTTAACTGATCTTTTTTTGTAACTGCAACTATTTTTTTTATTTGAGTGCGGTTTATTAATTTTTTAATACGGTGCCAGTTAAATTATATTTTCCAAACTTATTGGCCATTTTGTTAAAGTATGATCTGATACCTGCAATCCAGAAAGCGTAAAGATACACTAAACGCAATACTAATGTTGACTGAATATGAAGTTGCCTAAACTGAAGTCAATTAAAATTTAGTTTCACGTGTAAAACAATGATATCGCCTTACTGATTATCTCGGGGGCTTTTGATTTACAAGTTTCTATATTGTAATCCTGTCATCAGAATTGTAATCGACAACTCACAACTCTCGTGACTGACAAATATTACAAAAAATTACAATTTTACAAACCTGCGTAGAATTCAAACGATACAAATTTCGAACTGAAATTATTAACTTCATTTTCTTCCCAAGTTTCTATAATTATATTGCCTTTTATTATATGCGATTTAGTCGTCCAACCTGTAGACAACCATAAAAGAATATAAATTAATATTATTATTAGATATTAGACTACAGTTTAACTTTATTTAAAAAATAAAGCATAAATGAAAATTTCATGCACTGAAAACCAAAAATAAAGAAATGAGCAATAAATCGTAAAGTTTAAAATTACAGTTATTAAAGAAAAATGAAATATAAATGCGGTGCTTTGCAAAGAAACCTAAGTATATTCGAATATTATGTACATTAACAAAGAGTCCTTTAAAAATAACATTTATTGAAATAAATGTATATCCTTAATATTGAAAAAATATTTAAATTCAGAAATTTTTAAATAAATATAGATAAAGTACTAAAAGTATGAAAGTCGATGGATAAATTAAGAAGGGAAATTATGTAATTATACTTTTAGCATTTATTTATTTATTACAAATAAACACTCATAAATGAAGATTTACAATGTTTAAATATAACTTAAACGATCATGTAAATTAGGTACAATTAAATTCTGTTTAATGCTGCGAAAAATGAGATGCTGCAATTAATCAAATGTTACAATTATTCGAAATTCCTGATAATATTTTTCTTATTCGCTTAGTGCAAGACGCCAGCCACGCCGCCTGGTGGTGAATTTTGACAACTCGCATCTGCAATTTGTACGGAGAGTGATATGAGAACGTGAAATATTTAGTTTTTTTTAAATTTACTGCGGGTTTTCAAAAGCATTAGTATATTGTTTGAAATTCGGCCCAAATTTTGTACATTTTTGTTTGTAACAAAATATTATACTTTTTTAATTCGAATCATTTTGAGTTGAACAAAACGAGGTTAAGGGGCGTAAATACGATAATCCAAACTGGGTTTGAATCAATCACAAACTCAATAAACGTTAATCCAGTAGGTATAGAAAAGGGAACAAATTTGGCTGTAGGATATGTAGTTCGTGTAAAAGAAGTATTTGGAATATGTACAGAGTATAAATTAATTTGTTCCAGTGTAATAATTCGGCAAACGTCAGTGACTCTTCCATCGTACAAAGTTACACTGGAAGTAAGAAAAATACCATCAGGTTTATGTATTAACTAAATTACTAATAATGGAAAATTACAATATATACATAAATATAAATATATTTCAGCTGAATAATGAATTGTATTCTATACAATTTCGAACTCGGAGTAATCATTTTTTTTGCACAGTATAATAAAATGAACCCTTTCAAATGGTTCTTTAAACCTTAAACCTTACTTGCAACACTTGCAACAGATCGAAATAAACTTTAAAATGTCTCAAATTAACGAATAAATAAGAGCATTTTTAAATTGACTTTAATGGAAAAGCTCTGACGTTGCAGATGCGAGTTGTCAGAAATCTCCACGCTGAGCGCTGCCGTCGATTTCGATATCCCCTCCATCGCCATGCACGAAGCGAATAACACAACATTTTTTCATATTTTCTTGTTGGGCGATAAATAAAAATGTTATCACTGAAGTTCAAATCAAAATCGCTTTTCACTGTAACTATTTTCATACACCATATTTTTTATTTATTCTAATTTTCGTATAATATTTATGAAGATGAACTATAATATTTAATGCGCTGATCAAATCTAAGTTATAGGTTTTACTAATTACTTTTATAACATTTGTAATATTAAAAAAATGAAGTAATATTAAATCAAAATAATATACTTAATTTTCTTTGGTTGAATATTTCTTACTGCATAAAATTACTAATAAAAAAATGCAAGAAATTCTACCAGATTTATTAATGAAAATACAAATAAATAATAACCACCTGAAAATTTTCACACAGTTTGAATGCTATATGTTTGCGTTAAAAATGGCGTACAACAGATGCAGTCGACCTGCATGATTTTATTTGTTTTTTTGCGATTTTCAACGGTGTATTCCAACAGATGTTTCCGCTTTGATTTTTTCCCGAGCTTAAAAAGATAGGAAAATTAAACACAATAGTTTGGCTGACCGGATTTGAAAAGTTAGGACGTCAACAATTCGCAATGGTCGTAAATATGACGCAATGTGTTTATGTAAAATAAACATATTTTCTGAGGGGCGTATGCGGAATAACGCGTAGATAACAAAACGAAAGAAACGAGCATATTTCAAATGCAAATACAGTGAAACCATTTCCGACCTTGAGGGTGCAATAAACGTGCAGGCCCTGGGTTAGTTACGTATTTCTAGGTCTACTTCAAAAGGGCCGCCGAAAAGTATATTTTCTGTAAACTAGAAATCTGTGCCATTTACGATGCTCCAAATATTTTAGTTTATTGGACGGAAGTTTTTCTACGAGGATACATTCGTTTGGACATTTTCCGAAACATTTGAGCAGTTGCTGTCGTTTTTTGTTTTTACCTTTATATATATGCCGAATTTATGATTGACCAGCGACACTCTAAAATGAAATTTTGGGGAATCCTCAGTGGTTGATTTAGTGCGGCGGTTATGTGATAGTATACTAAATCTCATATCATATCATCATAAAAGAGAAATAAAATCCTCGAGATTTCCTCAAATTAGTTGTAGAGAAAATAATTTATCGCTTAAATATAATTATGATATTTAGCTAATTATCGAAATATAACCTAAATCGTTTTTTGTAATGTTAATACATATAAAAATAATTTTAATAAAATTTGTTATTAACAAATTAAATTTTTTTTTCCCAACGATATGGTTTTCTATTCTACTACTAATTATGAAAATGCCATTAAATTTTCATTAATTTTTATCAATTAATAATACTAAAAATTCAATTGTTTATAACTTTTTCAAAAATTAATATTTTAAAAAAATATTTTGGGGTATTTCTTATATCATATGGATCTTTAGAAATCGTCGATAAAAAGTACGAATTTTGATGGGTCGATTTTTGGTGGTCCGCTTCAGAAAGTTTGATTCATTATATAAATTTTTCGTTGTTGTACTTATAAGATTTAAAAATGTATTATATTATAAAATAGATATGTTGTGATATGTTAAGTATAGTAGTTATTTATAGAAGACAATAATAATGTAGTATTAATTTAATTTCAGGATAAACGGTGACCTATTGAATAAATGGCAAATTTAAAGGAAATGATGAGAAGACTTAAAAAGTTAACGCGGGTGTCGGAAGCCGCTGTAAAGGAGAACGTGTCGTTACGTAGGAAGCTTAAACAACTTTCACAGCAAGTAAATAAATAACGAAGCATTATAATATATCGTCATCATTTTTCTTTACACAATATTTAAATCTACAAATTATGTCATGGGCACAAAATATCGTGTGAATTTATTGCAACATTTTTTCGCATGTAAATAGTGATCTTTCATCATACCATCGCCAATTAGTTACGCCAGCTTAAAGTAAAACATATTAAAAGTATATAATAATATACGTAATATGTTATAATATATATATAAATCCCTTTAAAAAAAAATACTTTATCGTATTTATCATTTGCTTGCTTTGCTTAAAAATGAACTTATATGCAGCTAATTTTCGTATTTTAAAATCCTATATAGAGTAACTGCACTTTAAATTGTTTAAAAGACAAGTATAAACCTAACATTAAAATTAAGGGATTCTAATGTGTTTGAAAATATTTTAAACTTGATTATTGCTACTTATGTTTGAAAATTAATTTCCCAATTAATTTCTATGGTGCTTTGTAGAAGAATGCATTCAATATTTTAGATTCTTTAGGGTATGCAATAACTAATTTACTGATCTGTATAGAATATCCTGAACCCTTTTGACACCGACACGATGACTTTTTTTCAACAATTTTCATTGATAATTTTTGTCGCTACTGTAGAGAATTGTAAAAGATTTTTCAAGAACGACTTCTAAGAATTTTCACCTAGCTCTTATAGAATCTGCTAACAAAATTGCAAGTCAATGAATTTTTAAAACATTACAGCCATTTAAACAAAAAAAAATGTTTAACCATTTTGTTGCAGAAATGAAGTTGCCAGAGGAATATTTTATATCTATCTCGTCCGTAATATCTATTTTTGCGCTGGATATTTTTGCGTCAATCATGTTGCACCTAATGTCACATTTCAAATATAGTTTAAAAGTTAGGTACCTTATAGTTATTTTATTTTCAAGCATTTAAAAAATGACAAAAGAAGTATTAAAAATCAAAATTATAAAAAGTAGAAAAACAGGATTTTGAAAAAATCCCAAGTAGTGAGTTTTAAAATAAACTGATTAACTAATATAAAAATATTGTTTCCCATATTGGAATTTATAAATTTAACTTCAGTTTCGTGACCAGCGACCCAAAAAATAACACGGTGTAACAAAAAAACAGTGCGTTTATTTCAAAATTCGTGTGTTTATAGGAATTAAGTAAATAAAAAAAATAGTAAAAGTTTATCAATACAAAAAAATAGCTTGTTTGGTACTTTTTGAAATGCTCTAAAAATAAAATAGCGAAAAATCGCATTAATGTGTACGAGAGTATTAAGATAAAAAAATTTTTATCTGGATCAAGTACATCTTTTTAAAAATGTTAATGCTCTGAATCTGAAGATCGTTTAACCGAAACACCGCCCAAAGTTTCTACTAAAAATCGCAAAAAATGCGAAAAATTACGTAAAATCACATTGATGTGTGCACTGAGAAAGAAGATTAGTAATATTTAACAAATATGTGGTCACCTGTTATCACACAAATATTAAGTAATTCCAACGACATATTAGTTTCATTAAGTAAATGTTGTTGAATCGATATCATGATATAGTTGGAAGCACTAATTTGTAGTTGAATTGACTAAATATTTAGGTCCTAATCAGCAACCACATATTTAGTCAAAATCACTATTTTTTTACAGTATGCGAGATAATTCGGAAAAAGTAGTTCTGATCTGACTCAAATGATTTTTTTATTTGTATTTTAATTCCCTAAACCTGAATCTAAAGTCCGACAACCGAAACAAGTAGCAAAACATCAAAATTAATTGTCCGAGGAGATACGAGAATGTGCAAGTATTATTAGAGGGAATAGAGTATTCGGAACATCGATGGAAAGCTTGCGGTGATCTGCAAATTTTGCTTATTATCCTAGGTCGACAACGAGCTTTCGCACAAAATTTTTGCTTTTTACGTTTGTGTGACTTCTTTCATAATGAATGTCACGTCTTTCATCTAGGATCGAAATATATCATACGTAGACCATTGATTGTTCCTTCGAAATTTCTGCTATCATCTCTTCATATAAGCTTGGTTTCAGGAAGCAATTTGTCAAAGTTTTGAATAAAGATGGTCTCATTCTAGACGAAAATTTTTGTCATACAGATGGATAACACTGAAAAAGCAGCAGCATGACAAAGTTTCAAGCATGTATCTCAGAAATTTTCAGGAAGTCGAGGAGTGAGATTACCAGAATTTGGTTGACGAGCTGTTAAACAATTTTAAAAACTTAGGTTGCTTAATTAATTTCAAATTGTACTTCCTACATTCTCATCTTGACTACTTCTCTGTAAACCTTGGACACTATAGTGAAGAACAAGGAGAACGAATAATAAAGCATCTATTTCTTGCTATTGTGAAGGATGTGTGAGTGATAAAGTTCAACAGATTTTTATTTTGAAATTAGGTTATTAAAATATAAAGACATGATTCGGGTAAGGATAAATGTTTTCGCATTTCTTGGGACAATTAATGTGATTTTTTGCTATCTCTTGCGATTTAGCAAAATTTTTGGAAGTGTTCGGGCTAAACACACGTCAGATTAAAATTCAGGTCAAAATACACACAGTTTGATAGGCATCGACAAAAGTACAGACGAATTTTTTTTTGTGCGCTTGTAATTATTCGAAAAAATCAAACATTTTTGTAAAAAGAATATCATGACTACACATTTTTTTATAAATGAGTAATAAATGACTGACAATTTTTACGTTAAGAGAGTAGCCAATTTTTAAACTGGTGTTCGGAATGAATGCAATCATAATCGAAAGCGCTTTGGTATATATACCACGTGTGTAATTTTAATGAATAGGGCAACTTTTTCGATTAAAATTACTCACTCCCATTCTATAGGGCAGCTGTGTAAAATTCGATAGTGTTCGACTATTGGAACAATATTCTGTCAGGTGAATCCATGCAGACCATATGCTGCTTACACACGTTCAATCGTAAAACTCAATCGATCGACGCTTCGAAACGTGGCCTTAGGGAAAAGGAGTGAAGGATTATTTGATACGGGGTCCCCTAACATTACGAAGATTGGGCAAAGCTGGCTTTTCACACGTCGCTCATACTTTTAACGCGAATTTTACATTTGCTAATAATATTAACGTTTTAACTTTGCATTTGAACTACTGATGCAAGCCAGCTTTGTTCAACGTAGACTAAGCTTGGATTCTGAGTGATTCAACAATAACGGGAAGGGGGAGATTGACGGATCTCTAGGTGGATTGCTCAAGTACTTGACTATCACAAATATTTTATATTACTTACTTTGACTCTGTACCTGCGTAAAATAAAGAGTTACAGGTTATCAATGATTTTGGTCGTATTAAAAAATAAAACAATCATTCACTGACCCATTTTTTCGTGTACTTGAAATATTGTCAAAATTGGAAATATCAAACTGCAATAATGATTAAAGTATGATATTTTTTTAAAAGAAAATGTGTTGAAAGGAAATAATTAAATATTAATATATTATAACTGGGCTGCAATTTCTCTAGTAAACATAACATTAGATCTTCAGTACTACTGTCTGAAGAAATTAATAATGCGACATTTTGTTTTGAATATTTGTTTAATAAATAAATAAATTAAAATAAGACATATTTTTTTTTTATTTAACGCTTTTTTGCGTTGAAAAGGGCAATGCTGACCATTGAAAAACGTACTAATCGCGTCTTTTTGCTCAGCCCTTACTTCTTCGTTAGATTTTTTTCAAAAAAAAAAATGGAAGTTTCAAAATGGCGTCTGCAAGTTGTCATTGTGCATTTTGTGGCAAAAATATCGAGTATTTGACCGCGTAACGGTTGATATCATGGAGAACTGAGATGAAAAAGTAATTATTATCATTTGTGAATACCCAATCTCATCATAATCCATTCATAACCTCAAATTAGTAATATACAATGCAGCACATCTTGTGCGCGTTGCTACCTGGTACTATGACATTTGTAGATTTAATAAACGTGAATATAGGAGTAAATACATCGATTCTCCAATGCCTAATTCAAAATAAATGTTCGTAATAAACCTAATATAATGTTATCAGATTATTTATTTAATATTATCAATTTTGATTATCTCAATGATTTCAAAAACTTAAATTTGGACGAAAATCATTATCCGGCGAGATACAATGTTTTTACTCGGATGCAATGTTCTCCAATCGCTCTAGCAAGATTCAATATTTTTCAACAAGTTTTCCGAGATACAATGTTTTTGAAGCGTTAAATTCAAATACAATGGTTTCGGGACAGTTGATCGGTATAATATTATTCTGCCATGCAGACGAATTGTCGTCCTATGCTCAATTTTTAGGTTATAAACCGACCATTGAGAAGTCACAATCGTATTTGGTCATTTTCAATTTCACACATAAGTAATACGGAAACGTCGAAAATTGATTGAAAATTATAAAAAAAAGGTAACGGTCCATTAGTATATAACTAATTTGAGGTTATGAATGAATAATAATCAGATTAGGTATTCACAAATGATAATAATTACTAAAAGTGCAAAAGTACGTTTTCTGGGTATATTTGAGGTGCTGTAACTTCAAGAAAGATTTCTTTTTCAAAAACGATCGTCACGGTATCTCAAAGTACTGCCTTTGCCCTTCAAAATCCGTTTTCAAACTTAGAAAAATCATTGTTGGTTATTGAGATATCGACTGTTGAAGTTTCTGAGTTTGGCGAATTCGGCGATATTCAGAAACTGAGCAGAATCAGATAAAGCTTCAAAAGACATTTTGTATTTTGTTATTCTGACTTCAAATTCAGAACATCGAACATCTTACAGGCCATTCGAAATTTAGGTCTTTGTGGTTAATTTCTTCCTATTTTTGAAGCTTTATCTGATTCTGCTCAGTTTCTGAATATCGTCGAATTTGCCAAACTCAGAAACTTCAACAGACGATATCTCAGAGACCAATAACAATTTCTCCAAGTTAAAAAACGTATTTTGAAGGGCAAAAACAGTACTTTGAGATACCGCGACGATCGTTTTGAAAAAAAATCTGTCTTGAAGTTGCAGCACCACAAATACCCAAAAAACATGTTTTTTGCACTTTCAGTTTAAAACATCTCAAAAACCTGACGTATGGCTATTCTGAGAATTATTCGGAAAATTATGTTCTGAATCGGAAATAGAATCATCTAATTTCGCTCTAATTTTAAATTAGATATATTAAAAATTGCATTTGGTATAACCGATTAATCCGATAATATGGGTTTACGGTGATTAAAAAAATTGAAGCGTCACTTTGCAACCGACACGTTGAGTGATTCATTGACCCCGAAAACGCAGAACTAAGCGACGGGAATCGAGTTTGCTCGTTGGAAAAACGTTACCCTCGAAGGGTTAATACTCTTAAAGGCCCATGAGATCACGTGACCGAATTCGGGGCAGCTTAAGGGTCGTCGTCGTGTCAACGTCGGCTCGGCGCTTCTCTAATCATCGAGTCGTGAAACTCGGTGGAAACGCGGTTCGTAGAGGGATAAGGACCTCGTCGTCGGCGACGCTTCATCTTAGATAATGGCCGAGTTCTTGCGCCGGCCGCGTCGCGTGATCGCCCTAACGACGAACGGCCTATCTCAATTATGGGATTAATATACGACCCATAAAGCGATATATACGCGCATCTGCCCCTCGCTCCTGGCATGCTCCTTCTTGAGCCACGTCTGCGCGTAATCCAATCAGACCCCGACAGGCCGTTCCTGGCGTAATCGCGTTTCAAAATTACAAGTTCATCCGACTCGAAACGGCGCCTTTTCGTTTCTTCACCCTCGAATTAACTCGGCCCGAGATCCGCCAACTTACTGCCGATTTCGGATACACTTCGTGCTCGCCGTTGTTATTATTCCGATCGTCCGTAGAATTGTAATTGCCGACATTACCGGCTGTCGTTAACGCCCGGGTTCCCGTGCACTTATAGCGCGTCGGTGGCAACGCGTGGGAATCAATTTCGGTTTTGCCTTTTTCCATCTCGTTTGCCACTATCGAAACGAGGTATGCTCAGGGATAACGATCTTTGATAGCGACTTGTCAACCAGCTCGCCGAGAAAAGGTTGCGAATAAAGGCTGAGATGAAGTGTAAAATGGGCCCAAGTGGCCATTCAAAGACCTAATGCTAAACGAAAATAAGCGCCAATAAAGAAAAGGAAGTCGAGTCTGAATATGAAAAGTGTCATTTTTGTACGTGTGAATGTACCTAATGGTAACGTACAACCTTAATATAGTCATATTATTTAAATATATACGAGTAATTCTACTGAACTTTTAACTTTTCACTGTTCAAAATCATCAAAAACTACTTTAGTGGCACACTGATGGGACATATTTTTTTTTTTGGTTTGTACAGCACTTCAGGAGTAAGAAAGAGTTGGCGTAACTCGTTTTTGTACAAAGTTGAATAAAGGCAAAGTTGAAACTAAACAATAGCCTAATAGTAGATGCACGTGTACTTATATTATATATCTTATAGTTTATATATTTAAAGATAAGGTACTTGTTACGAGAAATACAATTTTTTTACTCGTTATTTATTATCGCTAATAAAAAAATTGTACTATTAATCGATTTTTTAACATTCGGGCTTCATAAAGGCAATTCTAACCTCTTTATACGAGCTAATAAAAAATATCTAATTATTATGAGATCATATGAAGTGGTTATAATTAAATTTGATTCAATACTTTTTTAATGTAGATTATTACTTTATCGGCTGATGACTCTAGAAACCCCATTAAATAGCTATTTTCAACCTAGAAAAATTTCACGGTGTAGGATAATCAATGGCAAGTTAAACACGTGATAGGAGATTTATAAGTACTTAGAAGAAATTACAACGTAGTTTTAAGCGTGCTTAAACGCCCTTTAAGTGCGCCACTCGAAAATGTTGTGTTTTCGAACGAGTTACGCACTGATTTGATAATTTTTAGAGACCTCCTACAAAGTTAGTTTATGAGGCAGATGCCATGCATCTTATTTTTCGGGCTTTTAGTGTAGAATTATTCTATGAAACTAAAAATTCCAGAAATGAAATGTTATTTTCTTCATATTGAAGAAAGTAATAAATTCCCGAATTTGGAATAATCGGTGGACGCTTACAGTTTAAGCTGCACAATTTTTTAGAAGATAAGCACATTCTTGGCATGTTATTTATTGAAACTCCAAGATTATACGAAGATTCTCTGAAATTTTCAGAGTGATTGAATAATAGTTACTTTTTTTTAGTGATGTCAAAATGAAATTGTTGGATTGTACGTTGTGAAATTCAGTAAAAATCCTACTTTACGTTCGTTTTTCTTCTTTCCAGTGGTTTATTATCTTAAAAAACATATAAGGCTAACATTTTAATATATCGTAGAAAAAGAATCTTGATCGTTTAGTTCGATATTCATTTGTTTGCAAGATACATAGTCGCGTACTATAAAAGTTAAAGGTTCTGTAGAATTACTCATATGAATTATACGAAAAAGAAATGTGTATAAAGCAATATTCATTTTAACTCATAACGTGTACGACTAAAATCCCAGTTTAGATAGCACGAAACTAAAAGAGATGTCTTTAAACTGTCTTAATTCTGAGCCGCCAGGAACACGGATCATAATCTTGTGAGGAGGATAACGTATATGAGGCGTCTCCAAATTGACTCATTTATCCCGTGATGATTTTGACGTTGATGGTTTGCAGTTAATAATTATGTACTAATTCCAACTACATTTTAGTTGAATTACCTATCTGTTTTTTGAACGACTAAAATGTAGTTGAATTGACTAAATAGTTAGATGCTAGCCGTCAACCTCACGTTTAGTCAATATTACTTTCAGTGAAGACTTTACTCGATCTGGCTTGAAATTGAAGAACGCTATCGCAAAGTATCCTGTTACAATTATTACTTTTTCGTTACTAGTTTTAACAATTTTGAAAATAAGACATAATTACTTTTCAATAGAAGAAACAAAAAACAAACTCAAACTTTGGATTACAAGAATTTTTGCAAGTAGTTAAAACATAAACTTTATTTCTTCGCTTTGTTATTTTTATTGAATTCACATTTCTTTATAACTTTACTGTATTAATTTAGTGAATTCGCTACGCGGTAAGTATTACTGAAAGTAATTTCTTGAGTGAGCACTGATTTTACACATCCTTTTCAAAATTCTTTCTTGTTCCTATGAAAGTTGATAAAAGTTTCACTTGATTGCTATTTGCAGAAAGAAGGGATGTAGCGAATATAACGATTTTTTATTTTACTATGCTATTCACGTAGACTTGTCATGTATTTCAGATGCAAGTGTGTAACCAGTCAGTCAATCACGTGCATGCACACATGATGAAAAATTGTGTAATTGCTAGTAGTTAGATCTCCAACAAAGTGTAATATTATTTTCTATAAATTTGGCAGATGATACATATCCGATCATTTTATGTTATTTTGGCATTCCTTTACGAGAGTCTCGTCGAATATCACTTCATACAAATTTATTCGTTCGTTCTATTCAACATTACCATCTTTTTCATTTTTAGTGAGGTATATTTTCATACAATTCGTTTCAATCGCATTAAAGTTTCTATTACGAAAATGAAAAAAAATGCATGTGGGAAAAGTCGAAAATGTTATTTCGATTTTATGAAATCTGTCTAGAATCTAGGTACAGTAGAGTGCCGGTATAATTACGTCTCGTTCTATATACGACTTAGCATATTTGCCGTTCTGTCTCATTATATTTACCAGCTGCCGCTCTCTTTTTCCCCCACCTTGCGGGCTGGAGCCTTATGAAGGGCCTGCTATGACGTCACGAATATAACACGACTGAGAGGAGTGGAAGAAGCGACGCACCCCTTCTTTTGGTAAATTTAACGAAAAAAGAGGGGAAGACCAGGAATAGAGTTGGTAAATTTACCGGGACTCTACTGTGATTCAAATATTACAAGTTTAAAACGATTAAGCTTTATCGACAGTATTTCGAAATAAAACTACTAAATTGTGTATAGTTTTACTTCGACCCAGACTAAGTCTGAACGAAGTATTGAATTTGGTAACTTCGGGCAAAAAAATTACCATAGTAGTTTTTCATCAAATGTCGACGTTTCAGACCCTAAGGAACCCAAAACAACAATAAAAAAATTTGTGTCCGTGATCTTGTACGTACGTACGTCCCGTTTTTTTGTCTTGCGATAACTCGCGAACGGATAAGCGTATTGACATAAATTTTTTTTAAAATACGCGTCTTGGCATAACTTAGATCTGATTAGATTTTGGGGCAGATCCACCCGTCCATTACTAAAAAAAATTAGCCCCAATTAAGTTTCTTTGTAGTTTTTTGCATTTATTTTGAAAAATACAAATTTTATTAAAAAATGTTTCAAACAAAAAAGATAGAGCATGGAATTCTCTACAAAAAAGGTTTTATGCACTTTCTTCCTAAAGTCAACGATAATGCCATAAAAACGGGTTTAAAATGTTTATGACTATTGTCTGAAAAAGTATTGAATTTGGTAATCGCGGAAAAAAAATTACATATTGTTTTTCATCAAATTTCGACCCCCTACCCCCCAGGGGTAGTCTTTGCCAGCTCCTCGGGCGCGGCGACCACCTACGGGCGCAAAGTTCATTTACGCCCTTGATACGAAAATAACTATTTCGATATATCTAAAAGATGTCTTATAGATATCTATAAGATATCCGTCATAGATCTTTTCGACACTTTCAATATATCTTTGACGAATTATATGTATATATATGGGTCATTCCAGCTAACTTTTAAAAAACGTTGCGCATGGGGGTCGGCTGATTTTTCCGCCGATTTTGTATGTTAAAGTACATACTGAAAGAAGGCTCTCCACTAATTTTCAGCCCTTTATGTGCCCTACAGCCCGAGATACACTGTGGTGAATTTTTAAAAAAGGGCAAAAAACGCCTGTTTTTAAAAAATTCGTTAAGGTTTTCCATTGGACCAATTCAAACGAATAAAAAAAGAAAATTTTCGTCCTTTTGTCTACTTTTGGCAAAAAATTATGTTGATTTATTACAATGCAATAGGTGGTTTACACAAAGCAAAATGTGAACGCGAATTTGGTCGGTTTTTAGGTTATATTTGATCATTTACTACTTCATGAGTTTTGTATATTTGAAGGCGATACTAGGCTCATTTTGTTTGTCTAGAAAAAACCTTTAATTTCATTTTTTATTCATTCAATTTCATCCAGTAGAACCGAAGTTATAGCCCTTTGAAGTTAGGTCATATTTCGAAAATCGCAGAATTGGACATACTGTCACCAATTTCTACATATATGAATTTTTTTGTAACTTTGGGAAAAGTTTGTCCAAACATAGTAGAAAACCACCCTAAAGTTTGGTTCTGCCCCTAGACCTTGTTTCGACGCTACCATTTTTTGTTCGACCTCGTTTCTGCGTTATTTTTTCATACAAAACGCGGTATTAACGGAGGTATTTTGTTGAATGCGCATCCATTTGCAGAGTGCGTGCACAATTATACCACAATAAATGACTTGACTATTTGTCAGGTTTGAGGTGACTATTTGTAGAATTTTAAGTTGGTTATAATTTTAGTAACTTTTCCGGTTAGATGATTGATCAACACCGCAATGCGGCTCGGTGTGATGTCAACCTTGTTTGATCACCATGAGACAAAAATGTGTTTCCGCTACTCACACGCCTCTGTCGGCGAAACCGGAACTACTAAAGTACGACAGGCTTGCGCGAAACTGTCCAAGAAAAGCACACTCCTACCCATTCGAGGTGTTAAGTCAAAGAACAGCGCCAACTGGTGTGCAGATTTGAACTAAAACCAGTATCATCGAACGTCGTTTGAATTGCGAATATTTTCAAAAAATTGCTCAAATTGAAATGAATACAAGAAAATAACAAAGAATATATAATTGTGATACAATTTCGTACATTGTATTTACATATTTTTTGTTATTTTCTTGTATTAATTTTAATTTGAGCGGTTTTTGGAAAATTTTCGCAATTCAAACGATGCTCGGTGATACTACTTTTAGTTCTGATGAAATTGAATGAATAAAAAATGAAATTAAAGGTTTTTTCTAGACAAACAAAATGAGCCTAGTATCGCCTTCAAATATACAAAACTCATGAAGTAGTAAATGATCAAATATAACCTAAAAACCGACCAAATTCGCGTTCACATTTTGCTTTGTGTAAACCACCTATTGCATTGTAATAAATCAACATAATTTTTTGCCAAAAGTAGACAAAAAGGACGAAAATTTTCTTTTTTTATTCGTTTGAATTGGTCCACTGGAAAACCTTAACAAATTTTTTAAAAACAGGCGTTTTTTGCCCTTTTTTAAAAATTCACCACAGTGTATCTCGGGCTGTAGGGCACATAAAGGGCTGAAAATTAGTGGAGAGCCTTCTTTCAGTATGTACTTTAACATACAAAATCTGCGGAAAAATCAGCCGACCCCCATGCGCAACGTTTTTTAAAAGTTAGCTGGAATGACCCATATATATTGTATATATAATATCATAATAATACAGACAGTAATCAGTAAAACACAGTAAACATGTAATATGCATCGAATAGTCTATTAGAATACAAGTGCATGAAGTAAGTGTTTTGCAACTTTTATTTATTAATACTTCGGCTGGCCTGTTGTCGGGATCGAAGTTTTGAAAATGCTCATTTTCAATTTTCATACATATAAGAAACACTATATTGTTGTAACACATCTATCGAAGCCTCTTGGACCTAAATATGATTGGACCGCCAAATATCAATATAATTTTATAATATAATTGAAAGTTGTTAGTAAACAAACGAGTCTTAAGGAATAGCCGACTCTCCACTGGGTCGAAGTTTCTGAGCGAGCGAAGCGAGCGAGGCACCACGCCAACACTAGTTTATCTATTATAATCTCATCTAATACATCTAGTATCTTTGAATAACATCTTCTTTTAGTATATTTAGTACAAAACTTAAACAATAATGTTTTTTTATTGGAATATCATCATTATCATACATCATCATTATCATATATCATCAGTTTCATTTACGGGAACGAAGTGTGTCGTGACCCTTGTCGCGAGTATCTAACGGCGATCAAGCTAAATAAAAATAAGCCATATATACACAGAAACATTATCATACTGTAATTTCCGATTGATGCTCATTCCAGTTAAAAAAAAAGGAAGAATTGTTATTGTGTTTATAAAAATGAACATTTTGCATTTACAACTGTAAGTAAATAGAAAATCATGGTATTCGAAGTGTAATCGTTAAAAACGTTCTTTCCATTTAAGAAAAAGTAACGTTTTTACTTTTAATATTTTGGGATGTATAAGCTCTCAAATTAGATCTTGGTTATGACCAGAGTTCTTTCATTTGTTATCTAACTAAATCAAAATAGATCTCATTTAGACTCTGTTGTAAAACAAAGCCAAATTCTGGTCAGTGTAATAGAAAATTACATGCAGAGAAGAAAAAATGGTCAGAAAGTGGTAATATTATCTATCCGGAGATATGGCAATATATATACAAGCTAGATTTAATTTAATTTAGAAAGCTTTTCTATGGATTATTGGCTATAGCGACTATTTTGCAGAATTTAATTTGCTATAGTTGTTCCAACGAGTTTATCGTTTGGACTCCAAATAGTCAAGCGACTGGTCGGGGTAAGACGATTTCCTTACCATATTATCAAACAAGGTGTTTATAGATTTATAGTAAGTGTATTTTATTGAAAACCAATGTAGATCATTTCCTCCTCCTCATTTTAAATTATACTTTCAAAGCAATAGAACTTGGTATAACTGTCATTCAAAATAACTATTATACGGTGATAACTAAAATTGTGACGTTTGTAAATAAAAAATGTCCTTTTTCTCTGTATTTTGTCCCTAATGAAACTGTAATATATTTGTATAATATACAGCTAATAGTCGTCTTTATATGTACTATTAGTCGACTGTTGACTAATGTTGTCTTAACGCTGACTTTTACTGGACATTCTGGTTGTCTGGGTTGTTATTACAATTACAATTAATATAATAACACACTTCGTTAAAACGCTATTGATATTCGAATTTTCGGAAATCGAGAAGCCTGAGTAAATATAAATATTTTTTGAGACACGTGCGAACAAGGGTGCGTTGTTAACGGATATGTTTTCTCGTTTGTTTGCATAGATGAGCCGAAAGACCAGTTTAGATAACCGCCTTCTCACCAACACCAGTGACGGTGTCAGCTTCAACAGTATCCTTCGATACGTCATGAAAAACACAAATCTTACGGAAGAAAAGGCCAGACATAGAATTGCGGAAGTTCTGAAAGCTGGAATAGCAATGAAGACCATCGCCATGACACCGAATGGACGCTATGTTCTAGTGACCAACAGACCAATGCCGTCTAAAATCTCTGACACTAATTTAAGCGATGCAAGCTCTGCATCTGGAGCCATGAGTGATTAAAAGTCCTTTTTTAGTATTTTATTTTGGAGCATGTTTATTGAATTTATATTTGTATACAGTTTTCTGTTTTGATGCTAAAAGTTTAATCGGATTTAAAATAAAAATAAAAATGAAATATATACATTCCATTATCGTTCAAGTGATGATTATTATTTTGAATTTTATTCAATAAGCGTAATACAAATAACAGAATATTAACTGTTAAAAATAACGCTGCTATCGATGCGTACATTAAAAAGATTTCTGTCTTAATGGTAATATAATTTTATGCCTTGCAGTGTTGAAATTCTATAAACATTTCGTTCTCTCACACTGTCCGACAGGTCATTGCTGCAGGTAAGTATTCAGTGACGATATTGTAGTAGAAAGTTTCAAAAGACAATATAAGATCAGCATTATATATGAAGCAATAGATATTTGAAGTAGAAGATTTGTCACTGAGGCCTTTGGTGTCAACCACCCGAACTGTACTCAGTACATTAACAATTTTTTCTTCTAAAAATATCTGATGTTTCTAGAGGATTTACTTTGATACGTAGTTATCAAAACCGGACAATTTTATGATATCCTTGTCATCAGAAAAAAATTTTTCAGGGCTTCATCAGGAAATTTTTACTTCAAATTGTGAAAAATAACTTGTTATCAGAAAGTTGAGCGTACTACTTACACATGAAAAAAAAGTGTCAAGAAAAGACTACTATAGAAAGTTGTGAAAAAGAAATACAAATATTTAAGAGAAACACCTTTTTGTTAATAAAGACGTTAAATATCAAAGTTCCTAAGCACACAAATGATGTTTCTGAACAGGTTTCTTTATTATCAACCTTTTTTGTTGACATTTTACTGCACGTGTATTTAGAGATTCTTCATAATCCCTTTTCTCGTCATCTACATCATTATTGATATTTCCAATCTTAGAAGTGTAATAACGTATCTTCACGGCGTATAATAGTATCGGCCCTCCTTTATTTAACGAGAATAAACGATTTGTTATCTGAGTGCCTATCAGTATCTAAATATACTGTAACACTATTCTGATGAAGATGTAATGACAAACGTGTTAAGAAATTAATAAGCAAATTTGTAGTTGTGGGAAAATTATAAAATATGGGATGTATATTTCACTGAAAAATAATGTAGTAGTTTCAATAAAATTTTACTTGATTCAGGTAAATAGTTTCTTTGAGTAGTCGCAACAAATATTTGTTAGAAACAATATTCACCGTTTACACAAAAAGAATAGTTCGTTGACTAAAATAAATATTTATTTCATCATACTAATAATTTCTTCATCCAACTTGATATAAAGTAAATATTATTTAGCAGAAACTATTTAAAAATCGCGTTTTTTTAAATGTTCTCAACGCCATTTTAAAGAGCGAGGTAAAAACTAGCAAGATACGAAAGTCTCAATTTTAAAAAAAGTGTGCATTCAAAAAACGGTCCTGAAATCAATGTGCAAATTGTGCATATTTGGGTATTGAAGGGTTAATTGGTTATAGCGAAATCTTTATTTAATTTAGTATTATGTACGTGTTTAGGTATACAGTAGAGTCCCGGTATATTTGAGTCTCGCTGCATTTACGTCCCAGCATATTTGCCCAGTTCCGTCACGTTATATTTGTCTGTCATTGCACTCTTTTTCCCCCACCTAGCGCGCTGGAGCCTCAGTAAAGGCCTGCTGTGACGTCACGAACGTAACCGACTAAGGAGAGCGGGAGAAGTGGCGCTCCCCTTCTTTTCACAAATATAAGGAGGCGGAAGGGAAAGGCGAGGAACCGAGCGGGTAAATATACCGGGACTTTATTGTATTACAGAACTAGAATGACTATTGTGTATTCCAAATTTTTAATATAAATTTCTTCACTTTACATTTGATGAAATAATACCATCATGAAATAAAAAAATACGGAACTAATTAAGGGGAACACCATATTATTTGCAATGCAAATAATAAAGAAGAAAACTAACTGTACAAATTGCATTGAATTTAAAGCTTTACTAGAAATGAAAAACTTACGTGTTCTCGAACGTATGCAATAGATACAAATATGCAAGAAGAAAATGAGGTTATTGCAAATTACGGGTATAAATTTAAACACTTACATAGAATATGGCAAATAATGAAATGGTAATTAATGGAGGGAATGAGATAAAGGATTGAATATCCTCGAAAAAAAAAAGAAAAGATTGCAAATAATTCTTTCTCGATTTTGAACCATTCCAAGGACAAACAATGCATTTTTTAATGTCAATGTCGACCCAAATTGAATCTAAAATATAATTAACAAATCCAAGAAACTCAAGTTACCCATCGCGATCAGTGTTTCAAAGATAAGAAAGAAGAGCGAGCGAATGAAAAAAAAAGATTGAGAGGCTTGACGTAACGAAGAATATCGATTTCTCGTAGTGGCTCTAGGGCTCGATGTGTAATAGCCGCGTTGGGAGCCGCCTGGATATAATTGGTTCGTTTTAACTGCGAGCCTCACAGGTTATGAATTTATGTACCATCGCGTAAGGTATAATTGGCCAAGCGATTAATATCCTTGTGCGAAGCGACTAACAAAAATCCTGAGTCTTAGCGACTTTCTGATTGTAAACCGCGGTTTGCACGGCGGGGGTCTCGAACTACCGAATCGGTCCTACCTTGGTTGCAAATTCGTCTTTTGCTAAACGATCATTTTTCAAATTCTCACAAACAACATTTTTTGCAATTAATTCGATTTCGAAGATGCCTAGTTTCTTTTTTGGACCCACTGGCCTTCAAGGATTGTTAGGCGATGTACGTACTTTGCTATTTTTTTAAAACGTTAATTTTTCTGTTTTTGAAATGTTTATTGAAGCAACGACCAATCTTTTCCTTTACTTGACAGTTTTAAATTTCAATTTCAACGTTATTTTTAGAAAAAGACAAAAAGCTTTTTACTGCGAAATTCATCGCGTTATCAATCATTCATTGAGTGTTAAATTTGTGGTTCATCGGCATATTCAGGTTTTATTGCGTCCATATATAATTCAAGTAATGTCCTTTTCATGTTTGTCGAACAAAGAGGGTATTTTTACAAAACGTCAAAAACGTTCCTGGTGACTCGTATACGGGAAAACTACAAAGGCGAACGTCAAGGACATCGAGATAAAAATAGAAATATAGAGACAACGAAAAGAAGATTTAAAGAGTGAGTACTGGGAGGCGATAATGCAAAGGTGCGAGCACGTGAAGAACGCGACTGCTGGTACCGATAGCTGAAATAACGCCGGGTACTATGCAGAAAAGACGAGTCATAAAATCCTGCCTGCGAGAAATGTCGCTTGACACCCGCGACCCCTGCGTAAGAAACGCGGATTGTATTCATTGTCCCTTGCACGAAGTCATTCAGCCACGACGTCGACCACCGACCAGCCTCGAACCTCGTCAACTCGAGATTTATCGAATTTTCGAATTTTTATTTACCTCACTTTACGGTGAAGTATTACCGGAGACGGTGATGAAAATGAGAAGGAAGTTACTGAAACGACTTTTCCGAAATGTGCTACTTGAGGATGAATGAGTGGACGTTTTCTTGATTTTTTTGGAAGACGACTCCTTTGTCTACATTTTCATTTGCTCGTTCTACGTTGGTCATGTTGTTTTCACCTTCGTAATTTCCTAGCTATAATACTTGTGAAAAATGTTTCATGGTCATTCAAACAAATACTGATGACAAATTGCTGATTGAATCTCCAGGAGAAAGAATTTTGCAGAATAAACAATTCTGGATTATTCAGGCATCATTTTTTGTAATAGCAATAAAGGAGATGATCAATAAAGCAGATTTTTGGACTGAAATGTCGCACTTTTTCCGTGGTGTTTTATAAATATTAGATATCAAGAGTTTCACAAAACGCCTTATATAACTCCTTTTTTCCTTGGTGTACGTTATAGTTATGATAGATAGAATATTATAATAATGTTACTAAATAGGATGTCCAGATATGAATTTACTAAAACTAAAAATGGTGAGCGGTTCTTGGCTTAAACCTTTCTGCGCACGAGTTTTCGACAGAAAAGTAGTTTCCAAATGAGCATATTTTTCCTGTGGCTCGATTTAAAAATGACTTAGAACATTAGGTTTTTGGAGTCATAGATAATGATTCTGATGTTAAAATTTCAAAAATTGACGAATCCAAAATGGCGGACTATCGAGCTCATCGGTTGACAATGTTTATTATTATTAGTTATTATAAATACTTTTTTCCAATGTCTGTATAATTTAATCGGTTTTTGACCCTACCAGGATTTTGTAACTAGCTTAAACAATAAGAAATAAAAATAAAATTTGACAACTCGGGAGTTCCTTAAAGAGCACTGATTTTTGTTCAAAATAACAAAAAAACTCGTTCCCCTGCGACAAAAATTGACAAAGTTATGGTCAGTTACACTTTGCACGTTGTAGGCTCCTGAAGTCTATGTGTCTGCATGCTATTCAAGGGCCTTCTTTTTCGACATCTCTTTTTAAAGCCATTTTTAATACATTAAACCTTGTCATCCCGTATTTTTTTTCAATATTATCACTTTCTCCATACGTCGAAATAATTTTTATGATTTTTTTGAACTTCCAGTTGACTGACCAAAAGTGTTAAAATAGAAATAACAAATTTTAAATGATTTTTCACCAAGATTATCAACGTTTAATTAACGATAAATATTTCTACGAGCAAGTCCGTGAAAAAATCTACAAAATCTATATTCCCCAAATATTTTTCTGACTACCCGTATTATCAAAAAATTAACAAAAGAGGACAATATTAAAAATTCGAAAAAATGAAAAATACTTTTTGTGCAGAAATAAAAATTGTTTGTATGAGCTAAAAGTCAACATTTACATACCCGAATGATAGTATGTAATAAATATAAAAATTAAAAGATACGCCCAAAAAGTGGCTTTTTATATATGGAATGCTCTATATTACTTGAAGGAGTATTAGTAAACAAAAACAAACTCATTCAAATTCCCATACTTATTACTTATTACTCTGCAATTCCTAACGAATTTTTTGTCATATAATTTATGATATTTTCCGGTCGGCATGCATGCAAATTGAAGAAATGTTGTCGAATCGAGTATCTCTACTATTATTTAACAAATCTCGTCTGAAAAGCTTTCACAAGCTACATTGTTCGGCATTTGGCCGTATTTCGAACCTTCGCCCTAGAATATGTTTCCGGCAACTACTTTCGCGATCGGAGATATGAACCATACGCTGTAAAAACTTCTAATATCTTCTAACCATCTTATTTGATGGGTACTTGATTTATTTTCTTTGACTATTTGAACTAAATTTGTATCGATTGATTTAAGAATAATCTAATATGTCTTTCTTAAGATTTAAAGATTCGCCTCTTAGTCACGGTGGGAAAAAACTACGTCTAATATTGATTCTCAATACAACTAAAAAACAAAGCTTAAGTTTTTTATTTAAAATAAAAATTTGTATTCATAAATTCGTTTAAAACTCGTCGATCTAATTATCAAAATAGTTAAGGACCCACTTTTATGAACAATACTTTAACTTAAAATTTATTTTTGATTTTAGAAAAGGTTAGTCATTTTTCGGTAATTATTTGTTGTGTACATACCTATTTATTTCTATTGCCCTATTGTACTGGAAATCTGATCAGAGACATCTAATGAGACCTATTCGATTTAATGAGGAATACATTTCAAGTCTCGTTACCTGGTTTATTGAAATAATTACTAGATAGAAATATTTAAAATAAAATTTAATTAGTTCAACGGACCATTGCACCAACCATTTATTCAACAAAAAAGGTTAAGATATTGAGCCACTTTGTTTCGAATCTAATAGATTACGTTAAAAATCAAAACAGTCGTTAAGAGAAGTATCAAAGGGGTATAACTAGATTTGTCTCCGGTGACAGCTGAAAGGATCGAATCGGGCATTGCTCGGTTTAACCCACGTAGGTTACATCTAGAATCCAACTATATCCCGAGAAGATAGTAAATAATTATTCGGACTAATCAAGTTCAGCCATACTCATCCACTACCGATTCCTAACGGCCTCCCATAGGATTTCGGTTAGGTAGTTTCGGCAAACTTGGACAGGGATACGACTCCCTTGTGGAACCAGGACAGAAATCTATTTTCATTCGGGTCAGTTAGGGCTAATACACAAGATAACCTATACAAACATATGTACGATTTTTCGAGTTCTATGTAACTTCTCAGATTTCACAAACACCCATTGTAATAAGAAGTTGCCATTGTGTGAATTGCTTCGTAAGGTACGTCGTAATGTACAGCAGGTTAGAAGTTACGAAATTTGATAAAAATATTGTTTGCGATATACTTTCAACCATTTTTTGGTGGCCATTTTAACCTCGATTTTAAAAGTTCTATTCTTGTTAAACTTAACCCTTTAGGCTACATAAATAGTATACGATCCTTTTTTGTAATAGATGACAACCAAACAGCAATTGGAGACGTGATAACACTCATTTTTCGTTTACGAATTTTCGTGAGACGGAAAAAGTGTTTTTATGAATATGAACATGTGACGACGTGGTAAATTAAATTATGAACACTAAATTTGTACAGATACAAAAATGGCTATGTGAAGGAAGTGACAGAATTGTGGGATTTGAGTATTTTTCAATGGTTGCTTGTATTTATAAAAATATTTTGTAGACATTGGTACATCAGACTTTGAAACTACCCTGAACTTATCCTGCGTTTCCGAATAAATGATTAAAATAGACGTAATTCATTTGATAACCTCTTTTATAAAAAATAAATTCTAATAAAAACATTTAGAACGTTTCTGTACAATGGTCCAATGGTTATCTCTATAAATCTTAAATAAATACTGAAAATGAAATAAAGTGCAGAACTATAACTGTTTGTTCTGAATAAATCTTCTCAAAGTTAAACGATTATTTACGAGTATTGTAAATAATACTAAGAACCCTAGTGGAAAACGAATCTGTTTTTTGGCTAGTTTCCGTCTAGTTTTGTTATTCTCCCTATTAAAGTATAGAAAAACTGTAGCATAAAACTCGACACGTTTCTATCACGGAAAAACTTGATGAAAAAATGGCGTACCCTGAAGCCTCATGTACATAAATATCTGGTAAAAACGTGAAACAAGGGAACAAAGAATTATACGCCATTACTGCATCATAGAGAAGTTCATGCTGAAATAACGCTTTGCTCTTGCGAATTCATAATCAAATTTTGACTGCTCGTTTACATAGTCTTTGTTAATGAAGAACTCTATTTTAATCATCAGTCGTTCTCAGCTGACAGCTTCAAAATAATTTGTTCTGTTTCACAAATAAAAACAAGAATCTAAAATTGTAACAATAATAAATTGTTTATGCTTTGTGCAACGATGGGAAAATGTGTTGATATTTTCAGATAATAATGGTCTTATTCTGTAAATTATAATGCTCGAAATATAGCCATTTAACTTGTAGTTTATTTAATTTTCGTCGTTTATTTAAGTTTCGTCGTGTAACTTCTATCAATGATTTTCTATCTATTTTATATTTTAAGGTGAAGCATAGTCTTATCTGAAGAGATTCTAAGCGTATTTCAAGTTTCAGCAAGTTCTGAAACTTGACTTCAAAACATTGCGGATTTCACATGTAATATCCCATAGGTGATGTTAAAGTAAAGCGCTGAAAGGGTTAATAGGGAATAGGGTACTTATAGGTAAGGTCGAGATCTAGAAGCGTTTCGGAGATTGGTAGAAGCACTGTAGTAAATGCATAATATCCAACAGGGATTATGTCAATGGCTGATTATTTAAAACAAAGTACAAACATTCCTTATTTACTTAACACACTGTCGTGTAAGGCTTGGATTTTTTTATTCGCATATTTTTTGTTCTCATTATGAATACCGTTGTAGAATGCGTTTGTGATGTCTAGAAAGTTAAAAATCTCAATAACACTCCAGCGTAATGCAAAAAAGCATCTTCATAAAAAGATCTCGTTGAAATATTTGCAGGTTCCTCCAATTCAGTGGAATATATTATAGGTGTAATAAATACTATTTTCGTAGCGAAATTAGCGATATGCATAGCTGCAATCGATAACGACATTTTAACTATTTCAGCGGAGAGTTGGATGGGATGTAGCAAAGTTAATATACAATATTAGATAAACTAGCAAAGTTCGTCACATATTCTGCGGTAAAAATTAGCTGTTCGTATTCGGGACAATTTTTAAATAGCGCCAAAAAAATAGGTAATTATCTTTATCTGCCACATCATGAATCATAATCAAAGCATATAACAGCTTTAATTTGGATGGAATAGTACTAAATGAATTATGTAATAGTATCATGAGTTATTGTAATATACTTAAAATTATTGTACACTGTAACTATATTGAAAAAAGATTTTTAAGAATTATTTGTAAAGTCTAGTTTTACATCTGTCGGTGTTACTGTAATTTGGACATTTTCATCATGTGGTGGTATTGAAAATATCTATTTTCGCTCTTTGTACTTCGGAAAAAAATGTGAAAGATATTTGTAAAGAATACTTTTCTTGTTGAAGTTAGGGAAGGTCGATATTCCAACAGTAGGGCAGCGAAATATATTTAATATAATGCATTTAAGATTTAAAATAATATAATTATCTAAAGGAAGAAAAAAAGATTAAAATTGGAAAAATGTATTTCGTTAATAATTGTCATTTTTTACTGAAATGTTCTTTATAAAAACCAGTTAAAAATGTTTAATAATCAATGGACTCCAATCAATGAGGGTTCTCGTTTTTAAGAAATTTAGTCTGTATAATTTTCCTGACAAAAGTGTAAAATTCTAGTGTCCAAAGTAAATATTTCAATTTGTTATAAAAAATGTCATTTTTTCATCATTATATTTTTATAATTAAATTATTTTCTTCAGAAATTCTAAAGATGTTCGTATGGCTAAATTGCAATTACCAATTAATGACGTAGGACAAATAAAACCATTATTGTGTTGAGTAATGCATACTGTGGTGTCCACTGGAAGATAATACGATTATTAGCGATTGATTAAGATGATTGAGTACAATACAATTAAACACATCAAAAAGATTAAAACATTAGTAATGAAATATTTATGTTGTAATTAGTAATGTTCCCTTATTATTTCAAGTATACAATAAAATCAGACTTTATTTCATTTTATTTAATTTCATTCTATTTAACTATTTTTTAATAAGAACACTGCCCGACACTGATTTTGCCTTTGTCAAGCGTAGTATCATTTCCGAAGAATTTTTCCGTGCTGGAAACGATGGCTCCAGCAGAATTTGCTATCACCTCTCGCTTTGGAGAAAAACTTGTTTTTTCAAATTTAACCTCATTTTTTAACTGCATTTAACCTCATTTTTCTCCAAATTGTGACGTGATAGGAAAATTCTGCTAGCGCCATCGTTTTCAGCACGATAAAATACGTCTGAAACATTACTTCGCTTGTCACAAGCAGTCAAAAAGTAACATTTCGTTGGTTTCTATAATAATTCTATCAAAAATGAATATGTTAGCAAATTTCATCCTAACAAACAACTATATTTTTCGCTGTCCAGTGTAGCGCTCAAAATTGGTTAGGAAAGAATTCACTTGTCACTGTCCAAAAGTAGTGACAAATAGCCTGCCTACACTAAGAGAATTTTTGTGGTTAAAAGTCCCATACTGTCTTGTTCCAGCGGGATATATTTGCAATATGCGCAAATGTGCCATGCTCAATTTTGAAAATCACCTTACAGTATGGGACTTTTGACCACAATGTAAGTATGGTGAATTTTGAGTGCCGGTTCTAGACATTTTTTATATCATTGTGGCATTTTTGCGCATACTGCAAGTATATCTCGCTGATACTAGACAATATGGGACTTTTAACCTCAGTGTATATTTATCGTTTGTTTATATAAATATTGCTCATAGAGCAATCAAATATATCCAATATTGCTATAGAAAATGTTGCTTCCCGAAACAATTGCAGCTATATTATTACTACAGTAATTCGCCAACACTAACAAAAATTCACTTCTCTAGGGCTGTTCGCTGTACTAAGGCTGAATAGGACATTACGGAAAATGTCCTCCTTTATATACTTTTAATCAATCAGTTGACCCCTAATTAACTAAATAGATTTTATCCAATCCATTACAGCCAGTTGAAAACGGTTATCCGAAATTGGACTGAGATCTGTTCTAACATTTTGGTGCATCTTGTTTCATTATATTTGTCTTGGCTCTATTCTTTCTGACGTCAGTGCCATCTTACTAAGATACTTTTATCGAAAATACTTCTTCTTTGGTTGTTTCTGACTAAAATAATACCGATATTTAGCATGCCGTAATATCGAAGACTGAATACTATGGAAGTATATTTAAACAATGCTAAAAATGAGATTATGAAATTCCTTGATTGAGCTATTCTTTGATCAAATTTCTTAAGGTTGTATGGACTTTTATCAAGTTTCGTGTCGTCGTTTTCCATTATTCCTCGTCCAATGTTCGTATTTCTTTCTTTCTTTGGTTCTTTCTCCCTCAATTTCCCTCCAACTCTCCGGTTCCTTCCTGGAGGTGTTGCAGGTGTCGTGCATTGTCCGCCGTCGCGGCCTCTAAATCTCGTTCCTGACGTGCCTCCACATAAGTGTACGGCGGCTCAAGAGCTTCCAAGATCCGTTCCAGATGCCAGGCATAGATATTCCGTATCTCGCCCTATCTATCTAGGTATACCCTGTAGCCCCTTCCTCATCTGTACACGGCGATCCAGCACTTTTTATCGCGCCATTCGCATTCGTGCGTCTCGCTTCCTGCGTTCCTATCATTCCGTCGACACGGTGTCATCGAAATCGCCTTGCAGATCTATCGGAATTTGGAATTGCGGTTGTTTTAAGTGCTCTTTTTGCTGGTGTAATTAGGGATTTTTTTTAATTCATTGCAATTTGGTCGCAGGTTTTGTTTTTAGAATTTGTCAAGTAAACGAATTATTGCGTCTTGTTGCATACCACCTTTATTACCACGCTGTAATATTTCGTAGCTTTTGTTTTTGTCCATTCTTCAGCTGCCCTTTTTAATGTTGTTCGGATGTGAATGTCAATAAATTAAATTTTTATACTGCATTTAAATTGTTATTATATTTAGTTGAATTCATCGACATCTAGATATAAGTTTTTTAATAAGAAATCAATGAAATCCGGTCTTTGAAGTTTCTATGGCATTGCCCTAGTGGAAAATATGTGCAGATTCACCGGCCATTACCTAGAATATAAATAGTTTTACTGTCCAGTATTTGTTTCCTAAATTCTAGCAAAAAACTGGGCATTTGTAAATAGGAGATGACAAACCTAACCTATGTAGATCCATAAAATCTGCAATTACGACTTATTGGCCATTTTCCACCCTGTGCGATAGACCTTTATTTAAATACAGTTTGCGATGACTAGAAAATAGCCAGTTTTTGGGCATCAATAATAGCTAGTTCATAGGTACATCAGCGTTACATTACCACAAAAAAACCGGCCAGACTTCAGCGAAAATGTTGGCCATAATCTGACTATTAGCAGGTAATTATGGCCATAAACCAGGCAAAAAGTGGTCAATTTTTCCACCAGGGTGTCCGTTTTCAAAGTCGTAATTTAAAAAAACATATAAAATAACTTAACCAAAATATTATTTATGTATTGTATTGTTGTCAAGGTGTTATCAACAATGATAAAATATTATTGACAGTAGAGGTTAAACATGTTTTCTTCCAGACTTCTTTCTGTAGATACCTTAGAACCAATGTCTGAAGTAGTCTTACTTATAACATTGGATACAAATCATCCTTCTAACTTCAAATTTATTGAAAAATCCAATGTTTTTAGGACCAGGATTACGATTATCAATACAAAGTTCTCAGTCAGTGTTTTGAGATTTCAATATATCTCAGAATCGCTAAATCAGACGGTAAAGTCGAAATATAAAGTGAGGGGAACTTCAAATGAACTATCTATCTGATGGATATCTACTACATCAACATCATATGTAATATGTGGGTATTGAAGGAATGAAAAATGTTAGTGATGAATTTCCCTATTTCTTATAAAGTGTAATGATGAAAATTCTACCAACACTTCACTGAAAAATCTGGTGTTTTATGAGTGTCTGAAATGATGACAGTAAGATACATAGAAGTGTCCCCTTTCAGAATATGTGTTGATTTAGGCGTCTTGAAAACAAAGTGTTTTATAAAATTTAAGATATTTTCCGTCTAATAAAATAAAGCTAATTTAACCCATTAACGCCTAGAAACCTGGAATTATTAGCTGACATTCCAGCTTCAGTACTGAATAGAAAAATGGACAAGATCATTCGGAACCAACTGATCTTACTATTTTCGGTGTGATCTTTCGATTCCCAGAGTAAAAATTGCATTTGTGAATTTAGGAAAGCAATATGACGGATTTAATTTTAAAAAGTACCGAAAAATTGGAAATATAAGTGTCCATAACGAATGTCGATTCCTATTAAACTATGAACAAAAGTGAACAAAATACTTGTAGTTCACGAGAAGAATGTTCGTTTTTAGCCTCGTATCATTTACCTTTTTAAAAATGGCGGAAAAGAGTGACAATTTTTTAAAAATTGTATTTCTGAATGAAATTTTTTCCCAGTTTCTCACGATTATCGTCAATAAAAGTATCCAAATATTTATTTTAGCCCGTTTTTCCTACGAAATTGAATCAATATCCAGTTACGAATTTTCATGAAATTTATTACTCGGGGGGTTTTGGGGTCGTTGAATACAAATCTAATATCAGATTTGCCAAATTCATAATGGCGGATTCAATATGTCGAAAATTTTGTCCAAAAATTAGTATGATTGGCTGAATGTTTTCGCCTGTATGAAAACATTTAATATAATATTAAAATTTGCTAAATTTCATTCGAAAGCGTAAACAAATCGAATATAAGTAGGAAATCACTGAAAATGTTGTACCCAATAAAACATAGAATAAAAGAAAAGAAAGTTCCCCCAAAATAATCAAAATTTCCAGAGTAATAGTACATTAACAAATTCTTGTGAGAATACTCAAATTTCCAATAGAATTCCGCTTAGTTTATTTTTATTGGTCATTTTTATTGTTATATCATTCTCTCATTGTTATTATCCATAAACTTACCATATGCGTCATGTATTTATTTAATATAAAATATCAGTTTCGATGTACGAGTAAAAAAAAAATACACCTTCAGCTTGTAATTAAAAATAATTTCAAACCGTTCGTATAATATGTTGAATATGAAGAAATACCAGTAAAAAAAGAGTAAACTTTTCACTAGAGTTAATCATAACAATTTTAAAGATCACGTAGCAATAAACAATACAAGATTCGTAATAGTATTACTTCAACGTAATTAAAGGCAATGCACTTCTCTTTTAGTCAACATTTGAAAAATCAAAATAAACTTGTAGTATCTGAAGTACTTTGCTAACTTTGCACCAAATAAATACACTTTCCGAAGTTCATTTCTAATTAAGTCGTTGTAGAGTCCTCTTAAAGTTAGCACATACGTGACTTTAAAGATTAATTTAAGAGCTCTTTCTGAAATTTAAGCTGCTTACATTATTAATCCTTTGAAGCTCGGTGTCCTTTCTATAGGACACCTTTTTGTAATTCATTTTTTTTATTTTTCAGTACATTAAAATCGAATTTTAGTGCAAATTTTTTCTTCCGAACTTTGATAATATGTTTCTAAATGTAAAGAAATTAATATTTGTTATGAATTATTGTGTAAAATTGTTTATAGTGACGAACAATGTATAAAAATTACGTATTTTTTACAAAGAATGTATGCTGAAACGAAACGGTCGTTAAAATAAGACGAAACTGGGTACTCGGGGGTTTTCTGATTACGAATCTGGCATCAGATTTTCAAAAATAAAAATGACGGATCCAAGACAGCCAACCGAAATGTAAAAATTTCCTTAATCGAGATGAAACTCGGTACTCGGGGTTTTTCGAGGTTGCTGATTACGAATCTGGCCATAGATTTTCAAAATTCAAAATAGCGGATCCAAGACGGCCGACCGAAATGTACATATTTACTTGATCGAGGTGAAACTCGGTACTCGGGGTTTTTCGAACGAATTTAACATGATGGTCCGAAATGTAAAAAGTTATTAGACCGAAATCAAACTGAATACTGAAGAATGTTACATTTTCAAGATAAAATTTAGCAGATTCAACTAGCGGTAACAAATGCTGAAATTTTATAGTTCGTCTTCTACGACCTCGAAAACTGTTGTTACATTATGGCTATCATATTGAATCCGCCATTTTGAATTTTGAAAATCTAAGATTAAATTCGTAATCTAAGATCCCGAAAACACTCGAGTACCCAGATTCATCTCGATGACATAAATTTTTACATTTTGGTCGTCCATCTCGGATCCATCATCTTCAGTTTTGAAAATCGGAGACCAGATTCGTAATCAGCATCCTCGAAAACCCCCGAGTACCCGTTTTCATACCTCGATCTATAATAAATTTTTTTATTTTTGTCGGCCATCTTGGATCCGCCATCTTGAATTTTGAAAGTCTGAGGTCAGATTCGTGATCAACTACCTCGAAAACCTCCCAGTAACAAGTTTCAACTATTTTCCGTGCAAATAAAATGTATGCTTCAAAGGATTAAACATTAAAGAAAGATAACAATTTCATATAAACACCAATTAAACCTATTTGTTTAGTAAAAAAGAATCTACGATTTTTAAAATTTCAGTATAAAATAAAAGGGTAGGCATAGCACGTGCATGAGGGGTAAGTAAATCCGTGTATGTATACTTGTTGCTTATCGCTTCATAACGTGCATGTTTCGTGGCGACTGTTCATTCCCGAACTGAAAAGGCGGATATATCAATTTTTCACCGGTGATAAGTAATGTATTAAATTGGTTCAGTGAGCGAAAAATTGAATGTCACGCCTCCTTCTAAACATGCAAAATGCAATTTTATGCTTCGTTAAAATACATTGATAAGATTTTCTCCCCTTACTGAACGAGATATGCAGTTGTAAATTTGTTTACCTGCAGTAAATTCTGCTTGATGACGGTCTAACATTATTCATTTACGAATGTTTCTATCAAAAACTATTTTAATGATGTATTAAAAAAATGCAAATTGCAAGTGTGCTCTAGACTGGAATGTTAATCAGGTTTTAATTGATCTGCCAATATTGTAGTAAGTAATAGTAAACTACTATTAATGTAAAACGATAAAAACCATACAGAATGTTCTGAATTATACGAATTAATATTTCCAATTTAAAAATATGCAATTTGTTACATTTTTTTAACGTATATGTGAATAAATTCGTAATTCTTTGTTACTGGATTCAGAAAAAAATTATTCATCTTCGATACAAGATGCAAATATGCTTAGTACTTTTTCCGAAATCTAATTAAATAACTTTAAACTTGGAAAGGCTATAAGATAATAATTGAATTATTAAGTCTCATATATAGATATTGAAAACCATTTTTCTGATTAGTCATTGTTATTAATACCAAAGAAAATAAATGGCAATAGAAATTGACAAAATACTTAATTGTTAAACAGTTAATTTCTTAGTGAAATATCCATAATAATTTAATTACCTCAGCGTTGGAAATCTTGAAAGCAGAGGGTGGTACCACCCTCTTTTAGTTTTCATTTGTAGACCTTACTAATGCACTTAAGTATTAGGTGGGTACCTGTGCAGAAACTGTAACGCTGTTTTGATAATCAGATTAGAATTCCTTATTCGCATGGGAAAACGTAACAGTTAACGTATTCGAATCCTGTGGGGTTGAGCGATAAGATTTTGATTAGAATCTGTTTTGTTCCCACCCTATTTGCTGATTGTGATTGGCTTGTTTTACTAAACTGCTGTCTTATTAAAATCCACTTTGTATGAGAATACTGTAATACTAAAAGTAGTATATTTATTTTACGGAAACCGTAAAATAAACCTAAAGTCTTATTATTATATTAAAAAGTACTGTTAGACATTCTGAACTAAGCGGTAAAACATTAATGATAAGTGTTTCTTAAAATATAATAATGAAATAAAATACACTCATTATTTCTTAGTAACAAATTATTTAACACTATTGAAATTGATTTGAATGCACCTTCGGTATTCGAGGTATATGCATGTTATTCTTTCTTAGCAATACTAGGAAACATTTTTTACTTTTTCGTCGATTTTTTACACCGGTCAAAAGATTGTGCACGTCAATTATGACTGGAAACAAGCCGTGATTTATAAAATTTCAAGAGAGATTTTATTGACAGATTATTGGCATCCAATATGTCTAGTTATTACATAGAGAACAAACTCTATCATTGAAAAGGAACATACGTCTAACTGACAGTTAATTTCTGTACATTTTTTGTTGAAATTGGAACGGGAAATAATTAACAACAAAATGAATGAAATAAATGATCAGTACCGACCAGAGGTCAAGTTACTATTACAAACATGTATATTTGCGTATACGTGAATCATAAATTTATAGAAACGTATTTATTTTACATAAAGTGGTATTTGATCGACTCTGACAATCAAATATGGCTGAACGATCGCGATATATGGACAATATATACATATTTGTGTGATCCAATTCTTACAAACTTTATTGCGATTTTGTTCGTTTATGTCTAGTATTTCTTTTACGACATCCATACTTTCCCCGATAGTAGTAATAAAAGAAAATGTATAAGGTGATGTGAAAACGAATTGTAAAATAAAAAATTGTACAAAAAAGGTTTGAGAAACAAGAAGAATACAATTAATTTTAAGGATGACGAAAAGTCAAGTAGATAAAAATTAAATTTTATAAACAATTGTTTTCTTAAAGCAATTCATTTGGTTTGAATTTATGTGCAGTTCGGCACAATTTACTTCATTCTTGTGTATATTAAATGTTCGGTTTTATAGTTATATTTTAAAAATAATGATCTGTGAAGCTACAATCTCGGATCTCGGTAAAAGAGTTATTATCTATTAATTACACTGAAAAATATGGATATTTTAAGAACACTTGAATATATGAACAAATAAAAATATTTTTAATAATCTTTATGAAAAATGATAATATGTAGATTAATAACGATGTCCTGCGTAATTAAAAAAGATATAATCTGAACATATATTTTGTTTCATAATCAGTGTTTGATGTTTTATTTCTTCGTAGACGAAATTCTAATGTATCGTAGTCGTTTTCAAACTTTGTATGTAGTCTTATCTATCAGCTCAGAAAACTTTTTTTGATGTTTAAGTATACGCTTACATTTGTTACAAACCTACAAAATTTCTTCATGAAATTTGACACTATATTTTTGTAGTTAAACTCCACGAACAAAATTTGACTCTAGTAATTTCTTATTTGCCAAGAACCGCCTTTTCCAACTTTTTTAGATTCCGAAATAAAAAGTTGTTCACATTCTTTAAAAAAACACAATAAATTCTTTGATTTTATTTTTAATTAATCGAATTTTATTATGGGTAATCTGTTTATCTCCAAACTCCACAATTATCGAATGTTAAAAATGAAATTGCTATCAGATAAGCGTCTTTCATAAAGCAAGCATTCAAAGTGGCGGGCACAAAATGGCAATAAAAGTTAATTTTTATTTGTATTATTTCAGTTGTATATTCAAAATCGTCAAACTCAATAGATTTTTATAAACTGTAGTAGCCAACCGTTCTTGAAGTGGCCGATTACAAATTAAAAGTCAGGATTTTTGGAAATAAAAAAGTGGACGTTCTAATATGGTGAACCAAAACATATAACCTTGGTCGGATTTACTTGAAACTTAACATACAGGAATTTTTAGGGTCGCTGATGATCACATTGGATCCACTGTTATGAATATTTAAAAACTCCACGAATCCAGATTCGTGATCAACAATTTCAAACCCAATTCAACAAACTCAATGAATACTAGTTTTATAAAACCCCATTGAACTTTACTATTTAGAACATATGGTTAAGATATTACGAATAAAAGAACACTTTTATTACTCTTTTGTGCCTGCAAAAAAATCTGAATCGGTGCATGAAAGTGAAATGAAAAAATCATACCATTCAATACTTGAGAACACATTCAATAAGGGATTCAGTTAAATTACAAACAAGTAAATAAGCGACTTGTTGGCAACTTTTAATTACAGTGAATTAAAACCCGCAGAACAATAATATTTTCTGATAGAACCACCAGGATAAATTATGGTGTGTTGCACACGAGAATATCGTATAAAACTTTCGTATTACGTTAAAAGCGAATCGCTATTAATTGCTCTCAACGCATTCTTGTGATCATTTAATTAATTGCCTAAGTTCGTTATGATAATTTAACCTCTGCAATACTTATTTCTGTAATTATAGTAATTTCCACAGTATCTCGGAATACGTAAGATGTGATTTTACGTACGTTATTAAGCAGTTCCTTACTCTATAGTATATCAAGTAGGTAATAAGTGTACAATGGAAAAATAATAAAACGAACTTACGATCTAATATATACATCGTTGATTTGCTAGGTGAATTATAGGTGATGTATTCTTACCATGAAATGATGTTATGTGCATTTTCTCATATGTATTTTCATGTTTGATGTGTTTATTTTATTTTGATTAGCGTGTAATTATGCAATTCGCGGTAGGTAAATAATGTTTTCTGAATTACGTAAAGCATTAACTTTTGAACAAAATTGTTCTCAGTATCGGAAAGTAATATGTTAATACTCTATCCATTTCCGTTCTGGTGTTATACGTTTGAACAAGAAAATGAAGCCTCAATCGTCACTTATTTCTAAAATGTTTTTTTTTTTCAAAATGACGATATCAATAACATTTGCATATCTTTCTACTTACTTTTTAAGTTGTAATAAGTGGATATTTATTCCTGTGCATATACGATATATAGTGCACATACAAATATTTAAATCCTGATACATTTTTTCAATGTCGATATGTATGGAATAAACAAACATTGTTTTCTAAATTCCTATTGGTCGATAACTAATAATAATTGTTGATTACAATTATGGATGTTTTACATTTTTAAGGATTGGTTGCATTATTACCTTTCTTAAATATTTTATGTTGTGTAAGTAAACCTTTTAAGTACTTTCATTCCCCCTTTTCTCATATATGACACTTGACATGCATTGAACAGTACACCGAACAAGATTGTATCAGATGTATGTTAGCTTAATCCAGGCATATATTTGTTTTACTCAAATTGGGTTTTTATTGCATTATTTTTGAAGCTTTTAGACTCCAGAATTGGAGATATCTGAGAAAGTGTTCTTCCCCTAAGTGCCCAAATTCGAAGCTTTGTCGGAACCTGCGGTCCGCAACGAAGCAAATTAGATAACAAGTTTAACTTTCACTACCAATTACTGTAAAGATGATTAAAATCGTAGAGGGTAGATTTCAAACGCATAGTATGATTCTTTTCGTACAGATGACTTGTAATAAAAACAATAGTAATATCGTTGCTAGTGTTGAATATTTTTCGCCGATACATATACAAAAGACATGAGGATGAGGATATAAGAAAACTTTCAACCATTAATCAAAGACTCGTCTTTACAATTCATAGTTTAATGTAAATGTTTGTTGTGAATGATGGTAAATATTATAACGTTAGGTTTTAGATTATTTTGAACAAAATGCTCGAAAAAAATGGCCGAACACATATTATGCAAGACTTAAATTTTTAAATAATATTATAACTACACTATTGTTTGGTATATTCAATATACGGACTGCTTTTATTCCACGATAATTCTATTTTTCGTGATGACAAATGACAAAATGATGATTGTAATATCATACTAGAAAAATTACATAAATGAGATTATTTGATTAATATAGGCTTTATGATAATAATCATTAAACAATTTAAATGAGACGGGCTTATGACCAGCAGTAGCAACTGCATAATAATAATTGCAATCTTTATCCTTTTAGGACCCACATTTCAAGGGATATACAAATTATTTCAAAGTGTACGGTATACACAGTTTTCGGGTAGATGATTCCGATTAGGGTTTCAGTTTTTCAAAATTTAAAATGGTGCATCCAATATGGCCGCCAAATTTATTAAATTTGAGACAAGTTCTTGAAGATCCATACTGGGGTGTTTTCTTGGTCGGTGATTAAGAGTCGCTGATTAGGAAAAATTGCCGAATATAGTTTTTCACGAATTTTTCTCATATTCTTGAAATTTTGTTAGCCATATTGGATCCCCCATTTTGACTTTAGAAAAAATAACATTGGATTCATAATCAGCGACTCCGAAAACCCCCGAGACATGATTTTTTTTTAATTTAATGAAGTTTTCAAAATATTCTTTGAGTCAAAATTCCTGAAGTGGCCCCCTCAATTTTCATGAAGTTACAAATGTTGAAGTTAATCATCGTATTTTAATGTTCTGGTACCCGGAAACACGTCCACAAAAGATTTTGCGAATATTTAATTTATTGCAATAGTTATTGTTAATTAAAATTTTAAGCAACTTTTTATTTAAATATCTATAAGTCCTAAAGTTTTTAATTAAATTTAATGAAATTTTCTGAATCAGGCCATAAATGAATGTTCTTAAACTTGATGTGATAAAACTAGAAAAAAATGTATCCAAGTCATTTTTTTAAACATTTTTTATAAACAAATGCGATTTTAACGTGTTCTCCATGTGATTTTTTAATTATTTTCACCGCTAAATGTTCCCTATAACCTTGGTAAAAAACAAGTGAAAAAACATTTTTGCGCCAAGACCAGGGTTTTTTAATATTTCAGTTTTTGTCACGCGCTATACGTTACAGGCACTGTACGGACGTAGCATCCGGCACGGTCACTATACCGAAAACATATTCTCGGTAAAAATGATTAGTTTTTAACTACTCTGCATACTGCAACACGTCCACAACTGCATTTCATCAATTGCAGTAGATGAACTAAAATAGTTCAAACAGCACAGAATATAGATAGTAGAAAACTTATTCCTATTAAAATTTAATCGAAAAATTGCTGCAAATTGCCCATAAACTTAAGTGAAGTTGACTAATTCTACTATACATTAATTTAAGTAAAAATATTACAATTAACTACTAATACTAATAGAGGATACTTAACCAAAGAATTACTTCTTTTCGTTACTTTCCACTAAACTATCCAACGGTACTTGAATTTTGTCATGTAAGGTTTCTTCCGGTGTAGGATTATAAAATTATACACATCTTAAAATATAGGTATAAAATGTATTTTTCAAATAAATGTATATATTACATAACATTATATAAATTTATACATTGTGCCGTAGTTTATTTTTTAATGTATGTTTTTTTTCTAAATATATACATTTTATTTCCGATTTAGTATCAATCGAAAATTTTAGTTTCAATCGTCTTATGATCTATAGGATTATAATGATGAAATTGACGCGTATTTTTAATAGTCTGTGCGTGTGTGAAACGCGTTTCTAGTTTTTTATCGTGACTTTCATGTTCCTCTTTAGTGCAAAAATTAAAATCAATATTTTTGAAGAATTCTTTTGCCCACTGAAAAAGCTTTTGAGCACTTGTGATAGGATTACCATTAATTCGCTGCAAACTGACTTTATACGCATCTCTTTTAACAGTTCTTCCTATTCCATCGCAAGCTCCCTTTCCATGGGAAGTTGCGAAGAAATTCCATGCTGCTTTGAAATGTATATATTTAAAAAAAACATACATTAAAAAATAAACTATGGCACAATGTATAAATTTATATAATGTTATCTAATATATACATTTTTTTGAAAAATACATTTTATATCTATATTTTAAGATGTGTATAATTTTATAATCCTACACCGGAAGAAACCTTACATGACAAAATTCAAGTACCGTTGGATAGTTTAGTGGAAAGTAACGAAAAGAAGTAATTCTTTGGTGTTAAGTATCCCCTGTTAGTATTAGTAGTTAATTGTAATATTTTTACTTAAATTAATGTATAGTAGAAGTAGTCTACTTCTCTTAAGTTTATGGGCAATTTGCAGCAATTTTTCGATTAAATTTTAATAGGAATAAGTTTTCTACTATCTATATTCTGTGCTGTTTGAACTATTTTAGTTCATCTACTGCAATTGATGAAATGCAGTTGTGGACGTGTTGCAGTATGCAGAGTAGTTAAAAACTAATCATTTTTACCGAGAATATGTTTTCGGTATAGTGACCGTGCCGGATGCTACGTCCGTACAGTGCCTGTAACGTATAGCGCGTGACAAAAACTGAAATATTAAAAAACCCTGGTCTTGGCGCAAAAATGTTTTTTCACTTGTTTTTTACCAAGGTTATAGGGAACATTTAGCGGTGAAAATAATTAAAAAATCACATGGAGAACACGTTAAAATCGCATTTGTTTATAAAAAATGTTTAAAAAAATGACTTGGATACATTTTTTTCTAGTTTTATCACATCAAGTTTAAGAACATTCATTTATGGCCTGATTCAGAAAATTTCATTAAATTTAATTAAAAACTTTAGGACTTATAGATATTTAAATAAAAAGTTGCTTAAAATTTTAATTAACAATAACTATTGCAATAAATTAAATATTCGCAAAATCTTTTGTGGACATGTTTCCGGGTACCAGAACATTAAAATACGATGATTAACTTCAACATTTGTAACTTCATGAAAATTGAGGGGGCCACTTCAGTATTGGGTACGCCATTCTGAATTTTGAAAAATGTATACCATATTCGGAATCAGCGATCCTGAAAACGCAAGTAACCGTAATTAAAAATACATGTTTACTGCCGAATTTTTCCGGAATTGATTTAATCATATAAAAAGTGACATCCTAAGCGTAAATTTTTTATAACAAAAACAAAAACAATAAAATTGCTAAAAGTACTGTAATATTGAAAACTATAAATTCTTATCACATTAAAACAGCAAAAGGATGGAATATTAAATATTAATGAGGAAAATATGACCAAAATAAGAAGGCTCATTTTAGTGGTATCTTGGACTCGAAGAGTTAAACAGTTGGTAGAGAATTCGACCAGCCATCGAAAGATTTCAGTATCGTACTTTGGTATCTACCGAATGTCCTTCTAAGTTCATCGTTATTTTTCTGAATTTTTCACACATTTTCAGTTTATCCATATTTTTCATATATTGAACATGTAAAATATGCATTTTTAACATTTTCTTTGAGAATTTTTTTTGAACAAACGCCCGCAGTTAGGTTAGGTTAGGGGAATCGAATTGATTTCGACAGAGGGTGCTTGAAAATATTTCAGTTATGTTGAAATGGTTGAAGAATGCAATTATCATCAGTTGATACTGCAGGCCATTAGCCCGCCAAAGTGTTTAATGATCATTAATAACAATTACATCTTTTTTTAGGTTATAATTAAGTCGAAAGCTTTTGTTGTAAGCATTATCTTATCAATATTAAAACATGCTTTAATTAATATTTTATACAGGTTTATTATCCGCGTCATCGGTCGTAGAAACGAAACATGAAGGAAATTTTAAGATAATTGCATAAATTCGTTATTAAAAAATTCGATTATCATTAATATATTCAATAACTACCTAGCACGCACGTAGATTATATGTTACAGTTTTAAACTAGTATTTACCAGGGTTGGCCAGTTAAAAACATGGTCCTAGTTGGGATACAGTCTGGTTAACCCGTATATGCAATTAAGTAGATTTGGCCCAAAGAGAATCCGAGAATTCAACCTGACCAGTCTGGCCCATACGGATTCGGAATAGGGTTACCTGGTCGGGTTCCGACTACAACTCGGTCAGTATCTCAAACCTGACGTTGCCCCTGTCGGGGAAACACGACAAGTTTAGTCGTATCCCGATTATGACTAGGGTAACACTGCTGGATTCCGATCAGAATCCGGTTGAAAATTCTACTCGGGAAGTTGATTACGTTGCTTGTACTATATTAAAGGACAGCAGAAAACGTGATAAATAGACGTCACAATTTATATCAACATACTCTCTACACAGTACCTTCAACTGCTTCAAACGTAAATTATGTTATACCTTCGTCACTTCTGCTTATATTAATGTAAAAATTAATATAAAAAAATTAATCCTTAAGTATTATTGTCTAAGATACTTCGATTGATCTCCCATAGCTTACTAGCTAGCAGTCGAAACCCCATACATTTTTTTGTTAGGTGTATATTATTTTCTAGTTAATTTTATGATTGATGTTGGCTTTTGAAATGAAGTTACGGCTTAAATTTAGAATTTATTAGTAATCATCAGCTAAAGCTTGATTATGTAGATATTTAAACTGCGAGACCTTATAATTGCAACAATTAATTTATCCATTAGATTCAGTCGTGATCATCATCACATTACGTTTCTCATATAATTTTATTTACAAATGCCATGTTCTATCTAATAACACTAAGCGATTCTATTAACAGATGAAATATTACACTGATTAGTTCCAAGACTGAAATGAACAATCGACGTAACAAGATATGTCATCGCATTGCAATTGACTAATCAGAATTGTAGCTACAGTATTACTGCACTATGATTGTCAATGCCAATCGATCGCTTTGATTCTAGTACCAAACGTCACGTCGTGTTGAATTACGATACAGGAATGCTCGTTTGAAACTTCAGTGAGAAATGCATATGGCAATAACAATCCTCGTACACATGTATTTTGCGAAGCAGTGGGCTATTAAGCAAAGAGCTGCAAATTAAGTGCACTGGTATATGACACACGCGCCTATATTATTATTTTATAAAGATAAGGAGATCGCGAAGAATATATTTATTACATAATTTCTCATACAAAGTGCAGTAATTTGCATTGTACATGTTTTCCCAGCATGCTTCGAGAAACGGCTTCGGTCTTAAATGTAAAATCAGGGGCTCGCGGAAGCGTCGACGATAGCCGATTACGTAACGGACGCAATTGCGCTTGGTACGCATGCATATATATGTATGCTGAATAGCAATCGGCGGCAAGTTTCGTGCTCACCAATAGCAAATCCATATACACACATATATGCATGTGGCTTCATAATGCCTCACTCCACCAAAGGTGCAGCAAACACGGATACGTGGTCTCTTCCGTATACACAAAGGCGTCTATAAACGTTACTCTCGCTTTGCCACAGGCAAACTTGGCGATTTGTGGATCGCTCCAGCCAAGGAGATGAAGCGGACCACAGCCTCTAAGAGGGGCACTGAACACGAAACATCCTATCGACGTATAAATTTATGTCCCTGCCATTCCACCACATGCGCTTATCGCTTGCACGGAGATGAAAGACGAATTTTCATCATCCGGTTGCTACGTTTCCATCCAGGTTTCGTGTTTTTATGACGTTTCTTATTTATGTATCAGCCTATTGATATAGTATCTATTTTTAGGTTAGGGTTTTATGTATTCATGGTATCATCAATGTTTGTAAAATTCTATAAATTATTAACGAAAGTTCATTTCTTTTTTAGATTTGGCAATTTTATCGCACTATTCGTTTCGTTTCCCTTATGCATATCAGTTTTTCTAATATTTTCCATTTTCAGAGATTTTGTATTAATTTATTTTGTTAACTGAAAACTATACTAAAAGTTCTCACAATAATATTCAATCGAAACCATATTTTTATCATGTAGTGCGGACAATTCGATTTCATGTGCTTCTGGAAGTGAGTAAAGTAAGGCATCTAATGTTTAAAACATTACGCTTTAAGGTGCACATGTATAAAATTTAACATGAAGTTTGAGGGTAGTTTATAATATTAAAATGCACGGAAAAAAGTTTGTGGTATATGTTTTTTTTTTCATTGTCAACGTGAAAGCGAAATAGAAAAATATGAACGACGAATCTCGAAGTTGAAGTTTACCAAGAAGATAATGATGACTGATGCAATAATTGAAAAGTACCTTTTCGATATCACGTCAACTCGAGATAACCTCAAATTTCATGACCAATTGTTTACTGCAGATCTACTACTGGAAATACTTCACTTATATACTGGTATTAGAGTACCGCATAATGAATCAATTTTCATTGGAAGAAATTTATAAAAAAAATATCGTGGACTTCATGCACAAGTTCTTTAAATTTTACACATTCCGGCGGTCTGTGCGAGCAACCGAGTTCCCAGTAACCATGTACGGGAAAAACGTCTTGATTGGGGTAAAGAATAAATTGGCTATCTTAGCCATTTATCTAGTGCTCTATGCTCTTGACGATAAATTGATTTAGGCAACTAGTAAATAGTTCTGTGAACCAAGGAAATAGTTACGCTAACCAATTAATCAGTTCTCCACAAACTAATTTTTATCTGGAGCTGAGATTACTTGACCCAATCTAGTTGTGATCATCGCATATTCTTTACATTTTCTGAATTGCAACCAAGCTAGTGTGGAAAAAGAACAACCAATCTATGAATTTATAATGTATTTAATTGTAACTATTACGATAGTAAATAATGTCTTAATGCAGCAAGCCTTTCAGAAGATCTATTAATTATGTGAGTGTCTGACAATTTCCAAGTATGTTTTATCTTTTTTCGGACTATAGTGTCGGTCAATCTTAGATTGTCTAAAATTTTCTCAGAGTTTTGTCATTTTCACGTAAACCAACGACCTTGACCTGTTGGTTGACAGCGATAGATATGTTTCCAGTGAAGCCTCGTGATTATTCCCCTGGAGACGTGTCTTTACTCATTGAGTACAGCTCAATCTGACGAACTTCCACACCTGCTCGAAGGTATTTTCCTTTAAAGATCGCTTATTAGTTGACGTAACTAATGATAGATCTAAGCTATTCAAAACTAATGAACAAATTGAAATTCAGTATGATTTCTATTATTTTTTATTATAATAAATTTATTTCGTAAATATTTGTATTGATATTCAATATACTAAAAATTGTGTTTCAATATCAGGTAAGAGGCTATTTCTGAAATTAAGTATAAGAAAAATGCACCGCCAATATTCTTAGAAAACATCAATGTGCACTCTGCGGGAAATGCTATTTTAGTTTTTTCATTTAATCATAATGTCCATGTGCATACTCAAAAATACAAAGTGAGATATGCAGCGGCAAGTGTCAATGTAGGGAAGACACATGTATAGACCCCCGCCGAGGGGATCGAGCCAGGGGTTTCGGACCGAAAGTGTCCCGTTGATGAAGTTGGGGCACGTCCTTTTGTAAAACTTAGCAGTTCTGAATAAAAATTAATGAAAACTATTGTAACAAAAGATTCGTATTATTTTCTGCGTTCAGTTATGTATCTGGTCTTGTAACGTCATCATTTTCTGCGTTTCAATAAAAAAATGAATTCCAAAAAACAATCGATATATTCTGTAAAACGTGAAATGTGTCTGGAACTTATTACTGCATACCTGCCAAATCCATACCTGTAAGGTAAAGCGATTGGTTGTTTTGTTATATAAATTAACTTTCAAAAACGTGACAAATTTCATTCACAGAGTAACACCTTCATGTTTGATACGGTTTACGCTGAATTTTAGCAAATCATTTCTTTCATTCGTTTCATACGCAGGTTCTTCACTGACAAAAAAACATTAATATATTTATTTGCATAATTAGTATATGGCAACAAGTGAATTGTTGCCGTTGAATAATTATTTAGTACATTGAACGCGATTGAATGCAAACTAGTAAGTATTTTATTAATTTCAATATATACTGGCGAAATATTCATGATATTTATTCGAGTAGGTAAAGTATTAAGTTGACAGTTTTTCCTGTAAAAGAATTTTAATATAATATAATAAAAATATATTTCACACTATTCGCACACGGAAAAAAATAAATGGTTGTCCTAACTAATTAGTAGCTGTGCCTACCAGATAGATAGTAAATCTAACTACTTATTGGTTGAAGCAACCATTTATTTTTTTCCGTGCATGGATGAATTCGAGCCAGAAACGTGTAGCAATTGCTAATATTCAGTAAATACGTTAATTAAATATCATATTATAATTAACGTATTTAATTTATGCGTCAGGTTTCATATTGTTAATTAGATACAAATATTTTAGTCAATATGGTTTGGATTTCGGACTGTACAGAATTATTTCCAAATTCAATAAATTTTGTTTACACGATAAAGACGATAATTATTTTATTTTTCGTTGTTATAACTATTTTATCACATTTAATAACGACTTCAAATTTTGGCAACGACACAACGTCTCGTGTTGACTTTATTAGATTTAGACGGTTTACTCATGAGTAATGTGAAGGAAGCCAATATGACAGGAGGGGTAAAAGCAAGATAAGAAAACCGGAAGAAAAACCTCCTAGACACAAAGCAAACCAAGTGAATATCATGGGGGAAACTGGTTGCCACGTGAATTTTGCAAATTCTCTTATCGTGAAATTTTTAAAAAAGACCTTAAAGCAGTGCGTTCATGATATCTATATATAATATGTGACTATGAATAGGCAAAAACGTATCTAATAAATAGCTGAATGTACTGATTGGCACATATATTGACGTCATGAAGGACTTTTTTGGCAGGAGTTTATTTTGTTGAGAAAAATTTTGCAGTCCATTTATTAGAAGAAAATATACTATAAGAAGAGTATATAAATAGTGTTTAATCGAATGGTAAAAGAAAAATTAACTGAAAAATGCTCTTATCCATTATTAATCTACCATTACATCTTTCAGAACTTCACCTATGATCATTGTTATAAAATAGATCACAACAAATATTACAATGATAAATTGAATACCGTATTAATAAAAACGTTCCGATTGCTGAAGTATGGAATACAAAAATAACGAATATGCACAGATTTCAAAAATTCAATATATTATACGACCAAAACTTCACTGCAGGGCGCAAAGTCGATGTCTACGCCCGGAGTGTTAATATTATTTTCAAATCATACAACAGAGCTGAAGTTTCGATTTTTAAAAGTGTTAATTTTCTGGTGTTAATAGATTGTGTTTTCAATATTATACTTGCTTTAAAGGTGCTCCTGATTTTTTGTAAAAAATTATTATTATCTTAGAGATTAGTATAAATATTCAATTTTGGGATAATGTAGGATTTTTAACTGAATTGTTTTTGAAACAGGCTTTTTTCGGAAAGAGGCTATTAAAGCTTAGTAAATTAATTGAAGTACTCAAAAAAACTTTGGTGAACCTAAAACATCATTGTCTAAGTAGTTACGGATGACTATTTAACAATTTCATTTAAAAAAGACATTTTTATTTTTTAGCAAACTATTTTTTGGCTATTTTTATTATGTTTCCATTGAACATACTGGTCAAGAATTATTAAAAAACTAATGTTCTGGTATATTTTGGATTATCTTCATATAACTGATTTTAGGTTTGAACCGTCGTACCCTTAATGTGTAATCCTTTACAATTTATTGGTATGAAATTACTACATTTTTTGCGATTTGAATAGCTGATTTAAATGATATATTTTTCGCTTTATTTTTATGAATAAAAAAGTAAATAAAAAAGTGGGAAAGGAGATAATGTACCAAAATAGTGATATTTTTAATAAATAAATGCAAAATAATATACATTTATTCATTTTGAAGTCTGTTAAAATTCATTCGTACTTGATTATTACATCAATTAACCGGAAGAAGACTAATTGTCCGAGAAAAACGTTGTTGTGAAATCTCGACGTTAAAATCTGGAAAATGATTTAGGGAATTTCTAGGCGGGACTCTTTGAGGTTCGAAATTTCCCCGTTTCGAGAAACCCTAGGGATTTCGGTAGAAAAACGCTTCCTCCTCCCTCCTCTTTTCCTCTTATATCATTGACGTATTTCTCTAGGGATATTCGGCCGGCGCGGTCGACCCTTTTAGTAATAATTTCTCAAGAGGATTTAGTGAGCGACGCCCCTTGCCAAATCAACCGAAAATTATGAAAGAGTATTACGGCAAACCCCTGCAAATGTTTTTTCACCGACGATTTTTCAACGTCGCCCGCCAAAGCGAAAAAGAGGCGTGCATGACACGTTCCAAAGAATTTTCAATGGCCTTTACACGGTGTCCGACCTTTCTTTTGTATCTCCAAAACAAATATACACATTCGCGCCAGATCGAAAAAAATATTTGTACAACATCTTATTTTTTATTCATTACGCATACGAAAATCGAACGATGAAGATTACCGAAGAAAAATGTATTCCGGATTATATGCACATGGGTTTTCACTTCCTAGTGGGAAGTCATCTATTTAACTTCAAACATCATTTAAAACTGTGACTTAGAGGTGGAATTTGCGTATTTCTTGTTTAACAATAGTTACTTGAACCATCTGCATACAATATTTTTCATTTTGTGGCCACCAAACGGGCGGAAGGTAAATGTTTAAAATTATATGTATTTTACGGCCCGGTGCATCCTTAATCTGCGAACAAATTTTTCTTTACAAATATTTAAATGCAGAATTTTCATGAAATTGTGTTTACAAGTTTCCTGCAATTAAATACCATTCAACAATTTTTTCTAAAGAATACTTTGATTTTTGTTTAATGTAGAGCATAATTAAAATTCTACTTATAAAATTACAGTCATTCTTTTGGATGACATTGATTAGCTAGATCTCTTATCTGTTATTTGTTCGCCATTTATTATTTTAAAATATTTTACTTTTTCTATGTCAAACTTTTTTCATTTTTGTCCATCTATCCTCGGTATAACTTTGTCACCGTTCTACATTGATTGTAACAATATTGATAATTATTTTTGTTATAAAGTTTTGAAAATTTTTTTAACTATATGGTAATATTTCTTAATAATTAAAAATAATTGCAATATTATTTTACGCTTCGTTATGATTTAATATCAGTTTTATCTTTGCTGTTGTTCATACATCGAAATGTTTTGATTGCTATTTTTATTTTATTTAGGTCAAAGCAATTCATTTTCGAGTTATGTTTGTTAAAATGTATTTTTTTACGTGAACTGTTATTTTTATTAAATGTAAGCACTTTTATTGTTATAGAAACCCTGTTATAAATTGTCAATATATCAGTATATTTATTTAAAATATACATTCTGAAAAATATAGTTAAGAATTATTTTGTAATTTTTATTGACTATTATTGTATTTTCTTTTGGCGTATTTATTACCATTCATATTGTTCATGATAATCCTGCTTGCTCCACTGAACGTATAAAATGCAACTTTATGCAACCAGTGTGACATAAATAGCTCCAGTTACACTCGAAATGAAGACACCTTTATCAAGCATTATTTTTCAATTCCGTTGGTGCAAAATCTGAATGTATGGCTCGATATTCAGTATCGGAGAGCACGATGTATTTTAAATTCAAAAGAATGGATGGAATGAAAGCGAAGTTTATTTTTCTTCTTTATTCCATCGATTTTTGCAGCTTTGCATAGGCTGTTTTCAAACATTGCATTAAAACACTTTTGAAATACTGTCGTTATTTGAAGAATATAGCGAATCCGTCCATTAATCTATTTTATTATTGATACATCTGCTTTATTCGTAGTATTTTGCAATAACTCTTTAATTTTGTCCCTTTTATGATAGAATAGTTCGCAAAAAGTATTATAAAAAATATCGTGCATATTGTGAAAATATTCAAGGAATGCTTTCAATTTCATCTGGGAAATAACACACTTTAAGAACCTCAAATTGCATTTGCAGGGATCGTGACGGCAAGAAAGTAACTATAAAAAACCGTTCTTGCGAACACTGCGGTGAAGCATGCGGTCGAATTGAGACGTCCATTTTAATTCCGTTTCTACTCACTGAATAATTTTCCCCGTGCCTAGAATTCTTCTTGCACGAAAGTCAGCATGTAAGGGTGCTTCAATAAGTCCTGGTACGTTACGTGGGGCAGTAAAGTCGTGGTTTCGTCATATATGGAAAGATGTGGAGGTACTTAAATGCGTCGATAAAAAGGATACCCGAATGTATAGGAATTGATGTATTCCAAATATACAGGAAAATAATGTAGTAAACTCTAAATACGTAGGCGTATATAATACACGTATGCAACTATGGGGGCAGGGGCGTAAAATTTAAATACATCGTTTCAACGTAACAGCTTCTTTTTCCTCAAGGTTCTTACACAGTCGTAAACAGCGCATGGCGAAGCTGCTTCCAAAATGGCCACAAGTGCTCCTGCTTTAAATATTTTACAGCTGACATTAAAATATTCAGTGCTACCGAAAAATGGTACTCTGACAGGTGCAAGAGTGGGAACCAGTCGTAAAATCCGTTTACTGCAGGGATATCGTGGTTAGATTAACTTAAGATGAGCTCTAAGTTGTTGGTATCGCGATTTGCGAGTTGACGTAGTCTCGTTGACGCCCAAAGTCGCTTTCAATGTTGACATTATCACGTCCATTTTCGTTTACCACCTACGAGTCCCCATTATGAGTCGTGTAGCCCACGTAACTTCAGAGATATAACCATGAAACCATGATATTACAAATATTACATTAATAATTAGGGACATAATCTTCCTTGTTACATTTTCGAGTTATAGAATCAAATGATAATATTAGGATTTCTGAGGATGCTGACGGATATTGAACAGAAAATTTTGCACAAGTAATACCACAATTACAAGACCAAAAACTGAATGAAAAAAAAGATTTATTTTTAAATTTACTTTTGTAATTTTGATGTTAGTTTAGATACCCTCGTTAGTTAGCGTATTAAATTAACATATCTCACTTTTGATTGCGTATAAATACTTCAATGCTATATATAATTCAGCAAGTGTTAATAATGATTGGCTAATTGTAAAGTTGCTACTATTAGCGACGAATATTTTACTTTATATTGTAAGTCGTATTATTTCAATAATGATATATCGAAAGGTTTTCGATGGCTTCTTATGACAGTGAAATTGTATAAACTGCATCATGGCTATTTGTAGTGAAGTCTCTTCAAACATAAGATACAACAAAATGTTGTGTTATGAACTGATCGATTTGACCAATGGAGTTTCATAAGTAGCATTGAAAACGGCTGAAAAAAATACGGGTGTGAGTTCTGCAGTATGTTTTATGGACGCGGATTACCGCAAAATCTCTTTTAGTCAATGATTATAGAATGTACACCATATTATATTCTACCGATTTTTTTGTACAGTTTTCAAACGAATAAATATAATAAAAAACGAAACATTTATCAGTACAGCTAACATTTCAGATGATTTGTACAAACCGTATGATGGAAAACATTTTTTTTTATCTTTAAAAATGAATTTATTGAAATACTATAGTAACGAATTAGATGGGATTAGTTTCACGTTGACAGCTAATATCAAAGATTACATGAAGCAAATCCCGCGAACAAAGAACAAGAATGCGTCTTTATAAACTTGAACTTTATTAATAGTTTCATGATATTAGCGATTCTTTGACAACTCTTAGGTCATGGTAGAGTAATATAAATTAAACCAACTAAGTTAAGTTTCGGCCTCTTATGTGGGCCCTCTTCAGATAACTGAGTTAACAATACGACCGCATTTCAGTAACAGCAGTTCGAGTTTTACTAAAGTGTGCTCGAACTACTATTATGTTGCTGCCGATAAGTATTTTTTCTGTATAATGATTTAATTAAATTGAAGGGGAACTGCATCACAGGGCGAAATATAAGTTAGTTGGGTTATTCTGTTTAACTCTACCATCACCTTAGAGTTGTCAAAGGACCGTTGACACCAAGAATTGATTGATGAAGTTTACAATTATTTTATGTATCTTTCTAGAACCAGAATCCAACGAAAATATAAATATCAATCAATTACTCAACACCAATACACTTTCAGACCTCTAATCGATAGTGCTCGTACAGGGTAATTCATCCCGTGGATATCTGTATAAGGGCCTCTTGACGTCCAGAACATCCCGGATATCCTTAGGATATCCAACTGATATCCAATTATATATCCAAGAAAGTGGAATTTTATATATCCCTAGGATGTCCAGGCACTATCAGATAATGTTACTTGGACATCTCTAGAATATCTGGCAGATAACCTGAAGAATATCTCAGGGATATTTATGGATACCTCAGCAAATAAAGGATATATTTGACAATGTTACAAATGAAATACGTTGTTTTTGACATTTTTATCCTATTTCGAATAATATCTTTAGACTCCGATTGCTACAGAAGGAATTCAATATATTTTCAAAACAAAACGTGTTCTTCTTCGGGTCCAGTTATGACCAGTATCGAATAAATTGTTTACCAAACTCGGATTTAAACCCAATTGATAATTTTTTTATGAAATAGAAAATTCCCAATTATCAATAAATATAAATAAATTCCCAATAATTTGTACATTAAAAATAAGTATTTAAATTTAAAAATTACAAGGCGGAAATGCAACAAAACTCGAAAGGTTAGAAAAAAGGGCAACATTTGACTCTCGAAAACGTCCACAAAATGAATAGAAACTTACGTTATAAAACACATAACATTCCTAAAATCGATGGTGAGGATTTCCAAATTCGAAAATTTGGCGTTGTAATCCTTGGTCGTAAACTGGAACCCTCCACTGTTGGCTGAGGAAATTGTGGGAATTTTTGAAACTAAGAAATAAAGAATATCACTGCAACCCAAAATTGTGTAGGTTTCTACATGACAAGTTCCCAGTTTACAGCTCATATGTAACACGAGAAAAGCGCGCAGAAGTTTGATGTCCATTTCAATTCTATTATTGTTTGGACTTTGGACTATTTTTCGCATAGGTTGGAAACTCAAAGAAATCCACGTTCCTTTTTTTCGAAGCGATCGTGATAACGACATGTGCATCATTTTTTGTTCTGTGTGTGTATGTGAAGCAGATATAATTTTGGGTTCCAGAGATTTTTAATTTCTTAGTTCCAGAAATTACTACGAATTCCTCAAAATCATTGGACGCTACCAGATGGGTTTAAGTTTGCAGCCAAAGAATACTTCGCACCAGTTTTCAATTTTGTAATCCTCACTAATGATTTTAAAAATGTTGTACGTTTGTGTTGGAATGTTCCATTCGTTTTGTAGGCGTTTTCAAGAAGCACTGCTGGGCTTTTTCTAACCTTTTCGAGGCACCATTCACAGAGTCTATTTTGTTGCATTGTCGCCTTGAAATGTTGAAATTTAATTGCGAATCTAATTTTCAGAAATTATGAATTATAGATTCAAATCTGAATGTAATAAAGAATTTTCTAGATATCGATTATGTTTAAATCCATAAAAGATCTCGTTTTGAGATGTCTCATGGATGCCTTGTGGATATCTAAGAAATGTTGAGAAAGAGGGAAGTTTTTATATCTCTTGGATATCTTAGAGTTCTTTAATACATCTCTAGGGATAATCGTAATTTTTTCTGGACATCCTGCAGACATCATGGGGATGTACTTTTCTTATACGATGTATACCTCCACACATTTGCGAAATACGATGTTCTCAAGAAATGTCATTGTTGAAGGCAACATTGTTAATGCTATTTGTTGCCGTCAAATAGGAAATGAAAAATCGAAAAATGTGTGAGAAAAAATGTTTGATCTGATGTGGAATACCTCGACCGTTAACTAATGTTTACAATGTCCCAAATTTACGGACGCACCGAAATAATAGACCTCGAGAGCAAAGAACATCATAGTCATTAGCAAACTAATAATTAATAAAGATCAGTAACATCCAGCCGCCGAACAATCGAGATAATCCCAGATTCGAGTTCTGCACACGAAACTTGGTAGAAATTAGTCGGCATCTGAAAAGAGCTGAAAAAGGCACACAGGCGTAAAAAAATGTAAAAGATGCAGATAAATAAGGTGCGAAGCGCTGCTGGAGGAAGTTAAAGATCCCGCTCGTTCCTTCGCGGCCGTCCTCGTTAGGAAGGCGGCCGATCAGGTGCGTTCGAATATTCCCGCCGCGGTATTCCTGCTTTCCGTGGCTTTATGAACCTTAATTGGGCCTCGTTTCGCCGTGGGCCAGCTGTCTCTAGGAGGCCATACCGACGTCGGGCGGCCCCGGGCATCAGTCGCGATATCTTTCCTTCTCTCTCGCTTTTACTTTAAGATTCAGATCGATCCGCGATAGTGCCGAGGGGCGGCCTCGATCGAATTACGATCTTCCCCAGGAACGTATGCGCGAAACGACCGACAACGGGTATAACGACATGGGGAAAGGTAAATATCTATCGTATGCAAGAGTCTGGGAGAAACAGTCCCAGAAATATGCATGTCCTGAAAACGAAGCCGATTTCGCAGATTCGCGGCAGTCGAAGAAAGCGACGGCGTTGGTATTTTAAACGGTTTTCTTTTCTTTGCCTTCGTGACGTACCTTTTAGCCCGCTTCTTTAAGGTCACGCGACATTGCGAACATTTCGCGGGTAACAATATTTGCTCTCTCGACGCGTATTCGCGTTCCCTTCCCTTCCAATCGACCAGGTCTTATGCTGCTGAAAATTGTATTTGCCAATCCCAGAAACGAGGCAGCATATACTTTGTGATCGAACATACTTGGAATTTCTCAGTTACATTAAACGCATTTGAGATATTGTTAAAATCATTTTTTGCTAGATTGTATGTCACGTTATTTACAGGTAATTTTGAATGTCATCCATTGATAGTTTGTAAACTATAACTGTCTAAACATGTCATTGTTATATTCCTCCAATTTAATTGCGTCGAAATCAGTTGTTCAACGAGTCCCAAATTGATTTCCCAGACGACTTCACGTCACGTCCAACATTCAGCAAATATGTCTACCTTGGATGACATTTTTCAAAAATTTATCATGAACCGCATTTCATTCATGACGCCTAGAAAACTTTTATGAATTGACACATGAATGATGTTGTTACTGAGATGGTCAAGCCAAATTATTGAAATCTATGGTGTCATTGTACAGTGGAATTGGTGAATAGTGTAAGTCTAATTATTGTGCTACACCGATGACGCCAGCCATGATGTCATGTGTCATCGTCGTCACGGTTTTTCTATCGTCAGTACTTTGTAGACTCTGGACTTATTTGGAATATTGCTTTTCCTCATATTTGTAGCTGGGATGAGTCCTTATCAAAGATATTATCTATTGATCCTTCAAACAGACTCTACACTAACTGTCTTCAACTAGACCCAATCTGTAAAGTGAATAGCAAAACAGTCCATACCTAATATATTATTTCTGTTCTAGTTTGTCATGTTGACTCCTTTTGTTTCTTAGAAACTAATGAACCTTTTAGACTGTCCTAGAACTGAAAGGTTTTGCCAGTAATCTGCCCAGTCTTCATGCATCATCTGTGGTCAGCTTATGAAGGTTAATTTATGATAAAAGAAATGTCAACTTCTAAATAATATGAGAGAGATTATATCGTGATCACCTCAGTGTTCCATTTAGTACCCCAGGTTTGAGACCGACGAAAAAATATCAGAGAAGTTGGAAAAAAGTCATTGTGAAAGGGAAATAGTATCCCAATTTTATGACTTTTCCCTATTCCCCCTGTCGAAATTACTACTTGGCGAAATGCGCTTTGAGCCGATTGAAACGGTAAAAGAGTATTCAAAGAAGGTGATTCTACAATCGACTTTTGAAAAGGGTTTCCAAGATTGTAAGATCCATCGAAATACATGTATTGTGTTAAAATGACTATCGATTAATGATAAAACCGTTTTATTGATTAAGGTTCGTTTTCATTAGAAGGAATAATGCAGACAGTACTGCATGCATTTCAATAATTATTACTGCGGGTTCTGATGTTTTGCGGCGCCCATAACTAAATTAACTACGGTCGTAATATAAGGAATAAGTATCTGCCAGCAGGTTATTTTGAGCCAAATGACAAGAAAGGATACTAGTCACGAGATAGTAGATTAAATGGATACATCGGTCTCCATTATGCAGTAATCATAATTGTACTAACGATACTGTGATTAGCTCGTAAGGTTTTGACGGTGCGTGTTAGAAGTGTACTTTCTGTAGATTTGCGTGACTCAGCTGATCCTCCGAAACTCCATTTACAATTAGATTAATTTTTCCTCATTCCACTCGTATTCAGCAGTAACCCAACAATTATGTATAACTTCCCCTGATTATACCATATTGAGCTGCAATGCGTATTGTTTTAACTAAATTGATTTTAAAACTCGACATAAAGTAGGAGAAAAGGAATTATCTACGATGAAGTACTAATAAGTATCATTAATCTTGTATTGATGTCAAGATTGTAATTTTTGTTAATTCGTTTAATTAATATCCCTAGTGTTTATGGGTATCGGTTTCTTTTTTTCAAAGTTTGAAACAACCAAATTTTCGAAGAAGATAGGCTATATATATCTTCCCAATCGGACTAAGCTCCTGTTCTGATCCCACGCAGACAGCATTTTAGCAAGAATTTTGACACTAAGACGCCGAACACAAGTGGCAATCGAGTCACCTAATTTCGAGCAACAAAGCAATCTTGTTTAGATCCTCGGAATCGGTGTTTTGAAATATCGACCGCAAACCCTTGAGGCAGCGCATCAGCGTTTAAAAAAGCGGTCGGGGCAACTTGACCCTCATTTAGACGCACTAGGCTTTTTGGAGGCATACCTGTTTCAGGTAGATCTGAAACGTACGTACTGGCACGGTTATCTCAGCCATTAGTCTGCTTGTCACAGCCGTAACAAATGACTCTTGTACGGCTAGCTGGAATATGTACAGCAACCACGCGCTATGCTTGTCTTTCGTTCGCATGTTGATGTTTTTCAGCCAGAACGAGACCCTCTCTTTCGCGCTGAACCGAAGCATTACGTGGGGCGAACCACGACAATGAACATACTTTGCGTGTTTCAAGGAAAAACAACTTCTTCGCTGTGTAGTTGGAATTCGCGACGTTTTTCCCTTATTGCGTGACACTGGCCCGTAATTTGGCCGACGAGCTGTTTATCGGCTGATTATGTTCAACTCGAGACTGCTAAAGATATTTCTGTTCCTACGATGATTCTCACTCTCTAACGTTCGCACTCCCACGTTAAAAGGCTAGATGTCGAGAAAAAGACTTGTATACGTTCTACATACGCTTACAAGTGCAATCGACTTTTGCCGGTGATGGAGGGAAGTCAGAAAACGTCAATATTACTGTGTTTCATTCTCACAATGCTTTACATGAGTTCCAGATTTCCTCTCTCAATTTTCGGGAGTGAAAGGCCACTTTAATAAACCTCGAAAAGTTGACTCCCTTACTACTTGAGTTTCACTGTAGCAAAGAATCGTAGAAAAAATATGACTCTTCATTATAGATTTGGTCAGTTATCACCCGAAAACTGTAGGGTACAGATAAGTGGTTTGTATTCAGCATTCAAGCTAACATTTGTTTATAAGTGTCTAATAACTCCAAAGCTCAGGTGGTTTGGATTCCACCTTCATAAACTGTAGATCCCGCCGCGATTTAGTCCCATATGGGTTCAGAAAAGTCGACGTAAAATAATATAAAAAAAGCCTAACATTTGTAAATATTATGGAGGTCGCTTCCAGTTTCACACAAACATTCTAATTTTCCGAAATCATGGTTCACAAATGGGACTCTTCCTTTTGAATATATTTCAAACTTGGAATCAGCAACCCAAAACTCAAGAACATTAAACTTGTATAAACCCTGAATCCGCAAATCATCCAAACCTAGAGTGTCACATTGAATTTGACTTTTCTAATACTGAAATCAAGAGTTTTGATACTTAAACGAAGGACTTCGACATATGCATTTTCTAATTTTCCTCAGTTTTCCAAATATCTAATCTAGAGATATAATTGGCGAGTGTACAATTCGAATTCATTTTAGTTCGTTCAAGCTCGAATATTTAACCCTTTCAAGCATACGTTTTGCTTGTTTGGAAAATTGCTGCAATATATTACTCGGAGGTTTTCGGCGTCCCTGATAATGAATTAGGTATCGAATTTTCAAAATTGAAAATGACGGATCCAAGATGGCTGACCAAAGTTGAATAAGTTACTTGATAGTAATCAAATTGAGTATTAGGATTTTTCAGGAGTTGATGATTACGAATCCGACATCAGATTATGAACATTCAAATTTGCGAATACGAAATAAAGGAATTAACGAAGAAAACAATGGTTCCGACTGAAAGGAATACTTACATATGCGTCAAACAACATTCATTGTTCCGAGTATTCCGCTGTGCCTACTATCTTTTTTACTTGGAACAAACTTTTTTTCGATGTCGTCTTTATGAATATTTATGAACATTTATCATGGGTGACGAAGAACAGAAATATTTCATTTTACTATTATTTTGACCCGCGAATTTGGAATCGTTTTTTTTTTGTATTTTAAAAATCTGATGCCGGATTTATAATAAACGATTCTCTAAACCTCTGAGTACCTAGTTTCTACGACGATGATGTGGGATTTTACATCCAACTCATATTTGTTATTATTAAACTAGTTTGTATTATTTTATAATTCTGCTAAGTCTTTTCAAAAAATGTCTTCACTGAATGTCAAGTGTCTGTAAAGTAATTTTGAAAGTAGAAGGCTACCACTTTGACTACTCATAGTTTGCAAATTAATTATTATGTATTATAACCTTCAATTGTGTTTTTTGAATTTCATTGTTTGATTTATAATGTTTCATGGATTCTAATTTTATTAAAATATTAATGCAAGCAAAACATTTCTTATTTTCGCATAACGCTAATGGTTCATTTTTACTTCAGTTATTCAAATTATTTCAGTTAACTGCATGTTCTTAGATGTTTTTCAAAGAATTTCGACTCAACTGGTAAATTTGAAAAACTCTGGAACAACAAAATTAAGCAACTGTTTTTAGAAATAATTTCAGAGGGTTTGAATTATAGTAATTATAACAACATTATTTCAACATTAAAGGTCACTAGAAAAAAAGTAGACAAATTCAATATTTTAAATATTTTACAACTAAAAAACAATCATGTTTCATTGGAAATCGAAGACACCAAATAAAACTTGATTTATACAGATCATTATTAAAAATCTTCACTATCATGGAAAGATGTACTTTAAGAGTTAGAAATTTCCAAGCTTTTACGAAGTTTTAGCGAGCACTGTATGATATTACATTATGAAAGGCAAAGTAAAGTAATTATTCTTTATAGTAAATATTCGACTATCTGCAATGTCCATCGTACTAATTATCACAATCAGATTTTTAAACATACTATACGCAAGTCGCATAAATGAGTAGTTCATTGCATTCTTCTTTTGTAAAGAATGCGCGGTTGTTGTAGACATTCGAGCGATTCGATTAACCTTATGCACGTACGACCAAGTATGCAATAATTGCTGTCTGGAAGTAATCTAAAGAATTAAATTAATTGATTGTAAAAAGAAAACTTGATTTTGATCGCATACTTTATAGACTATTTTGATATTCATGTTTTAATATTTTTCTCGTTTAAATTCAATACGGTTATTTAAACACAGTTGCGACTATGTTTGCTATATTCTTATCGATTCAAAGCTTACACATCGCTGGAGAGCATACACGAGGGTGACACGTTTGAAGGATTTAAGCTTCTGTATTTGTCAACTCAAGAATTCTATACCTACAAGATGGAACTGACAGGATTTCAAGACAGTTCGTTCAGAAATTATAAATTTATGAATATGAAACAACAATCTCAGATATTAAAATATTAAAATTTGTATGATTTTGTTAATAATAAAATTAAAAATTATAGTTATAGCCATTCGAATATCAGTGCCTAATACAGATGGTCATGTGATAAAAATTCACCATTAACCTCGAGTTGTGCATGACGAGTTAATATACGCCTTGATGTTATTTGACCATGTCAAATACATATAATCATGATTAGAAAAATTGGTATCTTCTAATTTTTTGTCATTGAATTCGGTTTACAAACATTATTATTCGATATTGTCAACGAAGTATGTTAAAATAATACATAATTCGTTAATTGAGAAATGTTAATAACATTCAATAAAAACGCCCCATATCAGTTCTTAACTATTCAGTAAATAATATGAATAACGAGGTAAACAAGAATTAGTTCCTGACATCTAACACAAACTTTCTAAACAATTTCTTTAGTTTAACAATTTTATGTAAAAGAACTCTATTTTAAAATTTGTTTCGATTTTTTACATTTATTCCTATTCTTGATTAGTTTCTGAAAACGATTTAACCCTGATTTGTAAACAGAACGCGATATAGGTCCATTTTTTATATAATTAATAGATCAATAGGACATCATCAGTATATTCCTTTTACGAAGGAGAAGATAATTTAGCGTACTATTGAAGATGCTAATTTTTGTAATGCATTAGACAGTGTTCTTAACAAATTTTCAACTTCATAATTTTCGTGCAGAGATCGAATCGGTAAAGAACTCTTAATGCTTTACCATTCAAGTCTTGCTGATTTCACTAACCATTCCAATTCAAAATTGGGAAATATTGTACATTATTTGAAGCACTAAGGAATGTTCGGAGCTTGTTTTTGATAGCGTTTATTAATTGCATTTCCTTAATTTTGTAACTGACAAGTAAGCCTACTAAAGTGTAATCTCTGATTTATATTAAATTTAGATATGTTGTGAAACATGCAAAACTAAGAGGTACATATTTTTTTAATGGCGGAAAACATACTTAAGGAGTATAAATTTATTGTAGGTGTATTTAAAAATTAATATAGTTAACGGCTTATCCCTACAAATTTCATTACATGTTAAAATGGTATAGTTTGAAAATTTCTAAACATTTCTAAACTTAACAACGAAAAAGAATAAAGAAAAAAAGGAAAAAAAAAGATAAATTATATTTATAACTTTTTTCCTTTTTCGTTGTTAATTTCATCAATAAATATTTTGAAAAAGTCTATTTTCATTTTTGTTGGTGTAATTTATGTTTATTCAGTATATTTCCTAAGCCGCAGGACACGTTGCATATTTAATAGTGTATAAAAATAAATACTGAATTTCATGGTTATTAAGCCGGGATTACTAACGGACATTTTTGGTTTATTTATTAACAGACTGCCGACGCTAGGACATCTTTGTAAACTGTCACACATGAAATCTTCAAAACTGTTGGTAAATAAGGCAGTGACATCGTAGGACACTATCGTGATACGATATCGATGAATTTATCATTCACATCTAATTGACAGGAGCATTTATCATGAGCATTATTTATGTATTCACTCGGTGCCACTCACACGAAGAACTCCAGAAAGAAGTCGGTGCATACGTATTACCTTCTGATACTATCGGATTTTTATCACAATTCCGGAATTCAGATTCCATTGGGATATCTGTAACAACCGGATATCTACGATATTCCTGAAATCCGCAACCCTTATAAATGGTGAACATGATTGAAATGAGTTTACTGAAAAGCATCACAAAGTCAGAGGAAAGGAATGTTGAGCTACCAATCCATGCGTGCTTATGACGAATAATTATGAGTGAAGTTTCGCGAGAATCGGAACGCAGTCGTGTTTCAGCAAGGCACTAGAGATAATTCTATGGACCGAGGAGGAGGCACATAAATGCGACTCTGGCGAACCTGTCTCGGGTTTACACGTGTATAAGTAACCACTACGCGGTATCATACACGGGCTCATTTATCTGCAGAAGGGTCGAGGAAGTAGATAGCATCACGTTTGCGCGTGGTCCTGCCAGTATTTTGTCACGGAGATGCGACCTCAAGATATCGCTCTATCTCGTCCTCCTCGAACTCGTTCCCTTTACCCACCGCTGCTGGATTAAACGCGCTCGAATTCCGTAGTATACACGCACCGTGCTAATTTTTCTGCCTCTTTCCTTGCCAGAACCCTGCTATGGATGAAATGCGAACTCGAGGTCGGTATTTACTTAATAAGTTTCATACCTTCGGTCGATGATAAATTCGAACAAGTAGTGACAAATTGTTAATGAGTGCCGCTAAAAGATTATCTTCAACTTCATCTTCTATTTATTGAGTATATGACTTCAAATAATTCGCCTCAACTACATTCATTGTGAGTTTCGGTCCATACTCGAATTGGAGCAGATACAGAGTTGCAGTGATTAGAAAAAGCTACACTAACAAGTTGAAGAAACTGGAAACTTGTTTACCAAATCCTGAAGTTTCATCCAACAATCAAAGTTTAAATTCATAGATGGCCAAGCGATAGCATTTTGTAAAACACTAAACGATTAATTAAGAGTTGTACTTATTAACGGTAGTTGAGGAAGGTTTTGCTAATTAGATTTGGACAGATGACTTCATGGGGAGCGCTATGAAAATTTGATGACGTCGTTAGTTAAAAGTTATCTCAAATAATCTGAAGGAAAAATATTCTAAAAGTGTAACACTATTATGACTAAAGTTACAACCCCGTACAGAATAGAGCAATAAATTTCGTAATCACGAGAAACACTTTCAGAATCGCGGGAAACAATTTCGTGAGATACATTTTGACGAAAGTCGCAACCTTTCGCACCGACCATAAATCTCGCAAGTCTTAAAGTGTCACCTGTTCGGGTACAATATTACTTCGCTGTACAGACTAATATTTTACATGCATACGACATGGTCGATATTAGTCCGGTCCTAAAATTATCTTTACGCATCACGTATCGCGACGCCCATTCCGCTGCCGAAAGTTCAGTGAATGATTTTGCAGTATCGGCGCGCTATTCTTAGCGCTTCACAGGAGCAAATTTGAATTTACAGCATCATATTACAATTTCCCCATGTTCCTTTTGGTGCCACCGTATGCGATTTTTCTCGCTCGTATACGGAGTTAAATTTCCGCGAGATTCGCATCTTCCCCTCGGGAGTTTTATCGCCACACGCAGTCTCCTCGTATTCTCGGTTTCTTGAACATCGGCGACGCATTAATACCTACATCGTCGATTTCACGCCATAAAACAGAGCCGAGCTCACTTCTGGCAATAATCCCGACATCGTTATCTCTAATCGTAGTCATAAGCATTATCGTCGAGGACTGGTTCATAGGTACGCAGGCACTCTTCGGCTGTACCGTTCCGACCTCGTGTACACATAATCACTTTCGGTTCAACGTCGGTCAGTGTAAACTTCAAAAGTACAGGCCGCGTCACGTCTCGCCTCGAGTTCTCGCGAGAAATGACTTCCTCATGCTCGTTACCTAAATCCCGCTCACTTATACGTACTCGCCCAAGGCGAATTTCATCTTGTCTCGCGAACTCCCGCGAGTGCCCGTTCGCGCGAGCGCGAGAACGAGAGAGGAAATATCATTTTTTACAAGGAACATCATCACCCATGCCAACGTATACACACGCACGTGTGGCTAGTTTATGCACGTAACAAGAGTACACGCCTGTGGCAATTATCTTCAGGAATTCCATACATGATTTTTAAATTTTTAGGTGAAAGGTTCTTTTATGAAACGTGTTTTTCATGCCTCGTGAATTATTTATAATAAAATTACTGGAAATATGAGACAAATAGTAAAGAAGCTGACCTAGTAAGAAAACGAGCCATCTTGAAACTCCTGTAATGTAAAATTTGAAATATTTCAAAGAAATTCTTATATGCTCCTCAATTTCAGATTTCTTATGAATGGCTGCATCTTTGCTTATAATTTAAACTCCATTGGGAGGTAAATTTATTGACATTTTCTCGCAGTTTTCTTGCAAATTGGTTCTTGGAGTTTGACATTAATGTCAAAGGAAAATATCTCTGTCCAGAATTTGAATTAAAGGTTACCTGATAAATAGTTGGAATGCTGCCGCAAATTGATGTATGGTATGTTCACAGTATTACTTTTATACTTATATCGCGACCAATATATAACAAATGTATAGAGTCATTGAATATTGGAATTTAATTAATGTCCTAAATATTTACGAAACATATGTGACATAAACGGGAGATCCCAGGATTTTCAAGAATTTGTCTGGAATACTGCTACACATCATTTTAAACAACTATCTCTTATCAAGTTTTAAAAAATGAACGAGAGGGGCGTTGGGAAGATTAACTAAATTATTTAAGAACACACCATGATTAGATTACGTAGTTGGTACGATACATTTTCTATGAATTTTGGCTTGCAAGCAAAAAATAATAAACCTAAAAAGCAACATGAAACCTTTTATATTGGTAGTTTAATTAAAAATTGATAATAAAAAATCAATTTAGCTCTTTATCATAAGATCACCTTAAGATCATTTATGCATCCTCTCTCTCTCTCTCTCTCTCTCTCTCTCTCTCTCTCTCTCGAGACTTCTTGCAGCATTCTGAACACTCTCACAATCATAATAGGATGATTAAAACGAAAATTTGGACATCCTGAGGAGCATCAAGGGTCAAATTGTCAAAGAAAAATGTCAGAATTATGTTTATGTTGACAATTGGTTGAAATGCACTTCATGATTTGATCGAGAAGAAGTTCATGATTGATCGAGATGGATTGGATAATCGAGACGATGATAGTCTGATGTGGAAGCGATTCGATTACGTCCGGGTGTCCACTTCAAATATATTCACACATGCCAGGACTTGTGTGAAAGCTTTCGTAAAAAGAAGAAGTTTGAAGGTTGCTCTCATAGGTTAATTCGGCGATTGAAGCTTCCTGCTCTCCCTTAGTAAAGAAACGGCTGACGATGGTTCAGATTCGAAAGAGTACAGACTTGCATCGATCTGAGTGTATATGTCAGCGAAGGGACGATCAGGACTGAACGGTTTTATACTTGACGATATCATAGTAGGTAGCTCAGAGTAAGATCCCAAAGAACCTCGCATGGTTCCGTTTATGGTTCTGATTACGAATTCAACTTTCGACTTTCAAATTTAATTATTGACGTTTTCATGCCAATTAATAAATTCTACGATTGTTTCCGTGACAACGTTCGATTTGTTTTTTTGAGAGATTTTGTAGAGCTCTATCAATAGTATTTATGATATATCTTAAACATTTTAAAACATCTTCGAGTGTTTGAATATATTATTGTTTCAGCAGTTAAATCTTAACCGTTTTTGAGAAATAAACTATTTTATTTATGAATAAGGTGAAAACGAATATTAAAAAGTTACAATCAATTACTTGCAATATTTTTAATATTTCATCCAAACACATTTTTTCATATTTCTATTTATTTATCAGTTTAATTGTTATCTCTTTTAGTTTGAAACATTCACATACGTATCCTAGCATCGAAACATTTAATATACTGTCTCAAAGTCAATACAGCTTCCCCTAGATAAAGTAGTACACACTCTACAAAACCGTATTTGAATTATTAAGCAAATATTGCCATTTACTTTGACCTCGTGTTCATATGCTTCCGAGTGAGTCTTGGTACTCATTCTCGGGAATTTCTGTCCATGCTAATCTTATACATCAAAGGCAGAGAGATGGATTCCGGGTGTTTATAAGAGCAACAGCCAAATTTATATGAAAGACTTGTACAAATATTTCTCTGGTACTTTATGGCAGCAATGAAACTCCGAACGACGAGATATTGGACACTCGTGAATGAACGTAAATACGTTGCATGATTTCTTTTTATGATTATGAAGTTATAATGACTAATTTGACAGTTGAATTGGACGGACCGACTCCCACGCGTATTTTTAGATAGTCAAATTACTATTTTTGTAGTGTGCAGATGACAGATTTAGAAGTTTTTCGTCATTAAGTTTTGAAAACCAGTCTAGACACAGGGTATATTACACTTCTATAGACTACATTAAACGGAAGGGTTGTATGGATGTCGACGATGTATTCAGAACTTCTTGTGAGACATTCATATTCTAGACATCTTTTCATAGATATTTTTCAGATATTTCCGGAATCTACAATGAACCATTTTTTAAATTCTGATAATATTTACAATTTTTATTCGACATTCTATAAATAGAAACGTTTTGCAAAAACACTTGGACATTCCGAATACAATACCAAATATATTATAAATTTGTGACATTCAAGGTATTCTGTTTATTTCACAACCTCAAAGATTTAGTCGATCTACTTTTCGGGCACTATCTTAACAATCCATGAAAAAGTATGTTCTATACTGTAAAGTAGGTTCTATACTGTTCAGAAATCTTTTATTGAAAAGCCCGACACTTTGAAAAAGTCGGATTTTTTGAATGCACGGGCTTTTGAATGTTAGGATTGTGATTGTCAAGTTTTGAAAGTAGACGTTTTGATGTCATGCTAGCTGCATGCCCATGTACAAATTTGCACATGGTTTAGCGACATAATTCTTATGCACTGTAAGTCAAATTCACTGAAAGTTTCCATAATTTTGCTGGTTGTAATTAAGCGTTGTTTATAGCATAAAAAATTTTTCCATGTAAAATTCGATATTTCCAATACAATTTCTGGAAGTTTCCAAGTTTGCATAATAATTTTTCACTATAAGGTCTGCGAGAAATTGTGTAATGATTCACGTCAATATTTATTTATTTCTTACATACATTGACATACATTGACAAAATTCGAGGAAAGAATACGTCGAAAAAACATATTGAACAAAAAAGCATGACCTTTTCGGGGGGGTTAAGTGGCATTTTATCCTAAAAGTAAATTTACGTAAGATTTCGTTGTCGCGTCAACAGTAGGGTCGGCTATTCTAAAGAAACAGACAATCGCCAATCGTGATATTCCTTGATATTTTTGACAAATTTTATACCTAGCATACTCTTACTATACGTATCAACCGGGAAATTCATATTTCAACTAAATGTTGAGCGACTTCTGAAGTGCATTGGGACGCCGCGTAGCGTTCCTCGAAAAAGAAACTCCACTGTAGTCCATATTTGGTAGAATTCCCTCATATAAATAAATTCGATTTCTTCATTCCACTTCCTTTTTATGGAAACTCACCCTTTCTACAATTTAGCAGGGTATGTATGGTATTTTATAACGGAACAAAATGTGGAATGTGGTAAAAATACTAATTATTATTTTCAAGGACAAATAATATAAAAAACTGCTTCATAATAAAGTATTTTCCTAGCTTATTAATGCACGAGTGTCTCAGCTTAAACGTATCTGATCATATTGTAGAAGCCAACGAATCAATCGATTCGACAAAGTGAGCAGGTGTAAATGTAAACATTTTTTCTTTCGAAATGAAGCTTTGATCTTTACAACAAATTTGTAAACAATCGATAGCACGTGCAGGCGAATCAGCTGAGAGCAAGCCGCCATATTGGGCGTTCGATCGAGAGGTATTCGAGATTCTCGAATCGAGCCAAGATCGATAAGTTGTAGGAGCTTGTCGCACTCGTGTTAAATTATATTAGCTGTCTCAATGTCTCGCGTCTCGGTATTTACGCCAGAATTCATGTTATTTTTAGAAGGATTTCTACCGATATTATGGAGCTAGTCTTTAGCCAGATCATCAAAATCTAGGATAATTCTGGGCAGATTCTCATTACCGTCTCTACCAGGGATTGGTTGTCTAAATACACTAACCTTGATGATCTACTTTATACGACTGTTTCAACATTTACGAAATTTCCCGAAAGAAATTATTTTGAATTTTCAACATTTTGCAAATTGTGAATAGGCTGTGCAATTGCCTTCAGCGTACACTGACGTCCAATTTACTTCTATTTAACGGGCTAGACGGTTATTTTAGCACAACGAAAAAGGCCACATTTCCATAATATAAATGTTATAAAGGTTTCTCAGTAGATGTCAAATTATGTATGCATATTAGACGTCCTGAAAGTCAATTGAACGTCAATCTTACATTTAAGACATTCAAAAAAATACGTACATTGGATGTTAGTTGCCTACATACATTGAATGTCCACTTTACGACTATAAAGCCTCTCTTAAACAGAGGAAATCTGGACGTTCATTATACATTCATTTTGTACCTCAGAGACTTTTAATGATATTATAATAGCAAGGGCTCAGTTGGTCATGACACGTTGACTTTATACGAAACACAATTTTCCTAACTAGATGAGATTAATGGAAAACATTACTATGAATTTTACGGTAATATTAAAAGTGCGGGTATGAAAGAAAGGAGTTTTATATCGCGTATCTATTTTAACGATGACAGGACTTAAGGTAAAATAGCAAACCCACGTGGCTCACGCGATTTCCCGTATAATAACTACATTATGTTTATCGATGAGTATATTTCATGCGTCAATGTCTACTTGAGCAGGAAGAAAAGAGAGTTAATAACGAAAAGCTAGCCCTAAAATTAACTTTCCCCGGCTGTGAGACCGAGAGAGTAGGAAGAAGCCTGAGGGTTCTCTTGCCCGATTATGCGGCATTATATTGTAACCGTTACCGGCGGGACGTTTACTCGGATGAAAGGTGTATATATATGTACAGGAACGGTATCGTTGGCACCTGTGGGCTGGAAGCCAAAGTTTTTACGGCTTCACGTAAAATCGTCGACTTTCTGTCATGCATCGCCTCACGACTAGCAGCCTCTGCGCGAAATCCGCCGATGAGCAGACAGTAATCTTATAATCGTTCCAACGTCTCGGTTGCTTAGCGCACTTTGCATAGAAATGTATATCACTCGAGGGCATTTTGCAGAATGCTTTAAGCTCGAGTAAAAGAGAGATTTGCCACGGAGCCCCTTTTTTATGCCTTATAGGTTATTTATCGGAATTTTAAAAGCGTTTTCTCGCTATTTATTCGTCGACGCCGTCGTTGTTGGAGGAGACACAGTCGCATGCCTTGCGCTGTAACTTTATTAGCGGGCGCCTTCGGGCGTGAAGCATATTTTAAATGCGATCCAAGGACCGTAAATTATATCACTTATAACTACACCTATTTATCAAACAAAAGATTTAGCAATCCTGAGACAGTTACTCGACGTTGCTGTAGATGCACTAGCAGGATTCAGGATTGCATCTCTATTTAACTGACTGCAGTGGAAGTCGATGCATGTCGCTACGTCGTTTTTCGATTGGTCGATAAATAAGGGAGGAAATGCGATGGAGTATTTTGATGCTAAATTGAAAGTATATCTATGTATATATACGTACTTACCGAACACGTACTAGAGATGAAATCTGAACCTATGCAAGTCGGCGCACTTATCCGAGTCTAGGAAAGCATACGAGACGCGTTTTGAATTTTTCATACCATGAGAATGGAGAGGAACGAGGTGGCGGGGTGGAAGTCTGAAGTTGGCAAAGGGGCGACTACTCCGTCATTCATGAAGACTCGAGTGTCCGTCGCGCCGAAGGGGACGCGGAAAATCTTTAAAAGTCTACTTTCCAGCACCATCGAGTCGAGTCGCTGAAGAACGTGCGTATAAGGGGCTAGAATCGTCTTGGTGAGAACAAAGAGGCGGGTTTGGCTTCTAAATTTTTCCGCGTAAGCAGTCGGTGTGTCTCGATCTTCGGCTCGATAGAGACATTAGCCATGCTCCCTGTTCTTGCTCGGTCTCCTTTGTAGTTATACCTCTTCTCCCCTTTCTTTACCATCCCACTACCTTCTCCAATACTGGCAAAGTTTCGCAGTTCCTCTCCTTTCTACCACAGCAGTCGGGAGCACAAGGCGACGAAATCGCAGCCGTGACGACGGTCCTGTCACGGTACAACGCCCTGCGCAGTTTCAGTTTTGGCTTATTCAACTTACAAGTGCCAGAAGAAGCGGAGCGAGGTTCCAGTAATTAAAAGATCGGATTTAAAACTGATTGACTGATCGACATCGGTTTCTCTTTCATATTCCTACCATCTTATTTGGTAAATTAATCGAACTCACGATGAACGAATCTAGATAGATTAGATCCTTTCTGATACTGGTTGTCATTTGACTCATTAAAAGGGTACGTTGAGAGATGGTGAAATGTATTTAATCATGTTCCCGAAATTTCCTGAAGAGTTCTTGAGGACTTTCAAACGTATTTTTTTTTGTACAGGGGAGCTCTTATGGAGTTCCTCGAGAAATCCCACGATGAACGCGAATTTAGTGAAAGTAAACACGCAAAGTAAGTGATCGGTGTTTTAAGACTATATTTCTATCGATCTAAATTCAAGTCAGCTTGCAAAAACTGAAGCTACACGGTCTGAATTAGACTTACTAGTCCTTCAAAGGTCATTTACCGACTATACAATATCCGTTCGCCTAAATTTCTCGGATGAAAATGATTCATTCTTCAGAAGTCGAAATAATCCCGATGTGATGCGATTTATCAATTACAAATAGAATCAATGACCCTACGTCTGAATGTCATCATCGAATCACGAATTCGCATGAGGTCCGTGAAATTCTCAACATACCTTACAATGGACTACCGTAGCTCTAGTACCTATCTTTTTAATACACACATGCATTCAAGGGGAATGACCGATGACACCATCAAAGATATCCCTATTAGTCCCAATACAAGAGTTTAGCATCCTCAGTGGAATTACAGCAATAGTAGTTGTCTGTGATGTCATGTTGATTACGACTCGTTAATTGTTGTAAAAACAATTCTTGCTCGATGTGTAATCTATCATATCGAGATAAAAAAAAATCTCGATGAGAAAACACACTATGAATTTCTAGTCAATCTCTTTACAATTCGTTCGTGAGCACGAATCCATTCGAGGGCTCAGCAATCTCTGTTTATAGTCGAGGAAATGTCGACCGTGGCGGCCGACTGCGAGACAAAGGGCGAATCTGCACTCAAAACAAACATCACTTCTCCATTCATGCCGTCGGCGGATTCGAACATTCATCCTCGTAGGGTGAATGTGACAAAAGCGTCGAGATCAGGCCGCACCTCTGCAACCCGCTGGTGGGCGCATTCACACGACTCGACGATGAAAAGGAAGCTGGCACACGTGAAGGAACGCCTGAGCGCGACAAGGGCAACACCTCGAACAAAAGTCCGTAGATTTGCTTTTTTATTCGGAAAACAAAAAATCGCGTCCTCTAAAATCGTCATTCATACTTTGAAAAAATTGGAAACCAGTAATGTATCAAAGCCACCATCTAAGATCAAACTTTTAAAACAATGTGGGACGAAACGTCTCGACAGATTCCGGTGCTTTCGGTAGCAATTTTTTTACCGTTGTCACGGGAATGATTATGTAAAATCGAGCGTCTAATCGGGTTCGTCATCGAGGGGTATCGCGTTTCGGTGAATGATGACACTTGGAAATTCTGAGATTTACAGCGTGGTAACGACTCGAAGTTTGTCAGTAGTATCTTAAATCTTGGGACTATTATACGCGTGGGCGACCTATCTGACTCATCATCGAGGTCGATACGCGATACACGGACTCTTCGTGAACGTTTTTCCGGCTCGCGAAGCGACCCCATTTGTTGCCTCTGTCGATGTCTGATCAGTAAAGCCGCAAAACTCGTGGTTTGCCGTTAAAGTACGAGCTGTTGCAACGGGGTCCGTGTGTTAGATATCATCTGGGTCCGGGCAGTATTCGGTGAGTCCGGGTGTGTCATTAGTTTCAAACAGACCACGCATACCGCCTTGTTCCTTTCCGTCGTTGCGTGTTTCAGTCCCGCTGAATTTGGGAGAAAACGAAATTCCCTCGATCAATTTTATGGTAAAAGAGGGAAATGGATGTCGTGGAATGACAAAATAAATGAAGAACCATCATTCATTCCAGCTGGATCGTTTTGTCAGATTAGACTTCATGTGGTGACGAATACGCCAATTATTATGGATTATATTAGTTTGGTTGTAACAAGAGATAGTCTATTCGTACAAGAAGACTGGATCTTGGATCACTGAAATTATCTGAATTCTCCACGTAGATATGAAGCACAACGTGTTAAAATAATTCATTTCTATTTACAGGTATTTTAGTTTTGATTTTGCGTCACTTATTGTTAGGTAGAGTACTTAATGGGCAATCTCGAATTCAGTAGAAGTATGGAGACGCTGATAAGTCACAAATTCAATTTTATATTCAAGGAAGAAGTCTCAGCAGTTTATAGGTACAACAGTTAAGTATGATAATGCCTTATCATTTTATTACGTGTAAATATAAGGACATGAGAGAACGGGACATTGATAGACCAGACCCAAAAGGCCAACGGCGATGGACGTTCGGGTATAGTCTATAAATCAGCGTTACGGCTTCGCTTCGCTTTTTATCGGCCGTAACATTCGCTCGACAGACGTCAGTTTAGTTTTTTACTTTAACTTGCGCGCGCGTACACATGTGCCGGGCGCGCGAATGGGCAATAAAGATTGCGGTAATGAATTGAATGGCATAAACTCACATGAATTTGGATACTGCATTCGAAGCCAAGTCGAAAGTCTAACGAGAAAAATCAAGCTGCTTTTGTCCCTCAGTAATTCCTGGGAAACGTTGGACCTTTGGTTTAATTACTCTTTGAATTATGGTTTGAATCAAAATCCTAATGACGTAGATAATCATGTTGAATTATTAGGCAATTGAACCAATCCGTTTATGGCCAAATTTAACGTTCCTCCTGCAGTAGGAATATGTTTACGTATTTACAGGTTGTTACAGAGAATTTATCGCTGTCAATTTCATTTCCAACATCAATTAAATATATTATAACTCTGGGAGAGATGGTCACGAGAATCTGCCCAGAATTATCCTAGATTTTGATGATCTGGCTAGAAGCTAGCTCTATAATGTGGGTAGAAATGGTACTGACATGAATTCTGGCGTAAATCTACCGAGACGCGACACATTGAGACAGCTAATATAGTTAACGTAAGTGCGACAAGCTCCTACAACTTATCGACCTCGGCACGATTCGATAATCTCGAATACCTCTCGATCGAACGCCCAATATGGCGGCTTGCTCTCAGCTGATTCGCGCGCACGTGCTGTCGCGATTGTTTACAAAGCTGTTGTAAAGATCAAAGCTGCATTTCGAAAGAGAAATTGTTTACATTTACACGTGCTAATTTTGTCGAATCTATTGATCCTTACCTATTATACAAATTTAATAATATGATAATTTCAGTTTATAATTATTGCTTTATGTCACTCTAAATATATGTTAGTGATCTATAGCGGGTTTTCATCTAGAATTCGTGCATATTTCTATCGAGATTCTACCGAACAGTAGGATAATGGCTATAGTTCAACCAGCCAAATCTCTACCGGGGAATTAGTGTGAATATTGTGAGAACCATCTTCGTAATAGATGTCTATACTGATTCGTCAAAAATAATCTCATCAATAAATTAGCTACGTCTTATGTCACCACATCATGTACAGGAAGGATCTCGACTTCTGATAAGATCTCGTGACGAACGATGACAGTTTCGTCTTGAAAAATCCATTTGAAAGAGATTTGAAACGATTATTCAACGATTAAGGTACTCGGTAGTTACCTGGATTCGCCCATCCTGACTAACTAAAACTGGAATATGGTATTAATCTTATTATTCTTCCACACGTAAAAAATGGAGCCCTCGACGGGATTTTCAAGTGCGGAGCGTGCTCGCGGCTAGTCGAAATCGAATCATTCCCTACGTGCGCCCGTGGAGTGGTAATATTTTTTTGCCGGATTAGGAAAAGTCGCCCCTCCGTACGTCGATTTCAAACGTGAACGGCTGCAAATCCCCGCTACCGTCGGCGTCGGAATTGAAAAGGGACGTATGCCTGGGATTACGGGCGCGTAAGTGGATTATATACGAAGTGGCGTTAAAAGGTTGCTCGCTCGAAAAATCCTTATCGCCGCCGGACGAGTCCCTTATCTCGTTCTCACCGGATTACACGCGCGGACATGTTCGGGATGCGTCTCCGCTTCGGGGATTTATCGACTTCGATTCCGCCAATACTCCGCGGGGACTGGGGAATTTACACGGCGATTTTCGGTCCCACGGGACGGGACCAAAGGGGCCGTACTTCCTTCGTGTGCTCTCTCTCGTTCTCTCCCGTTCTCTTTCCTGTCTTTTTTTTCTCAGCAGAAATGCGTGAGGAAAAAGACAGAGAACGAGACGATGGTAAGAAAGAAAGAGGAGCCGAAGAAATGTTCGAGCAAATTGTACACGACGTGCCCGCGTGCTTCGGCAATGAGCCTCTCCTGTTCGCGAGCCTTTCGGGGCCGGCACATTGTTGCCTGCGATCGAGTCTTCGATTTTACTTTGGATATAAAGGTACGCGAACGGATCTTTGCAATTCTTAGAAAAGAAGTAGAAGGGTTTGCTCCTTTTTCTTTTGCAATTTTTTTTTATTTTCCTTTGGAACCGAACGAGTGCCATGCTTTTATTATTTCATCATTCTTGCCAGTAACACAAAGATTCTATTCTGATCTGGGTTGAGTTTAGCATAACACTAGTGTACCTCGGATTTTTAATTAGATTGACATCGAGGATGTAGTAAGGAACATCGAGGGTAGAATATTCAAATACTGAAATCCGTACATTATAGGTTACGTCATAAGTTCTTACTGCTTTGATGCATAATGTACTGAAATTGACAGAAGCATTTCTTATTTGTAATATCTTAAGATATGGTTAACTTTAAAACGAAAACTCATTAGAGGCTAATACGGTCACAGATAATTTTACAAACGGATTGATAAAATGACTCGCATGAAAAGATATTAATGGAGCGGCTGGTTACGACGCTGTACTTATGTCAACACGGCGATTGACGCGCCAACTATAGGCTAGGCAACGTTTGCACTGAACTCTCGACTCTTCTACATATAATATAATGCTCTATAAACGAGTTACCAGCTATATTATGGTGCATTGTATGATCTTTAATGATAATTAGTTATTACTATACGAAAGTGCGTATTAAATGACACATTTAAAGAATATTTTTCTTTATTTTAGGTCGCATGCACCTTGTACATGGTTATTATCGACCACATTGTTGTTATAAGTGTATCATAATACTGTTATACATTTTTCAGATCTTAGACCTCGATCCATCGGTCTTGAGATTGTTGAATGCCTTAATAGAACAATTTTGGAATATCTTTCTAAATGTGTCTCATCTCACCAAAAGAATAGGGATAAATGGATATCTTTATTCCTGTTAGCTTATAGATCATCACAACATGCCTCCACAAGTTTTACCCTTGCATTATTAAACCTTGGTAGAGAAATAAAACTTCCACTCGATTTAATACGTAGTGAAACCCCCAATGATAATACATATATTTTTTTTACCTAAATATGTTCAAAACCTTAAAAATAAACTCAGTACAATTTATAAAACTACTAGAAATACTTTAGTATCTGAATCAAATAAATTAAAATCAAGATTTGATTTACAGTCAGTTAAACACTCATATGAAGTAGGACAAAAAGTTCGACTCTTTCTCCCCAATAGAGTCAAAGATCAAAAGAGTCAAAACATCTCCGAAGCTGCAATGCAATTGGGATGGTCCCCACTTAATCAAAACAAAGATAAATGATCTAGTTTATCGAATTAAAAAAGAATCTTCTAAAAAGTATAAATTTGCTCACATTAACCGTTTAGCAAATTTTATAGAATAATTTGATTTATTTTATTATGTATCTGTCACAATATTTCAGAAATGATCAATCCTTTCATTATTTATGCAATATAGATGTCTTGGATGGTTATGTTAAAAAGCCTTAGAAATCAAATATTATTATTTTGAATTTTGGATGATTCTGAAGGGTTTATGGTTAAACCTTGAACGTCTATGAATTGATTGATTCAAACTATGATTTAAATAAAATTTAAAAATAATTTATTATTTATTTATTATGAATTGTATTGATTATCTTTGATTTTCCTTGTCACATGCATTTTATATAGTTATAGTTGTATAATACTTTTAAAATTTATTATTTCGTACGTTTTCTGTCTCTGTTTTTATTTTGTTATAGGGAGAATTTGAACTTCCCCCCTTTGGAAAGATTTGAAGGCAAAGGAAGATTCACAAGTTCTATTTAGTTCTGAATTTGTAACACCGTCAACTAGGGTTTTTACGTGCCAGCGATTTTCCCTAGTCATTTTCTTTTATTGTTTTCGACGGTAGGTTGAGAAACTGGCGAAACTCCTATGCATTGGAATAATTGTTGAAATTCTAACTTACGAGCTTCATTCTAGACAGTTAGGCATCAATAAATTATAATTATAATTTTTTTGGGGAGGAAGAGTAATGTTATACATTCGTAAGTTAGAATCCTGCGTTTTAAATCAGCCCTCTCTCTACTTTTTATTTCGATAGTCATTTTGTTGCTAGGTTACTGATATCTTTTGTTATATTTTGAATTTTTTTAATAAAAGGTTCAAAAACAGACATCTCTCTTAAATTATTTATTTTAAAAGTATTACAATACTTCACTATTTTTGCGTACATTTTGATTACAATAGACTATATACATTTGTTTATTTTATTTCCACCTAGTAAAATCGCCATAATACCAAGAAATAAACATTGGATTATATACATTTGTTTCATTCAGAAACTTTACAATTTCCTGGCGGAGTCGGTTCTTGAGTCGGATGTGTTCTTCAGTGATGTTATTCTTGAGTCGAATTTCTTGATGTGCTGGGCACTCTAGCAATATATGTTTCACTGTTAGGCTTTCGTCGCAGTGATTGAACAATTTTTGGTTATCTTTTTTGATGAGCTGAACGTGTGTTAGGTTGGTGTGTCCAATTTTTAATCCCGTTAACAGCACTTGATCGTATCTATTAAAAGTAAGGGCTACGTTTTTATCGTTTTTAAATATGTGTGTATTGACTTTATCCATTATTCATTTTTTGAGAAATTAATAAAGTATTTACTTTATTTTTCAAGTGCTTGTAATATATTGGGATATCTATTTGTTCGTGGGTTATTAACGTTGCTCTTTTTGCCGCGTCATCTGCCTGTTCGTTTCCTGCCAACGTGTGCGGGGATCCATTGGAGTATTATAATTTTTGTTTTAATTTTTGCGATTTTCTTCATTATTTCCCTTATTATTGTATTTAAAGGATATTGTATAGTTATTAAGGATAACAAAAGACGTTCATATTGCAAATACTAGTTGTAATTTTGGTAGACTACCTTCCATCCTGACAAGAATTATTATATTGGAGACATTAACTTTTCCAAAATAACTTATTACACTCTAAAGTCTCTTAAGGTGAAAACTACTTCAATGTAGCGAATTTCACCTTAATTGAATGAGTATTAAGCCTCCTTCTTAAGATCATATTGAAGTCTAGTTTCTTAGTGTATTATTAATGCAAGTAACCAACCTAAAATTAAATTGGAAGGATTGAACTTTCCCAAAGACTTAATTGAGACGAATTAAAATATTGCTATCCAGATTTGTTCACACGGGTTACGTTCATTATTACTTCAATCAGACCTCAAGAAACAACTTTTCGGTTTATATGCTTCAAGAAGCAAAATCCAATATGCACTAATCAATCTTGACGTACGCTTTTTTCCAAATGATTTTCGACATGTGATGAATTTGGACCTATGGGAATACATGTAGACCATAATATCAATTTGAATCTACTATAAACGAACATTCTTCTGGTTTGGTATTCATTATAATTGTAATGTTTGGCATAAATTACTTCTTTATTAACTGATTATTTCAGATACGGTAGTCACGAAGCTAATATGTAAAAACGTTCTGTTTTAAAATAAGAAATTTAAAATTAAATTAAGTGAAAATATTACGTATTTATTAATGTATAATTTTCTATTTCTCTTTATATTCAACTTTCTCTCTCTCTCTCTCTCTCTCTCTCTCTCTCTCTCTCTCTCGCTTTGTATCTTTCTCTAGTGATCGTCAGAAGTCAATAAATTTTGTAAAATCAGAATCAAAGAAATTTAAAGAAGAATAAACGAGTCTTCATCAGGATATAAAAATTAGCTAAAAAGACAAAGCCTCGGGCCACATTCTGTGCATGTTCTAAGCTTATTTTGTCCACGAATTCTTGATCTCAGAAAGTGGGTAGGATACCTTTAAGCATTTCTTCACCATTCATACTGCTGATGGGGTAACTACAATTCATAACTTATTTTTTTTATGGTTGTACTTACATATTAATGTTTCGCCTTATATAAAACATATTTACAACTGTTGACAAATAGTAAATGCTAGAAACAGAACAAATCGCTTTCAAGGCTTTATCTTCCACTTACTTACGGGAAAGTTACGGTATACGAAAAGCTTTTTCTTGGTCTAATTAAAACAGTTGTTAAGGTCTCTGTTTTTAGTTAAAATCGTTATTTATAATCTAACTTAGGAACACAATAGTTAAATGGTTTACTTCCTCGGCTCGTAAATTGAATGTTCCTTAGGTCCCGAGTTCGAATCCCTTTTCAGTAATTATTTTCTGTTTATTTTCGTTGTTTAGAAACTTTAGAAATTTTCCCGGCATAGGTGGGAGGTCGGGACTTCTACCGACTGAGGGCGGTAGATATAGGCTTCGAGTCTGTGGTCGATGTGTCGGGAATTCTTGAGTGAAATGGGGACAATATTCTTTTTCGCAATTTACATACTTCTTTCATACTTTAAAACCGTGCGTTTGTCCACTGAAACAATAATTCAAACGGACCTCAATTTTATCGATAGAAAGTCGAGAAAACTGTTAAATTTTCAAACAAAATATGCTCCTTTTATACAATTATTCAAAACAAAAGACGATAACGAAATCATGTTCAGTGTCATTAATATTTTACAGTATAGTTCCGTACAAACAGTTTCAATAATAGTTTGTCATCTATTATTCCTCGAGTGTTAAGGCATAATAGTTGATATACTACCATGTTTTCCGTCAATATGTGTCCAAGGGCTCCCAGTGACGGTTACGCAGGGAACCGCGGCTAAGAGGAGAATAAATAAAGGGTTGGATATAGTTCAGTAGCACACCATAAGCAGTCCCAACGCTCTGCATTTTCTTTAAACGAAAATCAATACGCTGAACATGTGAATTCAGTAATAATTATTGGGGAAAGTAAACAATTTTTAAGCATTATCAAATATTGGCTTCGTCCTGAGAAAAAATGCAATCTGTGATCGAATACACGTTTCATAGTTACGTGTTAGAGATGTAAACATCAAGTATTAACTTTTCTTCTCCTGATAACTTTGTTTGTTGTTTATTGTACTTGGAATGACTTGGAATAAAAACGATGTTGAACAGACATGTAAATTACCCATAAGATCCCTAGCTGTCATGAAAAAAGAGGCAGAAATCAGCGACCTTTGTCCAATAGTTTCAACAATATGTCTTAACCCTTAAAGCGCTCTGGGGGTACTGGGAGACCCCACACATAAATATTACATTTTTTGCCTTCTAAAACTGCACTTTTACAGTATTTTTTATCTTAAAGAGCTACATTTCAAGAGGCACAAGTTAAATTTTTAGGAAAAAATATTGAAAATTGGCTGAGTTATGATTTTTTTTGTGAGAAACGTCACTTTTATATTTTATTTTTTATAACGGCCACCAATAATTTTTTCATCAAGATAACTTATCTACGCGGTAAAATGATACTTGGAGAGTATCCAGTAATTTTTTTTGAAACGAACTAACGAGAACTGTCTACGCAAGACGATATTATCTTCGGATTGGGGTCTCTCACCACCCCACATGGCGCTTTGTGTTATTTTTATATCGGATTGCGCTTTAAGGTATAAATTATGAAAGTTTCTATTCGAATTCGTGTAACATCATTTTATAAACAAACTTAACACTCAATAAATAAGAAGAACCACTTTTTGATAAACATTCTTAAATTGTACGACTTATGTATATTTATCAGTTACACATGGAAATGAAGAAAATTTGTGTTGTACCTTTGACACCTAAAGGCTTTTGATAAAACCATAAAGTTAGAATATTTATGTTAATTCCCAGCACGTGTTTATGTTTCTGGTAATATCAGCAGCCAAATAACTTAAATACGTTTGTTTTGCAAAATAGTGACATCTTGAGAGATAACCCAGTTACGTAAATCACAAATAAATTAAGGATAAAATAAAGACGATTTCTACTGCGACATCTGTTCGATGAAAAGACAATTACTTGTGGTACCTTCCTAGTATCTATTGCTGACGTTTCCATGTAAATGCAAACTTCAATAAACTTCAAGTGCGCAAAACGTTTTCGAGGAAACTAGCTAAGACTCATTTAGTCCTCAAAGGAACGCGACGACTCGGAGCTACGATAAATCCCACTGCAGCGAGATCAACTGTACCGATAAACCAAATTACCGTAGCTGCTGCGGCATCGAGTACTTGTTCCGAGGAATAAGGGCCGCGTAAAACGCATTTCACGTCGCGAACGACGCATACAGATCATGGAAATCTTCGTTTCTCTAGGCGGCAAAAGTGATCAACCAAGGGCGATTAACATATGCTTGACAATCGGATCGTAGCGATGCTTTCAGTGCCAATAACTCAACAACTAATTACCGAGTTATTTATAGTACAGTATAAATAAATTGCAAGAATAAATAAATAGTAATTGAGTTTACGAGAAGATCGTAAAAAATATTCGTTAAATCGGAAAGCGAAAATTGCCTTTAAATCCATCGGTGTTTTTTATTTCGAAAATTTGGCAAAGTACGAGGGAACAGGCTTGGTCCACGGTATAAAACCGGCACTAAAACGCGAAATTATACGCAGTTCAGATCCGTCGCGTTGGGCAAATGTCAGGCCGCGACTCTTCTATAATTTTATAGTGCTCACTTTTATCCAGCCCTTAATTAATGGCCCATAAATTACACGCGACGAGTCGTTAACGGCGTATGCGCGCACACTCCCTTCTTCCCCATCCCTCTCGCTCCCAACCACGTGGCTCGCGCCTTTGCTCTGGCGATTTTCCCACAATAAGGTTCGGCTTATGCACATAGTTCTGCACGCGGGCGATAGGGTCGATTACGTTCAAGCGACAAGTGCTTAAAGACCTCGTAAAGAGCACAGTAAACGGCGTCGCTGCTGGTTTACCGAGCGCCGTCGTAAACGCAAAATGGTCGAGGGTCTCTTCCAATAGATGATTAAACGCGGAAGTTTGTTTCAGGAAATCAAATTGACTGCTTCGTTTAACATGCGAGGTAACTATTAAGAATTACAATTTAATTTATAATTTGGAGTCCAATTTTACTGTTCGAAATAGCCCTACCATGTAGTAAAGTACGGCCATAAAACCTAGAGTGCACAAAGTAAAGAGGCTCGTGGATTCATGAACAATTAAAACCTAAAATTATACAACCAGTTTAATTAACAGGTAGAATTATTTCACGGACAGAAATTTCGACAATTCCGAAATATTACGGAAACCACATGGTGTAATAGAAGGTGCTATGTCAATCTACGTGATAGTGTAACGTTAAAATTATGTCGATCAAGTAGGAAGTTCGAGTTTTTGAACAAAATTGTTGGTGCACCTGAAAAACTCGATATTAAAAAACCAGACATTTAAAAACCAAACATTTCAAAATACAGACATTAAAAAACGGTGGTTTCAATATGTATAGATTCTGAAAATGTAATTAATGACTGATTTAGTGCTTAATAAATAACCCGGAGGTGAAATTGATTTGACCTTCGAGTGACCTACAAAATGAATCCCGTGGTCAAACATTTTTGATCATGAAATGCCCTTACAGTGAGGACCTACAAGGACGTCGATCCGAGATCATTTTTTTATGTAGTGAACACATCAAACGGAGGTGTCGGGTTTTTGAATGTCGCGTTTTTTATGTGTCTGTGTTATCTGATTTTTTGTCATACTAGGAGTTCGTCAATGTATGTAATGCGAAGCGTGCAGAGGGAGGAAGGTGGAAGGCAGGGGTAGTAAAATGTATCATTTTAACCTTAACGGGCTTCATATTTTTGACTCTATACCATGTAGGCTTCAAAGTCTGCTGAAAGCGGCATGAAGACATTCGGCTTTATAATTGGTTTTTTACGGCGCGTCCAGCTATTTTCAATACATTTCTTGGTGCAATATGAAACCATAATAGAAGTTGTTACTAAGAGGTATCAAGGGAAAAACAGTGATACATGCGGGAAAGTTATGAAAGCAATGCCCTTAATGAATGTTTGTTTAACTTTAGAAGCAAGGAAAAAATTGCTACTATTCAGATTCAGTAACAACATAAGTTCACAAAAGATGATATAGGGTTATTACTCCATTCTCTTTATTTCTGCTCCTTTAACGTCAATTTGTCATGATAAAACTGAAAAATATAGGTATAATTGCACATCATTTTTAAATAACTCTTCAATAGCCTGATTGTATATACTTAATTCGTAAAAATTTTTCGCTGTATCAGGACGAGTATATAACGATCCTTCATGGCTAATATAATATATTTTCTCATATGATGTCGTGGAATTCATTGGATACTGTGAAGCTACCATTCAGTGATGTGACAATTAGCTTCAATCCGCGGCTCCAAAACTGTTTGAAACAGAAAGAAGACTTTATTACGTGTAAATGATAACAAATACAATAGAGATACTTGAAAATATATTTTTTAAACAATTTAGAAAGACGGAGTATTACATCTTCAGACCCGTCATGACGATTTTTATAAAATTATAGCTTCGCGAAATCATTGAATTCCGCTTATCATACTTGCCTTGACTTTGATAGATATTTTGTCTTTGTTTTTTCCGGACAACTTTCTGTGAAATTATGGTTTAATTTCTATGTACATTTTACATCAGATGAGTCCCCTAAAATGTAATAAATTCACCGGCTAATATTTGGCCGTAAAACATTTGTCATTAAAACAAGAGCATCTAATTACCAAAACTTTTTGGAATATGTAACTCCAGCTACTAAATAAAATTAAAATTAAATTATTCAAAATATCAAACTAATTAGTCTTTGGGCCCAAAATAAGACTATAAGATGGAATCGAAGCGACGAAGATCAACAGCAGACTAGGACTAGAGCCCTGATGGAATGTGATGCTCCAATAGAGGATAGGACTGGAGTCAACTGGCATGTCAGGCATATGGCCGGTTTGCACTTTACTGGAATTCTATATATTAGACAATTTTATGCATCATATAGTATATTCAATGCGCCCATTACTATAGTAATGCTTGGTGTACCGAACTGAATTTGGTTATAGTTCTGGATTTGGTTATTTACTTTTCACTTAGATAAGCGGGTTGCTTCGTATTACGACCGATATCAGTATAAGTACTTATACATTTACCTTCCTCTACTTTCACTCCATAAAACCACTATCAGAAATGAAATATTTCTATATATCATTACGAAAATTGGGTGCGGGTCGAAAAACAGACAAACCAAAAGGCCGACAGGTCGAAAAACCGACAATCAAAACGCCGACACATAAAAGAATTGACACATCGTCAGGAGGACAGTCATTTTTTGAACTGTCGGTTTTTTGACCGTCGGTTTTTCGACCTGTCGGCTTTTTTAGTCGTCGGTTTTTCGACCCGCACCCCGAAAATTACATTTTACCAATAAACAGAGAATGGGGCAGATGGCGGGTTTCGCATGGGTCACGTTGGCGGTGTCAATATTATATTTAAAACATATCCTTATTGCAGAGAATGTTTCGAAAATATAGAAAGAAGAAATCTACAAATACAGTAAGCGACGAAATATTAATAGATGCCTTATGAGACATTAAAATGAGGCGAGAAACGTTCAAACATACCAGCGAAAAATTTAATTTTATATTTGAGAATCTTAGAAAGGTATGTTCAAAAAGTAGATGTGAAGGAGCTATCGGATCCAAACATAATAATGTAGTGCGAAATGTATGCTTTATTTATAAAGATGGGGAAAACCGACAATAGCAACAAGAGAGTGACGGTATTCATGCAAAAAATATATCGCATAAAGTATTTTTATTGCAAGAAAGGGAATTAAGCGAAAATCAGAGATTTGATTCATTTATTACACCTTGCCGGAGTATTATGGATTCACATAAGTTTTTCTAAACCTCCAATTGATTCCAGACCATCTTACTGGTAGCAGGCACTGTTTGTCATCATCGAATTAGTACTGGTAATACTACTGACATGTCGTTGGCATATTATTAACCACTAATATTGTTTTTGGAATGAAATGATTAGTGACAGATTGAGTTCATCAGTACTGACACCACTGTAATTCCTAGGCCTATTTCTGATTTTACTGGCATTACTTTTTTATTAAAATGTTTTAATCGAGGTGAATAAATTAGTTTCTTTTCCAGTAATTAAATATAGCCTCTAGCTTTCTATGCACATGCAAAATACCACATATGAACTATTTGATCATGAGTGAAAAGACAAAAAGGGCCCACAACCTATTCTTTTCTCCTATAATATAGGCGTTATATATCCGTACTGACCACCTATCGGTAGACTAGATTGATCTGGGATCGATCTTTACACTTAGTTAATATAAAGAAATAAAGGAATTACGTCATACATGTAAGGTGGGTCGATCGAAAACCGAAATCCATCAGAATCGTTTCATATCGAAATATATTTCACGTTAACTATTTTTTTCGCTTGGTCGAAATTTGAGAATGGGTTGAGGACTTAACTTTGCCGAAAATTTAACTTGTCAATTTTAACAGGTGGCTTATAGGGAAACTACCTACACTTACCATCTAAATTTTAATATCTCTGTAGTAATCCATCAGAAATCAGTAAACAACGAAATTTTAATGAATTATATTTTAACGACTCGAAATATTCATTGAAAATAAGACGTTATCTGCAATTCTGAAGAAATGTTGGATTCCAAAGTAAACTGTATCAATTATCAGCAAACGCGTCAATTGTTTTTATTTTCCTCATAGTAATTGTACTTCTGCATTAGTGGCGTTTGAAGATTTACTTCGAAAAATATAGAAATATAAACACAGATTAGGTAGTACAGGTTAGGTGCTAGCAATGTCACCCATTAATTTCCGGTCTTGTACCATCGAGCCACCTTAATTTATTAATATTCCTACTCATATTGTCAAAGTAAGAAAGAAAAATATGCATCAAATTAAGTTTTAATAAAATGAAAAATATAAAAAAAGGGTTGCAAAAAGGTGTCCTTCCTGAATTACTTAAGAGAGGAATTTTGGGCGACAAACGGCACACTCATCGAAAATGATTATTAACAAGTGAGTGCCAAAGCAGCAGATGTCGCTGTTATCAGGTTCCTTTTTCGCAAGTTGTGTGCTAACGTATATTTGAAAATATTATTATTATTATATTTCTATGTATCATTCCATTTCGAAGAGCATTGTCGTTAAATAACTCCTTTATGTAGGGTTTGTTTCCGAGAAACGATTCAGATACTTCAAAATTGTTTTCACTGTAAATTATTTGAAAAATTACATTTTTAAGAAATGCACTTAACTTATTCGCTTCATTTCTGTAAATTGTAACCATTCAATATGGTCGCTGGTACGAGATATCTATATGTAAATTAACATTTTAAGTATATGCCGTATGAGCAAGGAAATATCGTTAAATCTGCCAGGTAATTTCAGACAGAAAAATTCGATCCTAAAAAAAGATATTACTTGATATTTAACAATCGATCTTTAAAGCCGATGACTTACAACACATTTGGTCTTTTCGTTGTACTGTATAATTAATGACCATATTCGTACATAGTCCTATAAACTGCGGGTTCGCATTACTTTTCTTATTACATCATGGACTTTAATCAAGATGCAAAATACTCGAACTTAATAAATGCAGCATCTGCTTGAATTTGATAAATAGGTTCAATATATCCGATATATTTTCTCCATGGAGTACTTCATCGGATTAATTCAAAAGTCAACGACACTATGTCGCAGTAAATATTTACTTAATTAAACCAATACCTCTCGACTACATCAATTTACCGCACGAACGACAGATAATAATACGCAATTCGTTTACAGTCGGTGCGATAAATCGCACTTGTAATTTCTTCGTGTTATTTGCGCAATTAAAAATAGGTGTACCACCGAAGGAGATGGGATATCCTCTCAGGCAATTCGAATACTCCTTCGGGGTCGCCGACGAAGACAAGAGAGGGGAAGGAAGAAGAACGAAGGTGGGGCGCGACGAGAGACAGAAGAACAGGAGGGGGGGGGGGCAAACAGAGGGAGTGATTTATAAGCGATTCGAGGGGAGGGACGAATGCAAATTTCAACCACGTGAACTCGCTGTTTCACCCGACCCTCCCGCGCGCTCACGAGCAATCCATTGTCTTATGCCTATTTATCTTAGTTGCGAAGTTCCATGGTATGTAAGGTTCTTTCCTACTATTTCCACTTTTGTTCAGGACCGTTCTCGTTTTTTTTTCTTCCGTGGTGCGTATATATAAAGAATATCAGCTAGCCGTTGGGCCAGGAAAATGAGAGAACGACGTAATTGCAGCAACTTGCATTAAAATCCAAGTTTCTTATATAACGCATCTTGGCGATGGTTGATAGTGTTCATAGTGCAGACATATAAAGCTACAATACGCTACTTGCATCAGTAATGAACAACCCAGAAAAGAAAATGTATTATCACTGAATTAAAAAAAAAATATTTAAAAAATTGTTTTACGCTAAGAAGTTCTAAAAATATATTAGTGACATTTCAAAAGATGGGCATGTCCAGAAATAATTGTGATTGGTAGTGACGTTATTATTCATACAATAGAAATAATTTTATTTGATTATTTTCTTATTAGTCTCTCATACAAAGCAGATCGTTGTTAAAAAGTAATGTTATGATTTACGCTTTCCTCATTGGCCGTAGCGAAAGACAGACATACATTTCAACTCATTTCATCCCGAAATGTCCTTTTTGATCATCAACTTTCAACAACGTGTTATTATCTATTTTACCCTCCCAATAATATGGAAAAGACATCCCAAACAACACAAGCCCCTCTCAGGATGTCCTTAGGAGCTCCTCAGGACATCCCGGGACGGATTGTGCTGTTTGCGATAGTCTGTTATTGTCGAGGTCACTATATAGATCTATGCTATTTAAAAAACGAAAAGAAAATTTCCAACTTTTCTTGAATTAAAAAAAAAAAAGGTAGTTTTTACAGCTATTTTTTTTAAAGTGCAATTTCTAATGCAAAATACATCATGAAATAAACTAAAATGAATGTAGAGAGGGCGGTGGAGGTTTAATTTAAAAACTTATGCAATGTTGCTATTTCATTTCTTTCATATATTAGTTGTAAAACCATCTCTGAAGAGGTTATAGAAACTGGGAGTAAATCGAGATTTCGCTCATAAAAATTATTTTGCACTGAAGGAGATGCATGCTGTTCTTTTGGATTGATCCGGAATGATTGGATGATGATTCTAACATAACAACAATACAATTAAAATTTTTAAAATGGATTGACTGCGACAATTTTTTCTATTTTCAATTTTTAGTTTCTTTTTCGTCAATGCTGCACGACGTCGATTCAGCCCTAGATCTTCTGAAAATCGCCTCTTCTAGGCCCTTACGCGAAAGAAATAAAATAATCACGTGGCATAAGTTTTTACATTGGACCTCCACCGCCCTGTTTTCAGCATTGCATTTAATGGCGTATTTCGAACTGGAAATTGCAAATAAAAAAAACACCCTTAAAAACCTACCCTTTTTTTTTTAATCGAAGAAAACCAGGGGTTGGCATTTTCGCTTTTTTAAGCAGCATAGGTGAATGGAGTGACAATATTAGACCTCGTCCCCAAATTTTTGGAAGAGTGAAAATAATAATATATAATAATGCGTTGTTGAAAGTTGATGATCAAAATGGACATTTCGGGATGCGATGGGTAAAGAAAAAGATCCGTTTCGAATTTAAAAACAGCAGCTTCTTTCAAGAGTGAACAATAAAAAATTGAATTAAATTATTTATGTCTAATGAATAATGATGTCACCATCAATCACAAATCTCGAAAGATGACCAATTTTTAAAATTTATTTTCATAATTTCTAATTATCAAAATATGTATCGATTATATTTTTTTTTAATATAGAGAGATCTGAGGTAATGCATATATTTTTTCTGTTTTTTTTTCACTTTTGATGCAAGTAGCTTATTTATAATGAATTTTCAAAATTATGAATTTTTGTCATTACGATTTGGTGATAAGTCGAATACAAAATTGTGAATTTTCATTCGAATCTCTGAAAATAGGGTGAATGAAATTTGTCAGTATTTATGATACCTGCAACATCATCTTTATTCTATTCGTCATCGGGTTCAGTAAAGATGGGCCACCATTTATTATGTTGTCATCAACGTCTTGTCATTGTTGCCGTTACGTTGTGTTTGGTGTCATCAGATGTATCCTTATTGTTCGCTAATATTGGGGAATACTGCATTATGATAGAACAAATAGAAGAATAAGACAAAAACGCTTTGTAGTAGTCCATTTTAATTAAAATTGATACAGGTTTACAAAATAATATAAAATTGCGATTAAAATGAGAAAGCATTATAGAAAAAAGATTTTTATAAATAAGGCTTACTTGTGATCGTATTATATAAACTGCAATAGTTGTGAATAGTTTTCATACTATTTAGTTATTTATTTCTAGTGACTTAAAATTGAGTATTACAATGTTACATCTTGCCCTTCAGTATGACCATAAATAACTTAATTCGTGCAAAATCAGACTTTGAACATAACCACTATGTCTGATTTTATTTTCTAAAAATATTATGTGTAGCTCTTGCGATAGTCACTGTGAAATAGAAACCTAACAATTTTGTTTTCAAATTTGTTCATGTATCCAAAGCTTCTTATTTGTATGGGTTTACAAATAATTAATCTGTATCGGAAGAATATTTAAATACGCCGATATTAATTATTCTGGCCTACATTTATTATGTTGAATAATACATCGCGAAATTAATAATGAGGTTAATTGATTTGTCGAGAGCTCAAAATTCTGAATGAAAGTACATTTATCCGAAATCATTATTCTTCTTGAAATTCAAATAATTGAAAATTCATTTATTTTAATAGCATATATACTTATAAATAAGTGTACATTCACTTTCTGAATAATGATAAACTTATACGTGAATTGTTACTTTTTCGAGTTTAGAGAGTGGAATTACTTGTTTTCAAAAAGTAACAATAAAGCCCAAGAGCTTTACTCTCTACATAATTCAAATTTGTAAGAAGAATTTGTTTCTTTACAATTTTGGATTATCAATAAAGTCAGGCGCATACTTAGTAACTATAACAAACCTTTTTTTAATGTATACTCAAAATAATTGATCATTGTATTACTATCTCGCGAGATACTAAACAAATTATAAACAAATTCTCAACATAAAATATAATTATTTGTGAAATTAGATGACCATTTCCATACTTGATACTGCTATGATGTGAAGAATTATAAATACAATAATACAAAAGTAGGTGCATATACGCTTTCGAAACGTAATATGAGATTTCACATTTTTAGTCATAAAATATTGTATTGTATATACTTTTATTCTGAGAGGGTCGTGTCGAATATTTCATCAACAACAACTTATCTCGTTAAAATTCAGTAAAAGAAGGTTGGAGATGTGGAACAAAACTAGGAAAGCCTTAATCTCAACGAAATTCGGTAAATTTCACCACTTTCCGTAGATTATGTCCTACAAAATTATCTGCCTTATAAACCACGACCCCAAAGCGACACGGAGTTTTCGTAATAATTTGCATGAAAAGTTTAAGAAGTCGGCAATCTCTTATGTCAATAGCAAACGACAAAACTTCAGCAGCAAATAGTCATATATTTCAACTTGTATACTAATTACTTTTGAAAGAAAGTTGTTTTTGTAATATACTACATTGAAAGATTTGAAGGTTGGCTTAGTATTAGAGTAGTACATTTTAAAGAAAAACCTTTTTTAACATACAAAGTTGTTAACAGAATTGTTAATAATTTGAAAGTTAATAAGAAATAAACATATTAAACCCAAATGAAATTTGACCTGTAAGTTAATTATCAGTTTACAATATTCGTAACTACTAATTAGACTAAATGACTGGTATCAAAATGCAGTTACGCTATAAGGTCCGAATTGTTTTTTTTCAGATTCCAATTTTAAGGTTACATTTTATTCATATTTTCATTTGCCATAACCTTAACTTTATGAGGTTAATTTGGACATAACGGTACCATCATTTTACTTATTACAGTTACGGATCTACTAGTAGCACATTCCCATATGATAGTCCACATGTTAGTTGTGAATTTCCCCTAGACTCCAGGGACTCGTATGCATAACTTACATTTGAGTAGTTAAACGAATAACTTTCTGCACTTATTAGACAAATATACTTACGTATGTATAGAGTTGTGTTTACTTCTAGTTTTCATTATATTTTTAATGATTACCAGCGTATAACTTATGTTACGAGTGCTGTCATTCTTATGAACCATTTTTTTCGTATTGCCGAAGATATTCTTGTACTACTTTTTATTTATTTGTTTGTTAACAATAAGTGGTAGTAATTATCATTCATGTCGATTTCTGCTTTATTAATTTGAATGAATAAGACCATTTTGCTTTAATTACGAGCACTCGTAAGAATTAAATTTAATTATCGTTTTCATAATCTACGAATCCTTTTCCGAAAGTCTTAAAAGATCTCCTAAAGAGACTCGTAAATTTCCGGGCATCTTAAAAGGGAAGTCAAAGCTTTCCTCTGGATCTCGCAAAATACTTCCAAGTTTAGCCAACTCCTTGTAGATTCGGAATCCCCTTCTTTGATATCGTTCTGTAGTATTTCAGATAGCTTGTCGTCCTTGATTGTTTTATGCTTTAATTAGTTGATGTTTTCTCCGGCGACAAATATGAACTCTTTCACCTTACAGTTGAAAATTGTTTACATATAGAGGAGTTACTGGTACGTAACTGTTAAAGTTGTTAATAGAAACTAACGGGGAAAACTCTATTCCTTACGTACTTCAGTTAATGTTACTTTATATATGAATTAACTAAAAGTTAAGTAGAATTTATCCATTTCGTTAGTGTTATAAGTTCAATCGTCTTTATATTTGTTGCCACTGGATGTTTATTTTCTTTTCTGATATAGAAAGAATAAGATTTTTGTTCCAATGATTTTGACGAGTTCTATTCAACATTAACTAAGCCAAAAAGTGAACCAATGAAAACGAGCAGGATTTCATCCACTACTAATTTTGAGTTTTTTAATGTTTATTAAATCGCAAATAATTACATTATTTGATATCGTATAGGTAATGCCTCACAATGTGATAAATATTAATTAGAATTTATGGTTAAAAATTCTTCATTTGCGATTTATGTATGATGTGATGGGGTTTAGATGGAATATTTTGGCAATGAATAGAAATACCAGTTTAGTGATCAGGTAGGTACTAACCATTAGTCCTTTTAATATATACTTTTGTTTCAAGATCTGTTCATTAAGGGCACTTGATGTGGCACCCATTATCAATATCAGATCAGACCCTGATGAATTTTTAATGCAACGCAATCTGAGAATATTTCCAAACAAGAATTTGTTGTTATTGCATTTGTTGGTCATTTGGAAATAATGTTCGTTACATAAAAGATTATCCAACAATGATTGAATTTCTGATAAGACTACTGGCGAATAAACTTTATACTCAGGTGTCATTATTTGGAAACTAATTGGAAACTTTTCCAAACACCACAAGCTTGGGACGGTTCAAACTGTTTTACTCGTAACCGAAATTTTCTGGTAGTTTTCTCAAGTACCTATGTGTGGGTATAAACTGACTACTTGTATTGAGCACACGCCAGTCTGTGATTAATCCAAACCATTTGTCGTATTCTGATTTCAAAGGCACGAGTTTATTGGATGAATCCCGGCAGCTTTTTGCTACATGTTTATGAATAAAATGTGGAAACTTAATTTTGAATGGACCATCGAAAAAGCTCGCAGTACATCGAATATGAAAGTCATACCCTATTCCTTTCTTCAAGTTTAAGAGCATAAATTCTGAACACGAAGTTAAGCGATCGATAAAGAGTTCTATCTTCAGATTCAACGTCGTTTGCGTGAATCAACCTGAAGAATACGGCTGAGCTTGTGGCGAAACAATTCCAGGTTTTTACATCTTGATAACGTACCTGCCCACGCCTAACTTTTTCCGTTCTCATAAATAAAGGGTGCGTTAAAGGGCTACCGCTTTAAAAGCTTGCATGCTACTAAAAGCGCATCGCTGAAAGATCTAAACCTTAACACGAAGACCAAGTTGCTGAAGCCGGGGATTAGAACGAACACCAATGTAAGTGATGTTAAAATACGCTAAAGAAAATATTTATGTTGACCAATAAATACAATTATAGAAAATAAATTTCAACACTAATATTGTTTTATATAAATTAACATTTAAAAAAAATATAATTAATCCCCAGCTGGTTTTGATTAATTAAATTATCAGAAATTCTTAAATTTAAAACAAATGCGCATATGTCAAACAATTATAAACATCTATAAGTGAATATATGTAATATATAACAATTTTGTAGCTACTCAAACATAAGGTTTAAACATGTATATCATTATTTATTAATTAATTTTAAATATAGATTAACTGTGGATTATACTCGAATGAAAGAGTAGGCATGTGCAGAATTGTAGTTATACAATTTCTTGTGTCGCCCAATCTTAATTACAATCTCGATATCGTGCATTAGGTACATTACAAATATAATTTCATCGTTAGTCTTTACAATAATTTCGTGCGGCTAATATTTAGCCAGAATTCAGCTATTTCCTTACGAGATAAGACATTGGCATTATATAATATAAGTATATCGAATTTTATAAATGTATTACTGGATAGTTACAATAAAGGAGTTAATGTAACAATCAAAATATAAACTACCGATAAGATGGTACCATAAAATGTAATGGAAATAATAATCCACTTGAGGAATTAAATAAGTTATTATATCGGTAATAGTTACTTGGCAACATTGTTGCAGCATTATATGGATTTAAAAATGAAATTATTTTCATTAGTAATTCCAAGAAGAGCTACCTTATACGTATCTTTACAATTACGCATTTCAGCAAAAATGTTCGATTTTTAAAATTTTTTTAGCAATTTTCGCTTCTCACGTAACGCATGCCTTAACGTCTTCATCTTGTTGCGCTTGGGGCTAAGTCAAATTATGGGTTCGAAATTCTGCAGAAATATCTTAATACTTACTTAGTAAATGCCAAGAATCTCGATTCGCTCAGGGAAGTGAATCAATTAATGTCGTCAAAATCATTATTTTCTGTGTTTATCAAAATTCCTAGAAAATATTACCCATTAACACGTCAGATTTAACATTGTCTTTTATAACTCTAACTTCCACACATTAACAACTGCAGATCCATCCTGTAAAACGTCCACGATAAAATTTAATCCATTATTTTTGGTAATCTATTTTAGATATTTATAGACACTGCCTATATTTCCTTGTTTTACAGATTTCGTTATTAGAGATAGTTATCTAATAATGTGATTTTTAATAAAATATAAATATAGTAATATAGTAATAATACTGTTGTGATCATGAAGTTTTTATTGTATTTAAGATCACAATATTGTTTACACTTAACGTAAAAGTAACGTCAGAAACAATTCGAAACAGAATGTTTTTGGTATGCAGTTGTGGTCCCGATGTGATGTAAAGACTTGAAAAACTGATATTGCGAACGCTCTCCGCTTGGTGGTGCATGAGTATTGTTAATGCAGTATCATTCTCACAAGTGTCGAAACATGATCCATTTCGAACGTAATAAAGGCTCCTTCGGATTCGCTTGAGCCGCTCGTTGGTAACTCAATGAAATAATAAACTCCTATAATCGTCAATTTTTTAAAATAAACGGAATTATATCAAAGGTACTCAAAATTTCAAGCCGACACACGGGTGTACGTATGAACTTTGGTCCATTTGGTAATTTGCGGCGATTATGGATCACGATACATGTTTTGTCCACAAAAAAGGCAGTAAGACCTGTATCAGAATCAGTTTTTAGCAAGTGTAATAATCTGTCTATATTTTAGATTCTATGCTTTTTTTTCTATTTTTTATATTACATTAAAGTAGCAAATACAAATATATAAGTAGGATATCGTCTTTTGTGAGTGTACTAGCTTTAGTTTTACTTACCAGTCGGTTGGGTAGTTAGATTCGTATAATATTTTATAGTCATGCGGCTTGAAGAATTAGTATGAGATTTTCACATCATCGACGTATTAAAATCTCCTCCTTTTTTCACGTAAGCTGTAAAGATTGTTTAAATTTTAATATCACTAAAAAAATAGCATATTTTATAACACGTTTGTTTTGGTTCTACTACTGTTTGGGTTACATAGTCGTTTATTATAAACTTAGAAAATTAACTTTTACCAGTTACTACCCTTTGCCTTTTAACCTTTATACGAATTTGGGGTACAAATTTCAAACTTCAAAAGAACAAATCCAATAAAGAGGACATATTTTGACAATTTTTTGTATTTCTATGTAAATTGGTATGCAGGGGTTTTCGTTGATTACGAATTTAACGTTAGAATACCTAAATTCAAAATGTCAGATCCAAAATGGCGGACATACTTTTTAAAATATTTGGCATTTTCATGTAAATTGGTACGTAAGGGTTTATGTAATCGCTGATTACAAATGTAAAATCAGAATTTTAAAATCCAAAATGTGAAATCAAATATGTGAACATACTTTGATAAAAAGATCTGTTTGTGATGTCAATATCTGATATAACTAAATACCAATTAATCCGCAAATTTTTTACAAAATGCGTCCGCTATAATTATACGTCATTTCATTTTTTGGAATTCTGATATCACATTGGATTCTAGAATCCCTTAAATACCCAGTTATGCGAAAATCTAGAAAATTATTAAAAATATGACACCATATTGGATCTGCCAAAATTGTTAATGCTGTTAGCAGATTCGTAGCAAACGACTAGATACGAAGTTTTGCGAAAATGCGAATTTGTTTCATGGTTTCCGATATTTTAAATTTCGAAAATTTAGCTGCAGATTCCTAATCGGCGACCTCGAAAACCCCCGAGTAACAATTTTTGAGCCTATTTTTTAATTTTGGCTTAAAAATTAACCACAAATTTTGACCAAATTTCACGTTCGTTTTGTGTGAGGGATGTGTGTGATGGCATTAGATAAGAAACGCCACTCATTATGAAAGTACACGTTAAATGGTCACATTGGTACCAATTAGGGCGTATGTGACTCAAAATTTCATGAACATTGTACACAAAAAATGTAAAGAACCATTGTTCTAACAAACTACCAAGTTTAACGAAAATTGCGTGTTTTCACTGGTAAAAATAATTGCACTGAAACAGCGAAATAAAATTCGCTGACATTGATTCGCTAAAATAGCCAAATTTTTTGCTGAAATAGACAAAAATTCGCTGCCGCACCCAATTCTATTGGCTAGAGTAGCGAAAAATTTTACTGACTCAAACCTAGTAACAAAATTGGCTGCAAATTTTTCGCTGGAATAGCTAACTTTTTCTATCAGTGATTTTAAAAAAATTATTACGCTCATATTCTATCAGCAAGTGATATCGACAGACTGGTGGCGTCAATGATTTCAAACCTAAATATGGATTTTTACTTCGAGAACTTATGGTACATAATAGTATATTATGTAACAAGGGCGCAATTACCGATATTCGACGAGTGCGAAATTTATCGCACGAGCAAAGCGAAGGTGACAATCACACTTGTCGGAGATCGATAGTTCGCCCGTGTTCCATGCGATGTTTTTTTATTACGACGGGCATCGGGCTCGATAATTTGCACCTTCACTATAGGGCGAAAAATCTAGTTCTACTCCCGAAGTGTTAAAAATATTCATTTTACACCTTAGATATAGTCTCCAGATAATATCCTGATATCCGTTTGACAAGTTCTACTTTGCATGCATTTTCGAATGAAATAAACTCGACATCCCAAAAAGCATGTAAAGTTTTTAAAATTAATTTTTACCTTTCAATTTAAAATGGGGTAGTGAACTAAAACATATAATTTACCCAAAGTCTAATAGTCGAATCGTGTGTGAAAGTAGCTCTCAATGGTGCCAGTTGGATTTCACCATAAATTTTGGTCATCAATCGAGCATCAACGAATAACGGATTGATCAGTTAAATTCGGTAGCAAGTGCGAAAGTATACGAGCAGCATACCGACTCGCAAAATGAGGTGAATTTCTACAGAAGAGACGACACAGCGGCTCTTCTCTCAGTTCGCGAGGATCGAGGAAAGGAATCCCTTCCATCTCCTTATGCAAACCGGCTTTGCCATCGGGAAAGCAAAAAGACAAGAAGTCGGACCTTTCGAGCCACCAGGAAACAATCCTCCCTTTCATTCTCTTATTCTTCGACTTCTATACCATTCCCTCGTACCAGATCCATTCGAAGTACGAATAAAAACAATGAAATCGAAAAAATGACTTTAAAAAATACCGTTTCCTTTGAAACTGTGTAAAGAGGCGGTTTTCCGAAATAAATTCGATATACGAGTATTACATAATCTCAATTGTTTACATTACACAAAATCTACTGCGTTTTAAATTTAATTTCATTTTGTATTAAACACGAATAAACAGTTTTCGAAACAATATAAATTATACAAAGATATGCTTCTAGAGGTAGGGCAAGATGGTGGCATCTACCGACATTTATATGCGTATTCAACAGTTGTTTTATTCTCCGAATGGTTTGTAAGTAAATTACTGAACTATAGAACCAAAATCCACAAAGAATGAGTGTCTGTTATTCCCCTAATAGATAATGTCCTCCAAGGGCATAAAATATGTTCTTTATTCTCTAAGTCCCTTCCAGTACGACACCCGCAATGGCGACTAACATCTGCGAAGATCAGCGATCTTGTCTTTCGGCGAAATCGGTCCTCCTCTTGAGATCTCCCTTTGATTCTGTTTTTTTTGCCTGTCTACGAAACACTGGCGAAAGCAAAAGGTTTCTGTCTCTTTCCCTCTCTGTCTATCTCTAAAGGCTCCTCTTTTTGGCCGAATGTCCGCACTGTCGAAATCGTTCTACCTCTTCCTTGACACTCGCTCGCGTTCTTCCTTATCCTCTTAGCGCGTTTGCAAACCAAATTTCTTTCATGTAAATTTCACCGGCCGTGAGTCGCGAGAGTCGCAGAATTCGATTCGGACTTGAACGAAGAAAAGTTCTTCACGTTGCCTTTTTCGGCCCTTGAAATGCACCGATTCTTTTCGGCGCTGAATGCAATGACGAAACACTATGCATTCAGTGGAGGGTCGACAACTTTTGGCTGAAGTTTCACATTCCTAACTGTTAAACCAATATGATATGAATTTTGTAGAATAATGAGTGAAGGTAGCGATATATTTTCTCAGTTATTATACAGTACATTTCGGAAAAGCCATTTATCATTCATGATGTTCTGACATTTTAGTTGGACATATGATTTACAGAACACTGATAATGAGGATTCATTCAATTTTGATAAATAAGTATCATTATTTCTGATAAATTTATATTACAAATGGTAATTTTGATCATTCTGGAAGTCTGTCCCAAAAGTACCACCTGGAATATTAGCATATCCAAGAAAATTTATCTCCGTCTAGGCCACATCATCGTTTTCCTTTTAATTGTACCCGATTTTTTCATCAATTTGATCATCAGTCTGTACACTTTACTGGGTGCTTCAGCGTATGAACACATGGGCATTTTATCGTACAGACGCTTCATCGTCTGGGATGCATGTGATTGGTACTATATCGTACTTGTTTTATAACAGTATGAGGTTAGGTTAGCGTTCGAACTGTAATCTTGAGACAGTGTTTCTTCAGGACGTAGACCTGGTTGCAATGACTAGAAATTATTATTTAAACGATTTTTTATAATATTGTTGATTGGAGAAAGGTTCTAGGAAGGTTGGGTTAAACTAATGCGGAAGTGGGGGGTGGGGGAAGGGGGTACGAAGTAGTAATTTTATAATTTTTGAAACAAATTACACAATGTCCTATATTTTTTATTAAGAAGTGACAAAAGAAAAAGTATTTTTGAAGGCGACTGTTGTTCTCCTTCTCTTTAGTAGTTTGGGGGGAAAATACTATCAAATGATATCCTAAATAGATATTATAAAATGTGTCGTGACAGTATCTTAAGAAACTCTATAACAATAAGTCGTACATTAAAATATATATTTAAGATCAGATAAGTTTTTTATCGTGAAATTTACGTCGACTATAAGCTTCATGCGTTCTCAAAATGTATTTAACGATAATTGACCTCTAAGTTGAGTTGGTTCCCACAAGTCAGCTCCGTCAAAATGAAAGAACGGCACAATAAAGATGTCCGAAATGTCTTAATAATGTTTGAATTAAAACAATAAAACAAGCTTAATCTGGAGGGTCAATTCAAGTCAATTCGGGTCAATACTCGTTAATTCGCACGAATTTACGTAACACCCTCATATTTCCACGCCTCAACTGGGCATCGTTACGTTGAGAGTGGCCATCCACGAACGGTAAATAACAGGCGGTGAAAGATGTGTATCGAAAAACGTCGAGGAACAGAAAAGGATAATGAGAAGATTGTACAGGCTGACGAAAGGTAGGAATAGGAATCGCGTCCGACGATAAGTGTGGTCATCCGAGTTATGTATATATATATAAGAGAAATGACAGAGATGGAGTCCGACAGATATATTAGATATAGAGACAGAATGAGAGACGAAGGGAGGGGGGAGAGAGAGAGAGGGAGATATATATATATATATAGAGAGAGAGAGAGAGAGAGAGAGATTAGATTAGATTAGATTAGATTTATTCATTTACACCCTGGGACTGACCCAAAGGGTAGATATACAAAAGAAAATACATTGTGACTTATATACTAAAAATTAAAAACTAAAACTAAAAACTAAAACCGAATACCTTAGTAAGTTGTATAAATATTTAAACTGCATTAATGACAAATAGCTAAATTCTCTCTCAGTGTGCGTAATATGTATATATTTGAATGTTTTACAATCTAGCGCGTGGTGTAAGCGTTGTCGCGGATATGTCATTGGAATACAGATAAGTGTATAATTTATTTCTAAAAATCGCTAGTGAAGTAGCAGAAGTTATCACATACGGCAAATTATTCCAAAAATACGCTGCAGAAACCGAAAACGAGTTTTTAAGTGCCATCGTCCGACATAGTGGAACAACGAATGTCTCTCGAGATGTGCAACGAGCCGATCGACGTAATTCGGGCATGTCAGATATATATGTAAATCGGTCTAAAATGTATTGTGGAGCTAATCCATGAACCACCTTATAGATAAATATTCCTAAGAAATAATTACGTCTGCTTCTAACAGTTAGCCAGTTTAACTTTAGCCGGTATGGTGATATGTGTTCTGATCTGCGCAAATCGAATATAAACCGAATGCTGTTATTTATAGCTCGTTGCAATATAACATTTAACTCATCTGTTAGATCGTTATAAATTAAGCACCCATAATCAATATATGGGAGTATGAGCATTTGAACAAGTTGAGTTCGAAGCTTGCATAATAAACTCTTTTTATGAAATTTAATACTATAAAGGGTAGAGTTGATTTTATTAATCGTTTTTGTAATATGAAGTCTCCAATCCATCGATGGTGTCAACCAAACACCAAGATTTTTTAGTGATTTGACAAATTGAATTGGCTGTCCATCAATTAAGACACTATTACCAAGCAGAGAGGTATCGATAGCGCTGATATAGGCAAGACTACCAAGTATCATGGCCTTTGTTTTTGACGCGTTCAGTGTTAAACCATTAACTTTTGCCCAGTCAGCAATAGCCTGGCAGTCACTTGCTGTATTGAATAGACCAGATGAAAGTTCAGATACAGGACATTGAACATATATTTGCGTGTCATCTGCAAATAGCATATATTTTGAATAGTTAAGCTGTAGATCGTTGATAAATATCGAAAAAAGTAAAGGCCCTAAGACGGATCCTTGTGGTACTCCACTGCTGACTGATAGCCAGTCAGAGAGGGAACCATCTTCTCTTAATACAGCTTGAGTTCTATCAATTAAGTAACTATGAAACCACTTCAATACATCGCTAGAACAGCCTATATCTCTCAATTTCTGTATCAGCAAGTTATGAGGGACAGTGTCAAAAGCCTTGCTAAAATCAAAAAGAACAAGAATTGTAACCATGCGCTTATCAATACCCTCTCGAATGTCATCGAGTACATTCAAGAGGGCAGTCTGAGTGCTATGGTGTTGACGGTATCCTGACTGATGGGTATCTAATAGCTTGTTGGAATTCAGATAAGTGATAAGCTGATCATAAACTAATCTTTCCAGGTATTCGGAGGAACTTTAACCTTCGAGAGAGGTACTATGATTGATTGTTTCCAGCTAGATGGAAAAGTGCTGGAATTTAGAGAAAGATTAAATATCTTACAAAGAGCTTGGGTGACAGTTTCTCCGCCTAATAAATAGTGTGATGTGCTAAGTTTGTCTATGCCCATAGCCCGAGTATTTGCTTGTCCCATTACCCTGTTAACATCATTGGTTGTAACAGCATTGAATGGAAAAGGTTGATTAGAGCTTATATCTCTTGAAGAAAAAAGCAGCATAGAATCCAAGGCAATAAGCGTGCATGACAAGTGAGCGTTTGATATGGAAGCATAATAAGAGAGAGAGAGAGAGAGAGAGAGAGAGAGAGAGAGAGAGAGAGAGAGAGAGAGAGAGAGAGAGAGAGAGAGAGGGAAAGAGGGGGAGGAGAGAGAGAGGGAGAGAGAGAGAGAGAGAGAGAGAGAGAGGAGAGAGAGATGAGAGAGAGAGAGAGAGAGAGAGAGAGGAGAGAGAGAGAGAGAGAGAGAGAGAGAGAGAGAGTGATACATAGAGAAAAAGAGGGGGAGGAGAGAGAGAGAGAGTGAGAGAGAGATATCAGAGGTACGAAAAGGAGAACGAAAAAGGAATGTCGGTGGTTCACGGTAATAAAACACAGGCGCACACGCGAGCCAAAATGGTAGGAACGGCCGCAAGGCTCGCGTAAAACAGCCTCGCGTATAGCGGAACGGGTGGCCGCGCATGGCCATGGGGAGGAACTGAAAAGACAGTGAGAGAGGGAGAAATATCGAAAAGCAAGAGGAGAAGAGAGTCTAAAAACGGGGCCGAGAAGCAGAAATGAACAGACAAGAGTCGGATTCGAGAGACGGCCAAAGAATGAAAAAAAGAGAAGGGGTAACGGATGGAACAAGAAACGGGATAAAAAGAGACAAGAGGAAGATGCGAGAGAGAGAAAAGGAATTTATCTGCATCAAGATAGCGAAACGGTCGAGCTACCAATCGTCGGGCAGCGGGAGAATGCGCTGTTGGCAGTACCGGGAGGTGTGGAGAAAACGAGCGAGAGAAGTGTGGAGGACGGAATAGTGAGAATAAGTACTGGAACGAGAAATGGAGAAAGAGATGAAAGGATCGGCTGAGTGAAAGAAAGACGCAGTCAAAAAAATAAAAAAGGCCAGAGATGCAACTAAGCCCTCACAGACATGAAGAAAAGGAAAATCGGTAAATACTAGATATAGTAAGTGAAGAGGTATGAAAAGAAATTGCAGGACAAACGGACGGATTGCGAGATAAACAACAATTAATGGCCTTGAATAGCAATTAGAAATAATTAGTAGTTTATATAATGAATAGAGAATTGGTGGACTTGCTGTAAATTTCCATCGTAAATTCGTTACAAGATTTTATACTTTTGGCAATGATATTAGTGACGGTCGAAGAGAAACAAACAAAAGGAATAGATAAGACGAAGGATATAACACAGGAATATTAGATATGCAAATGATATAAAAAGGAAGTCGAAACAATCAAGACTATATAAACAGAGGTAGTAGAAACGAAGAGGCGGCGTGCGTGAAAGCGTAGAAGGCGGGTATTAAGAAGGGAAGGCAAAAAAGCGCAAATAAATATGAGAATATTATAGGCACGGGAGTGAACGCTGCCATTTTTATTATCATCGCAAGACATTTATCACGCAGATGAAATAATGCCCAAGCACAGTTACATTCTTGAATAAGACGACACGAATGGTCCACCCTGTGGCTAATGATATACAATAAACATTAAAACCATATACCTACGCACATGTATAATCATGTTTAAACCACCCAATGACCATTCTCGAAGACGTACGTACCGAGTCGTTTATAAAAGTACTTATCCATTAGTTACAAAGTTTGTCACTAGTTCAGCCACATCCATTAGGGTATGGATAGAGAAATGTCCTGTTCAAAAGACTAGCTATAGATTAAATAAGAATATTATAGTAGCCGATATTTCTTCTTCCTCTATTTCATTATCCCCAATTTCACCCTCTGCTATTTCACCTTCCGAGTACTTCATCCTCCGGCTACCAAACCCATTTCCGTGATCAGTAGCTCTCTAGAGGCCTCAAAATTCCACCCTAGACCCGCACTGTCCTTCTAGGGTAACCTTCCGCCATCACTGTTATGGCTGATGTCACGAACAATGAAGTGTAACAAATGACAAAGTTCACAGAAGGTGAAATCGCAAAGGTCGAAATGGTGAAAGGTGATAAATCTTATCACCGAATATAACGTGTCTGGAATGACACTTTCCCTTGGATTCATATCCTACTAGGTAGGGGAGTACGGTAATAACGTTGAGATTTAATGAACCAATGTAGTTTGAGATTGACCACAAATCTGTTGGGTATACTAGTAATACAGAATTGAAAGCCCATACTAGCATTGTTATTTTAAGATTATTAAAAGTGAGTTGATACCTGCTTTGAAAGGATCTATTCCCCTAGGTGTCATCTTACATTTCCTGTAGAATTCAATTAGAATCCCAATTTACTGTTTACCATAAACTGGAGTTTCCCTTTCTTAACTCTATAATTGAAATTATCCAACTTTTTAAAGTGCCTAGTTATGAATACTGTTGTAAATAAGATAAAATTATCCATACTGACAATGCAAAGACGGCCTAACGAGTGAACTCGTCATTAAGTTCAATAATTTTAAACGAGTCTGCCGGTGATGATCAGAGGTGAGGTTTTTCCCCCGTTTGATTACTGTTGCAGTTGAATCGCAACTCGTAGTTCCAATCACGTTTTTCGTTGTTCATCCCCTGTTTGAACAGTACAGGCGCTTTCGATCAGTAAATTTCCGTTTCATTGAATGTTGACGGAATACCCGAGCGAGTTCAATCTTCATCACCAATAAAAAGGGAAGTAAGGTATACGTCGAGACGTCCGGTCGGAAGCGCATCAGAGTCTTGAAGGAGCGGACTCTCAGCCTCTTAGTGGAACGCCAACTGGAATGCAAGAAGATCGGACGACCAGAACGGTAGAACCCAATACGGATTCCGCGCAATCAACGTTAGTGCGCGCCAAGGGTCCAATACACACGGTGGAATTCATTCAGAGGTAGGCTGCTGGCGCGACGTAAGGAGGGGAATCCCCTGTTTCTTACATCATTAATAAATTCAATTAGCGGTGGACGATTTATAGGTGTCATAAATACGCCTTTAGAATACGAAAATTATATGAGTATCCGATTGATCGCACCGGATAAAAACGAGGCAGAAAATACGTCATGACTTCTGACGAGGGCGAACAGAGTAATGCTGGTTGATTAAAGGAACTGGCAAACTTATCGCGTTGGTTAAGACTCATCTACAAGTTTCACTGGTTATAGGGGTCTGCATGTAAGATACGGGTTCTTGTTTACCGTGTTTCTGGCTTCAAGTGTCGCCTTATTAGTAGTAAGGAGCTTGCAGACTTAGTGATATATGCACTACCTACATAAGCGCCGAGCCTGCATGCTGTTTACGAGAGTTTTACCGTCCGAGGTCACTCCAGCAACGAGGACGAATAAGACGGCGAATAGCTTCCGACTTGCTACCGCGAATACTTGCAGCACTGTGGTTTTTCGAAAAGAACGACTTATTGTTCAAAGACTATATAGACATGAGCTCCGTGGATCGTCGATCATGTTCCGCATGACCGTGGGATCGTGAGTCTTCGAATTCGAGCCCCTTCAGTTTTACGGAAGTGAACGGCATATAGGAACATTTCTATTGACATTGTATATGCAATTTGTAAAAATACACCATAGTATTGTCCTTGACATAAAAATCATGCTCAAGTTACTTTTTTTTTCTTGAATATAACTTCCGGAATGTCACAAAAAGTTTGTTGGCATTGTAGATCATCTGAACATTTTTCAATCTACAGACATTCAGAAAGTTTTTAGGGCGTATAATCATTTTAATATTACCCTAACTTCAAAGCCATTACGCCCTTTTAACACCAAAGGTATCATCTCGTTAACTTTAAATATTAACACTTCATATGTAGTTACTGCTTCTTTCATTCTCACCTGTCCATTACAATCCTGGAGATTATCATGCGAAATGACGGACAGGGGGCGAAACAAGTACATCATTATTTATATATGTATATTCGTTATTGCTGTTTCTTCTGCACGGATCGCTGTAGCAGCAATTCAACTACGTTCCTAAGCATGCTTACGTGCGGTACAGATGACCATTGCGACTGCTTCGCACTTCGATGAATACTCGGAGCGTTAATACGGGTGCGCAGGGGATTCCCCTTTCACACTGGTTTGATTTCATTATTCCGTCTTTCCCGAAATGAGAAACAGGATGTACGTGATAAAAGTTCCAAAAAATATTGTTAAAAAACATCGTTTCGGTCTTAATGGCCTAACGCCTATTCAGATTTGGAATCTTGGTAACCATTTTCTGAATTTAATATTCTTCGAACCATTCCTGTGGGATTTAAGAGGGTATCGAAAATTGGTGACAATCAACGCATTCTCGGAACTCGTTGAAGACGGGTTTGAGCCAACGGATCGTGAAGTCGAGCAAACTCGCGAATGCACTCCAGCCTTATTATACCGCGTTGAGCTACACGTGTACTTCGCGAGAGCCGCATGAAGTAGGTGGAAGCCAAGCTCGAAGAGAACAGAACAGCGTATAGCGGCTGCGAGAAAGGGAATCGAGGGAGACCCGTAGGGCAGCCTGTAATCTCCGCCGACACCAGCCACGTACATTGCACCGACGCGACGTGAAGATGCGGCGTAACGAGAGGACTGGTTCGTGCAGACGATTCGGTCAGGGGTGGTACACCATCGACTGTCGACCGTAGACGCAAAAGATATTTCTTTGTCTTTTTCAACAAGTTTTGAAGCCACCTTAGAAGAAGACAATGAAGTACAGATATGGTGGACGGTCGATTGAGTACGGAATCCCATACTTGGTCCAAGGCAAGCTGCAATAAACAGTTAGAATCGAAGAAGTATAGGGCCAATTACTTGAACATCTTCACTCGCAGGGCGCCTGGCGTCCCGTTGCGAGTTCTTCTCTTTCTCGGTTGGCATCTGGACCGATCTTGGCGTGCGTCACGGAGGCCGAACGTCCGTGATATCGCGTCAGGGTTAGGGTTGCTTGCATACTTTCTCGGCCAACGTCATGAACTTCTCGATGATTGATCTATACGCGGTCGGGGACGGTGCACCGGTAAACTCGATCATGAGTACCTACTGCGCTCTCGAGTACCTCCACAAACAGCATGCTTGTTAAATACCTTCCTTCGCTTCTTTTTCTACGAATTCTGCTACCTACTGCCGGGAATTACACGTTATGTCTCGTACTTTATGCTTTTTTCTGACACATAACATTAGGTGTTTCAACGAGTTTATTGGTGGCATATTTTTTTTAGCGTATGTGTAGATATATGAAAGAGGCTGTGGCTAATTGGAAATGTAGATTCAGTTCTTAGCTAGACGATCTTTGCTGTTCAATAAGCGTTTTCATGTAGAATATTTTGATACAGCCTAATAAACAATAACTTAAGGCCCAATGTCATTAAAAAGAAAGAAATTTTCGTGTCACAAAATGGCATTTTAAATATAAACAATCAAATGTTATAATTATAAAATTTCAAAGCAAATAGGCATCCGCTCCATATGTGGACATGCCCGAAAAAGTCTGGAATGCGTGCAGAGTCCTGCAGCTGTCCAGAGCGGCTTGTCTTGTCTTTTGGCGCTGAGAGCAAGAACGGGGGCTTTAATAAAATCAATATTAATTGCTGGTCGATGCCGATGTCGACGCCAGAGATGCTGATGGTACCGCGTCGTAACCGTTGAATATTCAACTTTTAGCGTTAGTAAAAAGCTGTTTATGGACCCAACTCTTACGCAGCGCCTGGTTTTTGCGTGGGCTGGCGGGAGAAGGCGATGTATCCGCTAACGTTCAAGGGAGATGACGGGAATTCACGATCATCGGTTGTTCCAGGCCGGGGAATTTAATCGCGGATATATTGCTTACTGGTGGTCAAATTAACTGTCGCCGAGTCCACCGGCAAATTCGGCACTCGAAGGAAAGTCGCTTGATTAATTAATAACATCGCGATCGGTTTCGTTTAGTAAGAACCGCAACGATCCCTGCAATCGATCGAATCGGCGACGATGGGAAAGACGAAAGTGTGCGTTGGTTTTTTGATATCCAATATACATCTTCGATTGACGTGCGAGGAAATGAAACAAGTTCTTCAGTCTCATTAATTTAAAATTCTTCAATTTTTAATTTCAATTTTAAATATCACCAAATTACTTATTGATCTTAACTACACTCTTCATGTATTTGAAGAATATTTAATATTTCTAGTTTCTGACTTATAAATGTAATGAAAGTTATTGCAATGAAAATTATTGTCCTGTGGACGTAATCGGACATCCATGCAAGTGGAAAGAGGTTAAGTTACGAGAGTACATCGTATACTGCCAATGTACTCTTGGTCTTGGATAGCAAAGTGTACACGATGCAGAGTCTTCGAGGACAAAACAGAAGAACTCGGCGATAAAATTGGAAGGAGCACGGGAAGGAAAACCAAGAAGTACTCGCGAGGAGGACATGATGAATCCCCGCGATTAACACGTCACCGTCGAAGAGCGTGTTTAATCAGCGTGCGGAGAGAACGCTGCGGGGCGTCCACATTTGGACTGAAGTCTGTCGCACCCCTGAATGTACGCCCCTGGTACGTACCCCGCCATAAATAACAAGTCCCGAGTAGTCACAGGGATGACGAGAATGATAATTGTGAGTTACACCGAGCCCTGAGGGCCCGAGGTTGTATCGACGGAGAATGAAAATGCATGCATGCTCGGCTCAGTTAAAATGATACAGGCGAGTACGCGACAATCACAGCATCCAGAAGTCGATAAAGATGCAGAGATCGGCCGATTTTTCTTTTTATACTAAATCAACATTAATGAGAACGAGTTAGTGTTCGAAAAAACAAGAATCGGTAACATGCCTGATAATGAAACTGGAACCATGATTTACAGCGCTTGGCCAATGATCGTTAAAAAGGCGTTGATTACAAAAACTTTTCTCCAAAAACTATCCCAATTGCGACGTCCAATAAAGAGTATGAAAAACTGATACAGGTATATGGCCATGCTTCTGACTACCAGATCTTGTCGACAAATTTATAAGTGTTCGCATTTTAATATCTCGGACCAATCATCTTCTTTTTGGTTTATTACCCATGGTTATGGTTATGTGTAGTACTTCTACTGATGGTCTCTTATATTCTTATAATGACTCCCTTCCATCTGGACTTATGAACATATAATTGTTCAGAAACACTAATACTCTGGTATGTGGAATTCAGAATTGACTTGAATTGAAATTACGCGACGGATTAAATCCACTTGTCCCAATATATTAGAACAAGAATTTTCTATGCATCAATTCGTTATATTTGCAAAGCAGAGTCTAATTTGTCTTCAGTATTTCAATGAAAGTCGAAAACGATGTACCCAAACGAATTAGTTATTTCGAAATTCCGAGATTCAACTTAGTCAATGGACTTGTTAACTACCCCGAGTAGAAATTTCGATACGGCCCTGATCAGGCCCTGCTCAGGCTGCCTGATTATATTTCAGGCCCTTATCAGGCTACCCTATCAGGGCCTAATCAGAAACGTAACGATTATTTTGGTCCGCGCCTGATCAGGCATCCTGAAATAAGGCCCTGGTCTGGCCTCTGTCAGGGCCTGATGAGGTACCTCTAAAGTTCGTTTAAACAATAATAATTAAATAAAATGAATCAAACAAATGTACGACGAGTCACTTTTATATACACTTTATATTTAATGATATATATTTTTATTATATTATTAATCCAACATTTCATAAATGTGTCATTCGAATGATTATGTTAATTTTTATTTCTGAATTTAATTTTTAAACATTAATATTAATTTAAACATATAATATTATTTATATTTTATATTATACTTTTATATATCGCATCCTGTATTTGCATTTTTCAATGCTCGCAAATAAATAAGAAAAAATTTTACCCCGACCGGGAATCGAACGCGGGACTCTCGCTCACTACGCTGGCGCCTTAACCACTACGCTACACTCGCAATTGCAGCATTTTACAAAAAATTGTGTCTTCTATTAACCCATTAAGGCCCATACCTAGCACAACTCAGGTAGCGTCAAACCAACTATCGTCAATAAAATACCTGCCAAAAATCAAATACCCGTGTTTTTTTGTTTATAAAAAATAATAGTTTATAACATTTTGTCAAGAAACAACTTCGACAATAGTGGTTCTACATTAAATCTGGCGGTTTTAATCCAATCTAAGAGAAAAATTGAACCGAAAATATAATGTACGATGTTTTGTTAAAAGTCGTAAATTTGTTGTTAAAAATAATAAGTAAATAATATGATCGAAAATCAGCTTTGGCCCATGCTAATCACATGGCGGTTAGCGCCAAATTAACGACTGGACATAGGATATTTGATAAAAATAAAATATGTGTGTTTTCTTATTTATAATTATATAATTATTTATATTAATATTTTATAAACAATTTCTTCAAACACGATTTTAAATAAAATCTATTTGCGGCAAACGATATTACGGAGTAAATTATGTATGAAACGTATACCTATTATTGTCATTTATTCTATACAATAGTAATACAATAATACCTGTACGTTTTTCACATAATTTATCCCGTAGAATCAAATGTCGCATTCATATTTTTCGTGAAACCTCTTTTAATGATGTTTATAACAAATTCTTATATGCAGCTACAAGTAAAGTTTGCTTTGCAATACTCTGTTTCGAACAAGGTCAGGCAACAACTACGTTTGCCTGATAAGATGCAGGTTGTAGTCCTCTGACGAGTGCATGGTCCGGCAGTATTAGGACCCACCTTATCAGGCGCGCCTGATTGCAGCCTGGTCAGGGCCTGGTCCGGAAGTGACAAGGCACATTATCAGGCGCGCATGATTTCTGCCTGTTCAGGGCCTGATCCGGGAGTGATAAGGCACACCTTATCAGGTGGGCCTGATTGATGCCTGATCAGGCCCTGATAAGTTTTCAGGCAGCCTGGACAGATTTCTGCTCGGGACGTTATATTAAATCTCGTGAACGGAGCTTGCACAGGCCTATCTTTTGTAGCAATTTTTTTAAAGCTGGTGAAATAATCGGCAGAGTGATGCATGGGCTCCTTGAGCCTCCCACCCACCTTAGTGCCGATTCTCGTGAGTTTTCCCCTTTGATTATCTTCTATCAGGCGGAACCGACTCCTTAGGAAAATGGTATGCATGTTACATATGCAGTGCGAATGGATTCGAACTAGATAGACGGCACTGCCAGTAGTTTTTCATGGTCAGTGGGTTTTTCGCTAAATTTCCCATTTAAATATGATTGGTCTTCAAGAAACCTCGTTAGATTTATGTCAATGTTTAGCGCCTAAACACGTGTGTATGTGATAGAAACGAACATTGCAGGAGCACGTGTTTTGATCAACTCTTATAATAAGTTACTATTTTACCTCGTGAAAGGAAAAATATTTAAGAGTTAAATCGAAGCTTTTACTGGACACTGCAAAAAAGGTTATATACATTGTCTTCCTCATGTCATCGGTGATGGCGTAAAATACGATTGAACATAAAAATAATAGACTTAGCCTGGCCACCATGTTCGACAAAGACTAGTTTAAGATTTATTTTATTCAGTGTATGATAATTCTGTTATTCATTAACCCATTACGCCCAAAACATAACATTTTTTGCTTCAATTTCAATAGAAGTATTTTTTAACTTAATTGGGAGCTAAATATCCTACTATTTTCGAGGTCGCTCTTCAAGATTCCAAAGTCAAAATTGAGTTTCAGTCTTTAGGAATTCCAATATGGCGCCGAATTTCCAAACAATTTCCCACAAATTGGTAAATATTTATACTTATCAATTTTTTTACGAGCCATTAGAATATTAAGATTCTATTGAAACTATGCATAAAGGTGCATAAAATACTTGAATTTTAAGGAAAAATTTTACTTTTATATCCACATCATTCTAACGACCTTAAAATGGCGTCAACAATAAAAAATTCTTTGAAAAATTTCTGGACACCCTTACTCATAAACTATGAGCTTTTTTAAAAAACTGCTAAGAATGAAAATTTCTTATAATTCATAGAGAAATATAGTGGCATTTTTTCAAAATTTTTTAACGATATTTTAAGAATTTTTTTTTTAACATTTTGTTCAAAATTTTAGTTTATTTACAAAAAATTGTGAAAAGAATATAGTGCCTTCTGTGATAAATTCTAAGAGTCTTTTGTTCTTTGAAATTTTTTTCAAAAATTGATAATTTTCGAGGAAATGAATTTCAAATATATATAATTTAGGATTTTTTTCACGAAAACTATCAACTTTTCGAAAAATTTGCAAAGAACAAAAAAATCTTAGTATTTATCACAAAATACAATATATTTTTTTCAGAATTTTTCGTAAATAAATTAAAATTTTGAAAATAATTTTGAAAAAAAAGTTCTCAAAATATCGTTAAAAAACTGTGAAAAAATGCCATTATATTTCTCTAGGAATTCCAAGAACTTTTCATTCTTAGCACTTTTTAAGAAAGCTCATAGTTTATGAGTAAGGGCGTCCAGAAATTTTTCAAAGAATTTTTTATTGTTGACGCCATTTTAAGGTCGTTAGAATGATGTGGGTATAAAAGTAAAATTTTTCCTTAAAATTCAAGTATTTTATGCATCTTTGTGCATAGTTTTAATAGAATCGTAATATTCTAATGGCTCCTAAAAAATTGATAAATATAAATATTTACCAATTTTTTGCAAATGTTTAGAAATTCAGCGCCATATTGGAATTCCTGATGGCTGAAACTCAATTTTGACCTCGGAATCTTGAAGAGCGACCTCGAAAATAGTAGGACATGTACCTTTCAATTTTTTGGAATATTGATTTTGATACGAAATACTCGATTGCAATTGATGCAAAAAAGTTGCCCTTTGGGCGTTAATGGGGTAATTTCATAGTAAAAAATATGGCCATTACGGTTCGAAAAATAAAAACGAACTCACTAAATTGTGAGATCTTCCTCACCCAACGTTTTGACCTTATGTAGGTCCTCATCAGGGGCATCTATTTTAAATTTATTTTTCGAACCGTAATGGCCATGTTTTTTACTATGAAATTTATGAATAAAACGTTTCATGTTAACAAAACTTGAAAGTTAATGGGGTAATGCTTCGCTGATCTGCTATCAGTAAGAAAATAATCATTTTTAATTTTTAGTTATTTTTAAGTTGAAGTGCATCATTAATAATACTTTAAATATATATAATATAATTCGATAAAAAATCGTATTTAGCAAACAGAAAATTGTCTGACATCTCCTTAAACTTTGTCAGTAAATGATTAGTGAACGAGACAGAGTAATGGGCCAACACTAGTTACTTCTTTAAATATTCTTTTTTATTTCATAGCAGAAATATAAATTAGATATGAAGCAAAACCATGTTTTTAATCGAAATGTTTTTTTCTTCAATTTACTGCGTACATTAGAAATAAATAATAACAATAGCGGTAGTAACACTTCCATCTACGGATACCCCAGAAGTAGCCGTTATGGCACTAAATAGCGTTTAATCGAAATTCTAACTATACGGTAACTAAGCGGCATAGAGAGAAGTACAAGAAAAGGAAGTTGAGATGCAAATGGAGAAAGACGGAAATGGAAAGAGAAGGAAAGAATGTCTAGCATATCCCGCATCGAATGCTGCGTGCAAAAAAGGCGTGGGTCCCAGCAGGCGTTCTTCGCGCAGCGGTTTCGATCCCGATGCCGATCTTATCGGGATGCGTGTTGGCTGCATTGTGTTGCCATTGCCGCAGCCTCGTTGTTGCAGTGTTCCACCGGTTTAAGAATGTGTGTCTCGGACGTCTTGCTGGCATTGCGTGTATTTGAAGAAGAAATCGCGAAAAAATTCTCAGTCGAAATGGATGAAACAAGAATTTGAAATTCGTAAAGCAACCAAACAGAAAAATTAAATTCGTTCCACATTCTCAATTCTCTGTCGACATTCCAAGGTTGCTAATTAGCTGGTTTGTCATTCTTTACGTCATATTTCTTTATGGCTGTCTTTCGATCAGCGGCATACTTTTCATCGATAAGTTCCGATAATTTATGAAGGGTAGTAAATTTATACCCCATTTTATATGTAGACATTCTTATGATACTTCCCGAGTCACTTTTTTTCGGGACTTTTTACCTCGTCTCGCATAATTCTTTCGAAATTTCAATGCAGGTGCAAGATGCGGCGTTCGGATCATAGTCTCGAATATATTGGATAACGCAAAGCCGCGAGCGAATATAACAGCGCCGAGCGCTTGATTGGTTATTAGTTTTGGCACAGGCGATACAATCTTAATGGGAATACTTAGGTGGGAGGCTCCGAGACGGAGTAAAGATGATCTACACTCGTAGCCCTTCTGGCTCGTTCGAAGAATGGAACCAGTTGATAGACCGTTCGAGCCCCATTCAACGACCGTTTTTCATTATTGTCCTTCCTATCTCGGTTCTACGATTCTTCGAGAGAAAACGCGGAACTGCCGTGTGTGCAATCATTGCCTGTAATCAAATTAATACCAGTCTAAGAGAGGCCGCTGAAATCGACTAAATGTAACTGTTCAGGATTGAACATTATTGCAATACCGTTTTTTAATCTTCCTTCATTCCTAAAACATATTTCCTGCGTAATTGGTAGGTAGTAATTGTACGAGCGATTGGTGTTTCTTCTAACATTGGCAAATCGTATGTATGTTCATATTTTAAACGATTGTAAATTTATTTCCGAATATATTGATGCAGCATTTTTTTTGTAGCATGCACACTGAGAAAAGTGTTTTTTATCCATTATTAGAATTCTCATGCCCCGCAGAAGATAGTATTTTATGTAAATGGACAGCCATTTATATATTTAACCGATTAAAACATAGAGATTCAAAGTTAATTCTAAAGTAAATGTCAGTTTATTTTAGACTTTTCTCCTTCAACGAAAATCAATTTTGTTGAATTGAAAATCGTCTAATAAAGGAAATAGTAATATCGTTTTCTTTAATGGTATTGCTTTTAAACCAGAAAAGTTCAATATAGTTTTAATCAACCTTTAAGAAACAAATACTAAAAGATGGGGATTTTAGAAGTTACAATATTTCTTTTCCAGGATATAAGATACCGTTTTAAAAGACAAGAGCTTCTATCTCATAAAATATACTTTTCTCAGTGTATTGTTGTTTTAAGTTTGAAACATTTACTTCCAATCTTTTTGGCATAGCTCCAGCATGAGTTTCTTCACTTTGTATTTCAAAATTTGGCAAAAAAAGCTAATTAAAATATCTTGGACTCACGAAATATCGACATTTTAGCCTTTCGGGGTTTTGAATTTCGGAATTTTGATCCCCGGCCATTTTTATTTAGTTAGAAATACAACAAATTGTTTTCTCTTTAGAGCTTGTAATCACTTAATATTTATTCACTCTCATAGAATTGGTCAAAGTTCCACTTCAGGTCTTATATAACTGAACCCTAACTCGTAACTAAATAAATATTCCTGCGCGCGTCAGGGTTAAGCTTGCGCATGTATATTTGCAAACTAATTTCCACTAGGAATCTTTCTTTTAAATTAATCCATCTGAAAGTCGTTATTCGAATAAACTAAACTAAGCTGAAGTGGGAGTATTATTATTAGGCGATATTAATCTCGTTTCTTAAATGTAGAAAATAAATCGTTATAAAAACAAGGTTATGTTCAATCTGTCTGCAAGGAGCATTATATGTCTAGATTACCATACGTATAATTATGACCGACTTAATACCTCTCTTTCTACTTCCAAGAACTGAAATTTCGGTAATTCTTAACAATATACTTGGAAAAAGTATAAAATCTTCTTGATCCCGCGAAACTTCAGCCCCACTAATACAAAATTGTATGTCCTAACGCGTGTATGGGTACTGTCATATTTAGATGTCCCTCTCTTCAAATGTATCTTGACTCAGCTATCATAATTTATTACAAATGGATTCTACTGAAAATTAAGAAGACATTTGCTGATATGGAAACATTAGATCTGGAACGTAATCAAAATGTTCATCTTGTTCTCAGATATTTTACGAGATTCAAAACACTTGTTTTGAAACGTTGAAAATCGTAAATCCTACAGAAAATCGAAGGCCATTGATAGTGAGTATATTATATATTATCGAATTGCATCATGACAATGATAGCAGTTAATTTTGCTTATTATATAGTTGAAAATTACATTAGATACTAGTCTACATAAAAGTTGGTATTATTCCACGGCAAAAGTAGACATAATCTGCAAACTATGGTGTACCGTACTACAACTATACAACCAACCACTTTTAAACATACGACATTTCATTACAGAAATTCAATACACGACTTTTCAACGTACAATCATTTTGACACAAATATTTCATCCCATGATCATTTCAACATGAACCAAAATCAATGCATTTAAATAATATAATTAAAAATAACAATTATTATTATATAAGCAAAATAATGCAAAAATCTAACCTAACCTAACCAAACCTAACCTGACCTAACCTTATAACCTAATCTAAACTTAATCTGTTTTTTTGAAATATTTAATATATTATGTTGAAATTGTCATTTGTTGAAAAGTTATGTGTCAAATAGTCGCGTCACCATGGTGTATACGCAGAGCCATTTTAATCAAGTGGCAATACGTTAAGTGCAACCCGAGCACTTATTTTCTACCCTAAAAAGAGCGGGAGATTTTACGTCAAAATGATATGTTATATGTGACCTTGAGGTAACCTTGAATATCAAATTCATAGTCAAGATTCGAGTATCAGCAGGTATCCCCTTCTCCCCCTTTGGTATTTATTTTATTCAGTTTCACGAATTTTATTTAGTTCCCTGGAAATTTATAAGTAGGCAATTTAAATTAATAAATTTTAATTTTTGTTTAAGAGCGCCAGAAAATGGGGTAGGCTGGGTTTGACTATATTTCAGTTCCTTGGAGTGAAAGTATACTCTAGTAGCGTCAATAAACACGAAAACAAACAAAAACGACTAAATACTGTATCGACAGGGCAGTTGCTGCGTGTCTGCTTTTTTGTTTCAACTCGCTATAACATAGTCAATTTTGAAGGTTTTGAAATAAATAAAAAAGAAAAATTCAAAATAATTCTAATCCAGAATGGCGCACATCAAGATATCAATTTGAATTTTATAATGCTGACTTTCGAGTCGTCTTTAAGGATCCCAAAAACATACATACATCGATGTTTGTGAAATTCTAAATACGATTCGAATTTTATAATTCTAAATTCAGGTTTGATTGAAGCCCCCGGAAATATAAGAAAAACTGTTTTTATTGGCATCGAAAGTCCAGAATGTTGAGTGGTATAAGTCGTTCATTGAAGATATTATTTATATTTTTGAACTGACGTTAGATAAACGACTTACGTTTTCCCCATTCTGTCTTCGCATTCGTAAACGCGGCATTTAAAATTATAATGAACGTATTGTATTTAACAAAAATGTACTATTTGTCGGTTATAAACGCCACATAAATGACCAAAATCACATCACTGATCTCCCTTATACGCTAATAGATTAACCTTTTAAGTCCCAAAAGGATGAATTTTTCTTGAAGTTTTCTGCTGTAAGTTCTGATTATCGTGCGCTATTTTGAATTTCACATATTCGACATCCAATTAGTAATTAGCGACACTAATAACTTTTAATAAACACATATTAAGTATTAATTTAGCAATTTTACTTTTTAAACGTGGCAAAGTCGAAACTGTCATTCAATTTTCGGCTTCAAGTCGCCAAATTGGATGTCGCCATTTTGAAAATTGATTTTTGCGCTCGAACATTTTGAAGTTTAGGGACCGTGGCCGAGAAATTTTCACTTTATAGTGACCTCCTCATCCAATTTCGGCGACTTTTAGTTAAATACTCGATTGTATCTTTTTGGATTGTATTTTTTAAAAATGATATGGTCAGAATCGGAAAGTACGATCAATTTCACGTTAAAAATAGTAAGTCCACAATTTTTTTATCATTGTTAACCCAACAGAACTTACAGCTAAGAAGTTCAAGACAAATTCGCCCTTTTGGGACTTAAGGGGGTTCTAAAGTGGTCCGGCGATAAGGTAGGAAATTTCGCTAAAAGACGTAAATTATAGATGACTGAATAAAATTTTCAAAATTCGGGCTCTGTTAAGGCAATTCTAATTACTGTATACGGTTTTCTATAAAATACCAAAGCCATTAATTGAGAATTCACACATATCTTTGGTATCTTCTATGAAACCGTCGTCTTTTTAGTGTAAAAAGTAGTAAAAAAATTTACGTTTTTTTAGTGAAACTTCGTACCTTATCGGAGGACCACTTTAGAACCCCGTTAAACTCGATAACTTTCTCATAATTCATTTAGTGCATGTAATGTAACCTTAAATTAATAAGACTCAAATTACACAACTCGCTTTTTAAACTTTTTTTGATTACATGATAACAATATATATTTTGTCATTAATGAGAACATACACAAAAATAGGAGGATTTAATGAAAAATCGCGCAATATCGGTCGAAACAACACCATTTGTTGGGGAAAAATGTCAAAAATGGATAGTCCGTTGAAAATAGGGTACTCAATAACCAGGTATTTCAAAGTTAGGAAGCTAATTATTTCGAACTACTTTTGAAACAGAGGTAAAAACGTTCAATTTATCATCGGCTTGGTGCTCCACCTGTATTACATGTAACAGTAAGTAGACTATATACGCATATGCACGAGTTCTACCGCGCATTAGCTGTGGAAAGTAATTTCGAATAGGAAGCTATTAAGAGTAGCTGCGATAAATCCCAGAGATACATCTTAACTTTTATGGCCCCCGTTAGCCTCCCACTTTACGCCGTATAATCCGTGTAATTAAACGCGCGCAATACTGGTTTTTTGCCTCCATGGGCCGTAAATTATCATATCGACTAATCGCTCCTATTTCGCTACTTGGTTTGAGGATACTACGTACTAAATTGGCATAATACGGTTTCAAGGGATTTTTACACTGCTTTCTGCAATATTCGTTTTGTTTTTTACGTCTTACTTCTATTTTTAAGGAATTCTCTTATGTTAATTAGGTCCATTTTCATACTCGTGGAAAGGAAACTAAAACACTCAATGTTGTATACTATGTGCATAACTTGGGAAAATTGGCAAATCAATTTTAACATGTTTGTAGATTCAGAACTTTAATTTATTAAAATTATTATATTCGATAAAGAAATTTGCAAAACCATTAATTGGGTTATATCACAGGTATATTAACCTATACTTATGTTAGATAAATGTAAATAAAAATTGAGGATAATTAGATAATTATATAGTAACAGTCTTTTATAAAATATCATAGTTAAATAAATAAATAACAGACAAAAGATAATTAGTCCTCAGCATAACAAATATTTAAATAGTTAAATTGCGGTACTAGTGGAGTGAAATGCAATACAAAATATTTTAAACCGAGATTAGACAAAATACGTAAAATTTAGTCCAAACCTGAATGAAACTGTTTCCTTCCGTTCCCTCATGTCTAAAAGCATTCAACGGATTGTTGACATTCAAGGAATAATAGTATTTTCAGCTATTAAGTTGTGTAAACTTCGGCATTCTCCGTTCAATTGTCATCGCAATCATCATCATCACCATCATCCATCGTCATCATTGCCAATCACCATCCTCCCTCATCGTGTGCCATTTTCATAGATTATTCCTCATTATCATGCGCTATCCGGAGTTATGACTTGTTATATTAGTTGTCATAGTTCAACTTTACCACTTTTAACATCACCAAAGATAATCATCCATCAACAGAATTCGTCACTATCCCAAGTATAAAACAGTTTATTGTCTCAATTATTCATTAATATTTAATATATAGGACGTTCAAATATTCAAACTTTAACTTGTTACAAACGTTATAAAAAACTAAATTTATTTAGAATGTTATTGACAATCTATATCACAAATAGAGTAAATGACAAAACCATAGGAATATTGAATGCGGAATTGAAGTGCATATCTCTATAGTGTTTAATGCGTAACTAAAAATAATAGTAACAACCAACAAAAAGATATACTTTGTTTTAACAGAATAAAAGAAAATTACAGAAATGAATTTTAAAACCGTTCGAATAATAGTTTCAAACAATTTTTTAAATTACCCGATATATTCAGTTTTGATAAATGTTTATTTGAAAATTGAAATAATATATTAACCGGTTAATTGGTGCAGCATTTTCCACTTTTCGTGCTAATTCTAGTAGAAGCAAATCATCCACTAAAATACGTGAAATCAATTTCTATGAGGTTTTTTTGTACTCCTGATTCCTTTTCCAAGCTCAGGGTTGAAAAATAAAGGTTGAGGGTGAAATTTTTAGTTTTTCTCGAAACTTAGATCAAGGGTTTTCGATATTGCTGATTCCATTTCTAAGCTCAGTTTCAATTTTAAAACATCCTAAAAGATCGAAAAATAAGGGTTGAAGTAGAGTAGAGAAGTGGAAAAATAAGAGTTGTGGGTGGAATTTTTAGTTTTTCTAGAAACTGATCTAGAGATTTTTGATACAGCTAATTCCATTTCCAAGTTCAGTTTTTATTTTATAACATTTTAAAGAGTTGAGGACCAAGGGTTGAAGTAGAATAAAGAAGTGAAAAAATTAGAGTTGAGTGTCAAATTTTCATTTTTTCCAGAAACTTATGATGTTAATGTAAACTTCATTTTGGATATTTTCAATATTTTGCATTTGCAATAATTGCGATATTCGTACTATTCCTTTAGATTAGCTGAAAGCGAATTGAGCATAACTTAATTTATAACAGAAGACATCGTTTATATTAAATCATTTTATTGGATTGCGAGAAATTTTCAATAAATTATTTAAATTTAGTATGGCATGTAAATTATTTATCACGTATATAGCGAATATAAGCGTGACTGAAAATTGAATGTTATGTTATAGGATTTCCCGCCAAATTACATCGGGAATATGTCACTAATAAATTTTATATAAATACTCAAAATTGCATTATATATAACTCCAGTTATTTGCGGTCGATTTATTGATTACGTGTGTAAATATGGTATAATCAAATACAAAGGACAATTACAATCTACATGTTTGAATTAGTATAATATTTGCTATTGCATTTGCTAGAGTAATATTTAATTAGACGCAGTAGAATTATGTGAAGTTTCAACAGAATGGAGGTTCGCATGTATTTTTGTCCATGCCTCATACATTTATAGATAATTCTTTTCAATAAACAAAGTATTATGTACAAATTATTGGTAACTGGGCTGCTGCAGTATAGAAACATTGGCTATCGCCTATTTTGTTATGTCAATATATTTTTATTTCTAATTTGCCCATTCATTTTTCCAGTTCTTATGTGTAGAAAAATTAGAAGGGAACATGTATAGGTTCATCGGAAATCGAATGGTCCCGTATGCAAGTATCGGTGCATGGGATCTCTTGAGAGTGGTCTTAATTTTTTTAATTTACCATAAATTATTCAAACATCGTCGAATATTTCAATTCACCATTGTGACAACTTAAGTGCGTTTCAACTATTATAACACGCATACCCATCCAAATTGCTTAGAATTAAGGAAAAGAAAGATTTTCTGACTTTAGAAGTGAAGCGATGGAAAAAATATTGCATACTGCCTTATTGTTCATTATGGAGCAATTCATTTACACTTAAGCCGTCAGTATATTTATGCGAATTCAGTATTACACTCAACCTAACCTATTATTTAAAATGTTCATTTTGTCTTTTCCGTAATTTTAATCCTACTTATAACAGTTTTTGCAGTTTAATGTACAGAATTTTTAATTACGAAGTGTAATTGAAAACTCCTGGACTGTAAACCGAGTTGCCAACTCCAAAATCGATCGTAAAACATTCCTATCCGCAATTCGCAGGAAAGGAACGGAAATTCTCAACAGCCTCCTATTTCAGAAAAAGTAACGCTTCGATCACTTATAATGTGGGCTATTACACGTATGTAAGTCGACTCATTACTCGACTAAGAGTGTATAATGTATGGCATATTACGCTAACATACGCGTAATTGCTTATAGGTACAGCAGCTCGTGCGTCTTAGAATCACGCAGATCGAATATAAGAGGAAACTAGCTAACGGGCGTGTGTTAGAGAAAGAGAGAGACAAGTTTCACCTTACCCAGCATGTAATCTTCCTCGGGCTCAGGTAGAGTAAAACCGAAAGGGTAAAACCGAGCCGGAAAGTGTCTGAATGAATCCAATGCTCTTTAATTAATTGATAAGCACTTATTAAATTGACGACGATGACTTAGCCATTCCGATAAATAGCTTCGTTTGTTCTCTCATACACGAAGAAACCGCGAGCCAACACAAGAATAAATGAGGGAGATTCCCGCACTCGAACGCTTACGTAGGATATTACGAGCGATTTTCATCGAATTCATGTTCATCCGATTTATACGTGCGTACATCACGTCGAACGCGGAATTTAAACCTTTCGATGGAGTTAGTACGATCTTTTACACGTGGCTGGAACGAAGCCGCAACGATGTTATTAAGTGGCAATTTAGTGTGGCGTAAATTATGTTTTAGATTCTTCTTATCAATTACAATTTATTGTTGGAAATTGCTTTTACTGTTATATCTATTATAAAATAGTTATATCAAAATGCACCATGCGCCACCTAGTTTCTTGTATTTTATAAATTTTAAGATTTTATCTCAGCGTCTAACTTTAGAAAAGGACCCATATTGTTGATCTACCGAAGTAGAAATTTAATACGGCCCTGTTCAGACCCTGATCACATTGCCTGAATATACATCCAGGTGAGTCTCAGGAGACTTCCTCAAACAGGGCCCTAGTGAGGTTTGATTAAGGAGCCTTTGAAATGGTTATTCATTAATGCACGCCTTGACCCAAATAGCACAATCCGTGTCGGGATGTCCTGGGCAGCTCCTGAGGACGTCCAAATGTCCGCTTTTGGTCCTCGGGATGGTCTTGTGCTGTTTGGGGATAGGGATATTATACACGAAGTCCTGCTAAGATATTTCAATGAATGTTCACCAAGTCCTGATCCAGTAGCGATTAGGCGTACGTAATACAATATAGACATGCTTGAACAATATCTAAGAAACCCGAAAAGATTTCTGCCCGGGTAAATTCTGTTCTAGATTTTAATTTTAAAGTAAATTTGAGAAACCTAGTTCCTATAAAGTTAAGAAAATATTTAAAAATCTATTGAAAACGACATATACTTGGAACAATTAAAATGGATTTCGGAAGACTCTGGTTTGGGCAAGTGGTCGATTGGTTACTACCATCAGTAGAAAAATATTGTACAGTAAATAAGAATTTGTTGGCATAAGGAACTTCATAGAGAGAAACAAATTAGCTGGGCAACTTAAGAGCAAGTCGTTAAATATAACGGTTAAAAAATAAAATCACATGACAAATGTATTTCATAATTAATTAAAACCCCCTTTCACGTGTACTAACTTTTATTTCAATTGTACCAATACTAGACTTTAATTCATCCTGTAACATACCTTGTTTTGAAAAAATGTTAGGTATCATATTTAATGGAAATCTTCATTTCAAGTTTTAACCTAAGAATCTAAGAATTTAAGATTTAATTTAATTGATGCTCATTAACATTTTCACAGGCTGAGATAGATCTAATTTCTACATGGTTTTCAACCAAGTACAATTAATACAAAGAACGCATTTAATAATCGGCCGGTTCGTTGTACGGTTACTCTTTTGATTAGGGCGGGGGAAATAGAGAAAAATTACATTTAACCATTCTTTTCATTTAACATAAATACTAAAAGAATTAACGTTTCTATTGAAGAGTATTACTCAATTTCAGATTTTATTCATTTTGTTCTTATAACTAGAAAATAATGAAGAAATATGGCACCTTTCATTAAAACTTACTGTTCATACATTTTTGGGGACGCTGTTTACGAATCAGAAAGAAGATTTCAATAATCTGACTGGCACAAAATAGTAATCCAGTCTTTGAAAATTGATTCAAAATTAGGTGAAACTTCTTACTCGATTAATTATGCTTAGGAATACGAAGTCATATTCCAATACTTCGAACAGCGGACAAAATTGCCGTACGAATTTATAAAAATTTACTTTAACCATTAAGTACTGAATGGACATATTTTCACTATAATTTTCAACGGTCGTATTTCATGTAAAAAGAAGTTTTAAAAAATACACAAGCACGTATATCTGCCATAAAATTAACTGAACTTTCAGAATTTATTGTTAGATTCCTCAAAAAACTCAACCATGAAAAACTACATACGAGTATTTACAAAAAGCGTGCTTTTTTCTAATTTTTGTTGTTCTTTATATCGTTTTTTCACATTGAAATAATTTCAGAATTTTTGTTTGAAGTAAAGACATTGTATCCTCGAATCTGGAAATTTTTAACTTGTCTAGTAACATTTTGAAAATAAAAGTGAACGTATCCAAAATAGCGGCTAAAACCCGAAAAAATCAGCGGAAGGTTCAGGAATTCTTTATTTGAAAATGATACATTTTCAAAATTTTGCTGAACAAAAAGTTTTCAGAATTGGTCGAGGAATACGCTGCACTTTTATTGGAATTTTTTGGACACTTTACTCACTTTTCAAAAACCCACAATTGTGAAAAATTGAAAACGTCTAATAAAAAATTTCTGAACCATTCGTCGATTGTTTTATGATTCAGCCGCTATTTTGGCTACCTTCATCTTTATTATTATTAAAATGTTAATATGCACATTTTAAAGTTCCAACCTCGAGGACACGTTTTCTTTACTTCAAACCAGAATTCTGTAATTATATCAATGTAAAAACCAATATAAAGAAAATAACAATTTGTCAAATGCATGTTTTTTTTGGAAATAAACGTACATAGTTTTTCGTGGTTGAATCTTTTGAAAAATCGAATTACAGATTCTGAAAGTTCAGTTAATTTTATGTCAGATATTCTTGCTTGAAAATTTGTTAGAACGTTTTTTTTTCAACAAATTACAACCATGGAAAACTATACTGAACAAATGTTCAAAAGTTAATGAAGAAAATCCCAAAAATAAAAGTAATAAAAAAAATAGCCCAAAAAAGTTGTAGGTAACTCAATAACTTGTTATTGCTTCTAAGACACATTAAACTGTTAGGAAATTGCCTTGATTTATACAAATTTTCGTATGTCGCTCTAATACACGTATACAGGGTGTCAATTAAGTCACAGGACCGGTAAATATTTTCTCATGTAAGATCTTTTTTAAAAAGGCCAAGGTCATTTCTGAAGTAATTTTCAACAAGGAATTCAACAGTGACCTTTAATTTGACCTTACGCTTGACCTTCAATGTCATTTCAAGGTTAGGTTTTTTAAATAGAAACCCCCTTTCCCCGGCAGTGGAAATAGCAGGACATTTACGTTTAAATATTAACTAAGTCACAGGTAGTATTTGATCTTCAGGGTCACTCTCAAAAGATATCCAGACCTTGCTCGAATTTTTGCAAAAAAAACAACGAGCAATAATTTTCAGAATCCCGCATGGTAATATCTATTACCAAATAAGTTGGTAATGGATATTATCAGACAATTTCGAATGCAATGGTAATCTACCATATATCACGTTAGTAATATATAAATTAATACTAACGTAATGAAATGCATATATCTGCCGGGTAATATATTATTTTACACTTTATGTGCCTTGTATTTTTACTTACGAAGCAGTGCTTTTTCGCAAATTGAATATCAAATAAAAATACAACATAAAATTATCCAATAATAATTGGAATATATCAATTCTGGAAATGTCGAGAAAATGTAATTTTAATAAAAGCAATAAATGTAATATATCAATTAATGAAAATCGTGAGCAATAATTGGCAAATTTATAAAATTGACAGATATAAACACTTAGATACGTGATTTTCATAAGCCAATGCGTTAATGAATATCGACCACAACAGGAAAAAGTATTCTGTAAAAGTCATATGTTATTATTATAATCTCTATCATGACCAGATAGATGTCATAAAAAATTGTTAACCCATAAAAAGAAAATCACTAAAGACCAGAAAAAATTAGGTATATTACGAGATTCTTTGTTTTTCTTTTCGGCGCAATAAAATATCCACTGGAAACTCTATTATAAAATACGAAAATGAAAGTACAAAATATAATTTTTGAAAATGTTTTTTGTTTCTATTAACGATTATATACAGAGTGATTCTCCATTGAATGACTTCCGGTTAACAGTAGATTCTGTGATAAATTCTAAGAACATTTTTCCTTTGAACAAAATTTGTGCGATGTATAGTTTTCAAATTATTTAGCATTAAAGTCAGCCAATAGGAACAGAAGTTGGTTGATTGTCGCGACGATTGCATTGTCAGCGAACATCGAAATTGTCGCGACAATCAAGCAACTCCTGTTCCTATTGGCTGACTTTAATGCTAAATAATTTGAAAACTATACATCGAACACTTTTATTCACTACTTTTTTTCAAAGGAAAAATGTTCTAAGAATTTATCACAGAATCTACTGTTAACCGGAAGTCATTCAATGGAGAATCACCCTGTATATTTTTAGCATTTTTCATGCCTATCCGCTTAATGCAAAGAAGAGCTTCTGTGCCAATTATGAGGTTCCGAGTTTACTGTAAATAGTCTTTTTTCCAACCCCAACAATTACGCTAAAAATTATGAGTCACTAGAGAAGCTTCGTCACCCCTGCCCTTGGGAGTTGATAGAATTCTTATATACAAACTGGTGTTGATGCCACCTTGATAATGAATATATCTCTGAAGCTTTTTGGAATAATTGTGAGATTTAGAACTTTGTCTCTCGACTTTGTTATTATTTTTAAGACAATACCTTTTTCTACATTTCTGCTGCTGATTTTATCCCTTAATTTTGCATTTTTTTAAATATTTAAGAGTACTACACCAATGATAAAATTTTGTGAAATTTGGTTCAATTCATAGAAAATTTCGTTCAAATAATATGTGTCTGGGTAGAAAATACCAGTAAAATAACTGCATAAAATACAGAAATGTCAACATTGTTAAATGATTGCAAAGAAAAACTAATCTTTAGGAACAGTATGTCCCTAAACGAGATCTGATTATTCAAAATCATCGCATGGCGACTGTACGAGGGGACCACCGGTAATAAAATCAGAGCAGCTCCAGCAGGTTTTTCAGAGGAGAATTTACATTTTATTCGCGCCACTCGGGGAATGGAGAAGTAAGCGAAGCACGAGGACATAAAATTGAATAGCAATGGAGCATCCGCGATTAAAAAGCAAAAGTTCCAGCAGCCATTTGTGGGTAGTAGAGGAGGACTTCGTGGAAATGTAAGAAGCCATCGTCGGACGGAATCTTCCGGCGGAACGCCACCAGGACTTGGCAGTTTCGACTTATAAAGACTCTTGCTTAATTTAGCTTCCTCGTGTAAGGAAGAGTGCTTCTGTACTACTGTGGATATTAATCCTAATATCCTGGTTTCTGGAAATAAGGTTTTCGTACAAGATTGCTAAAAGACACATTTTTAAAAGAGTGGGATGGGATATGAAACTTTAACTTTGAGCAGTTCTGTACTGTCTCATCTGTAATAACATTTTCCTAATATTCAAAAAAAGTTCTTATCATGCACATGAAACGTTTCAAAATAATATGTACTATTCTTTGCATCGTGTTTAAATATATATGAATATAAATAGACATTAAATAAATGATTCTCTTTTATGTAAAGTAACGAAAGGTTACCCTACAAGGGTACTCTTTTTAAATCTGTCTACCAAATTGGATTTGATACTTTGAACTTTTCAAATCTAAGTTTAAATTCGAAATGAACTGAGGAACACATAGATAATAAGTTTAATAACACCCTGAAAACTGCCCAACAATTCAATGGCAATATTTGGTGGGAGTCGAAACACAAAACCCGAACACCCACTAGTTCGATAATTAGTTAAATTCTTTATTGAAGTTTTAATCTTTCTTTTCATTTTGTCATATAAGGAATACATTCGCTGATAGATGTAAAAAATGGGTTTAATTAAATATTTATCAAATAAAAGATTTACATGTATTGGTGAAAATTTTTTTAAGAATTCGAATAAATATTTCCGAGGTTTAAATATTTTTTATTTTATTTTTATTTATTTTTTTTTTCAAATTTTCAGATTAATTTCGAAAAGCTCAGTGGCTATGTGATAACCATTGGATGTGGAACTTTTGTAATTCCGAGTCAATGAACTTAATGTATTGGGCCGAAGTACGATTTGGGTCAAAGTAATAACGAGCCACGACCAGTATCCCTTTGACAACGTGCAATTGCCGATCGTAACTCGGCGTTAGTTGTCGAATGTCTGAAATCCAGAAAGCTATATGAAACACCGAAAATCCCGCAAAGCGTGCTGCAGTAACCATCAATTTATTTTATTTTCTCAATATTCAATGTTCTCCGCATTAAGTAATAGCAATTAAAACTGATTCTTCAAATTTTCGTGTAAAAAAAGTAAAAAATATTGCTATGCAAATTATTACTTTTTAATAAGCCGTCAGATACCAAAGAATATCGTGAAAATTATAGGGTAGATATAATGAGAAAATGATTTGGTAATAGTTGATAAATTTTATGTGATATTGAATATTTTGTTTTATTTCTTCGGCCCAGGCTATAGGTCTGGAAAAAGTATTGAATTTGGTCAGTTCCCGTCAAAAAATCCCTATAGTTTTTCATATAATGTACACGTTTCAGACTAAAAAAATCGGCGGTAGTAGGGTATACATATAACTACGTCGACAATGAAGCAACTGAAACGATATTTTTTAATACGACCGGCGTGAGGCTCGATATTTCGAGCCCGTAAGTTTCGCCCTTGGGCACAAAATCGATCTTTGCGCCCGGAGTGTTAACAATGTTATTTAATAATATTTCGGCTGGCATATGGTGAAGTTTTGAAAATACTTATTTTTACTTTTTACGCATTTAAAGATCCCCATCCTCCACTGCCCTTCATTTGAACTAATCAAACCAATTCGATTGCAAGTGTAAGAAAACTAATATAATTATGTGATCTAATCATTGCACTTATTAGAACAACATAGTTCAGCTGTGAAAACTAAACTCTATCGATTGAATCCGTGTGTAGGTATACTTAATGCACTAATTATCGGCACAACAGTCAACCGTTTCCAAGGAATTATTAGATTTCGAGTGGTACCAAAGCCAATTTAGAACTTATTCAGTTGATCGGACATAACGTTTCGCGTAATCGTTCAGTAAATCCGCCCAAACAAAGTTCTTCTTCTTTCAGTTTATTGGGCATTTTTTGTTAACTTTTCTACCAAAATCATTAGGCTTCATAATTATTCAGTTCATCTGAGTCAACAATTACTAAAGTTTACCAGTACTACTTTTAGAACAAACTTGTATTGTGTTCAGTATTTAAATATGGATTGTGTGGAGCCCAAACTATTTTTTCCGTGTACTGAGTAAAGTTATAAAAATCTAATTATTAATTTTGTTCACGGAAACGGAAACGGTTATACTAACCAACTGATTTGTTTATAAAGTGAAGTAATTCAGTTGACTATTCCAATCAAAGTCAGCATTGACAATGATTACATCTGCTATGTCAAAATAATAATTATTTTCGATATACACTGATTATTATTATTATTATCATCAAATTAAATTCCTGAAACCATTACAACAATTAATTACGGTTTTCGCAATTACTCGTCTCGTAATAAAATAATATAATCCCTGGTTGACGAGGGGTTATTTTTTTCATGTAATATATGGATTCAGAAACCAATCTACTAAATCATCCATTAATCTATATGAGTAGGTTTCAATGTGGTACCTACCTCAATTATTTAATACTTCTGTTTCACCCTCATTACGGATATATCTAAGCGTACAAAGGGTCAGACTTTCACTTTCAACCACTCCCAACTCTCCTGATAACACCTGATTGCATGCGCGAATGAATTGTAGCTAGAGCTGTATAAAGCGAAGCTCCATTGTATCTTCTACCACCCGACCAAACTAATTGCTACGGCATTAATGTCGTTATCACCTAGCCACAATTGCCATTGATGCGGTTAAATACTATTTCCTTTCCGATTAAATCCGTGATAATGCTAACATGTATATCAATGCCACAAACATACATAAACAGAACCGTACCAATCATAATAATTATTAGATTCTTTACTTTGATGAGGTTACGCAATCCTGCTCTTACAAAAATGGAAGATCAATCAAGATGGCAAGAAAAAAAATGAAGTATTCCCAGACATTTTTTCTATATTTGGGATCAATATTCTATTCGGAAATACTAATCACACTATATAAATTATATCCCATTAAGTGGTCTACCCTAATTAGAACTTTCAATAAAAGACAGTTTTTAAGAATTATTTAAACAATTTTGTAATATAAATATTGATATAAAAGTTGTTACACTGTATTAATACACTATGAAAATACATAAAAAAAATTGTTTTACACTTTAGTAAGTTTTCATACATGAACATGATAGTTGAGAAAAAGTCCCAAAAAAATTGTGTCCGCGCTGTTGATGAAATCTCTGCGATGGTGGTCTGAAACAACAAAATTAAACGGCGTTAGATTCAGTATGTTAATAGCTGTAGCGCATATCGAGCGATTTTTGAGTTTTTGAGAATTGACAAAATGGCGGACATTTTTCGAAAAAAAATAGTTTTTTTACTGTTTTTGGCAAAATAAAAAGTGTTGAAATTAAAATTTTAAAAATACCTCGATATGCGCTGTAGCTGCAGTAGTATATAGCATATGTGATAAAAATTTCAGAAGGATCGTTCGAGTAGTCTCGGCGATTTTATGAATAAGGCATCGAAAAACGTTGTTTTGGGAAAAACGCGTTTAAAGTTTTTTTTTTTTAAAGAAAAATCGTGAAAAAGTATCAGCTGTTCTTAATCAGCGATGCCTGAACCATACATTATGCCTTTCTCTTCTTCATAACTTTCATTTTCACTTTTGAAAAATGTGAAATAAAAATCGATTTTTTGAATATTCTAAGTAGACCTTTTAAAAATTCTAATTTAGCACTACACATTATTATTATCTATTTATAATTGCGTTATTATTACAGTTACTATTTTTAAAAACGTATCACAGAAAACATAACATAAGAATAAATAATATTTTGACTACCGTAGCATATTTAGCAGGCAAATATGTCAAGAAGTTTATTTTTAAAATATATTTTTGACAAATCTTAAACTAAGACATTGAGAGGATAAGACATTTTCATGTTGATACGCTGTTGTACTAAAAATACAATTGAGCACCTTCATCGTAGAACTCGATCGACGCTTGAACTGCCGAAACGAGTTGGCCCCTGGCCGTTTTCAGATCGAAATTTTAAAAAGTCGAAATTTTTATTTGGAAAAATATCGAGGTATTCAGAATGATGAGTCGCATGTTTTTTTCAAAAGAAATTTTTTGATTCGACGAATAGCTTTCAGAATAAAAAATAAAAACGACTAAAATCATTAATCATAAATTTAATTATATTTTAAGATATAAATCATCATATTTCGTTCAATTATGTCTGAAATAGCTTGCAATTTTTTTTACCTACTCCTGATCGTCAAGCGACGACGTCCGTAATATAAAAATTATACAAAGTTGTTATTTTTAAATATTTTTTAATTGTTAATAACGCTAGATTGGAGACCGCAAACTTATCGGTTCGCGGACAAAAAGCATCGAGGGAAGTTTCGAGTTGAGCAAACTGTCAGTGAGACTTTTTTTCCTCTACATGCAAAGAAGTTTTATGGAAAATTTCAACTCGATTGATTTAAAAATGACCAAAATATCCTGTGTTTAACAAAGCGCATGGCGACGCGCCTCGCAACCGCGACTTTCCACGGAATGGTTGATCTGCCTGAACTGCACCGCATGGGTTTGTTTTCAGTTTTTCTATGTTTTCAGAAGTAATTTCTTATTTAGTGTTTTTTTGTATCTACCTCATTATTTTTAGAATGCCATTAATAATATGTACGAAATTTGGAAACAATAAATATCAGTTTCAATTCCATGTACTCTTGGGAGATGGAGACGAGAAATTGGAAATACGGTTCTCTAAAAAAAGTCGGAAGTAAAGTTTTGCAGTAGTATGAATACTTAATAATTATACAAACTTTTTATCTTTAAATAATAGTGTCTATAAGAACAATGCACATCTTATTGTTTACTTCAGGGCGGCGGACGAGCCGTTTCGCAGCGCCGCGTTACAGTGCATCGCCATGCGCTTTGTTAAACACAGGATATTTTGCTCATTTTTAAACCAATCGAGTTGAAATTTTCCATAAAACTTCTTTGAATATAGAGGAATAAAAGTCTCACTGACAGTTTGCTCAACTCGAAACTTCCCTCGATGCTTTTTGTCCGCGAAGCGATAAGTTTGCGGTCACCAATCTAGCGTTATTAACAATTAAAAAATATTTAAAAATAACAACTTTGTATAATTTTTATATTACGGACGTCATCGCTTGACCATCAGGAGTAGGTAAAAAAAATTGCAAGCCGTTTCAGGCATAATTGAACGAAATATGGCGATTTATATCTTAAAATATAATTAAATTTATGATTAAAGATTTTAGTGGTTTTTATTTTTATTGTGAAAGCTATTCGTCGAATGAAAAAATTTCTTTTGAAAAAAACATGCGTCTCGTCATTCTGAATACCTCGATATTTTTCCAAATCAAAATTTCGACTTTTTAAAATTTCAATTTGAAAACGGCCAGGGGCCAACAGGGGCTTGGTATACCACCTTACTTTTAATCGTTAACAAACACTATTTTCATGTTGATGATCGAAGAAGACTATGAGAATCTAGTTCTACTTCTACAAAGTATGGTAAGAGAACATAATCTACCCTCTATACACTGTAATAGGTCACCAAATTTTGATTAAAAATATCGAAAGCATGTCACATTCGAGAAGTTTTCAACAAATTTGTTGCATTTTTATCATTTTTTTTTTAGAAATGTCACGATGGATTTTGTTTATACAACCTCAAGGTCAGTCGACAGCTTCTAATGTTATATACTTTCAAAATATTTTCTTGCAGGTATTATTATCCTGAGAATGCTATGAGAAGTATTTAGTTAAAATTTCAGTTCCAAATTTTGAGAAATGGCACAGTTACAGCCAAATAAATCCAGAGACGAACGAAAATCCCACAAGTCCAATTGTTATATCCGGCGCGGCGGCGCCTCATAATGTCATAGGTATGTACAGATGCATTTTGCACCAACCGAATTTAATTTTTTTGGCAATCTAGTTGATTAGGGCTTAACGAAGCTCGTGTGATACTTGTAATCGAACCTATTTGGTTGGCATAACCAATCATTTAGTTGAATCAAGTTGGTCCAACCGCACCCATTTCATACTGTGTATCGTCGAACAGATTACCTAACTCTAGAAAGTGGTTTGTATTATTTCCTCCATTTTTATTCTTAATTTCAAAAAATAAAATGTTATCATAAAAAATGTATGTAAATATTGAGATATGAATCTTGAGGAAAATAAAAAGAATTCCAGAGAGATTCGCAGTGGCAACTCTGAAGATTTAAAGTCGTATTACGTACAAATGGACTTAAGAAAGTATGCAATTTCAGGCGAAGCGCATTCGATCTCGCTGTTATCACAACAGGATGCATGCGATAGTCTTTATCTTCGGCGAGAGGACAATATCCGTTCTCGATTGGTCGTACATACCGGGTTTCGTGTTCTACTGCAGAAATCGAATACCTTGGCATGCACCGTATCGTCGTCGTGTCGGCGCGCGTTGGCGATGAGAAGGGGTTTCACTTTTTTCGCAGACGATGACACTCGGGCTTCCTTAAAGTCCTCGGCACGCAAACCATCGGCAATGGGACACCCTTTCGATATCCCCGGGTTTCCTTAAGAGGAGACTTATACACAGGCGCGCGTTTACGTGTTTCGCTCCTGGCATTACGGAAGTGAGCCTCACCAGAGAGGGGAAGAGACGCCTGGCTCCTGCATAATTTATGTAATGAGACGTTTCCAACAGCCTGCTCTTTTTTCTTTATCAAATGAGCTATTAAATGGCGCGTATTTATTAACCTGTTCGTGAGTATGTAAATTCGAAGAAGATTACGTTTCTCTTTTTTCCTTCACGTTTTGTTCGTCGCGGCGAATCCCTGTGATTACAATTGCGAGAAATAACGCGATTATGTTATCGGGATATTAATGACGATAGTTTGCGGTTGGGATTACGTGATTGCAATAATTAGCTAATCTCATCATCGTAATTAATATTCCCGGTGGACTGGGCTCGATTTGGTAATTCTAAGAATTCGCATACTTTGTTCATTTTTTAAATTTCTGTAACGGTAGCGGTAGTCTGCAAGAGAGGCATCCCTTTTTGGCATTTTTTTCAGTCTCTTATCCTTCTCCCTCCTACTATATAATTTTGCAATGATTATAGATCTTTTTTATGTACATTTTCTATCTTGTCCCTCTTTCCCTCCAATGGTAACATTTATACCTCACCTTTATGAAGGAGTTTGTTTTGTTACAATAGAGTACAACATTCGTTATTTGTGTTGAAGGCTCCACCCATTCTTCACCGGCGCACTTTCATTTCCAGCAGGAAGAAATACATTTGGTTTAGGTATCCAAGGTAGAAAAATTACATAGAATTATTGTACATTTTTAATAAAGTTCCTATATAATATATGAATAAAAATTATATAAATATCTGGTTCTATAAATAAAGTATAGAGTTGTTATAAAGTTCACACAATTATATAGCGATTTAATCAAATCTATATAAGAATTTAAAATAGGGAAACTATGAAATGAAAATGAAACCAATTTTAAAAAAATAACCTTAAAATAAATATCATTTCCATTGAGAAAATGTATTACTTATTACTAAACATGTCAACAAGAATATAATAAAACAAACAAACTGAACTAATTGGCAAACTATATGAAACATGGATAAAATTGGTGCACCTCAAAAACCCGACAAATCCCAAAACAGATAGTTCAAACCGGACATTCAAAAAGCAGACATTCAAAAACCAAACATTTCAAAATACAGACACCTCCGATTGGCGCGTTCACTACATAACAAAATTATCTCGGGTCGCCGCCCTTGAGGTCTCGGTGGAAGGTCATTTCAAGGTAAAAAATGTTTGACCAAGAGGTTAATTTTGTAGGTCACTTGAAGGTCAAATCAGTTTGACCTCCGGATTATTTATTAAGCACAATTAGAAGTCAATTTCTAATTACATTTTTAGAATATGTATGTACATTTTTAGGGTGCGCCTCAAAAACCCGACAAATTACAAAACAGACACTCAAAATCCCGAAATTCAAAAAGCGAACATTTGAAAGAACAGACATTCAAAAGACAGGCATATCAAAAACAAACGTTCAAAAACAAACGTTCAAAAACGAGACATTTCAAAAAACAGATTTACAAAATATGTCTACATTTTGAAATGTTTCTTTTTGAAATGTCTCTTTTATGATTTGTCGGATTTTTTGAAGTGTACCCCATTTTGAAATATCTGGTTTTTTCATTTCTGTTTTTTTGGAATGTCTTGTTTTTTAATATCTGGTTTTTGATGTATCTATTTTGTGATTGTCGGGTTTTTAAGGTGCACCCAATAAAATCTGGAAACGATTTTTTATCTGCACCGAAGTTTCTAGCACACCGCGACTTTATATTAAAGCAGAAACAACGTCGGTGAAATGTATCTTGAATTTCGAACACGGATGCACAATGAAAATGGACTACAACTTCTTGATATGGACAGTTTTTCACAAATTCGAAGATTCCTGGAACGAATCCGAAAGAAAACCGATTATTTCTTCGTATCTTGCGTAAATATATTTTTTTCCATCAGAAACATCATATTCTGTTCGCCAATAGTCACAACAATAGTTTAAGTCAATCATAGTATGGGCCCCACATTTGTCAGGTAAAATTCGAAACCTCCTTTGGTTTGCGTCATTCTTGAATCTGCAAGATATGCGAAAAACCAGGAGGAAATGAAGCTTTTATTAATGTTTTAAATTCTAAAGTTCCGTGTGACGCACTACTAATGGAGTTTGAATCAAAACTGTAAAAAATCCTTGTTCTCGTCTTTCGACCCAATTATTGGTTACCGCTTTCTAAGGTTTGTTGACTTTTAAAGCGAACATTTTTTTTTACTTTCATTTGACTTTTGAAGAAGTACGTCACACGGAAAATTACAAAACCGTTAATAAAATCTTTGTTTATTTCCTCCTGGTGTTTCCCATTCCTTGTAGGTTCAAGCAAAAGAGGTTTCGAATTGTATGGATATTATTACCTTGGTAGAAATCTGTCTAGTTTTTTGTTAGACTGCCCAGTTTCCCTATACCTTTAACAGTGGAAACGTATAAACTGGATAGAAACTAGACAAAAACTGCATTCATTTTCTACCAGGGTAATGAGACCATGCTGTGAATAACCTGAATTATAGTTGTAATAATTGGCGAACAGAATCCGATGCATTTGATAAAAAGAAAGATGTTTCCGCAAATTGGGACGGAATAATTTCTCTTTCGTATTCGTCCTAGAAATCTGCGCCGGAATATTCGAATTTTCAAAGAGATATTCATATCATAGAGTTGTGGTCCATCTTCATTGTGCATCAGTATTTGAGTTTCCAGATACATTTCACTGGGGCCATTCCTACTTCAATATGCGGATAGAAAATCGTTTCCAGATTTTGATAATCTTTATTGTAGTTTTCTACGTAGTAAAATTATATACATTATTAATTACATCTCTTAAAGTACTTTTCCAGGAAAATTGTCTACGAAATTGTATTTTTCTCACTTCTACTCCAAGAACAGACTCATCTTTTCTATTCATATTTGATGTTATTTTAGTAAACTTTCTTATTATGTACAGCGAAATTACTGAAAAAATAAGAGTGTACTGTGAGAATTATAAAAGCCTTTCAGTACTATAATTTTGTGCTACTTTACTATTAGTTTATTAATACAATTACATGAAACATCTGTACTACTACAATATTGTTTAAATATAGAAAACAGTAATATTTTTCACTTAATTTATCTCAATATGTCGATGTGAAAACAAGCCACGAACTCAAAATGTTGAATTTCACATCGTTACGGAGCTTAAAATTCGAAATTGCGTTATAAAGTTACTAAAGCAGAATCTGCAAAATCAGAACTTCGGCAATAGTTTTATTTACTTTTTTAAGTACATAATGCTCGACTGAATCAAATTTAGTAATTGTATAAAGTAAATATTGTCAAATACCGATTAAATTTTAATAGTTTTGATGGCTGTTTTGAAAAATGTTACTCAAGTTGGTGACAGAATGTATTAGAAATTGTTTTCATGCGAAAACATCTAATATTCAATTGAAAGAATGCATTAGTCCATATTTACTTGGTCCCTATTCTTTTCTAGTGCTTGTCAAGTTATAGATCAATGATGAACTTAGTGTTCACTGCGTAGCCGTGGATGTCATCCAATGTTTACTCTGCTTTTGGGTGAATATTTGAAGTGGACCATTTTCGAACAGGACCCATGAAATATGATCATGTATATGTCTATATTCATACACAATATATAAAGAGGGATGTACCGGCTAACGTATTTTCCCACGTTAGGTTGAGTCGGGTAACTGTAATTTTTTTACGAGTCAGTTACCACAAATTTCAAATTATCCGATCTCTTTCATGTTCTCGACCACTTTCGAGTACTCGAACTCTTTCAACTACTTGATTTCATTATGGGTTCTCGATCGGTTTTGGATTTCCGTCCGCTTTCGGTGGTCTCGTTTAAAATATAATTGTATACATCATCTTATTATTATCTGGATAAATTGTAAGTTTGAAGTGATAATTACTAAAATAATTAAACACAAACAAACGTATGCAAAAAATAACGGATCAAAGCATTAAATGAACGTTCATTCAATAGATTATTAATTATACGTGAATTAAAAACATGATGACGACATTATGTCAGATACAAAATCTATTTTCTGAGCTAATAAATTGAACAAAAAAAGTTACAAAGAATGTATTTACATAGAAGAGTTATAAATAACTTGAATATAGGTGCATCATTTTTATTACACTAAATCATTAATATCCATCTGTCTAGATTCTCAAGTTATCTTGGTCTATCTTTAAAATTTAGTGGTTTAAAATTTTAGTTTCTTTTAAAAATCCAATATGACCCAGAATTAAAAGAAACGCCAATAACTGGAAAAATGTATATTTATTAAGTAACTGCACTATTAAAATTATATTGAAAGAAAGTGATTGACGGAACAATACAATTAAAAAAGACAAATTATTTAATAATTTGATTTTGAACAATATAGGGAATATGTTATTAATTTCTGTAGAATATATATTGAAATTTGCTAATATCTTGATTAAAGTTCGCAGACGAATTAAAGTTCAATAAATAATGCTACCTAGAATTTCCATGATCTTCTAAGAGGCATTCGCTTCATAATTTGAAAACATAGTTAGTATAATAGGTATTTTATAGGAGTTATGTATTCAAATTTTGTAATTTCATAATCCCACGTGCTTTTATATGAAATATTAACCATAGTGAAACACATACTAGAATAAAAGTTAAACGACCCAAGCTGCTGTGACCTGTCTACTTTCTAGGAAGCTTTCAAGTTTTCATTATTTTAGTATTTGTTCTAGACCATAACATAATTTTTTAAATTCTATCTTATATTTCATTTTTAATTTAATAATCCGCGAGCGCTTTAAAACGTAAACCATTTGATTTTAAACATGTGATAGCGAGTTACTCTGGCGGGACAAGAAATGATTACCTGAAACGACCCAAGACTTTAAAGGCTTGGCAGTGTTCTGTATAATATTTATTATATATAATTTAATACATAATATATATATATATATATATTATAATTATTATCTATTTCCTTGTACTGACATATATTGTAATACAATATTTAATTGTCTAATTGTATTTATTATAATTTCAATTCATATTCCTGGCAACTATGCTAGTAAATAAATGTAAAATCAAATTGATAAAGATTAACCGCATTGTCAAGTTTCATCAAGAACTGCAGAGAGCTTTTTGAATTATTCTGTACTTATACATGTCACTAAAAAACAAACATGCATCCATCGCATTATCTGTGTTAAAAAGCTTGAATTAATAATACAATTATCTTCTTAGATTTAAAACGGATCTATCGGCACAAAATGATATCATAGAAATACTTGTTCTATTTGATATATCAATTTTTTTCGAACCATCCTTTAGCACATAAAATTAATATTACATATGGGCTTATTGTGAGAGATTTTAAATCATCAGATGTACGTTGAAGACAAAAAATCGAAAGAATAGTTGTCCGGAATTTATTGCACGATAATAACTATCCTACTCCAATAATTATTAAAAATTGTATATGTATGAAACTGTGCATGAATTTTATAATGGAGGAAATAATAAAAGGAAATTATAACAACCGTTATCTATTCCATATGTCTACGGTACCACTAAAACATTAAATATATAATGTAAAAGGAAAATACAAGGCTGGTTTCCAGACCTATAATATATGCATAACAATGTAGATGGTATTCCATCTAATTGTAATTAATAATAAGGAATAAAACCTTATTATGACATTTAAAACATAATACATAGTATTTTTACATAGCAAGAAAGTATACTTTGGAGAAAGGAGTAGATGATTAGAAATAAGATTAAATGAATATAATAGAAACATATATTGAAAAGGAGAAGCATATGCACCACATCAATTATACTAATCACGATTTTAACTACAAAAATACAAAAATTTTAGCTACAAAATAAACACATTTATAAGAAAAGAAATAGAATGTTGTTTTATAAAAACTACACCTAGTACAATTAATATAGGGCTTGAAACTTCAAAAGTGCCTGAAATTTATAACACTTTAAAAACCCATTAATTAACAATATCCATACTTATCGTTAAAACCAAAAAAAAAGATGCCATAGTTCTCCCGATGTTTTATAATCCCTTCTTATTGCATGTATAATAATTTCCTCCGAATTCTTCCATTTATTTCTATCAATTGTAAACATGCTCTCTACTTATTGCCATTGACAATATTTTATTATTTACTTATTGACAATACGTATTTCTTTTCATATTTATATTAAAACAATGTCGAAGTTTATATCTTGAGCAAAATCAATATAAGACCAAATAAATCTGAATTAAAAATTAATCTAAGTAATTAACTGTAATTTGCAAGTCTGCGCAATCGACTGTTTTAAACAAAAACCTTCAAATTTTTACAAACTATAATATAAATGAAGCAACATCAAATTTCGCATCTTTGACGAATTTAATCGTATTTTGTCCAAAATCGGGCTGATATTAGAAAAATAATACAATAATAATATGTATTGTTAAATTGGCATATGTTTGAAGATTTAGGAATGATGTGCGATTCCCAGTATCATTTTTTAATTTGTAAAATTTAATAAAATAAATATTTTAGCATATCTAAAAAATAGCGAAACCTTAATTGCAAAAATATCTTAAAAGATGCAACGAAATCATACGTCACTTTTACGACTTTTGCGTGCTATGGTGCAAATATCGATGTCCAGCCTAATACATTTGTAAAATTAACAGATTTTTGTTACTAGATGTGCAGGCTGTTTATACCTTCAATTAGAAAATACCAAGATCGATACATCTTACCAATAAACGTTGTTTAACCAACAGATGGCTTTAACAGAAATATATACGTAAATCTAACAAAAATGATTCGTCTACTGAATCATATAAATCAGCTGTTGCATCAAAATTTGCAAGAGATTTTGCTTGGTTAATTTTAAGGAGTTTTGTTCTCTGTGTAATAATGGATTAGGACGAAATTATTATCTACATATCTTTAATATAAAACTAAATAAGGACTATAGCTAATGCGCACATATAAATTCTACATCACAAACTTGTAGAATTCTTGTTCAAATGAATAAATGCAAACTTATTATTGTCCAATAAAATCTCGTAATCTACATAACACAAACACAAATGATAACGTCAGGCGATGAGCACGCGATGAATGATGATGATCAACCATAGAGTACATTTATCTTAATTCATAGAATACGGGCGATAAAACGACATAATCATGCATATGATAAATGAAGAAAACGTGCAATCTAAAATAAATGACCCGATGAGCAGTTTGAGGCCGTAAGGACATAATCAACAAAATATTTCTGCTAAAATAAACAAAAAATGGCATAAATCACTGACATTGAGATAAACGTATTTATAAAAGGAATTTCTCACCAGAAGGAGGACTTCACGACCCCTTTATCGAATCGTCAATTATTCAATTTTACGCCGTTAATCGATAGAGCGATAAAGAAAGATGATGGCATCAGCGACGGTATCGATACCGGACAATGGTGCCATAATGGTTTCCACTGGAGTGCCGGGGATCGGCGAGGGATCATCGGAAATAATAGGCAATCTCGGCCGAAGACAATAATACCTTAATAATTGTTTTTTTTTTTAACATCCGCAGGTCACTTGAGCGTGCGTGAGACCATTCGCGGGTGCTTCTAACCTAGATGATATCGCGGCTAGATATACAACGTGGAACCTTATAGCGAATTACAGGACGCCATAAGGTATATAATAGCTTTATGCGTATATGCGGGACGTAACTTACGACGCGAGCACACTTTACGACCACGGCCAATCTTATTTTACGTGAAGAGCATTCTTAAGGAGCTGAACAAAGAGAAAAACGAAATCGCACTATCGCCCCCGTCGTCGTCCACTGTCTGCGGCTCCTCTCCTTTCGGCCTTATTAAGGTGCGATTGAAATACCAGAAACGGCTAACGAGCACCTGATCGTGATAAATGTACGTTTTGAGGACGAAGATTTCGTCGAAATTAAAAGAGAAGTAATCGTTGCGTTTTTTGTTGCTATAAACGCTTCATTCAATTCATTTCCTCTTTTTAATTAAATTTAATATGAAGTAAATGATCGTTAAATTGATCATGGCTTATTAATGTTTTGCTCTTGGTTTTTCATTCGGTCAGAATATTTCCTACGGATAAGTTACAAATGACAATATGAACATTTATCGCTACATTACTGTATGTTGTCGTATGTCAGCTCTTAAAGTCATCATGTACATATTCTAAGGCCTCAAACATCCTCTTACAATTTTGTTTTTCTGATTTAAAACTTTTTTTTTGTTTATTGAGGAGGAACAATATGTGAGAAAGATTTCAATTGAAGTAGTACAGAAATATGAAACACTTTGTTTATAATATGAAGAAAGGTACAGTGCAACATGGACCGTTAATTTTAAAAACAATGAAGAGGAATTATTTTGTTTCTGAATTAGTATAGTTATTGATTATAATGCTCAAAACACATATGGAATCAAAAATTAAAGGTAAGTGACAGTTGGTGCGAAACGCTTTTTTTTACAGCTCAACGTATCTAGTCGGGGTTTTGTTCAATTTTCCCAATAGTAGAATAATTTTTTCAGGCTACATAACGACAATAATTTCATATACGATGAGTGCACATTATAGTGACGCTTATTTTTTAATCTCTCCTTTGTTTACCTTCCTTGCACAGTGACCGTCTAGATTGGGATCTAATTTTTATTTTTATTTTTAAGTGACACTTACTTAGACAAAATTCAAACGTATATTGTTTGTATCAGGAGAAAGCAGTGCGAATCAGTGCATATGCACTGATTGGCAGCCCATAGCCTACAGTTGATTATTCAGCGGTAGAAAATCAGCAGTGTATATAATCACTGATTCGCAGTAATTTTCGCTGATTCAAATTTAAAGAGTATATAATGTAATTATGTCGGTGTGTTGGTCTTTTTGAAAAAATAAAAAAATACTTTTCTTAAAAAAAAATGTATTTATTTTCTACGTTTCGGCTTCTTGTGGGCTATCTTCAGTACTGATCATTGTAGTTTAAGTAGTTAGTTTAAGTAGTATCAGGAAAAAATTCTCAAGGAACTTTTCAAAAGAAAATATTCGTACATTCTTTAATACCGTCAAGAATCTTATTCGTTTGATTCAGAATGTCCAAAATCTTCAGCATACTATTACAACGGAACCAAGTATTTTAAAAAAATAACAGATGTATCACCCTCAACGAAGGTATTAAAGTAGAATTGGCCCGATTTGACCCCAATAGAAACGGGGCCCCTGTCAATATTCGGTCAGGTTAACCCCATTGAAAATTCGGGCTTGGTTCTGGCTGGAGTCCAGCCAAGATAATCCAATCCCTTCGGGATACAACTTGGGTAACCAGGTCGGGTTCCGGATGTAGCCCGTCTAGAATCTCAAATCTGATCGGTCTGCAGTCGGGGTGGCAAGACAAGCCCGGTTGGATCCCGGATACAACCAGAATAACAAGGCTGGATTCATGTCAGAGCCTGGTTAAAAATTGTACTTGGGTATGTACGTAATAATCTCTAGTAATTTATTGTTACTACGAGTGTGTAATTGCAATTATAAGTACGATTATAAGCAATTCTTAACAAGTGAAAACTGTAAATGTTACAAGAATACCATGCAAAAAAGCCGTGATAAAATCTTGACATGGAAAATTATGTTACGACTTTCCAATATTAAATTTAAGTTGTTACAATTCCCTTCCGCTATTGCGTATATAAGTTTACTTTTCAAGCTTGATTTACAACCGAAATGTCGGCCAGTATATCACCCAAGTAACGGTCAAGCTACTTAGTTCAAAAAAAGGAAAACGCACGTGTCCGTTATGTAAGTCAATCGTTTTTTGACGCATGGCCGTAATATTCGTCATTTTCATAAATATGCGAATTGTGCTCACGGTAAATGCGGAGGAGTTACGTTAAAATTAATGTAGGTTTTGAACGAATGAGAGTCGTAAGGAATGTAAGAGGCCGTTAATCGTTTTCTATACCGGAGGCGCGAATCTTGAAGATCGCTGAATCCCTTTGACACTGCGTAAACACGTCACGCGGTCTTAATTCTGAGGTATGTTAAACCTACCTGTAGGTAGAAGTTCATTGAAGATGGACTTTTCACTTTTGAACATCTCTGCAAAGTTGATGTGTCATGTTGGAAATGCTCGAAAGTAGTAAAGTCCGCGTATAACTCACCTGTAGTAATTGAAGCAACCCAGTGGGAACATCGTTGTTTCAGGAACGAATAATGCCTACTATACAGGTATATAAAAATATAAAATCTTAAAATAGACAACAATATAAAAAGTAAAATAAATCATTCCTATGTATGAGAACTGAGAGAATTTTGACGTTTGAAAACTTAATTTCAGATAAAAACAGATTAATAATCAGCGAACCCCGAGCAACAAGTTTTAGAAATACTGAACAAGTTTAAACAATTATTCTCATCAGTTCCAGCGTGAGCACTCTTCGGAACTCTTTTGGGTATCTAAAGCTGTGTTAATTCGATCGTAAACGGTCTACCAAACGGTGAACCAATTTGTTACATAATATAAATTTCCGTTGCATATTTTAGTTACTGCACATAGAAAATATCATGATTTGAAATTGTACACAGACAGAAAAATATTGTATTTCGTTCCATCATGTTTATTCAGATAATTAACATTATACCATTTAAATATTTAATATTTTCAGACTAATATTTTAATGTATATTATTATTTATTGTTTTTTCTGACTTCATCCATTACCTAGGTAGAAATCAGCGAAGTAAACCCAGGTAAAATACTAACCCAGTACTGGCTGCTAGTACGAATTGATGGAAATGAATCATTATACGTACAATAATCCGGTGAACAACTGATCCAGTACTAGTAACTGTCACTTTTTGCGAAAATAAATCAGTACTTCGATAATACCGCCAAACTACTGACCCAGCATAAGTACCCAGTACCGTATTCACTATTAAATTAGTACTGGACTCATGGAGCAAACTATTACTGATACAACACTGGCTGAAAGTAATAACTGGAAAAATGTATATTTGCAGGCTGTTTATACCTTCAATTAGAAAATACCAAGATCGATACATCTTACCAATAAACGTTGTTTAACCAACAGATGGCTTTAACAGAAATATATACGTAAATCTAACAAAAATGATTCGTCTACTGAATCATATAAATCAGCTGATCCAGTACTAGTAACTGTCACTTTTTGCGAAAATAAATCAATACTTCGATAATACCGCCAAACTACTGACCCAGCATAAGTACCCAGTACCGTATTCACTATTAAATTAGTACTGGACTCATGGAGCAAACTATTACTGATACAACACTGGCTGAAAGTATTTTCGTCAGTAAGAAATGGCGTCTGACCGCCGGAGTATGTCAGTACCAATCCAGTGCAGAAAATAAGTACTACATTCGGTATTAAATCAGTACTGACTGACGGAGCAACCCTATACTGAGTAGCAGTAGTGTCATTGGAAAGAAGTAACGTCTGGCTGTCAAAGTACATCAGTACCGTCGCAATACTGATTACCAGTACTATTTTCAGTGTTAAATTATTACTGATTGCCAAAATAAGATAATACTTATACAGTGCTATATTATTATATAAATTCATTATTGCACCTAGTAAACATATCCGAAGTACGTCGAAATGCACCACCAGCAAAATACCCACTAAGTACTAATTGTTAGTACTCATATTCGTCTAGTTCGAGCGCTCCAAATCATTGTTATTTACAAAAATAACTTTGACAAACATCTGCACTCTATGCGACTCCAGAAAGGCAATGGTACACGATTTCTTGAGGTGTCATAAGAATACAAATTTTAATTTTTTAGAATACAATTTTAAACTTATCCTGGAAATCCTCATATATAAGACATCCACTTTACGATTTAATTAAACATTTTTTAAAAATTACTAAGATTCATTAAAATAGAAATGGTTTAATAAAACTTTCATTACCCGAATATATTACTTATTAACAAGAGCTCTGGTACATGGCATATACTAAACTAAAACCTATGATTTTCATTCAAATATTACATAATGCGAAATGCTTATACGTTAAATAAAAGTTGTGAATTATACAGTATAAATTGCAGTTTGTAATAAACTCATCGATTAATAGCAAGCATATTTATAAAACTATCAAATAAAATACATCTCAAAATGGTTTAAGTCTTACTCGAATTAATGGAAAATATTAAACGTTTTTAAAAACGCTACACTATATAATTTTTTCAAAATTCTTTCTTGAAAACATTATTACATTTTCTGTACTGATCAATTGCTGAATATATATGTATATAATGTATGTAACGACAGCAATAACTTTATCAATTATTTAGACCTGTTGATTGATTAGTAAATATATATCGGCCGGAGAGTCTCTGTATGTTACTATTTTCTTCAGAAAGTAATTACTAAAAAGTCTTATGAAACAATTTTATGTCATATTTACCGCGGTAAGTCGGTCCTAAAATTGTTTCTATATACGTTACATTTTTACTTAAAATATTAATCAAGAATTTCGTGTAATATTTAGCCATAGTGAATGTGAAGTTTATAGTTTAGAAAATAAATCTGCAAGCATTATTAAACATTTATTTACAATATGTATCAAGAAAACTTTAAAAATGACTACGTTTTTGCATGTAGTTGATTGTTAATTATTGAGAAGCTATATTTATGTAATTAATTGCCACTATTTGTTAATATTTGTGAATAAGGCTGCATTACCTTATTCCCGATTTGATAAAAACATGTTATTATTATTACACAAAAACATTTTTTTGTTTACTACATCATGTTTAATAATTAATCAACGGTTTTCGTAACATTTTTTGTAGTTACATTATTCATAAAATTAGCATTCAAATTACTCAGACATTATTGTGGAATTAGTCCTTGATAGATTTAAGGTAATGATTTTGAAAAGTGATTTTGATTACCACAAATATCTTTAATTTATTATGAATAGTATAATTAAATAATTACGAAATTATCGATGAGTATATTAGTCTTTTACTCGAGAAGGTAACTATCACAATAAATAAACAAAGGGTTGTAGATTTCAACCATGTAGTTCCGAGACATACAGGGAAAACGAGCTTTTTGTTTTTACTGACTTATTTCTGAATGGTTTTTTATAGAAACTGTTTCTACAGTTATACAGAATATAAATTTTCTCCAAAAATGTAACACTTCGACAGAGGCGGTTTATAATCTTTTCCATTTCCATAAGCTATAAGTTAGCAAGAAGACGGAAGTATCGCGATCGATTTCGATTCCTCTCGAGGAAATTTCGAACGAACGTCAAACGTGCGTTTAAAAATAATCATAAAATGTGATATTAATGGTATTAATGTGATAAGGAAACATAATATATTTATGCACGAAATAATTTCATTACAATTGGGTAGAAATTAAATTACACTATTTTCATTTCGGATCTGCAAAATATTTATCTGAACATTAAAGAGAAAGTAAAACTATTTTATTAATTAGTAAATAATTCATATTAACAGATAATATCCATATTCAGTCTAATTATTACTTTCACCGTAATTAGATTAATTAATCAAAGGGGTAGTTGTTTAGTTGGAATTAAATTCTATTGTAGTTTTTGTAAATACATCCCTGCAATTGGGCTAATCCAACTAAACTTGCAAATTTATTAAATATTTAGTCCGCATTTATTGGGTAAATATTAGACAGTTTACATATTTACTACACCTTTAAAAATTTCTGTAGCAATTTCCTGAAAGAGTAACCGAAGTTTTTTATCGTTATGGTTTCAGAATTTTACGAAACAGAGTTTAGTAATTTTCTGAAATAATTTGGTAATTACCTGAAATCTTTTGGTAATTTTCTGAAATTTTTTGGTAATTTTTAAAAAATGTTTCTTATTTTTGTTTCGCACAATTCTAAATCGGTAACAGTAAAAAACTTCAGTTATTATTTCAGAAAATTCGTAGAGAAATTTGTAATGTTAAAGGTTATATAGGGGAAATGGATAGTGTAAGAAAAAAATAGTTCAATATCTAATATATAACCCAGAAATGTAGACGGCATGAAATTCAGAGCATATTGTCACTTATTTTAAGTACTTTTATCTTAGATTTGTTCATGATAAAAAAAAATAATTAATTGTCAATTCTTTAGGGATTATATTATTATTTCAAATTTATAATTAATCAATCTCCCTCTTTTGAATTTTGAAAACCTGTTGCAAAATTCGTATATATCCATCATAACCGCTATTTATAATGCAGGGTTTATAATGGCTTATCAATTATTCCAACACTCTGGTATATAATTGAATAAACCGTTTCAAAATTACTACGGTAAATTAAACCGTAATAATTATATTTCCTATTCATGTTAGCTTATTATTAATTTATAAGACAATTACAGACATTTGCTATTATCACAATATGTAGACATTCTTCAGCAAATACAATTTTACATATAATACTTCCAGTTTCATTGTGTTGTGAACTTCGATTTTGGATGATGTATTTATTTTTTTGCAAATAGACGCATTGAAATGAGAAAACAGTTGTGGAGAGCTGCGTACTTCGAAGCCTCGACATGTAATTAATAGTGACGCGGGACGAAAAAACGTTTTGTTGTACAAAGAGAAAACTTTCCGCAAACGCCTGACAAACATGTTATGTAGAATGACTATAACGCAGGAAACAGCATTGTTTCCAAATTGCAATCCCGACAGTTTGCCCCAAGTCGTATACCGCAGACCCCACAGAGATCGATGTCTGGTTATCATAGTGTTTCATCCATTTAGTAGAACGATATTCCCTGCCTTTGCATTACAAATATTATCATATAATTATAATGACAATAAAAAGTAAAAAAAAATATCACTGATAAAATTTTATGATATCAGTTGTAATTCTATAAAATTCAATATCTAAAGAAAAATTCGACACGTTAACAACCACATGGTCAGAATAGTATGAAAATGACTATAGCAGTGACGTTAATATTTGAATTACGACACCAATGATTGTTTTAAAAATACCACTAAGCGTCTATCCATACCGATTAAGCTACATGCAGCAAAACCAATACTTATACATTTGTAATACCCAAAGCAGATGTAGAATGTAAATACTTAAATATTTTCTTTTACTAGAATTGTCAAAGATGAGATAATTCTAAAGGACAAATACATGTTACATTTTTTAATATCCGAGTGCATTGATGTGCATTAAATTTCATTACATTTGTAATAGGGTAGACACTTTTCGTAAGTCTAATTTAATGTTTTGACCTTACCCAGGTAGAATTGCCCTTAATTTCTCCACATTAAATACAGGGCCTGGAAGTAAAACTCTATGTGGAAATATCAGTATAAATTCCCGCTAGAATCTGGAAATATACCAACGATTTATCGAATCAGACAAGTCCAACCAAGATTCTGGATCGTTTCGATATCGATTTCTCCCGGTATTAGTATATATCTACAATTCGACATCGTAAAATTGGAAATTTAGTGACATTATTCTTGAAGATGTATTGTCCATATGCACATATTAAAGGTACCCCTTAAAACTAGTTTAAATTATATAAATTTAAAAAATGTAACAAAAAATTATGTTTGATATAATATTTTTCGGCCCTGAATTGAATGCCTGGGTTTCCTGGATTCAGCGGGGGCTCGTCAAGCCAAGCCGGATTCTATACAGATTTTCCTACCGGGATCCAAGAAAAAGTCCCGAAAAACTATCTAGGGTCTGGGTTGTTTCGAGGCAAAATTTCTATCGGGGTACCTCCTACGTAATGTTATTGTTTGATCTCAAATCGTTTCATTTGTTCAAATGATCATTATTTTTAAATAAAGTCAACATTAAGAAAACAATGAATTTCGGAATTGACCAATATATTTTTATGTATTAACTATTTCACTAACTTCCGGTTTTGTATAAAATACATGTGTAAATCTGAAATCTACAATATCGTAGAAGTGAAAAAATAATATTCCAATGTGATGCACATTACGATTTTATGGTCGTATTTTATAGGACTAATGTAGAAGGGTCTTGTTACAATATGATTATACTTATTGCTTTGTTAATGTGTTTTTACAAAAAAAAAATTAAACATTTAAATAAGAATATTATAGATTTATTAACCGATTGGATGACGAGTATGTTGTAAACAGGTGATTGAAAACAGGTAAAATGTGATGTCACATTCGAATTCATCGACCCGTAAGAATGCCAGCATCAAATTTCGTCCAAATGGACTCAATATGGAAGGGGCTGCACAATATGAGCCAATCTTTATGATGTATCTTTAGCACAGTCAAGGAGATTTTTTTATAGAAAAATTCAATAAGAGAAAAGTCTTCATTAACTGTGAAAAGAAATTCTACAAAACATCATTAAATGTTCTTTGAAGTCCTCCATATAATTTATACTCATAAAACTATATTTGGCTAGGTTTTAATCCCTTATATTAGTGCTTATATTTGAATAGCTTTACCTACTCTTTTAATTTACATATACTTATTGATTGTTTATATCAAGTATGTAACTTGTGAAAAATCATTGCCGACGCTTTGAGAAATGAATAGTCTTACAAATAGATTTATTCTATCCACGCAATTAATTAAGTGCCACGTAAAAGTGAGATTTGTTGAGAAAAATCTCGATGCGACGTGTGCGATCGAAGGAAACAACAAATTCGTTGGTACGATAGTCGAGTGGAGGCTCTTGATCGATGTGGGTCTTGCCCTTTATGAATGGGCAGCCGCGTGCCGGTGACAAGTTCCATGGGAAGTTTTATGCCAAGGCATCGTTATACAACGGCAGGATAATTATAAAATAATTGTTATTTATAATACACATTAGTTGGATTGAGAGTCTTATTTCGTAATCCGTGCGTGGCATCAGATATCCTATATTGACTCATTTTCGTGTGATTCAATAACCTTTCTTATTCAGAAATACTTCGCGAATCCAAATTTAAATAAATGAAACGAATAACAATAAAATTGGCAATAACAATAAAATTTTTCCATTTACATGGGTTTATTCTAATATTGTTAGTAATTTTAACCCTGCGCTGCAAACCAATGGTCGATTTGATCCCATCAAAAACTCGTCGAAAATATGTTGTTGCCTACATATTATTATTGGAATTTAAAATTCAATAGTTTAAGAAGCCCCATGAATTTTTTCAGATTGTTTTATCATTATTTATGTTTCGAAATAGTCCCAGGGTCGAATCGACACTGATTTACAGGCGACAGGTGCCGAAAGAACGTTTACAAATGAAGGGTTAACATTTGTCAAAAAAACATATTTGACTTTTCTCTAAATTAGATCTGTGTAAATTAAAAATATTTAAAAATGAGGTTTTCTGTTCATTTCTTACCAGTCAAATTTAAACATGATATTGGAAATGTTTTTTTTGAGCTAATTGAATGAAATATTGCATCGTTAATAAACGATTTCTCTTCTGTAATAAAAAACGTGACGGCAGAATTTAGAACTGTTGCGAAGATGATGAACAAATGAATTATGATCACCAAAAATACGAACTTTTCTTACAATTGTTTCCATTGCATTACATTATTATTTAAAAACAAAAATGAGGGGCACGTGTCAGAATTGAATCCGGGTCCTTCAGGATGCCCATTAAACGCTCTACCAACTAATATACCTACCATATTACGAGTTTTGATAATTTCTTTAGTTCTTTTTATTCTTAATATGGACCTATAGTTTGTTCACCACATTGCAACATGTTGACCATAGATTTTTAAGGTATCTTGCCTATGGATTTCTTGGACCACAACTTCCACTCATTGCTCCCACGTTTGTCTTCCCATGTACTTATAACGATCTCACCGGCCGTGGAACAAAGTTCCGGAAATCAAAATTCCGAAAGGCTAAAATTTCGATATTGCGTGAGTCCAGGGTATTTTAATTTGCTTTCTTTCTGCCAAATTTTCAAAGACAAAGTGAAGAAAATCACGCTGGAGCCATGTTGTATAGAAATGTTGGCCTTTCGGTGTTTTGATTTTCGGAACATTTGTTCCCCGGCCATCTCAGCTTTTTTTATAAAATTAAAATTAACCAATTAAATTCAGTGCCAGTTTCTTCTCTGTTTTTGACCGTAACCTAAACGATAACCTCATGAATCCTAGAGAAATTCTTGAAGGCTGCTCCAGTTTCTTCTCGTTCTTCCGTATTTAATCATCTGATCATTGGATGCGTCGGCTATGGAACTCAAATTCGTCAAATATAAGGAACTTGCGATTTGGAACCTTCAAAACTTTTATTCAGTGTACGGTGGTTTTCGTACCCTGTTGGCGTTTTTCGGTTATTTTGTATATAATTTTATGCGCCTTTTATTTACATGTAAGGGACTTGTTCTCGTATATATTTTTAAAATATAAATAAATATAATTAATTTTGAAATAATAAAAACAGTCAAGTCATAACGCCTTACTATATACAAAGTATATAAAATATTCATTACAAACTAGCTGTTTTTAAAACCTCCGTTATTTTTTGGCAATACAGTAAAACTCTTTAAATTTCTTGGAGTGAGAATTCACTCTTTCGTTAGTGAAAACCGAGTAACTCTCTTGAAAGAGTGAATATTCAACTCTTTAATAGTGAAATTTCAATCTAACAAGAGTGAAAATTCACTCTTTCCCTCCGAGTCGTAGATTTGATAACTCTGGAGAAATGTCCACTCTTAAAGAGTGAATTTCCACTCTTAAAGAGCTGAATATTCACTCTTTCACGAGTGTTGCTCGGTTTTCACTAATTAAAGAGTGAAGTCTCATTCCAAGAAATTTAGAGAACATTTATTTTTATGGCAATTCAATAACTTACAAAAACGTAAATCATAAAGTGTGATTTGATTGTCACCCAATTGTAACCCAAAAAGTAAAAAGAACTTTTGACAGAATTTTAAGATGCGTTATACATTTTATCATGACTGCTGAAAGGGGGCAAAGTATTCCTGTATCGAAACTCTGAAATATGAAGTTACGTATTCTTTTATTACAAAATAGACAAAATAGAAGAAAATAATTTGTCTACAGAAGAAATTCAGATCGGAAATTGTGGATCGTTTTAACCAAAAAAAGAGGTGACACGAACTGCAGAAAACTAGAGGTCCAAGCGTAAGACCTCTTCAGGCATAATGTTTTACGAGACTTTTTAAGAGCTCCCCAATCAATACTGATTTGGCGTAGTTATATAAATATTACGTAACAACTGTTCCTTCCTAAGTAATAGTTATATCAATCGTAAGGACATGGAGAGTGCCTGTACTCCAAATGGTCCGTCATTACAAGTAACTCGTATGTCACAGTGGCAGAACAGTGTGACATAACAAGGATGTAACATTTATATATTACATCTATACAAGAAAACTGAAAATGATACGCTAAACAATATGTGTTATTCTGCCATTATTTATGTACATCTTATGCCTCGTTTATGTCATTTAACACGCTTAAAAATAAATGTAAGGCTCGCAACGAATATGAAAAAACTCGTCCCGACGGAGAATCGAATCTGGACTCTCGCTTAAAACGATGGTTGTCCAAATAGATAGTTGATTATTGAGTATTTTAATAAATTATAAAATTGCATAATTTATAGATTTCACATAATTTAACATATAACCAAACAAAAAATTAATTCGCTTGCATATTGAAACTTTAAAAATATACGTGCTTTTTTGAAAAAACGACCCAGGCGCAACAACGGATGTTCACTGATGTCTCTGTTACGTAGAAAGGACGGTGTAACTCGTGCAAAACAAGCTGTATGTAATTAGTAGATAATACGTACAGACATCACTTCAGAATATTTACGTTCACATTATTATATATCAGGTTTATAATAGTTTTATGTAACATTTATATAGCAAATATTCTCTCGTTAAACAATATTTAAACATGATGTTGCATCATTAACGCCATGTGAACGTTATATATCATTTGAATGTAACATTTATATAACAAATGGTTTTTCATTAAATAATTTTTAAAAATTATGTATTTCACATGTCACTAACCTTATATAACAGCTATGTAATAATTGTATGTAACATTTATATAGAAAATGTTCTACGATTGTTCAATCTTTAAAAAGAATGCCTTTGATATATCAATAACACTGCACAATCGGTATATAACATTTGTATGTAACATTTACCTAACACATGTTCTGTCACAGAGTATTTTTATTCAATTTTGTAGATGATACATCACACATACTGACGGCAGAAATATATAATAGTTCTACAAGTATTAAAAACAATATGTGGAAAACAAAGAGATACAAATTATTATATGCTACGATAGATATTAAAAACATTATATATGTTTATACACTAATAATTGTACAAATTTTAAAACTTTAAAATAATTACCCAGGCAGCAGATTTTTCAGAAAGTCCTCAAATGAGATCCTAATTTTGATGTATTTATGGTTTGACATATTTCTGACATCATTTTGAATTTTCTTAACGAGGTTAGAAGTTTTTTCTGATATCTTTCTGAGCTCTTTGCCAGATCAACTTGTTGCCTGGGTAAGAACATGATAAATTGTTAATCGTGTGGTGTTTCAAATACTTTGATATTATTAAAAGTTCAGTAATTGTTTGTGACAGTTCATAGAAACCAATGATTTTTCTAACATCCTGGACCTCAGAAATATATATTCGTTTTAATGTATTCGGCCTTATAATATATTTAACTGCAAATTTATTAATAAGCGAACCTCAATAACTAATTATTTAGGTTTAAAAGGTGTTAAAATATTATAAAATAAAATATAACGAAGGGAATTTTCACATCAAGTTTAAACAGATCAATCCTATAATATATTCGTAGAAACTAAATTAATATATGTGCATAATATACATGTGTGTATATATGTTATATCTACATCACCTATGAAATTAGTTAACGTTTGAAAATTTACATGAAAATTGAATTTCTGAAACGATGTAATTTAGTGGCGTATGATTAAATTAATTTCCGGATATTTATCAAAGTTAATAATTAACTCGGAGAAAATTTCCATTCGCGACGTTTGATGGATTCATTAAAAATGGAAATAACCAATTTGTCTAATAATCAAAAGTAGATTTTCAATTTCATTTAATTTTCGCATAACTGCATAAAGGATATTTTCAGAGTCCCAAAAATCAATAACTTGTTTAATATTCCGTCAATATAAACATATGAATTAAAATTTTAAGAGCGACACAAAAAACTGGCGGAAAGAAATATTCGCAACATATCAACGTCAATGTACTGTATATAAAACAGCAAAAAATATTTTCACCGACATACTTGAAAAATCAGAGCAAGTTCGTAACACAGTTTTTGCCGTCGTTGAAAATCAACATATGTTTCATATTATTCTTATATCAATTGGACTATTTCTCGTCTGTTCGGTACAAAGAGGGTGCATAACTCTCAAGAGGCTAGGTATGCGCGCAAATGCATCACGGGGTCGAAGCAGCCAATGAATACATTGACCCGAGAACAGCGGGTCGATCTGTCCTCTCATTTAACGCGGTATTGCAGACCCGACGAATTGGGGTGATGTTAAGAGAAAATGTTGGGGATAGAATGCTTTATAGAACTTTCTCCTATCTATATATCCAATTTTATATTCCAGAAATAATTCTATACTTTGGGAGGAAGAGACAAATGAAACGAAGATTGGGTCATAAATTTCTTGACATTTTGCGAAATTACAGGGGTTTGCGAGAAATTAATAAAGAATTCAATTATGTGCGCTGAATTGGCTATGGCCAATTGCCCGTTTTTATGTGATATTGAATTACAAGCGGAAAATTGTTTTCAATGACAACGGGAGCGAAGCATTTCACCAGTGTTCAACAGTGCTTCTTGCAACGTAATGAGTACTTACGTAGCAAAGTAGTTTATTTGCATATCACTTTGTCTGGATGTTAAACGTCTAGAAACTGCACTTTTGGTATCTTCAGTAACAAATGTGCTAACATTTTTTGTGAAAAATAAATGGTATTGAAATGCAAGATAAGAAAAACCATATGGTACAATGCGTTCAAACGACGAATTTTTTTTACTGCTTTTTCAAATATTGATTACAGATTTTTCAAATATTGCAAAATTATACCATAGGAATATCTGCCAAGATTTTATTGTATTGTTACGAGTGAGTAATAACCCATTATCTAGTACAAGAAAATATATATTTTGGTGCAGTAGGCGTGAAACTCCATTTTACGCCCTTGATACAAAAAAAAACTATATATTATGCACTAGGTAATTTCAATACAATTTCAAGTTTTCCATATGAGAATAGTAATTTTCCAGTCCAATATGCGTCGGAAGTTATATAATCTATTCACTATATTTATATTTTTATTTCTTAATTGTCTGTGCTATAAAAATTTAAAAATAGGACACAAAGTGAATATTAAATCAATCTACATTTGTTTTCTTATATAGTTAAATAGTTTACTCTCGATAAGTTTCATCCAAGTATGTATACAATATATATTACAAAGAAAAAGGATAAGTCCAGATATGTCACGTGATATTCCTTGCGCTCTTGACATTAATTACATTCGTACTATAAATGTTGCGCGAATCCTTGTTTTGGTACGTCATCTAGAGTGCAACGAAGAAACCCCACCAACATTTATGGAATTCGTTAGTCTTGGACTTTTCAATTCGATCATCCACTTCGTAGATTAAATTCCAGACTTTATTGGAATATTTCAGTGTAGACCTGCCATTTTTTAGAGTATAATTTGTGTAACTTAATTTTTTCATTCATTTTGTATAGTAAATGTAAAGTGATTTTGGATAAGATAAAGATTTCGAATTTATATATGACAGTTGATGATAATGTCTACATATGTTTGAGAAAGATTTTATGCATCGTCATCCATCGTCATGTTCCTCCTTCATACATTACCATCCGTTGTCACTGGCTGTCATTAGGATCATCCACAATTATTCATTTCATTGCGCTACCCTCATTATCGTCCAAATCAGTCATCGTCGCAATTTACCGTCAATCATCGTTTTCCTTAATTATTCACCTCCAGTCAACGTTCGTAATCGTGCATTAGCACGCACAGAAGTCTAAACTATTAAAATTATGATATTAATGAATCGAATACTATTTTCGAGATCGCTCTTTAAGATTCCTAAGAGGCTAAATTTGAAAAAAATTGCCAACAAATTTGGGAATATTTATTCTTAACCATTTTTTAAGAGATAATTTTATGTTGGGATTATATTGAAACTATACACAAAACAGCATAAAATATATGACTTAAAAAAAAAAGATTTTTCTTTTATTCATTGTAATAAACTCAAAATGGCCTCCGTAATGAAAATGTCTTTGAACAATTTCTGGATGATTTAACTGAAAAGCTATGAGCCATTTTTTTTAAATGTACGAAAAGTTCTTAGAAATTATCGAGGAGCATCATTTTTTAAGAATGTACAGAAAATGTTTATATACATTTTTAAAGAAATTTTAAAATAGTCACGATACATTCAAAACAATTTTGTTACAAATCTTTGATGAATTCTATGCGTTTTGTGTTCTTTACAATTCTCTCCAAAATATCATGAGAAACATCGTAAAAAATGTCAGTACATTCTTCGATGATTTCTAAAAACTTTTCGTAGTTAGCTTTTTTTCAAAAAAAGGTCATAGTTTTTGAGGTCTTTACAATAAAGTGGGTAATAAACGTAATATCATTCTTAAATGTCAACTGTTTTATGCACCATTATGACATTTCAGTACAATCCAAACATTATACACAATGTCGAAAAAAATTGTAGAGAATAAAAATTACTGAATTGTTTGGCAATTTGTTTTCAAATTTCGTAATTGGGATTCCTGATGGCTGAAAGATTGATCTAGGAATATTGAAGATCGACCACGAAAATAGTTGGATATGCATCTTTCAAATTATTTCAGCGTTGATTTTGATATAAAATACTGGATTGAAATTGAAGTAAAAAAATGGCTATTCATCGTTAAAGCGGTTCCAAAGTGCTCCGCCGATAAGATAGGAATTTTCACTAAAACGCGTAAATAAGAAATGACTGAATCGATGTTTGGGGTCTGTAAAATACTCCTCTAGACGGTAGCCTAGAAAATATCAAAGACATTAATTGAGAACTGTCCAAGAATTATCGGAAATAAATAAAAATCACATATTTCAACTGACATTTATGGTTACATTTGCCCCTAGAATAACTTTTTGTGTTTTTCAACTATTTACAGATAGTAAGACTAAATATTTATGAATATAGTAAATTTGTTTACATTTTATACCTCAAACAAACAATTTTTTCGTTGTTGTGAATTACATTTTTGTGGATGCTTACAAATATTTACCATATGTGATAAAGTACAGAAATCGTTAATTTTACAATAATTTTTATCAACACGAATCGGCCATTTTTAATTTTGTCAGCAAATCGGAAAACCTCGTAATACCCACACTGAGAGACTATAAATAACAAAAATTGTAAAACAGTTTTCGCATTTAGAGATAATCGTTGCAAAGCCATAATAATTCTAAAATTTTATATGTTAATTACGTACGTCTTTTCTTGGTATTATATGAAAAATTAGTATAAAATTTTAGAATTATTATGGCTATGTATCGATTATCTTTAAATTCCTAAACAGTTTTACAAATTTTGTTCTTTACAGTCTCTCAGTGCAGCTTTAGTTTCACTATGATAAACTAACTTAATAAGTTTTGGTTCTCCATTTAGAATCTGGAAATTTGAAGCTTGAAAATCTAATATTATTCATAGTAGTCAACAACCCCGAAAACCGAGTTCCTAGTTTCTGCTTTTTGACTTGAAATTTTCATTCAACATGCAACATTTTCGTTTATTACTTTACTATAAATACGTAGAGGGAATAATTGCAAACATTTATTTATATAGATTTCCAAATATATTGTGGAAGTAATATAACAAAAATGTGCAATAAAATTTATTTTTTTGGTACTATAGCCGTAAAATGAAATTTTATGGATCACGTGTAACATGAATCTGCGCTGTCAAAAACATTACCCATACGGACAAAATGCAGTCCGCGGAATCGAATTTTTACAGCTTTCAGTACCGAAAAATAATGTTTGACACACTGCTGTAAGACTTTACGGTCTCATGCGATCCAGTGATATTCGGACTGGCTTCGCTGGGTCATCGGACGCTGGTATCGCATTCGAGTCGTAAAATCTGGTTTTACGGCCTTGTGACGAAAAATACTATTAATTAAGTGAGAGATGAAAAATATGAAAAAATTATACAAAGAGATGTCCTTCCTAAAGCACATCACGAGGGAAAGATGTAGCAAACATTTAATAATTAGCCTCAACGTTTTAAAACCGATCAGGAAAACAACTCAGTTAATAGAAAGGGAAATTGCTGTAAATTACCGAAATTCGCTCATTAGGAAGAAAATGAAAATAACGACGAACATTTGTGCTTAATATTATCCAAACAAAATAAAAGTAAAGGAATTCACGCACAACGTATGCAACGATGGCGCGATATCACGAACGTCATTACACTTACGCGATAACGTGGCGAATATCGGACTTAAAGGACAATAATTCAAAGTCGGCTTTTCGCAAAGGGCTTCGATGACGATAATAATGTGGAGCGGCCGTCGGCCGATGTATGCATTTTCTACGAGACACCACTTGGGGCCCCCCTTACCAGCAAGAAACGTCCATGTAAACGGCGCTACAAGCCTTTTGCTGCGATACGCCGTACATAAATATTCCCTGCACATATACGGATTCGTAAATTCCATTCAATTCCGAATCAATCTTCGGCTGTCAAAAATACCGCAACTTTTATTGCATAATTGCATACGATAAATATTTTTCGCACGTCGTTCTATACATATTAAACTATCGTGAATGCGTTACGTTAAAATATATGCTTTAAATAAATCGCGGTATGTGTTATTATATCAGAATTGATAAACGTAGTCTTTAGGTCTATCTGGGAAATTTTACTGATCACCGATAATCTGTTCGCTAAGTATGGTAGCGATAATCTTATGTAAGATCCTAAATATTATTGCATCATGCCTGTTTTCATTATGTGGGCGTTTGTTATAAATTTGCTTAGAAAACATACACAGAGAGAAAAATATTGTTCCCGATAACATGCTGATGTTACCAGATAACATATTGATGGTACTGAATACCATCAGGTGTTATCCTGTACCATCATTATAATATCCAGTAACATCTATTACTCTCCGTGTATATTTGAATTCTTGCTTTAATTTCAAATTCTATAAACAAATTAAAAAAAAAAATATTCACGGTCTTCTTTTCTGCAGACAATATGTGCAGTCGTTGAAGCCGCTGAAATCTCAAAAAATTGGTAAAATAAGCTTTTAGTGCCCCAAAGAAACTCCGAGTAACAAGTCACAATCGAACCTGTTCAGTTTTTACCATCTTTGGTCCCCATACGGATCCGCTATTATGCTATTTGAATGTCCAACGTCAAATGTGGTCTAATCAACCACAAAATCCCTCTACGTGGTACGTTTCAAGCGAATTCGTTGAATTTTTCGGCCGCCATTTGCATCCGTCATTTTGAAATTTTAAAATCTAATATAAAATCTTGATTCGGCATCATCAACGAAAACCTCCGGGCAGCCAAATTAATTCCAATATAAGTAGTTTCTTAATTTTCATATTTATCGAGGCTCCCTCCTTTAAAGGATGATTTTACCCCTTAAAATTGGACCTTTGCTATATAAAAAATACATATCTTTTATCTAGCATTGTATTATTTGTTTGTGATAGTTGAATTGAGAACGGTGATTAGTGTCTGTTTCACACCAGGAAAATGTCTAAGCTGATCTAAAGGACAAAACAAAACTTACTTTTATTATTTTGAATTTTTGTTTCGTTCGTAACCCAAACAGCACAATACCATCCCAGGACGTCCTCAGGAGCGCCTGAGGAGCCCCCGAGGACCAAAAGCGGACATTTGGACATCCTCAGGAGCTGCCCAGGACATCCCAGGACGGATTGTGATGTTTGGGAAACAACTATATGGCATATATAGAAGAAGATATGCTCTTGTAAATATAATCGAAAAAGTAACACTTTCTTCGTTAAAATGAATGCGTATATTTCACTTAAAATACCTAAATTCACCCTTCATTTATAACTTAAACGTACTCTCTAGTATTCTATAAGCATGAGATTAAATATTTTCAGAGTACCGTAATACATTCTTTTTCATTTTACCATGGCTTATTTTACAAATTCTGAAAATTCAGCAGCTTCAATGATTGGTGACATTCTTCGAAAAGAAGGAGACCATGAATGTTAGTAAGCTATATGCTATTTTAATGAATTTTTTATAGAATCTGAAAGAAAAGCCAGAATACGACTATATAAGATTAGAAGTTGGCATATTTCAGATTACGTAGATGAAAATGCGGTTTTTTGAACTTTTCGGTTTATGTAGAGAATAGAGAAAGATTTTTGTCCTGTATTACTAGAGATACGTTATGTTATGTCAATTATCTCATAATTAGATAATTAAAATATTAAATGATGCTACTCTATATGTCATATTAGCAAAAATGATTATTAATTCATTTGGTGACTTACTTCTCATTTTCTTATTGGTAGTTTTTAATTAATTCAGATTTAGAGAGCAAATTTATGTAGTTCAAAGCATTTTACAAGAACGAATTTTTGGGAAGGCTGTTAGACCCAATAGAGGAAATGCATTCGCAAAATAATTAGATCAATAAAATGCGATTTAAAATAGCATTAAGTTTATATTTTATTTACTTCGTTTCCGTTTAATTTATGAATATTATTGCGATATTTCTAAAGTTTGAAGTTTTTTAAAAGGTTGAAAATACGTAGATACAAATAACGTTTTTAAAGTTCGATGACGAGCAGATATAGTATTTTATACTCTTTCCAGTGAAACCCACAAAAACTGATAACAATTTAATATTTTGGGTTCGCCTTGACATATCCGTCATCTTAAATTAAAAAACACTTGCATCAGATTAGTGAACGGCGATCCAAAAAATCCTGAGAAATGAGTATTGTTCAAACAAAATTACTTTGTAATGATGTTTGATTCACAGCAATTTTGAAAAACCCCACAAATATGTCATCGACTTGATCTCATGTTGTTAATAAGGCAATTAAAAGAATCTGGTATGATAGATTCTTTTAGGAGAGACTTTGAGTGATTTTATATGACGTATTGTAATAGCGTTTCCTGCTAATGTAGTTGCAAGCGTTCAGTGTTCCCCTAAAAGTGCTCGTAAAAATATTTATACTAAATGATAACTTTACGGATGCAACTTTCTATACAGTGCACGTTATTACAATTAACGAGTGAAACTGTAGGCAGAAAACACAAGTCAACTGCGATTTCACAAAATAATGTATATGAGAAAAAAGCTGCCCAAAATCATTTTTTTTTACGTATTGCGACGAACAAATATTAAAAAATGACAATTTAAAAAAAATGACATTTAAAGAATGAAATCCATGTACTCGTGATATTTTTTATTGCTGTTCTGTTGAGTTGAGGTAGCTTTTATATTTATAACTTTCAATTTCAGTGCTTTTGGCGGTTATGGGGTAAGGGTAAAATAAATCAAAATTTGCTAAAATACGTTTAGAAGTCCCACGAAAACTTCTATCCTTATTTAAACAGATTTTTCTCTATCAATGATGGTGAATTTGAAATTCCGATGTTACTTTAAAAAAGGTTATAAGCAATTATTGTTTTAATTTGACGCATTACACATTTGATTGTCAGTGATTTTGTTATGACGGCAAAATATATGGCAAATAATAATTATTGATTAAACTTTCAACAGTTATACGCTATAATTAACTCAAATTAACCAAGTAATTTATCATTTCTATTAAGACGTAAAGCTTCCACTTTTCAATCGGTTTTGGATATTAAATGCCTAATGCAAACATGCATTTCTAAATATATCGGAATAGCTTTCATCTCTATATTTATGGAACTATGTTAGGATCAGCATGTTTTTGGAACATTAACAAAGTATGTAGATATCTGTAAATAGATTTCATTTCCATTCTAAATTGATTTTAATAATTTAAGATTTAGGCAGATGGGGTCATAAAACACACAATCTAAAATGTAATACTTATTTCTTCGAGGGTTAGTTTACATTTAATTTTGGAAATCTTTTGACGTGTAAAACTGTCTTGTTTAGTCCTTGTTTAATAGACATTAAATTAATCCTCTTTTTCTATAAAACCATGTGTAAATCTAAATAAATAAAAAAGTTAATTCACTCTAATTAAACGTCTTAAGTGGATGAAGTATGCCAATGTAAAAATTACGAATTTTTCAGTTCTTTCCAATTATCTAATATATATAATCTGAAATAAAGTAGGTATAGAAGACAATATACATTTCTACAGTTATTTATTTATTCATTTAAATTCATTTTAGTGTAGCAAATGAAACATATTTAAATGAATAAAAGCTTTCACAAAGTACACATTTTCTTCTCTTTAATGAGGAAATGTAATTAGTCAGTAATTTATTATTAATATAACTGTTACTGTTGTGGTTATTGGATATTAAATTGAAAGTTACGGTATTATAATACCAAATAGTCGTGGATACCAAATACCGAATATATCTGGAAAATTTTTTTATTAAAAAAGAGAAACATAATGTGAATATAAGATTTGAAGTATCACTTCCAGTAGTTTATTGTCATTTCGTTAATTAAACCCTTTTTTCTTATACATATTTAAACCAATTTCAAATTTAACGTTCTATTCCATTTTTGTTCGGTATTAAACACTAATACATACATATTCCTATGTTCTGTGAGTTGTATAAATGCTGCCAATTTTTACCGGTTTTCACTCTCTTTCTGAAGAGGACCCGAATTAGGGTCGAAACGTCAATGAATTTTATTATTTTTTTTTATTATCTTATTTTTTCACAACATAACATTATAATACCAAAACTTTAAATTTAATTTTCAATGTTCGATACTAAAAATAATTTTTCAGTTATTGAGTATTTACGCGTGAATTTCAACATTTTTCTTAAATGTATTATTTTTACAAAATCGTGGAGTACAACAAATTAAACATTTTTTTTAGTATCAAAGTAATAAATTCACAGGGATTCTTCGCATTACATTTCGACTGTACGCGCTAACTAATTACTCATCCAAAACATGTCCATTGACCTCCGCCAGACCTTAGTACAATGCAACGGAATGGAAGAGACTCGCTTTCAAGTAGTACAGTACGACGAACAAGTTAGTGATCTGTTAAGAATGTTTATCCATGAGAAACTTGGAATGATATTTTAGCAACGTCATGCACATCACCTGCACCTTCACGAAAAAGAAATTTTCCAATAAACCGCAACTTTCTTTCAGGGGATGTACGTATATGTAAGATTCGAAAATTCGATGACCGTTATGGTGTTTCTGAAATTCAATGGACATGCAGCATAGTACGAACGAGAATAGACACGATTGAGATCGAAGATCAAAGAGACATTCGGTATACGGGGTTAGAAACCGTTGTACATTATTCAAATTTATTCCTATAAAATAGTTGAATTATTATTGTGCGTCTTGCTTCAGTAGGTTTCTTAGATAAAAACAGGACTCCTGTGAAAGCTATGGCATAAGTGTCAAAGAATTTACAGCAATTGCCTATAAGCTCGGATTTATAAGCAAATGTTTTCCTTTAATTACCTGTTACATATTTTGTTTTGAAACCGATTGCGCCTGCGCATTGTTCGTTTTTATGTAATTTATTACAGTTTGTGGGTAATATCCCTATCTAATTTACCAGGACTAATTATTCCATATTAATGAATCGCTCGAGGACTCGATAGATATAACAAATCCATATTATGCGGGCCTGTGGCGACCTCATGCTGTATTTTAGACATTAAGAGGATTATTTAAGAAACGTATTGACACTGGAAGATATTTACAGCTTAACGAGTATCATGAACATAAATTAAAGTGCTATCGGTAACCCATTACATTATGTAAGATGTGGTTTTACAAAAATTAAATTTTTTTTTCATCGCTTTATTTTTAAAAATGTTGTAATGATATGATTACTTGAAAAAATTGCATACGTAGACAAGAAATATGACAACTTAAACGGTCAATTTAAATACTGAAATAGTACGTCTTCATTACCTTGGGAAATGTTTACATTTATTTTGACATTTCGAAAATAATATCCCAACATATTTTCAATCAATATTTTTAAGTTACAACCTCCGGAGATATTTTAATATCTCAGAACGATAATAATATAACTGGAAAATATTAATCTGAGTGAAATCATAATTATATTTTTCGAATTATTGATCTCTTTTTATACAAACTGTCGACAAAAAGCTTCCGAAATTAACTTTCTGTAAGTAATCTTTTAATTCTATCGCGAATTACATAATATTTTATCATGTTTTTTTACTTTTTCTTTTAGAATTGTTAAAATCAATTGAAATTAAAAATAAATGCATCGTGAAACTGAATGTTCCTCAATTAAAGAAAAACCGTCCTTTGAAAGTATTAACCAAACGAAAAGTTCACATAAATTTATAATTTTTAAACTTAATAATGTATCATACCTCTCAAATTGTACAAAACAGAGATAAATTCTTCAGTTATTGGTGAATACAGACATATTGTTGCATATATGTATTTGTCTAGGATTTTTAAAAAAATGCATCAACAAATACTGTAATTATTGTTGTATTAATTAAAATTTTCGCTTTATGATTATTTAACCTACAATTTTTTGCTGGCGACTTCTAACTTTAGAAAATGATCGAATTTAGTGATTGGTTGAGACTTTCTTAAAGAAAGGTCAAAAGTTCGTAAATTGTTCGAAATATGTTATACTAAATTAAAACACTAAATCATTTAATCATGAATAAATTCGTTAAAAACTAAAAGAATAACGGTGTTTTTCGAATATTCACAAAAAGTAACTGCGGTTAATATTTTCATATTTAAAAAGAGTATGGATTTTATATACTACACAGAGACAATTTAAGAGTTCTTGATCTTTCTATTTTTAATCTTCGTAAATAAATTGTGTGGTTTCACCGACTAAATTGAGGGAAATCTTCTACCAATCTTTCTTCGTCCTTTTTGGATTTTAAAGGAAAAAAAGATTTTAGTATTGCAGTCCTAAAGAACAGAAAGTTCGATATTTTTTACCCGAAAACTGTTAAAAATTATTTAATTTTGTGGTTGACGAAAGAACTCAATTAAATCCTTTTGTTATGACTTTGCGCCTCTTTCTTTATAGTTGTAAAATTGTAAGTAGCGGACCTAAATATAAAGTTTTTTGACACCGCCAATCGACATACAATAACACTTCTACTCAGAAATAATCAACGGTATTATATTTCCTGCGCAATTATATTAAATATAGGTTCTACGAACGTTTTTATAAGATATTCATAAGATGTAAAGCTTAACATTTTGCTGACATACAGACCCGCCTTCGTACTTGGCTGATAACTTATTCCCCTCGTGACTGTGGTATTCTAAATAAGCATATTCTTATGAGTAATCGGCTCGCCTCAGCGGATACTTTCACTACAATTAGAGGTTCAAATTGAAATGTCTCTCTAATTACAATTTATATCCTGCTTACAAACTTTATTTTTCGTGGCGGAACTATTGTATCGTTGCCCTAAGTTAAACTGTGATGAAAGTTTAACCCCGGGCACGTCACGAATAATTCGGATCTGATTTGTGAAGCAATTCCTTTTAGGATTATAACATCAGTTTCCCATGGCTTTTTATATGTAATTTTTTAAACAATTTGTGAATAATATTAGAATTTATTATATATTTATTGGTGAAATATTTTTTTTTGTACATTAGATTTTATAGTTTGTAGGGTCCATTGTTCTATTTATATTTCATTTTCTCTATATTTCCTACAAGCTGCTACAACTATAACGAAGCTTTTAGAATATATAATGGTAACTATATTTATTGCTTTATTTTAAAAGCTTTATGGACAGTACTTTTGTTGCATTACCGTGATTTCAGGATAGTAAACTGTCTACACTAACTGAAATTCACATTCTCTTTAGGTATGATTCATCTGCATTTTGTTAATCTCTGGTTTCGAGTCTGTAGTTGAAATATCATGGATTCCAAATAGCGTGACAAACGAGAATATAGTCAGTTATTTTTTATCGAATCAGTCGAAGGTTTTTGGACCGTTAATTCAAAACTGAACTTTAAATTACACAGGACCACACAAAAAATTTGTTTCGAGATCACTTGAATTAGAAATATTGGATGTTATAGATTTTTAGTCGCTGAAAACGAATCCGTTACTCGATTTCACCCATCACGTCAGGATTTTATGATATCTGATCCTAAAAATATTTTAAAAATATACTTTTTGACAATTTAAGGTTAGGATATGTGAAGAATATCCTAATAACTGCTAGAAATATCACTTTTGACATAATAAAAAATAGTGAAGTTAACGGTTAAAAGAGTATATTTTGATTTAATTGCACAGGACCACAACAAAAGAATTTGTTGCGAGATCCCTTGAGTCAGAAATAGTGGATCTTATAAACTTTTGGCCGTTGAAAACGAATCCGTTATTCGATTTGGTCCATCACGTCGGGATTTTAAGATATTTGATCCGAAAAATATTAAGGTTAGGATATGTGAAAAATCCGAAACGATGAGTTAAATTGGACAAAGAAATCGTTTTCTGTGACCATAAATCTATAAGATCCAGTATTTCTGATTCAAGTGATCTCGAAACAAATTTTTTGTGTGGTCCTGTGTTATTATATTCAATTGGCACATATTCCAAATAAAAGAAAAATGCAAAAATGTATAAAACTAAAAAATAACACGGGATTTGTAATCAACTAATAAACACTTTAGGATTAGGTAATATTACAAAAAAGATTCACTCTGCAAAAATGTATTAATCAATCTTTTCGTCAAGTTACACATTAAATGCAAAACAATTCATCATTTGTGTGTAATTGTGAATTGGCTAACACGAGGCAAATTAGCAATAAGACCCTTTACAAATCAAATAAAACCTGGTTTTTAAAAGAAAATCATATCGATTTAAACGGTGAATTCTGCATATTGATATGTCACTAATCAAATTAATCGATACGGTTTAAATTTCGGTTTTATGTTTGATAGAACCGAACAATTTTATTTAACGAAATCCTATTAGGAACACATAATTAAAAATATTAAACTTATTAATTCTTTCCGTGTTTTTGACGTAATTTAGTATTTGGATTTTTTCGTAAAATAAATCTCAAAAATAAACAAATACTTGAAACTCAATTACTAATTTTTCAGTTTGATAGAAATTGGTTCACAATCTTACAGGCGAAGATTGGAAACAGGTACTGAATTATTGTTAGTAAGAATATTTTAAATGTCTTCAGTTTACTAACAGATTTATTTGTTATTTTGAAATAGTATTTTATTTGTAATTAAAGAGTACAATAATGCGAAAATACAATAAGAATTATTTGATCAATTTTCGACGATTTTGTTCAAATTTTGTTGTCTAAGACTTGGTGATACTTTGATGCAATACATAGTAATCGGGTGTTTATTAAAAGCATAAATGATACCCTAATGGGCCGTAAGGCTTAAAAGGCTTAAATAAAGAAAAAGAATAAATCAGAAACATATTTGATTCATTTTTTCCAAATAATGCTATATTATATAATATTTCTTATTATAATATCAGAATATTTTATATTTTAATTTTTAATTTTTTTAAAAACAGAATGTCTCACTTCTTCCCTGCCTGCATAATTACTGGTGTTCTTAGTTGCTGTAGCTGTTATCGATCAATTATTGGCTTACTAAGAAATAGAAATTAAATAAAGAAAAAGAATGTCCTTATTTAAAAATTCATTCACTATATTGCTTTTTCGTTTCATCCTTATTTTTCAACTTAGTAAAATAGACGAATTTTACTATCTCAATTAAATTTAGTTCCTCCGTGTCTGCATACGTAAGGGACCGATTCCACGTTCCTACAATTATTTCGACTCATATCGTAAGTTTGACCGAATTATTGAATTTGGCTCCCATAACGATTTCCCAGTTCTCGGAACTTCCGAATTACATTCCAAACCCTGCTAGTAATTAAAACTTAGATAGTTTGATATATTAAATAATTATACTAGCGATTCCTTCAAAATTTAAACAAAAATCATAATTGTTCATATGTACTTTTATTGGGCACATCTGCTAAAAGCTAAATATTTCTTATTGAATTTTGTATCAAATTTAAATGCATGTTTTGCCGTTACAAAGAAGTGAATTTTAAGGAATATGACGATACATGTTTAATGAAAAATTGGTTAGATGTAAAACTGTACACATGAAAAATAAGTTTTTAACTTCTTCAGAATCAGAAACAGCTATGTTTGTGTCTATTTCAGAAAAAATATTTTTTGGTAAAATACGAACGTTATGTCCAAAACAGTTAATATCGTATTTGAAATATATCAAATAGCACATGAATAAACTGAAATACTTTTTGTTTAAACAAATTCAACAGTAGATAAGAGACGTTAGAGATACTGAAGGTAGAGTGAAGACAAATTTAATTAAAGCAATTGCTTTTCAGATGAATTTTGGAGATGCAATATTATACAAGTTTTTTTTTTCAAAAATTATACAAGTTCATATAACCAATATTATTATTATTACTATTATCACTATTAACGTCTTTATTGGTACATAAAGGTCTCTACAATAATACATACATATAATTATGGATTCATCTGCCAAGAGGCAAGTTATAGCTTATTCTGTTTTCCGAACTGTCCTTACTATAATAAAATAATAAAATGTTTTGCTCTTACACGACTTTAAAATTTATTTAAACTTTTTTTATTAAACGATATGTTTCTATATATTATTTCCAAGTTAAGACCCACCAACCCCCTTCCTCTTTCAAATGGCATTAAGTTTTCTCAAAGATTTTTTTACTGAAATCAGTTAATTTTAAGTTTTCTTACATTTTTGTATGTCAGGAATATCATTCAAATTAGATGTTCTAGGTTAAAATTACACAATAACAGATATTTTGGCAATATCAACGTCATTTAAAAATGAATTAGTTCTACTTTAAGATCCTGATTTACTTTTTGTGAAAAATACACCTACCGTGTATAATCCCAAAATGGATAAATCGAATTTATGCACTTTTAGGTTTAGATATCTTACTATTTTGACGTGATGCAGCAATTCTGGAGCAAGATTTCGATAACTTTGGAAAACTCTCTGTATAACTTTTTGTATAAAACGGTCGGTCTATTTTAACCTGTGTAATTCAACAAAATTGAATAAAGCAAGGATTTAAAATCTCAAAAGTAAGTGCAACGAAATGAAAAGTACATCAATAAATGGAATAAAACCAATAATTTGAAATCTATTACGAAATAATATTTCACCTCATTCAAATTAGGTAAATCACTTAAAAAACAACATACACAAATATTTTTCACATTTACAATTTACGTACACTGTGAACTCACAAGTAGTAAATGTCATTAGGATAGTAATAAATATTTCTATTTTAATACGAAAATGAAATATTTTTAAAAGTTGGAAAAATTCGTATTATATTTTGAAAAGTTACTACTTGAAGTAGTAAAATTACGAATTTTTCGATTTTTGAACGAATATTTTCCTATAAAAATAGTAATATTTATTACAATTGTAATAACATTTAGTACTGATGAGTTCCCAGTGGAAAAGTAATTAATAAATGGATCAATTTCTTTGAAATTTCGACAATTTATTAGCGGACATATGATGCCGTTGTTTTTTTAATTTTTCACTCCAAAACTACAATATTCTATCAAACTGAGTGAAATTTGTTAATTTCATTAATAATTATATTTTGTAAGATACGTATACCCATTGACATATTTCGATTGTATGAGTAGCAAAAATAAAAAATGTCATTTGGCACGTATTCCAGAATTTTGTCAACAAGAATTTTTAAATGGACGAAACTACCGACTTCCGGTTTATGTACGATTGCAATATACCGATTTTTAGAAGATAGGACAAAATAGATATTGACTACTTTTTTGTTTCCATTTTAACAATTAGTACGAGGACCGCCAAATATTTAATTGTTTATTTAATTTAATTAAAGCGGTCAAGAAATATACCTATATGTACTTATTATTATCTAAAATCGGTTACACCAATTTGCTAGTACTAGTATCTTAGTCTAGAATGTCTTATTTATTTTATTACTACTTAAATGCTATATCTCGGAATTTAATACAGTATAAAATAAAAATTAAACCTACACTCTTAAAATTGAATATCGCGTCCAGGGCAAGGATACCATAAGCCCTGCTGAAGAGCACAACATGGCATCCTGGTGCGAAACGCATTTTAATGATTTTTTAATTTTTTCTTTGTTTACATTTTAACAATTAGTAAGAGACCGAATTAAAAAGAGAAAAACTTTTTTTTTTAATTTTTGTTTATTTAAGATATTGACTAATTTGGCATGAAATTTCAAAATAATAAAATGATAAAATCATGCTAAAATTTAAGAATTTCTTATATTCAATAGACGTTATAAGAAAGCCTAATGATTGTTTCGTTTCATCAGCAATTTTTTTCATTCCTATATAGTTCCAACTTATCCCTGTGTGCATTTCTTGCTCCATTTTTGTTTTCCTTTCGATCTATGTTTTCCTTCACGTTACATTCTTCATTCTCGTTATTCTTGATTTCGCTTCTCTTGGCAGTCCCGTTCTTTATTAATGTTTCAATTCTCGTTCTTTTCTTTATTGTTCCTCATTCTCCCGTTCCATGGTGTTCTGTTTCTATCAGTGTCCAACGTTCTCGCTTACTTCTATTAGCCAGTAGGTTTTTTGTCCTTGTTTCCCAGTACTACCGCCTATCTTTTCCTCCGTTACGTATCGTGTCATCCATTCTTTGCGACAGTCGCGTCCAGATTTCACGACAGTCCACCATCGCCATGTTTACGAGTGATGCATCTGAGAAAGAAATGGAAGCATTCACGGAATGCACCCAGTTGCATTCATACGAATGATGATCATTCGTCGATGCGGAAACGCTCCGATCATCTTTCTGCGGTTTAGAAAAGTCTTCATTCGAGGATGTCGGCAAGTCGAAAGGTGCGCGTTCGAGGAAAGCAATTAAAATCTTACGACGCGTTACTTTTTGTGCCTACGCACGTATTGCGGATATTACAGTCTGCAGTAAACGTACTTATAAACGGTTTTAAAATTTTTCGTTCATGTAATACCAGTACGTGATTATTATTATTATTTGTAATAAATTTATTCGTTTTTCATTTCATTTTATTTTGAAGCCATTAATGTAGAGAAGTAGGAAAAGAGCAATGATGAACATTGGTCCCTTTTTTCTGACCTATGGTCTGGGGCGAAGTAATAAAAACAATAAAAAGTAAAGTAAACGTTATTGGTGGTCCAAAGTTGAAATATTAATCGCCATAACTCTATTCTCCTGTGTTTATAGCTTCACATTCACTTTACATATTCTCCCGTTTTGGTTGATTTTCAAGAGATTAAATTTTTCATATTTGTTAGTAAAATAGCATAGTATTTCAATTAGACTAGTTCAAACAATGATAATATTCTAATAATAAAATCCTTAACTTGATTATATGCCAAAGAAGAACCTGCAGGATCATTTTACTCTGCGACGCGGCGTAAGAAATGCAGTTCGATGTTCTTACATATATGTTCTTTGTCAGCCGTTAACAAGCAATCGTGATTACATTATTTTCTGTTCAGGATTATCTTCTGATTGGATTGTAAACATCTGACACGTCCGTCAGTTTTTCAATCGAATTGCTTAATAAAGGAGGCAAGAAATACATTCGATTATATTAGAGCGTTCTGATGCATTCACAGGATGCATAGTCCTGATTTGCATCAAATATAACAAAAAGTCTCGAAATTGTTAATATTAAATTTTGCAACGTGTAGCGTTAAAGTTTATGCAAATTTTATGTAGTCAATATAGGACAAAATGTAAATAGAGTTTGTAGAAAAGATATGCATATATGTTCCTTATGCAACTGTTTACGTTTATTTAAGTTGTGAAATCTATGTACATATTTTGTTTAACGAAATCACGTTCATTTTGAAAAATATGTAACACTTTTCAATACCTGTTAATATACCTTCTATATGATACAGATATTTAAAATATCAACATTTTTTTACTATAACCAACACGTATAAGGAAGGGCTGCCGTGATCGCCTTACTGACGAATCCACACGGTTGCCCGGGAGGAAACGTGGTTTTTTTACAATTGACAATATTTGTTAAAATCGTCTACAGAGGGAAGTAGAACCTATAATTAAATAACAACTTTTAAGCAAATATATGTAGCAGCAGAAAAGGTTCGTCTGGAGACGATTCACCCTACAATTTTTTTTACAACTCGTTTTTTACTCACATTTCGTGTTTTCCATCAAAAACCATTTTGGAATTTTTTTTAATTGTATTTTTTGTACGGTAACCGTCTAAACCAAGAATTATTTATGAACATTATGAAAAAAGAAAAAAAAAGATATGCATATTTATTAAAACATTCTTTAATTTGATATTTTGGGTTTAACGATACGTCCATGCACACGCATTCATCAGAAAACAGAATATATACTAAGTTTGTAAAAAATTCGTCCGGCAATCGAAAGATCCCGGATTCAACTTCCGACACAACAAATCTCTCAAAAGTTTGGCCACAAAGTAGAAATTTATCCGCAATTAATCGTAATTTTCAATCATTCACTATCGTAAAAAATAATGTTTTCCAACAAAAAATTACAAATAATTCAATGATGTGCTGATAAGTTTCTGACCTTGGGGTTAATGTTGAAAAAATTATACTGTAATTTGTACCTTAACATTTAACCTCGCTTTTCTCGACAATGGGATGTGATAGGAAACTGTTGTAGGCGCCATTGTTTTCAGCCCGAAAAATCCGAAAATGATACTGCGATTATCAAAGACAAACAAAATTAAAATAATTATAATTATTTGATTTGATTTGAAACCATTTATTTCATCCTGGACAAAAAGGTCCGTGGACAATTAGCCATTACAATATAAAAATACAAAAATAGAAAACCTTAATTCTAGTCTTAATTTCTAAATGGTCCCGCTCGCCGGTGGACCAAGATTAAGCTTAACAGTTACACTCTAATGCAATAACCTAATGTAATGCAATATCCGGCAATAGTGATAAAAAAAAAAAAAAAAAAAAATTATTTGGAAGCACTAAGGTGTAAGTAAGTAAACAACAGTTACACTGTTTCAAAAGATCATTATAATTATGGAGTGTATTTAATTATAATACTTTATGTAAAGATATTGCGGATTAATGGTTTGGATAATAGTTATAATAGAGAATGTGTAAAATTACTCTTAAAAAAAATTGAATATTTCACACCATATTGCGAAAAAGTGTCATAAAAGCTCAGGTAGAAATTAGTAAGGAAAAACCACGGGTATGGAACTAACCTAGGATTATTCGCCAGAGTTTCAATACTTACCGCTAATACTGGACGATTACTAATACGGACTGTCGTAGTTACGAGGGACGAGATCAGTACTGTAAAAATATGACGATATATATTAACCGTTAATCCCAACGCATGGGTCGTTTTTGACCCAGAGAAAATTCAAATTGTACTTTATAAATTACACAACTGTAAGCATTTTCAAACGGCAGTACATATTTGACCCAGGTAGTGGGAGGAAAAGGCCTTAAAATAACCGTCGGAACTATATGAAAAATCTACCCCGAACGAGGATCGAACCCGGGTCCCCGCTTATTGCGCTTTAGCTTAACCACTATATGTTCGTAATTATAATATCTCAGGAACAAGACTGACAAGAGTACACTGAGAGAAATGTTTGTTTACAGTGAATGTAATAGCTTCATAGTAAAGCTAACAGAATTTAGATTTTGATCTAAAGGTAAGTTATCGTAATCTGAGATTCGGTTAAATTTTTTATGTTAATAGTTAATATAAGAATTTTAAATTTTAATGTTAAGGTCATTTGGTGGCATATTTACACGCTTACAGTTTCACCGAAACAGAGATAAACAAACATTTACACGCGCAGTCATTCGACTTTTGCGAATTTTTCGACCAATTGTTGACATGCGCTGTTCAAACGACAAAATTAATGGAAGATTTATTAACAGTTAACGAGCGCTTTTTGAATATTAAAATATACGAGTTTATAATTACGGGAAAGTTTTGGTATTTTCATCTCAAAGTTACCTTTCGTTTTGGCTTTACAGCTACTGTTATAACTTTACAGCTAAAGAGCCTTGAAATTAGCTTACATTAACTATTAGTAAATAACTTCTCTCAGTGTAGAAGACTTATTGATAAATGTAGATTTAGTTCTAACAAGATATATTATTTAACAAACAACGAAGCAATTTTACATAAACTTCACTATTTACTTACATAATAGTTACTTCAAACATACTTTATAGTCATTTTAAATTCACTTCAATGCTCCTCATATCCTGAGAGTGCTTGGTGATGATAAAACAGAGCATTTAAGTAATTGAAAACACTACGCAGAGAAAAATGCCTATATTATACTCCGTAAAAGATACATTTTAATTTGTAAAAGACAGCATCCTATTTATAGGCATCAACCCCAAAATAATTCTAATAGAAAATCAATTTTAATAATTTAAAATTTGGCCCTCTGGATAGTGTATGGGCATTGCCTAACATAGAGACTAAAGAACTAAGCGATCTTTTTGATTTTTGGAAAGAGTAAACCATGACATTTTATGTATTACATATTGTATTTAAGTTCTCGTTTCATTTCAGGCAAGCAATAATTATTTCTTCTCATTAGATCATATTTGATGTTTTCAGGATTATATACACACTACAAGTGACTGGAAATGTATTTGGTTCGATCAACTGTTGGTAGATTTAAAATATTGAAATAATAAATGAACTGTCAAATAAAAATCCAGCCTGTCATCTTGAGAACTTCAACTGAACTGTCAGCCCCCTCTGAGAATGTGTAGTAAACATTTTCTGATATGTCGAGATGTCTAGTATGTCAGAATATTTTCGGACATTTACAAGATTCCAAAATACAAATATTTGGCGTTCCATCCGAATGATTAAAGAATTCTCGAGACGTTCCCTACGGATAGAAATGATTAATACCGACTAGAAGCTTCACCCGGAAGATTGCGCTTCACAGAGCAACGACGCGTTCCGTAATTTTCAAGCCGACAAGAATGTCTGAATTATTTTCACGTAAGGTCATCAACTTTAGGCACGTCAACCATAAAATATATATGGCCAATTACGAAAGTTTTTGCATTGTTATATTTATTACGAGACATCTAATTACATCTGGTGATCGGAAGAAAAACTCGTAGCTCGGATTTTCCGTTCCCAAGCTTCATTTTTGCGGATGAGTAATGTTCCGCGTAAATTCTGAGATAAGAAAGTAGTCGATTTTCCGCGCGTTCGGTATAACGAAAAGCAGAAATCCTGCGTTCGCATCGGGGCTATAGGTGCGTATCTTTCCGCGGCAGCGAGCGTTCTAAATCAAAGTGGCGAATCTCGATTTCGACTCGACGATCTCAGGCGCGGCGGGAAGGTTAAAAGAACGCCATTCCACGGAGGATATATGTTATTTGATTCTCACGTGATCCCTCACGTGGGGCACGAGAAACTCGAGGGACAGCGGAATAAATAAAATAGACGAGGGACCCGCGAGCGTAAATCTTGATTAGACTATGACGAAAGCGCCTCTTTCTCAAGCTTCCATGTACATTGTATATAGGTACGTATGTTGTCGTATTGTTGACAGGGCTGGAAGCGCCTGTAGTCGGAAATCGGACGATCGGTAGTGAGGCGAGTCAGGGAGGAGGAGCTCAAACTAACGAAAGGTGAAGGCGGGACAAGGCTGCGGACACGGCAGGACATCAACGGAAACGGAAAAGAAAATCTCTGTTTATTCTTCCTCTAATTTACATCCGTGAAAATTGACCGAATTTCAACGGAAGCTTTGTATTTTCCAACGTGGAGAAGAAAATGGGCGAAACTATGGTTTTTCAAAATCTGTTGACCTTGAGGACACGTGAACTAACGGGCTTTTCCCATGATTCGTAGGCGAAATTTGGGAACTTTTACGTAGCCTTTATGTAGAGTGTTTTAAGAAGGAGGGACTTGTTTTTTACTTCGTATAAAGTGCATTAGGCTGAAATAAATCGCTGCAAATGCAACCGAAGCTATGAATCAGAAGCTATAATTTATTTCAGGGGAATATACTGAGAACAAAAATAGTTAAAATGGAAGATATAAATTAAACGGATAAAATGGAACGGATAAATAATCAAATTAAATACTTTTGTAGTTAGGAAGATAATAATATGCAAACATCTGTCTCTGCATATGACCTCAAATGTACCGTATTTTCATAATTAAGTAGTAATTTCAAATATCCTGGGTATAAGATTTTTTTTTCGTATACAAAAATAATTTTGTTACATAGTAAAAATAATTATTGTACGGGCATGTTTTGCAATGTTCTAAATTATTGTCAAAATAATATACTGTCAATTACAACCCTTCAATAATATGTCACAACCAATTTTACGTTTTTTCAGGATTTTGAACCTTTTTTCTCCATTCGTACTCAGGAAGAATAGATTTCAAAATAGCAATATTACCGATCAAAACGCTATTGTTTATCGTACCTTATTATTATTGTAATTATTACTATAATTATAACTAAATTTGGTGAAAAAATTAATTAGGTGCACTGACAAAAAAGTTTTCTGGTTCCAGGTAAACATTTGTTTGAATTGTAGTAAGTAAATATTTGCTTGAATGAAGAAAACAAAAAAGAACATTTTCTTAATTTAACTAAATATTTCCTTGCTCTTATTAAAAAAAATGCTTTCGCCATATGGAGTTGCAAAATCTAGTTTTACGAAATAAAAGTTTAGGTTGTGCATTTGTAACGAAAATAACTATGTTATGCTTTACAAATATGTTGATTTTCATTGAGTAAAAATGAATTGAAAATTATACACTGAGAATGATATTTAGCAAACATTTAATTAAAGGCTGAGTTACTTATTAGGGACTACACATTTTGCAGTTTTTATACCTACATTTTTCTTACCATATGACATTTTAGTCACGGTATAATAAAGACATACATACTAGTATGACCAGATTTTTATTCATCCTGATATTCATGAATTTTCTTGACCGCTAGTAATAATTAATATTGAAAATTCTTTTTAAAGTATTCTCAAATTAGCAATTGTTGGTAGCTTCGTTCCCAACATGAAAGGTTTTTAAAAGTTTGTTAATAACTATTTATTTTATGTTAAAAAGTTTTTACAATTAAAAATATTTTTTTATTAGAATTATAATATATAAACTAAACCATAGATTCATATAATTTTTTTTTACTCACATAGATGATTCAGTAAAAAAGTGAAAATGTAAAATTGAACTGACGTGTTCGTTGAGAACGGCTGGTAATATTAAAAAAAAAGTTTTTAATTGTAAAACCTTATTGTAGAAGTAACTAAAGAGGGCACACATCATGTCGCCGAAACGTTTTAAAATAAAATAAATAGTTATTAACAAAATTTCAAAAACCTTTCATATTGGGACCGGCGTACCAAGAATTGCTAATTTGCAAATTCTTCAAAAGAATTTTTAATATTAAAAACACACATACATACATTTGTTAATGTGTTGAACATTTAGTTAATTCATCTTTCATTTAGCTATTTTAACTAGGTATATGCATCCATTAAAACTATAACATAATTAGTTCGTACTGGGTCACCAACTGATCATTTAGGTAAAGTTACTAAATATGTTTCTTAATGTATCAAGTACCACATACTAGGTAAATCTGGTCCTCTCATAACATGATAATAAAAACAAACACATGTTTATTTTATGCGATGTCGCTTTAAAATTGTTTAAAGATGCACAATAATATAAGTTTCAGTGATTTTGTTTATTAACTCGACACGATTTTCCTGTCGGTATATAAATAGTTGAAGAACTGATTTTACTATTCGCTTCAGTTACTCTCTTGCGATAATTTGAATAACTAATGCAATTTTAATATACCTTACATTAATTAAAAGGAACGATACAATCTGATAAACATACACTGCTAACTTTGATAATTATACTTATTTCAGTACACAGGTAGAAAATATTTAACCCATTTATTTAAATTAAACTTAGACTGAATAATAAATTCTTATTAAATTAGACTACACTTCATAATTTAATAAGATCTCAAGCGCATTTCGTTAGTGTAGTAACTATCTCAAATTAGTTGAACGAATTGAGAATGTAGAGTCGAATTAATTTTAGAAGTTAGTTTTATTTAATTCCAAAGTTTTGTAACAATTTAAAAATCCCATTTGTATAAATAATAAATATAAATAACAATTTTAGATAAATTACTTCATAAATTCGAAAATAAATGAGTTCTATTAGTTTGTAGCTCTATTATCAATTTTGCTAGTGATATTGCTCTAGTATACATTTTTCATGGTAAATTAAACTTTCTTTAAAGATACCCATTTTAACTCCAAAAATTACTCGTAATTATTGAAAAATGAAACATACTGTTTGCATACCAGCACTGAGCCTACTATAGGTAGATGGCGCCAGGTATCGGACCGCATTCAAACTTCACATTTTGTTTCATTTTCTAGATAAAACCGAAATTTGACAAATATACATGCATCTTGCGCATTATGAAGTAATTATTATGATTACAATTATATGAAAATTTTAGTCCAAATTTTTTTTTCTTTAAAAAATAGTTTATCATCTGGAGAATATGATGTGAAAACTTTAAAATCGAATTCGAACTTTAAGTGCCTCAAATAGAGCTTTTTTTACGCTTTTAATTTTTGCGTTATTTTTCTTGTTTACAAATAGGATTAAAAAAAATATACAACATATCGGAATGATTATATGTTTGTTAAAAAAGTCTGTTTTTTCTATTTTTAAAGGGGGCGGGATGTAAATTTATTTTTCCCTGTAAATTAACACTGCCACTAGTTTAAAACTGCCTTTAATTTCATGATTTCTCCTGGTTTTCTGGTGGTTCACATAGAAGATAAACTTATAATAATAACACAAAATTTTTGTTTTTTTATTTTAGGTACGAATTGCGAGCTCTATCTTGTCTGAAACCGGGAAACTTGAAGATCGAGAGGATTCGGCAAATACTCCTTAAGTTTGCCATTTTATTAAATTTTTACATGAAACAATTTGTGTAATATCTTCGATGCAATCTTTAAATATCCCAATAATTACAGGATGATTGCTTGTTTCTTTCCTTTAACAAAGAAAATCACGAAGAGCGCCTCAATTTTTACCGTTTACATTCACTGTTAGAAATGTTCGGAAAATTCTGATACTTTTTTGTTACCGACGTAACACAATATTATTAAAACCTGTAACAGGCAGACAAATTATGTAACATTATCCAAAAATTACGACACTTGTAACAGAAATATGAATATGAATGAGGGAACGAAGTTAGTTTGGTTTGTCGTCCTCAGGAGCAGACGCGACGTTAGCATCCCTATAAGACGCTCCCGTGATTCCTGTTATAAAATTTTAATTTTGATCCCATCATAAGGGATTCAATGGCCTCGCTTCAGTGCATAAAGCATTTCATATTCGAAAAGCATAAAATCATAGAGTACAATGACAATATATGAATAATATTTTATTATATGCGGAAAATTTGTTTGTGCCAGTGTTGTTTCATTAAATGTTTTATATAATTCATTTATCTAAATAACAACAAATCAATTCAAATTACTATGAATTTACATATGTAAACTATACGTAACTATATCAAACAAGTTGATACATTTAATGAAGTAAACAATTTTTTTTTCACCTTACGTATTTCTGTTACTGCAACTAAAAAGATTAAATTTTACTTCAGAAAACTATGAAACGGTATTTGTAGAAAGCTTCCGTTACATGTTTCAGAAAATTCCTATAGAAATTTGTAATAATGTATATCCCCTCTTAAGTTAAAATCACCGAGTTTCATATACTGAAAGAAAGAAAATAAGAATGAGATCGGTTGGGTATACGAATATCCTCTTGTATGCAAAATTTTGATCAATCTGCAACGATATCTCAGATAACTTTTACCAAAATTTATAACAGCAGGAGATATTATTGAGAGTCCAAAGAAATACTGGTACGATTTTTGATACCAGAAGTCATAGTTGATTTTTGCAGCACATGGCTTCGGTGTAAATAATAAACGTTCTGCACATCTGGCAACGTACGGCTCGTTAAGAATCTAAATAGTACTTGACCGTCCAATATTCGTTCCTCATTAGACCTCCAGCGGACGTTCCCATTTTAATCAACTTGCATCCAATTTTCGTCAAATATTCATTCGGGTGAAAAAGCACTCTACATTCACGTACGTTTGTGAACAAATTTTAGGCCAAATTAGGATGTGAAATGCAGTTTTATTTGATGTATGATAAAAGTATTACAAAGCAATTACAATGAAATAATGAGCACAGTATAACATTTGTTTGTTAAAAATTATTCGAATTTCAAAATTTTTAATGTAGGCAAAAAGACTCATTGTTGGTAAAGTTGTCTGAAACGCATTTTAAAGATAATTTCCAGTATATGATATTCATTATTAAATGAAATGTCTTTAATATAATTAAAATGAAAAAAAAAATGAAATGCAATGTTGCCCCCGAATTAACATCTAAGATACTTACAACATCTAATAGTAGAATTTTCAACAAAAACGATCAGTGTATAGTATTATTTCAATATTTTGTTCTCACTAGTTGGTTAATCTCTATGAATTGAGTTTAGTCCTATGTGTTTATTGGACGTTGATATCTCGATTATGATAAAAGTCTTCGTATCGAATGGAAGAAAATTAAATGTCAGTCATGCCCTATTTTATCAAAGAATTATAGCAATGATTATGTACACTGGCAATATTGTTTCATTCAGTTCAGAATAATATTAAAATTGGTTATGCATTAAGTATTAAATAATTTTAAAGAATATTTATCCTACATTTGTTGATGAAGATTGTTTATAAGATAGTTGTTCTGTTCTTATCATATTATGTTATAATAAACATGTAACACTCTTACAATGTATCAAAAATGTAATCTTACGATACTTTTTGAAATAATTGTTATTTAAACATTGCAAGTGAAATATGGAAGATTATGAATAATAGAATTCAGTAAATAAAATGCCTTTATTTCTGCATAAAAATATAGTATTGTTGTTGTCAAGAAACTATATATTTCCATAATAAGTACTACGCATGTTAGCTGAATGCAATTCACGGATATACAATAGGTTCATTACGTACATTAATTAACATGTTTATTTTTTAATCTTATTATAATTGCAAGAATATTTAAATTTGGAATGCTCTTAATATACTTAATAATGTAAGTATACTTCTTCATATTTGATATGTCATCTTGATTAAAGAATTTTTATTATTTTATTTTTTTAATTATGACGTTTATTAGTATTTTGTTAACCCTAAACTGTTGAATATAATATTACAATTGTTTGTACTTTTGAAATATTTCTGGGCAGCATTATGTACGCAGTGATACTTAAATTTCTCTTGGCTAAGGCTGAATTTTTACAGGCATTTCATTAACCGCATTTCCTCTTCTTTTTGATGTGAGAGCAAGTAAAACCTAAGGGTAGAATGTTATATATAAACACAAATTGCATTCATCAAGGAGATTATGAATAATTGAGTTTATCAGAATGCACCAATAACGTTAAAAAATGAGGGGCATAAAATATTACAATTTTAACAAACAAGAAGTAAAATAAGACAGATTTATTTGGTAACTATTATATATATCATTTTTGCGGTAACTCATAAACCTTATAACAGCAAAAAATTAGTAGTTAACTTTATTAAACTTAAATATTAAACGTTTATTACAGTCTTGAAGTAGAGTGATAACATAAACTAAAAAAAAACTGCAAAAAGTAGAATATCAATGATATAATAGCTTTCGCAAAGTGAACGTTATTTCGCATAAAAATGACGTGAATTTTTGCCAATAAAAAATGTTGAATATGTGAATCGTCACAACCTGAAATTTTATTAATATGTGTTTAAAGGGCGGGTATACCCACAAAATCAGCTCTATGTAACGCGCTTTTAAAAAATTTGAAAAAATTATGTCTTTAGTAATTTATCACCTGAAATTCAGTGGCGTTAAAAAAAATAATGTAACAAGGATTTTTAAACCCCGAAATGTAACTTGAAAAAAATTGGTTTTTCGAAAAAGTGCTTGTACCTTTTTTTTTAAATTAATTATTAAATTAAAATACTAATAAAGGCCATAATTAATCTAAAAATTTTTTTTAATTGGAGTGAATATAAAAACACATTTCTACATAATTACGCATGGATTTCAAAAAATTCAATTTTTTTCTTCAAAGACAATTTTTTCTGGGGTAAAATAAATATGCTCCATTTTTTATTCCAGCGCCATTGAATTCGAGGCAAAAATTACTAAAAATAATATATTTTTACCCTTATATTTTAACGCGAATAAAATGTTGGTTTTTCGGAAAAAATTCTTCTACATTTTTCGAAATTAATTTAAAAATTCAAAAAAATTAGGGTGAACATAAAAACACATTTAATAATTAGCAAAAAAAATGTTTACACTTTTTCTTTTAGCACCACTGAATTCCACGTCAAAAATGACTAAAGGCGTAATTTTTTCAAATTTTTTTAAGTGTATATCATAGAGCTGATTTTGTGGGTATACCATCCCCTTAAATTTTAAAGCGAATATAACTAATATACTATTATAATGAGATTCAAGGTATTTACTGTTTTAAGTAGAATTTACCCAAAGAATCAGAGAAATGTACTAAAAAGATGGGTATAGTTGAAAATAACAACATGTAGTGCCGTTTTCTCCAAATTAATAAAATTATTAAAAATGTTTAAATTCTAAATAATTAAATATCTTCCTAATTTTAGTATTAATTCATTACAGTGTCCCTTTAGAGTTAGAAAAAGATTGATTTCATCAAATTTATTTATGGAATAAATTATCGATAGAATACATTCAAGTTACATTAAATGTCAGCTCCGTTCCAGTCACAATACCTTATTTGTTTGTAACCGATATTAATTCCGAATTATTTAATATACAAACTGGATGTAGATTATAACAGCTCTGAATATTGCATTCAACCAATTCTGATAATAGTACTTTAAATAAGTTCAATTTACTCGACGATTTACTTCCTGCATATTTCAATATATTTTTATTTGTTTCGACCGTAATATTTTTAGGTAACAAAATTCATATGAAAGACAAACATAAATAAACCGATATAATATTGAAATATAATAATAGATATTTGATTTAGTAACAATAGTAATATCAAAGTAGGAAGCAAATTAATATTGACAGCGAATTATTTGTAAATTATGAGATTATTGATTATGTCCCGCACAGCACTGCTATATTTATTAACTAATTATCTATTTTTATTTAATTATTTAATTAATTAAAAAGTTAATAAAACTCTGCAAGCTATCTAAACGTATGTAGAATTTAAAAAATGAATCCTATTTACTTCTAAATTTAAAATATCACTGGATGATTTAAAAAGTTCAAATTTCCAAAAACCTATTATAATTAATTAGATTATTTTAATTATTGATACTGGTGTAAGATAAATTGAAAGAAAAATCATGGAATGAAAACTATTAAATAAAATATAAATTTTCGAAAGAAGAATAAAAATTATGAAGTGAAGATATAAACGCAATATTGATTAAATCAATTTCTGTTTCAGCACCAAAAATTGTAAAAAATTATTTGCAGAAATACATCAAAAATGAATGCAACTGAACAACAAATAATAAGAATAGATGTAAAAGTATTTATTCAAAAGTTACTGTATATTATGAAAAAATGTTCAATAATCCTATACAGTTGCTGTATACATACATTTTAAACAAGCAATAATATAAAAATTCATAATTTTCTACATTATGCCACAAAGATTTCCCTATTGTTAATAAAATTGTATGGGCTATTAGTCTCTTCCTACTTAAAATTAGATTTATATTTAAGTTATTTAATTATTACGATAAAGCAAAGGGAGAAAGTGAAAATCTGCAGACTTGCCCTAGAAAGAGTACAAATAAACATGGGAACAGATGTATCAAGATACGCTGATGCGAATGTTTATAAACGTTAAATTATATGAGAACAAAAATAAATAACGAGGCATCTTAATGCAAATAAAAAAGGAGTGAAAACAGTGTATCCGTTGATATCATGAAGTTAGGGGAGAAGAAAAAGTACAACATGCGAGCCAATTGAAAGCTGTTTATGTATAACAGATGAAGAAGATCTTCCTTCCTCCATACACCAAGAGCAAGACAAATTAGTGTAGACCGTATATTTTTCATCCAAGTAGAATTACGAAATGTTAAATATGGAAAATAAGACAGTGGGTAGATAAAGAAAAAACTCACCTTATAATAAATGTTACAATTTACAACTGTGAAATATTACCCCTTTTGAAAAGGAAATTGCGAATAAAAAGGAGTGAGTATAAATTATATATTTTTAAATACACGCAACTGTTGCGAATACTTATTTGTGTAATTTATTTTTATCGGAAAATTGATATTACTTGAGTCTAGTCTAGCGGCAACACATTTTATACTCTCGGAACTTTTTAATTAAATACTGATATTATTAAAGAATCATATTTCTCAATAAAAGAATTACTAAAGCAAATATCAAAGACAAATTAAGATCCCTTTGACTTCGATAAGTTTTCTCAAATGTTGATGAAAAAAACATTACGAAGATAAAATAATGAAAGCCCAGGTATAATATTACATTTAATTTTAGTGTGATGTATTTATTAAAATGTAACTCCGCAGAATTTGCAGTTAACCAATTTAGAATATATAGATTGCAGGCAATACAAAACTATTCATATTTTAGACCTGTGTTATCAACCCAAGTAAATAATTATAAGCACTTTTGTTTATTGTTGTAAGCCTGACACATATAAATTAATAATAATTGTAACCAAATGAGTCGTCCAAAATTGATCTTGAATTTGTGTTATAGAGATTACTATATGACGTCCAGTTCTATTTCGAGAATAGGTTCATACAATACCTTAATATGCTGTCTATTGCAATAATAGCTATTTAAAGTACTGAATCCTTAAATTGAAATTATACGGAGAGAAAAAAGAGATTAATGGAACCATGAAGAAAAGGTAGAAATGATTATAACATTTCATAATAGTACAATTTATTAACATCAGGAAAAGTTGTAGTTGACAGTATTTTATTTTTATAATTCATAATATCGTAAAATATAGCATACAATAATTGCTTTTTATGATGATAAGTAGTTATTTTCGTTTAATCACTTTTACTAAATCTATTTTTCTACTCAAGAATATTTCGAGTAAGTATTTAACTCTAAAGCTACAGTACATTTGAGGTTGTGTACTATGCTGCATATTAAAGTATCGGGAAATAGTAAACGGAACACTGTTTTTGTTTTGTTTTATTATAGAAATAGTTAATTTAACAATTTTTTATAATCACATATGTTATTTTTCTAAAATGGTTCCGTTAAACTTTTCCGTTCTCTCTAGATAAAGTGTTAAATACCATGAAAATTGCAAAAGTAGAAAATCGAACCTCGAAATAAACTATATCAGTAACATTCTTATATTATAATATTGAAAGACTCAATATCTTTAATTGAAAGGAAGTTCAACAATTTAAAATAGGACACAAAGGGAAGAAAAGACAAAGAGAAGTCTTACCAAGAAAGAGCTATTATGAAAAATTCAGATCTAGATTCGCGCATGAGCGTAACGGTCCACCGAGAGGGTCTACTTGTCTACAATTTAACTGATAATCCAACTTAGACTCAACGAATCTATAGGTACTTAACTAGAAAGCAGTTAACCTTTCCATACTCCGACCTAAACAAGATTCCAATCGTCTATCGCAACAGAGAGTTAGTCAAGCACTGTTAAAAAATCACTTTCTCGTATTCACAATGCACCATTTTATGCAACGAACGATGATTGTCTATTGCTTTCCGATAATATTGAAATAGTAATAAATTGAAATTCGTTAGCAAGGCATACGAGAGAATAGTCCCCTAATGTTACCATTTTTCCCTCGAAAATTCGCAATAGGTTCGGAACGCGAAATGCGTTTTCATATTAATCGCGAAGTAATTCAAAGGCCTTTTTATTATGGAAATGAGCTATAGAAGTCTTATCAATAGCATTGGATGTTAATCGCGTTTGTGAATATTCAATTATGAAGCGATCGATGTTGAATAATGTTTTCGATTCATAATAAAGTTTTAATCGATTGGAGAAATTTTCTTTGTAAATTATTACGATTTTTATCATTTAATTAAACTATTCTCTCGATTATTGCGGTAATGTTACTTTGTTTATGGTGAGTAAAAAATTACATATCTACACTATACAAAAAAATTACTGGAAATTTCCCATATAATATGCAGTAACTTTTCATATTAGTAGATTTATTTTCAATATCAATTATGAAAGAAATTCTTTGCATTTATCAAATTCATATTACACTGTTTTTTATATTCGTATTGGAAAACACTTTTAAGGATAGTAGACACCGTCCTAAGCTATACCATCCAATGTTAAATACCCGTCCTAAGTTATGCGTTTGCCACGTTTCAACTAATATATATCCCTTCTCCCTAACCACGGTATTTTGATGAGCTTCTGGATATAAATGAACGTGCGGAAGTATGGTAGTGAGGGGACATAGCTTAGGATACTTTCGCCATTTAGAAAGAACTGATCATATAAGTTTGGTCATAAACTACGACAATAGTAATAATATGATCGTATAATTAATTCTTCGGATGCTAGATAGCGCTGATGTCCGAAAGTGATGTGATCAGATTCGTACAAGAGTCGCTGCGATCGTCAATTTCTACATCTAAAAGTAATGTATAGATTGGTGCTCCACCTAGTGTTCATTAAGTAAACTTTGTTTAATAGATCCGATGAAACTATCTTATAACTTTAATCGATTTAATATATTTTTATTGCTATTTTCAAGGTAGACTATGTCGAAACCTGTATAAAGTCTAATTTTATAATTTCATGTGTAATTACAGAAGCAATTTATAATAGATTAATTCATTATTGTAATGCAGCCTTAAGCGTTAATTTCAATGTAATAAAACCCAAACTTTGAAAAAATTTAATATTAATATATTAGAGGTGTACATATACAACTAACCAGTTTTTTGTGTTCACCGAGCCAGTCCCGAAACGTTGGCAAATTGTCAGCAACATTCAAACAATTGTTTTTCAGCATTGCCAGAAGTATATAGATATTCTCTCCATAAAAAGGAACGATGATTTATGAAGACAGGTGTATAAGAAACATTTCTTCTAATTTTTTTAATCCCGTTAATTCTCACAAAATTTGTATCAACTTGAGTAAATCCTGAATTTTGTCTACAATTTTTGCAAAAATTACAACATTGTGGATTTAAATAATTTCGTCAGTAGCATCATTACAAAATTTTAAAAATGTACACTGTTCCAAACACGAAAACAATTGTAAAATTCCACAGCATTTAAACGTTAAATTAAGTATTATTTAAACCTTTTCTAACTATATTATTGCAATCTTATGTAATAAATATAAACTTCATTAAATTACATTTATTCAAGAATCTACCCACGACTGTTGTGAACTAATTTTTCTGTCTGGCAGTAATCTTGCCTCTGACAAGAGTATTTCCGAAGTATTATTCAATTATAAACATGAAAGAGCTGCAAAAATTGACCTATATGATACACATTCAACAACAGTGAGGTTAAATGTGTCAAAAATTTGTAGTAAAAGGGAATTTTTTGTTGTAATTTTAGTATCATTTTTTAAGTATTCCTTGATGTAAAAAATAATTGCATTCTCAGAATCTCCCTATTACGTCGCATTTGCGAGGAAGTTGAGATTAAATATGTCGAAATTTACCTTTTTTCCATTTTTTTTTTGTTAATAGAAATTATTATTTTTTTTTAACGCAGCAGTCTCATTTACAACGTATTTTTTTATGCTAAAATTGGTTGCAACCTCGGAATGTCGCTGTCAGGTGATGTATTAAAAAAAGTGATCTCTCTAAATTGGAGGGAAATATCACTATTAAAAATTGCGAATTCGCACCAAGCAAAAGTGGAAAGCCAGAAACCCTGTTTAGAGTGTATTTCCACTCTTTTCTGGGAGAGAATATTTTCACTTTAGACATATAGTCTAATCTTAGCTCCAGTTAAACCGCGGAAAGTAACAATAACGGATAAATGTGCATAATTTGTGTAAAGTTTCAGTCAACGTGAAACGGTTTACTCAATATTTGTAGCTGCTGCTATTGCTTCAACATTTACTAGGAGGGATTGCAATGAAGGGAAATTCGCGTAAAAAACATTAGAATCAGAAAAATTAAATCATTTTTCTTAAATTTTATTTCAGTGCATATAAAAATCTATTTTTGAAAAAATAACACTTCAGTAATTTTAAAATCTCACTCCCTTTGGAATGAATTATTGAACTCCACACAGAGTGCCAAAAAACTCTCCCACCCAAAGAGTGAATTCATTCCAACATTTGGAATGAAGTTCATCGTTCGTTCATTTGGAGTGGTCTTTCACTCTTTTTAGAGTGAGTACGCTGCTCACTTCAGGTTTGGTGTGAAATTTTCACTCCAAGAAATTTGGAGAGATGCGATTGACCAAAAAGCAAATGTTGACACAGATGAGCTCATTTTTCTGAAAGAAAATTATTGCTGAAAGTGAACGGTGCTATTGTTTTCAACATAAAAATATTACTTTCAAAATTATATTGCGATAGTCAAACAAAATTCTTTTATATGAAAAAAAACTCTCAATATGGTAAAAAATTCTATTTTTGATACTTTTAACAAAACTTTTCTTGAAAATGCGATGTAAAAGACAAATTGTGAGGATGCTACTGTTTCTAGCACAAAACAATACTTGTCAAGGAGTATTAGCACTTTTGAATTTTGTCAAGCAATGTTATTAGTATTATTTAGTGTCAAAATTAAAGTAATTGTAATCTTATATTTTTGTATGAAATTTACACTAATGGAATTAATAATATAAAAATACAAAATGTAACATTCAATCAGAATTAATATCATAAATGTAATTACATTTTTAACCAATGAAATATATTTGATATTATTACCGCGCATGACTCAGCGAAGTTTGTGTGATATATAATAATAATATTGTATTATTCAATCCAAAATATACATATATCCAAATTTTACTAACTCGATCTATTTGTAGTATGTTTAGTCTATGTTACTATAAATTTAAACTCATATGGTTAGTAATTGAATATTCTGAAATTCACAATTAATCACATATTGATATCTATTGATATGTAAAAGTTACAGTTAACAATTTCACAACAATATCACTTATAATTTGAAGAAAAATTCTGTGCACAGATTCCCTCATTTTTATAGGATCCCGCGTAACAGTTAATTTCTATTTATTAAGCCTTCTCTTATTCTAATTATTTCCCTTCGAGTCTTTCTCCACTATGATGCAAAAAGGAAATATAAAATATCTCGATGTTAATATCGATTATTTCGACTATCTCGAGCCCTGTTGGCTGCCTACCGATGTATTTTTCAGTCCAAGCAAAGGAATTTCTCGACCTAACTCTTTTTGACGTAACTAGTCAGAAAAATTAATAAAAATGGTATAGCCACGGTCGAATGGACGCACTTTTCAACCTAAGTGTTAAAAGTATGAATTTCTCAAAATAGTGGTATAAGGAAAACATTTAGTAAAAGAGTGGTCTTAGTGTATTATAAAACGAAAAATTAAATATTAATTATGTTGGAACTAAACACGAAAGTACACATAATTCCACGAACAATATGATGTACTATATTGTTCTTGCACAACAGATATTCATTACATGTCAACAGTTATCTCCATCGCAAATATTAAAAAAATTCTTTCTATATGAAGATTGATATTGTCAAGGCACAATCCGATATACTCTATCAAATCTGTCAAGACGTTCGAAAATGCACTGCAGTCGCATTCCCCAGAATGGTTTCATTTTCCATAAAATAAAGAAAATGATGATGTATTAGTTTAAGAAACGAATAAAAAATGCATTAACAGATCATCCGCAATTGGCATCTTTGAAGTATGCTTGCCTAGACTTGTAATATCAATGAATCATGACGCCATGAATTACGAGTCCTGTCACAACATTTATCGCGCAACGTATCAATATCGGTAACGGAACTCCTTGATCAGTTCACATTGAGATTACTGAAACGAAAGAATTCGCGTCTTGCTTTGCCAGCCATCTTGGCGCGGCGCTTGGTTACCGAGTGGTAATAGTATAAGTTACATTGTAAAGGATTGAAAAATCTTAGGAATGAGAAAGAGAATCCGACTCTAATCGATACTTGCATGATATTCAGTCCACTGCTAATGATACTCGACAACGTTGCTTCCACGAGATAAGTTTCAGTCACGATCGTTCAGCAGCACCGTCAATCTAGCACCGTGCACTCATAGCGTATTCGTTATCATGGCGTATACAGCTGTGGAATAGATAATAGCCAATCAGGAGACTCCTTCAATACACGGAGCCCCATAATGGCCCTAATGCAGGGAGTGAATATGCATCGTCGTTTACGTAACCACTTTCTGAGTCGCTGTGCACGGAGTTTCCCTCGTCCGACTATCTGTCATACCTTTCGTAATTTGGGTCAGGTATTCACCATGGCTTTCGTAAATTAAATGTGTCACTTCGAATGATGATTCTTGGATGTTTATCTTATAGACGTCTTCAATAATGTATGTTCCGTACAATTTATTGCGGTTATATGCAATATATGAAGGTGATGGTAGATTGTAAGGATAATCAAGTATTATTTGAACAGGTGTATGGCAAAAGTTAACCAGAATTAATGCATCTTACAATTTGATGATGTCTTCTTTTAAAGCAAACCATAATTAGATTTGACTGGATCTCAACTATATATGCAACAGGTTGACCAACATTTGAATGCATTATTATATAGCATATCAATATTAACTAACGGAGTAGAAATTTCGATGTGGCGCTGATCAGACCGTGATATTATCGTCTGAATACACATCAGGGCTTGATCAAGTACATAAAACATTTGGCATGATCAGGGGCTGATCAGTTGATATTAGAGACTGTATAAGTTGCGCCCAGGCGTTATTCAAATTTTTGTAGATTAACGCAAGATGATATCAAAAATCGTTCTGCTATTCATGCACTTAATTAGATGTGCCTGGTTCCCTAAATCGAGCCTTAAACTACATGCAGACAATAAATGTCATTAATTTCGGAACTTTTTATGCTTTTTTTCCGAATTCGAAATGAAGAATTGTAGTTAAGTGCTGGTTATCAATGGTTAGCAGTCGGAATACGCTATTGCTGCATAACTATTGTGGATCATTTTTTACTGCAAATTACTGGCTGAATACGAAATCCTAATAAGTTTTGAATTTAAGAGAAACTTTGTAAAAATGATCTCAACGTAGGTGAGTTAAAAAGTAATGTAAACAATAAGGGTTAGTTATTTGCTGTTCTCACTAATTAAAAAGTGAATGAAATATTCGAACTTTCACTCATCTCGCTGCATTTTTAAATGTATAATACGTAAAATGTTCAAAATTTCTTCATAAAGTTTGACACCATATTTCAGCATTTAAACTTCACAAAAAAAATGTACACTAGTCATTTCTTATTGGCCAAGAATGCTCTTTCATAGTGCATTACACAAATTTTCAAATTATGAAATAAAAAAAAATGATACACATTTTTTTTAAAGACATGATATTTTCTCGTTTTATTATTAATTTATAGAACTTTATTATGGGTTATGGCATTAGCATACGCCTAAAAGTCGCAAATTCCGTGTCCCAAATTAATTTGCTCTCATCTCGGCGTATTTCGGGAAACAAAGATTCACAAAGGCGATAACGTACAGAATATTCAATGAATTTGTATGAACCCTTGTTCAAGAAGAACCCAGCGGCTTGAAGTCGCTTATATTGACTTTGATGTCAGTTTTTGAAAATAAAATATGGTCGTTCCCATGTGGCCAACAAAACTGTTTCAATTTGATGGGATTCACTTATCACATAGTAATTCTTGGGGCCGCTGATGACTTACATTGGAACCACTGTTTTGAACATTTAAAAACTGATCCAGATATACCACCCGCGATTTCAAAATAAACTCAATAAGACCATTGAATAATAGTTTAATAAAACCCAATTGGCGATTTGTAACATAATTTTTACTTTCCAAAATACATCTATCTGATAGCAATTTCAATGTAGACACGATATTTGTGACTTTTAGAGATATGCTAATACCATTCCCCATAATAAAATTCAATAAATTATAAATAAAACAAAAAAATTCCATGCTTTTTTTTATGAAAGTGTATAACTTTTTTACTTCAACATTTGAAAAATTTGGAGATACGCCATTGGTAAAAGCAGCTCTAGGCCAATGAAAAATTACAAGTGATACATTTTTCTTGTGAAGTTTTAATACTAAAATACAGTGTCAAATTTTATACATTTGGACGAAAAGAGGTTAAGTGTGATCTTTATAACGGTAATAATGATTTTTATATATATATAAGTAAGAATTATTCGTTGTAAAGCGAAAGGGGAACCAAACATTGAATTAATAAAGTTAAACTCTAGTAGGAGTGAAGAGTTTTAATGAGTTCAATAATTTTTTCTCTGAGTGAGTTTTTTTTACTCTAAGAAGGTTATTTGTTCTAAAATATGAAGAGGAAGGTATAAAAACTTAATGTCAATTATTGATAATCACTATCACATAATTCGTTGCATTTTCAGTATTTCCCGGTGTTCTCATTTCTAATTATATTTATAAATATATTTTAAACATTAAATAAGAAAATTGATCAAAAACATTTTTAAATTTAGTTACGGCAAAGAAGTACGAAAGCGTTAATACTTTTTGCTGACTTGAAGGCAGGAATGTAAAATATATTTCCTCAAATAGTTCAAAACATCACCAAATCGTGTGAGGAATTTTTATAATTTAACAATTATCTTCCTCCTACTTAAGGAAGATTTCGACCAGTTAAGGAAGATTTGTTAAGATAATAGGAGAAGCCTATCGAGGTATTAGTGTCAATTCATGGTTCCACCAACTTTCAAAATCCCCCAAACCAAGTATCCGCTTTTATTGACCTGTTAACTTCCTTGAATTATCTCATATCCTGATGTTCTGAGGATATAGTATTAGTCTAGTAAAAGTGGATATTGGGACATTCTTACACTCTAAGAACATTATAGTGTCTGTTACCATAAACTTGAGTGAAATACAGTCACAACAATATATATGGTATCCGGAACCTATTTTTATGGTAAAATTAACTATATTTATAGTGCTGGTTACCATAAACTAGAGCGAAATGCAGTCCCAACTATAAATTTCTCTCAGTGTAGGAGTTCCTAAGTCATAGTCCTTCTACATATATACTGTATGGAGAGCACTTTTAGGAAAAAAAAAAAACGTCCTTTTTTTGGTTTTCTGGTTTCGAAATAACTTTTTTTTTTACTTTCTATTCCATCTTAAGGAAAATGTATTGACATAAAGATTCGGAACCAAGGCCGGAAATAAATCCCTGCAAAATACACTTGTACATTTACAAGCAACATTACCCGACAATGGCAACTGGTGGTAGTTGCATTAATTAAGCATTTTAAGATGGTTGAAATTTACATGTGCTCAATGTTGGAATCATTCAAATTCTCGAACAGCGGCTTTTTGTTTAAAGCATTTTCCAAGAAAATATTAAAAATACTAAATGGTGATGTTTATTGTGTATGAGAAGTTAAAAAAAATAACGGGGAACTTGGTAAAACATTCTGTATAGACTCCAGGGTACGATCCAAGGACCTTTCGATTACCGCCCGGGATTGATTGAGGTTCATTATCAGATAAAATTTACTTGGAATATTAAAAGTATGCATCATAAAAACATCGTAATTTGCTCGTCAAAAACGTCCATCAAATATTTAGTTATTACATCATTAGGAGCATGAAAATACCATTATTTGATTTAAATTAATAAAATGATTATACATATACGTACCTGATAAGGAGCCTTGGTTGTCAGCAATATCTCTTATTTGGAAGTAGGATTGTTGGTATTTAACCAGCATGATAATTTCAGCAATAAATAAACGGCACGAACAATTACAACTTCTACCCGAATGATCGTAACGCATTCCAATTAAATTCTTTTATTCCATTATGGCAACCATTGTTTTTAACTACCTCTGACTTTATTCTCTTTTGAAAAGATGCCTCTTCAGATACCTGTTAAAAATTCCAAAACATTGTCATTGTGCATCGTAATCCAAAAACGCTGGATTCTTCAAATGTTGCTCGAACTATAGAGGTTGCAACCCATGGGTCACTTATTTCGAGATAGCGATTGTGCGTGGTGCGTTCTTTTTTGTTCCGTAATTGAAAATTCATCGGGATTGAATTCTCGCATTTGTACCGGGCGTACATTCGTGTAGTTAAGAAGATTTTGTGCCGACGTATCGTGGGGCTATTGTCGAGCGGATTTTTGTTTTTCGTAATGAACTATTGAACGCGCGATCGGCGATCCTTTCACGCGACTGTTTTTTTTCTTCATCGCCGCGGAGTCTGGAATTTCTTGGGTTCTTGTAGGCCGGCGCGACCTTCGTAATTGCTGCAGCACATCTTTAGCGGAGGGCGACGCAGAAGTCCGTTCCTCGTTACACGCACAGCGCCTGGTTATTAAAGGGCAGCCAGAGATTATGGCGATGCGTAAGACGATTCGATGTACGTGCGTCCCTTCTCGATCGCAAGTCCACTTTTTCCACCGTTGGCTACACCGAGGTTCTTCTTCTTGCAGCTGTTTCTTCCTCGACTCCACTGTTCCTTTTTTGCCCCAGGAAAAGTCTCGCGGAAACTGTACGCCACTGACCGTAAATCAAGTCGATCGAGTCGGGACTAAATATCCCGTGAGCGCGCGTTAGGCCAGTAATGGCTGCTGCGAACATAACCTCGAAATTTATGGCTCTGACATTCGACATTTTTTCACTTCACTGTGATGCATCCATGGGATTTTTGTTCATATTATATTCTGAAATGTTATTTCCAATGATGAGATCTAGTAAATTAGAGTTTTCGTTCTGTACCTAACGATGGCATTTTTTTCATTTTTTGATTAGCTTGAATCTTTTTACCGGAATATTTACTGTCTAACTCAAAGTCCATGAGAAATTATCGCAAAGTTTTACTCATATCATTATTATTCTCGCTGTCTGTGTTACCTTACGTCTTGTATTAGTTTAACTTTGTAACAACTTTTTTTCTTTCACAGGAATATAAATGGACACTGCCACAGGATATAGTCGAAATCCTGACATACATGTCTACAGATGCTTCTGAGATTCTAGATCACGTTGACTCTCACGGTTGATGCTGCCAAGTTATAATTATTGGCACCACTCCGAGTTGTGGTCGCAATGTCTGCCCGACTCTGACTAAGTTTGTGAACCAAGGTTTAGACCTTTCCGTGTAATAGTGTTGATAATGGTGTTTTCCAATGGAAGTCCAATATTCAGATGTGCCGACGTAGCTTTTTCCTTCAAGCATTCTCTCGTGAGAATGGAATCGGATGAAGCTGATTTTGCAGTTGTTAGAAGAGAGCCATTTAAATAAAAAAATGCTATCTGTTTTACGATGCATACTTATACTCATACTTGACATGCATGAATATAATAGTGACTAAATATATTTGGAGTTATACCCTGGTAGAGATGGCCACGAGAATCTGTCCAGAATTATTCTAGATTTTGATGATCTGACTAGAAACTAGCTCTTTACTATGGGTAGAAATCCTACTAAAAATGACATGAATTCTGGCGTAAATCTACCGAGACGCGAGACATTGAGACAGTTAATATAGTTTAACATGAGTGGGACAAGCTCCTACAACTTATCGACCTCGGCTCGATTCGATAATCTGGAATACCTCCCGATCGAACGCCCAATATGGCGGCTGGCTCTCAGCTGTTTCGCGCGCACATGCTGTCGCGATTGTTTACAAATCTGTTGTAAAGATCAAACCTTCATTTCGAAAGAAAAATTGTTTACATTTACACCTGCTCATTTGGTCGAATCGATTGATCCTTACCTATTATACAAATTTAATATGATATTTTCAGTTTGTAATTATTGCTTTATGTTACTCTACATTATACGTTAGTGGTCTATAGTGGGTTTTCATCTATAGAATTCGTGTATATTTCTACCGAGATTCTACAGAACAGTAGAATAATGGCTAATTCAACCAGCCAAATCTCTATCAGGGTGAAGCATTGTGTGATATTGGAAATAATTATATTTTCAAAAATAAAATACAAAGAATAGGACATTTTTGCGAAGTATGCTTTGCTTATGATGAAGAACATTGTCATGAAATATGAATATTCGTTTATCAGGATCTAGGTACTTTGAAATTACAATTTGCCATTCACAAATAATAATATCGATATCGACACCATTTGAAGGCTTTACAGATAATTACCTAACCGTTCGCCTTCGTTTGAGAAGTACCCCCTTCGGGTGTGCAATAGCGCGGAGAAACCCACCTTCATGGAAAAAAACCCACGCCGGGTACCGTAGTTGATAAAACATCGATTCTGTCCGCAACAGGTGGCTTTGATCTCGTTTTAATTCAGTTTTCGTTGTATACTTTTTGTATTAATTACAGAAGCGACAAGAAAGCAGAGAAATGTCTTATTATGTTATTGACATTCATTGGTGCTGATCAAATTAGTTGGTGTAATTATGAACTTCATTTTAAATTATCTATAGGAATACAACCGGAAACTAACAATTGATGTAAAAATAAAAGCTGAAATATAGTGGTTTTATACGTTTTAAATGTGAAACTAGTGTTGGCGTGGTACCTCGCTCGCTTCGCTCGCTCAGAAACTTCGACCCAGTGGAGAGTCGGCTATTCCTTAATACTCGTTTGTTTACTAACAGCTTTCAATTATATTATAAAATTATATTGTTATTTGGGGGTCCAATCATGTTTAGGTCCAAGTGGCCTCGTATAGATATGTTACAACAATATAGTGTTTCTTATATGTATGAAAATTGAAAATGAGCATTTTCAAAACTTCGACCCTGACAACAGGCCAGCCGAAGTATTGATAAATAAAAGTTGCAAACACTTACTTCATGCACTTGTATTCTAATAGACTATTCGATGCATATTACATGTTTACTGTGTTTTACTAATTACTGTCTGTATTATTATGATATTATATATACAATATATACATATAATTCGTCAAAGATATCTTGAAAGTGTCGAAAAGATCTTTTCGTCATAGTAGGCGTAAAGTTCGACTTTACGCCTTTTTTTGGGGGAGTAAAGTGCGTCTTTACGCCTACTTGGCGTAAAGTATGATTTTACTCCTACTATGACAAAAAATTATGTTCGCACCGCGGGCGTACAACTTTTACGCCCTTCGGCGATCACACGGTACCCTCGGGCCGGTTTCGCCGTCCCTCGGCCACGTGGATCGCAAGTGCAACTTTACGCCCATGATACGAAAATAGCTAATGACGGATATCTTATAGATATCTATAAGACATCTTTTAGATATATCGAAATAGTTATTTTCGTGTCAAGGGCGTAAAAGAACTTTGCGCCCGTAGGAGGTCACCGCGCCCGAGGGGCTGGCAAAGACTACCCCTGGGGAGTAGGGGGTCGAAACGTTGAAATTTGATGAAAAACAATAGGGTAATGTTTTTGCCGCGATGACCAAATTCAATACATTTTCAGACAATAGTCATAAACATTTTAAACCAGTTTTTATGGCATTATCGTTGACTTTAGGGAAAAAATGCATACAACCTTTTTTGTAGAGAATTTTATGCTCTATCTTTTTTGTTTGAAACATTTTTTAATAAAATTTGTATTTTTCAAAATAAATGCAAAAAACAACAAAGAAACTTAATTGGGGCTAATTTTTTTTAGTAATGGAAAAGTGGATCTGCCCCAACATCTAATCAGATCTAAGTTATGCCAAGACGCGTATTTGAAAAAATAATTTATGTCAATACGCTTATCCGTTCGCGAGTTATCGCGAGACAAAAAAACGGGACGTACGGACGTACGGACGTACAGACGTACGTACGTACAAGATCACGGACACAAATTTTTTTATTGTTGATTTAGGTTCCTTAGGGTCTGAAACGTCGACATTTGATGAAAAACTATAGGGTAATTTTTTTGCCCGAAGTGACCAAATTCAATACTTCGTCCAGACTTAGTCTGGGTCGAAGTAAAAGTGTAAATTGGCATAAATATTTATTTCACAACGCATGATTTTTATTTATTTCAGAAAATTTTCGGACAGTTCTCAACGAATGTCTTTGTTATTTTCTTGGAAACCATTTATAGTATTTAGAATTGCCGTTACAGAGTCCTAATTTGAAAAAAAATTATTTAGCCATCTTTAATTTACGTTTTTCACTGAAATTTCTGACCTTACCGGCGGACGACTTTAGAACCCCCTTAAATACGAATGAAAATCCATAGATATGTGCTCGTTGAGTGTTCCCAAAACGGCCGCTGGGTAAGGCGCCACCAGAGACCTAACATACGAAGAATATCATAAAGGGTGGATCGTGTCGGTTTCGGATCTGCACAAAATGGGATGTTTGTGTTCAGTACAAACCATGTACAGTAGAGTCCCGGTAAATTTGCCCGCACGGTCCCTGGTCTTCCCCTCCCGGCTCCTTATATTTTTTCAAAAGAAGGGTAGCTGCGCCGCTTCTCCCACTCTCCTCAGCCGCGTTACGTTCGTGACGGCACAGCAGGCCCTTCCTGAGGCCTCAGCGTGCAAAGTGGGGGAAAAAGAAAGCGGCGACAGACAAATATAACGAGATGGAACTGCCAAATATAGCGAGACGCAAATATACCGGGACTCTACTGTATTTTGCACACGGCAGAAACCAGTTTGTACAGAGTATAAATTATTTCTGTCAGTGTATTCTGAATGAATGGGAATAAAAATAAAATTTCATATTTGTTAACTTCAACAGGTTTTTTCACCTCCACTGAATATAGACAGTTTTATTGAGCATGTAAATTCACTATAAATCGAACTGAAACATAACCTTAATGCTTTAGCCTGTATTCCATACAATACCTCCTTAAACAAGCAAGATCGAGATCGCCCTTCAATGCAACAATATCGAAAAATTATGCTCGGTGATTTCCAAGCATCGCTGATCGATGCTCTGAGATTCGCATGAAATCGTTTTTATCATCTTTATCATCGGTGATAAATTAACGAAATCGGTGCCGGTAGCGATCGAACGATCGAAATCGAGCAACGGCAGCGGTGCTGCCCTCTCATCTACTATATACCAGTTTCCATTTTCACCGCTTCTGTTGCCGATCCTTGTTTGCGGTACCCTCGCGTGCTTTCGATTTTCGAATCGGCTTCTATCGTTAGCCTTTTATTTTCCTTGCTTGTGCCTCTCGCACTCCATCGACTCCTTTTTACATTCTCGTATAATAACGCGATTAAATCGTCTTCAACTCGGCTCTTTCTTTCCATTCTCTTATCGACCAAACGAGCCCGAATTCGGCGAGATTGCTTAAACGCGCCGAGAAAAACAAGCGAGGAATCCGATAAAACGCTTCGATTATGCCTTTTATTTTCGGTATATTACGGCTTCGTGGCTTGATTTAATGTTTTAATTATAAACCGACGTGCGCGTTATTAAAGTTTGTATTTCGGAATTAAATTTGGATATCAATTTTGGATGATTGTTATCGACATCGTGTGATCTTGTGTACAAAGGATTAATTATTTGTTATATTGTATAATCATTTCTACCTCAAACATTTGGTAATTTTGCAAACATTAATTTATTACAACCCATTTTTTTATTTATCAACATTTATAAAGATTTTCCTGTCATCTAGATCATGGCCAAGTCTCGATCAGAAAAAAATAGTTCAGGATTTTCTCAAGAATATAACGTTTCATCGTTGTACATCAATATTAAACTTTTTTTTTTGCAAAATTTGCGTATAGGAATAAACATAGAAAATTTATTTAATTTATAATTTTTCAAAAGTTTCCACCAAATGCAGTAACTCTTTCAATCTTGTAATTAAGAATTCACTGAAAATGTATTTTTTATCACATAATGATTAACTTTTTAATAGCATAATATGATATACAATATATAATTAATAACATGTTACTGCTAATTTCATAATGAAAATATTTAGAATTAATGTTGTTTGGTACAATTAGAATAATACGATATACTAATTAAGCTTAAAATCTTGCTGAGCAAAAGAACAAACAACAGTAATATTGGTCTTTTCAAGCGCCAATGAATTACCAAATTGTTATTTGTCTATTATACAGGAATACGTTTAAACGAATGTCTTTAATAAATTGCAAATTTTTCATTAAATAGTTCGAAATTCGAAGTTATTGAAATTTTGAATTTAGAGCATTAATATATTATACGATAATATTAGACGATTGAGAAGAAGTATGATTCAAAGGATTAAAAAAAAATCATTTTTCGACATTGAATTTTTTTCATTTAAACTAGAGTACGAAAAATTCTAAATAAAACATTGCTATAAAACGGTATGAAGAATGCTTAAAAAAATGTTCAGAATCTGAGCTATATATATGAGCTATATAATAGTTTATAAAAAACATATAATTAAATAAATTATTTCAATTTCTCATCTAATTCTAGTAACTTATGCTTCCAAGAGTCCACAAAGTATATAATGCTTGCATAAAAATGGAAAATATCAAAAACACCTATACAAAAAAATGCATATATGTACCACCACTCTTCAAAGAATTGAGCGATTTTCAAAAACAATTTTTGTATAGAGCAGATATTAATTACTTTAACCAACTACAATTTAAATGCAGTATTATCCTTTTAATGATATGCACTACATTCTCTATGCCATTTCTACATTTTTTTAAATATTATCATTAAGTAGTAAAAGTAATTAAGTAGTAATAGTAGTTCTAAATGTTTTAGTTATCCTTTTACAATATTGACTTCTTTATGAGGTAAGAGACATAACTTTTTACTTCCGCTATTGAATTATTTCTAAGTATTTGTCTTATTAGGATAATTAACGAAAAAGGGTCGTATTCTTAATATTGCACTGATCAAAACAATCATAAATATGAAAGACATAAAATAATAGAACCGTCTTTAAAACATTAAATCTTCTGCTTTTTTTCAACAAAAAAACACTTACTTTATGACATTTATTACTGCAATAAATATAATATTACCAAAAACATTTATTTTACTCCACCCAAACCCCCATCCCACCCACATTTTTCATAGTTTTGAATAAATGATGTTACGATTCAAAATACTACATTCCAAACATTGTATTGAACAATTACTGGCTTGAATAGTGATAACGTCTCCATAGCATATTCCTTTTCAATGTGTCGCAAATGGTATTTATATATCGATCACTTTAAAAACTAGTGATCGAATATGATATACATGTGTCAGCTGCACACGAAAATGATGTCGGTAGTAACGTTTATTGTGATAATAGCATAAACTATCGCTCAAATGTTTGGATTCACTTAGTTTATAGTCCAGTTTTGTAAAGCCTTAAAATGCTTAACTGGAAGTTTCAGACCAATGTTTCTCATGAGTAGCTTTTAACATCATAGCAAATGTAAAAATTCATTTTTTTTAATTACTCGGCTTCTATTAAAGATATCTTAATGTATGTTTGTTAATGTATCTCTTTATTCGAGATATGTTATGTACATTTTACAGCTTCTCTCACTCCCTACAATCTATCCTAATGGAGGATAGTGATTCGGTCAATAGTTTCTATCTTTATTTGTGAAAAACTGTTGATTTCGCGAATTGCTCTAACTTTGCAGCTTTGTATTAAGCGTACATTTTATGCAATTTCAAACTACGATGGATGGAATTGTAGATACTTTCGACTTTTGCAATTTTTGTTTAACCACATCGCCGGCAAGGTGTTTCAATTGTCTTTCCACGCGACCTAACCGTCACTGCTAAAAATCGTGAAATGGCGTTCCACTTTAAACTCGACTTTTAAGTGTGTACGTAATGTTAATTTATTACAAATCATCTTTTTTTTATATTTCATACGTCAAGGAACACGAATATGAAAAAAATTTGGTTTGTTGAGTTTTATAATATTTCTTCTTACATTGAAATCGTTACTTTTTAATGCCTTTGAACAAATGGCATTCCACGTTTACTGTAAATTTTTAATCTGTAAACTGGGACAATTTTTTAAAATTTGATATTGACACACTTGTTAATTCATGCACAACAATAATAATAATGAATTGAATAAATGAAAATTGTTATTTCTAATTTTATATAGTTATATTCTAATTATTTTTATTTATATAATTATTACTGAATTATTTAATCAATAAACATTCAGTTTCCACGTTAGATTTTATTATTTTATGGAAAAAATTACGGGGCTATGAATGAAGTGAACCTATAAATTCTAACATATAATTTTACATTTTAGATTTGTTTATCAATACATGACCGATTACACACTTCTATTTACTGTTGTGCTTCTATTAGTTAGCGATAGTTTCAATTAAAACGTCTCTCCTTGCAAATTGTTAAAGCCGCTGAATTAATGTTTATATATCACACATACTATTAAGAATAATTTATATAGTGCATATTGCAGTCGATGTACAGAAGACGTTTGTGGCATGGGAAGTTCAGTTCCCCACTTATCAAGTTCTTACGGACATAAAATAGACTTGAATTGAAGTTGCGTTCCATTTTTCGCCCATTGAAAAGTCTTCTTTCATGGTCAACGTATGTAGAAGTTTGTCAACGTTTCTGGTTATATCTGCAATATATGCATTCATGCTATACATGTGTAACAGATGATTGGCTTCGCATCTTCTGTCGAGACACTTATACAGTATTTCTTATAAAAATTATTGCAGACTCATTTCAAAGAAATATATATTCTCCTGCAGTGCATTTATATATTCGTTATATATTCGTAATAATTGACACGTTCATTAAATTATTTATGACCATTCGTGGTCGATGCGGCATATTGTATATATGAAAAAGAGATTACAAGAAATTTTAAAGGTTTATAACGGTTTTGATATATTTAAAAATTTACTTTAGAATAATATAAGACCCTTCATTTTATTGGATCGACATTTTTTGCTGATCGACATCCAACCCATCTCGTATTCATCAAAAATAAATGTTTTCATGGTTAGTGCACTACTCTTTAAGGGGACAGCGATAGTGTCAAAAAGAAAGAACTCTCGACATTTTCAAAATTAATGTTGAATTAGCAAAATATTCTTTTTTGTCAAAAATTTGACTTGAATAGATTTGAGATGAATTTTCAAGACATCCATTATTATAAAGATCGCGCCCCAAACTCAATGATCGTGAAACAAGAAAACTACGTCAATGATAAATCTATTAGAATTTCTTCTTACACACAATGGAAATTGTGGTAATCACTTCTTCTTACCAAGGTATCTAAATGAAAAAGACAAACATTCATTAATTTATTTTATCATGTATTTGGCATAAATTCAATTGATATTTCAGTGTACTCTCGAGAACATCAGGAAATGATAGTTATTTTCCAAATATAAGTTTATTTCTATATTTTGTGCGAGATCTAAATACTGAAACGAGTTATCTACGAAAGGATAGTGGCTCTTCAGTCCTTTTAAGTATTACAGTTCTGAATCAGGACTCTCTAATGTAACTGAAGACCGACGACGTGTTGTCGAGGAGAACATGATCCGTATCGTTAGGTTGTTTTACTTCAAGTCAAGTGTTCGGAATGGTGTTCTGTTACGCATAGGTTAAGGGGTGCTAAGTTTTCTGGTGGGGTATTCTTTGGTTGGCTTCTTATGTTTTGGGTCATCGACGGACTATAATACTCTTCATCGAACTGGTTTCCGCTTATTTGTACCTTTAGGGCCATGTCTCGACCCACTCATGTTCTCAATATACGTAAATGTCCTGCAGGTTTCAAATATACCTTAATTTATTTTCATACGACTTTGACGCAAAGTTACCACCTAATAAACTTGAAATTGGTACTAAATTTACTTAAGATACGGACAAATTTGCTGACATTAATGTAATAATATTTGTTGTCTTTTTACTTATAATAGGTCTAACATTTAACAATAAGACAATAAATAAGAGTATTTACTTTAAGAGAAGTTTAGTTGAATTACAGTAGGATATTCCAGTGAGTATCCAAACTCGATTTTAATGTAACTAACAACATAAATTTATAAGTGTATCATGCTTATTTCATACAGAGTTTTATGTTTCTTGAGTCTGCTGGTATTTGTAGTTGATGTTCTGAGGAGCTTGCTGATTAATTGGTTTGTACGTTTTTCCAATTTGGAACTGTATTTTTTGTAGAATGTACTTATTTCTCTTTCACTATTGGTTTCTGAAGGTCATGCGAATTATTTAATTTGAACCAAACCATGGTTCTTGTACGATATTTCGTAGAACTTTTGATTGGAATCTTGTTAGAATGTAAATATTTGAATATGAAGAGGCACCCACAATTGGATTTCATAAGTCCAGCATGGTTTAAGAATGCTTTGTAGAGTAGCTGATTATTTTCGGTTGAAAGTTCCAATTTTCCTCCTACGCACCATTGAATATTTTTTAATTTTAGTCTTAGTTATTTACGTTTTATAAATATATGATGTCTCCATGCAAGGCGCTATCTAAGTGCATTCCGAGTTATTTCACATGATCGCTTAGTAGAATATTCTTATTGTTTAGTGCAACTGGTAGACGGGTATTTTTTCATAATGTGAAGGTTATATGAGTGTCTTTATATTCGTTGACTTTGATTCTCCATGTATTGAGCCATCTTTGAAGGTTATTTAAATAATTTTGTTAACGATATTGTAGATGCTTCCAAATGAGACGTTATACAATAATAGCTGTGCCATCTGGGTACGTTGCTCTGGTGATATCCGAGGACTTATGTAGATATGCTGTGCATATTAAATATCATTTTGGTCCTAAAACACTGACTTGGGGTACATCCGCACTTATTAGTTGGCACTGCGATATTACTTTATTTATTTTAATGCGCAAAGGTCTGTTTAGTCTTGAATTGATACAATAGCCCTTTGTGCTAAATTTTATCAAATACCTTGGCGACATCAAGGAAGACAGCAGTGCATAATTGTTTTCTTCACTGAACTTCCTCACGACTGATATTATTCTATTCACCTATTCTGTGGTGGAATGATTACATCTGAAACTGATGATCTGAGATGAGCATTTTATCAAATACTGTAGGATTGACTCTAGAAAGTAATCTTTTTCGAAGATTTTGGAAAGTATTGGCAAGAAATAAGATATTACATGTTCGGCTTCTTCTCCAGGTTGAGGTATTAGTATGATTTCTCCCACTTTCTGGAATGTGGAAAAATATCATAAGCGGAAACATGCATTAAATATTATTACTAAGTATTTTATTGATTTTTCTGTTAACATTTTGATCATTTTCCTGTAATTGTACAATCCAGGGACTTTTTCTCTAACAAAATTGCTTTTTCTCAAAATTTCAAAGCTTTATTTTGTGGCACGATAAATAACCTTTCATTTATCCCATCATTATACTTTGATGAGTATGGAATACTTTGCGTAGATGTTTTACAAACGTTGCACCTTTTTCCCTCGTCTATTCTGGCTCATTTTGCAGAGGAGTTTTTGACTCGTGGTTATCCATAATGAGTAGTCCGTTGCCTCTATCGGGTCTACATGGAGAGAAATTAAAAGCCACGGTTTCTTTACATTGCCAAGTTATCACTGTTTGGGCCCTTTTAGAGAATCACGGCTTGTCGATAAAGTAGGGTATACGGGGATGTTCGGTGTAGATAGCTTTGGTTGTCCATTTGGTTTACCATTGCCAAGCAACAGCTGCTTGGCTCCCGAGTTTCTCGAGGTCACTACCGATGTTTGAGAGAGCCAAGCAGCGACTGCTGAATTTTGGCGCCGTAGCTACTTTTAATGTCTCTCCGTGTAATCCTCTAAGATATCTATGCATTTGCGCGTTATTTTCTTCAAGTAATATATTCCTTAAAACTTTAATTGCTTTACGCAGTTTAGTTTTATCTTGATTAGCTCTGGCAATCTGATATGTTTTCCTTAAGATTCTCTTTTCTTAGATGTTTATAGTTATGCTGAAGGGGGTGGGGAGGGGGGAGTGGTTGACATCTATGATTTCAGTAACAAAGCAGTTTTCGATGGAAACTGTTAAGAGTAGCTTTTTAATTATATTGTTTTCTCCATATACAGTCGATTTGAGAGCAATTTTTTAAAGTAGTTTTGATACTTTTCTGAATTAATAATTTTATAGTAATGTTCTGTACTGGATGTATTTCTATATCTTAAAATTAAGATCTGATGATAATTCCATTGTAAAAATACAGGTCATGATTACTTAATCCGTTTAAATTATTAGTGATGTCATCATAAAGAGAAGCCTGTTAATTTCAAGTACGAAACGGCTCTATATGCAAAAAAAGAATGATTTTGTGCGATATTAAAGCTGAGACGTAATGTATATAAGATATTCTGGAAGGAACGCATGATAATGTCAGACAGATGTCGAGAAAGAACTACGGCATGCTAACACAGCTCAGATAGTATCCAACGACATGCAAATTTTACGTCTTCTGATCTGGTATATGCTCATTTTGTATCTGTACACTTATATACAATGTAATTAGCAAAACTATCAATCTTGTATCTCTATGAACCAATCGATTTGAAAATTTTCACCCGTCTTTTAGATATGATTGACAAGTGATTTAACAAAGGAATATTTTTTCGTCATTTACAACTCAGTTTATAGGCCAATACATGGCCAAATTTAGCGCTAGAAAACACAGCTTGTGCCACAAACGCTACCAAAAATTCAAATACATGCTACATTTCAAAATTAAATTAGTCTTGTTGGAGATTTCTAAAAAAGGAAAATAAGTAGCGGAGGACGGGGTATTCTTGGACACATTTTGCTTTTTCTCAAAATTTCAAAGCTTGATTTTGTGGTAAGATAAATAACCTTTCCTTTGGTACCAGTAATTTGACCGAATTGTTTAAAATTGTACACAATTATCGCGCTGTCCAACAATACCCCGTGCCCAATAATACCCCGACCTCCCCTACATAAAATTGATTGACGAGGATAATAGATGGAGATTTAACGTTAACTTGTAATCTTCGTAGGTCTCCCAATTGACTTTTGAAAATTTTTAATTGATTTCTTGGAAGTAAAATTGTCACTTTTTATAAATAGATTGAGAAATGTTAACGAATTAAAAATATTAGTTTGTTTATTTGCAAATTAAACTGGTGATAGAAATGTCCCTTGATTTCATAAAAATTAAAAAAATTAATATTAAGTCGGTTATCTACAAACACTATTGAAAATTTAAAGATATTCCAAATTTACGTAATCTCCATGTTCCTTGTGTAATCTTCCTGGATTTTGAAACTACAAAAAAAAAAAAGATTTTGCATAGATTATAGTTATGTATTAATATGATTTTTCAGAATGTAGGAAAAAATAACTTAATCCATTTTACAAATTTCTATTTCGTATTAGTTGAATTTCAAAATATTACGTTTGTTTGGGAATTGCTAATATCAGTTTGTTTAACAATTTTTGGTTCACAAGTTGCAGCCCGGAAAGTAATATCCAAAAGAAATTATATTTTCAGGATAAATTAAATTTACTATAAACTTATGTTTTAATTTAAAGTAAAAACTTTTCTTAAAGACAACTGAAACCTTATTGTGAATTCTTTACAGATCATTAATATTTACAGTTAACAATTATTACCAAGAAGTACTAAACAATAATGTACCAACGTAGGTTTGCCTGGTCTAACCAAAATGTCACTTACTTACAGCACTCGTTTAAAATAATAAATAAGATAATAATTTTAAAATGATGGCCATTATTGCTAAAAAAGGACATATTAACTAAATGTATTCTATAATCATATTACCTAATTATTTGTTAAATATCTGAGATTTCCGAGTATTTTGAAGTGGATTAACCTTCAAACCAAAAAACTGTTTAACACCATTTCCGACTTAGACTCGCAATGCAGGCGACAAGTTGAAAGTGCCAAGGATTCGCTCGCACCCCTTAGTTACAACGAAGTACTCTTTGCTAGCCGTTATAGGAAAACGTGTCAATTTATCTAAGCACTCGATCGGGACGAATCGACGCAAGGTTACATTATCGGCATGCGATCGGCGATAATGTAGTCCCCATTACTGGCGAAGTTTCCGTACTTTCCTCACCGAGACTCATTCCATTGCTTTTCTCTCCTTCTTTCCTCCACAATGTCGATAACAATTAGCGCCGCATTTTTCTTCTCCTGAAGAAACAATTATTCGGTATCCGATATTCGTTAGCGAACAATGGACCGTTCTTCAAAATCTCACTTACGAATCTTACCAATGATTTGACACACAACTAAAAGTTTGGGAAGTTAATTATCCAGTACAATATGCTAATTGCTTTGAATCCTATAGTAAAAAAACAAGCAACCTGATTTTGGCAATCATCGTTTCGTTGTGTTTACTGAAACTCAAAATAAATGAAAACGTGTACAAACGTACGTGTATCAGGAAATTCGGATGCGTAATTCACGTAGACGCTCGTCATTATCGGAAAGCAATTCCCGAAATTGTCCAACATTTCAAATGGACGCATATATTTTTCGGTTGAAAAGGAAATAAAGAGATACGTGGGACTGATTGCACCTAACGGCGATTTGATGCATTTTTATGTAAACATGCTTCATTAATAATTCATGACCGATACAGAATGACCATTTGAAATAAAAAAAGGTTTACACGTGTTCTCTGGTGTAACTCTATTATGTTGAAAATTACCCATTTTTTGGCTTCTGCTCCTACCTACTTACCTTTTCGCTGTTTCGCCTTTCTTGCATTTCTGTTACAATTATCGCTAATAATCATCATTATTACCCCTTTTTCTACATTTCTCAGCCATGACTGATACTTTCATGTTTTATTTCAGACGAATAAAGGACCAACTTTGTATATTCATTAGAAGAAGTTTGAGTAAAAATTTGCTTTCTTGATTGGTCATGCATTGTAAGATCGTGTAATGTCTTGAAACATTAACCATTCTCGAATAAATATTAGTTACTTAATTAGTTTAGTTTATTACATTGAGTTTACTAGAGACTAAAGATTTGGTAATTTATAATAACAATAATAATGATAAACGAATTTGTTGTTACAAAAATATATATTTTTTTAAAATTTTAAATCGTGTAATTTGTAATAAAGTGATATATTAAAATATTATTAATATAGATGTCAATTATATTAATTTCATTTCAAATAGATCAGGTGTACCCTAAAAACGAAAAAAGATTCACCCATTTCATCCAATTAATGTGTTTCATATTATCTAATCGTCTGATTGTACAATTATCGATCTCTTTTGAAATTGTCCACATGGATATTTTTTGTATCTTCTTGGTAAAAGAGTGGAGGAGTAGGTGATAGAATTATAGGATCCGTGTATATATTTTATGAATAAATTTTGGAAATCTTTCTGAAATATTTCTTTGCAATGCTTATACGAGTGTTTACCCACCAATATTGGGTACACTTAATGGCAACTAAAGGCTTCGTACTCAAACTCGTTTTCATTAATATTTTATTAAACAGAATTAACTACAGTCGTACAATCGATTTCATAATCCAGGGACGCAAAAGGGTCGAAAAACCCGTTCTTTTCACAACCACCCTTGATTACAAATTCTTATTGGCATTAGCTTTTCAATATTTCTAGATGGTTGAAAGTAGTATATGTGATTATTAGGGGTTTATATTCTTCTATGAGTTTAGGGTAGTATGATAAACAGATTGGAAATAATTCACTGAATAATATTAAAATTAAATTCTCACTTAGAACTTTGAATTACTATGATTTATACTAATAATTGGACTTTGTAAATAAATAGTATAGTAGTATATCGAAAACCATTATTTTTAAACCATTGTATTTTTATGTCCTGAATTGCATAAATCAAAAATTGATTTTACTCGTTCAAGAGAGATTTGTTTGATTTCTATAAATATCGTTCTGTGCTGAAGGAAATGTTTATTTGATTAATTTAAACACATTAGAAAACTGGTTTAATTCAATCAAGTAACGAATTCGTTAAAATAACGAAATTATCTGTTTGGTGTAATTGTGATTCCTCGTGGGTATATTAACAATGTTACTGTAAAATAATCAAATATTCGGTAAATGTAATATCAAATATCCAAAAAACTACTAGTTATATTTTTTACGTTTATTTAAAAGCAATATCATTATACATAATGATATATATTTCAGATAGCACCTAATTTGACAATGACAAATCGATTCTATTAGTGTCATAACGATTTATTTCTGTTATGAGTTATTATAAACCTATTGACGAATGTGACTCGCTTAATATTAGCAGTTTCTCTTTAAAATTGCTCTGTGGCAGAATGTTGGCTTTAAATATATGGACATCACTATATAAATGTATATGTCAATTTGTGACACTTATTCAGTTTTATACATTCAATTTTAGGATTAATTTGGCTATTTCCATGAAGAAGTTATCATATAAGCGAACTTTATAGATGCTACAATTTATTAAGTAGCAAAAACCATCTTACATATCTGAAAAAGTGCTGAGGGTACCAAAATGCAGCTAACAACACTGTTATGTACATGTTAAGTTGATCATTTTTTGTAAGTTGATTTCAGAAATAATCAAAAATGCTATGATATATCTCAAATTATAACTAATAATTCACATAAAGAGATTCTAATTATACAATTCACAATAACACAAACTCGGGTGCTTTCCTTGATTAATAACAACAGTTTACTCTTTGTGATGATATTCAGTTACTGGTCTATTTCAATTCCTTTTTTAAGATATTCAAGATGTAATACGTGTTCTTTTTGATATAATGTTCTTTCTTATCTTCACTTTTGTTTAATAAAGTACTTTGATTGAGTGAACGCGATTATTATGAAGAGATTTGCACGGTTTCCTCTTAAACTCACGGAAGTCGCGAGTTCAAATCCTCATTCATGCAAAAATTTTCATTCCATTTTTTGGAAAATTTAGAAATATTAGTAGAAGAAGGTACATCAATTTTTAAAAACCATGGAGAAGCTGGTTTATATAGCGACGACCATGAAGACACGAATATCGAAAATAATATATTTGATACGATTTCAATATAGATATTTGTATCTTCTGAATTATACGGTTCTAGTTTTTAAGACATATATTTATTTAAGTAGGGCAAATGTATGCAAATAATGCATCACATTTTTAATCGTTTACAACGGAGATCTTGTAAGATGTTTAAAGGCGTTCTAAAGTGGTTTGTCGATATCGAAGGGATTTACCTTGCAACTGTAAATTAAAAATTATTCAATTCTAAACAATTTTAGACAGTTCTCAATTGATTTCATTTAGTATTCATTAAGAAATCATATTTTGAAATGTGAACTACATTTAAAGGACCCGGAGTTTGAAAAAATGCATGAATCACTTTTGTCTAAGAATTACGATCTTAACCCTTAAATGCCACACGTCCGTAGAGTCTCTTATATAACACACGGTGTCTTCAAGCGAGACTTCGTCATGAAAAATATGTCATAACTTTTTTATTTTTTAATATTTATTTATGCAAACATTTTTCAACGTTGTTTCAGGATTTAGACAGGGTTTAAAATAATTCAAATATGGAAATACGTGTTTCCACAAGCTAATTAGTATCAAATTTTTTAAAGAAAAAAAATTATATTAAATTGTTTAAAAAAAGGTATTCATTTTGCAATCTTAAATGGGACTTATTGTAAGAACAAACTGAATCATAAATAACACTTTAACCCATTAAGGACCAAATGTACATAAATTTAACATGAAGTTTGTCAGCGATTTTTTGTATTAAAACGAGATGAACAAATTTTTGGAATGGACGTTTTTTATTGCCCAAACCCCGCTCTTTCAAATGGTGCACCTCAAATTGTTGCAAATTAAAATCACGATTTTTTTCGATTTTTTTTTCACTTATCGTAATTTTTTTTAAATTACCCGTATGCAAATATCTCAAATAGGTATAAATTTCGCATCAAAAGTGTTTGGGCTAGAAGATGGAAGTACTGAAACAAAAATTTCAAAATGGCGGCTCAAAAATGGCTACTAAAGTCGATTTGTTGAAAATCATAATCGATTGTATTCAATCGACTGACTAGAATGAAATCACTTTAAAATTGGTAACCGAAGGCTTTTAGAGTTGCCGATTCCGAATTTGTATTTAGTTTTTCAAAATTCAAAATGGCGGATCCACTATAGAGTCCGAATTTATGGAAATCGATCGAAATTATTGCAAAATTAATACTCGGGGGTTTTTGTGCTCGCTGATTCCGAATTTGAAGTTAGTTTTCAAAAATTCAAAATGGCGGATCTAATATGGCGGCCAAATTTGTTTAAATTAAATGAAAACGTTTCGAAACTTCTTACTCGGGGGTTTCTTGGGTTGCTCATTACGAATCGGAATCAGTTTTTAAAATTCGCAATGGAGAATGAATTTATGGAAGTCGATCGAAATCACTTCAAACTTACTCAAGTTTGTTTCTATTACTTTTTTTTTTGTTTAGACACAGGTTACTGTGTTTGATGTTTATAATTCAATTTGGTTGTATCAATTTGATAATAACACAGTTTTTGTATATATTACATAATTCTTAGCCATCAAAATAATTGAAATATGGCTAACGTTACCCGAGTCTCACCTGGTGGATATGGACGTTAATTCTTAGAGTCTTATACATTTCATGCTGTTTAATAATTGATATTACTTCGACCCAGACCATAGGTTTTTATTAATAATTTTAAAAAGTCACATTGAAAACATAGAAACAAATGCAATAACACACTAACAAATTATTAGTACCCTACATAACTATATTTATCTTTGTAATTTCGACAATTATTTCAGCATTTCAAAAGAAAAAACACACGGAGAAACTTTGGAACCCACTTGAAATTTGAAGCGTTTTAAACAGTTGCTGCCCACGAACCTGACCTCTGGCACGTTTCCAAGCATATAGTTGGAACTCTTAATTATGAACCAGAGATAACTACGAGTACTATCTATGAAGGAAACATTGGAAAATATGTGATGGAAAAATGTCTGGGGTCCTTTGGACCTCGTATGGCATTTACAGTTCAAATTCCTACGGAGGAACACTTTACAACCATCTTAATTCATACATCTAATTTTAAAGTACCTAACGTCATCAAGTAACACATTTAGAAGATGCACATTTAGTACCAGTTGTTTTCTATTCCTTAATAAACATAAATATTAAATTGATACTGTACAAAAGACTTTCCATCGTGAAGAGTAGTAATCGGAGTACAATGCAGAACTGTACCAACAAGCCTTGCTGATGATTCCAGTAAGTGCAGATCGGGATGAAACGCCAGAGGTGGAATTCTCTCATTTTTTCAATAAGGGAATTCTGCGTCGTTTGTCTGATGATAAAAATAATCTTTTCAATTAAAAATAGCTGAACTGATATACAAAAAAAAATAATCATACAAAAAGTTAACATACAAATAAACAAAAAAATAATATGGCAGTAATCCATAATAATAATTTTAAAAGGATTTTAAAAAATAGAGGTTAATATAACAACCGAATAAAACTGCCCACACGACATTTAATCGTACAGTACTCTCTGAGGAGTCAGAGCAAAAAATTGACGTGGAACATCGAGCGAGTTGCGTTGCGGGTAAAAAAGGGGCACCAGCTGTGTGGTTGCAGACGCCCGAACCGTGAAAGAGGAGGAACCCCGCTTGGATTCGCGAGCATCAAATTATCGGTCGTGTATAGAATCGATAATGCGTCTCTTCTCCGGAATATCGAACCCTTGAATGGCGATGCACCTGTCGATCCTTGGTTCCGGTCGTTTCCGGTTTCCACACGATTCAACTTTGTAAAGGATGGTATACGAGCGGGGTTTCGGAGTGATGCACCGGAAGTGGTTCGTTTAAAGTCGCTAAGAATCAAAATTTGCGCGTGTCCAACCACCCGCTTCCTCCATCTTTCGAACGTCTAAGGACCCTTTCCTGTCCCATTTTTTTCTGATTTGAAAAAGACACCGTAACAGATGTTTCCTCAAGGTAACGAGGGTCAGTTTCAGTTTTGAATTATTTAAAGATAAAACGGATACAGTTTCGCGAAGTAGAAATCCGTAGAATTAATTTTATGAGTGATCGAATTCAATTATATAAAAAAAATGTGACAGCTGAAAATAATCAGCAACGAACATAACTTTTTTAATTTTAAATGGTGCAGAATATTTTATGAAATATTTAGTACGCGGTTTTAACGAGATTCTGGCTTCTGCATAATTAATATGACTAAAGAGAAATATCGGTTATTAGTATATCCGCGAAATTATGCATAGAAATACCTTGACGTGATTTCAAGTCTAACTGAATTTCGTGGCTCAATCTACTTAATTTTCTTAAGAAGATTTTACCTAAAATAAGTGACTTTCTTCTTGAAATCAACTTTTACATTAGTAAAAATCGCAATTAATTTACATTTACTTTTTGTAATGTGAGAGCACTAAGTAACACAAAAGAAGTTTTACTCAACTGCGACACGTGAACATTCACTATATATACGAGTCAAAATTATTCTTTTCAAATATATTTAAAAAATGACAAAAATTACTATAAAATAATGTTATTGTTTTTTTTCGTATAAGATGTAAAAAGTTATCTCTATAAATAAGTAAAAAATGAGATAAAAGTATTAAATTCCAATCAGAGTCAAAATAAATCTTCAAAAAATTGTTTCTTGTATGTTACTATTATGTTTATATATGTACAAACCTACTGGAATGGGAATCTGCAGTAATTGCGTGAAACGTAGTTCCCAATTTGCAAAGTAAAAATAATATTAAATATTGGATCTCAATCGAATTATTCTTTTATTATAAAATTCTCTCCTAAAGTTTGTACTTTTTTGGAGCAACTTTTACTGCTAACGAGTCAATCTTCACTTCGCCAATTTCAGAGTGTAGAAGTATGTATAGCGAAAATGTATAGTGCTGGAGAATAGTAAATTATGTGCCATGACGATTCATTTTAATAAAAACTACTTTGAAAATAGCAATTTTGTTTCTGTAATGTTCGAGGTAATGCGTGAGAATTTTTAGAAATGGAAAACTTGATTATAGACATTTCGTATCCTATCATTATTTTAAATTCATTTAAATTAAAAAAAAAGATACTGCAATTGTCAATGATGGTCACTATTGGATATTCGTCTTATTGATATTTCACAAAAAATTTCACATTCATTTCTGAAGAAATTAGAGAGAAAATACATATCGAGAACTGGTGAAAGCCGTCACCATAAAAATATCAATAACATCAATATAAACAAATAAAAAATTTATAGACAAATTTGTCAGAATCTAGAATTCGACAATTCTAGTAAATTTTTTTTACAGAAAAAATCAATCCCAGTTTATAAAAGAATAAAAAATGTGAGCTTTCTTTAATAAAAATAATACGAACATAAATATTCGACAGACAGCTTACTTAATTTATTTTATTTCGACACTTAATGGATGAATCAATTATAAATAGAATTAGAAACATTTTTACAATAGGCTATCTAAAAACACGTATTTAACATGTTCCTTATCACGTGTACTTTTTTGGGGATTTTATAAAAATTGGAATTTATACATTATTATTATATTGTTATTAAGTTTTATCTTGTACTTATTCCTTCAAATATTTCATTCAATATTCTACAAAGTTCCGAATAATAATTTAATTAAAAAGAAATGTTTATGTAGATGACGCATCTTTGCGGATGTTCTTTGTCATAAATAAAATCTTTATTACTATTGTCTCATTGAACGCATATTGTTCGATTCGTTAGAATACAAATAAGCATACGAATGCGGAACTGTACTTTGTGACTAAAATAATATCAGTTCTATGTAAATGCACGTCACCTCAAACATAGAAATTAGAATGCTGTTATTTACAATGACTGAATATTATATTTGATATTTAGTTATATATTCACGTCCCAATTTCACGTCAGTTGGCCGATGTAACATTCAATTGTTACTGCACTAATTTCGAAAAATTAAACAAATATTTTTAAAAAGACTACCTGGTCATTTTTCTAATTGAAGGTTCTTAAAAATATATTTTATTCTAGAGTTACATTTTTTTATTAGGATTATTATAACCTTTTCCTCTTTCACTTTTTTCACTGAATCTTGCAATCAGTTTGCAAATAAACTATGTGTGGGTACAATACACGATGGGAACCTCTGTGTGCATATGTAAATATTTCCGGTGGGAAAACAAGTATTTTGAAATGCAAAAACAATTTAACAATGCAGTCCTCCCCATGACAGACGTCAAAAGTTTCTCGTAAATTATTGCATTTTATGACGTAGCGTATATCGATACGATCGCACTCAAATAAAAATGTCCGTCATTTTTCTTTACGAAGACAATTGGCTGTTAATTAGGGAATTATTTATTTCGTTGTTAGCAGTTTATTTCGCAGATGGTAGATGCATTAATTGCGGTATTCATAAGGTGCACGCCGTGCCGTGGGGGAGGTGTTCATATAAACGCTACCGTCTGCTCAACGGTGCAAGGGAAAAAGATATTTACTTCATAGTTTTCGCATATGCCACAAATTTTAGTTTCTTTATTTCTATCAAATGCGCGTTATGCCTGTTATCTTCGAAATATCACATTACATTGCTTTACAGGTGGTCATTATTTTTTTTAGAAAATAGTACTTGTTTCGCTTATTATTTGAAAATCTGAATAAATTGAAATCAGTTATGCCTTCAAAGAGAAGATCCAATTGTAGAATTATTAATATTATTTTTCCTAAACAAATCCTTTGCGGTATTAAAATTAATACACGTTTTTCAATTAATCCTATTTTTCGCATCTGAACAAATCTGCATCGATTCATGTAACATTTTAACATATTCTAAATACGCAGGCTTGATTTTTAATTGCTCAAATTCATCAAGAATCTGGATATTTAGAAACAAAAAAACGTATTTAAAATTTTTTGGTTTTTACCGACAGGCAAATATTACACAGTCGCCATTTGAAAAAATTATATTTCAAAAATACTAATTAATTAATTATGTAATAAAATAAAAATCAACAAACGAAAACCAAAAAATCTATTATTAAATAGCTGATTAATTTTTAATTTTTAGTTAATTGACCATTACAGCGATAACTATTAATTACTTAAGTTAGATACTAGTATTATGAAAGGTATTTTAAATTCTATCAATGTGTAACAAAACTCCGAAATGTGCTAATTTTATCATGCTCTACTTTAATCCTCCTTCAGATATACATATGATTTATTAAAGAATACATTTTTGTTGCTTATTAAAGTATTTGTATTCCTTTAGTATTTTCGTCACGATTGAATTAGCTACTGTCAGCAATATCTTTATGTATTACACAGCATTCCACTTAAGTAGAATCAGTGAACTACTTTTTACATCGAGATCGGTTTGGAGTCATAGAAAACAATGCTATAAGTACGACAAACTTATCGAATTCCGATCGCTCCTTATCAATCTATGATTTGTGTCCTTTCACTCGATAAATCACTGTACGTACGTTCGAAGTCAGACTTGGAATGATTGAACGGTCTTTTATGTAAAATGTGACCCTAAAGACCTGTGATGGTAAATCAATGTTAACTCCCGCGTTTGCAAGAATGTCATGTCGAATATTGACATTTATAGGTGTTACACATTATCAGTTTATTTTCTTTCATTTTTTCTCTACCATGGGAACATGACAACGAACGACATTTATAGACCTAATTACAACAGTATTTTATAGACTCAAAACTTTCAAAAACCTCTTATATTCTATATATGATTATTAATTTATAATTACAAATTTTTAATTTAAAATAAAAAAAGGTTTAGGTTAAATTTAAAAGCATATATTTAGTGCTGCATATTCGTTGGAATCAGATTTACAGTACTTGCCAGAGTTAACGTTATCACTTAACTTTGATGAGGATTTAACGAAAGCAAATAAAACCAATTATATAATAAACAGCTGCCGTGCTCAAAAAGCTTCTCAAATTTTGTTTCGTAATTTGAGTTATATCTGTTCTTTATTCAAAGATTATATTGAAGTCTCGCATATATAAATGTATTTCCTGATTTTTTATATCAGTACTTTTTTCATGAAGTTTAACATATTTGCTTTTCAAACAGAAAAATAATTATCTTGCTTTTTATTTCGTAAAAATTACACATAATCTAACAAAAAATGTCCAAAAATTAATAAAACCCGTAAAATGAAATGCAACACTGGACTAAAATATTAACGAATATGAATAATTATCAATGTTTGGATTCATTTATATATCCGTTACCGAAATTTACATAAGGAAAATAAATTCGTAAATCATTTTATAAATAATTTATTAGCTGGTAAATTGATTAATGATATCCAAGAACACTGCACGTCATTTCGTCATTCAATCAAATGTGACTAAGTCAATCTTGTAGTACACAAATTTAATTTAACAAACTCATCTTATCAAGAATATCTGTAATTTCTGAAAAATTTAACTCAAATCCATTCTTTAAGATCAAAACAAAAAGATCTGAAATTATCATTTAATTATTACATTGGCGCCGTGAAGAGAGACTTTGGCAGAGGCAATTCGTAACACACGAACGCGCGTGAAGCTAATTAAGGTAGTGCCAAAAACAAGGTTATGCGTTATCTAAAATTTTATTGACTCGATTCAAACGTATATGGAAATCGCCTAGTTCCATAGCTTATAAAAAGACGACACTTCAAATAATTCGCAGTTTTATTTCTTCCGATTCGCCGCGTCAACTTCGGCGATGGTTCTAAATTTTATTTTTGTAGTGCTTCTTGGAAGTACAATTGTTCTGGTGCGTGAATTAAATCTGAGCCAATATCATTCTATAAAATGTGTGTCGTTATCCAATAAGTTTTAATTATATATTTATTTTATTAAAGAAAGGGTTTTAATCTTGTGTGCTTATACTCGTTTCGAAAAAGTGTCATATAATCAGTTTAATTTTATAAACAAGCTACAGGAAATTAAAATACATTTAGATAGTTGCTATGAAAATTGAAACGTTGATTTTTCTTTTAAATTATTGTAATAATTTTATATACAATGTATTTCGATCGGTTTTTCATTTGCAGTCGTCTCCAGTTCCTGTTAACGAACTTCCTAAGAGAAATGCTGAGATAATTAAACAAGTAAGTACAAAATTATTTTTCAATTGACAAACAAAACCAACACTACTTTAAATGTATTAAGAGAAGCGTATAAATTATTTAGTTTTATAAATTATTTTAAACTTTAAGTTTCTGAAATCAATTGTCTCTTGCACTGTAAGAAATTGATCAGGATGTAATTATACAATTTTATATTCTTCTTTAGTCGTCTTAACGAGGAATTTTAAGATATTAAGTAATACCAATTGTTTAGAATTTTAAATATTTTGGTTTGTCCGTAATTAACATAAATTAAGAGAATTTCATTAATGCTAAGAATGTTCTATAGGACGAATCCATCACGAAATTTGAAACAGAAATTCCACAAGAAAATGAAATATCAACAGATTCTAGTCACCTCGTATCGATAACTGATTCAGTATTAGAAGATGATGAAAATGCCGATGGTTCAGAGTATGATGTAACAACTATAAAAGTAATAGAAACGTTGCCATTAAAATCTACATCAAATGAAACGGAAGGTCCAGAAAAATCTGAGATATCCGATAAGCAGCCCTTGCTAAATGAAGATACAACAGTAACTTATAATGAAATTGTTACAAATCTTTATAATAGTGAAGATGAAACAACTGAAGTAGAAAGCGAACTAACTACAAGGGGTTTCGAAGATGAAGAACAAAAAACAGAATTACCAAATAATCACGAAAATTTAAAACCTGAAATTGAACGTCCAGACCAAGGATCTCTATCTGATCAAGTGGAAAGCATAGATTACACAACTACGAATTCAGAGGATAAATACTCCGATACTGATATTCCGAAAACTGAAGCAAATGAATCAAAAATTGAAGATGCAACACAAGTATCAGAACCAAAGCCAAACAACGAACTTGACACAGAAGAAATATCGAATGATCTTAATGACAAAACAGAGCCTACAAACGAGAATACCACCGAATGGATAACTTCAAAACCAGATAATACAAACTCAGAATCTGCATCAACAAGTGTTAATGAAAACACGACGGATAACAAATTCAACACTAATAGTGAAGAAAATGAACCGTTTAAAGTGCCCAAGGAAGAAAATGAATCGGCAAATAAAGAAGTTACGGGAAATTTGCGTCCAGAGGTTTTGCAACCAGAAAGTAATAATGAAAATAATGAAGAAATAATTACAACTCCCGGTATAGAAGTTGATATTGATTCTCGTTTTTCTGAGGAAACGTCAGAATCTAATAATATAGAAGTATCTGAAAATACAACGTTGCAACAAAATTTCGTGACACCAAATGAGACCAACGACAATGACAAAATAGAACCATCTGAAGTATCTAAGGAAGTGCCCGAAGAACCTAAAATTAATGAAAATATAATACCAGAAACGACTTTACCCACAAACGATGAATCTTCTTCAAATAAGAAGCCGAATATAAATGTTGACGAAACCGTTACTGATGTAGTAGTGGACATAGATTCGGTATCATCGCCTGACAATCAAATGTCAGTAACGCAAACAAGTAACGATTTTACAGCAAACACCAAACCTAGCAGTGAAATTGAGTTAGAAGGGACGACGCAAACACCTCACGTTGAATCAGAATCTAAAACGGAAGGAATAACAGAAACGTCAGAACTCATAGCTAATAAACCAGATGCGGTAGCATCAACACCAGATGAGGAGAGACCTGAAGACATTTCAAATCTCAGTAACGGAACTGAAAAAGATCAAACCTCTGAACTGCCTGAAGAATATTTGGACCAAAAAAGTGAAGGTACCACTGAACCTGTTGAGGTTATAACAAAACCTAATATACCAGAATTTTATGAGGGTTCATCAGAAGTAAATACTAACAACGGACACAACGTAGACGAAACGTCTCAAATCCCTGAAAATGAACTGGAATCAAATAATGACGTAGTAACGGAGTCTGTGGCATTACCACCGAGTGAGAAGCAGGAAACGTCTGAAGCATCTCCTAAAGTGCCCGAACCAAATAGTGAAAACGTTACAGAATACATAACATCAAATGTTGAAGACATACATCCGGAATCGGACATACCTAAAATTGATGAAACAACAGCCACTTCAAAACCAAACACTAATATCGAAGAAAGTGTAACGGAAGTGACGATAGAAACTAGTTCTTCAACATCAGACGAAACAACTCGAATACCTCAGCATGAATCAGAAGTAATAACAGAAGAGATAACAAAAACTCCAGACATTATAACTTACAAACCAGATGGGGAAGAATCAATGCCAGACGAAGTACAACCTGATCAAAACATTTCAAATACAAATCCTAGTATTGGAAGTGAAAAAGATCAAACTTCTGAACTGCCTGAAGAATATCAGGACCACAAAGGGGAAGGTACTACTGAACCCATAACATTAGCACCTTATGACGTAATAACAATACCTAATATACCTGAAAATAACGAGGTCTCGACGGAAACCAAGCCGAATACTGAACCCAAGGTTGACGAAACATCTGAAATCCCTGAAAATGAACTAGAATCAAATAATGATGGAGTAACAGAACCTATCACATCGCCACCTCGAGACAGCAAGGAAACTTCTGAAGAATCTCCTAAAGTACCCGAACCAAATAGTGAAAACGTTACGGAATACATAACGCCAAATGTTGAAGACATACATCCTGAATCGGATATACCTAAAATTGATGAAACAACGGCTAGTTCAAAACCAGACACAAACTTTGAAGAAACTGTAACCGATGGGATAACAGAAAGTAGTTCTTTAACATCAGAAGAACCATCTCAAACACCTCAGTACGAATCAGAACATACAAACGACGGAACGACAGAAATTGTAAGTTTAAAACCAAACAATGAAGTTGACGAAGGTACGTCGAGTGGATCTGAAGATGATTTGAACTCTAAAGGTGAATCTAGCACAGAAACTATAACTTTAGTACCAGAAGAAAAGGTACCTGAAAGTGAACCACCGAAAACCAATGAAGATTCATCAGATCTCAACATTAACAATGTACATGAAAATAATGTACATGGTAACACGACCAAACCTGAAGACCCAAAAATTAACGAGTCGATGCAGGAAGTAAAACCCGATGAAGCTATTGGCACAACAGATAAAAACGAGGAATCCGCTACAATCAAACCACCTAAAACTGAAATACCTCATAAACCTGAACCCGAAAAACCAAATACGAATGACCATGAAACAGAAATAAAAACTCCTGAAACAACAAATAAGACTCCTCCACAAAAGAGGCCTTCGGATACACTTGTTTCTCCGAACAATCCAAAAAGAGTAGTGTATCACTTATATTTCGCCCTTAAATATTTCCATGAATAATACAGTTTTGTTCCTAATACAATTTTCTTTTTTAATTTTAGGATGATCCATATGTTCAAGCCGTTAACGCAATTCATGATTCTCAAGCGAAATTCTTCGAACAACTAAAAAATACGCTGAAAGATCGTTACTTCGATGACAATGAGATCAGTAAGCCTCAAATCGTAAGACACAATTACAGATGCCATAATTTCAAACGCTCTCTGCCGACTGATTGAAACTCATTTATAATTAACGATATAGTTGTAATTAGTTATATTTAATTAAAGTTAAACAAAAAAACTGAAATGGCACGTATCACCGTGATGCGTCAAAGCAACTATTTACCAATTTTAAACGACCATTAAAATTATTAAAAATCTCTATCCTTTTCCATGCGACAAAAACGAACTTGAGAAAAGGTCATGTTCTCCGCTATAAGGTAGTGCCGACCTGACGGTAGAAAATGCCGGGCGTTAAAGGCGCTAAAAGGTCCCAGTAGATATTAAATGTCACTCATCCAAATCGTAAAGCACGACAGCAGCGTGAGCAGTCAGCGAACTTCTACACCCTGCACTTGCTATTCCGGTAACAGAGCTTTTATTGCGTTTCATCCGATTCCGCGATAGGGCGACAAGCATCGTTTTTCACATCGGCAATATTACAGTGCCAGTCGTGAAGAATTACGTAAAAGTTAAATTCCGCCTTACCTTTATGACGATAATACGCAACAACGTAGGTACCGAAAAACCTATAAAGGTAGTTGCCTAATGGCTGGCTGAGAGTAACTGCCGATAAATCTCCAACGTTTTATTCTTCGGAGAATTACCGACAAATGACAGTAAAAGTGCTTAGTATCGTATTATTCGATCGTAATTTAAGAGGTTCCCAAAGAGGGCGAATCCTTTAAGAGGAATAGCTTTTTATCTCGGCGTTCAGCAGATTCTAAAAATGCTCGAACGCAGTTTTGAAAAGCCGCGCAATTCTGGAGACGATTGTATGGTAATTATTTTCGGTCATCGAATCAAAAAATCCGACACTTTCGGGAATCGAGAATTTCGATCGTGTTCGAAATTCGAAAAATGGTAGGTCGCGGTCGGACAAAGGCATTCTCGACAGCGCCACCGAGATATCTCGAAATCTGGAAAAGGGATCCTTCTCGTTCTCGCGTCCAGGAGCCTCGCGGACAATCGAGACGGCCAGGCACAAAGGGTGTCCACGTGGACAAAGAAGCGCTGGTACGAAAGACGAAACCGATAGGACCGAAACTATACGGTCTCGACACTTGTATCTAATTTATGGCTATGGAAAATAAAATTTCTAGTTGCCCAGTCCGTCAGTCATGTGGATCTTGCAGTCAATCAATTGCTGTTTTCTGAATGACTATTTTACCCTACTCAGTTTTTTAAAAGAACATCGTCATTAGTATTTCCAGAAATTATTTGAAGTTTATATTTATAACATTGTTAACAATTATATTCTGCAATATTCGGTTTTCTCATCACATTTCATTCTACCGTGCATGACTCATTTTATCATCGTCATTGGTTTTGATGATATTACCGTTATATAAATCTGTTTCAGTTTATCGGTGTCTGTATTGTTTTCAGCTTCTATACCTGCAATATCTTCAGCAACTTGTATCGAGTATAATCGTTATTGTGTCTGTGTTAGTGTATGAGTTTGAACTAACGACAATCAATTATCATTTTTCATCACCTGATCAATTTATTTGTCTTGACTTGTCTTGTTTCAGCTTTATGAGTACTTTTTTCCTTTTGTCAATTGTTATATGTTTCAGTAACTTTCGCCTGTATTATCATTTTTATTCTAATTTTAGGCGGATCCATATATTCAAACATTAAACGCCATCCATGACTATCAAGCAAAATTCTTCGAGCAACTAAAGAACTCATTAAAAACTCGTCATTATCGCAAAACTCGTAGTAATAAAGATGCAAAGAATGGTGAATAATGTAATCATCGGAATTATTCTTCCTGTAATTATCAAAAACACATATAGTAATAAGAGTACTTAAAAACATAATTATTTAGTACTTTTCCATTTTACACCCATCACACAAAAGTACTACGTAATTAAAGTAATAATTTGCATCTGTTCTGAAGAAGAGAATGAGAAGAGTGCCATTTTCTCATTATTTATCAACTTGTGCTATTTTTATTAGCTTCAGCTTCTTTTATTATTTACTTTCTGGACCATGAAATTACAGTCAACAAGTCACAATATTTGATCGTAGAATATTTATAGATTTTTAATATCTATTTTTTTATAATACTATATACTATAAAATACTATATATATTTTTAATATTCTTAATAATAGTCTCTTCTCGGTTGAAATGGATTCTGAAAACTTTTTTTTCTTATTTATCTCTTTTGATTAGATTCTTATTTTCGGTTGTAATTATCAATATTAATTATGTTTGTGTTTAGATAGCTGATATCATTCGACTTATTTGTTGTACATTTTAATATTTTTGTGTTATTTTTTCCAATCATCGCTTGGAACATTGGATGAACACATAATTTATCAGTTGCAAAAAAACTGCCAGCTGTCTTGAAAAATGGTTTCTACACGTTTTTATAAGTACCTTAATCTTTTTTGTTTTAAAATGTTCGATGTCAGCGCGATTAAGAATGGATAAAGTCTCAATCTAGAAAAAAATGTTGCGACTGGAATGTACCCGTGAAGAATCGCTGGATCATCGTTCTATAAAGAAGTCGTCAGGATGGCGTGGCATGCCGGTGTGTTTCAACCCCGTGCAAGGTGATGCACCGTGTATTGCATCGAGGGTCGGAACTTTCGACTGTGAAATTCACTGCAGTGATTCCTGGTAATTCGAACTGGGCACTGGAGAGGTACCATGCAGGCGACATTCGTCATCGTCGTCATCGCCGTCCCTTTGTTCAGCCCTCATCATCGTTTAACTTTCGTGTTGGGCATTTGTTCCACGACGTCTGAATTCATGTATCCTCGTACGAATACACGACGCTCCATACATAGAACCCAACAGAATTTGTTTACACTTAATCAATGTCCGCGAACCTGGTCGATACGTTTCTCAATGGTAAAAGATTATATTTCATTTTTTCGGTAATGTTTCAACTTGCATATTTGTGGGTTATGAGAAGAGTAATGTGCACACAGTCCATTTCATTCTGGTATATCTTAACTGCATTCACGACCTCTGCAAGATCTTGATTTTAACTGTTTAATGCCTTTCTTCTGAGATATTGATTTTTTTACAAATGCCAGTGTTTATGTAATTAATCTGTATATAATACTATTTCAAACAATTCGATTATGTATGTTATCTTATGTCATATAGCTAGAAGTATGCTTATATTAGTTATCGTCTTAAACCTTCTAAATATCCAATTATTTTTTAAAATCATTTTTTTTTTGTTCATGTACGTATGGGAAAATTGAATTTAATCTATACCTATGAGAACAACAAAGTGCGCCACACTCAACCTTTTTCATGCATACAATGAGTAAATAAATAGTACATTGTGGAACTAGGGAACAAAATAGATGATTTGCGACGAGAGCGAGTTCAACGCCCGAGCGAGGTCGGCAAACCCCTATTATTCTTTGTTGCACATACTATTTTGTCATACGAGAGCGTGCTATTTTCCACTGCATGTTGGACTATATATATATATATAAGTGTCCTAAATTTATTTTACAACCGGATAGATTTATTGTGCTCTCTAGGGAGGGAAAGCACTGGTCAGCTCCAGCGCTAAAGGGAGCAAAATAGTATTTTGCACTCAGAATGCGAGAAACTTATTTTGCTCCCGGATATCATTATTTTGCTCGCTAGGGAGAGAATGTGCTGTTTTGTTCCCGCAATATAGGGATCAAAATCGCATTTTGCGCACCGAGGGTGAGAAAAATATTTCTAATAAAAATAAATATTTCTTGACAGTTACAAAACGATTCATAACTGAATGGTTTATGGTTATGACATAATACTTTCTTTACATTTACAAAATTAGACTGTAAATGTTAAAACAGTAAAAACTGTCTGTTGTGATTCAAATAAATGAAAAAAACAGCTGATTTTCAAAGTTTTGCAGAAATGTTTGCTGTGCCAAATTAAATGTAATTTAGATTTAAGGTTCATCGGTAAAATGTAATAATAACTTTTCACATGACATATTGCTGTGAATCCACTTCCTCACTAACTTTTTTCCAACAATTCCTTTTCCTACTACCCATTTTCCACCAATTGTTTTTTCCAATCATATATTTATAAAATTTTAAATTATAAGTTCGTTCCACAAAACTTAATTTATTTGTTTAACATCAAAATCTTGCAGTATGTGTAATTCTCTTTAAAAAGGATAAATTTAAAATAATATTCCAATTCAATTTATAATAATAATATTTAAAATACAACAAAAACCGGAAGGTTATTGAGCTTCTGGTAGAGCAAACCACCTTTTTTTTGCATATCGATTTCTGTTCACAAAAAGTAAAGAAAATAAAGTTAGAATAAGTGGAGAAAATGTCTCACTACTACCCGAATGATATGATAAAATTATAAAATGAAATTAATTATTTTAATATATTTTTACATATCTTTATACGAGTGTTATTTAAATAGAATTGATGCTTAAATCACGGAGCTTATAGTTAAAATGAATATTCGTTAATGAACATACCCTGGTAGAAATGTGTTTTTTGTTAGACTGGCCAGTTTATATGTACTTTTACATGGAAAATAAGTAACATGAAACCGTACTATCGGAAAATTAAACTCATTTTCTACTAGGGTATGTATTAAAAAAAACTAATTCCGATAAAAATGATTTTGCACATAGTGGACAAGGTTTTAAACAAATTCGGAATACTTACATTTTGTTCCTTAAAATTGTTGGTACCTATATTAATATAAAAAATATTGATCTAAACCCAATTTTACAGTGCACACTTCAAAGTGGTTCTAAAAACTGCTCATAAATGTAGGCATTTACTTTATTAGTTTGTGTCAGAGTTTTCATAATTGCGTTGTAAAGACGACTCAATTTGGTTATATTTCTCCTATATATAAAAATATATGTACATGACTGGAACACAAGATAGATGCAATATTATAATACTTTTCCAACTAAAAATAAAAGCAGTGCCAGGAATGAATCATAAATTGCGATTCTTGTCATTGTCATTAATTATTATCCCATTCTTTCTTCTAACTGAATTATTATTACTAACCAATTTAATTTTTGCTTATCGCATGTTACGTTTATCAATTATCAATTTTAAACAATAATCAGAGGTTCTTCAATTGAATGGCAAACGATAACAATAATATGTCGTTGCTTTAGTGAACAGAATAAAAATACATATGCAATTCCTAATAAACGAAATGTTACTAGTAGCCGTAATGAAATACTGTCTAAAAGTTCAGATTTTCCTTTGTATTTTATTATTTTTAACAATACATCGGCAAGAAAGTACACCATTTACATATATTATTTGTTTATTCTATTTTTAATTGGAAATACCGAAGATTATAATGACAAATATATAATATTATATTATTATTATATATTAAACATTTGTTATTCCAATAAAGAGAAGGCACTATTAATACGTATATATTGTACTAAACACCTTTTTTCGCCAGAAGAATACTTTATACTTTAACTGCAGCCCAAAAAGCATTTAATTAAAGTCTCGTAAAAACAGCTTTTCTTTAAAATGATCTATCTTCAGATGTGTTTTTATTTAAAGGCAAAGAAAGATGCAAAAATATCTATCATTCATTAATTAATTATTATATATTAAATAAAATTAATAATAATTATTATTTGAATATTTCCAATATGTAAAATATCTTAAAAATAAAGAAAAAAGCTAGGTTGGTCACGTGCATTTCTAAAGATTATCGCCAATAGTAATATAATAGATCCTAAATTGCAATGGAGTAAATTCTTGGACATCTCGAAATTACTTTAATAATATCGATAAAAAAATATCAGACTAAGATACAATGAAACTGAATGAGAAATTAACTCGCTTTAGAACTCCCGATATAGTGCAACAATAGTCTTTAATGGATGACGATTGATCGGCCCCGCGTAAATTTACTGATTGCTCATTCAACTATGATGATTTTGTAACTGACCAGTCAGCGGAAGAGAGTTACCGTTGGGGTACTAGAATGATTATATATGCTGGCTGATTGCTTTATCATCTACTAAACACATACAAAGAGTAGAATGTTATTTTACCCCGATTTGTAGTAATCATGGCTTGTATTAATTATCATTTTCTATTATTCTATTGTAGAAACCAAATTGTAGAAATACATGAAAAAGTAGTTTTGGCTAAAGCAAAAAAATACTGCACTTGTCTTACGTCGAGGAATTCAGAATACTTAATTTCAGAACTCTTTGGTAATTTATGAAGGAAAGATCATGTTTTCGAAAACTCAGTAAAAAACTGAAATTTTACTGACATTCTAGATTTCTGCAAAATTTTGTGCTCACAAATTTCAGAGTCGTTTTTCAATACTTCTTGTCCGGTTGATTTTACTCACTTTTACCCTGTTAAGTTTTTAACTGATCTTTTTTATTAGGCCTACAACATGAAAATTGCGCCAGATCCGACAAAGTTATGATTTTTTTTACGAAGAAATAATATTTTTATTATTAACGAATAACTTTTAATGACACCGGCGTCGAAACCGGAAATGATGATTAATACAAATAGTACATTCTGTACCCTCCAACCTGTAATCTTAAATCTATTGCGAAAAAATTCAATTTAAAAATGGTGACATCCAATATGGCGGTTCAGATATAAAAATGTCCAAATTTATGATTTACTTGAAAATAGACAAGTAACTTAAATTGTGGATTACTATTGTGCTGTGAATGTTCTCCAAAATTCAAAACGTTAACGTCAAAACTTTACTTACATATCATTTGAAATTAATTTCTATTAAACTAAAACAAATTCTATGATGTCCTAATGGTTTAATTTAATTATTAAATACCTGTAAATGCCAATCTTTGCAGGCAGGTTAACATCTTACATTTTATGATGAGAATCAACATATTTTATTTTTATCCATTTTGACTTAGACTACTTAAAACTTGATGTAAAATGTATGGAAAATTATTGACAGACGACAGAAAAATTATCGTAACATTCCAAATTGGAGGAAAATCATTCAAGCAACACCAATGTAATTTGCCGAATACTGCACGCTGATTTTTCGAAATAGGGGTACAACTAATATAATCTTAGTGATAATCCGTGGAAAATTATAAAAATATTATTTGAATTGAATATATCACGATATATTGTAATATGACATATGGTAGTTAAAATCATATCAAATATTTTAATAGTAACCTGTGAATGAATTCAACTAAATGCACGTCGAAAAATGTCAAAACATACACTCAGGTTATGTGCCCCCCTGTGGTGGCAACGAATTTCCGGCTCTTTACAGGTGAACCACCTTAAACCATCAAAGTTATCAATTTATATACGTAATTAAAAAGTTCTTTTTATTTTATCCATTAACTGAATAAATACACGATTCTCTTGTGCTATAATCGTATTAACATCGGTAATTGCATATATGATTTTAGTTAGTAAATATGTTCTTCGTCAAATATAGAATGTCATAAAATGCATGGGACATTTGTTAACAATCTATGAGAAAATTATAGCGACATCACATAACAAAATCGTGGAAAGTTCCAATCAAACAAAAAATTACTAACATTTCATTTATGCGGATTAGGCCCCAGAGTGAGTTACATGAGCTCCAAAGAAATTGAAAATTTGGGTCAGTTGAATTTGGTCAGTTCTCGGCAAAAGAATTCCCTATAGTTTTTCATCAAACGTTGACGTTTCAGACCCAAAGGAACCCAAAACAACAATAACGAAATTTGTGTCCGTGATTTGTTGTACGTCCGTAGGTCCCGTTTTTTTGTTTGACCATCTTATTAAGTATTAATGTTTAACGCTTTACAACTTTATATTTTGTTAGATATTCCGATGCGATAATAGAGCAATAATTACTCCATCGAATGTTCCATCAATCAACGAACAAAGTAATTTGAAGCTCCGTAATTGGAAAACTGACTAATAATTCAAAGCTGTATTTTACTTTTGTGCTTTCATTTAAATATTAAAATCTCGACTACAAATTTCAAGTTCCTGATCACGTCATTGAAACTTTAATATAACATCGATGCTTTTGGAATTTTATTTCCCGAATGAGGTTTAGAGCTTTTTAAAGATCCACTTCAGGGCACTTATCTATCTAAAGCATCTTTCTGATAGATGTTCCTAAAAAGGACCTTCAAAAAGACCAAAATGGCAGTGAGCAAATGAAATTTCAAAAGCAGCCATTTGATATTAAAGAATTATGACTAACTGCGTTTTTAAATAAGTAATTTATTATATCAGTACCATAATGATTTTTGTTGTTGCTCCGTAATTCATTCAGTATTCGATTTTACAAATCTATCCATTATCGGATGCGCCTCAAAAACCAGACAAATCACAAAATAAACACTTCGAAAACCCGACATTTCAAATTGCAGATATTCAAAAACCTGACATTCAGAAACCCGACATTTCAAAATTCAGTCACCTCCGATTGGTGCGTTCACTACATAACAAAAATGATTTCGGGTCGACGACCTTGAGACATCACTGGAAGGTCATTTTATGGTCAAAAATGTTTGACCAAGGGATTAATTTTGTAGGTCAAATAATTACATTTTGAGAATTTGTACATTTTGAAATGTCTGAATTTTAAATGTGAATTTTGCAATTTCTAGTTTTTAAAAGTCGTTAGTTTTAGAATGACGAGTTTTTGAGGTACACCCCCAATATCTATTCAGATTGGAGAGTCGAGAAAATAGTATGAAAGATGGGTGCAAAATAAAAAGACACATGATCATTTCTTGCATGACGATGATCTGAATAATATATGCGAATTATTCATTCAGGATTCGTATGTGGATATTTTTATTATTAACTACTTTCAATATAAGATTTATTCCACATATGGATTAATGTTAAGTAAGTGTGCCCTAAAAAATGTTATGAATTGCTCTGAACCACGGGCGAAAGTATCATAAAGAAAAACGAACAATTGCTCCCGGAAGGGCCACTAGAGGTGTTGAAGCACATTCCACGACCTTTGCGAAACTCCCGAATTTATTTGGTTCCCGCAGCATCAAAATGTCTGCACCATTCATATTTATATTTATACCCTTGCCTCTGAATCGGAATCGCACGATTTTCATCTCTGGCTCTCTACCACGCGCGGAGCATGCTCCTAAATTTTTGGCGCGAGTCCGTATATCGTCTTTCTCTTGTCCCCTTCACCTTGTTCCCAGCTTGAGCCTCAGGAACGAGGTTCCCCTTACTCGCAAACGTATGCGCATATTCGCCCATGCTTTCGTGTGCTGACCATCTTGCAATGGAGACTGCACCGCTTCCTTCTGGGACCACCACAGCGTCGAAAAGTCGACGCGAGGAAGACGTACAGAAGCGTGTTAGGGCCCATGTCGGCCTCATCGCGCTTTGATGGAAGGAGAGGGGTCCGATAAGGGGTCTTCGGACAAGGGCAGCTGAACCCGTATTACGGGAGTGGGGCCGAGGGCACGGGTCTGAAACGAATCCGCGAGAGGGGAGATATGTATGCCCGGACGTACGTTAAAAATGAAGACATTCAGATGAAGATATCGTTACGTATAAATCAGCAGCCTGTCACAGCTCGATTCCCCCCGCACTTACTCTTTCATCATTTCTTCCGTGAACTCGATTATTGAACGAAGAAAGATATCAGATTCATTCGACCGACTTCCAAATTAATAACATCCCAGTTTCTGCATTTAACTTATTGTTGAAAGTCTCAGTTTCAACGTCCTTTAATTGATATTAAATAAACATATGCAATAAACAAATTAACTCATTAAGTCCTGAAGGAAAATTTTTTCACTATAGTTTTCAACGGTTATTTTTTGTGCAAAAAAAAAAAGGTTCTAAAAAAATGGCCAATCAGGAAAAATAGTTTTTTGCGCTCAGAATGCGAGAAACTTATTTTGCTCCCGAATATAATTATTTTGTTCGCTAGGGAGAGAATGTGCTGTTTTTCTCCCGCATTATAGGGATCAAAATAGCATTTTGCGCACCGAATGTGTCAAAAATATTTCTAATAAAAATAAATATTTCTTGACAGTTACAAAACGATTCATGACTGAATGGTTTATGGTTGTGAAGTAATGCTTTGTTTACATTTACAAAATGAGACTGTAGATGTTAAAAGATTAGAAACTGTCTATTGTGATTCAAATAAATGACAAAACAGCTGATTTTCAAGGTTTTGCAGAAATGTTTGCTGTGGCAAATTAACTCTAATTAAGATTTAAGGTTCATCGGTAAAATGCACTGATAACTTTTCATATGACATATTGCTATGAATCCTCTTTTTCCACTAACCTTTTTTGCAACAATCCCTTTTGCTGTACTACCCCTTTCTCCAACATTTTTTTTTCCAATCATATGTTGATAAAATATTAAATGGTAAATTCATTCCATAAAACTTAATTTATTTGTTTTGTATAAATCTGCAACCTGTTACAGGTCGATCCCCCCCCCCCCGCTTACTCTTTCATCATTTCTTCCGTGAACTCGATTATTGAACGAAGAAAGATATCCGACTTCCAAATTAATAACATACCAGTTTCTGCATTTAACTTATTGTTGATATTATCCAGTTTCAACGACGTTTAATTGATATTAATTAAACATATGCAATAAATAAATTTCAGAATGAAAATTTTGTCACTATAATTTTCAACAGGTGTTTTTTTGCAATAAAAGGTTCTAAAAAATGGCCAAGCAAGCATGTCTGACGTAAAATTAACTGAATTTCAGAATTTTTTGTTAAATTTTTCAAACAATGCAACAGTGAAAACCTATATACGATTATTTCTCAAAAAATATGCATTTTTCAAATTGTTTTTTTCTCTTTATCGTTTTTTCACATTGAAATAATTTCAAAATTCTTTTTCGAAATAAAAAAATAGTATCCTTGAGACTGGAACTTTAAATTCTACTGAAATTCAATGAAAGGTTCAGGCATTTTTTATATGAAAATGATATATTTTCAGAAAAAATTTGATGAAAAAACAATTTTTAGAATTGATCGAGGAATACGCTGAAATTTTGTCGGAATTTTTAAAAATTTTGTTCACTTTTAAAAATCCAAAATTACGAAAAATTGATAAAGTCGTCAAACAGTATTTGAAAAAAAATCAGGGTTTTCTTTTGAGCAAAACTAAGAACTTTTTGTTTCGTAAGAGTCTTTCCGAAAGTCTCTGAACCTTTTACCGATTTTCCCTGTTTTAAGCGCTATTTTTTATAGTTTCACCTTTATTATCAAAAAGTTTTTGTGCACATTTTAATATTCCAGTCTTGAGGGCAGGATTTCTTTACTTCGGAATTCTGAAATTATTTCAATGCAAAAAAAACAATATAAAGTCAAAAAAGATTAGTGGGAAAAAATGCCAGTTTTTTACTGAAATCATCGTATTCAGTTTTTTAAGGTTGAATTTTTTTGAAAATTCCAAGAAAATATTTTGAAAGTTTAGTTATTTTTATGTCAGATATGCATGCTCGTACTTTTCTTAGATCCATATTTCAATCAAATAAAATTGGAAACTATAGTGAAAAAATGTCCATTCAAGCACTTAATGATTAATAAAGTAATTTTAAACATTTCCCTGGTGTGAAATACAGTATTTCTTTGTAATATATGATTCTTTATAAAGCTTTTGAACCTTTAGAGGAAAGGAATGGCGATCTTTGTTTTTTCTTAAAAAATGTATATGGTAATAATAGTAATTTCTTTCGCTAATGATTAAGAGGGCTGACAGTTTTACAAATAGAAATTATTTTACTGAAAATTAATGGATTTAAATTACAACTATTTGCACACGAAGAATTCCACAGAACTTTTAAAATTGTCAGTATTCGCATAAAAATCGTATTTGAAAGTTAAATTGATACGTAACTTCATGGCATTCAAAGAAGGGGATATTTAGTATAATCTCTGCAAATTGTTGTGTATGCGTCCGTAACACCGATCAACTCGTAAGAAGAATAAAACACCATAAAATTGCAGGTTTTTTACGTTTAAACCGTTAATAGAATAATTTAAAATTGAAATATGTTGTTTTTGGAGATGGTAACTAGATTGTCACTATATAGACCAAATAGTAACTAACTGGTAAAACATTAATTATTTTAGTAAGTGCCTATACCGTAGAGCAAGAGATATGAAACTGCAAAGATGTCTGAGTTTTAGGAGAAACACAGATTTTTTACACTTTAGTCTTTGAAAAGAACTTTTTCTATTTTTTAATTGTACATAATGGTTTAGGTAAGTGCGCTTCGTCCGAACTTGTCTGTGATGTAATAGTTAAATAATTTTTTCTGGCTATATAAAATTACAATAATTTTATTTACGTTTCGTGCACTATTATTATAGTGACGCTTATTTTTTTTTAAATTCTCCTTTATATTCATTCTTTATTTATATTATGACCGTTTAAATTGAGACTATATTTATTTATGCATTTCATGATTTAGTAGAAAACTTACAAGAAAGAAAAAGTGGTCTAACCAATAATTTTAAATGTGAGGAATTTTTACCGTGTCTTCATAACAAATTCTAATATGTTACAAGTGTGTCCTCACTTTAACAATCTAAGATAGAAAAAGGACTAAGATAAAAACAGGATTGGTAAGAGATTCATTTACTACTACGGAAAAAATGCTCGATACTTGCTAAATAACAGTCACTGAACATGTGATATTATATCAGACAAAAACTGTTGGGTGAGAAAAATCACATGGAAAACGACTGTGGCGCCCCTTGTTTAAGGAGAAACTTAGAACAAATATTAATTTTTTGATATACAGGGTGATCCAAAAGTCCCGGAACAGCAAAATATCTCAGCGGGAGTGCATTTTCGAGGAAAATGTTTCAGACAAAAGTTTCAGGATTTTTCCCTGGCTATTTAATGGCGATATTGAATTTGACCTTGAACATGACCTTGAAGGTTATTTCAAGGTCAAGTTAATTTTTTTAAATAGGAACCCCTATTTTTTTTCATGGATTCTGAAAGAGCGGGAAATTCTACGTCCGAGTATGATATGATCGATTTTTCCGGCAAGGTCATTTCAAGGTGAAACTTAAAACTCCCGTAACGGCGAAATATCTCAGAGGGTGTGCATTTCTTTGGAAATTGTTTCAGACAAAAGTTTAAGGATTTTTCCTGGGATATTTGATGGTAGCACAGAATATGACCTTGAAGGTTATTTCAAGGTCAAGTTTGTTTTTTTTAATGGAAACTGCTATTTTTTTTCACGGATTCGGAGAGAGCACAAAATTTTACGTCCAAATATGCTATGGCCGTTTTTTTCGGCAATGTCATTTCAAGGCCAAACTTAAAACTCCCGGAACAGCGAATTAACTCAGCAAGAGGCACCATTGAATTTAACCTTGAAAATTACCTTGAGGCTTATTCTAAGCTCAAGACTATTTTTTTTTAATTGGAACCCCGTTTTATTTTCGTAATGTTTCCAGAGTTTCCAGAGTGCAATGCATTATCATTGTTCCCGGATAAAAATATACATTTTTTTTTTACATCCGATACGTTTATAAATACCGTATGTATGGGTAACATTTTTACATTGTTTCCAATGCTACCGCCGGCTTTAGCATTACCCAAGATGTACCGCGTGGAGGTAGCACGGTCGGGTTTACACCTCTTCGGGGTGCTTTGTTCAGGTGGTTCCCCTCGCCGTCACCTGTGCGTGTGCGTGTGCGTGTGCGTGTGTGTGTGTGTGTGTGTGGGTGTCCCCAGACAGTTAAGGCAAGATGGGTATACTAAGATTTTGATGAAATTATGTATCTTACTAAAGCTTATGCTCAAAGTGATTGCCATGAACTTCTTGGCAATATCCCAAGCGATTATAAAAAGTCGATACGACTTTTTTAATCATATCTGGTTCTATAGCCGCGATCTCATCCCGTATTCGTTGTTTTACTTCCTCAATATTCACCGGTTTCGTTCGATACACTCTATCTTTGAGATAACCCCATAGAAAATAGTCAAGGGGCGTAAGATCCGGAGATCTTGGTGGCCATTCTATTACACCCCTTCGACCTATCCACCGTTCTGCGAATACATCACTCAAATAATTGCGAACATCTGTTGCATAATGGGGTGCTGCACCATCTTGCTGAAACCAAGTCTGATCGAAATCCTCGCCTACAATAACCTGAATAGCAGGGATGATGTCGTCCCTCAACATATCGTGGTATTTTTGACCAGTAAGGGTACCGTCGATGAAGAAGGGCCCAACTACCGCATTGTTTATAATACCTGCCCATACGTTTACTTTTTCAGGATATTGAGTAGAACGACTATCGACCATCCAATTAGGATTGGTTTCACTCCAATAAGACATGTTATGTCTATTGATTGCCCCATTTAAGAAGAATGTAGCTTCATCAGAAAATACGATGCGATTCAAGAAACCGGCATCAGCATCTATTCGATTCATCATTAATTCCGCAAACTGTAGGCGTCTATCAGGATCGTCTTCATTCAATTGTTGTACGAGTCTAACTTTGTAAGGGTGAAATTTTAAGTTTTTAGTTAAGATTCGTTGTACTATACCGTAACATAAGTCGTGCTGCTGTTTAACTTTCCTGATGGAAGTATGAGGATCTTCCATTATTGACAGCGCGACATTCAACTCATTTTCTTCAGTTGATGCTGCTACTGGACGACCTGCTCTTGGGAGATCCTTCACAATACCGTGAACTTCAAAACGATTTATTGTTCTGCTAACAGTAGATTTAGAAATCGGTTCTCGTCCCTCTCTAAATGATGCGTTAAATAAGGTTCGCACATTCTCTAAAGATCGCTGGTTATCACCCCAGCCTCTCATCATGAGAATGGTTATTCTTTCTCGTTCACTTAGCGCAGCCATTGCTCTTTGTACGAAATGTACGTATGTATTTTGTTACTGAAATGATGCTTAATACGTTTAGATAGGAAAGGCGTTTAGATAGGAAATCCATGTATCTCACAAAACGATAAAGTTAAGACCAAAATGTAACCTTATAAGACTGTACACGTATGTATAAATTCAGTGTGAATGTATGTTGTTTATTTACTTCGCTGGTGACTCGTGCTCTCTGTCGCTGTTCGCGCGCCCAAGTTCACTTTGCACAAGTGTTGCGTAAGATGTATGTATACACTTTTTTTAAACAGTTTATTATTCTATTTACAAAATTAGAGGACAAGCGAGGGACAGGAACTGATTCCTAAATCGACTTTTGGCAGAACAATAAATTGTTTCGAAGTTTACGGCACTGTAAAGGATCTCCCTAGAGCAGATCGTCCAGTAATAGCATCGACTGAACAAAATGAATTTAACGACTCTCAATACCGGAAGATCCTCATAACTTCGTTAAGAAAATGAAACGGGGTTCCAATTAAAAAAAAAAAATAATCTTGACCTGAGAATAATCTTCAAGGTAATTTTCAAGGTCAAATTTTATGCTAGCATTAAATATCCCGGAAAAAATCCTGAAACTTTTGTCTGAAACATTTTACCCGAAAATGACCTCTTGCTGAGTTAATTCGCTGTTCCGGGAGTTTTAAGTTTGGCCTTGAAATGACATTGCCGAAAAAAACGGCCATAGCATATTTGGACGTAAAATTTTGTGCTCTTTCCGAATCCGTGAAAAAAAATAGGGGTTCCCATTTAAAAAAATTAACTTGACCTTGAAATAACCTTCAAGGTCATGTTCAAGGTCAAATTCAATATCGCCATTAAATAGCCAGGGAAAAATCCTTAAACTTTTGTCTAAAACATTTTCCCCGAAAATGCACTCCCGCTGAGATATTTTGCTGTTCCGGGACTTTTGGATCACCCTGTATATTGTTATATACTGAATTGAATAAAATATAAAAATTACTTGAATTACAAAACATAATTGTTCATAAAAAAATTGTTCAAACAATTTTTTTAGAATTAATTTGCAATATAAGAAATAAGTATATGTGCCTTCGTTGAAAAATGTGTTACTATTATGTTATTACCACTATTTTTATACACCGGAGCCTTCGTAGTTATATGTGCATATTTCTTTATATAGAAAAATCTCAAAACTACATAACTTTTTTTTTTTAAATAGTAACTATTTAAACTATTTGTAAAAATGTGTTTTGTATCTTAAGAGTGGTACTACACAGTATCATTTCGGAAAATTAAAAAAATATTCTTAGGCCATAACAAATTCACAAAAATGGCGTTTTATTGTCAGTTTAAACTAATGTTACAAAAATACCTGACATGATGGTCCATTTTGGATGTCAGAACCAGATTCTTGTAAAAAAATCTACAAGAATCACTTCCGTTTTCTTTTTTAATAGATTTAATTGAAATCTTGAAGGCCTGAGTTATTACATTGTTCATGAAAGAAAGGATAAAGTCAAGAAACCCTGTTTTTTGGTCATAAACTCGTGTATTATAAAAGAACTGCCCTTATATGTCTGAAAGTGTGCATACAGGGGTTTCCGACGTTCCTGAGTAGAAATCTGCCCTCAGATTGTAAACATTCAAAATGACAGATTCAAAATGGCGGATCAATGTCATTTTGGTAATAAATGACGATAATGATGATAATTTGATAATAGATCGTTAAACTTAAACCCATCAAACTCATCCCACAGTATTCGATACTTTTTGTAATTTAATATTGCATACTGCTTGGCATTTAAAGTTTTACTAGTACGTCACTTGTACTAGTTTTATATAGCTTCATGTGCTATTTATTTGTCTCTCTATTTGAAATATTCATACCATTAACTATTAATCGCTAGCAAATTTCGAAAGTCTTATATATTAATAAAGTTCATTGAAATAGATTTGAAAGACTCGATACATCAATTTATTATACCTTCATTCATAATTAAGGTTATTTATGTCTCGAAGTATTCATTGCTTCGGCATATATTTGGAATCATTGTTAACAAGGACAATGTTAATAAAATATCCAATTTCGATGTGGATAAATGTAATTGTCCCAATACTGCAGCTAGCTTTTTTAGATAACTCTATAATTTTCTCCAAACTTCCTGATATCATGTGCGGGTCGTGTAATATTTTATCGTTACATACTATTCCTGGGTAAGATGATACGACAAGGGTTGATCCCTTGCCGGACCATGATTGACTCGGATGCTCCAGCCTCCGGGCGCCAGCCGCCCGGTGGTCCATCTTTTCTCCAGAGATACATTGTATCCGTCAATGTCTAGCAGTTACGCTTTATCCGCGTCGAAAACTACCGGTAGACGCGAGATAGCTCCAGATCGTAACTCAGAAAGTTATGTAGACGGAAACGATGCACACCAGAGAATCCGTTGGAATTTGTTACGGTACTAATTGCACGCTCGTTTTTTATACTCGAGGGAATTAAAGCTGGATTTACATAGCTCAAATAGCGTTTAAATTCTTGAAAGGGTAGAAAAATGTGAATTCTTCTCTAAATTATTGTTTTGTCGTGAATGGAAAAACTACCCTAATAAGGCATGAATAAAAATAATGCGCAACTAGCTGAGATCTCTGAAACAAATTATTCCTTAGGGGTCAACATTAATTTTGCCGGCGTATTCAAATCACTTTCATTTTCATTCAAGCGGTTTCATCATAATTTTTCAACGTCAAAGAACGCTTCTTTTCTGAGCGTCGTTCGTAACTCGAGTGACGGTTTGCGATTTTCCCGCAGTGTCCGGCGAAGAAACTGCCATCATCTTTATCGCACTTTTTCTTCTTGAAATGAATAAGCTTGGAGGCATATACACGAACAACGACCTATGCTTATGTCCTATGTATCAAAGCGCATATTTCTCCGAAGGACTCACGTCGCGAAGACGACGAGCGTGGGTTTACGGGCCCGTAGATGCAAGTTCAAGGCCACCCCATCTTCGTTATCTCAACACCGGGGTACATCGACGGGCTAATATGGGACAGGTACACTCCTAGGTTGTATATAGGAAACATACGCATCAATATTTCAGTTTCAAGCCATTCGGGCAGGACAGTAGGAGAGATGAAATGTGCGAAGATAGCGAGAATAGAAATGGGGAAGCGAACAATCGTAAATTTTAAAGTTGACACGAATCAAATGAAATGCCGATTGTTACAGGGAATTGAGAAAGTTATGTGTTCTTTTGTGTTTTAACTATGCAAATAATCCGTTGTTTATTGTTGTTAAAATAATGAGGAATTCACCTAAGCGGCCAATAACGTTTTAATTCTTCGTACACTCCCATGCAGTAGAAAGAGATTGGCTGCAGAAGCATTAAAGTTGTCATTGAAAGACCAATTGACTATTCAAATTGCTCTTTATACGATCTAAAGATATTTTCAATTGTATATGGATTTGAAAAATTGATTAAAAAACAAACCCATTTTTTAAAGTGCTAACAATAAACTACTTCATACTACCTTTCCAGTTTCGTGTACATTTTTGCATGTCCGGATTATATTTAGATTACTACAAACTCATCATATTTTTAAACTAAAAATAAGTACCTGGATCTGATGAAGAATTCCAGATTGAAATTGCCCTTAATTTCGCCACACTGTATATTGGGCCTGGGAGGAAAATTCTAGGTGAAAGCATAAGTATAAATTCTGGCTAGAATTTGAAAATATTTAGAACATTTTATCAAAAGTAATAATATTTAAAAAAGAATCAACTTAGACTCTGGATCATTTCATTATCGACTTTTCTCGAATTATATAAACAAATATAGAGCCTGGTAGGAAATAGTTTTGGCGACAAAGAGCGTAAATGTTTTTCTATCAATATAAGGAATTAAAGTGACTTAAAAAATTATCATAAATGCGTAGAGTCGTACTTTACACAAACTGTAAAAAAAAAATGATATAACTATCGGAGTAAACTAGATATTCCTTGTGCTGTTACCGTCCCAATTATCAAATTAATATTCTTGACATCGAAAATGAATAACTGTCTCTTTCTTTCCTCGCGGCTTTTAAGAAAAAGAACAGTGTTAACACTTGAAGGAAACGAACCTGATGAAGAATATGAAAATATTCCAAGTCTTGAAAGTGATGAGTCCCAAATAATAAAAGTGAATCTGAAAATAATGATGTTCATTTCGATCAGTATGATCCTAATGATAATGTAGTACAATTATAAATATACTACTATAGGTTACACTTAATTTTCAAAGTAATAAGCTTGGCGCGATTTGGAATTGGTAGGGGTTCAGTACTGGGAAAGTAACCCTAAATCGAGCCAGGATCTATACAGGTTTTCCTACTGAGACCTCAGAAAAGTTTCTTAAAACTATCGAGAACCAGGGTTGTTTGAAGACAAAAATGTATAACTACGACATTCAACAGTAGAATAAAGCAGTAACAAGTACTCCAACAGAACCTGTCTCAATTATCCGATGCAATAGGAAATCCACGCAACAAATTGTACTTCTTGAAGATACTTTCCTTTAGTAATGAAACAGATATGGCTAAAATCCCTCGTCGAACTGTCGGTCCATTCGAAGGTGATGAAATTGAAAAAATTCAAACTGCAGAAAAGTACTATGTGTCCAAATAAAGTGGATTCCTTCATGAGAGAGCGATTTAAAGAAAGATAGATAACATTCAAAATGGAAGCAAAGTTTCAAAAAATAAAGATCAGCTTATCACACAAGAGTCAACACACCATTTGCTTGCGTCTATTCGCTTTGTGAAGGCCACAATATAGGTATGTATAACCTGTATTTTGTAAATGAATCATCTTATATATAAATCGGAACGTTCTTATTGTGAATAAAATATAAAGTTGCAGAAAAGAATTGTTGAAATACGATGAACCAAACATGTCATAGGAATGTAGGCGGGAAGGAGTTCACATACTACACAAAATATGCTTGTCTTGTTATATTCACTTGAAATTACATATGTAAAAATAAAAAAAAATATATTTTTCTTCGAATTAACATGAATATTTCAGTGACGATTTCCTTGTTAAGCGATTAAGTGCAGAGGAAATGCTCAATTCTCATTTGATGGTTTAGATTTATTTTGTGCAATGAAAAATTCCAAACATCCCTACTCCGTTATTTTTCAAGGTTTTCATTTGGATGGATGTAATGATTACATTTTATCATTCGTATCACGTTTTTTACAACTATTTTTTACATATTAAACTTGCACCATCATCACATCTCACATTTGTCAAAAATAGCAAAAACCAACATAAAAGCACAACAGCAGTCATGAGTTGATTTTTGAAAACAACCAACATTTTTAAAATGTAAACAAATTGCGGAGCTCGCCTTAAGAACAGTAAGCTGCTGCTTGAAACGAAGTGGACAAAGAAACCCAAAATCTATGAACTTCAACTAGATCAATTTTGCCCTTCAGAAATGCGTAGTAATGGACTAAGAAACTCGACTTTGTATTAGACTCGATCTCGACAAATACATCGGTGACTGGATGAAATCTTATTCGACATTGGACATGAATGACACTTATAAAGTTTAGGTCATTACGAAATAGTGTCCGATATTCTTGGGCGATTATAGGTTCAAAATTTAATCAGTGCAGAGAGGTGAGCCTAATCCGGTTCTCATGAATTTTGGCAAAATCATCGAACTATCCATGATGATTTCAAAATCAGCGAGTTTTTGTAGCAAACATTTAAAACAGAATTTTGAAAAATGTTCCTAACATTTTGTAAGGTATCTTATGTACCGAGACTGACATCGTGGTCATTTTTAGTTTGCCAAAATCATTTGTTACATAATTTAGATTGATAAAAATGATGATACCGGGATAAAACGAGATACATTAAGGAGCTCGTCACTTTCCCGAAACACTGTTATATTAAATATCTAAAAAAAACTATGTTATATTTTAATAGCTCTCCATTTTGAAAAAAATGCTTAAAGTCCAAAACACAAATTATCTTGCCATGCTTTCATGTCAAGAATTACCCCCGACCGTCGGTAAATATTGACACTCCTATTATATCATGATACAATGCGTTTATTAAAACCCCAGATAATGAAACAATATGAGAAGTAAAAAAGTGCTTTTGTCATCATTGGGCTCTTTGGAAATCTGATGATTTTTTCGGAGCTCAATACTTCTGGACAGATTTCCTTTTAATATTTTTTGCACTATTGTTGTCTAGAGACAAGTGATTATTGGAACCACAAGTTTTTGGTGGAATTCTGTTCCGAAATGCTCGTGTGTCACCAGAGGTTCCGGAGTTATTTTTAATTTTTCGTTTCGCAAAAATTCTACAAATGAAAATCTATTCAACTTACGCAATTCTTTCAGAATGTGATGGGTTTTGATGACACGCATGTAAAAGTTCGTATTCTAATTCAACTGCCTTCATCTCCTCTGCTGTCATACATTGTCGTCATTTTTGAAACCCTGGACTACTTGCCGTGCTTGTGCTAAAACTGAAACATTATTTCGGTGCACAAATATTCCAAGATTATGAAAAAATATGATACCATCAAGAAGAGGAAAGCTTCAGAACATACTGACAAAGAAAAAGAAGGAGTTACAAACGAAGATCGCGAAAAAATGTAAAAATGAATGAGAGAGAGGGAATCGCAAACTGATGCGGTGCAGCAACATGCAAGCCTGTTGGGTCATTCGCGAAGCGATTTAATATAAATCGCAAAGACGAATGGCACGCGGTGCCCCTTGACTCGACGATGTATCCCTAGCTGTACATGTATTTAAACAGGCGTTTAACATAATTCATCTACTCTAGACCTCTCTTCTCCTCGTGGTTCCTCTTTCTTCTTCATCTTGGAGTAGCATCGCGATGTGAGATGCAGTCGTAAGTTCGCGGTACTACACTTTGCCCGACGGGTTTCAGTCCGCGGAATTTTTATAATTATTGCGTACTAAAAAATGGTGAAATAGGGTTATAGACGTAGCAGGACACGGCGTTAATGCGTACGATTTGGTAATATGATCCTAATGCGAATTTCCGGGGTATAAGATTCTCGTACAGTGGATGTTAAAATATTCTGCGACATTAGTCATGTATTCAGATTATAGTGATCCTCTTTTCATCGAGCGTATACTTCGTACTTACATCTTACATGGAGAAGTCGTTGTGTTTCATTTATATAATGCACTTGTTCTTACCCCACAGGAATCGCTCTTGTAGACGTTAGGTACACAGAGATTCCATTAAGTAAGTTTTATTTATTTTATAACAATGATTTCAAAAAGTGTAATTAATAGTAAATCGCTAACTCTGAAGCTCCACTTAGTTGATGATCCGTAGTTTGATGACATTAGAATAACAGCCTCAGCATAGTCCAAGGGTGTGATAGTCCGAAGCGCAACCAAACCTATAAATATCATTAAAGAACACAATCTTCCGTCGACTTATATAACAAAAATAACTCCCAGACAATATCTTATTAGTTGTTTTTAACATGTTAACGCTATCACTGTTATTGTAATAGAATTTAAAGCGGCTGACCTTTTTTGCATCTGTCCAATGTTTTATAAATTTATGTTAAAAATCTGAAATACCATTCAAGAGCTTCAACTATGAATAATCAAGGCATTTCCATTTTTAGAAATCGCCTTATTTGTATTATGATTTACAAGACAGTAGCTTTATAAGCCGGGTGGCAGGTAGTGGCTTTCAAAGTAGCCTTTCTAGACATATCATGCTGGAGATCAACACCGGTTAATTGGAAATACTTCTTCAGTATAATTTGTAGCGCCAACCACCGAAAGGGTAGATCTAGATGACAACGAAAATATGGTACAAATCCCCGAGTAGAAATTGCAACCGGGCTCTGACCGAAATAAATTCGGATTACCCTGGTTGTATCCAGGATCTGGCCGGGTTGTCACGCTTTCCCGACTATAGCCCAGGCAGATTTGAGATACTGACCAGGCTATGATCGGATCCCGAACAGGTTACCCTCGTTGTATTCAAAATTCGAAGGGATCGGACTAGCCCGGATGGATCCCAGCTAGAACCCTAATCGAATTCTTAATTAGGTTAACCAGGTCGTATCCCGACTCGGGCCTCGTTTGTATTGGGGTCAAATCGAGTCACTTCTACTTGGGTCATTTAGATTATTGCTATTAACTTGGTTTAAATTTGTACCCAAGCATGAGTTTACCCAAGCATCGAATTTAGTTTACTTCGTCCTGGGGAACACCAGGGTGTTATGTTGGAGTTACGGTAATTTTCCTAGTGTATTTCACGGCGTCATGTCTGACACGGGTCACTGCAAGGGTAATTCGAATTCGTTTTGTCGCATTTAGTCTCGACTTAGTCCCGAGTTTTTCTGTGAACTTTGCTATCAGTAACGTGTTTCGTCGACTTATTATTGCATCGGTAATCAACTGCAGGTGACCAAGACGACCGAGGCACTCGACAATCGTACGGGACCTTGTGATCGCGTCTTCTTCATCTCCGAGCAGTCGCCAGGAACTCATCGGTACAGTACCGGTTCTGAACCACGTATATGCATTTTGCATTTATACAGCCACTTAATAACGCGGTTTACTCGCCGCGGGGATGGAAAACGAACTCTCGAGGAAGCTGACAACAAAGAATGCGAAAAACGAGAATGTAGTTACACTTATTTAGCTCCGCGCGGGAGGCGGGATTGTAGCTTTTTATGTCCGTAATGCTACATTCGCCCGAATGGAAATCTCAATTACCGTATGAAATTGCCCATTAGAAATCCGGACATGGGGAATTTTCGTTGTATAACTCCATAACGTTTATAATGGTAATTTATTGCAACTACTCTTCGAATTGTACTATGCATATAATAAAGTAATCGTCCATTCTTCTCCTCCGACATTTGAAATGAATTAAATTGCTTAACTTAGAAAGTAGAGTAGACAATTTTGCAAAATTACTAACGTGAGCATAACCACAATAATATTCAAGGAGGATTTACAATAAAATTAATCCATGCATAATAATTTTAAGGCATCCTGTAGTTTCCTCACATATCCAAACATAATAATAGTGTGTACATAACTTTATTTCAAAGAAAGCAACTGACGCGAAACAATTTCTAGCAACCTTTTTGTATTAAAGATCAGGATGTGTTTGATTTCTTTCACATGATATTATTTGGAAACTTCTACCCTCTGACTGTCTCTACATTTTCGCCAAAGATCCCATACAACCAAATTTTTTAATTCCAGAAATAATTTGAATTACTGCACATATCAGAAAATCGTATCTGATTGTATTATAGTAAATATCATGATAACAAATTCTCAAACATCTGAGATAAACATTAAATCAAATCCGAAGTACCATTTTAGATCGAAGGTCATATGCCAGGGGAACGCAGGTTGAATTTCAAAATCCTTGAATATTCGTTGAAGCCGATAACATGTTCGTCATGTAACAAGACGAAGAGTACAACCGAGAAAAAGCTATCACCTGTCAGGTTTTTGGACACACGTCGTATTTCTTCTTCTTATCCGTTAATCAACGTAGTAACGGAATCTTTCATTTCGAGGTTAGGTGTTACGAAAATTATGCGATACAATACTCTACAACAGGAAAAATGACGATATCGTGCATGTTCCGCGAATCGTTGAGTTACGTCTAACCTCAAAATCTACATACCACCCTCGGTTTCCTGAACGTACATAGTCATCTTTTCTGCACCATTCTCCTCGACTGGAGATAAACTAAGCGGGCAATGGGGGACTAGAAAGGGGCAAGAAGAAGTTCCGCGTGCCTTGCTATTGTCAGCACCATTCAGCAATGTCAGCCTCATGATTATAGCGATTAATGCACGACGGAGGTCCACGAAGACGGCGTAGAAACGTGTTGGATTCGCGACTGTCTCCTCAGTCCTTTCATCGAACAAACGGCTAATTTAAATCGAAGGGACATTTAAACGGTATCCCGAGAGTTTAGATCGTCGACAGCAACCGGTGTTTACCGATAGGGAGGTTTATTCTTCAAGATGTTGGAGATACATTCCTACTACTTAGGTTCATAACGAGTAATTTCATGTTACACTTTAAAAAAAACTAAAAATATTAGTGGTTTTTACGCTGATGAAACAAATAATTCCAACATCTAGAATTCTAAAATAGTTAAAATGATAGGTATTTTATTTAAAGTTTAATTAAACTCAATTTATCCCATTTGTATCCCGAAAATCTAAAATTAAAATAAAATTTTCTGCGTTGTAACTTTTGATCGACAACTTGTTAATTGGACTTGAAATAAACCAAGGTCAAATAGTTTTGGACCTTCTCTTTCACATTTGTGATGGAATCAACCTTTAGAAATTTAGAAAATGGATATTTTTCCGTAAAAATTCTTCCGATGGTTCTTCACTAAAACCAAATCTAGACAACCCTTTGAAGCATACATATATTTTTCTCTTCGCGGAAAACTGATTACTCAGAGGTTTTCGGGGTCGCTGATCACGAATCCGGACTCGGATTTTCAACATTCAAGATGGCGGATCCAATATGGCGAACCAAATTACAAAAAAAAAGTTACTTGATGAAGCTGAAACTTGGTACTCAGGGTTTTAAGGGTTCCTGATCACAAATCTAGCTTCAATAAAAATTCAAAATGGCGGACCAAATTCAGAAAAAGTTACTTGATCCAGCTGAAACTGGGTACACGGGGGTTTTTAGGGTCGCTGATCATAAATTCAGCCTCAGATATTGAACATTCAAAATGACGGATTCAATATGGCGGACCAAATTCAGAAAAAGTTACTTGATGAAGCTGAAACTGGGTACTCGAGGGTTTTCAGGGTCGCAGATTACGAATCCGGCCTCAGATTATTAAAATTCAAGGTTGCAAAAATATGTTAAATACTTTACCTAGTAATGAGTTTTTCTTGAAAAAAGTGTTATTTTTCAGTATTTATTTATTTATATCAACAAATTTGCAGCAAATATTGACTAATTGCACATAATTTCAGGTTCTTTGACATGTTACGATATTAAAATAACAAACAAAAAAAAACGAATCGATCAAAATTTGACTTAAAAAAGAAAAAAACGATGAGAGGAAATAGGTCAAATAGAATCTATACCACCATGCCGCAAAGGGTCAAATTGCAAGAATTCTAGTTATTTTAATCTGAATGTATAGTTAAATATCCCGTATATATTTTTGAAATAATTAGAAACTCTGGTTTCTATTTTTCTAATAATTTCAACCGTTTTTTTCTGGTAACCCTTACAAGTAGTAGTGGTCATGATAATGATAACGAATATTTTCACAAGAAATGGTTAACTAATTCGTAAATTTGAAATTTTTTTATTATTTCATTTGTTATTTTTCTTTCAAATTAATACTTGCGAATAGCAAAAAAACAAAATACTATGCATTGTGTTTTAAAGATTATTCTGCGGTTAGATCGAAATTTTTAAGAAGGGATTCTTTTTAAGAAAGACTCGTTTAAAGTATCATTTAAGGCAATAAACAATTATGATAACTTATTTTTTTTTTATTATATTTTTTATGATAACTTATATTTTTTTATAAATGAATTAAGAAGCATAGGAAATAGAATAATAGTTTTTGAGAAAATTTCTTATTCCACTAATGATAATTAGTAGTTTGGATAATTTTTTTCCAAATTTTATTAGTTGTATTTTGAAAAAATACGATAGAATCTGTTGAGTAGTTTCGCCTTAATAGTAATTTGAACCAAGCTGTAGAAGTCAGATGAAGGACAGATTGCAGACAGATCAAACACGGATTAATATAACCAAAACATTTTATCCACAATATATACTAGAAAAAAGTACACTTCCTTCTGTCTAAATAAAAGAGATGTCTTTATAAAATGCTAATGGCACCTATAAATTGTTCTAGTATTTTTAATTTGTTACCCAAGGACAGTTGAATTTTTCAAATCGATTTTTTACACTGTATAAACTATTTGAACGTATTACTTACATCTGAATTTAGTTTCGACTCTAAACATGTGCGAATTTATAAATACATTTTTTTTAATAATTTTTTGAACTATTTTGTGACCAATTTTATGAAATGTCGTTAAGACAAAATCATTTCGACATAGTCTTATTTTGACTGCCGAAATCTACTTGCATTGTTATCAGAGTCAAGGAATTCGTAAGTATGTAGATTCTTCTTGGAAAAGACCAGTCTGTCCTTGTGAAATTCCTTACCGATAAGAAGAAATAACTTGGCCCAGATGACTGAATGTATGCCTTTAAAATTTTACTCTTGATATACTTCTAAGTTTTTAGTTACCGTAAACTGAAACATAGCAATAATTAATCAACTATATGTAAATAAAGAATAATTCCACACTTTATTCGCCGAAAATTACTGGACAGCTTCAATTTCCTTTACGTGTGTGTTTCTACATTAAGATTTTAATATTGATATAAATGATAGAATATTGTAAAAAAGTGCATTTATATTGAATGCTTACAAACAAAGAGCCGATGTAGAATCGATCTTCTCAAGAAAATAATTCCATTTCGATTATGAAGTTTCTAATTCTGTAACTTTCTATTGCTTTTCAGCAGTTGCGATTTCAAGAACAAATAGAAAGTTTACGAAGCATCTGATAAAGAAATTTATTATTCAGAGATTTAAAAATTTTAGTTATATCAGTAAAAATTGAATCTGATGGATTAACATACATCGCAAGCTTAGTGGCTTACAAGTTTTGACATAAATATGATTTCCCATAGGCTCTCCAAGTAAAGGAGAACATTGAATTCTTGCAACAACTGGTTTTCTGCGCACGAAAATTGCGTGAGCCCAAGGGAATAATTTTTTCATATGAAAAATTAATCGCGAATGAATTTTTCTTCATTTGGAAATCTCTTAGAATTCATTTTTGTCAACATACTAATCATAGTATATGCAAAATAATTTCTAATTTCCGAAATACTTCTACAAAATTAACAGTAAAAATAGCAAAGAAGTACAAATATCTTTTTTATGTTTCAGTTTCTAATTAAAAGGGAATCAAGAAGCTTTTTTATTTAAAAGGAATTGCACTTAATCGAATTTTTGTATTTTATTCGTTAAAATTTCAATGAATATTGCTTAGATTTGTAAAATATTTCATTTTTGCCTGTTTCGTACAGATTTATCTAGAAATTTGCACCATGGCCCAGATTTATATTAGGATGAAATTGGGAACTCGATTGTTGTTGGGGCACTGCATTGTAAAATATATTACAAAATTAGCATGGTCCATTTCTTGTTGGTATACATTTGTATAAATAATTCAAGTATGAAGAGAAATTCAAAATGTTGTCATGGCAAATTGTGTTTTTTTATTTTAAAACTTTCTTGGTCGCAATTGCAGTTTTCTTGTTTATCTTTAATGAAGTGCCAATTAATAGAAACTATAAAAAAAACTCAAATCTATTTTTAGGAATGTTCTTTCGATCGACATATGTAGATAACCACACACATAAGAACTCCCTAGTTTACAGTTAATTAACGAAAATAACATTTATTCAATCAATTTTGTTCGCGCCTCTGCGGTATGTAAAACCTTTCAAAATCGTTGGATTGGAGTTTGAACACAATAGCTGAAGACCAATCAAAATTAATTTCATCGTCCAATATGGCGTTACCAATGGCGCATTATTAGGGAATATTTGAATGTTTTTTTAATGAAAAAAGGTCATTTATAAGAAAAAATTGTGTGGAACAAAAAGTGTTACAGTCACCAAAGAAAAACCTGCATTTTGTCAGCATTTATGAACTTTGATACTAGAATATCTAAAAAGATAAACAATATATATAAATAAATCAATAAATTACTAAGGTATATTCAGGATCAGATACAATTTTAATAACAATTTAATACAGGTTTATAAGAAAACAATACCGTGATATTTATGAAATAATCTTTCATAATTATTTTACATTAATATACAAAAATATTATTCGAAACTTGAAACAATAATTAATTTGAAACAACGTAATATTAGTGACGATTACAAAATAGTAAAACAAAAATTGTATGAATTATGCATAAAAATCTCTATTAATTAAAATTAGCTGTTTTTATAAAACATTTATATATGTAAACCACACTTATATGTATCTAAAATTATTTTTGTTCGTAGACCAGTAATATAAGAGTATGAATCATCATTTCAATTGGCCACAAGTGATATCCACGAATGAATTATAAATTAACGAGCATAATTGTTGGGCGATCATATATATTCCGTTAGACACAAATCAACCTATTTTGGTTCTATAACCCAAACAGCACAAGACCATCCCAGGACGTCCTTGTGCTGTTTGGGTAAATTCAAATTTCGCCTAATGTCGAATTATATCTTTTGGTGTCAGGCCAAAAGGCTTTTGTTTAGTTTTATTGTTTACATGCAAATTTTGATGAATTATGCATTTTTTTCTTTTAAAACTAAATTTTGAAAATATATATTTGACCCTCAGCCAAACTTGACACCAAAGGGGAAATTCAACATCTGGTCAAATTTCGGACGAAGTGACACAAATTAGATCAACTGAATAAAATTGAATATCATCCATAATTATATGCAAGGTGTCCGCAAAGGGAATAGTCAAATGAACACAGCAGTTAGTGGCGGAAAAATTGAAACGAAAAGTCCTGTACCAAAATTGGTTCAGATGTGTACAATTTGATTTACGGGAATATCCTCACGGAATTGGCAAAAAACGCAGTTTGGCGAATACCAATACGTTTCCACCAATATTGTGATATTTAGAGGCTCTTTTTGGGTTCAATTTTCAACGAATCTCATCCAATTAGAAGTAAAATTGTTCGTATTTTCAAGGGCTACAACGTCGTCATTGTGGTATATTTTTAGATATTTATCAAAATGAGATAAACACGAAAACCGCGAAAATTAGCATTTACCCTTTTCATAGGTACAACGAGAGAAATATTTATTTTAGGTCAGAGAGCATGCGAAATAAATTGTACCGTTTGAAAATATCTTTAAAATGAACCTAATTTTATTAACCCTCAATGGTCCAACGTGGGTCGTTCAAGTCCCGGACGAAATTAGACATTATGCGCGGTACCTCCATTTTTAATATAAAACTATTTACAAAAGTAATTATTTTCGACATGCAAATTTTTTCTCTTGAAACTGAAGAATTAATGAAGGTCCGTGAATTTTTGCAGATTTTCCAGAGCACTTTGACATGTCCAAAAAACGCCGCGACTCCTACGACCCACGTTGGACCATTGAAGGTGCCGAAAAAAGATTAGAGCATTAAGGGTAAGATAACTTCAAAAAAAGCTGAGTGTTTGGAGAAAGAGTGATTTTTTTCTAAACTACAATGGCCCGCCAATAAAATTGTAGGCATCGGATCCAATTTTGGCATAGGATCTTGCGTTTCAGTTTTGCCTCCTGTACCTGCTGCATTCATTCGACTATTCACTTTGCGGACACCCCATATAAAGGATAAAATTCAACACCAGCAAAAACGTTGATCTAAAATGATAATACAACATCATTATATTTGTCATCTAGAGGACAACATCACGAACATTACCCTAAATTAAGATATCAATGATAATTGAACCTCAGCACCATTAATGAATACGTAAGTCATGTTATGGACATATTATTGAAAATTACGTATTATTTATTTGAAAGTGTGTTTTCGGTCATTTTCTCTATTAACCTCTGGCCCACAGTGCATAGAGTAGATCGGAACGAGAGGTCATATTTTGAAGAGAACACATATTTTTGGGTGCACCTCAGAAACTCGACAAATCACAATACAGACACTTCAAAAACCCGAGATTCAAAAACCAGAGATTACAAAGAACAGACATGTCAAAATAGAGACATCTCCGATTGGCGCATTAACCACATAAAAAAAATAATCTCGGGTCGCCTTTCACTGCATGGTCATTACAAGGTCAAATATATTTAACCAAAGGATTAATTTTGTAGGTCAATTGAAGGTCAAATCAGTTTGACCCCCGGATTATTTATTGTGCTTGCTTAGAAATCAGTCATTAACTACATTTTCAGAATATGTACATTTTGAAATGTCTGTATTTTGAAATGTCTGGGTTTTGAGGTGTATGTTTTAAGATTTGTCTGGTTTTTGAGGTGCACTCATATTTTTTCTGTGCACGTAGAAATGGGCTAAACAGACACCCCCTCTATCATTGACTGCCGCGAGGGTTTTTAAACTCCCTTTTATCCTGTTATTTAATCAACTGACATTTCAAGCGCTTCCGGAAGTGAAGAGTTGTATCGCTTCAGTGTTGTCCACGATGCAACAACAGACGCGTGAATAACGGGCAATTTTTATCAAAACCTCATACAGTCATCTGACGCGTTTGAACGAGGGACAAAAGAGACTAATTTATCGATATTGCGGCGACTTTTCAGAAAGTGTAGGCCTATGGCTTTCAAAAGCTGATAAGTCGTAGGTGGCGTTGCCACCGCGTCGCGCCGGCTCGGTAGGGCCTAGGGGGGAAGTCGATGCTTTTATTATCGAGATGTTTTTAAGTTGTCATCGGTCGCGGCCTTTGTTATTACAAGCAGAAGCTCGTAAAGCAACCTTGTGTATGAAGTATCATGGTACGGGCAGGGATGGTATAATGCAGCATCCACGTAATTACCGCGTCGCAGGGAAGCTTTATGGCCCGGCATACTGTGGGTATTAATTTTCTCTCGCGCGAATCCGTGGCACGAAGAAAGACTGAGAGAGATGAAGTGAAGAAAGAAGACAAGAACGAATGAAGAAAAGGGGACAAAGACAAAGTGCGTAAAGAGACGAGAAAGAGAAAGAGGAGAGTAACGCGTGTGCTCGGCGCCGGCAAATGGCGAGAGATAGCCAGGGTCTTGCAGTTGCGATTTTATCGTTTGCTTCGCAGCCTCTTCTTCCTCTTGGTCCCCTCTATTTCCACCTCTATTTATTTCTTCTCGTAATCGCCTCTCTTTCTCACTCTCTCCTTTCGATCTTACGTTCCTCGCCTTTATTCATTTCCATCCTCTCCTCTCTCTCTCTTTCTTGGGTTTTCTCTCTCGCTCTATCTTGCCCTCTATCTCTCTCTCATTCTGTGGCGGTTTCTTAAATTTTTCGTCTCAGGTCGCTCTCCGTATGTCTTCTATCCCATTTTGCTGCTCCCTCTTTTCCATCCCAGTCCTTTCTGCGTTTATCTGGGACTTGTTATATCAATCTCTCTTTTTTTCTCTCTTCAGTATCCTCTCGTTTTGTCTACATTGTCTACCGACTTCTCTTTCCCTTATCTCTGTCAACTTAGGAAGATTCGCCTTTTCGCTCTACGTTTCGGTTTCGCGCTTATCGCCTTTCTCGCCCCTTACCGCCCATTACTCGGCTCGTCTCTTTAAGGTTTACTTTCCAAGAAAGTCATTTTATCGTGTACAGACGACTTTTTAAATCGTCCAAATTCTCCAGCGATGTTTGTACGCGCTTGATTTATGTCAGGCTGCAAACTAGTGAAATATGATTTTTATTTTCTTAATAAACCATGTAAGTTATGGTCACGAGCTTTCAAGGTGGTATTTTTGTTAATTTCTCAAAGATACTGTTTCAAAATTGTGACCTAATAAATTTTACAAAAACGCGGTTTCTTTTCCTCATTCGTATTACTCGTATGTTCTTAAAATAAGAGCGAAATATTATTTCTAATATTTCAGTACTTAGACACAAGAATTTATCGATAATCTTTACTCGCATATAATGTAAGTATCCTATAAAGGACTTTTAAGTCCATCAAAGTTCAGGAACTTTCTTATGTTCTTCAACCACTGAAAACTTTCCTTCAAGTTGAGCAACGACTGTCTTCTAATAAAAAGTAAAGTATATATAATTAAAGACACATTTAGTAATTCGCTAACAATGTTTTCTTTTAGCCACGGGAAAAGAATTGTTCGCATCTCAAAATGATGTCGGACATAAAGTAGCTCAGAATATTGATTTTACGTTATTTTAAGATTTATGGATTTATCAATTATTAGAAGAAATTGAATTACGAAAGTATAATAAATATTATTTCATGAAATTTTTGTCCTTTCACCGTTTCAAAAAAAAAAAATAGTGTAATTTGATTGAAAATGATATTGTTTCAAAATTGTGACCTAATAAATTTATTAAGTCACTACGAGCAGATAATACTATTGATGTAGAGAATAATTAAAATAATTAAAAATCACATCACATTTAGTTGTTTAAAGTCCATTCCATAGGACAAGTTTTTTTCAAATTTTTTAGTTCGTTGTTACCTATAAACATTATATTATTCCTTCCAGAAAATGGTACATGTATTGTTCTTTCCAAAAAGCTCACAACTTAAACAAAAATAAATACATAAAATAGGTCAATTCCAATTTCAATCAGTTTTTTTTAATTAAAAATGACTCATATTTCGGTCATCCAAACCGTATTGCAGATTTTATTTTTTCTCTGAAAATTAAGGGTTTTATATTAAATGCCTCAAATTTAAATCCTGCACTCTCATTTCGATGAAATTTAATTATTGAATTCAAAACTAAGGTAGGTTAATAAGCTTGGGTACATTTTCTGTTTATAACCCTTTGTGACATACTGGCATCAACTGGTGCCACCTATTTTTAATCAATTTTTTAGGAATTCAAAGTAGTTTTTATTCGATTTAGCCGCTTTTTTTTGTAATTTTATGCTTACTGGATGTTACAAAATGAACATTCATGGGAAAAGTAGACATTTATTGCAATATGGCCATTACACTTCTAAAATGTATGCCCTATAACGGATTATAAATAGACGCCCCTGATGAGGACTTGGAAAAAAAGTCGAAACGTTGGGTTTGAAACTGTCCGTTATAGGGCATAAATTTTAGAAGTGTAACGGCCATATTGCAATAAATGTTTACTTATTAATGTTACACTTCATTATTGACAAGAATTATTTACATATATTCATGGGACAAATTTTTAAAATCATTGTCAATTTATTGATAAAGAATAAACAATTTCTAATAAAGGCCTTTTAAAGGCAGACTGAAATGTTAAAAGCTGCTTTATCTAGTTGAAACTGAGAACTCGCGGAGGGGAAGGGAGCATTGGGTCGTTGTTACAAATCTGGCCCCAGATATAGAAAATTCGAAATGGCGAATCCAAGATGGCGACCAAAATTTTAAATATTTCTGGATTCATCTAAAATTGTGTATAGAGGTTTTTTAGGTTTGCGAAGTACGAAAAAGTAAGATCGAAATAGATAACCGCTCTCTACCGAACCCGGAGATACGATCGAAGACGTGGCGGTTATCATCTGCATTTTTTGTTACATTTTGTCCAATTTTTTATTTTCAGCGATCCAGAAAACTCCGAGAACCCAATTTCATAATGTTTGGATCATTTTTCACATTGTGGTCGGTCGACTTGGATCCGTCATTTTGAATTTTCAAAATCTGACTTCAGATTTGTACTCAGCGACCCCGAAAACCTCAGAGTAACAATTTTCATCTGTTTTCCGTGTAAAGAAAAATGTTTGCCGCAAAGGGTTAATACAATAATTAATCTTGAATAATCGCATTCAGAACGCAAGTTCTAAATTTTATTTTACAAATCTCAATTTTCATAAAAACCAATAAAATCTGCAAAAAGAATTTTGGCATACCGAAATACGAGTAATTTTTTAATAAATAGTGCATTATTGACCAGAAGAAATTCACATCTGTTATTTTTTTTCGAAAATAGTTTTTTTAGAAAAATGTATAGATCATATTATTATGCGAATAATATTGCTATAAAAAAAACGAATTGAGAATTTTCAAGCATAAACTGACAGCGCGTTTTTGTATGGAATGATTCATAAAGTTCTGTAGTCAGAATTAATACTAACAAAAGTCGTTACAAATGTTTCAGTTTTACTATTTATTTTAGATAAATAAGTTACTCCGTAAAATAACGTTGAATTAATCTAGAATTAACGTAGCATTTTTCTAGACGACTTACTGGAGAAATTTACCGACGACTGCAAACCGTTGTAAATCCTATCGAATCAACGGACATATCAACGGCCTTGCAACGGAGTTCATGAACGTAATTTTAACTACAATTCCACGGAAAAAATAGATAGTTAAGCATACTACTCGAGTAGTAAAATACGGACCAAACATGTTTCGTAGTTGGCGTTACCACTTGGCCTTATTACCTAAATAGTAAGAACAACTACGAAATATGACTTGTCCGTATTTTACTACTCAAGTAGTAAGCCCAACTACCACTTTTTTCCGTGTCGAGGTGGCTTTTCAACGGCATAATAAAACGTTTCAAAACATTTATTCGACCATTTAGCGTTGCCTGGGTTGTGACCGAAACAGCAGAATTGCAATTTGAGAAGTAGTAATTAAAATGTATATTTGTATAAAATTTATATGAAAGCTATGCGGTTCTGACTTCCAACGAGACAGACAATATCCGAAGAGAGATTGTGGGCTCGCGCAAGTTCTCTCAATTTGAAACAGTGAAAAGTTCGTTATTTGAATCAGCGAATGAGTAGCCACTTCTGTGTCAGTGGTATATAGGGTATTCACTGCAAAAAAAGTGAAGTCAACAAATTAATATTTTTATTCACTGAGGAGGATACTGTGAAACTTGCTACATTGAGTTTACTGTTTTAAGTGACTTAAACATAAATAATTAGATTCAAGCTGTGAATTTATTTCACTGAAAGCAGTGAATCAATTTCACTGAATTAAACAATGAAATTTCACTTTTACTCAGTGGCACATTTTTTACTGTTTCATTCAGTGACTATTCACTGAGATTCAATGAATTTGCACTGTTTTAAATTGATAGAGTGGTCTTCCATAAACACGTATTTACCAAATTTAATTTATGTTATTGGGTCCCCAACCTGGTGATAATATGGTGATACTATGTCTACTTCCCTTCATTGTAATAAAAATAATATATTATTTTCCAGATTTAAATAAATTACATATCTGCATGATGAGAAATAATTACATAAATGAACGATAATAATTGGTCGGCTGACAATATTTTGCCGCTACTTTGGGACAGCTAAAACTGAATGCTATTCTAACCAATTTTTAGCACTACAATTAACAGCAATTATAACATATTTACTTCTGATCAAATGATTATCAAGAAGATAATTAATTAGTATGCAAATAAATAGGATGAAATGAAGTGTAATAAAAAACCTACGTTATAGTAAGTCGGCAAACAACCAACATTTTCGAAACGTTTATTCATGGCTCGTCTTACCAATAGCCAGCTGTTACTTGTAAATGAAATTTTATTTTTTTATTTTATTAATTAACGGGCGGAATCGCCCTTTTTACTGAATTTTTGCCATGTATATTTTTTAATCGTGAGATTTTGCGAGAGCTGCAGATCGACTTACGAAGATGGCGCCATACTTCACATTTGTGTATGAAATGTAGGACTGCAGAAACCTACACCAAGTACAGCAGCGGTCATGAGTCGATTTCCGCCAGATAAACAGTATTTTCGAAACGTGTGCAAACGACGTGGCTCGTCTTAACAACAGCGAGCTGCTGCTTGAAAACGAAATCGAAAAATTGTTCACCGGACGGGGATCGAACTGACGACCTACGACCTCGTAGTCCAGTGCGTTAACCGCCTGAGCCACGAAGCCGAAATGAAAAAATTATGCAAAATGTTTACAAAACATTTTTCGGACAACACAAAATTACATTTTAAATTGTTAACAATATTTGTTAATAGCGGTTGTAGTCTATTTAATTCAAGTTTAAACTAAATAAAATAGTTTTCACGATGATCCTACATAATTAAAGTATACTTATTAAGATATATTTATATGTTTCTTGTTGATATACTATAAGAGTCATAACATTAAAAGAAAAAAACGAATGCCTGATGCATAAACTCACCATTCATTCCACGAATACTGCAGATTTTATTGATATTTTAATGAACTTCGAAGAACTTGTAGTATTACAATTCAACGTTTTTCGTCAACTTTTTAATAAAACCGTAATAGTTCATGTTTTCTATTCCATCAACTAGTTAAAAACTAGGTTATTTAATACTCTAACCTCCTTACATAAAACGTATTATTTTACGGATACGAAAATACAGACATTTTAAAGGAAACTCAATTTCCAGTGATCTTCTCCAAAAACGTTACAAAATTAAACACAAATCACTAATGATTATATCGGATCATTCACTTGATTTTTTCGATCATATTCACGAACCATTTTTAAAATCAAAACTCGATAATAAACTTCCGTGAACTAGTATTTTTATAATTTATTAATATTTTTAATTGTTTTTTATGAACGTAAGGTTACACAGACAATAAATTTTCATTCAACAGCAATGTGCCCTTGGTTATATGATACATTGCATAATAAATCGTAACGCGTTGCTTCGATATGCAGTTTGATCGATTGACAACTGAATTACAAAATTCTTATGCCATATGAAAGTATAAAATATGCACTTTATAACAAATGTAAGAGGAGCAATTATCAGATTCCCTTAAAAGAGGAATATCTGAATAATGTAAACAAAAATATGGCTTGTAATACTCTTATAACACTAAAAAAAATAGACTCTTGAATAATAAAGAATAATTATCTACATAACATGGCTTTACCTACTAAAAAATATTAATTTCGTTTGTAATTAAATGATAGATTAATGCTTTTAAATTGTTTTCTTGTGCGGAATACTTGAATAGAATTCATTATTGAATAGAATTCCAAAATCTAAAAAAGCTTATTTTTAAGGTCGGAATTTATAATAAAAGAAATCTATGTCCAATGTAGACATTTAATTTATACGAGTTCATTATAATATTTAATAAAATAAATTATTACTCCGTAATTATAGTATTGGAAAAATATGTATTTAAACAAAGAGGTATTCGGTATTACCTTTTTTAATCATTCTTCTGTTATGCATTAAATTTGGGCAGCATTAATTTTTCTACTTTTATTTTCCAAATATTAAAATGAGTTATAATAAGTTAACATTTTTATGAGAATATTTAAAAAAGGAAATCAGAATAGTTCATATCGTCCCAGTTGAATATGGACCTGTATTCTTTGCTTCATAAAAAAGTTGGTCATTACAGGGCGGTGCTTGAATTATGAATGGATAATAATTCGGTTTACATATAAAAGCTAAATAGCTTTTTAACCTCGCTCCACTCTCGAAAAGTTCGCGTTTAACACGAGGACATGAAAAACTTGAACGAAATGGGTTCTTTTACAAAATTACTGCCAACGATTTCTATTTTCTCATACGGTTCTGAAACGATTTCGCTAAAATGTTCCCTTTGTGCATAGAAATTGAATACTTTCGCTTAATTAAGCCTGAATTTTAAAACAATTCAGTTTCACTTGGTATTCAAAATTCAAAATAAGGTATACTTATTAGTGTAATATACTGCCAGTCCATAAATTTCCTTTGTCGACGAGCAGGTTTTCCGGTTCGCGTTTTTTACCAGCCATAAACATTTCCACTCGGGAAGCGCAAAAAAGAATTGACGACGTTGGAATTCTGGTTCTTCACATCCCAACCTAATCTTATATTCGCAGAAAATATGATCTTATTATGCTAATGTGGAAGCACCATGTGAGTGATTGCATGTCGATTACTCTATTAAGTAGCTCCTTGCCGCTTTATTTCTGCAGAGTTTTGCTTCAGGCCGAGCGTTTAAGGAAAGTCGTTGAACGATGCTAGAAGTGTGAGCTTCGTCATTGACAAGGTCTCTGACACTTGGAGATCCGGAAGCTTGATGCGCGCTTCGAAACGACCTGTCTTGACGTATTGGATGGACGTGGGAATTAAATAACGAGTAAAACGAACTTCATTAGATAGGACTAGATTATATTTTATCCGATTTTTATTAAGCAATTATATCCTAGGCATGTCATTTTTAAATCTGCAGGCGACTAAATCATTATCCCATTGATCGACTTAATTGTCTTCAACAAAAATTAATATCTCAGTTTCCCTATGTAGAAAATGAATCCAGTTTTTGGCTAGTTTCTATCCAGTTTACATTTTTCCTGCTAGCAAACTGGGCAGTGTAACAAAAAACTGGACAGCATTCTACCAGAGTTGATGTTACCTAAATTAGATAATCCACATTAATTGTATTCCAACTTTGAATAAACAAGCCATAACTGAAATATAAATACCACCTTCCTGTTAAAATTATTGGAGTCAATTCCGCTGAACTGCAGAGAGTAAACAATCAGTTTCACTCCTCTTGTTTTAGATTTCACTCCCTTGAAGTCAATTTCATTTCTTAGTAGTCGTCCAGGCTAAATGTCAGTCTCTCTACCAGTGTAATTACATACACTGCCAATATTAGTAGAGTAACTAAGTAGCAGTGAAGGAATGGAAAACAGAAATGGGACACCGTATCGAAAAAGATGATAAAAACTCATCTACGTGTTTCTTAAAACTTAGGATATATAAATGCAATATTTTATTCCGAAATGAAACTTAGTGAAATATGTAATTCTTAAATGGAATGATTCCGGATAGGAATCTTCAATATATACACAAAATACAGAATAACAATAATGACAGTAAATAAATAGTTCTGTACGTTTCCGATCGTTTCTGTTTTCTTTACTCAACGGACTAAAAAATAATCGAACCATATATATAGCTACTCCATTTTCTAGATGAAAATTGACTCCAACAGTATGTCATTTCCGAAGCACCGGGACTTTTTAAAACAACCAGGAGGCTGTCAGATATTTCCTATGTAGTTTAGTCTCGCCGATTGAAACATTTCGCCAACAGAATGTATGCTTGCATTGTCCATCAAAATATTTTTCATAATGTAAAACAATGAATATTCAGATCATACAGCAAGGTGTTCTGATTTCATGGTGGATAATATAGCTATATTATTTCTCTATTTGCAAATTAGTAGACTAAATTCTTTTTTAAAAAAATGTAAAGTTTAATTCTTTCATGTACGTGATTTTACGCGTGCTAAGAGTAATTTTAACAATTAAAAACAAAACTACGTTACGTTCTAAATATTTTCAAAAATTGAAATTGACAAATATACGAAAGTAGAAGTTATAGCATTTATTTAAAATCTACTGTTGGGCAGTTGGTAATTGAGTTTTATTTTAGAATTGTTGGTTGGACAACTATTGAGTTGATAGGAAGAATTAATAAATTTGTTAAATTGGTCCCCTAACCATTTTATTTATTGAATCTTGGCGAACACGGGAAAAAATTAAATAGTTGAAACTACTAACTAGATAGTAGGATAAGACACAGCTGTGGTTTTAGTTAATTTTGCTTTATCAATAGGGACACCGACAAACAAAATAGCAAAGGCTATTATACTACTTCATTAGTAAAACCAACTATTTCATATGAACTAAGCCATTTTTTCCTATTATTTCTTTGCTAGTCAAATCGAAAGCATGATAGATGTTTGGCCACACATATTGATAATATGATGGATACATGGAAGAGTGGGCAATGTCAACATTTAAATAAATATTTTAAAAAAGCACTTTTTACAAAACAAATTTCTTTAAAAAGTTTTATTTACTAACGTAAATCTACCTGTTAATGTTTCATTTCCGGTGAATATTAAATGAAGATCAGTGATGTTAAAATTGGCTTCTACGACATGAATTCATTCTATAATGAAAATTATTGTTTTTATCTAAAACATCAATAAAAGCTGCATCTTAACTAGTTGTACATCATTCGCTATATCGAATAAGTGTTTTAAAAAGAATTGTTATTCATGAAAGTTTGCAATTAATCTCGCTGCAACAATTATTTCATACCCCAGGAACATAGAAGACTCAGTAGAAAATTGGAATTTTATGGAAATGTTTATAAATATACAGACTACTGTATATTATAAAGACTGATGTCTTTGTATAGTGTTAATCTTTCAGTCTTATAGGACGTGGATCGAACATCTTTTATAAATGCCGTTAGTAGTTAAGTGTCTAACTTGATTATTTAAATACTAAGAATGTAGTTTGTCCGCATTTTACTATGCTTTAGTAGCAGTTCTAATCACCAAATCAATTATTGACGGTTAATTTTCAATTTAGTAGAATAGTAAATTTAGTTTTTTGAAATATGTAACAATATAATTTTATAAAGGAGAGCAATACAAAAAATTTACTAAACATTATATCGAGAAAAATTGACATTCTAGAATGTGCTGTAGTGCTGATTACGTCGAATCTGGTTTGCGTCGGTATATAATTTATAGTAGCATCTGTTTATAATAAAGAAAACCTATAAACGGTGTGTTACACGATCTGTAGGGAAAAACATGTTATCGGATAATATAACAATAATGCTACCGGTTACCATCTTTTATGATACGTATATGGAATGGAGTCTATATTGTACCAGTTACTATCGAAAAATGATCTCCTATTGTTAAAATCCTGTGCTAGTCAGATAGTACGTAGTTATGATATGTATTGTGTATTTTTATACAAATTTCCGTAGTTATACGTAGATGTACGTATGGTATTGTGAATAAATTACATTCTAATTTAATTAACCTGTTAATTTAAAAATGAATCGAATTGATTTGATAATCCTGTGCTCCTCCCACATATTATCTTCCAACCAAAGTGTTAATAATAAATATTAACTGGGCTTTGATAAAATATCAATTGGCATATTGAAAGATAGCTCATACCGTCTTGAAAAACATATCCAACTTTGGCGGAAATCTAAGATCGCCTTTTTGAGAAATTCTATTTTGAAAAAAAAACTTTTTTTTGTTGTTCCTATTTATCTCGGTGATTTTTGAAGCTATTCAAAATGTGGCAGAGCAAGGTTGAAGTTGACGAAACATTCCACATATTTAAAAGAAAATCATCCGGATTGCATAATGTAAGACGAAATGGCGGCAATTTGAAAATAAAATGTTACAAAAGAATCAAAGTCATCGATTTTTTTTTGCCGTGTGAATCATTTTAGAATGGACCATATAAAAGCTAACATTTGTTTATGAGTTTGGGTACCATCTTAGATTATAAAGAAGATAACATGGTACCTTTTAACATCTTGATGGTATCCGATAACATATTTATTTTTATCATGAATTTCATACCATCCATTTTTCTCAGTGTAACGACTATAAAAAATAATTCAAAACATTCTAGCCATCTAATAGATCAAATGCTTCACACAAAAAAAAGTTGACTAGTTCAACAAGTAAATAGTTAGGCCTACCAACTAGTTTGTAAGCATTTACTATCTGGTGTGTAAGTCTACTTAATTGTTGGCATATCCACATTTTATTGGCTTTAATTATAAAGTAATGAACAATCTTTTCGAAAATCTTTAAATTAATTTTCAAAAATCATCCAACTTTTTAGTACACTAGTCATGTACATCTTAACTTATAATATCATGCAATAAGTCATTCTTTTACTGTTTAATATAAAATGTTATACAAAAAGTCATAGATAAATAGATGGTTGTTGAAAAATAATTCATTATTTTAAAATTTAACGTTATTGTGACAAATTTTGAATGTTACTGTTATTACTTAAACACTGGGTGCACCTCAAAAACCCGATAAGTCACAAAACAGACACTTCAAAAACCAGATATTTCAAATAATAGACTTTCAAAAACCAGACATTTCAAAAACACACATTCAAAATCCGGACATTTCAAAATGCCAAAATGTTTTGAAAGTCTATTTTCTAAAATGTCTGGTTTTTGAGGTGCACCCTAAACACTATCTTTCCAACACGCTTTTGAGTTTTTAAATATCGTCACTTTGTTTAACAATCTCAAGAATTTTGAATTTCATACGCAAAAGACGCATATGGATATATAAAATGTTGTCGAAGTCCAAGTCAATTCTTGACAATACCTGAAAATCTTAGTTTTTTGCCAACGAAAGATGCAAGACATGAATGGGAAAGAGGATGAGAGAAACCCACAATCCGCCGATACCAGAGTTGGAACGATGGGCCCGTACTCGTTTCATAGTGGGTATATACGGAGTGGTCTTCGATGCGTCCGATAGGCGGGACACAAGCATAAACAATTGCGCATCGACCTCGCCCCTTCCGATGTGAAAGAAATAAAACGACAAGCAGTAAGACTCCTTCTACATCAAACATTTTTTTTAATCACCATCTCTATTTTCCTTGAACTTTCAATTTCATTCTATGCTAATTTTGTGCATTTAAGACTCAGGTCGTAAAATTGTTTCAAACTAAAAAATCTATGAATTACAAATTTTCACAAAATTATTATTATGGCGAATATAGCATATCAGATCATACAATACAACCAAATTATAGTTTCGAATGATCTCAAAAGATGTCGCTTTTCTCGTGAGTGCTAAATGTTAAACGAACCAATTCTATTTGTTAAGTTTAGTCTATTAAAGTTCTAAAATTTAAAATTCTATTATTTCAGTGGAGAATAATGCAGTACAGGATGAAAAACAATCACGTTAGTTCTCATTAATACCTGAAATATCTTTCAATCTTTTCATTTCGTCTCATCGATATTCAGTAATTCTAATTCTCTTTTTTCGCAAAATTCCTGCAACGCCACCGTTGGCTTTTGCACTGTTCTTTTTTTCATTTCTACTTAGTCTTTCTTCGTTCTTCGTTTCATGTATTTCTTCAGAGTCGCCTCTTCTGTTCTCAGTGATGCGAAGAAGAAGAGTTAAAGGGATTGGGTCGGGCGTCCTCCTTCTCATCATCATCGAGCCTTGGGGCCCAGAATATCGAAATGGAACGCCTGCGCGATGTTTCTGGCGGCCCTCGGGGTCGCGGACTGCCCACAAAGTCCCTCGACCTTTCGGAATCCATCGAAAAGTTGAAACCAAAAAAGGTCCCGCGACGCTTCGTAAAACATTCAAGTACCAGGAATAATTTATACAATGTCTACATGTAATTATTTCAATTTAAATTGCAAATTGGTATGGGCATAATGACAGTCGCAAAGGCAACGTTCCGACGCATAATTTCGCCACTGTTTATCGTGAGCTCGAAATTGCGAAGCTTCATACTTCTAAGATGTCTTATTTGTTTTTGTACAAAATTGCTCAAAATCGATAATTTTAGTTGTGCTGAAAAGAGGTACAAATTTAGGAAGGAATACCCAAAATATCTAGTTTCTATGAATTTATTTCCAATAAATATTACTTACGTAATAAAGTTTACTTTATAAATTGTACGGATAACAATCAATTTAAACCACGATTTCGAATACCGAACTGTGGATACATTGGAAACTAGGCATATCATTCTCCGAAAAGGTAAGTAATAGTATAATCGTTAATTGATAAGGTAGTAATCTATATTGAAAAATCTAAATAAAAATTGTTAAAACGTTTTTCAAAACTGGGGCTCTATAACTGCAATTCTAACCTATACATGATATTCTATTAACACAACAATACACATAAATTGATTTATAATTTTACATTAATAAAATAAACAATGTAAAACAAATAACGACATAGTGCCAACTATGTAACTTTAACGATGTTTAACGTGAACGTGAATAAAAATTTACCCCTCTATTCTAGTCCGTTACAATAGTCAGATATCCGAAAGAAGTGTTAGTTCAATGGATTTTCCATAAACAATAAAATGCGTCACCCCTGGATTACTTTTTGGATTGTTTGCTATTATCCTTTTTTTCATTTCATCCAGGTTATTAGAATTCATTGGAACGTAACGAATCGAAATTAGCACACCAGCTACACAGGAGCGAAACCCCAAGGTAATCAATGATAAAAGAATACTAATCGAATATATGAAATCGGCAAACTAACGTAAAATTGAAAAGAATGAAAGAATGGTACTATGAAATAGTGCTATCAGCAGAATTTGTATCTATTTCAAGCTATGTCGGTTAAAAAAGCTTAAGCAAGTCAACTAAAAAACCAAGATGATTTTTATAATTATCATTTATCGGCGATAGAATTGCATAACAATTTTTTCATTTATGAAAAATAATAATTAGTATTTCAAAAATAATTATGGGTTCGTGTAATTGGCACTCCTGTGTAATCGTTAATAAAAAATTTAATGATATCTAAGTCATCGAATAATTGTTGCAATATTCAAAAGCAACAGCCATTTTTGTCGGTAACGTGGCTGAACTCATTGAAATTCTACTTAATACTTTTTCGTAATATACTTAAAATATCAACATTTGAAAAATAATGCCATTAACATACGATGATCAATATTTTCTAATCTGACTTTAGATCGGTAAGAAATATTTGTTAAAGAATCAATTTATTAATGGTCATACAAACGTTGTTTACCGTGTGGAGAACTGGATGTCGCGTTGACTGTTAATTTTAAATTATTTTAAATTATCATTATTAATCCAATGACAATAACGAATTTAGCATCTGCCATCCCATCAGTCCATACCCGCAAAGTTGTTCGAGCTTTATGAGCGTAACGCTGGTATAACCTGATAAGGGAACAATGAAATATAATAACATCATTAAAATCACCTGGAATTATGTAGAAACATCCCACCTCAAAAATAAGCGCAAATTGTCGTAAATATAATCCGATTTTGTATGCAATCTTGGTTTCTGAAAATCGCTGAACGATATGTAGACTGACTTTCAAAATCTAAATCATTATAAAAAATTTACGTTTTATAATATAAATTTAGTAGACCAGAGGAAATTCGAGCGGTGATAAAAGGATGTGTAAAGCAATGTGATTTTTCATTTAGAAATTTTTGTTTAAAATGGTGAATCTTACGTAAATCTTGCTGAAACTTTAATATCGAATTCCGCATTTTCGAATGTTTCTATTATCCAACATAATGTTTGGAGTCTAGTAACAATCCTTCAGGAATTTCCTTGCTAAGATGTATAAAATGTTGAAATGTGAGTATTTTTTGCATTCAGATTTATCTACGATAAAAGAAGTTACAGAATTATGGAAACAGATAATAAAATTAAGTTTGATAGTATTTGATCGGCGAAGTGAAGTAGTTGGGTAACTACTTTTGTTTTCTCTGTTAAAATAAACTAAAATAGGAATGAATTCTACACGATCACCCCAGATGACGTTACCCAATTGCGTATTAAGATATTCATTAACAGTAATTATAAATACTAAATAATAAGTAGGATGGTAATCCCTAAAAAGCTAATTCAATTTAATCCTAATGAAATCCAGGTTTCTAGGTGACCAAGGGGATAATGCATTCAAACATTCTCCGCTTTGAACCCAAGGAATTGATTACGATGATAGCGGAAATGATCAGGTTGACTATATGAATTACGAATATACGCAGCATAACCTAGAATTCCTTCCACATACCAATAGCAGATTTATTAGTGTAGTTGCCTTTGCAGTTATTAAAAAAGAAACTCGTAGGGTCTTATACGCGTATTGATCAAAGTGTTTGACACTGATGTTTCATTTTTTTAAGATGCATTATTCATCAGCGTTTATAGCCTTTATGGATAATCTATAATCTAGATTATATGTTGTCAATTCAAGATTATGAAATACCTCATGATTATATGAGCATCTTAATAATTCGATTAAAGTTGTGAAAACTTAGTCTGCCAGTATATGGTCTACTATTTAGTATATTGCACAATTGGCTGCTGATTATTTCTTCGAATAACTGAATAAAAATAATATATTACATACATGCAACCACAATTAATTTAACATATCATGTTGGGAATTATGCAACATGTACCTACACAGCAGAGTATAATAATAAGAATTAGAATTAGAATCTATGCTTGTGATGTAACCTATATTTGGCAGTGTAGTCGAAGAAAAAGTTAATAACTATATTGAGGATGGCTCATTGTAAAGTTGGCTGACGGTACCACACGTATTGCACTATTATACTAATGCAAAAGCGTTAATTTAAGACAACAATGCCAGTATAAGATACGTTATTAATTCAGTGTGATTATATCAATAAAAATTCAGTGAGGTTAGGATCTGAACAGGTAAGTTCGACGATATCCATTAAAATTTAATTCACATTTTTGAAACAATTAAGCAATCACGAAATAGAAACGTCATATTTATTATAGTAGATATTTAGATACGCATCTATATAATTCTTTGCCTGGAAGTGATAGTTTTGGACTTGTGGTTATTTAAAATCATCATCTTAAATTTGGAGATGATTGATAAACAAATCTTGGTAAGGAACGAATAAGTTAACAGTGAACTTAGGTTGGAGTAACAATAATAATTAATGCATTTAGGGAAAATAATCTCTAATACTTACAAGTAAAAATAATTCCATCGCGTTTTTATTAATAAATTAATATATAAAAGTTAAAAATTCATTACAAAATGAGGCAGTAAGTAATTTTACGAATGACAGGTAGATGTTGTTCCTAATTGCGCGGTATCTGTCTTACATTTACATCTATGTATATTGGTACGCTTTGAATGATCTAATGTCTGGATTTGAGGCAATTGTTGCATAAGTAAAAAAAACATACTAATTCTTGATCAGCACCAGGACTATAAAAGCTGACATTTGGACGCTCTGAGGAACGTCTGAGGACATCCTCAAGGTGATATATTGTGTGGAAGCATACTTCGATCAGTCCTGCCTATGTTATCCCTGAACATTTTTGACAGACTGTAACCTATCACATCTATATAACCATCTATTGACACAGTGGTTTCAGTTTATGGATAAAAAGTCACTAGCAGAGCCTAGTCTAAAACGTGTCTGTTAAAAGTACTTGTTTTCTGTCTTCAAATTTGGTTTCATAGCAAATATTATAGTATTAATCACGGAAGCATAAAATAAGCTTGTAATGGAGCATATGTTTTGCTGTGGGCAGTCGAAGTTAAACAATAAATAGCAAAAAAATATAAAAATACTCAATGCACATGGGAGCCGTAAAATAGGCTCATTATCAGAGAATTTTCTAAAAACTAAAGACGACAACTGACAAGGCCGCATTAAAACAATTATTAAATTATATAAGAGATGAAATATATTAAGATTTTTTCTATTTGCTCATTTCTGAATGTTTCCCTAAAAAAGTCATAACAAAACCAAAGAGGGCAAATTGATTGTGCCCTTGTCAGAAAAAGGCATTGGGTAGTGTCCACAACTACTCGTCAATATGATGTGAAACACGAACGGTTAAAAAAGTTATTCATTTAGAATTCTAGGGTGAAATCAATCTATCTAATTTTAAAAATTTCAAAGAAAACAGGAGGGGAGCATACTACTCATTATTGTTAGGTTTTGTTAAAAATTAACTGAAATTTTATGAAAATATTTTTTTGACGTTGTAGTTCTATATAATACAAATTAAAGAATAAAGGAGTTTCCAAAATTGTGGATTTGTACTCCACCTAAAATGGTGGTTCTTTGGAGATCAATCTATAATTTGATATTCAAAACAATGTTGAATTTGGAATGTGATGTTTAACTTTCTTGCTGATATTGACTGCTGAAAACTCAAAAATCTTACCAAGGTTTAATTTACAAATTTTTTATATTAATGTCATCCCATGAAGTAATTTTAGCCACTCTTTGAGGCTGGAAAATATAAAAAAGAGAATCTTAAGTAAAACAGTTTGATTATGTTATATAGGTGTATTGGCTGATAGATAAAAAAACTAGTGCGACTTCTGCAATTAAAATATGAATTATACGCTCAACACTGTAAAATGTATGCACAATTTGAAAATTCCTTAACGCCGTACTGATTTATAATATAATTATTATATCACGTTGCGCTGTAATCAGATTCAAATCGATAAATTCGAATAAAAAGCGCTTAACCACTTGAGAAATGAGTAATTGGGTATTTCATTTACTTATCCAATATTACGATGTGGGAATCGAAAACGAGAATAATACCGTAATATGTAAATATTTCCCCGTTAATCCTTTAGCCTTGATTTATAGCTATTTACGCGGACAATAATCTGAAAAATGTATATAACCGGCAATGCGTAAATGTTCGGCGTTGAAATAAATGAATCCCGGGTCATGTAAGTGTCCGATTAATTTCTCGCTCCGAAAATAGAAATGCGATTTTAATTGGAATAAGTGGCGAGTAAGGCGCAAAAAGCATCCGATCAGGCCGGTTTCGCGTTCTTCCGCGGTGCCATGCCACTTGGAACGCGCCGAACCGGTCTGGATCGCGCAAAAATTTCCAATAGGTACACGTCCTTAAAAGCCCGTTTAAGAATTCGATTTGGATATTATACCAAGTAAAAAAACACCTATATTATCCAATCAACAGATCTTCATATTTGGCGTTACTTAACTTTTTTTACCTCGTTGTTCCTCGTCGTGTTCAGTGTTTAATTTTATTATACGCTGACCTTTTTCATTGGATGCAGTTAACGCATGTATTCTTAATTAAGACGTAAACAAGAAGCAGTACACGAATTAAAGTTCATTTTAAGCACCGCATGTACCACTCTAAATATTGCAAATTTATTAAGTCATTATCTTCTCCCGAAATAAAAAGTCATTCTTGAATGGTTTTGTTTCGAGCAATATTGGCGTCGTTTTCTTGTCGCGCAATGGCAAGAATTTCGGAGGATTAACGTGTAACGTGTATAAAGATAGAGAAAACTTACACGGATCAGAAAATGACATGGATCTATTTAGTGCGTAACCGTTCAAAATGTTGTTTAGTCGTATAGTAATAGACATATTTTTCATAGGTTGCGTGGACCTTTAAATTAATATTTTTTATTACAGAACTATTCTGTTTCTGCCCGTAAACTTTACCTATGAATATAAAATGTGGCCGATATATTAGAATGTGCGATTACCGTTAAAAAAGTATCTAAAACCATTTTAATTAACGAAAATATTAGTGCTGCGAACAGAGAAATGAAATATTAAAATCACAAATCGTAAATAATTAGAAAGAGAAAAATATGCCCTAAATTTTAAATATATTTTGAATTCTCAAATAATGTTGGTCTCATGGTACTATAAGACGTGGTAGTAAAAAAATTTATTTAGACTGCCATTTTGTATCTTTCGTGATGAACAAAAAATTAAAGAAACATTGTAGCGGACATCGACAACTATATTCCATGATAGTTAGTAGCTTCTTTTCTATATCCGTTTGTTTTCTATCGTAAGCTTCAAAATATTAAATAACCTGTACGAACTTCTTGTACCATTCTTATATTTTATATTTTGTAAAAACTCTGATAGGATAGCTAATAGCAACATAAATTTGTAATGAGAGTTTCACAATTACTACACAAAAAAGGAAGGATATACCATTATGTTAGCTATCCTGAAAATCCTTTCAGAGAGCCAATCCAAACAGATTTCCTATCTCAACGGACAAAACAACACATTCATAAAGAAAAAAAAAATAAAGAACTCGAATCACAAGTTGTACAATACATACAGGAAAGAGTAACATTACGGTAGGTGAAGGAAAACTTAAAAACTACACTTCAAATTGCGCTCTCGTCAACCCGACTCCTTAAAAACCCACCGAAATGAACAATCTATTGTCTTTGACTTCGCTACTGTTGCTTCCGAGGTTATTTAGATAGTTTGTGAGATAAACCGGACATTTTGTGGTGTGCCACGAAAAACTGGATATTTCACAATTGTGCTTCGAAGAACCGAACATTTAAAAAATTGCTACGATATGAAAAATCTCTACAGAAAATCTTGAAATATCCGGCACTTCGCGGCAAGATTGCAAAAAGTCCGGTTCTTTGTTGCAAATTCTGAAATGTCCGGTTCTTCGACGCAAATTCTGAAATATCCTAATGTTCGTCTCACATTGACGACGTCCAGTTATTCTTATCAGCCATCGATTTAACATCGCTCTCTCCTATGGCATGTTTTCTTAATTTTCAGATTTGCAGATATTTTTGAAATTGTACAAACTGGAGAACATGTTTTCAAATCAAATATTTCGGTTTCGAGTGTAGATTTTTAACGGGTTAATGTTTTGGGAGTTTTTTATTGTTGGTATTTTATCAGTAGCTTCTTGCTATATCGGTTTTTTGAATATCTTATTTGTCTGCTGTCCGTTTTGTAATATCACAGTGTTTTAACCGTCAGACAGAAAGGTTTTGAGACACCAGAATATTTGTAACGTATAGGTATATTGAATTTTTTATTTTTTGAAACGTGTAGTGTATAACAAAATTATGAAAATAGAAAATTAGAAAATAAAACTGATACCAGGTTTCATTTAAAATTACTTAAAACCTACATCTATTAACGCTGTTGATAACAGAATCAATGTTTTACCAACTATAGTACCTGGTATTGGTGTTTTCACCATAATGGTGGTTTTCCCCATGCCATTGCACCCAACTGGGGTATCTCTCAAGAGGAAGGTGACCAGTTAAGTAATTGTCAGTAAAGGCCCTTCAAATTGGTACCGATACCGGTAAAGTAGGTAGCGATTGTGTACTAATTTGTATGCAACGAATTCGAGGGATGGATTTTGCGAATAATCGAGATCGGTATGCGGAATTGAGTGAAATGTGAAAAATTGGGTTTACTGTAATTTATCAAATGATGGAAATGAGTTGAGATAAAGCGATTGAAATCGGTTGGTATGGCATTTGATTTGTCCGTTAGTTATGAGTAGTGATCCTGTAGTATGTCAAGAGTGATGTTTTGTCAAAATAAAGTTGTGTGGTTTGGGATGGCAAATAACCGACAAGTTTTATTTATCGCGATTCCATCCATCGTTAAGGTTTTAGAATATATTTTAAAATTCTTATATTTATAGTAACATTTAAATAACACTTTGCCATTTCAACACTTTAAAACTTAACCAAGATCATGTCTATACTAGTTTTTGTACTTTACAATGCTCAATCGATATAAATCCAAACTAATTTCTAGTATATTATACTATGAAAACCTTGATTTTTTAGTTTGGTAGAGTGAAAAGTTTTGTAAAATTACTTACACCTGATTATTAAGTATTTCCTTCTCCAGCCTATTTTTATGTTTTGAAAATAAATGTGATTCTTTATATTTCATTAAACGTACAAAACATTCATCCTAAAGAAGATAAACAGACATAAATACAAAACGTACAATTTGACAAATGTGCAACACGAAAATAGTAAGTAAGCTCTTAACATGAGTAATGAAAAGAGCAAAATATGAGACGAAACGAGACAAGTGTCCACGTTGCGCGACTTGCATGCTAAAGAGCAAATGTTCTGTAGAAAATTCAGTCAAGAATCCGCGTGTTTTCCGGACGTAGAAAGCCATCAGATCGTCCAATATGGTTACGCATAGGTAGCGTAGAAATTGTCGGCATACTTGCAACGATAAACACAATTATCTGGTAGAAAACAATGGGGATTTATACTACCGATCTCGAGTAACTTCAATGACTGCATTTTCTATTTTTTTATTTTTGCTTAAACTGCAATTTGTGCTATGAACTTTGTTTATTTAGATGTGAAATAGTCCGCAAACATTGCTTAGAATTTATAGAACGACCGACATGCAAATATTCATTCCTTGTACAATTAAATGGGTACACGACAAATGGATCGAACGTTGCGAAGTTGCGGACTATTTATCCAGATAATACTTTCGACACCGCACACGTTCTAAACGAATTGTTGAAAAATACGTTTAATTGACAAGGATCATTGCGTAGGACTTCGAAGTCGACATATTTTCTGTCTGTAGTAATTGAAATCGACATTTTTCTTCATTTTCTACATTTTAGTCTATTGAGCAAAACGTATATTGTGCAATGTCATTAAAAAAATTATAAATTATAAACAAGTACTTCAGGCAATAAGTGCCTAAACATAACATTTGAAATTAACTGAGAGAAGATAGCGATTACAGCAATATATTGATTTTAAAGAGAGATGTCGAAATATTAATAATTCAAAACCAAGCTCCAGGTATTATGGTTACAAAGCATCATTTATGAATTAAATACCATCGATTTCCATTAAAATATTTTGTATACAAATATGCCCTTATGAAATACACCTATCCATTAAGTAATAATAATACCTATTTGTCGGAAGTATCAAATCATTTTAAACAATACCTGTTTACGGAAAGTTCAGCATACATTTAGGTATAAATATAAAATTAAATTAAATGTAATACATACATTTATTACTAAACGTTCATATAAAAAAAATATTGCTTTTGTTCATTTTTAGTATGATTTCGAAAAAACGGACTGCAGCAAGTTTAACTGAAAAATTTGGTGTATTTTGGATGCTTAATGGAAGCCGCTGCAAAACGGGATGAAATGATTAAAAAAAGGTAAAAATGGCTACAATATATAGTAATATTAGAATAAACAGTTGATGTAGACAGTGTGTTACTTTTACAGTTTTAAAATATTAATAATAATTATAAGGCAAGGGTTTATTTTCATTTAATCAATTTTATTGCATCTATTTTACTGCTGAAGAATATTTCATGTGACTATATAATTATCAAACTGCAGTAAATTTGAGGTTATGTACTATGCTTATTTAAGGATCAGAAAATAGTAAACGAAATAATGTTATAGTTTTCTTTACTATCGAAATCATTAATTTAACTATTTACTTTAATCTCGTGCTTTACTTTTATAAAATGGTTTTATTACCTATATATTTTTGCTCATTGTATGAGATATTTAGAAGTATTTTGTTTGTGATAAGATACTAAATGAAAAATTGTCCAGATTTAGACTTCTTAAACGCTAAAAATGTCTAGAAATCGAAATTATCGGCGACTGCTGCGTTAGTAAAAAAGACATTTACTATTTTGAAAATTGAGACACATAAGGTAGATACGAATTCTGGCTTGTTCTAAATTATTTTATTCGATTCAAGACGAAAAATACATCTGCTGAATTACATAAGTTTTCTGCGGATAAATGTGTAAAGATACATGTGAAAAGTGTTACGGAGACAATTTCAAATTCCTGTACCACATTTTAAAAACTTCCTTGGATAGACGTACAGAATCACGAAGCGACAGCTGACAGAAAACTAGGCATGACCTGACATTAAAGAGCCTGATTAAGCCACCATGTAAATTAAATTTTCTGATCGGGACCTGATGTATTATGCAACTTAACCATAAGCATCAATACTTCGAATCAGACCTTCAATATGGCTGAGAAGCTGTGATTTAATTGTAATGTAATTTCTGATTCAGAATCCAAATCTGTCATCGTATTGGAGACAGGACAGATAATCTCAGCGTTAAAACATTCGATAAGGAGACAGAACTATATCAAAAAAATAGTGTGACAAAAATAACGCTGTGTTATTTTGTCTTGTAACCGTTAGAATTGGCTTTATTGAGTGTTATCAGCAATTTGAGAGACGTTTGGATATTATAAAAAATGCATCTTTACTACATTTGAGCATAGTGCAGAATGCAAACAGTACTTTTACTTTGTCATTAGTTACATCATAATGACTATTCCAAGTATTATTATCCTAAATGCAAACAATTGATTGCTGAACATTTCCGCCAATTGTTGACAATTATTCAGAAGAAGATGACAAATATTTAAAATAATCTTTGAAATAGATTCATTATAAGTATTGAGCAAAACTATTGAATAATGCAGTTGAAAATAAAAAAAAAATAAAAAGTCATAAAGCTTTGTATTAATATAAATTTTTACTCATTTGGGTACACTACTTTGAATTGCAAGTCTATAAATAAATGACACCTTTGTATGGGTTTTTAAAAACATTCCATCCCAAATAAAGATGTATTCCTGAACATGAAAAGTAACATAAAAGGTAATATAAAAGTGTGGATTAGTTCTCACAAAATCAGCGGGGTGAATGTCATAACTCCAAATGAAATTCAGAAATAATATATCAGAAATTTAGTATTGTAACTCAGTTAAAGTTGTAGAGGAATATTACTAAATGATGCAACTACATTTTTAGAAATTGCTTTTAACATAACTTAACTTGACTTAACCCATTTATAACGGAACAGGTACTTATTGAACGCAAACTTCAGCGCTGTATTGGATAATGTTTTGGGCAAAAAGAACAAAAATCTGCACACAATGTTTCTTACGTACAAACGTCTGTTCGTTCAGAAACTGCTAAAAGAATTGGTCCAAACTCGTGCAAAAAAAAACATACAACTGGTGTTTAAAAGATACAGCTGTTTTTTTCTAAAAAATCGCGAATTTTTAAAATAGTTTTTTCTTTAATCTGCAATTTACACCCCGATAACGGAGAGTATTACATATGGAAACGCAAAATATCGCGTTCAAAATGTTTCAGTTTCAAAATTCTACTTGCCAATTTAAACCTTGACGGTTTACAAACTTCTATAGGTTTGCCAACAAAGAAATAATGAAATTTTGAAAAGTGACAGATACCCTCTGCAGCTAAACCATTTTGAACCCGATATTATGCGGTTTCGTGTAATTCGTGTTGCCGTTTCCAGGTGTAAACTACAAGTTTAAGAGAAAATTATTTTAAAAATCTGCCATTTCGGAAAAAAACACAGCGGCATTTTTTTTTGAACGAGTTTTGGACGATTTTTTTTTGCAGAATCTGAATGAACAGACTTTTGCACATAAGAAACAATCTGTGCATTTTTTTTTGTACATAAAATTATCCAATACAGCGCAGAAGTTTGCGTTCCAAAAGTGTCCATCCCAACCTGAATGGGTTAATCGGAAAAGAAGTGAGTGAAACCCATCTTTATTCGCGCACAGGACCTGAAAATTTCTAAAGTCCTAATAATAATATAAAGCAAACCACGAATTCGGATTGTATATGGAAATTACTAACGACAATAGCTGCTCAACAATAAACCTTTCGTGATTAGTTGAAAATGTTTGAAGAAAAGTTGAAAAATATTGTAGAAAAATTAGAGGCTGATAAAAAATAATTGTATTATGTCAATGAAAGGTTTGCATTTAGGATATCATACTTTAATACGCTTATTCCTAATTATAATAAGCCTAATCCTACTACATATTCATATTCCAACAAATCCACATTTTTTTCCACACACATAAGAACTATCCATACGAATCGTTTTTTATGTTGTTAACATCCGATCATTTCTGCATACGATTTACCGTTAACGGTTTATTCTTTTCTTCAACCATCTCACATTCCATTTTAAAGCTGGTTTATTGATGATTTCCGGTTTTATATTCTGCCACCCGTTTATCTGATACACGTGTTCCAGGTAAGATGAGGTTGGAAATGTATAATATACATTTTGATATATTTTATCAAATTTGTCATCGACATTTGTAGCACGATAATTGAGTTTAGTATTTGACTGCTATTACTGATTAAATACGTTATGCATCTACAATAAATACGGAATAGACAATATGTATATAAATAAAGTGCCTTTGATCAATTCTACTGTGTCAATATTCAAAATATGATAATTAAAATTATATTAGTAGTAGAAAATAAACATTTCCCGTCGACTAATGTAACTCTTTGATGTTACTATAACTAAAAACTAATTTTTAATTTGTTTTCAGGGAAGAAAATAACATTTTTCCAAAAGATTAAGCAGTCCTAAATACGAGTAATTTAACAAAAAAATTTCGACTAGAAGGAATCGATCCATTAGTTCTGTCACTTTTTTGTGCGAGTAATTACAAATGACTACTTACAAATTACTTAGAAATTTGAATACTTCTATAAGTACAGCTGAACCGAAAATTTGCAAGTAAAACTTTCTGTGCGATTTTCTGTGCGATTGGCCCTTTGATCTAATTTCTCATAAAACAAAATTCGCTATCGATTATTTCTGCAAACTTGATTAAGAGCGAATCGTTATTTGACATCACTATCAAAGACACCGATGAATAATTTCTGAAAGTTATATTTTCAATTCTAGGATTTTCAAATTCAGTTTTTGGAATGGACCCCTGATAAATGGCAACGTACACAGTAAAGTCAAGTGTTTTATTTCAAGACAGATTTTCAAAAATAGCAGTACTAACAATAAGTTTTTTCCGACTCGGATGTCGGTTTCACAAAACTCATAATGGCCATCTTCATGACCTCAAAGTGCAATACATTTTGTGAAACTGCATAACCAGGGTATTTGAGGTTGTTGCTGTTTTACAAATGAGTAATAGCCATCTTAAATCCCTATTTTAAAGTTTGAAAACCGTCGAATACCCAGTTTCATGTCGATCAAGTAACATTTTATATTTTGATCCGCCATATTGATTCCTCCATTTTGAACTTTGAAAATGTAAGATCAGATTCGTAATCAGACACCTCGAAAACCCCGGAATACCCAGTTTCATCTCGATCGACTCAATTTTTTATTTTTATCCGCCATATTGATTTCTCCATTTTGAATTTTGAAAATGAAAGATCAGATTCGTAAATAGCGACCTCGAAACCCGCCAAGTAACAGATTTTAGCTATTTTCCATCTAAATACCTGAGGAGATGTGAGTTTGTTGGTAATGTTTGATAAGAAGTCGGTTCCAGATTTTAAGATAACCAAACCGCGTGATGCCCTGTGATGCCCTAACGCGACAAAACATTTGTTTTTATTCAAGTTATTACTAGGCATTTTGATCCGCGAAAGGGTAAGAAATACAATCCCGTTTAGTACATTACGATTAGAATTTTTGTTTGCGTGTTATCGTGGTTATAGTAAAACATTTCCTTTGCCTAATTTTCCGCGTAAAAACTTATTCGTTAAAAATATGACAACGAAGCTCTATTACTTCATTTTGTTGAAAATGTTATTATTTTCGATTTAAAAACAGTATTAAACTTCAAGTCCAATGCGCTACCCCTAAATATTAAAATAAAGAGCTCTAACTAGGCTATAAAGTCATTTTTGAATTATTCGTAACGGTCTAGGGGGTGTCCCGAAAACATCCAAAATAAGGACCACTCTAATGTACACCCATGTACATAATTCTATCGTTTTTGACAAACCTTTTATCCTTTTTTTATATAAAGAATATTATTAATAGAAAATACAAAAATGCAGAAAATACATGTCTTTGAATATTTGGACAAATTTTATGCATTAATCTATTGTTTACACCGTATACAAAAATGAATTCTACAAAGAATTTGTAAAAATAATTTCGACACAATTTATTTGTCACCCTTAAGCTACACCATATAAATATATCTCGTTATAATGTGTTTTTTTGTTGTTTTAGGTCAAAGTTATTAAGGATTCTGCAGTAGAAACTTTATGTAACCGATGCGGTATCAATACGAGTCCGGTTTTATAGTAAATATTTCTGCCTGAAAACAAATTCGTTACAATCATTTATTTTTCGATGGTATAAAGGTGGGTCTCCTCTTAATGAATTGCAGTTATTTCCGTTAATGTTTTGCTAATTAATTATGAAAAATGGACGATTTCTTTAAATGATACGAGCGATCATGTTCCAATCTTAATCCTTTAAGAAAAAGCAGTCAGACGAGGCGAAAATTAATGATTCGTTTCTCTCGTTTACACATTCATGCACTGATTTCGGAGCTTTCTTGTCACTTTCGCCGATTTCGTCTGCTTTCGCTTCTCGTAACTGATTAATTCGGTAGGACGGTAAAAATTGAGCAACGGTAAAGAAGTTTGTGGTTGGAGGTGCGGTGCATAAGAGAACGCACAATAGCAATGCCACGAAGTGCATCGAACAAACAAATAGCCAATTAAAATTCCGGTTGGACGGAGCGAAGAAAACACAATTGTATCGGCAATGGCACTAACAATCATTGTGCACACACCGACGCACGCACACGTCGCGACTATATGCTTTTTTCGGCGACCTTATCACATTTTCTAAATGTTTCACCGTTTCGAAGTTCCGGCTAAAGTATCGAAGACCCTTGTTCAGAGCTAACAACAGTCGAGAAGTTACCTTTGCAATAAAATGTTTTTTATGTTTATTCGTTGGAAAAAATACTCGATGGGGAGTTTACTTGCTATTGTTTTATATATTTACTATTATTATTCGTATAATTATTTTGGTACCATGCAAATTTTATAAATATTAAATTTGATTGGTGTTAATATTTTATATGAATATATTACTCCATAATTTAATTAAAGCATTTTAAAAATGGTGGCCAAGAGAATGCAAAAGACGTTTGCTGGAAATTTTCGATTGTACTCTTTTCCACGATATAGTTGAAAATTACTAAAAAATTAAATTCTCATTAACATTGATGAACATAGCTAAAAAAGCGTAATACTTTTTTCATTCCAAATTTTCAACATGAGAATCGAATTTTTGGTGCACCTCAAAAACCCGACAAATCACAAAACAGACACTTCAAAAACCCGAAATTCAACAACCGGACATTTAAAAAGACAGACTTTCGAAATATGTGTCTTGAAATGTTTGGTTTTATAATGTCTGTTTATTTAAATGTCTGCTTTTTGAAATGTCTGGTTTTTGAATGTCGGATTTATGAAGTGCCTGTTTTATGATTTGTCGGGTTATTGAGGTGCATCCGAATTTTTGTCAACGGGAAAATGTATAAAAGTCCATAATATGCTTGTACTTAAAGGAATCGACATTAGATTTTTTTTTATTGTTACATAGAATATCTGACGACTTATTTATACAAAATTTACATTATAGTTGTCTGATCAGTACTTACAGATGAAATAAGTATTTTTATAGGTATTTTGTGTTATCTGATCCGTCTAATTCGACCTCAGTTTGGGTGTACAATTTATTTAAATAATTTATTTTAAAAATGTAATGTATTTTTTTTTAATAAATAAATCGACTGACATGAAATGTGCCTAGAAGGTTTTAGGGACACAGATTCCGAATGTGCCCAAATTTACAAATTCAATATGGTAAATTCCATATTAAGAAAATTATGTAAAAATTAAGCCACTTTAGCACACTGAGAATAATAGGAGAACATTTTACTACCAAACTGTAGTGTTAATTTAATAATAGTTAACTAATACTACATCAATAGTCGCTAAACTACGTGCAGTAATGTGAACTCTTATACATGTAACATAAAAAGTTACTTTTAAAAATTGAACCATTACTCATTCACTTTGCAAATAAATGCGTGCGAGTGTAAACAAAATTTTCTATTTTACATGATAACCTGTGCGATTTCTACCTATTTAATAACTGTTTCTATCTGAAACTTTAACGAAACTTCTTATTATTGCCTTTGTCGTTTTGAAAATCGTGGGAAGTAGTAGACCCACACATGCGTAATACATAACCAAAATACATAAGTTGACGTTTCATATTACAACTCGTTTTTCTTGCAACAAACATTAAACTTTCAAAATTTAAAAGTAAAATATTGCAAAGAAATCAAACCAAAGTCTTCAAAGAAATTTTAAGGTACGGCATATTAATTTGTAAGAAAGAATGTTTAGTTCTATCGCATGTGTTACATTTGCTTTTCCTAGCGCTTCGTAATTTTTTATTTGTATACTCGCATTATTATCGCTAGTTTTATAGTTATTTTATACACCAAAAATAACGACAGAAAGTTTTTTCCAACTATGAGTGTTGTAAAATGATGAGGTTATAATTTACGAGTTAATATCTACATTTTTGAAAAAATAGCTCAGAATTAATAGTCTTACTATATAGTCCATTGGAAAGAACTGTAAGTTGCATGTGCCCAACTGTGTTTTCAAAATATTTTCTAGGCATTTTAATGTTCAAGACCGATATTCAAAGTTGAAAATAGTGCGTTCTGTCACTCATTTCTAGAGAATAATCTAGATATTGTAATATAGGGTCCTAATAAGAATTTTCAAAGACAAATGACATATTAGTAAGGAGCATTATTTATTTCGGATTGTCTATATCCACGTACGGTTTTCTATATAGCACATGAGAGGAAGAGAGACGAATGGAACAAAGGTTTTACGAGTTTGGTTAGGTTAGGATAGTGTTAGCAGGGGGTCTGGGGATGGTAGTCCCCCAGAAGACACCCAGAATGAAAGGCAAAAAAATGTACGCGATTTGACTGCAAATTCCAAGCTCATATGAAATTAATTCATACGTGGATTTAGATGCAGCCTACTTATTTACTGAAACGGTCGAGAGAATCGAAGTGTTCGAGAAAAGGAAACTGTTTTACTTTTGCCCTTAATTAATGATACAATATAAATTAAAAGCGACTTGAAGACAGGCAGAAAATATACATCACTAAAAAAAGTAATTTTCCAGGTTCAATCTTTTACAGCTCTCACATTGTGGTTAGCAAATCTGGTCTTCTCTAAAGATTTGATTCATCAGCTTTAATTATTATAAATTAGTCCTAACAGTTTAATTTCTGAATTATAAAGCTCTATTCTTAAAAATAACGCAACAAACTGCGTTCTATTAGTGTTCTACTTAATTTCATCAAAACCAGAAAATTTGACGTAATATCAGAGAAGGTGGGGTAATTAGCAAAATGTACTAAATGCATTAATGAATGTACAGTTTGGTTTTAGCGTTACTCCATCGTAATGACCTTGTCATCATAACCGGGTTGTTGCGACCATTCCCCATCAAATATCTTTGACCACACGGCCATTAATATATAATAACGACACGTTTGAAACCCATTTACAAGAGCTCCGAAATCAATAGCAGAATAATATGATTATTGAGTAAACTGGCTAATGCCATTTTCGTGTGCGCTCTTTCTGATTGCGTTTTTATTGATGCAAAAACAATTTAACGAATTGGGAATGGATTTGAAGATAAAAGGTATTAAATAAAAATCAAAATATTATAACCGGATTCCCACGACAAAATAACAAAATACCTGCATTCTTTTAACCGTTCCAAAAACATTGTATGTTTTTATATGTGATTCATTTCCGCTCTTTGAATAAGACCCTAACAATTGGAGAAATAAATACGTTTATCATATATAGCTATTATTCCCAAATCAAAACTGCCACTAAAGCACCTAACCTCATTATCATATAGTTTGGAGCTATTCGATGCAATTCACGTGGATCGTTCACAATAAATATCGGAAAACATAATACAAATTGAATATGACTCGTTCATCTTAACCTATTAATATCCATAGGATTAAATTTTTCCATTAAGGTTTGAATCGTTGCCATATAACCAGCACGATGAAGAGAACTTGAATCATCGTGTCTTATGTTTATGGGGGTGCTCTTACTGATGGTTTTGATTAGAATTTTCTAAAATTACTTTTAAGTTCAACTATAGACAAATCTAAAATTAACTCAAGAAAATTTTCTGATTGGATCGATTTTTAAAAATGGTCTTTTGTTTACAATATTACCATTACCATTTTCTTATCTGTCGGGACTTAAAATAAAGATGACATGCAAACTTACAAAATTGTCTGCAGGTTTTGACAGGTTTCAGACCAATACAAAAATGGTAAGGGAACGAAAGACCATTTTGGGTGCGGGTCGGTCGAAAAACCGACCAATCAGAAAGCCGACAGGTCAAAAATCCGACAGTCAAAAAACCGACAATCAAAAAGCCAACAGTAAAAAAACGGACACTTCAAAAAATTATAGTATGCTTGTCGATGTGTCTATTTTTTTATGTGTCGGCTTTTTAACTGTCAGCTTTTCGACTGTCGGTTTTTGATTTGTCGGTTTTCGACAAGCACCCACCATTTTTAAAAACATATTTAATCAGAAAATCGCGTTTCTTTTGTTTTCGATTTTTCCATGATTGAAATTCATTTTGAAAAATTCTAACCACCACCATTAGAAAAAGCACCATCAAAAACATAAGATTCAACGATCCCACATATTTTTTCATCGCGCTCGACATATGGCCGTCATCTTTTGAGCACGAGTTCAACTGTGCACAGGACGCATTGCACGTTTTTTATGTGTTAGTTAGAACATAGTCAATAATCGTCAACTAGTAATCAACTTTTTCTGAAGTCAACTAGGTTTCATTATATACTAAAGTTAACGGACAGTCAACTTATCGTCGACTTTAATTCTACGCTCTATAGTTGACTCATCTCTTTAAGGGCGGGAAATCTCTTCATTTTTCTGAACTTTGAAAGTCTCTTTTACTGCAAATGACCTAACAAAAATTCCTCATATACCAGTTTTAAAAGTTTGAAGCCTACTTTTTTTAAATGTCGTCGTTAACACAGACCTATAAAGCTATATAAAAAAGTTATATCTTCCAAAATATTGTCAGAAGCTCTGCTCCATTTTTTAAGATGTCTCATTTTGAAATTGAAAAAGCTTTCCTAGAATATCGTAACTATAAGAAAAGGTGGCAGGGAAACCTGCCCTAAAAAATCACGTTTCGTGTTTATGAAAATGCAATATGGCGTCTTCAAGGTGGAGGCCCAAATGAATAAAGTACTGTTAAATTAGTAAAGCATGAGAAAACAAGCGAATTTCACGTTTTCTAAAGAAATAGAGTTTTTTCGTATGTATAAATCGATTTTTATGATTGTCATACATATTAGGTATAGAATTGATACTTTTAAACTAATATTGAGGAAGATTTAACGAGACTAGAAATACAAAAATCAGAAAAATATTTTTTTTTATTTAAGCTGCTATATTGCAGCCAACATATTTAAATTCTGTAATCTCCCAGCGGTGTATCCATGACATCTTCTATCATGGCTACGATATTGTAAAAAGAAGTTTTCTTTCATAATGTGCAGAGAATTTTAAAAAATTTGCGGAAAAGCAGCACTTTTATAAAGTCTTCATACCGCTGGCGGAATCCTTTTGTCGAAAGTAGTAACCCACTTGTTATGTGATGAAGAGGATTCTTCCACTTGCGGTAAGTGGAAGTCTACTTGCCGCAAGTAAATTCCATTTGCTACAAGAATAATCAAGACGACTGTTTTCAGAGTGTGGAGATGTTTGAGGAAAATGGACTGTAACATTCTTATATCGCTTCATAGTTCAATTTTAACGAAGGTATCTGAAAGAAGAGGCTTCGTACTCTCAAAAGTTGTATATGAAGAATATTCTCTAGTACAGTTACATTAATATTACTATACATAACAAAAATACACCTCTATAATATTACTACACCCACGTGAAAGTTACTTTAATAGTTAGTTTAATAAAATATTAAAAAACTATGAAAAAAACTGATCTACACTAGCTGCAAAAATGACATCAGATGCACACTTTATAACAAGAATAACAAAAAAGTATACTTATAAAAAGTATAGAAATCGGCAGCAACCAGAAAAATCCCAGTTTGTTATTACTACATCCCCACCTGTTGCTGATATAATCACGGAGAGTAGTTTTTATTTAGATCTGCACTATTTCTTTAAATACACACTGAAGGAAAGGATTGTTTACTAAAAAGAAAGCTTGTTAATAGTTAAGAAATCGTATATTTAAATACGGCGAATCGAATCCGTTTTTAAGTAAGAAATAATTATTCATTTCAAATAAAGTTAACATTAGTTGACAAACAACGCCTTTCATATCTTAAGAAATATCTATTAAATCCAACCAAACATTTTTTAATAGATAAGAAACCGCTTGTATACTATGCGTTTGTGGCTATAAAGTAATGATTCCTCAATAGTTACAAAATGTAATGGTTGGAGTCGATAAGCATCGTAACATAACCTCAAATGACAACACGAATGTTTTGTTTGGTTTGTTACGAACGATTGAGTGGTTGTTATTGTGAAAAGAAATAAATTAAGATATTATTTATGCCTTTTCTTAAATATGCTCATTTTATAAACAAATACATTGTATAAGACACATGTTATATGTCTTATTTGTGAATTTGCTCTGCTGCCGAATTCAAAGTATACTTATCTAACTTAACTATTAAGGAGGTTCACCAGGTACCTATCGAGTCAAATATGGAACGGACGCCAATATGACTTCGGTGGTATGCTTCCTAAGACGTTGCCGTCCGTCAACATAACCAAAAATGACCCTTTTAGCTATTTATTTATTTTATTTCTCGTCTCTAAAGGTAGGAAGAGACGTTTTTCTTTCTGCAAATAAAATCTCACAAATTTTTTTATCAGTAGTATAAATTTTACGAAAAACTCAATGTTAATTCAATACGAATTTCATGAATATATACTTGTTCCCATAAAACTCAATGTTAAAGAATCGTGAACATTTTTATTAATTTCTCTGCTCTGAAGGTACCTAGGGGCTTGAAACTTTGCAGGCATTAATTTCTTTCATTGTTTAACCTACTGTAATTTTTTCGTTAAATTCTCAATGTTAATTCTTTGACCTGGTGAACCTCCTTAAGAAATGATCAATTCTGATGTAAGAAATAAAATGCTAATAAATGAATCGCCTTTAATATTACAATGCCATCTTTAGAACGATTTCAACTTTTCAACTGCATGATATTTCTTTACAAACAAAAATACTTTTTCTCATGAGAGGAAAGATGGCAGTCTATGAGAAGCCATGATTGCAATTTAATTCATATATTTCTCGCGGGTAACTTCCACTTCTTGTATATAGAAATAATCCGTAGGACTCGGTAAACCTAACATAACCTCCAATAGGATGTTTACGCAATATATTCCACGTACCAATGAAATATGGTGGATGTCAGATACCTCCGATGATGTACAACCAACTTTGATTTGGTTAGTTACATTGATACAATTTATGTTTCGCGCAATATTTCACAAAAGTGAGAGTGCGTCACTGGTAACGGACAAAATTGTCCTAATTGCTAAAGCGTAAGGTCGTTTTAAAATATTTCATTATTTTAAATTCATGGAATTTCGGACTATCATTATTCAATCGTGCGTCGAAAAAGGGAGCTTAATCGGGCCACCGCAAACACGTCCCGACTGGTTTAATATCGGTGAGGCTTTTTAACCGTGGCACGTTTTTTTTTTCATCGGACTTCTCAATCGCGATAGGAATCGCACGTAATTCGGCGACATTTTTCGCGAGAGATTCTGGAGTCGTAACGAGGCCTCGGATACGATCAGGATAATAATTGCGGGACTATTCGAGCATTATAATGGCACGCGCGTTATTTTAGACGCGATTCAATAACGCGGAACGACCCGGCGCGATGCTATCGTCGAATCGTGATTGGCCGATTGGTGCCCTAACGAATGGCCGCGTTTAAAGCCGCAATTTTTCCCCGGTGATCAGGGAAGCTCAAATTGAACGCCGCCGGACGCGTGAATCGATCAGTTGCTGTCGGACCGCGCGAAAATACAAAGAGGCCAAATAAATTCGGTCGTCCGCGACGGGAGGCCGAGTGGACAAAACGACCCTCGTTTGCGTTGGCGGAGCCCTGCCTCGATTCCTCGATATACGCGCATACAACAAGCCGGTTGTTCGATTTATCGCGTATGATTTCTTGCCTTCCTCAACCAAAAAAAGGGTAAATATTGATTTGGCTTTATCGCGGATGCCAATGTACTGCTGCCGTGCAATGTGTAACGGTGTAAATTAAATGCCTATGTTGGCTACAAGTCGTAAAATACGAATAATGTCATAATGCAAGTCGGTAATCGAATGGAATAAGTACGAAGCCGAGGACAAATCATTACAAAAATATTAAATTTGATAATAACTCCTAGAGCCTCTACATGTACAAATAAATCTACTCTACAGTTATTATACATTTTTTTGAAATATCCTTGTACATTGCATGATCGCTGGTTAACATATCCCTGGCTCCCATGTCACTTTGAAATATGTCACAACTTGTTACATAATACATTTTTAATTCTTAGTATCGACTAGTCAGTAACTATAAATAACTATCGGTCATAGTGTTGGTTTTTTTTCTGGTCTTAATAAAACTTAATAAAAATGAATTTCGTGAATATGAATAAAAATTAGCACATAGGAAAAGAGGCGGCGTAAATAATGTAAATAAAATAAGGAATTATAGCCCTGGTAGAAATGAAAACATTTTTTGTACAATTCTTTCTATAACATTTTTATTTACCATGTTAAAGGTATAGGGGAAATGGCCAGTCTAAGAAAAAATGGACAAATTTCTACCAGGAAGGAGGGTCAATAATAAAAATTAACGTTTCGAACCTAATTCAAGTCCTCTTCAGAAAGGGTATGAAAATCCGGAGAAATTAGTTCGCATTTATATTAAAACATGGACACGGAATATGTATGGTCGCTCAAACTTGGCGAAAACTTACAAAATATTGCGCTAACCTTTATAAAAGGCAAACATTTCAGATAATTGTACGTATTATACATTGCAGCAGAATTTGTCTACAAAAAATTATATTATAAAACTATTTAACAAATTTATTTTTATAATTATATTGCACTTTCTGAAACCGTGTTCTTTTCATAGAGATCCGATGCAAAGCAAACTGTCCAAAATTTCGCACCTATTTTGTTTCGACTCAATCGTTGCTAAGTTGCTAATGTGGTTGCTAAGGTGGGTTGATTGCATCAAACCGCTACGAAAACCGCAGGTTATAGAAATTTGCAATAAAATCATAAAAATAAACTCGTCAAATATACTCGTTATAATAAAATTTCGGTGATTTGCATCCTGGTGTTCATTGATGGGCTGCATTAGTCATTGTTGACTAATCCTGCTCCAATTTATAATATGTACGATTATCTAAAAAGTTTTGACGTTAGCCGAATGTTTTGTAAGTTTTAGCCATGTTTGAGAGACCATGATTTAGAGTTTTGCATATATTCGTTTTGTTTTCATTATCATAGTATCACAGAAATTTCGGCTGTCCTGAAGTCTACAATGATTGTGCATGTCTTTTTTCTACACCACTTTGTTACTTTACCATAAATTTCCAAAATTTAGAATTGCTATATTAAACTATATACAAATTATATATGATTTATATATACTTTATATATGTCCAATTAACATAAAATTTATGTTATATATGTATCTATTTAATAGATTATATACAATCTATATATAATTTTATTACCTGGATAGTTCTGAGAATCAACGGGTTAATACGTTACTTTTGAATTACTTATTAATTTAAAAGGAAATGGTATATTTCTGAACGATTTGAGACCATAAATCTGATGTTTACATTGTTTTTCTCTTTTTTGATAAAGAAATTTTGACCGGGGAACAAAGTTCCGAAAATCAAAACCCCGAAAGGCTAAAATTTCGATATTGCGTGAATCCAATGTATTTTAATTTGCTTTCTTTTTGCCAAATTTTCAAAGACAAAGTAAAGAAAATCACGCTAGAGCCATTCTATTTTGAAATTTTGGCCTTTCGGTGTGTTAATTTTCGGTCTGTTTTGTAGGTCTGTCCAATGGAGGATTTGTTACATTGAAAGCATAGTATGGTATAAACAACTCCACTTTGCTTCTTTATAAGTAACGTGTCTTTTCCCGCATTAATTTTCGCGATGTTAGCTTTGTACAATGTTAAAATTATCCGGATATTTTGTTTTTTGAAAATACTAGTTAAGTTTTCAGTTAGCCCTTTAATCTATTGAAAACTAATATTTTTTAGAGGAACATTATTATTGTTTGTTATGTTATTGTTGTTTGAATTTAAATGCAGACGATGTTTTTTTATGCTATAATTAATTAGTGATGGTGGGTAACGGTAAGATATTTTGTATGATGTTGCATTTTTTTTGTGAAATGCAACGGAAGAAATTATAATTGCACGGTCAGTAAGACCATAAATCATACCTATTTTATGGAACATTGGGTGAATAGAGTCAAAACGCTAATTTTTATTCATATTCAAGAAATTAATTTTTATTTAAGACCAGAAAACAACCAACACTATAACCGATAGCATTTATTGTTACATAATGTTTGGTAGTGAACATGTTACTTAACAATAAATGGAACCAATAATGGTGATGTCTATGTAGCATGTTAGCTTTCAATGTAGGCCAGACTGTATTTGGACATAGGACATTTCGGTGTCAGCCACAAGCTTAACTGATGTGGCCATTAATGTTTATCGTTTCAGTAATCCAGATTATAGGTTCCAACATAAAATCGTCATTTTATATTTATTCTTCTACTAGTCACCGACATTTTCGATGGCATCTTCTTTGCATGTGAATGTTCGCTATTCTTTACCCAAATAATTGGCACATCAAGTTTAAATTGATTTTTATGCAATTCTATATTTTATATTTTCTACGACTCCTCCTTTGGAATCTGATCTCTATTTTTCAATATCCACTGCTGTGTTCTTAATACGGAATGAGAAACAAAACTGCACTTTCTTAATGGGGCATTCTAATGTCACAATTTGCAAAAATCGCTGTGTTTATTTTTTGCATTTTTCGATAGTTTATGAGCTCTTCGACCAAGAGGAAGGAATCACGTATAGCAGGATTATTGCTGATTAGCTGAATAATCTTAAGCACGGAAAAAACTCTGTGGATTCTTCCCAAAAACCAGGTATGTGATAATCCCAATCTGACGGGTTTCCGGTGATTGTCACATATAAGTTTGGGTTTAACACAAACTTCTCGGTCCGCGATTATTACAGATCTGGTTTTTACATTAAAAATGTGTAAATATTAACTACCCATTCATGTTTAGCGACCGCAACTCCTTGTAAGATCTGCCTTAGAAAAATCTAAATTTTCATTCATTGTTTGTCACATTTCCTTCCAGGTCTTCTGTACAAGACATAAGCAGTTAATGAGGAGTAAATTTACGAACAATAGACATCACATTCTTGTTTTATAAATGTATTGAGATTAATATCATACATTTTTATGTATAATCTTTGGACTAATGCCTATAGACCCAAATACACTCGTACTCGGCTTTATGTTCAGGAAGGTTAAATATCGAAGTAATAGCTACTTTTTTCAATGTTAAAACGTATAAAAATATGGAATTTCAAAAAGCGTATTTGAACTAAATGTATTACAACATACTATGAAGAAATAAAATCCTTTGAAATTTCTTGAATATGAAAATGTAATGCTATATTGTGTGAAACAATAACAATAAATAAGTATAAAATATTCGTGAGATGACACTATTCGACATGTATAAAGTTTTTTAAAATAAATTGACATAAGTGATCAAGCTCTCCAATTGACTACTACAAATATGTTGAACTGAACGTCAAATACCACCTAATTCAAAGTAAATAGAAGAATTCTCTACCCTACTCAATCACATACAGTAGAAATCTCCTATGGTCTGCAGTAACATTTCCCTCTTTTCGTATTCCTCCGTTATTATTCTTTTATCCTTATAGTACAAATTTCAAAATCATCTACAGCATACGAAAATACCATACGCCGGTACAGGTCATGTCTTAGAATAAATTCTTTTACTCTCGTCTGAAAAGATTCAAGAATTAACGAGTCATTTCGATTTTAAATGCATAAAAAAGCGAATTTAAAAAGGACGCTGCGATGCGATATAAAAATTATCAATATGGGTAAAAGATGGCGAGCATTTCTGACAATAGAAAATAACGAATACGATCGGGAGTCTGAGAATGAACACATCATTTGAGTGGCAGGAGGTGGGGTCGTTCGCTATTCTTCCGGGTCAAAAGTTCCAAATGCATTTTAATTTCACAACCCTGAATTTGCAGTATTCTATTTGAATTTCATCGAACAATACAGAGTTGTTATTGTTGTCTTTCCTTCATAGGCCCGTGGTACAATCGAGGTTTCCCGACCGTTTCATAAGTGGGTTGCTCGATTGTATTTACAATTCGCTCCAATTGCAATGTGGTGACGTTTTCTACTTTTAAAAATATCATATTTACATTTTGCTCTTCGCTGTGTTGGAATGGTGACCGAAAGAGGCTTTATATTCCCGTACTTTTTTGTTTAAACTAATTCACAAATGAATGGTTCGCGTGCATGCTCACTTCACACGGTTCTATTCATGTGCATTCATACTTATATGTATGGTTGCTTCTAAAAAATATTCAACCTTTCTAAAATTTAGGATATTAGAACGATTTTAGGTACAAAGTATGCTTATTGAATAAGATTTATAATGTCAAAATAAAGACAACAGACAGTCAATGTTTTACTTCATCGTTGAACGCTTCATCGTTTATTGAATATACACTTTCTATGGCATTTAATAAGTATACTTTTAATGCTCCTTTGGTATCACTTTTATTACTTTCGGCTACCACGGCTACTTCAAGGTAACTATAGCTGGCATCACTGTAAAAATGCTGTCAAAAAATTTCTTGCAGATGTACTTTAATTCTTTACTAGCTATATTTATATCTGCACTGTTAATAATGTCATTTAATTTCATGTACATTCAAGGTATAGTACATTAATTTTTCTGAAGGTGTATATACATATATAAATTGATGAATGAATGTACATGTAACGGAAGCATTTTGCAAATTTTGTTACAGTGTAAATAATATGTGGATATACCTTCGGTAAAATGAATGTACTATACATTAATTTTCATGATATTTTTAACAGTAATGTAAAATACCACATAATGGTAAAGATTAGTTTACAAAGGATACTAAGAAACGTAGGTTTTCAGTTAATTTAATAACGCCTGAATTACAAATATATGGGTAGTTTCTACCAATCATATTATCAAAATTGTGTAGTTCATTTTATTCATGATCTGCAACCAATTTCTTCAATTATATGTTAGAGATATTCGGAGAATGTTGATTATAAATATTCTGCAATATTAAACAAATTCAAATGGCGGACTTTTGTAACATTTTTTCTGTTGTCGGTTAAAAATATTCTCTCAGGATTCTTTGGGGTCCTCGATTGTGAATGTGATATCAGAATCTATAATTCAATGGAATTATTTTAAATTTTACTACTTTCACTTGAAAATGGTCGCTCAGTTTTTGAGGTTTAAGATTACGATTATAACGTTAGCGTTGGAAATTAATTGGATATAATCGATTTCAAAAAGCTTGTATTGACAGGAAACACATTTGCAAAGCAAACTACCCCATACATTCGAATTAGAAATATTAATAACACGTTTCTAGCTGTTTGTTGCATAAAGAAACCATTTTGCTAGTCAGAATGTGTCGTTTTCTAGAAAAACATTGGGTACAAATCGTGATTTTTTACGATAATTTGACAGAAAACAGTACAAACTGACATGTTTCGCTTTTTTTAATGGTTGCATCGCATATAGCACACCCACATCTAGAAATTGTAATATTGTAAAATTGAAAGCCGAAAGTTACCACTCAATAATTTTATGTTATTCAAGTGTTATTGGGTTAAAAATGGGTTAAAAAAGATTGCAAACAATTTTTTTGTTTAATAAAACCTAAGGATTCAATAAAAAATGAGGTTTTTGAGAATCCATTGAAATTATATTATTGAATGTAATTGTAGCTACATTGGGATTTTCGGTTTACACAGCATTAAAGTTCGGTAAATACAATATGGGCATTAAATTTTGATAAATAAAGAGAATGAAGTTGACGAATCGTGTCCCAAGAGAGCATATGACATCATCCATGGTACAGCGCAGAGCCTCTGATTTGTTCAATTCATTGTCACCCCTTGGCTTGCAGCCTGATTGTTCATTTTTAACCGCCCGTTATCACAATTTTAACGCATCGAACGAAAAGTTCATAAAGGCTTTATTTTAGAATTCCCCTAGAACCATAAACGAAAACCAAAAAACAGAAGATACACCCCTCATCGTGGCACTAGATAAAAATTGTATCAAATTAATATTCCGGTTGAACCCATGTGAAACTAGATTAATTAGAGTTGAAAAAATTGTGAACAAGACCATTGACAAAATTAATCTATATTTGATATTAATGCTATAAAAACACGGGAATATCAAGATTGCCAAAATCATTCATTCTTAAGAAACTCTTTAAAAAAAAGAAATAATGTTTTTATCTTTTTAGCTATAAGTTATATCTTAGGAAATATTCTTCAATATAAATTTTTCCGAATGCATGTCTAAAAGCTATATTTTAAACTTATAAATAAACAAATGATGTACCAGTTTGACGACCAAATCACGATCTTTTTGTGATGCATACTTTTAATTTTTTTGGCTAATTTTTTTCTGATGACAGAAACTCTATGCTGTGACAGAAATCAATATAAATTTTGCTAAACAAATTTACAATTTTTTTTATGATAACAATGAAAAAATCTTAATTCATCTCCAGGCTGACTATCAGATTTTAAAAAGCATGCCTATCAAATATAAGTTACTCTTACTAGACGTATGTAAGAACAGGTGCTTATCCCAGAAGTTATGAGGGAAAAGGTTGTGGATGTATCAGTTCAGTTTACGCCCTTGATTCGAAAAAATCTACTTTTAGTTGGTCCGGAGGAGTTTCTTAAGGATGCTATCAATGTTTATTTGTAAAACAATACATGACATTTAAGGCAAATTGGTTGAAGAGCAATAAAAACTTGATTACAATTTTGATATTGTTCCGTAGTTCGTACGTACATAGAAATAAATAACTCCTCTACCATTGCTAAATCGAGTTTGCTGTCGACTTATTCGTCACCACAACGAATAATTTGCAAAGACCGTTAAAAATTATTAGCTGTAACACCTAAAGAAAATTTGCAAAAGTCTTCATCTGGTGTTAACAGTTGCAACTAATTACGTGTTTGCTATTGCTAAAACAGTTTGCTATTATTGCAAACTAATAGTTAGTACTCATGTCTGTGCTAGCTGTGATAGCTAATAATCTAGAATGCGCTAGATTATATCAAGCATGCGTTCCGTATACTCCGTATACTACAAGGAAGAAATCATGAGTGACATACGCGTAATTTTACAAAAGTGGGGTTATGGCGACGAGGTTATCATGAAATTATAACGTTAAAGTTTTGCGAAATCCATATTATGCGTAACATCTAATATAGATGGTAGCGAAAGTAAACAAATGGATGAAACTCCTAATTTGTCAGTTCCACATTAATCGAATTTTTTCACATTATTCAATACCGAAAATATAAAATAAATGTCAGCATTGCTTCTACTGCAACTGACTATATACAATGAAGCACTCAGATCAGGTAATTTCGTGATCGACAATCCACTCTCCTTCACACGTGCTATGTGTATACAGTATACATATTAAGTTGATTTTCTAACCTCAAAGCTTACTGCATCAGGGAAAAAATATCGGCCCTAATAAAAGTTAAAGCTGGTAACTAAAATGGGCAGTATGTTATAGCGAAAAAGTTAATTGCCATTGCTAACTTACCGCAGGCAAAAATAGTTAGCCCGAAAAGCTAAACTCATTTGCTATGAGTTCTTAGCAGTTATTCCTACGCTGTAGTTGCCAAAAATTAACAGCTGTAATTAACTTTTTCTTTCCGCGTACAATAACATATCCGCTTGCTGTATGCAATATACATTAAATTGATGTGAACTGATTTCAAATTATTTTAAAAATTTTGTGTACATTTCAAATCCTACACGAAAAATTATCGTCAAGACATGAAGAAAAATTATTTCCGTTGAAACATTAGAACAAAACAACATTAAAAGTGGATGCAAAGCTTTAAATCGCGTGCTTTCAGACATATGTTCAAATACGAAATAAAACGTGTAAAATCGCTTATATAAACATCAGTGGTACTGGTAAAAACGCGCAATATTCAGTAGGCCATTAGCAATAATGAGAATAAGAAATAACCAACGAATGCGCTTTCGAAACGGTAATGTATTGTTTGAAAAACGATGGTCTTTGACGTCTATATCTGATCAACATTCGTACGTACGATTTTCGAACGACTCTGCGCACGTACAAATGCCAAGTCCAGTAAGTTACACGCATCCTCGGGTGTGTACGTAATCTGTACGTTGCGGACTACCTGGGGCTAATTTACAGCGAACAGCAGGAATACGTTCTGTAGGTTGCGTACAAGGATAATTCCCGCCATGTTCGAATAAGCCAACGAACGGAGAAGAAAAGCGAGAAGACGATGATCGTCCTTCTTTCGAAAAGTAGAGTCAAAAGGTCGATGAGCAATTCCAGTGATTTAGGGGTACGGGATTTTTGAACGCCGATTTTCCAAAGTATTTCGAAAAAGAAACGATATTTAACGCGATCGCGTACAGCCAAGAAGGCTGGTGTTGGTACTGATATATCGCAGTCGACAAAAAGGTTCATAAATGAATGAAAACTATCATACATTACTTCTACATAAATAATGTGTTCGCATATGTATCGATATACAGGGTTGTACAATGACGAATTATTACGCTTACGTATATATATGTGAAGAAAATTAAACATGTTACAACTAATAATTCCTGTATAACACACATACGACATCATAACCACAGTTCAGTTCAACTGTGTGCAATATAAACTCTACTGGGATTTAATTATTTATTACTTGGATGTTTATTATTGGGAATAATCGTTTATTTGATTGCAGAAACAAATGCACTGAACTGCGATTAATCCTAAATTCCATTTATAATTAGTTACGGTATGCCAATTTAAACACAATTAAAAAGCCGAAGAAATTTAATTATTAGTCTAACCAGTTATAAGCGCTCTGTCCTGTTAATCCAGTAACACTTCTAGCAATATAGTGGCATCGTTTTCCCGATCTCATAATAGAAATAAAACAACTAAATAATTTAAACTTTATGCTATGAATGAGTTATTATTCATAATTTCATAACAAACAGAACAACTTGACAGAAAATATCTCATCCGAATGCATCCCATTTATTAATGATCTTAACTTTAAATTGACTTCGATTTTCCATGTTAAAACACAATAAATTTCCAAAATTAGGTAATGAAAATACATTTGCACTGAGATTAATATAAAATACACTTTCACATGGCCTAATCCTTATCGAAATTTCTGTATAACTTTTTCACATGGGCATACATGTGACGTACTTATACAGCCGCGATCAAAAGACAAAGCGTACGATACATATGTCTTGTCTAAATAAATGCTAGAATGGAGTCACGGAAAGTGAATTTATTTACGTTTCATTTTTACTATGGAAGTATTTATATTTTTATGTACTTACCACAGGACAGTAATGAAGCACTCCAAAGCTTCCGGTCATGTTAGTTGTTTGATAATAAGATTTTACAGGCGGTATATATGGGACATTAAAATTATAAAATTAAAAATTGTTAACAAATCCTTTTTTTCTATTTATTACTGGAAAAATTGTCAATTTTATTTTATGCATTATCAGAAATGCGTTATAATCCCTCCCCTATAAAACGAATGTAGACAACAAACATATTGACTTCAATATCATAGCAGTAAACCATCAATATTCCACAATCATTATATAATAAAATAATGTTGCCTCTAAATTAGCCCAAGAAATAATAAATGATTGCTGCGTACACGTTTCGTTTACGCGGGTTACGAATTCTAATAATACATTATATTAGACACCAGATTAGTAAGTAAATATAAGTGTCCCTCCAGTGATGCACATAGTCGGACTGGAAGCATTACAATTAAAAAATGGAATACAATTTTGTTTTGGACATAGAATAAAAATGTTTGTATGATCAATGTTTAGATTGCAATTTTCCACGTAAAAGTTAGACTACAACATGTTTATATAATAATTTTACTTAATTCATTAAAATGTTAAAATGTTAAAACGGAGTGAAGAGATGGAGTATATCTTACTAAACGTCTTTAATAACACTAACGAATAATAACAGTGCCGAAATTTATCTAAAGACTAATTTCTGATTAGCAACATTTTATTTATTACAATAATCTCTTAACCTAAGCTTGTGATTGAAATGATAAGAAACGAACGTTTTTCAACTACGTGTTTATTGTCAAAGTGAACTGTAATATCAATTTAATTGAATTGGCTGTACATAAATGATTTTTATCTAATTATTTGGTAATACCTAATTTACTAAACAACATACAAAGTCACTGAATTTTAGAGTTATATTTCCGTAATGTTCGAGCCGTAATCTAAATCTAAAAGTCTATATAACAGATACAAAACAATTGTTATAATTGGTTAATTTTAAAGAATTTTTGAACTCCTCCAATTTATTTCGGAGTCATTTTGACCTGCAATGAATATATTGTCAAGCTTGTGTCATAGCCCCAAAAATGCGAAAAATGACGATTTATGCAGATTGTAACTCGTTTCGAAATAGTTGCTCGAAAATGACGCAAAAGAAGTTGCAGAGTTTGAAAGACCAAAAAAAATGTAACCCATTGTATGTTCGTTTAGATGAAAATTAAGCTCATGGGGAGTCTCCTAATGCCATGAAATTGGCTATAAACACGCATCGTCGTTTCAAAATCTATTTTTTTTTTGCATTTTGGGGTATTAAAAGAGCACCGTATGTGCTCAATTTTCATTGAAACGTAACGCCTAAGAGATCAATTTTTCGTTTTTTCAAGCGCTACAACTTCATTAAAAGTAATTTTCGCCTATTTATTTCGCGAAACAAATTACAAGTGAAAAACAGCATAAATCGGCATTTTTCGCCTTTTTGGGACTATAACAAAATAAATATTCATTGTACGTCAAAACGACTCAAAGATCAGTTAAAAAATCTTTACCCTGGAGGGACACCCTGTTTTATGCAGTAGAAGTAAAATGTCAAGTTCTACATGGATAAAGTAGTTTCTGAAATTTTACGATCTAATATGATAATTTTTCAATAGACTTTATATTAAATGTTCAAAAATATGGAATTTCCCCAATGAAGACTCTTTTATTCAATATATTTAATATAAGGATTTTGAATGTTAATGTTATCTTTCTATATCAGCAGACCAATGTGTTGTATGCTCTTTTGCTTGTTTTTTAACATATGAAACAATTAATATTTTAGTCTGTAACTTCTCGGTCCAGTAAAGTATACTTGTAATAATAGCACATACTTACACGAGGTATCTCATGACATTTTTTTCTCAGTATATATCAAAAGATTTCTATGACAAATGATTTTTAATTTAAATTTTAATATCATTTTTTAATTATTTATTTTTAATAGTTTAATTATAATGAATAAAATTAACTATCATATCGTACAAGAATTATTTTGAAGCAGAAAAAAGGGTATGGTAAAATCTAATACAATAATGGAAACAAGTATTATCTATCCGATTTGTCTCTATCAAAGTGCCCATCAGAACAGCAGGCTAAGAGGTTTATGTGAAAATGTATAAGAAAAATTGACGCACTTTATAGTGATGTTCAAATTACTGTTTTGCTGAATCTTCATAAGTAAAGACAATTTTTCCATTTCTGTCTATATTTTTATAATATTTTATGTAAGAAATTTCTGCAAAAATACCATACCTGTAGAAAAGAAATTGACCTTTTTTGAAAAAAATGTATAATTATTTTTTATGTTGCAAATTTTTTTAATTTCTGAAACTTACAATTTACCAATCGTGAGCGTATACAAAAGTTAATAACGAATATTGTAATTTTTGTGCATACTATTAGAAAATGCTATAAATAAAGTTCTTCGTAGATCGGAAAATTGTTGAATGCGCATATTAATTATTATATCTTCATAGCGCAAAATGTAATTTTTTATGTATAATAAAATGTTGACTTAATAATACGATTCTCATCCGAGATTGTAATTCTATAAAATTTCAGATTATTTCGAAATGGTCCTCTAAACAGCAATTCGAAATACAGTAGTCCTTCCCTTATTCTAATTTGTCCAGTCAGGCAAGATGGCGGCCTTCTTCCCTTATTCTAATTTTCCCCTCTTCCCCACTACTTAGATTTGTAGTCTCACTTTTGTCTCTTTTTCTTTTGTTGCGCAGCGCCGTTATTTGCATTTAGAAAATCCACACGTCAACACACGTCAGTAGGAAGAACGCGTGAGGGGAAATATTTGAATAGGAGAAGAGAAAAAATTAGAATAAGGGAAGACATTAGAATAAGAGAAATTAGAATAAGGGAAGGAGTACTGTAACAACAATACTGTTAAGATGCGGAAATTGATTTTCTACAAATTTCTTTTAATCGACGTCCCTAATATATTCCATTTACATCACACAAAATATTTCTCATTACTCACACTTCTTTTCGCCACTGAATTTAATAAATGACTATCATCTAACGGATTGAAAATTCTTAAAAAATTAAATTTCATTCGCGATATGATCGGAGGATAAGATCTGTCGTATTCCCGTTAATTTGTAATTAATGAGTAATCGATCACTCGTGCGAGTGAAAATGATAAATCGACTAGGACGATCTTGAAAGGTGTGTTCCAATCAACGATACGATTTTCCAGGACTGGTACGTAAACGGGAGGATAGATCGACTCGACACGGTAAGCGTCATTATCTCACCCGGTTCGAAATCACCTCATCCAAGTCGAGAATTAATAATATCTGTAGTGGTTTCATCTGTCAATAGGCGTATCGAAGGCCTATAAAAATATTATGCTTCATCGACTATTCGATTTTCAATGGTTGACTCCTACGTGTCATAAATAACGATCGTAAACGTTATTAAATTTCGATCATAGCTGTTTGTTTATCGAAATCGTTTTATGATCCACATAATTCCGATTTCTTTTTTATTTTTTCAGTATTTTATGACATATATATTCAGTTCTTTATTTCTTTATTTGTAATATATTAACTTCGCGCAAGCTAAACATTTTTAACTTCCTTATCGTGTTTCTCTCAATATACTTCAAACCACTTTAATGTGACTCGATGTACAGTTAATTTTATTTTCATAAAAATGTCATTTAATATTTCAAAATTCTATGCATTCAATTTTGGATAAAAATATGGTAGATGGTGAAATTTAATCCACAAAATCGAAACTTTCATTTCAATGACAAAGTGATTCTATTGTCATTTTACGGAATCTTCAGAGTATATGATTTCAATGAACTTTTCCATTTTTAATTCTGATAAAATCTATTCAGGCATAGTATATAATAGTTATGTTAATACAAATTTTATAAAAGTGTAATTATTAAGTGTTTGCGAATTTCGTTTTGCATATTTTAGCCAAATGTTTCACAGCTTTATAAAATGTTCTATCCTGTAATTCGAAAATTTTCAGGTTAGAAGTTAATTTCTACATAGATATTTCCTTAAAAGTGTATTTCTTTCTTTTCAGAAGAATATCCTTTTTCAATTAATTTTGTCCATAAGGATTTTACTGGCAATGATATATCAATGATTATTTTTCGCGACTGGATGTCAGCCAATCAGAGCGCGATATTCAAAGGGTTCTATGGTCATTTGTTTAAAATTATACTGGAAATTCCACGGCAGCTCCTGGAAATTGCATTCGGAAATTTCATGCTTGCTACTCATTTGTTAAAACTTCTAAATTCATATATTCGTCTCTCCTCTCTGCTCAGCTGTAACCTCAAATACCGGTCACAAAAAAGAATCCGCCGAATACCCCTCGACCTTCAAAATTAATCGCAATATTTCCCTCTAACTTTCCTGCGAACAACTAAATATGTTAAGTTTTGCAGAAAGATCCCGAGTGCGTAGCATCTTTAACCTGCAAAACTTGACATATTCACTTGTTTGCCACAAAGGTATCGGGAAATATTCCGATAATTTTGAAGGTCTCGGGATATTACAACTGATAATCCCTTCTGATGTATATTGATCTTGCCCTAATAATTTTAAAATGTCATCTACCAGTGGTACATTGGATAGAGAATCTGTTGACCCTGATAATCTCTGGAAGGGGCAAGTCATTCTTCAACCTCTGGTCAATGTGGATCATTTATAGTCTCTTTAATATTTAAGGATGTTTGATCATTTTTCGTATCCGTGTAATTATAAATATTTAAAAGCGATGATCATAATTTGACTATCTGTTCTTATTTATTTAGTTCACAGTAATTCGGATAATTCACGAATAGAAATTGTAGAAGATAATCTAACATTCAGAGTAGATGGAACTAGTCTGGCAATCAATATAGAACTAATATTTTAATAAATTAACCTTTTTTGTACAGAAACCATCTAGAGAAATAAGTATTATTTATCCGAATATGAACGTTCACTATTACATTTAGTAATAATAATATCATATATTAATATTCCAAGATTGTCTCTACCTAGTCATCATCATAACAGCAGACTACGAGACTTTTGCATGAAAATGTACTACAAGAAACTAGATTTTAAAGGGATATACCAGATCATTGTACTGATAAATCTCCATAAGAAAACGAAATATTTACTTTTTTATGCATATTTTTATAATATTATATGTATATCAGAAATTTCTGAAAAAAATACCAAAAAATACATTTCAGTTTAGTTTTATCAGAATAATAAAGAACGGTTTGACGTTTTGGTATAAACTAAACAATCATTTTATACAGTTAAGAATGACGCATTCCAATTTTATTTATGGACTCACATACCATAACTTTTTATGTTTCAGACATATTTCATAATTGCCGAATATATAATATTATAGTTGTAGTTTTGCAATTTAATTTGCATATAATATTTCTGATATAATTTTTTTAGGAATTTCCAAAAAACTCGTTGATGTGACAATACTAATATATAATTAAAAAAATAATCTTCTTAATATTGGGGCAATATGACGCGAACATTCTTTACCTTAATTTATTTAAAAAATGTTGATATTATTTGTAGTTAGAACGCAAAACAAAGATTTATATAGCAATTTCTATGTTATGTCTACAATTGAATATTTTCATATAATTAAAAGTGGAGAGAGCAAACCCGTAAAAGTTTTAGAATTGTTTTATTCTCACATCATGAATTCATATGTTATACTATACAAATTTTCGAGAATCGCATTTTAACTATTCATGTTTTATAAAGAATACATTCAGCACAACAGTATACTAATTTTTTATTTTCAAATAAAGTATACAATATTTATAAATATTGCGTTTGAGAAGACAAAGTGATGTAAATCACATCTTTTTTCTTTACAACTAACAAGCTATTTATTTAAATTCACTTGAGGTTTTGTTCTGGTAAAACTTGGACGTATTATTGTTTTCTTATCTATTGTTTATAATAAAAATCATTCTAAATTCAAAATAATTTTATTATCAATGAAACATTTCACAATGCATTATATTCACTATTAGAATAATAAATTCGACATACATTTACTATATATGCATATAATAGTTTCATACAATAGTTTAAACCGCCGAGGAAAAAATAATTTACATCAAATTAAATCTCAATTATGGCTACAGCTATGTGTATATATGTATATTACAAGATCAATTAGATCTAATGTGATTTCTATCATGAATTATAAAGATCTGAGAATAGATACATCTCTATCTAGTTACATGTAAAAATTAAAGATCTCTGCAGATGTGGCCATAACTGAGATCTAATTTTACTTTACTAAATCTAATTGGATTATACAATATCTGGATAAAGATTTTTTAAATTAAACTTGGCTTAGTGACACGCCTTAATACCTGATGCATAACAATAATATATCGTCGGTGCGGTATCTATAAAAAAGAGTACAATCGTGTATTTAACTTATATTAAAACTCGATTTAGGATAACATAAAGCAGTAAGATTTAGACATTATAATGGAAAATTTACGAAAAATGGTATAGATTAAAACTAGACAACTATTTTATAAAGATATATAAAAACATTGTTAACATTAGACTAAATATATACTTCTTAAAGCCATATCAACTTTCAAGTTTATTTTAAAAAACTGCGTTTATTTTCGATGGTGAACCAAGATCACTTTGAGTAATTTTATTATTCAGAAAAACTTTTGAAGAATTTTTGGAATGAAGAAATTCTGACGGCATAATTACAGACAATTGCGTTAATTAGACTTCTACAATGAATGGCAAACATTTTTTGAAATAATTATTTATTAATAAATATTTTTTCAAAATTTCAAGTAATTTACACAAATATTTCTTGTTAACTAAAAAAGAACTTGAAACTACATAACCAAGAGACACATGTAGGATCTATTTCAAATGATATATAAGTAATCACGATTCTTGAATCATCGAGTAATACCACTTGATTTCCTTACGCTTCACTGAATATACTAATTTCTCTATACTGGTTAAGTTCAAAGTATATGTTCTGCCTGATCCCATTGAAGTGGCTTATTCTACTTTACTTCGGTCTTTGAAATTAATTGTATTTTTCGGGATTCTGTTCAAGAAGTCCTGCAATAAGATAATCGGATTATTACTATTCTTGCGGGAGTTGTCAACGTAGTACACGATGTAGATTAAATTGCAGAAGGATATCGTATTTAACAATACCACACGAAGTTTCGTCTTTGGTCTGGATTATAAAATGTTCAATACCTTTAAATAGTTTAATTAACGGTTTGAATTTAGTTAGGTAATGTATAAGTAAATGTATATTTCTTGATACATATTTATATTAGATTGTTAGATATTGTTAACCCTCGTCGGGATAGTATTGATTTCAGAAGACAAAAGCTACGGAAGCGAATAATCATTGTCAGTACCCTGTGGTAATATTACATTATTAATGCTAATTAATTGTAATTATTAGCATGTGTTAAACCCCCATCAAAATATGATACATAAAATAATACAATAATAATAATATCTTATTATTATCCTCATGTATTTCCATGAATATTAATAAAAATTGTTTATAAATGTTTATAATTACTCAATTTTCATTGGCAATATGCATATAATGAAGTAATTGAACTGCTTCCTCGTAAGTCAGTTTTATCGTTCACCTGTTTTATCATTAGGGACACTTTTAAATGACTGGCTTCGACTTGAAACCTTATGACACCTTCTCGTTTATACCCACTCACGTATACACGAAACAAATTAAAATCTTGGTTTTCAAATAACGATCTCGGATTTTTTCGTTTTTGATATTCCCAACGATTTAACTTGTCAAGACTGTATACCTACTTGGTCGTTTAATTTGCTCTAATTAAATTCGTATGTCGAACTTGGCGCGATAAAAAGTGTCGGTATCGTTACTTCGTATCTAAAAGGGTCAAACAGTTGGTAAAGTAACATGGCTCGAAAATTCGCGCGAACGAAAAGTGACGTACTATCACACCTGGGACTCTCAATCGCTCCTGGAAATCTAGAATTAATAAAGACCGTAATGATTTCAGCTGTCAACGGGTGAATCCGTAAGCGGTGTCATAATGGCTGATGTTTCAATGGATAAAGATGGAAAAGTCGACATTGGGCCAAAAGATGGATCTGCTGTAAGTTTAGCAAAAAAATTACATTTTTTTAAAATTTATATGTATACTAACTACTTACGATTTCCTTTATTATATTCTGAAATGTAAATTATTCTGAAACTGAGGGCTGATTCGTATAGTCGTTTCGAACAAAGGAACTTCTCATTATATTTTAATGAGTCCAGTAATGTTTTATATTCAGCCTTTTTATGTTGTATATAGATGTAAATATCCAATTTTTAAAATAAAATGAAACGGTGTTGTCATATTTATAATCGAGTAATACGAATCTGCTGCAAGCTTCAGCAACATTAATCTGTAAAAAAATTCGTCGTGGGAATAAATTTGACGCTGACATGTCCAGATTTTTAGTCACTACAATTATTTGGTTAAATTCACAATTCTTTTTGTAGCTAATTGATGTTATGTTTTATTTATAGACAATTTTTATTTGCTACATGATATTTTTTGAAGACTAAATTCAACATTGCTTCAGAAAATTGTTAGTCTAATATATTATTTTTCCCTTCTCATAATGCTATAAAGGAGTTTACAAAATTACATAGTAGTGTATCAAATAACAATGCAGGTTCATTAACGGAAATAATTAAATGGTTTTGTAGACGAAATTCATTAATTTCCTTTATAAACTATCGGATATTTATAGCATTCCTACACTAAAATCCCTTACTCAAAAATACCGTTATCAGCCACGTTTTTTTTTAAATAACCATCTGAAACGCTGATTCTTTGTTAACAATCCAGGTTGTCGAAATACGAAATATTTAGTAGCCATATCATCCTTACTATAAATTATCTGTGGCAATAGTTAGCGCCATGCCTATTTGCAGTGGGCTAGCTAGCGCTTCATTTATTTTCCACTAGGGATAATCCGTTTCAGTAACGAATAATAATTTTTACTAAAAAGGTTTGCTCATTTTATGGTCCTGGAGACGGAAATTATATATTTTTTTAAATAATCAGAATCATAAAGCACTGCGTCGCAATAGTTTTTAGAATACTTTAAGAACATTACATGGAGAAAAATAGAATATAACCATTACTATCTGTGTATTTCAAATAAGGATAGGCATTACCAGTTAGTTGTCATTACTATCTTAGATATTATATCTTACTACCTTGTTGCATAGAATACGTTTACAACATATTACGTCCACTAATACCTCAGATAGTAACTGTAAATGTAATTACATTAATGGATGTCGATTATCCTGTTCTTAACCAGTTCTTAAAAGTTTTTTCCACTCTATTTTTATCCGTGTATACAAAATTATCCTGACAAATGCCCACAAATTTGAGGTCAATAACACAACATTTTTTACATTTTTTGCTAAAAACGCAAGTTGGTTTCATCCTTACAACTGCTGCATTTGTTGCCTACTTTTTTTTTAAATAATAAGGTGTAATATCTCAAAACATTCGAAATTAGCCAATATTTCCGGATTGCTTCGTTGTGCATCAACAAGAGGGTTAAGAATTTTGAGGAAGTTAAGATATTGTTAAAAATCTTATCCTGATCGTTCATGTGCAGGGAAACTTGAGGAAAATTTGCAATTAAAGTCGAAGGTATTCGGAGCGATTTTGGGACAATCGACGTGCGATATTTGTGACTTTGAGCCAACTTCACATTGTCAATAGATCTCCATTTTCATCTAGACTTTTTAAAAATGTCTGTCAAATGGATGGAAATAATTGACAGGCTAGAGAGACATTATAGGTTGGTAATACTTCTAACTCAACACTCGATATGCAGTTATCGCAAGTCGCGAATATTGCGCGCCGACTGAACAAAATAGCGGTAAGAAAAATGATAAGTAAAAGTTTTAACAATCTCAGGAGGTAACGCACTGGACTACAAAGTTGTAGATCGTGAGTTCGATTCCCGTCCGGTGACAATTTTTCAATTTCGTGTTCAAGCAGCAGCTCGCTATTGGTAAGACGAGCAACATTGTTTGTTTACATTCCGAAAATATTGTTTTTCCGGCGGAAATCGACTCATGACGGCTGCTGTATTTTAATGTACGTTTCTGCAGGGTCCTACATTTTTGACAAATGTAAGGTATGGCGCCATCTGGGAAGACGACCTGCAGCTCTCGAAAAACAAACCATATTGTGTAAATATTTGCGTAAAAGGGCGATTCTTCCCGTTAAAATAATAATAATTCAAAAACAAAATCAAATATAATTATATAAAATGTATGAATGATAAATATTATCATTAATATATTATCATACACAAATTTTGTAGGTAATAAACCCCACTACATAATTTTTCATTCAACAGTTTTATTTATTTTTCGTTTTAAGTATTATGTCACACATTAACATAAATTTGATATGTTTCTTCAAGGACCTAGCCTTATTTTTATAACAATACATATATAAAATGTTATTAAAAATCTGGATACGGAAGTAAAAGTTTATTCCACTCTATTAGCGATCCTGACCCCTTATTCCGAGGTTAATTCAGGTAAATAATTTTTCACGCCCGCTTAATAGCTGCAGGATGAGATTCCCATCACGACGACTTCGACGAAGAACGCCTTGATAACGACGCAGCTTCCCTTGTCCGATTCTTCCCAGCATCGGGTCAAGATCTCGATTATCGGCACTGGCAATGTCGGGGTGGCCTGCGCTATCGCCATTTTGATGCGAGTTAGTATCTCCCGTCGATCGTTTATATAGGTTTCGGTAGCCGACTCCCGTGATTCGCTCTTCCTTTCTACAGAAGATCTAATTATCTCGATCACGAGATTAAATACAACATCGGACCAAATTTACTATTATTATAGGCCAGGTTATAAGTGAGATCGCGTGCACGTTTTAAAGCTATATAATGTACATATTATTGAACTCGTGTTTTCAGCACTTCTCGCTGTTTGACTTGTACGACTTTAATTATTTTTTTAATTACATGCATTTGTTCATTTATTGTTACTCTTGACGTGAGTTCTTATTAAAAAACTAATGTCGAGAAGGTAAATCGTTAAAAGTAAAATCGAGAAAGAATTTCAGAATACTATAACGTCCATTTTCATGTTTGTTGACTGCCATGACTTCGAAAATTGCTATTGCGGATATTTCAATCATATTAACAAATATAAAATGGTAAATGGTTATGAAAATACACTGTCTATAGTATAAAATAATTCGAAAAATAGAAATCTGTAAATGTTAGCATATATTCGAAAAAACATAATTTTTATCTAGAATCGAAAACCGAGTGGTATTTTTTTAATTTTCAAAATGGCGGACGCTACTTCCATATATGTGACCCTATATTACAACCCTCTACCGTTAAACGTCTAATACGTTTACTGTCAACAATTAAAATTGGCCAAAACATACTATTATTATGTTTCTATGGTCGCCAAACATCAATCTAGCAAAAATGATCAAATTCAAAATGGCGAACCCAAAATGTGAGTCCAATCTTTTCTAAATTGATCGTTTTCAGCTGTATCTTTATATTCGGGGGGTTCTAGGGCCGTTGATCAGATTACTGTCATCCATAAGCTGCAAACATTTTTACACGACCAACAAATATTCTCTCATCGATCATATTTTCAGTAGCATACCGTTTATGAACTTTCGCCAAAATAATGACGTGGACGTGGAAAGTATTATTTAGCCTTTTTTCTAATGAGACAAATTCCAAATTTGAGATAAGTTCCTGAAAATTATTCATCTGAAAATGTTTAGTGTCGCTGAAAATGAATCCTAAGTTAGATCTTCAAAATTCTAATGGGCCGATCCAATACATCGGAGAAATCCTCGACACTTATTTTCATGAGTATAACTTCTCGCATTTTAGTTCTCCTTATTACTCCCGCCATTTTAATTTTAAAAAACTAGTATCGGATTTATAATCAGGAAACCTAGATAACCAAATAGCCACATTTAGCTGAATACAGTCAATTTTATCAAATTGGACCCCCATTTTCATACACCAGCAAACGTATTGAATGTTTAAGGAAGTCGTAATATAATGTTTACACGTGTTGCTGTAGTGTCCTCCATTTTGAAAATTTAATAAAGAAACACTCGCTTTCGATACTAGATACAAAATGCTGAAATTTGGGCCCCGTACAGTTGGAATTGAGTCAATCTCCGAATGGACTAACTATTTGCCTTCTTATATGGAATGACCCATATCTATTTTTTATATTAAAAATTATTTCTTTAAATAAGCTTATTTCTTAGATTTATTCAATTTATCAAATGAACATAATAATTAATGATAAACAACATTAAGATCGAATGGAATAGGGATTTTTAATTGAATACTTTCTCTTTAATGGCTATTGTTGTGGACATTGAGATGTCGTTAATTTTAATCATAGAAAGAATGCTAGAGAGATAGTATGTAGGTGAATGTGCATATGGGTCAAATTGCAAGAAAGGCACTAATTACGTTTTGTCGATCGACAGAGAATAGCCAGCGAGATCTGCCTTATCGACATGGACAAGGACAAGGCGGAGGCCGAAGCCGAGGACATGCAGCACGCCGGTATCTTCCTGGGAAATCCACATGTGATCGGCACAAATGGTATGCGTTTACCGTTCACTGCTCACGTTTTCACCATTTTTCTCGTAGTCACTGCCGATCTATTATATCACAGTCGTCCCGGGACGGTCCACGTTCGTTTTGTAAATAGCAAGCTATGACATTTTTCAATTGAACCCTATACTACCGTCCAGTCAGATTTACATCGACCACACTGTTCCCTTCGAGAAACTGTACTTTTACTGTTTACGTCGATTTATCACGTCTCTTACGTACGTCTGAACCTTTTGCATCGAGTATATCCTTTGATCAATCAAACTCTATTCGAGATTGCGTCGAGATTTTTGTTCCAGTTTGTAACGAATGTTTTATTTACAAGATATCCATGGAAATTATCTTATTGGAGTTTCATTAGCATCGCAAATATGCATATTCTTGAAAGGTTTTACTTGTAACTGCGGGTTTTTGCCTCAATTGGCCATTTAATAATTACTCCCTTTTGTAGCTCTGGAAGTGATTTTGGCATGGAAAATAATTTTGTTTAAATCGCCAGAAGGGATTGCACTTTGATAGAATATTCCTACCATCAGAAATGACTGGTCATAACCTCAAATTTGATTTCATTTTGTAAGGGTATTATGATTATGGACATATGTAATACATAAAATTGTACTTGCGCCTTGCAGTCCAGAAGACGAACAGTTTGACCCCAAACAAAATGTAACACGATCGATTTTTGCATTATAATTACTTGAAAAATTAGTTACAAAACATATCCCAAATCACCGGAGTGGGGAAGAGTTGTTTTTTATTACAAAATGGAGCTAATTTCATAAATAAATATAGTTGCAAATTTCAATCACGCATTAGAGCGCAAAACAAAAGTTGCAGGAAATGAAAAAATCTATAAAAAAGGGAGGAACGATATTTTCTTCATCTGTTGAAATTTTTGAGATAATGAATTGCAAAATTGCAACTTACTAAAATGTTCATAAAGATGAGCGTTATTGTTCTGATATAAATTATTTACTAATAGTTTATATAAGCTAATTTCAATGCCGTTACATTAACTGTAAAGTTTTAACAGTAACTGTAAATTCAAAAACGAAAGGTAACTTTGCGATGAAAATACCAGCACTTTCCAGCAATGTTATTGTTTATTAACTCGTATATTTTAATATTCAAGCGCTCGTTAACTGTTCATAAACAGTATATTATTCTGTCGTCTGAAATACGCATGTGAACAATGCGTTGAAAAATTCGCAGAAAATCGAGTGACTGCGCGTGTGTATGTTTATTTATTCCTGTTTTGGCGAAACTATAAGCGCGTAAATATGTCACATAATGACCCAAACATTAATATTTAAAATTCTTATATATTAATTATTAACATAACAAATTAAACCGAATCCCAGATTGCGGTAACTTTAGGATAAAGTACATTACGTTCAAATCAAAATAGAAATTCTGTTTGCTTTACTATAAAGCTATTACATTAACCGTAAACAAACATTTCTCTCAGTGCATAAAATTCTCTTATAGTCTTGGTTTATAATACGCTGATTTGACCAAATTTCTATTGTCTTATACACCAGATCTGCACCGTTAAGATATTGATACTCACATATTGATAACACCCAACTAAAAATAAAACTTATGCCATGTGCACGAAATGCAACTAGGTGCTTCTTATTGATTTTGGGCCGTTGAATCTGAATTCGGGCATAGAATTGGTTCTATACGTGTGAGATTTTTATATTTGAGGTTTAAAGTGGGAAAAATTGCATTTTTAAGGAAAATTCACACCATCCATTGTAATTTTTTTTTCTTGCACAAGATTTGTCAAGTTTCTCGGAAAAAACTATTTATCGTAGTGTGAATCTCAGATTTAAAAAACTTCAGACGTATAGGACTAATGCTGTGCCCGAACTCGGATTCAACGGCCCAAAATCTATAAGAGGAACCAAGCTGCGTTTCTTGCACATGACATAAGTTTTTTTTTGTGGTCTGGTGTAATATGTTCTTCATTCTAGTAAGCAATATATTTAAACATCTCAACATAATATATTAATTACAATTCAATTATGGCATTACTCGCGAAGAATATTTTTCGATATGTAGTTTCAATACGTGCATAATGCATTTTTAATATCATTAAGAAATTTACTATGCAAATTATTAAGGGGAAGTTGATTTTTGTTGCTATAATAACACTCAAATTGTCCTGTTTCATTGCATTTATCAACATTTATCATTTTTCTCATGTCATTAAAATTAAATTCTCATATGCATACTTTTAATTTTGCTAGCTCATTTTTTATAACCAAACTCGTCTGCTAGATCAAAAATAATGCAAATTTTACTAAAAACATTCAAAATTTTTGGTACGATGGTAAAGATGGAAAGGTTGGATTATTTTAAAATTTGCAAATAAAATGAGCACCGCCAATAAAGACCCGAGTTCAACTCCCGGTACATAGAATCATTCGACTTTAATATTCCTCACTTTTTTCGAAAATTTTGAAATAATCCAAGCTCTATCTTTACTATTATAAAAAAAATTGATCAATCAGATGAGTTTTTGTCATTTGAAAAAATTAGCTAGAAAAATTAAAAATATTGATATTGAGAGTATTGAGTAAACAACATCGCAGTTTGCTTATTTTATTGTTATGTTATTAATAGAAAAATATTTGTTGTATTTTTGGGGTTTATCTACCGAATACTGGGCCATAATCATAAATTTTATTTGATCTCTAAATAAAACTAATATGTAATTATAGATATTTAAAGATGTTAGACATAGAATTAAAAATATATATTTAGGAAGGGTTATTATTTTGTTGTATTTTATGTAATGCGAAATCTCGGTGAAAAATGTATTTTATTAAATCATGGCATCTGAATTCGAGGGGATTTTTATGAGAGAGTGTTTTGCTGTGAGAAAATTGATAAGAAACTGTATGTGTTAATTATCAGTTGTTTTTTTATGTTTCGATTATCGAGAAGAGACATGTGGATGATTGATTAAGAGAACGTTAAGGAGGTAAAGTATTTAGAGTACATAATTCAAAGCAGAAAAGGTCATATAAAAGGTATAATTAACAAGGCAAAAAACTGCAATAAGGTGGGTGTAGAGTCAAGGAGAAAGAAAGTTCAAAGAGGATGTTAAATCAAGATTAAAGTTACTTAAATCAATAGTTTTAGAATTATAGCTGCATGAAGTGGAGGTTTGGGGTATAATGACTGGGAAAAGTAGAAAGAATATAAGAGAGATAGCTGGGATAGGTTGTATGGGCGGAGGGAACATCGTCACGCTATGCAGTAAGGGAAGAATTAAAAAGGGATAAAATTAGAATAGAAACTGGGAAGAGAGTATTTAAATTTAATGAGAAAATGAACAGGGAAAGAATGAACGAAATAAGGAAAGATTACAGGAGAAAAAGAATGAAAATAAGAAGTCGTGAAACGAGTGATCTGATGAAAATGTTAACAGCAGAAGAGTCTATGTGAAGACTTGTGATTTGTGAGGAAGGGATGGATTTAATGGCATCAGGTAAAGATATACGCGTGATGGAAGTATAGAAACAAAGGAATAAAAACACGTGAAGAGGGTAGTAGAATCATCAGACGTTAAGTCTTGTTTAAAATATAAAAGATGAAAATAATGGTAGTCAAATATAAGAGAGAAAGTTTATCTGAGGAGCAGATTAAGACTGAAAAGAGTGTAGGCAATTCCAAATTATGTAAAACAGGAAGAAAAATATTAATTGGTCAATAGTGTAAATGTTTAATAAGTATATGTAGTCGAAGATTTTCTTGATGATCATTGATTGAAAATAAAGTTTCTCTCTCTCCATTCAAGTTTATAAATTATTAAAAAATCGTTTGCTCCCTGTGGGGAGAAGATATTTAGATAGAAAAATAAGTTTAAATAGTTTAATTTAAAATGAGTGAAAACACTTGAATATTGTTTGTAAATGTATTTAACAATTACTATACTTTTCTTGTTGGAAATTTATGTGAAGGAGGTACCCAAGAATTTGTTTTTCTTTACAAAATGAAAAACGAATCACTCTTAGGTAATAGTGTATTTCCTCTAATGAATGAAATGCGGCGTTGAAAGAAGTCAAATCTGACTTTAAAGGGGTGAAAATTCACTCATTCACAAAAGTGGCTCAATTTTTCCTTCCAAAGAGTAAATTCTCCCTAAAAAGTAGTTATAATTAAAAATGAAATCATTACGTAACTTTCAAAAAGTTAACACATTGAAACTTGTAATTGTTCTTTTTTACACAACGTGATTGTTACTGAATGCGTCTGTATGAAATGTGTCCACCGCATTGTTCTCTGTGTACGTAACGAAAAATTAGAGAGCTAAAATTATTCACGCGGCTTGTTTTGTTGTCGCCAACATCAATGAAAACATCAAAAGCTCGATGAACGAATTTGACAATTCAACTAATCCCATTTCCAATAGGTATACTGAAAACTGAAAAAGTACCATGCCGCCAAAATGTCAGTAATAAATTACCTTATCTCCTCACCATTTAAATATCCGTCATTAATACGCCGTGAAATATTCAACAATCGTCGAACATGGTGTTAGCTTACGAGAACTCACCGATTCTGGAATAAGTGGATCGTAAAATAATGTCGCGAAGATCGTAAAAAATTGACCGGAAAATCGTGACTAATCTTAGCGGTTGTAGTCTCGCCGCAACCAGTCTAGGGAACGGAAGCGAAAACCAGGAGATTCGTTAAATTCCGAATCGTAAAACACGTACCTTTACTCGTGTTTCAATGGATTCTACGAATCGGAGATTGATACGTCTTGACCGTTGAACAGCGAGGGCGACGATCTTTCACCCGTTTCACGTGATCTCGTATACGAGATCGCGGTTTCACAGACGACCCTCCTCTATTCGGAAGATTCCAACCGATTCAACCACAAGAAAATCGTGCTTGTCCAATCTAGGTTTCGGGTCAGGAAATTTCTCCTGAAACAATTACTTCAACAAGACTCCCTTCAGATTACGTTGTAAAGTGCACTTGAAAATACAGTGATAATTAATTTCTAAACTTACATTGACAACCAGGTTTGGTGCTCTTTGAAATTATTTTAAAACAGTATTTAACTGATACAAATGGTGTTTTCAGGTAAAAGAAATTTAAATTTACCCGAATTCTCCTGGTCTAGTGTACAAATAACACAATATGTCCTTTGTACATCGATCGTACATCCATAAATAACCAAAATCCATACCACTTAACTGCTTTGTACAGTTTTAAAATAGTCCTCTGATCGGAAGCGGAATCCATTTGGCCATATAAGAGGACTTCCACTTGCAGCAAGAGGATTCCGCTTAAGGCAAAAGGATGTTTTAAGTGTGTATGTACAGATGATGTCCATTTAGGTGAACATTTAGGTGTGCATCCAAAGAGTGACCACAAAAAGACCTTAAAAACTGTCTGTTTTTTAGCAATCGAAATTCGGATTAATTATATTGCCAAAAGTTAAGTTATGGTGAATATAGAAATAAATTGCAATTTGAGACGACACTTCCTTCTCGAGTAAATAGGGGGTCATATATGTTAAATTATAGCGTTGTCTATATCACCTGTATCGAGTATTTTGAATGACGATCCATCTCGAGAATACCATATTTTTAAAATAAATTGTGAAATTGTGTGTGCGTATGCATGTGCATGTGTGTTTATGTGTGTATGCGTCAGTGAGTGTGCCCGGGTAATCGTATATGTGTGTGTAATATGAACGCGTTAGACGGTCGTAGTAAATCGACGGTTGGAACCTCATGTCGTATTTACACTTACTTCGGATTCTTTTTATTCATTGTGTGTGAGTGTGAGAGTGTGTGTGTGTGTGGGGGTCTTTGGGACACACACACATACCAACACAATTTATTTAAAAATATGATATTCTCGAGACGGCTTGTCATTATATCAGAATACTCGATGCAGGTGATACTATAGAAAACGCAATAATTTAACATATTTGACCCCCTATTTACTCGAGAAGGAAGTATCGTTTCAACTTGAAATCTTTTTCTTGTTTCTATCTCACCATAACGTAACTTTTGACACTACAATCAATCCGGATTTCGATTGCTAAAAAACGGGCACATTTTAGGGTCACTCTTTGGACCAAACAAATTTATACACCCACTGATCAATGCAATATCAAGTGACAAGAGAACAGTCATAACGACAACACTGAATATCCAGGACACTATTAGACATTTAAGAAGGATGGGCACGATGGGGATATAACCAGATTGAAATTTATAATGAAATTTATATATTAGACAATTTCTGGATTTGAAATAATAGAGTTATGATAATAGGGATAAACATTTTTTTTTAAATAAAAAATCACGTGTAAAATGAAGTCTACATTAAATATTAAAAAATGTTATTAAAAATGATTAATGTCACTATAAACGAACCAATTTTAAGAAAGAACCCTTGTGAAATTCTCCCAGTTTAGCCCATCTACTATAAACTATTTTACGAAATTAATTTTAAAAAAAGGTTTGAGGTTATTCTGAGAACATTGCACGTATAATATATTTGTTTGAAATAAACTAATAATTTAACATAAACAATAACAAAATTGAGTTAACTACTCCAATAGTATTTACTTGAACAAAGCACCAATTCTTTTTATTTAAGTTTTTATTCCGTATAAAAATGTTATAGAAAGAAATAAAATAATTTTTTATAAATAATTAACCTTTAAAAAAGAACGACAAATGTGCTTAAGTGGAATGGCATTTCTTTGAAATCGTAATAAGATTGAATAAAAACGGATTTAAATAATTAAATGCACCGCGGAAAGTAATAAACACGGTTAATATTTTCTAATTCAGCCTCTTGCTTCAGGAAATTACTCGATGTCGAATAAAATTGTCGGAATGAATGAGCGAAGGTCGGAATTACCTCGGAAGTTCATTTGTGGAAAGATGTGAGGTGTACTTAAAAGTTGTTTATTTTTATCATATAGCAAATTTACTCCACTAAATGGATATAACTCTCCAAATCACTTAAATGTCGACAGAAGGTTGCACTTTACTTGACTGCTGAATTTCCAGATTTTCTTGAGCTATTTCATTCGAGTTTTTTGAGTTTTATTCGGCTGTGCCATGCCTTTATAACAAACTAATTGACATGCGGTTCAGTAAATAGAATTTCGGTATTATGTTTTTATAATTTAGAATTACCGATTAAATTTAAATTATTAAAAAACTACACGTTTAAATCGAAAATCACGAGAATTATACTAAGAAGAAACTTGATCTAACGAAATAGTAGTTTCTTATTGTTTGTGGACTTTTTTTAGTAATCAATATTAACTGATGTAATTGATAATAAACTCATGTTTAATTGATGCTTTTTAACTAATTTCCATTTAAATAATCGACAGTAGATGATAGACTCCACACCTACAGATAAAATCTAGAGTAAACAGACATTTAGATAGTTGCATTGCTTTTTTAGAATTGGAGTCTATAACATCATAAATATTCATAAAATTAGTCTAAAATATTATAGAATAACGATCATCACAATCAACCGTACGACTACAACCTTCTACTAAAATGAGGCTACACTCAATTGAAAAATAGTTATGCAATATGTAGGAAATCTAAATATTTAATGAAAAAAACTTATTGTTTGACATTTTTCCATTATATAATTCATGATATTGACACAAAAAAATAAAAAAATATTACAAATGTTGACACATATATATAATATACTCGAAAATTTAAGGTTAATATGGGTAAAAAATCATGAAGAGAGTGGAAAAACACAGAATTAAAATACATAAACATAAAACAACAAAAAACAAATATGTAGATCATTTCTTCAAATTTCATTAAAAATGATAAAATATAGGGAGCAAATATAACATTTTTAATTCGTATTACGTAAGACCAAACGAAACAGATTCCTGAACTTGAAGAGCCTTTGCAATCATTCAACTCCAAGAAATATCGTAAAATGATTTACTTCGAAGATATTTTTCTCTCAGTTTGAGACTTCGCTTGAAATTTTCATGAGATCATAATTTTCTATTATAGTTCATATATTTCAAAAAGATGTTTATTGCCAAGATCTCTCAATCTATAACTGCTTAATACTACCTTAAATTGTTATCGATTTTCAATAATGTACTAAATTGTATAATCAATGATAGTGTCTTAGGCAAAATACTCACATTTGAATGCGAGAATTAAGACATATCTTCTAAAATTATGGACGTCATGCAGTTATATTACTTTAGAAATCTACCATTACATCAACTATTTACATTCTCGAGAGGTCCATTAAAGCATTTTTAGATGAAAATAATTCAACAGGTTTTTTAATTGCAAATGTAAATCAACTGTTTAATAGAATCGTTGACTAATGTTAAATAGTTCGATTTTCTATTGTTAACGTTTATTATCCTAACACGTCTCAATTCACATAAACATTATTATAATATTTTTTCTTTTACAAAATCATAACGTAATATCGGTATTCTTTAAAAAATCTTGTATTTTCATGACAGTTGGTAACTAGTATTTATTGAGATCGCTGATTTCACATAGTCAGATTTTAAGAAATAAAAATGGAGGATCTAACATGGCAGACCGTTATTTGAAAATCTAATGAAATCTCTCCGATATGTGTTACCCAGGAATTTTTAATTTAACTTTAAAACTGTAGTTATGCTTTCTACTGCCTATATAACAATAGGGAACTAGTAAACGGAACAATATTATGTATAATGATATGAACATTAATATCTTATATAATACGGAAATGATCAATTAAATACTTTTTTGCTATCTCGTGTATTACTTTTGTAAAATAGTTGGATCAACTATATTTTTTCGCTGTATAGTTTCCGAATAAACAATTATAAGATATAAACAAAAATTGTCTGCATCCATGTACATATTTATTGATATGTTTAACATTTTTCATTATAATAATCAAATTCCTTTTATACACATGAACTCATAAAAAAAGAAAAAATAAATTTAAAAATGTGTTATATTATAATACATTTCGCTGTATATATATTAACAATTACCGACTTTCGTTGCTGCATATTAGTAATTAAATATTAGGATAACCCTTTAAAGACGGGAGAGACACATTTTGAATACAACTTTCAAATCTTTGTTGAAAATTGTCTTCAAAATGTGTTTCTCTCGTCCTTAAAGGGTTAAATACTATCATATGATAGTTCGTATTATTAATTGAGTATTAAAATTAATATTTAGTCACCAAATATTTGTCTGGTACACTCTGAGTATAATTTATCTGATGATAATGATATAACCAACAAAGATAATTAATATTCTCTAACAATTTTATTTATTACCAAATTAAAAGTAAGACTAACGTATATAACTTTGCAACCCCTTTTTTTCGGAAATCCTAAAAAACTCGATATCGCCAATTTAAAGAGTAAACAATCGAAAAATCGCGGATAAATACACCGTTTTGAGACCGAGTATACCGAACCCTTACGCTGGGAAGACCCCCGAAGTGAGAATTACGTCGTAAAAGGACCTCCTCGGCCATACGGTTTTCTTAATCTGACCTCGAATCTCGCCCCGTCTTATTCGAAGATTAATCTTTCACCGCGCCGGTTTTGTCGGTTCCGTTTCGAGAAAGTCGAATAAATTCCTTAAATTTGCGACGTACCTTCAGCGCGCAGCTAATTCGAAAATTTGTTCGATCGAAATCGATATTTTGATTAAAAATAATGGCGGGCTAAATGCCGGACACCTCATATACATGTGCGGCTCATTTATTAGTAACCGAGAACTTATGTGAGAAATTTGCGTTGCGTAAATTCCTGGTTTTCATTTATACCTACGTGATCAAACCAGATGTTTTAAATAGTTTTCAAAATGTTAACCACCTTGTTTCGATCCGGAGATTTCGGTGTTACCAGATCCCTTTTTCACTGCGATAACATCAAGCACGTCAATACAAAGAATATTGCAATCTATCATGTTATGAAAGACATGTTCTCGCTGTTTAAATGTAAAATCCGGAGTTTGGTTGTATTTCTATTTCTGTAAATATTCCAGGACGTCTTCGCAAACGATCTTTGGTAATTTAAAAAAATTATTCATCGTGAATTTTTACGAATAACTTAAATTATTTAGTTGGAAATTAATTGTTCCATGTTCGATTATAATAATAAAAATATATATTTACGAAAAATATTTCACGTACATATGTATATATGTATGTATATGGTACTTGTTCCAAATAATAATTGATTTTTCGTAGAAATGCATGAAATATTACCATTTCACGGTTATATATATATCCCTCTTACAGCTGATTGAATCGGCGGTAGGGTATATATTGATAACACAACCCCCCCCCCAAAAAAAACGAAAGTCCGGATCTGAAGGTCAGACTATGTCTATAATGTTTTTTAGGTCGTTGAATCCTAATCCGAAGTCCGTTTAACTCTATCACGTCAGGTTTTGGACATTGCCTTATAAAATACCTTAAAAAATCCTACTTCGTTTCTTGTTTGTGGGGCTGTGTAATCAGTGTAGAGTGATTCGAAGTGACTTTCGCTGATTCAAATCATAAAAGTAAATATACAAACCAGTTACTCCTTATCGGACTTTTACACGCTTCCAATTTATTCAAAATTTGTATCAAAGTTTTTCATCATATGACGTAATTTTTATGTTAACAATACTAAAATAACATTCTCAATTTAATTAATTTATACCTCATATTCTGTTCGCACCAACTCGATTTTCATGCTTAGAATTACCCCAAAACGCAAGATTTTAACAAACATTCCGATTTTTTGCACACTCAAAAAAGGCGCAAAGCTCGATTTTGGGCCCGAATAATCGCGCTTTTTACTCATTGATATAAAAGGTACCGTATGCATCACTTTCGATATATCGATTTCCAACGAGTGTGATTGTCACTCTTCGATAAATGCATTCTTAATACATAATATACTACTGCGTCATATTAAAAACACAATTTAAAAAGAAATTATTATTTAACCCTTCAACGCTCAACTGGCCAAAATGTTAACATCAACTTCAAGACTGTGCCTTTCAATTATATAACCAGTGCGGAAGAAATATAGGGATACATATTCTTGTGTAAAAAAGTCTCATCTTTCGAATGGCACAGCCAAATTTATCTATAAATGAAAGCCATTGTACATCTCATCACGTTCTTCACGTTGTCTTTGAAAATTTGGCAAAGAGGAAGCAAATTAAAATACCTTGAATTCACGCAATATCGAAATTTTAGCTTTTCGGGGTTTTGATTTTCGGAACTTTATTCCCCGGCTTAAATACTGAAGAAAACAAAATTAATTTTATACATATGCCTTTAAAAATAAAAATAAAATTGTAGATATATCAAAGATAACCAGTTCTAGAGATATGCCCGTATAACTCTTAAAAAAATATTAAAAGTTATAATAAATTTGCTTCCCGTGTGCCGAGCACTTTGTTCTTCGAAATTAAAACTATTATTAATGAAAGTACGACTGTAACTTGGGATTTTCAACATTTTTCCAACTATACAATCTCATATATTTTCTATCCATTGGTTTATTCGATTTCTTTCTTTTTCAGTTTTTCTATAAAACCAGCCGAGTTTCACGATTTGTTCGAAAATACCGTGTCTCTCTGGGGAATACTTCATCGACGGCGATAAAGCACAGATTACCCCATGTCCCCCATCGTTTCGGCCTATCCGGGAAAGTTCGGAATGACTATCATCGATCGGGTAAACAGAGACGTCGCACAGCCTGGCCAAGTATCACGATTGCCATTCAGGTCGCATCTCGCTCGTCGATGAGTCCGAATTTGAACGACCTGGTGAAGGGTTTTACGGGAACGCGTTTCCCGGAAGGGAGACTCACGTAGTCCTTTACCTGCTGTCCGAGCGAACGACCCGCCGGTAATTTCGTCGCACCCTTCCCCCAAACCCTTTTCGAATCTACCGAATGTCGCGATCGTATCAACCCGCTCCGATCTTGCCTATTCTTTTTACGAGACGTCCCTTGAAACTTAAATTTCTCCAAAGCCCAATACACACGTACACGCACTTTCGACGTGATTTCAAAAATTCGGTGTCACAATTTTTCGTTCAACGTTCGCTGAATGTAAACAAGATGTCGAGCACATTTGCTCCTGTGATCAAAACGTCTCATTTCACGGGACAGGTGAGAGAAATGTCGGTCGTATAATATGCCGGTTTATTTTTCGATCTTTCGCAAATGAAACTTCCGTATTAATTTAATTCTCCAGTAATTTAAACAATTTTATATATTGGACATTTGCCAAAGTTCTACATGTGCGCAAGTTTCCAATTTTCAACGATATAGAGCAATTCGCGTTTTTTTCTCGACAGATTAATTTTGGTACTGTGTGCCTCCAATCATTCCTCCAGTACCCAAACATTTTTCCCAGTACGTTACGTTGTAACGCGATATGATCTACAACAATATTTAACCATGATCAAATACGTGGGAGCCACGGTAGCGCCCATTAAGTGAAGCAGTCTTTTGCAAAAGGAAAGATACACCCACTCTAAAGATTTCTACAAATTAGTCCAGTCATAGACCCTTCAATACTTTAGATGGCAGATCGACCAAATTGAGCCTCATGTTACAAATCGCTGTTCAGGGCAGTTTTCGAATATATTACGAAATATACACACAATATAAAAGTACGTCGTGACCACTCGAAATCCCCGACGACAAAATCCCCGCGACAAAACCACCGCGTCAAAATCCCCAAGTACAATAATCCCCGAATTCAAAATCCTCTAGTCCTTAAGCCCCGATTTCAAAATCCTTTCTCACAAAAAATTCTGAATTTTCAATTAAAGCTGTATTAAAAGTTGATATTGTTTATTTTGTATTTAGAAGTAAGATACATTATAGGGTTAGGTTAGGTTAGGTTAGGTTAGGTTAGGTTAGGTTAAGGTAGGTTAGCTTTTCTATGATGTGGGATAGTGAAATCTTCCTTTTGGTTGATCTTTGGTGGGACGCTTATTGGCCGAAATTGTGCTACTCGAGAGCGTTACACCTTTATACTTCCACCATGGACTGAGGTAACTTGTAATAAAAGTTGATGTTTTGAAGGGTGATTTTGATGAAGAAGGGGATTGTGAATTCGGGGGTTTTAGTGGTAGGGGATTTTGAATGCGGGGATTTTGTCGCGAGGATTTTGTCGCGGGGATTTTGTCGCGGTGGTTTTGTCGTCAGGGATTTCGGACGGTAACCACGTACGTTACACAAATGTAATGCGACCTCCATTCTATGATGCATAGGAAAAGAGGACAGGGGTTAACTAAAAAAAAACCGATAGCGAAAGACGCGGAACGGATGACAAACTGTAGTTTAAGTTCTCTCTGACGAAAATTATCATGTGAATTTTGCAATATTATTGGTCAGTCAATTCCACAATTCAATATACATTACATTCGACTGCAACCGTTTAAATATGGTACAAAATATTTCAGGTTTTCGTAAAATTAAAACATTGTAATAATGTAACAGTTGAAGCCCTATAATTATAGTACTCGGGTTGGTGATCACGTTTAGTAACAATTGCTACCAAGTTATTATGCCACGAAATTGCTGCAGTGTGAACATCAAAGACTTTGAACTTTCAGACGTGTTGGCTGTACAGGACTCGGCGGTGATAATTATCGCCATTCCTGAGGAGAAGTCGGGCGGAAATTCACCAAAGGACAAAATACAGGTTTTCAAGAAGCTCGTGCCCAAAATTGCAAAGGTTTCGCGCAGGTCGGTTGTAGTTGTGGCCACCGAACCAACCGACGTCATGTCTTACGTGACGTGGAAACTCTCCAAGTTTCCGTCAGGTCGCGTACTCGGGACTGGAACCCTTTGTGACAGTGTTCGATTCCAGTACTTCTTGAGTAAGAAGCTAGGCCTCGGAAATGCCTCGATCAATTGCATGGCAATCGGAGCGAAAGGAGATCACTCTGGTATTGAATGTTTCATGTATATACACTCGCTTTTCTTAAATCTATGTCACAGAGACCTTTTCTTGCAGGTGCCTTTTTGTTACTCGCAATAAAATATCAGCCGCTTTAAATTTTAAAATGCTTTCTACGCTCTGTAACAACATTTTTCAAAAATTACTAATCTACAACTAAAAATTGGTTGCCATTAATTAGTTATACTGCACTGAAAAAAAATTCCTAATTTCAAGTAAATATTTACTCGAATAGTCGCAACGAAATATTTACTTAAAATAAGGAAATATTTTATATATACATACATCAAGTATTTTACTTTCTTAACCGCTTGAAATTAAAATTTGTCATAAATCAGATTCTTGGTATTACGGTTCTTTTACTACAAAAAAAGAAATAACAATATAAAGCTTAATTAGAATATTCGGTTGTTGCTGTCAACACTAAATATGAAAAAGGGTGTCTAAATAACTTGTTTGTGTATTATTATCGCAAATAGAATTTTTAATTTCTTCGGACTGCATATATGAAAAATTAATAACTCGACCATTATCCGATTCTGCATCCCTCTAGCGATAATATATAGAACTATATGCGTATTGCTATAAACAAAGGAAATATTTTCTTAATTTAAATAAATATTTACTTGCTGGATAAAATCAAATTAATATTTAGTTGAATTAACAAACTATTTGTCTATTATAATTAAATATTTTGTTGCGACTATTTAAATAGATATTTACGTGAAACTAGGACATTTTTTTCAGTGTATATGTGTCGTGGAATGACACCTGATAGTTTATTAACTCTGCACTGCTTTCACTAGTTTTTGAAGGACGTAATCACTTAAAATAATTCGTTAAACATATTAACCAATTATGAGTAAAATGTACAGATTTCTTATGTAGTACAAATCATCAGTTCAAATATTTTCGAGCTCATTCTTTCGAATGCCGTTGAAAAGATTCTGGCAGAAGGTAATTTAATGTCACTTCTTGAAAAAAATAAACAAAAACGTTTTGTATGGAAAAGCGGATTTTTCTTTTTAATAGTAGTTATCAGTACATGGCCGTGAAGTAGAATTTTACGGCTAAAGTAGTCGCCGTCAGAGAATTGGCGCTATGCCGTTCCTTCATCTGTGGTTGTGGAGTGCCCTTTAAGGACACGATTCCTAAATTTCTACTTTACGTAGAACATAACGTTTGAACGGAGTTTTTTTTTAATTTATTAATTTCAGTTTTCAAAATACTCTGAATAATCTATGAATTATGAGGTTTCTGACATCAGTAATCATGAGTTTGATATCCTAGTTGCAAAATACAAGACGTCGGATCTATTACGGCCGATATTTCTAGTCGAATTCATTTCTTTTGAAATAAGCAGAGGAACTTAATTGGAATTATTCGGTAAATACCGAAAACATCCAAATTCAACATGAAAAATCTATCCATTTGGATTTAATGGGTTAATAAAATTCGTTAAAATGTGTATTAATATTTAGTTGTAGTGACATAATCAAATGTTCATTATGAATGAACTTATTATTGTTCTAGAAAACTAGTATGATATCTGTCTCCGCAATGGAGCAGCTATTTTAAAAAAAATTTTCAGTGGCCCAGATTCGTCAAAAGCCAATTCAACAATTTACACAATTCTCCGTAAAAGAAATGCACGTGGCTGCAGGTGTGACACGAAACGTGACGTTTTTTGAATTCATCATTTAGTACCCTTAAAATGTCGTTTCTTGCTTGCAAATGTTGCATGTCGATTCTATTCAGTTCATGATCTCAACGTTCCAAAGATTTATTGAAAATTCAAATTGGATACCTAATTATCGATCACAAATGTTTCCAAATAACAAATTCTAATTCAATTGGATGAAAAAATAGTCAGTAGAACTTGCGCAAATTCGTAACTTCTAAAGAATAAAAATGCGTTTACTATATTAATAAAATTCTACGAAGATAAAAGTAAAAATTAATTTGCGAAAAGCATATTACGAAAAAAAACTGTATTATTGACTGATCAGCAATTTAGGACTATGTGTTAGACATTACATTAAATTACAAGTAAATTACTAATATTAACAATTGAATTCGTGATTTACATATTTCGTTATTGTATTCGACTTACCGGATTAAAATTCATTGAATTATGTTATTATATTATCGTTTTATGCTAGTCTTGAATTATTTGATTTACACAAAATATGACTGGCAATAAAAATTGTTCAATAACCGAATTGAACGTGAAAAATCTCGATCGATTAAAACGTAAATAATACATTTAAAAAAATTGGAACTTATGTACGATTGTCACTTTCTAATGCAGAGAATGCGTTTATTTGTAAAATGACATCGATTTATACTGGTCCCTAGGGATATCCATCATTTATATCGATTTCCAGTTACTACCAGCTTTCAGATTACACATTTTATAAGATTCTAATCTTGCATTTTGCACATTATGTAGGCCAGATGGCACAAGCTACCAATAAGAATACAACCATTTCGAAGCAAGTCTTATGTCCTGATGAGGGTATTATATTTTTATCAAATATTTTTATTTTATTTTTAATTGCTAATTAAATAATATTAAACAATAAATAACAAATTTTAATCTATAAGAGAGATACTAACTGTGTAGTTTTAACACTTCGAATCGAAGAAATACAAATTTCCGTTTAATAAATATTTATTTTTATAAAATATTTGCATTATATCAGTCGTAAAATATCTACAAATCACGAGTAATATCCTGTAATCGTGTGTCCATTCTAATGCGGTTGCAAACTCCAAACACATGATAGTCATGTGTCGACATTAAATATATGTTTTATGAGCGGATTTATAGCTCAATGAACGGATGCATAACACAATCATTACGGAAGGGACATTAATATTTGTGTGAAAAAATGATGGCCGAAAGTTTTAAACACGCATGGTACATTAATGAGAGTCTCGTTAGTTTAGTACTAGCAATTAAAATATATTTTTCAGAAGTGCGACAATAAAATTAGGGCCAGTAAAAACATACCACCTACCGTGACAACAAAAATGTGTCAACTCATAAATTTAAACTTTTCTAGGCCTTAGAGAAGAAAAAAAATTATTTCTAATAATTCTGAATAAGACAATGTTAAAGCAATGTTCTGAAAAATAATTTTTTATTTTCAAATATTTTGCTGGAAGTCTGTTACTTGGTGTGTATTGTGTATTGGGGTTGCTGATAATGAATATGTGGCCAGATTTCGCAGATGATGATAGTGGATCTATTATAACAGAAGAAAATTTAAAAATATTGTATTCAATTGAAACTTTTACTTTCGAGGTAATGTGGGGACGATTTTTCAGTAATCTCTCGAGTAACAAGTTTCAAGCAAAGATAATTAAAAATATTAATTTTTTTTCGAAATTTTGGTTTCACCTTTTCTTAAATAAATTCTATTTAATTCAAGCGATAATTTGTTTTAAAAACTCTTATTTCACCAGAAATCATGAAAATAATAAGTTCTTTCGACCCCGAAATATTATTCAATCGTTTGAGACTTAGACGTGAACCAGTGTGCTATCAGCCTCGACATAATTTTTATGTTTGTCGAGTCCAAAACAAAAGATTTTATCACAGGTTTCGCCTTATTATCCTTACAATATGTGCACAAACACAAATAAATTTTGTACTTACCTTATCTGATTAAAAATAGGTTATTTACGAATAAAAAACTGAGAATGCGGGAGTGGTCTCCTGCAAAAACTGAGTGGTCACTGAGTTCTAAATCGTTGTTGGTTCTTAAAAATTCAATTCTATTTAATACAGGTTCAAAATAGTGGGTCTAATATGATAGACGAATTCAACAAAATTCTTAAAAAATATACAAAATTCAGTATTTAGGAGTTTTGTCATCGCTGAATGCAATCCGTTGTCGGATTTAAAGATGCAAATTGGCGAAGGAAATAATTTAATAAAACTCAAGTTGCATATGCCATTTTTAATTTTTAAGAATCAGTAATGAATTCATAATCAGAACCCTTGATTAGAAGTGTTGAAAATTCTGATTTAATTTCGTTTTTGCCGCCATATTGGATTCGCCATTATGATTTTTTTAAAATCGATATCAAAATCGTCGTCAGGGACCTCAAAAAGTCCCTTTATACCAATGTTCATAAAAATTCTATGGAAACATGCGTCGTGTCGTTAATCATTAAAATCAAAATTTGAATAGGGCGGAAAGTGAATCTTTATGGCCCACCACGTTTCCATCCTTTTCGTTTAATTGAATTTTGATTAATATTCTTGCTTTTAGTCATGTTTGTAAGATTCTGTCATATTATACTCATACTTTCTTAAAGTTTGTATAATACCATCTTCACGTAGATCATTCAGGCTAAAATGGTGTCATTACTTATTCGATGAAATGGAATTTAAGGTGTCGAAGGATGATTTTCGTTAAATTAACGTACTATTTCGAGTAACAACGAAACGTTTTTCAGTGTCTGTGCTGTAAATTGCGGCGAAACACCAAAAATGTACTCATTTCTCTCTGCACTAATGACCGAACGAGTAGTCGCCCGAAAACTGTCACGAGGGCCGTGAGAAACGACTCTCGACTATACATAAAATGTTCCTTCGAAAAAGCGCGAAAATCGACGCAAAACTCTTCGCCACCTCTCTCCATCGCCATATCGAGAGGGCGCTCAAAACCGGGTTGGGGAGAGGGGGGATGGGAATATTTAGCGCGAAGTTACGATCATTTCCGCAGTCAATTAGCGTAAATCACGCGTTTCACAGCTTTCAATTACCCCTCGCAGGCTGTGCGCGAAACATGCGCGCAATATTGCCGCGCACACTTTCGCCGCACTCGCGCTATCGGATAAATTAGTTATTATACAGGCGCAAATAACCGTAATAAATTTTCTACATCGCCGTCATTAATTCCCTGTCATAAACGTAATGAAGCTTCCTCGCTAGCCGCTGCTTCCCTTCCTATAGCGCGCTTTCCGAGCGACTTAGGACTTCGCCCTTCGTTCTACGAGATTTTCTTACGTAGTGAAATTTCACTCCTTTCAAATTGAACACCCGCTCCTCTACTTTCATCAACTGCGACCGCCCGTTCCCGATCACAAAAGGGACCTCACGCGCCCGGAAAACTCGCTCCAACTTTGGGAAATCCAAGGAGATAAATGATCCCAAGTATCTGAAGAATCGGTGCTAATGCACTTGTAAATAAGCGCACATTCAATTCCTTCAATGGAAAGTGATTATCTGTCAGGTCTAGAATGTCACGTTTACTCTTGATGAGTCATAAAATTGCTAAACAATTATGATCTTTCGATTTTTATACAGTATATTATATATACACTCTCGTTTATGACACTGATGTGATAAATGATGGATCACTCACTTTCATAAATCCATTTAATCGTCATGCTTTTAGCTCTTGTTTGTACACTGAAAAGAAATTCTTCGTAGACTTGACTACTTTTCAACTACTTTGCATAGTCCAAATAGTTTCTCAAGGACATTTTATAAATTGAAGTTGCTATACTAAATTAGCTGAAGTTGAGGACATCGGAAACTTTTGATAATAATTACTAAACATCGACAAACAATTGATGAAATTATACTGAAAACCCGAACTTTTTATGAAATGCTTTATTTCAGCTATCACTTGATCACTTTTAGAAAAAGTTCCACAATCTTTTAGAATTTTCAATGATACCACTCAGGACCACAAAAAAATGAGGAATGGTACATTTAACTGCAACTGTTATGCAATATGTTTTTAGGTTCACTGAACTCGAATCTGAAGTCCGGTTTATTCCATCATGCCAGGAATTTTTCCTAAACTCAAAAATATTGCGAACTTTACTTGGTAGACAACATTTTATAAATATTGTTATTTGATATCTAGAGGTTAAGGGGGCAGCTGATTACGAATTTGAATTTTGATTATCTGAATCAATATCCAATATAAAAAAAACAACGTGCCTCCATTCTGCATGCTTGAGCAATGCTCAAGAACAACAATGCGTACCAATAAACTTCTGTTTAAGCACCTTTTTAGGTTATGTGTCTTAACTTTTAGAGAGATAATTAAATATTTTAGTTTTAATATTTAGTAATTTTGATCTCTCTATGCTTTTCTCTTATCTTGTTTTGATGTGTCTCTTTTCAGTAAACAACATTAGTCCGCCGACATCTAGCTATACTTCACATATCCTAATATGTCTTTCAGATCTCTTAGATTATGAGAATTTCATTCTAGAAATGTGGCTTTTGGTTCGTAATCAACAACCATAAAAAACCCACGGATCGCAAGTTTTGCAAAAATTACAGAATTTTGTGAAAATATACGTTTTGCCACTTATAACTTACATAAAAACTCAATTAAGAAATTAGATATTATAGTTCTACTTTTTGTTCAACTACCCAACGAGAGTTTAACGTCTTATATTGAGTTTTTTCAATATACTTATTGATATTATTAAATGTTACCATTACATTATTAAAATAATATACTTGCTTTTCAAAATGTCAAGTAACACAATAGGAAATTATAAATCTTCAAAATATATCATAAGTTTGTAAGTAAAAATCAATTTGTAACTACAGACATAAAACCAATAGCTTCATTTTAAGAGAAAAATGATTTTGAAATGCCACAAGGCTGTATAAATGTGAGTTTTATTTTTTAAATCATTCTGAAGTATTATATTGAATTTTCATCCGACAGATTGATCGCAAATATAAAAACTATCTCTTTTTCGATGGTATATGAATTTTTTAAAAGTGTTTTATGCTGATATTTGGATTAAAAAAGTGACGAAACATTGTCTCAAATATGAATAAACGTGGGAACTGTTAGTGAATAATTTGTACATAAAATTGTTATAACTACTTAATAGATGCGCTATTGCAGCATTTTTTCGCAAGTAGTAAAAGTATCTTTCTATCCACATATACAAGCGAGTAAAGATGTTTTTGGCAAAATTCAAGTACTTCTTCAAAATTATCACTTTGTTGACAACGTTTTTTATTTATCTCTTAAAAAATTTTTTTAAATTGGATTTTCTTTATTTTTTTTTACAATCATCGATTTTAATGATATTAAATTTTCTTAGTTTTTCAACTTTTATATTAATAACTATAAAGTAACTTACATATTTTTATTAATGCCTTCTTTAAATTATCAATTTTTTATACATACCATTTAGAACTAAAGTATTATTTTAAAGACATATGCTTAAATGTAAATACTGCAATTCATATGTTTTTTTATTACGTATACCATAAATGTTAAAACAACAGGACACGACATTATTACGTCCACAATTTTTTTCTTAAATTGGTACATGGTGGATAGCAACACCATAACTATTTTGGAATTATTAGTGATTGGACTATAGTAAAAAACTTGCTCTCTCAAATGGAAATGAACTTTCTGCAATTTCTGGGAAATTGAACCGTTATAAAAAATCATTAAATCCTCATTATTTTGTTTTCGATGAAAAAAAGTATTTGGAATGCTCAAAATTAAGTAACATTACATATTTTCATTCCATACAACTGCATTCTAAGAATACTTTTGTTGAAATATTTGTGTCGTTTGATAACACATAAGTGCATAAAATAAATAATTTCCTCATGAGTGAATTTAACCATCGTATATATGGAGAAGGTTTTTTTGTATCTTTATTCGATTACTCAATTTTTGCTCCTTCAATTATAATTGTAATGATTTAACATAAGTAAAATTTAACAATTATTTAAAAGAAACTTTTATATATTTTGTGCGTGCATAAAAAAACCGGGTATAATGCAAATTACATTACAAATACATGAATTAACCAAAAATATTTTATGAATTTCACGCATAACTTTTTTTCAATTCGAGCAACATTGCTGTTCATTAAAACAACACTTTACCCATTAAGTATATACTATAACATATTATTGGGCAACAAGTGTGTAACATGCGATTTCACGCATTTGATTTTACACAAATTGATGTAATTTAGCAGGAGTTGTGCGTGACGGTGAATTCAGTACAGTACTGTGTATAAATAACATGATGTTTTCTGTGGTGAGTGATTATTACTGCGCAATTTTTAGGTTCAAATTAGGTTAAGTTATTTTGGTAATTGTCTACTACGATGGGTGATCATTAAGATGTGATTTGATACAATTTTGTCTATTTTGATACAATGCATTGCCTAACTTATTTTCCGATCTAGTTCCATTGTGGTCCGGCGTCCATGTCGCTGGAATGAAACTGTGTGACATCAATGCTAAAATAGGAGAACCGAATGACCCGGAAAACTGGACTGAAGTTATTAACCACGTGAAAGAATGGTTTGTGTCTTTAAATAACTTTAAAAAAAATCATATAATAATAAAATCAAAATATTAATTAAATGATAACTAGAAGACTGAAAATAAAATTTGAATACCAATGCATACCTGTAAGAAATGTTTTCGTCAATAAGAGAGACACGTTACAATATTCCGAATGATAAATGTTACGAGAATAATTTTAATTGATAATATCGCTTTACAGGCCCTTCAGTTTCATTGCATAATTAAACCGTCAAATAGATTTTAAACAAACCTTGTAATGTTGTCGTTATATCTATTAAACTTTATAGTTACGCAGGAAATAATTTATCTAACATATTATGTATTGTTCCTTTTGTGCCGATATGCGTCGAATCAATATTCATGAACAGGATATTTAGGTACTAACACTTAACAGGTATATTATAATGTAACATTCGGACGAAATTTCGCGTGGACAGAATTTACCATATATTATGTTTCAGAACAATAACGAACAGAAAACTCGGAAACTGTACATAATTTAACATATATTAATTGATATACAATTAATAACAATAACTTTTATATATGGACGAAATATTCAATGCTTAACGGTTTTTGAAAATTTTTATAATTATATGTAACTTTAATTTAAAAAATTCATTAGGATGTGATTACAGACAATTTTAATACAACCAAGTAATAATAAAATGAATTACAGGACCATAATTGAAATACAATACATATGTGCAACGCGTCATTTAAAAAAATCGAACAATATAATTTGCTTACAACATTACAAATAATTTTTTGTTTCACTCGATGGCCTAGTTCATTATGTAATAGAGGAGACTAAACGCTATAGAGGTGTACTAAATTTTTATCATAACCTTAAAAATAATTGTACAGAAGTTTTCATTTTAATAAATAAACATTGTAATTCATTATTATAGAAAAGTTAATCTCAAAAAAAGTTTGAGTAATAAGTTAATGAATACATTCGGGATCTCCAGCAGTATAGTTAACGGCTGACACGTATCCTCAGTAAACAGCAAGCCAATTAGGACATATTTGTATTATCAAAAAGATTCATCAGTGCGGCAAATAGTTGCAATTCGTGTAATTATGTTTTCACGGAACAATCAGCCCACATTTAATTCTGTGAAAGACATATATTCTTTAAACAATCCGACACAGGTGTCACTTTTTTGCACGCATGTGTCGATCTAGTACATAGCATAGGTTAATCCCCCTGCCATATGGACTGATTGCAACTTGATAGTGTCGTACAGAGCAAGCTACAATTACAAACATATGTAGGTACATTTACGCAGAATCTCGTTAGAACTTCTCAACGTTTTTCTTTAATTGCATGGTGCAAGGCATACAACATCAAAACCTGGTAATTTGGACAGTTCCGTCTACTTCAACTATATTATTCAAGTTATCCAAACAACGTTATTTTATTTGTATAAATAATACAAAATTAAATACTTGATATATGACTAACCTATTTTAAAGGATGGAGAAAAGATGCATTTTTATTGCCAAATTAATGCAGGTTTAACAAATTTTTAGTAATTTTTAGTAATTAGTCTTACCTAACAGCTTAATTGGCTTAGTTTAACAAATTTGCTTCAAATAAATTTCTTCAGATATGATCCACGTTACATCATCTAAAATTTTGTTTGAAGAAGTTATTCCAGGTCGAGTGCTAATTTGTAACATTTTAAAAAATGTTGTCCCCCAAGTTTGAAGGGTGTTTATTTTAATTTCTACGTATGGCACATTCTCGTCTCGAGGTTTTTTATTTTACTTATATCTCCAACTACTTACGTTATAAGCTACAAGGCACGGAATTCTTCGTTAAAAAGATTATGACGTTTAACCCTTTAAGTCCCAAATGTGCACAATCTGCACATGGATTTCAGCATCGTTTTATGTATAAAATAAAGATTAAAAAAATGGAAACATCTATATCCGACTAGTTTTGAGGTCGCTCTTTCGATTGGCACTACTGGAATTTTTGAAAAATGACGTTTAACACAGTTTTTTTACAAAAATACTGAAAAAAACGCGATTTTTTAGATACATTTTTTTTTTAAATGCATTTTTAACTATGATACTAGTTTCAGATCACCTTCTAATCTGTCAGAAACGTGTTCCCGATTGTTTTACTTCAAAATTATGCATTCACATATTTTGATTTATTTTGTTTTCCGTTTCAAAATGGCGTCTGAACTTTGAAAATGTTTGAAAGTGAAGAAAATGCTATTATTTCGGATCTGCTAGGTTTTCTTTGCAGTAAATCTTACAAATAAGTTATTACGAGTTTTGTATGACCTATTTTGATTTACGGAAGCAGTAATATCCCATAAAATCCAATTTCAAGATGGCGACTGTCACAAAAACTATTTATATAATCAACAAAATCTTAAGAATAATGTTGACTTGAAAATCTGAGTGGAATACGATAGTATTTTTCCTATTCCAGAAATGTGAAATTTTACATAACGGGTCCGCCATATTGGAACCGTCATTTTGAATTTCGGTAAACCGACTCAAGATTTGAGTTTAGCGATGACTGAAACCTATGAGATGATAATTAGCAACTTTCACACCAATTTTGGTTGTCTCGAAATACACGTATTTCTACTGAGCACATGACAGTCGCCATCTTGAAATTGGATTTTATGGGATATTACTGTTTCCGTAAATCAAAATAGGTCATACAAAACTCGTAATAACTTATTTGTACGATTTTACTACAAAGAAAACGAGGCAGAGCCAAAATAATAGCATTTTCTTCACTTTCAAACATTTTCAACGTTCAGATGCCATTTTGAAACGAAAAACAAAATAAATCAAAATATGTCAATGTATAATTTTGAAGTAAAACAATCGGGAACGCGTTTCTGACAGATTAGAAGGTGATCTGAAACCGGTATCATAGTTAAAAATGCATTTAAAAAAAAAATTGCAGCTAAAAAATCGCGTTTTTTCAGTATTTTTGTAAAAAACTGTGTTAAACGTCATTTTTCAAAAATTTCAGTAGTGCCAATCGAAAGAGCGAACTCAAAACTAGTCGGATATAGATGTTTCCATTTTTTTTAATTTTTATTTTATACATAAAACGATGCTGAAATCCATGTGCAAATTGTGCACATTTGGGACTTAAAGGGTTAAACTGAAAAAAACAAACCTTGTCACTTACAAGAAAATGTCGAATTAGCTAGTTTCACTTACATTCATCGGTTCGTACATTATTATATTCCTTATTAAACACATGATACATTTAAAGTGCGCAAAGGTTTATTAATTTATGATATTTCAAAATTGTTTTGACAACCTAACGTATCATAATGAACGACAACCTAAAATTTAAAAGTTTTGATACGTTGATGCGTTGAGATACGCCCATATACATTAATTCAAATAGCCAATAATAATATTAAATCTACCTTGCAATTGTTACTAACTAAATGGATGTGATAACTATTATAGAGAAAGCTCCACTAAATAAAATGTTGATGAACGCCTGTGGCGTCATATTTTGAAAACTAAAATGAATGATTCATACACATCTAAAGTACTAAGGCTTACTATATTTCTCATTGGCACAATCAGTTATTTAATAGTTAATAAGATTAGTATGTATGTTTAGTACACGGCCGACGGGAGCACAAATGACGTATTTGCAAATCGGTCATTTTGAGATATTCAACCAAAAGTATTTTATGCTTTTCTTGACTAATTTGATACCAACAATAATACTGTTAACACACTGTTTAAGGTTAATTATAACGTAAAATTATATTCACGCTATAAATTTTTGTTAATATTTTTTAAAAAGCAGATAAGACTAACAACAATGCAGATACGCTTTTACGATTTACAGATAGCCGAATTTTAAGCATTAGTTATGCCCTAAAAAAAACAATCGATACGCTATTGGAAGGAAAATCAGACCTAACTACATAAAATCATTTTTAACAATAATTATCGCTATTATAAAATTGTTACTAAATCTGTTATGAGAATTTCGGCAACGCTCGACTCAAACTAAATACGTACCGACTGCGTTTTTTTCATTTTTATTCATTGAATTTGATGTGTTATAAATATAACGCCCAAACCTAAGAAAGATATTTCTAATAAGCAAAATAACTGTATCTACTGACTTGTAACGTAATAAGGTTGTAACTCAAATTCTCTAAAGCATTTTGGAATCATCTGAATTGACAAGTATGCAGATACGGATTTTTTGTTTCTTATTTTGCAGATACCCCCAATTTTGACGTTTTTCACACGAAGTATGCAGTTACGCCTTCTAAGGAGGTATACTCAAGTACAATTTTCGCCCAATTTTGACTAGTTCAGTACCATTCGGAAGTCGAATAATGGCTTCTAACCTGTACGATAATGAACTTTTGACAACAATTTTATTGAAGTTCTCTTACCTATAGATTGGATACGCTAAATTATTATGTAATTTTATTATATATTTTTCTTTAATCGACATTAATTTCAAGTAAATCTATTTGTTAATCCTGTGCAAATCTCGCATATAAAGACTTGAAAAATGCCTTTTTACATGAGACACCATGTTAATAGGCATAACATGTTTTTCATCATTTATCAATACTGAGGTATCCGAATGACTCAACATTTTCAGGGAATCCATTTTATATTCATATTAAAGTTTAGTAACTTTTTCGTAATAATCTGTTTTTTAATTCGTAAACATACCAACCTCCTTAAAATATTCCTTTTATTAATAAAAATAATGGTTATTTGTATGTTGTAATACCATTAAAAAATTTGTTTAAATTTTTCCCATTGAAATATCCAATTATCTCAAAATCGAAAAAAATGCTGATACGACATCTGTGCTTCCGACGGCAGTATAAATGAATAGTACGTTACGTACGTGTTTACGTTAATCTTAAAATATGCCATATTATATATAAATATGTAATAGTTGAATGGATCGTTTTGGGACTCCCTATTCTAATAATGATAAATCGCTAATGATGATGAAATAGTAAAACTCGATATCAAAAAAGGTATGAATCAAAGCCGTAGCCAAGAAAAATTGGAGTGGAGGAGGGTGGTCCAACTGTACCAAGTCAAAGAACTGCAATTTAATTATCATTTGTTAATTTACAAAATAAAAACCTATCATAATAATTTAATTTTATTCAAATATCATCTACAACAATGATTTCAACTGTATTCAGGTCCGGACCCCTTCCCCATTACTTAATTCATCAAATCAAAGAGAGTTTGACTGTACGCAAAATTTAAATTTTTTTCTCATAGTTCAAGAGAAATTAGAAAGATTTTAGAAACTGTTCGGAAAAGTTATTTACTGCGCATTTCCCGAACGATGTTTACCAAAATATTTCAACGTTTTCCTGAACCATAAGTAAATAATTCGAACATCATAATTTTGAAATTTCCGAATGCAAAAATGAAATGTTTCCCAGTGTAAATTGCTCAAAAAATTGGAACGACAAGTTTAAAAAATGCCTTAAAAAGTACGAAAAAACTTGCAATCGCGTCAATCGTTAAAAGTACCTTTTTTGGTTTTCGTTAACGACCGCTCCATAAAAAGTCTGAACGTATGGAGATATAGAGGGGGCCTCCCGAAGCGATCCATAAATATTGAGCAAAAATCTCGTTTTTTCGTGGCGACATCGGCCGAAATCGGTTCCGGTCGATACGCGACGTCGAAACAAGTGGTTTGTTAATTAACGAAATTCAAAGTCGAAAATCGGTGCTAATTGCAGCGAGGGCAGGCTGAGTGCGAAAATGGGCGATAAGGGCCCGAGCGGATGGTGCCAGGGCTTCTGCACCGCGGAGATCGTCGACGCCATCCTGAGGAACACGAAGGTCGTGCTACCCGTCTCGACGTACATTCACGTAAGTTAACGCGGCAGTCCCCGTCCGTCCAAACCCGTTTCCCGTTCGTCCTGAGCCCGAGACAAAAAGCTCCGTCGTAATCGCGATAACGAAGGAATCTCATTCGAGCACGTGGATTCCCGCATAATTAAAGGGCCAACTCGCAATTAAATCGGAAAATTTATCGGCAGATTTGCAATGTTTACACACTCGCGCAACGACTCTCTGGCAAATTAAACCCGTTACCTTTTGTTTTTACGCCCGTTTTAATGCTGTCGAGTTTAATTTGGCTTTTTCGACGTCCCACCGTCCCGTCGTTAATCCCCAACATTTTTTTTTCAGTTTTTCCGCTTCGTATGACTTCTTTTGCAAATTACATGTATTTTTAACTTTATTTGTTTCTGACAACTTTCCGGTTCATCCCCGTGTACTTGAACGTGTATATACGACTGTACTTTACAAAATTTGGTATCGCTCCCCGAAAATAAATCGAAATCAGGTCACATAGGTGTATTAATAAACTAATAATAAAATATTGTAGTAAACTCACCTTAATCGATTGAAAAAAAGTCGCATCTGTTCCAATTATAATTATATTTGAAAGGAAATATATCACAAGCAGCAATCACTATCTAAATTAAGTACCAGCAGGTCCTACCCAAGCAGCAAAGGAAGAAATGTCGACTAGCGTTAGGTCAGATTGTCTTATTTCAGTTAAAAATAACCAAATTTCGACCATCAAATATGCCCTTATAAGTAAAAATGTATATAAAATCTTTGTCTTGGGATAATATTACCAAATTACGACTTAAAAAATTACTTTAATGTAAAATTGTACTTGAGGTATTTTTTCATGTCGAATCTTGCTAAATTTCGACCTCTATTCTGACTTGATAAACAAACGGACTTTGAAAGCGGAAACAGGTCGTGTTTTTTGGTAAATTTAACCTCGTGAATTTCCCTAATTTTTACTTAAAAGTCAGAATTACCAAAAAGTTAGAATGATGCTGTTTTCTGTTATTACTTCAACGTTGAAATAACCACAAAAATTGCCCATGAAATTAAATATGTAGAATGTTTGGTAAAAAGACCAATAAACTAGACCTCATAGTAAATCGGACTACTCATACCTTAAACACACTTCAGCGAACGCATTCAGCTCTATGAGTCTTTTTTTTACTTTGCATTTATTATGTATTCCAATCGTTTTGAGGGACACTTGAAGCATCATTACGTAAAGTTATAAACAATTACCTTTTGGCCATTTTAAAATATTGTTCGTCACCCATAAGTAGGGTACAATACTCCAACACTGTAAGGGATCCACGATTTTTAAATATAGCGATAATTTTAATAATCTATTAAGAAAATTCGATAACTAGCAGACATGTCTATTAGTCACTGGTGTAAATATACCAGTACACTGAATAAATAAGAACTTAGAAATAATTATATACCGTAATGAAATATCTTTTATAGTTAGAATATACTTTGAGTGTTAGATAATATATATTAAAAATATACTGCATAACAATAAAACGTTCATAAAATCATGTACGTTAATGACCAAAGCATCATTGGCATTGTACATATTTATATATGTATATAAAAAGTTCCAAACACATTTTGTCACAGTAAACTGCCAGAGACGTACTTTGAAGAGTAAACATTTGTACTCAAAATAGAATTTATTTGGAATGCACATGGCTACTTTAAATAGGGTGTAATATACCATTTATTAAAAATAAATAATATTTGCTAAACCAAAATAAATGACTGCACAAGCAACATAATTGCTCGATTATTTATTTCGAAAGTAATTGTAAGTAAATACGTCACAAATTGCCAGAAAATACACTGTATAACGAAATGAACTTTATAAAGAGTATGTATGCTTTATCAGTTATAAATATAATCTTATATTTATAATAAACACACCTACCTTTTATTTTTTAAATGAATATAAAACGTCCAAAACGCACACTTTTGAAGCATGCCATATAAGTCCTTACGAAATACCTCAGATGATTTGTTTTTTTTATTTTTACGACAGACAAATGTTATTACAACTGACTCTGGAGACGTTAAATTGCACATGAATAACATTTTAGTTATATATGATATTCTCACGAAAGATATTATATAATCTGTGAACTTCACTACACAATACTTTTGTTTGAAACGCCTCTTAATACTTAAATAAGTACCTTTTTCGAACTTACAAGCTCTTAGGAATAAATACTTAAGGGAATTTTAAAGTGGTCCGCCGGTAATGTAGGAAATTTCACTAAAAATCGTAAATTATAGATGACTGAATAAAATGTCCAAAATTCGGGATCGGTAAAGGCAATTCTATTCACTATAGACGGTTTTTTTATAAAATACCGAAACTATTAATTGAGAACTCACCGAGAATTTTATGAAATAAATAAATATCACTTATTTCTGAAAATTGTCAGCCAGTTCTGAGTTAATTTCTATGGCATTTTTTACGACATCGTCTATAGTAATTACAATTGCCCATACAAACCCCGAATGTTAAAAAATCGATTCAGTCATTTTTTATTTACGATTTTTAGTGAAAATTCCTACCTTATCGGCCGAGCACATAATTTCTACTTGTTTACAGAATAAATTCACATAATATTAAAGCCTAATTACTATTGGTAAGTGAATAATTTGTCGTGTTCACAACGGATTACATAAAGGTGCCCACAACCGGATTGGCAACCATTTCTTTCAGCTACCAAACAATGAAGTGGCTAAAAACTTTTCGTAATATGCAACATTAAATTACATTTGACAAAACTTCACCGGGACAAGAAAAATCGTTTCTTTTTTAACGATTTATTGCAGGTAAAAAATAATAACATGCATACTTTTCTTAATATGAAAGTATTATTGTCTGGTTCTCAACTAGTGATTGTTTTAATTTCGGGATCATCACGAGAACTTCATTTTATTAACATACAATTTTCAGAATAAACAAATCGGTAGCATGTGCTTGCTATCCAAATTGACGTAGTTTGCCCAAAACACTTCCCTTATTTTAATTCAAGACGCGGGTACCAGAACTTAAAGTAGTTACTTTTAACTCACATACAAAAGAAATATCCCGATGATATTTCTAAAAGTAATAACTTTTGAATCATTAATATTCTAGAGATGTATCGGGGATATTTTAGAGACATTCCCAGAACGTCTTATGTCCGCTTTTTTTATATTCTGGTGACATCTGCAATATTCTAGAGACATTGTAGAGACGTTCTAAGAATCTGTAATACAACATATACATTCTGGAGATATTCTGCTGATATATTCTTTTGACATTCTGAAGACATTTCAGTCATAAAGAAAGCTTAAAAAATAGAACGAATTATTATAGATATTTAATTTAATTTTTATTATTATGTATGTTTCGTTAGATATGTTATTACGGAATATAGTTATGCAATTTCGCTCGCAAATAAATCTATGAACCAGAAAATAATTGAACCCGACCGAGAATCGAACCCCGGTCGTCCGTTTACTACGCTGATGTCAGCCACTACGCTACGCTCGCATTTGTATTATTATAGCGTGCACAATATTATATCTAGAAATGCTCTGCATTATCTCCAGAATATTCTAAAAACCATATGTGTAGAATATCGCAAATGAAATATTTTCAGAATGTCTCCTCTGCCATGTTCTGGAATATTTTCTAAGCAACGTTCGGTCGACATCAGTTTGAAATGTTGTGAGACATTTCGAATACTACATCTCAAAAATATTCTGAGAATTATACATATAGAATGTTTCAAATGACATGTTATCAGAACATCTCATTTGCAACATTTTGTTTGAGATTTTTTCAGAATATTCTGGAGATGTTGTAATTGCAATATTTCAATTGTAATGTTTGTGGCATTCTGGGGATATTCTGGAGACTTTATTTCTATGTGGGAAGTACATAAGGAATTCATATCTGATATCGATCCTTGCCAAATATTAAAATAATCTGTGTTAAAAATGCTTAAATATCTATCAAAAATGCACAAAAATGAATTCTTCTATTTATGTTACACTAATGTTATGTTTTGTTCATCCAGAGCTGTGTTCACGGGACAGACAAGGACGTGTACATGTCGGTACCGTGCGTTGTGGGTAGCGAAGGCGTACATCACACGGTGCGACAAAAGCTTACGGATAACGAGAAATTGGCGGTGCAGAAATGCGCCGACAACATCCGCAACAATCTCCGCGAATGTGGAATTCTCCAGGGAGTTGTCGACGACGAAGATTGATATGACATTCTATCCAGAGCAACTTACGTTTCGGTCATGACTAATTAGTACAATTGTATGGGAAACTCGTTTAACTATTGCAAAAAGTAATTCGTTATTGCTCGAAGGTTCACTATCGGAATGTCATTTTGTATTTATTTAATTGCAATACAATTTTGTAGACTTTTGTACGATTATATTTTAGACATTGTAATTTCTAATCGAAATTTGTGTGCGACATTGTGGAATTAATGAAAAACCGTTTAATACTATCTTGAAGTAAATCTTTCATTTCTTTAATGTAAATAATTAATTGCAAGCAAAATTCAATGGATACTTGTCACCATTACTTGTTTGATAAACAAAAAATAATTGAATATTCTAAAATATGGATGAAGATTCACTGCATTAGATCGGTACTCCAACGAAATATTGAAAATATTAAAATATTGAATGACATCATTGTGAAGGATGGCACCTATAACTCCTTAAGTTCAATTACCTCTAAAATTACATAGACCTGCAAATAATGGAGTCATGTCAATTGTTCAAAAGTGCAGGGTCATTCCCAAAGTAATTTTTTGCTCAGAATCCGAAAAAGGCAGCTTTTTCGCCACCTTTGAGGTTATGTACAGAAGACACAAAATTTTGATGGGGTCTCCATTCGTTGGATCATATTGTACTATTATCGCTTTAACTCATTAGCGCATACGGCATACCAATGGTACGATTTTTGACACACGCGATTTTAACCGTTAGAATCAAACTTTTTCTTTCTGGAAACTATGCATACTCTATGGCTTTAATGGTCGTTGATCACGAATCCGATGTCAGAATTGCAAAATTTAAAACAGCTGATCCAATATGACGGTTCAAACATATAAATAATGTTTTTCAAAAAACCAGTTGGACAAATCAATCTTCCGAACGTTCGATAAAAACGACAGTTGGTTTCCGTATGTTTTTAGGGTCGCTAAATATCAATTTGATGTCAGAATTACAAAATTCAAAACACTGACTCAAAATAGCGGACATCAAGAAACTAACTGTTACACCGACAATCGGTTGAAAAAAGTTTCATTGTAACGGTTAAAATGGCGTGAGTCTAAAATCGCACAACTGGTGTGCCGTATGCGCTAATGGGTTAATTTGAGTATCGCAAAGTTAAATTGCGATTTTTCTTCCCCAAGTTACTCCATTTTGAACTTACGAGATTGTCCCATTGGTGTCATGAGCATTTGCATTAAATGCTTTGAGGGCAGATATTCGTTTACTATGTATTTTTTCTGAAAATTTGTATTGGGGGTGTTTGGCATTGCCGAATGCGAATTTGAAGATATTCAAATTTTCAAATTGAAGAAGGCGGATTCCAAATGGCTTATAAAAAAGTCTTCAAACAACATTCGCAATATTGAAACATGGTTTTAGTTATAAGTATCCAAATTTTAGAGCTGTTTATATTTCTATGCGTTTCCAGAGATATCGAATTTGACGTCGAGCATTTTCTTCAATGCCATTTCAAGCTAATTTTTTTCTTACAAGCATATCGTAATTTCAAGTTAGCATATGTTGATGTCATAAGTGAACTTTGCGACTCGCATTTTAAAGAGAAAAGAGTAGTACTACATGATCTAACAAAAAGAAAACTTCCTAAGTATGTTGTGTCTTCTGTACATAACCTCATACATAGCCAGAAAAACTTCATTATTTGGGTACATAACCTCTAATATCTGAAAATCATGACGTGATCACAATTCTGACCCCGGATTTGATTTCGACGCAGATAATTACTTTGTAAAACCGCGGTGGCTTGTGTTTTACTGGTGGAGAAATTAACTTACTCAAGTAAAAAATGTTGTCAATGTAGAGTTAAGGAATCATTAATGAACGAAAAATGTATCATAATATTTTAAGGTGAATATTAATATGGCCCAAAGGCCATTCACAAAGCAAATAAACTGTTCGCTGTATATTTTATTTAACTTCCTTCCTCTATATATGTTCATGTTGTGCGAGATAATCTATTTTTTCTAACGCCTGTAACTTATGATATATGGATTCAGTACATACATTTCCACAGTTATCTGTGGCAACGATTGCATGATCATGCGCTTGTTGCTGCAACAATTTAATTTCCGATTGCACTCGATCGTGATTCACATACATATTCAGCCATGTTTTCACCGAAGCACAATCTCAATTCCGTGGTTCGTGCCTACTCTTCTTGATGGTGTATACATATAACTGCTCTAGTATACAGAGGTTCAAACTATCCAACATTTCGCACCCTTATTGTAACCCTCTGTTTATGTAACTGCATAGTTTAACCCAATTATTTTGGTGTACTTACTTTTGGTTGAACGGAACCGTATTTTGGTAATTTACATGATGTTTTCGCCATTAATAATTACATTAAAGAAAACAGTGAGGTTATAAAGCAATATATGTCCGCTATTATTTCACATACTCCAAGACGAATAATTTGGAACAAGGACGATATTTTGCACCTAGAAATTGACATGTTTACGTTTCAGCCATCAAAATGAAAGTTGATTCAGAATTATCTCAAAACCTGCTCTAAAAGAAATCAAATGCGCATTTCGATGTGTATTGATTTAAATGTGTATTTCGAGAAGTTCTACACTTTAATTTTAAATATTATTCGAATACTTCAATATTTTCGTACATAAAAGAAAAAAATTCGCATAACCTTATTCTTAAGAATTTTTTTCGATTTTCATCGCGTAGGTGTACTATAAATTTGAGAAGCAATGTTTTCGTAAGTTTATGCTTATTTCAATGTGTTCATTTTTCAAAACAGAAATCAATATAGAACGACAAATCAATATATAACGACAAAGCAATATGACTTTTTTCATTTTTGCATAAAAATGGTCTATAAGTGTCGAATTAAAAGACAAAATTCAATATGCTCTGCACTTGTAGTATATGCCCACATGGTAGTAAACATTGAACAAAAAAATAAAAAATAAAAAAAATGGGAGCTTTTGGGACACCTCGATCGAGGTGAAAGGTAGAGGATAAAAAAAATAAAAATTGTTAATAACGATTAATGATGTATGGAATTAATAATAGTTCTTCAGTAATTCTGTCACTTGGTATTTTTGTTCCAGACATTTTGCATTTGGATATTTTGTTACTGCATATTTGATTTTTACAGGTATATTGGTACATGTGTTACTCAGCACCATATTTTGGAACTCGCTCTTTCAAAATTCAAACTGCACTTTGTCAAAAAATACGCTTCTAGTAGGTTAGAAAATAATCAAACATTATCATAATGAAAATCGCATTAGAAATCAAAAATAAATTGGACTTTTTCTAGGGCTTACGGAAAAACGAATCGATATACATTTTTGAAAATTTTTTTACTTGAAAAACAATTTTGCTCAGTTAGATCTATGTTTAATCTAATCCCCTAGTAGAAAATGCGACCAGTTTCTAGTCATTTTTTCTGGTCTGCATGCTATAACTAATGGAGCCCAGAAAAAGTGTTTAGAAAATGGCTTATTTTTCTACCAGGGTCGTTACAAAATATTCTGTAGTAAAATAACAACTATTAAAGATGTAGGTTAAAGTAAATAATTATATCTTTATTTTCTTTGTCTTCACGGCTATAAAAGGTCTTGTTCTCGACTTTTCGAACACTTCCGAAAATCATTGACAAACAACCCTATAATCTAACTAAATAAGGTCAACTTTCCAATGGCGTTGTGATTTATAAGCTCTTCCTATTGTAAAAAAACGAGAGTTAATCAACAAATATGTAGATATAAAATTTATTAAAATTAAGAAATATTAATTAAATCATAAAGCATTGAGCTACAAAAAGTAAAATATGCTCTGCTTCATGTTTCAAATAATACTTAAGTTAAATCTTAAAATGGCATGTCAATTAAATTTTCCAAATGTAATAATTCAAAATATTTCTGAACTATCACAGTTTCAAGTGCGCACTCAAAATGAAGTGGCTGACTATTTTTTTAATATTAGTGTATAACTTGTCATATGAATATATGTTACATTGCATTTTCCAAGATCCATACAGTGATCTAACATTTAGTTTTGAACATATTATTTATTTTAAAAATAAAAGTCTCTAATTACCTAGAATTGTTAATTTTAAATATATTTTTAGATGTGGAACATAAATTTTGTTTCCTTTTTACAGGTTACTTTTTCCCACCGGGGTTATCATCATATCATTTTACCCATCTTGCGATACATCAGTTACTACTGCATTACGCAGTCTCTAATTAAGTTATTCCAATATAATTGTCAACGTTACTTTTAATTTTAGTAATAATATACAATCTGTCATGATGAAGATTGCAATTAATATGCGCATATTTAGACATCATAATTAAAATACATTTAAAAAACTACAAATTCATTAGATCATCTGGAACCCAATTAATGAAACCAACCGCCACTTAGCATTCGCAAATACGGGATACATATCGATGGAATATCAAATTCTCAACGCTATATCCGAAAAATTCAAGTTAGCGTGCACCTGGGCAAAAAAACAGCACCTGCCAAAAGAGTACGAAATCGCAGTAGGTTAAATAAACGTGCCTCAATTTTTCCACAGTTACCTCGTTCATCATTTCTTTAATTACACTTCTGAAGTGTGATTTACGGCGAATCGTTAAGAGGAACGAAGAGAATTAGGTGAGACATAACTTCTGGGGACGCCAACTTTTAAAATGAAGGGATCAGATACTTTCGTATGTCATTATAAGGTGGTTTTTTTTTTCTTTATTAAAGTTTATTGTTACATTAGTTATTTTCGTTACAAAAATTTGTTAAATTACCTTTTCAGTATACTAAGATGATTTTGTTCCAGACCTTATGTATTCTGTCTCTGAACATACTACAACAAAAATATTGCCTTAGGACCAAATGTCCATGGCTATATTAAACGAACAACAAAAATAATTTTCAACCAGTCAATATTTTTTAAATTAAGCAACTATTCTCTTAACTTTAGTAAAATTCGCTAACAAGGAGAGTCCCGAATCCACGTAAAACATATACTTGTGATTGTTCAAGTGATTATTTATTATTATTTGCTTACTTTCTTTAATGATAAACACCTCATTTAATGAAATCTTAATATCATGCGCCAAGATGAAATATATAATTGATATTTTAGTAAGTTTGAATACTTCATGAACTGATAAAATTTACACTCACTCGTAAAAGTTCCACGTATATGGTAACAGTAATTGTGATACAAATGAAAATATTAGTTGAAAATTATACATAATGCACCATAAGGCTTTAAGGCCCATCATTAATACCATAGGTATTTTGGTCGTAAAACATGAATTCAGTATCTGTGATTATTTTTCTGGTTATATTTAATCTAATCCTCTTTGCCGTTTAATTGTTTCGTTTCAATTATTCACCATCTAACAGCATATACATTACGAACGTTTGATTATTTATATCACGCTTTTTTCATTTCTACTACTTTATTCTTTTTTAATGCTAAATACAGTTTTTGGCAATTTGTTGTCAACATCCGAGTTAAAATTACTATGAATATTTCTCATGACATTTTTCTAAAGGAAGTTGTATTTAGACAAATTTTATTATGAAATATTAGTACATATTTAACCCTTGCTTGCCACACCTCTATAGAGTTACTGAGTCCAAAGGACCCAGGCGACAAAAATCGTTCTAAAAATTAAAATACCGAATGATTTTACTCAAACATTTTTTTAAACTTCTTAAGAACGTACTTTAAAATGAAACGTAGGTCGTATAGCCAAAACTTAAATTTACATATGATAAAAAAAATGTTAAATTAAAAAAAGTGGAAAAATGACCTGTTTCATTAAAAAAATCATAATTTTTTAAATTGTTGATATTAAGGGCTGAAAATTTAGCTGAGTCTTCTACTGATGTACCAGTACAAGAATAAAAATTGTATTTAAGTGGATATTTCAAAAAGTATATTTATTTTGAGGATAGTTTGATTATATAATGAATACAAATTATGCTTGAAATAAACATAAAATATTATTAACTAATCAATTGTCTTTTATATTTTAGCGCAATCATTACACATATTGACGCATTTTTGGATAGAGGAAACTATATTTTAAGACCTATTGGGGAAGTAGTCCTATTATATACTATAGGCAGCATGTCACGATTTTCAGATTGTAGTAATTGTTAAAACAATAAAAATTGCTTAAAAATCTAAAATGGCGGGAACTCTTCCGAATTGAATTCAAGATATACGAAACTATATTTTAAGACCCACAGGTGAAGTAGAACTGTTATATACTAAGCATCATGTCACGATTTTCAGATTTTAATCATTTTTAACAATATAAATATTTTAAAAATAAAAAGAATTAGACGTTGTTAAACACACTTTATTTCTTCACCTGGAGTACACACCACAGAAAATATTGACTACAAACAATCATTTTCGAACGTACTTACCACACTCGGGACCAAAGGACCCAGCTTCACTTTTCAGCAGCTACCAAGAATAAACTAATAATCCCAGCATCATGCTAAACAGCCTGAAGGATAGTTCAACTCTTCAACTATTGGCAAATGTTGCGACGGACCCGCTTCATTTGCATTTAGTACTTAAAATTGAACGTCAAAAAGGGTCTGGGTCCGAAGGACCCATGTGTGGCAAGCAAGGGTTAACATTCGGTTTATATTATTTAAAGATACCGGCATTTCAGCCTAACTTATTCAATTTTTTTTACTATTTATAAAGGCAAAATTGTGGTATATGCCATTTGTAGTGACGTATGCGATAAATTTTATTTGGAAGATCAGAAAAATTATAAGATCTACTTCTTCTGCTTCTGCAAAATATTGTTAGGAATACAAACCAGACCTTTTCAATTTATGGGTCAAGACTCCACAGTGGAAAGAAGAATTAAGAGTGTTCGCTGTTTTTGAATATTTATTAAACGGCATAAGTGACCTAAAGTTAGGTTAGGATTCAGTGATTCGACAATAATAATTAATATTTAACTTTTTTATGTTCTGGGATTGCGTCTCCAAATATCAGGAAACATTAGTTTCTTCCTATAATAACTCGTAGTACCTTTACGAAAGAATTCGATAAAATATGTTTTTCAGACTGTACACGTATGAAACAAATTATTAGCAAATTATTTTTCTCACTTGTAAACGCAAAACTAATTTAAAATCCAAATTTGAAGGTGCGTATTACATTGTTATCATTAACATTTCTCAACTTTAACAAGTTCGTATATTTGTCCATTTATGTGGAAACATGAAAATTGAATAATGAAAAATACTTATAGGGCAAGCGGGATATATGATATCGGTAAATTATGTGTGAAGATTACATAAAATAACATGTTCTTCAGAACCATCAAATTTTAAACACCATTCCGAACTACACTGCGTATCGCGATAATAACAATCATCCAATACACGATGAGCAAACATGATCCCATGTTATTACAAAAAACGAGAAAAAAAATTGAAATTGAGGAAATGAACAAAGTTATTCAAAACAATCGAAAAACATACCATCAAGATAAAACGTACCCGAAATGAATTTCACGGAGCCAATTTCAAAAATTTACGACATTTTCATACACAATATTTCCCCATAAGTAATTTGTATTCGAAATTATCGGAATAATGAAGATAATTAAAATCTGAGAGCCGTTACGAGGTGCTTATATTGTTGCGATTTTCGTGCCGGCGAGATGAGTGAATAACGATCATCGAGCGGCGAAATGCCTATATATACCGATCGTTGAGGCGTAAAGGAAGAAAACTGGAATCGTCCTGGTATAATCTACAGGGCGGCTGATAAGGCTAATTTTGGGATCGGGCTGATTGCTTCGTACCTTCGCATTAACGAGTTTCGACAAACGCATCTGGTACATAACGACCCGGACTAACGGCGAATGGCAAGGCCCCGATTATGCGGCAATAATTATACGCCGCCTTCGTCGCGATCAAAGGAGAGAGAAAAAGAAACCAATCCCAAGGCGGATTCGTCTGCTTCACTTATCTCACCTCATTAGAATTAAGTGTGTAATAAAGAGCTTGAGCGCGTAATGAAGCTGTAAGATTAACATGCAAAGGACACAGGAGGATTCGGCGAGCCGTTATGAGCACTCCTTATGATCGCTCCTGCATATGTATGCCCGTGTGCACCGCTGCTGACCAAACAGAAATGCCGAGGAAGAATTCTTCAAAGTAATTGAAATCCAAAATAATTGGCCTTTTAAAAATAAATATATTCGGTAATCGGTGCATGAATTAGGTGTCATTTTTATTCGTCGCATTAGCTTTTTTATTTGAATAGTTCCATCGCTGCTTTATTTCCATCAATTATTACTTGGATATCAATTACATCCTTTTTGTGTTTCATTTACTTCTATTTCAACATTGAATGCGTCAGCAGCACTGTAGATCCCAATGACGCCTGGACAGCAACCAAGTAGCAATTAGTAGATAATTTGTCAAAGACGTTAAATAATTGTATAATATATTCGTAAATTCATTTAATCCAAATGATGTTATTAAATTTATTAACTACTTATGTTGCACCTATTGGTAACATGCATCAGATAGCGTAAAAAAGTCCTCCAGCACCTCTAGAGAAATTTGGAAAGAATTGGGCTAATGGACTTAGAGTGGAAAGGTGGACTGTTGAAAACAATTAGCCCTTAACCACACTTTAATAAAAAACAATCAATTGTAGCAATTTTTAGTGTAATATACGAAAACATATTTAGTTGTATATACGATATATACTATATAGTAGGAACGATAAATGTCGGTTTGTAACGATGACAACATTGCTATCTTCTAGTCTTCTGCAAACAAAAGATAGTAAACCCCACTATCTTTTTAATAGGACTTTGAGCTACCTCGATTACTATACTTCTGATGTTTAACTCCGTTAACTTTAAAATTCCCTTCACGACCTTGGCAACATCCAGGGCTCGAATTATTTAATATTAAATACTCTTTCATATAACGGTATATAACATTTTATTGTGCAGATAGATCGAAATATAAAACTAGTAGCAATCACGTTTACATATTCCCCTATATAAGTGTCGTATATACATCTTGATACTTTTTTTAATTGGTTGTACAGATACTTCACGAAGGACTATTCAAACTGTTGAGATAGTAAAACGAAACTTCATTGCAACTTTCTATTAAAAAATAATGGACCAAACTAATTCCTTATTCTTCTCATGTTTAACCATCTGAAATAGTAAACTTAACCATTTATCTTGCGAAGTTTAACGAAGATTTACAACTAAAAAATGATTATACGACATTATGTGTAATGCGTACATAAAATGGGGTTTATGTACGATATATGAATTCTACAAATAATCAACATTTGTTTCATCTTTGCATTGCTAGAAGTATACTAGACAGCAAACTCTATAGAATACAGAAGTACATTCACATACAATGTTTGTGCTTAAATGGTTTACACTTTATAGGGAGAAAATAAATGACAGACGCTATTAAATTTTCCTAAAGATCTATGCATAAATTGTGAAATTAGTCTGGGCTACCAGTAGTATTAACAAATATATCAAAATAAATAAGAATAATTCTTTTTTAAGTTTCCTCCTCACACTGTTACGAACAAATGACGAATAATGGCAATTTAAGACACTAAACCATTCTAACTGTTTAAAATCTGTGTAGGTCATTAACTTTTGAACTAGAATATTAGTAATGGTTGTGAAATAAACATCATTTAAAATTATAACAGAAATGAGGGTTACATGTACTTATTAAAATAAAGGTGACGTTTTTTAAAATATTTTGCATACCAATTAAAATTCCATATTTTAGTTTTCATTATCTCGAGGCATTTCTCACGATGTGACACTGATCAATTTTATGGCAATGTAACGAGCAGTGACAACTAATGCAGCAGTTAGTGCAGATTTGCCCAACACTGAGCTTATGGGCAAAAACTAAACCCGATGCACATCAACAAGTTTTAATGTTGTTCCAATGAGAAAACTGAGCAAGTGCAACTTCGATTGGAAAGTCCAAATGAAATTAGGTTAAGAGTCTAGCAAAAGTAACACATTTTTAACCCAATTCACCCAGCAGGAAAATAATAAAAAACTGAACATTATCTATTATTACTGAATATGAATCTGGTATTAGATTTTTAACATTCAAAAAGGAGGATCAAAATTAGAATCCTTTGCACATCCTGAAAGAAATAGCACCCTGAAATTATTAACCTCGCTGAACAAGAATCTGTTGACAATGTAATGTAAGATTCGTGTATGATCACGGCAAATACATTTGAGGGAATATCTTTATACGGACTTGTAACTACTTTCTATTACTGATATTTTGAAAAATACAAATCTGAAACTAGATTCGTCATATTGAATACATTTTGAATATGGAAAATCTAAATTATTGATTTGTATTCAAAAATAAGCTAAACCCTCACTTATCTTTGCGAAGACTTTCAAACGTTTTTAAATTTCGTCACTATGAGATTTAAAATTCCGATGTCACATTCGTGATCGGCCACCCGTAAAAGCTTTGAATAGTAATTTTTGTGAAGATTTTCACAAATTTGCAATTTTTGATCCGCTATATTGAATGGGCCATTTTGAATTTATTGAAGATAACGGTGATTCTGTAGTATCTGGTTAACAAGCGATAAAATTAAAGTGTCATTAGTGTGAGTTTATTATCAAATATCTCGACTAGCTAATTAGATTTCAAAAAATATGACTTTTTTGCCTCTTTTTATTTATGAAATAGCTATAAACAAGTATAAATTCAAAAATGATCATTATGCTTCTATAGTTTAAGCACCTTTTTCACTGAAAATAAACTAAAATTAGAACTTTACATAAAATGTTAAAGGAATGCAAAAAAGGTTAATGAAAGTGTTAAGGTTTTAGGGAATTCGAAAATCATCAGTCAATAGGATAGCATTTGATTAATGCGTAAATTCTGACAATAAGTTCAGTAATTGTCAATTTAAGTTTTGCTACTTCATCCAATGACTCCATAAGGCTTACTGCTTAGTTGTATTCTGTTACTACTTGTTTAAGGAGTTATTTAAAATTACAGATTTTTCGGTAACAAACTAATAACATATCTTTTATTGGCATGTAGATGTACATAAAATAGTTCATAACTAATGTAAAAGTACAATGTCTTGCTTTTATTTAATGTAAGTATAACAACATATAAAGTTAACACTGAAAAAGACGAATCTTCAATCGCTCTATTGATTCTAAAATAGAGGAAAGTTTCACATTGTCTCTTTAAAGAACACACATTCTATACGAAACAAATTAAATTTTATAAAAATGTATTAAATGGAATGAAACAAGAAAAAAAAAGTAAAAAAAAAATAATTTGATATACGACTTTTAATGCAGATTAAACGTTAATGCTACATTTTATAAATTCGCATATAACCCTGCATAAAATCTATATAATATTTGTTAAACATATTGGACATCAATTGGGCATTTGGATTTTTTTTGTCTAAATCATTTTTAAGTTTATAAACATATTTTTCGCATTATATTTTATTAAAAAAACTAATGGTCTTAAAAGACTTTTTAACTCTTTTCATTCGTAATACTTTATTTCTTAATTAATATAAAACAGTGATCGCTAAAAGGTGGCATATAATTTACACAATCAAATTCTTATTATGCTGTGAACAGTTTATGAAGAAATTTTACACAGTCGCGAAATTGACACGAGGCGAAAAATGACTCCAGCAGGTGTGAATAACTTTATTCGTGAGAAATTAAAAGGACGATTAAAATAGTTTGCCTGCATTCACAGCGAGATTATATATTATAATTAGACTTCTAAAGTGTATAATTATTTTCAAGTTAGTTTGTAACCTAAAAACAGTCCAACCCGCTGTTGCTTATTCATCAGATGAAGTTATTGCATTCTTACCACAAAAACCACAACATTTTTATTATCTGTTATGTATTATCTATTAACATAGCTTTTCTGGTATAAAGCGCTTTTATCGTTTTATTAATATTGACATATATTCATGAAATTTAAAGTAATTTAGTAATTATTCTTATTTATTTTTGCACCCGTTACTCCCGTATTAATTAATGTTCTTTCGAGTTTATTCAGCTCTTGTAACTCTGATAGAAAATGAGTCCAGTTTTTTTCCAGTTTCTGTCTTTCCCGTGTTAAAGGTATAGGAAAACTGGTCAATGAAACGAAAAACTGTACAAATTTCTACCTCGGGACCCTCAATATTGACCATGCCCAAATTTTGTGGTCCCCTGACTATAATATTGGTCATGCGTGTAAATTTAGTTTCTATGTACAAATTTTGAGCCAAACTGGTCAGACTCTTATCAAGTTGCCTGAATATCCGTCAGGATGTGATGAGATATTAACATTTCGTCTGATCAGACCCTTAATCGTGCTTTATTCCGGTCTGTTGTGATTACTAAAATTCACTTAATATACACAGAAAATGACCGAAATGTTGTAAAGAAACGGATCTCAGTAAAGTTTGACAGTATTAATTCAACATTTTAAAATGATTGCTGACCTTTTTTCAAACAGTTATATAACTTTTTCAGAAACTCTTGATTTTAGTAATAGTGTGGTAATTTTCGCAGGAAACGTTTCATCTTTTGTGTTTGTTCAATAATAGTAGTGAGCAGTATCTGACATCCTTAACTTCTCAACATTTCATTAATTTCCCCAGAAAATTTTTTATTTCATGTCTAATTACTAAACTCACGCACAATAATCAGTAACTTTGTGGCTATTGAATTTCAATAACTATTGAACGTCGATTTTTAATCCCTATCAAACATTCATAATGCTTATATTTCATACTTACAATCGAAAAATATTTGACTATTATATATGTATAAAATATTTGACTACGGCATTAGTTCTAAAAAATATTCTATTAGCATATTATTTATATTCAGCAGTCGGATCACTTACTATAGATGAATTTCATTGATTTATAACCCACTTCAGCAGAGACAATCGTGAAAAATAAAAAAAGACCAAAAAATCATGACATTATATTTATTTTATTTTGCAAAATTTTTGTATAAAGAAGAGTATTTTTTCAAATTTCTCGCCGGAAATCAATAGATAACACATAAAAACAGAAGGAAAATCTTTCAACAATTTCTAGATATTCTTTTTACTCGAAAAACTGATATGTAGTTCATGTACCCGCTTTACTCATTTTGAGCCAAAAAAGGTTAATAATTACTGTAGTTAACACTAAATACCGTAATGGAATTCATCGGAATCGTATGAATAATTATTTAGAATAAAATGAATTAATAATTTTTAAAGATCATGTGGACCAAAATAATAATTACAATCCCAAATATGGGACTAGTGTTATTAAAGTACATACGTAAATATCCCATCTAAATATTTCGGTATAAAATTAAAAATTTCCCGTTTTACATCAATAAACCATTGAACAAAATGAAATCATTTCAATTTCATCAGATTACATGTTACTTTTTATATATGTCCTTCAGTGATTAAAATAGAATAAACAAATTATATTCTTCTTACGATATAAACAATACCAAACGTTTGTATTCAAGGCACAAATGGGGTACATATACTTCTCCATCGCGATTTGCTAATTATTAAGCCTTAAATTTTAATTTTGATTTTCAGAAACTGATTAGTTTTAATTACTCTTATCTCATAAATTTTATTAATTTATAGATATTTCGGTTACACTGAGTCGTCGATTTTCCATTATTGTGGATATTTTGGAAAATCTGAAGTTCGTCCATTGGAATCGTTTTATACTTGTATAGTTCGACACTCGATCCTGTCAAATGTATAATTAAATTCGGCAAGTGGTTTTCAACAATGACAAAATTTTATTTGCACTTTAAAAATAAATAATACAAAAATGGGTGAGCACCGAAGAACGACGGGACAAACGGGCAGTACCGCAACGTATTTACTGGCCAAACATGCCGAAAGTGAACCGGATACACACCGGGTCAAAATCGCCATTGTCGGTGCCGGCAATTGCGGACTTGCTGTAGGGGTCGCAATTTTATTCAAGGTATGTACAAATCTTCATTAATTAAATTACATTTACCAAAGACTCGGACGTTTAATTTAACATTTACTGAAGGAGTTTAAGTATTTTGAGGTTAATTGCTAACATTTCAAATGTATTTTGTAATTATGTGTTTAATAATGATCACATACAAGTATATCTATAATCAATCAAATATACAAATGGGTTCCAACCACTGAAGTAAATGAATTTTTCGGATTTCAAAAAAAGCTTGTAATTCACGAAGGCATTTTGTATTTGGTCAAACGATGATAGGACAAGTGGAAATTATTTATATAAACAGAACTTTATATATAATATACCTAACGGAACGCAACGATTCCGTTGAAGGATTTCTTTTAGAAGTGGAGATTCTCAATCGATGAAAGGATTAATCTGAAATGCTACTTGAATGCGTCCTCGTTAGCGTTCCAAATCAAAAAGACTATTATGCAAATTTTAAACGAAAGAGGTCCAAAGACCAGTCGAGAGAAATGGTCTACGTAAGAACAGACAATTAGAGATGACGAAACGAGGAAGACACTAGCAGAAATTATTTCGACTTGAATAAGTAGAAATGACGATGGATAATAGATTATTTTATCTGGTGGATTTTCAAACAAAAAGATTAGACGAGATTCATTTTTTGTTGTTGCAGAGAACAAATTAAAAAGGAAAATAATTTATAGTACATTTCCCCGTTATTTACTCTGTCAGCACTCTTAAATTTTAGCAATATTTAAGTTTCTAAATTATTTGGCATATTTGGTTGTTTCTCTTTAGTTTTTATTCTCTCATTTTATTATTCAACGTACACATATCTCCAATTTTACCAATATTTAAACAAAGTTATTACAATTGTTTAAATTCAAACTATCCGTATGCTCAAAGTACAGTTAATTGAGATGCAGCGTACCTTTTTATGGTTTATAGTTTTTACTTTTAAAACGGTGGGAATTAATAATAATTAGTATATTCTGCGGTATTTAAACCAAATTATGATATTTTGTTAACAATTAATCTTTTTACCTACACTTTCAATAATATATGCCATTCGAAACTACCATTCACACTGAAATCCTAAAATTCAAAACTTAGAAATCTCACGGTATACCAGTGAAATTTTACTTTATAAATGTGCCGATTTGACCACTTCAATTGACAGTGGCCCAATCTGCGCTTTTATATAATAAGATTTGGGAGTTTTCACTTTAAGAATTTTAGAGAGTAGTAATTTATTTCATACAACTTATTGCGTTCCATCATATCACTTTTCATTTCAAATGTTTGGTATCAATGCGATGCGTATAGATTTAATAAGACGACCATACTGGATCGTACATGTACGGTTGTATTATTGATTTTTAATCTTGAAAACAATAATTCAAACATGCGAGAAGGTATGTATTTTAAAAAAGAATGTGTAAGGGTTGTTATTCGGAATACGTTGAAACTAGACACACCAAAAGGTCATCGTAATCGACGACAACAGGATATTAAAATGAGGTACCATAATTACTAGAAATAGAATAGCGGTTCAAATATGGCGAAAATAAGATAAATTAAATTCATCAAATTCGTGAAAACTCGTCACTCAGTAAATTTAGGGGAGCGCTAAAAACGTATATTATATTAAATCTCTAAACATCAAAATCCAATATGGCCAAAGATATTTCGAAACTCTATTAATTTGACTTAAAACTCGTTTGAAGTGATTGAATCCGAATTTGATATTGACTTTTAAAAATTGAAAATGAAAGTCCAGCTTGCCAGTATACAGATAGATTCTCATTGAAAAAAATTGAAATAGTACATAACAAAAATTAAGATGTTAGAAAATATATTATCATATTTGAGACGTCATTTTGTGTCTAGTTGTTTATGGTGCCATGTTCAATGGACAAATTGTCTTCAATTACGATGACCTTTAGATGTGCCAAGTGTGGATCCAATCCAAGTGGCACACCTGAGAGGGTTTCAACAACCATTTGACAACAGCTTCACGATAATAGGTAAATACACAAGTCCTGAAATGCGGGTGCTGAACAACAGATGCCTCTCTCCTGCTATTGTGGTAAAAGAATTTTTTATTAATATCTGTGCAAATACTTTTGAATTTTGCAGACTAGTTTTTGACTGCAGAAGAGAAACCGTTAATTGCTAATTTATATCCATCCCACGATAATAATATCAAATCAATCCTACATAATTTTGGAACAAAATGATAAAAAGTGAATAAATGTTAAAATACCGCAATAAATTGAAAGAAATGACATAAACTACTCCGGTGAAAAAAAATACCGCGAATTGGAAACCGCAAATTAAAAACCGAAGACGTGTAGAAACAAGAGCGGGACCGTAACACCGAAACAAAAGAAATTATAACCGAGATGAGAAAGATTACGACAAAATGAAAGCGAAGAATAATGGCCCCAGGAATAAAATAATCTTCGAGCAAAAAACTTGGAAAAGAAGAAGCAGAAGAGTTAAAAAGGAAAGATCCGTGGCGGAAGGAAAAAAGAATAGGAACGATAGAGAAGAGAGAAAGAAAGGGAAGAGCGGGAGGGAGAAAGATGGAGAAAAAAGGAGCTTCCCTTACTTCGCTATCGGATCGTAACGCGAGCATTTACACGTCTACCGAGCGCCCCCGCAGGGTCGCTAACAACTGATTTATGCTACACTCCCGAAGAGAAGCTGAAATCCATATCCTTTGCGAGGCCCGAACCGGGAACGCGCAGGCCTTATCTCCCGTTTACCTGCCTCAATCCTCTCGTAACATAGGTCGTAATCGAAGTAAATTAAATTCGAGGGGAAAAGCCGAATTAAACGGTCAACAATTAAATGATTTCCAATACTGATCTCAGGAGCACTCAATCCCACATTGTAATTGTTTATCTCATTCAACAAATGTTATTAAATGTGGGTCATGAATAGTCTTAAATTTTCATGAGTTTATTACACTCCGTGTGAGGAGGAACGTAGAAAGCCAAAACAATATAGTTATTGTTGTATCAAGGGCGTAAAATGAAGTGTTACGCCTCAGCAATAGAACCCGAGAGACGGCTCGAGTTCATGAGTGTGAAAATTGTACGCCTGAGATTCAAAGATTGTGTTTTGATGCAGTAGGCTTAATAGTATATTATGTAACATGGAACTAAAACTGTAATTCTGGTCCGGGACCAGACTTGTTTTAATTCCACGTTACATACGATATTATATGTATCAGGAGTGTGGTTTCCGAGGTTATGTGCGTGTAACGTGTTTTGAGTGCTTTATGGTATTGAGATCTGACATTTTGAGTGGCGCCCCGCTGGTGTCAAAAATTAGAAGTATGCCCGATTTGCGGGCCTAAAATGCCAATTTCACGATTTCTATCGAAAAATTCTATCCAACAGCAATGAATGTAACTGTTGAAATTGAATAATTATGAACTTGTGTATTTTTGTTTTAAACCATTAACTGATGTAATTTCTTAAAAAGTGTCCAAAATATGGAAAAATATGTATTAGATTTTCTCGGTAGTGGGACATTTTTTTAATACCTTTTTATTGTACCCCGTTTCATCCATGGTACCAAATAGCACAAGCCCATCCCAGGACGTCTCCTCAGGAGCACCCCAGAACATCCCGGGACGTATTGTGCTATTCGGCGTAAAACAGGAAAGGTAGGACAAATCGGTCGATGCGCGGTAGACTGCCAATATTAGATTTTTGCAAGTTTTTGGGTCCCGTGTAGTGGAAACTTCATGTAAAGGACAAATAATGCTTTTACTAAATACAGTCGTACCTGTCCTAATGCATCCCGCCCATTTACATACTCATGTCCCAACGCATATTTTTTCTCCGTCCTAATGCATATTTTCCTGGGATGAAAGTAACTTTAGGGGTACTATGGAGCGTATACATTAGGACGGGTACGGCCAGTTTGTGCGAAACGAAACGTATGTATTAGGAAAGGGAGTACCGTAGTTGCATAGATATTTGAATTGGTGCCTAATAAAGTTACAGTATTATGGTTGGTCACTTAAATTCTCCCACCTGCGTCTTATGATATATTATTATTATATCATGATTCCATCATCACCAATTTGATCTTCGTCTGGGAATTCTTTGTATGCTATTTTTAAGACGCTTTTAAAGACGCACCGTTCTACAGGGACGTTTTTACTCATAGTTTGGGAAAAATCTCTCAAACGATGAAATGAACCTAACAATACCAGAAGTCTTAACATCACCCGATTAAACATTTTTCCAAATGGAATCATTCTCTATTTAAAGCATCATTTCCCTAATTCTCGTTTATGTATTTCTATTAAACTAAGCATCCGTTAATTTTATACTTGAAAGATGCCAGCAACCATCTGTTGATTACGTTCGCGTTTAATAGAGATTCATCAGAGAGAATTACGATTCTGCCGGCAAGATTAACTGAACTGTTAATCAAATCCTCTTTGAACATCTTTGTCTACATGTGGACTAGACCAACTTGGACAAAAATCGGTAGATGCGGATTCCAATATATGATATATTTTTTTTACAAAATTAATATTGAAATATATACAGGGTGTCCATGAACTGGGTAATGATATTTCAGGAAGTAATTCTCCATGATATTTCAAACAAAAAGGTCCCATATAAAAATTGGATCTGAGGCCCAAAATTTGAGTATGGTCCATTGAAGTTTAGAAACAAAAAAAAAAAGTTTTTTGCAATAACTCGTTTCGCTTTTGAGTTATTTCAATGAGTAAGGGCTTATTTCTAAACTTTTTTCAAGTCCTACAATTCGTCCATAAGAGCATTTGACCTACCATGAATATTTCTGAAGTTATGGCCTCAAAAAACCGAAAAAGGCCAATGTTTACTGTTTCACGCATATAACTTATTTTGATAATTATTTTGCATTTCAATCACGTAGAAATCGCACTTCCTATTTTTTCCTTCAAGATTTCGAAAGTAAATTTCCCATGAAATATTTTCCGCGCATATAATTTTCGTCTGCACAATTATTGCAAATGCGTCCTAAGTGCCTATATAATTTAAGATTTCTAACAACTTTTCAAACGTATGCTTTGAATGGAATGAAATATATTAAAACAAAATCAAATTCACCTTGATTTTCAAGATGAATATCATGCATATTTTAAAATGACGAGGATAATGACTTTGACATTTTCGCAGTTCAAGAATCTAAATAACATTTTTAAAGGAGGGTACGTTTTCCATTAAGACATCGAGAAGATTACCTATTTTTCAGCGTTAGAATGGAGTTTTAACAAACAACCATTTAGGTACAGAAAAAGACGTACATAACTTACAATTTGGTGACTAAGAATTTAAAACTAGCTTCTGTGTAGGCATGTGAAAATAACAAACATGCATTTACATGGAAAAATGTCGGTTTTCAGAGCACTTTTATTATATCTTTCCCTGTAATTTTCGACATTGAAATTAACCGTCCGTCATGTATACAACGGATAAACCTCGCGTAACGTTCCTGGATCGACGGTCACAGGTATGATCTCTCGCTTATGGAGTATATAGTAGTTGGCTCCCGTGTCGTTAGTGTCGCGTTACGGTAACGAACTCCGGCGAGCGTAATGGCGCTCGAAAACGCCCAGAACGTCCGGTCGCCATTGTTTGACCCTGTAACGATTTGCGGATGCGGAATCTGACATTAGCACGAGTCGGTCCTATTATGTAGCTCATAAGAATAACAAGCTTGGATAATTCTTAAACGCTTCTCGCGAATTGCCCCGGTACTACCTCCTCAGTCGGAAACTTGGGTCAATTGTTTGGCCTGTGTTCTAGTCACAATGTCTGTTTATGACATTTCTTCTTTTCTGGATCTTATTATCTGCAACTGAAATAAATATGTCGATATTAGGGGATTAATGAACCCTACATCAATCTAACTGTATTGAACCAAAACCATGTCAAATTGTGTCTAGACGCATCATGGAAAATATCAGATATATACACCGACATTTTTTTAACTAATGAGTTAAAATGCCAGAAATCTACATCAGTACTGACAATAAGTCGAAATAAAACAAGTTCTGAGTTCCAATTATAATTTATTTTTACCTAAATCAACAAGTACATCATACGTTAAGAGCAAACCAATGGACAAACATTAAACCCTTTGAGTAACAGTTTTCATTTCCTGGAAAGGAGATGAAAATTGTTAATTGTTACTAGATCGAGATGGTTCTGGGTAATCCAACCTTTTGGGGATCGCTGAGTACGAATATGACCTGAGATTTTCAATAATTTCAAATGTTCGATCGAATATATTGAATGATTGCTCGATTTATGCACTGGTCCGACAGACCGTGTGCAAAACGTGATTAATGAGTGCTTATACTCAAAATGCAAATAAAACTCATATACTAGTAACACATACACTTAAAACTAATGCAGTCTCTTAGAGGGACGGTGACTTTGAATACATCGAAAATCGCAAATATAAAGAATATAAACAATAATCGTACGTAAACGTACAAAATAGGCGGCGCAAATGCAATAGAAAGTATGAAATTAATGCAGTCACAATGCAGATAATACACACCAAATGACCCAACAATTGTTATGGATGTAATTCCGACATAAATATACAATTAAAGCAGAATTCGCACTTAATGTCTATGGGACTGATCGTCGTAATGTAGAGAGCACATTCCAGAAGGTAATAGCTGTGATCTTAAAGGGAATCTCGAAAATATTCTGTACTACACGTCAGCAATTTATAGACATATTGGGAGGTACCTCATGTGATGGGCATGATGACGGTATAAAGTTCGCGAAAAGATGCAATGGTTGGTGCAACGTTATAATTTGGTATGAAAGTGTATACATAAGGCATTTCGTTCGATCATCAGGTACCAACCAATTTGCTTTATGCAATTGTTGATCTCGGAAAATCTGAAAAATGTACCTTAGAGCAACGTTCTTGAGCTTTAGAATTTTAGGGTCCAAGCAACCTGACGCAGCACCATAAACGAAGCGCGCAAAATCTATGTGCGGGAGCACTAGCCCTTTGACCAGTTTCAGTTTGACTTGCCATGGCAGCATGGAACCTCTGAATCTCAATTATTTAACCGCATAGTGAACCTTAGAGCTCATTGAAGACACATGACGATTCCATGCCAGGTCATAGGTTAAGAAAACTCCCAAATTTCTAACCTCATTGACATACGGAACGATAAAATCATGAATAATTATCGGTGGTACTGAGGTGTTGCCAGGTATGTAATATGGTCAGCTTTTGTACAGAGCCACAAATAATTGCCTTGGGCTAGGTAGCACTACGCGAGACCGCAATCCTGGGTCCATTTACAAAATATGTCAATATCGCTATATAATTAGGCGGCGACCGGATTTTATTTCCCCGGAAATAATTCCCCCGTCAGAATCCCCCGGGGAAAAATTTCCGCGGAAGAAAATTTATATTATAAATTTCATAGCCCGTCAATTTTGCTGTTGCCCTTCCCACAAAGATTTTTGTCACCTTTTTTGTTTCTTAACAATAAGAATTTCTTCTAGATCGAGGGAGCCCCCCCAAACCCTCCATGTTTCAACTCTAAAGGCAGATGGAGAATCTAGGCAGGTTCTGTAGTGATTGGGTTAGGATAACCCCCCCCCCCCCCCCCCCTTCACGCTCAACGAAGCTGGGCCCTGTCCTATAGAAATAGAAACATAACGCAATTCTGCAACTATTGTCATTTTTTCCATAATTAATTTTTTCTATAAAACCGTTTTTCCGTAGAAATTTTCACGGGGGAGCCTATTTATGCGATAGATTCGTAGAAACTTCAATCGTAATCTAAGATTTGACTTTGACCATGACCTTCAAAGGCATTTGAAGTTCGAATTTACTTTTTTTAAAAAGAAACACGAATTTTTTACCACAAGAAAGAAAGGAGATGATAATTTTACGGTTGACTAGATTATGACCTTAAAGGTTATTATATTACTACGCCCTTGAAGGTTATTTCAAAGTCAAATATACCCTTTGATATGGAAACTTAGATTTTTACCACAAATTGATTTACTTAATCACATTCTTGAGCATCTATCGTTAATGATTGTGAATAACGTTACATCATGCAAACGTTTTCACTCCACCGCCTTGCCTAAAAACGAATGGTACATCTATAAATTATGAGAATATGATTTCGTAGCACCATCTGTTGCATAGTTATAGCAATTTTTCAAACAAATCCATTAATTTTAATAAGGTCAATTACTTTTTTTCATGCATTCCAGCACATTATTAATGTAATTTACGAAATGTCAATATGTAATGCTAAATGTCTCGATGCACTTTCGAAAATTTAAATTTCAAATACTTCTTTTGAAAGGCAATTGATCGTTGAATAATCATACATAAATTAATGTTTTTATTATCCACGTGCAAATGACCAAGACTTATATAGGATAAAGACTCAATGTCGGGCGACATCATTAGCTCAGAACTGGACCAACACCGATGGTAAACGCCACTCGCAAAAATTACTAAACTTTTGCCGAGAATTGGTCGGAGGCCGCCCCGAGGACGTTAATTTATTTCCATCGCTTACAACCCAATTCATATGAAATGGGGTTAATAAAATTCGTTTTTCTAATCTTATTTCATAAAGAAGTCGAACTACCAGCAGTAGAACTGATTTAGGAATACTAGTGCAATTGCGACTAAAAATATTTTCGCCCCCGCTGAACCCAACTTGGAAATTTGTTGCAAACTTAGTGAATATCTAAACAAAAGTTTGGGTACATCACAAATTAAGTTAGTGTGGGACCCAAACTTTTTCTCATGCTCGAGTGAAAATTTTACACATTTGTGAGTATATTAATTGGGATGAATTATTTTTTGTCGTAAATTATTATTAATACACTCTGTCCTCTGTCAAAGTGAGAGAAACTAATGAGTAGTTAAATATAATGTAGAAGATACTCGAAATTAACAAATCGACATATAAAGGAACCACAATATGGACGACTAAATGTTAAAAAAAGTATGTACCTACCGTTATTAAAAAGGTCATAATAATGTAATTAATTATGATTAAATGAAATGAAGAGCCTGAATTAACTTCAACATTGCGGACAAATCAATGAAACACTGTGTAAGGGGAAAAATGTTATAATAAGTATGCCAAACTAATGATAAGAAAACCATAAACAGAAAATCTAATACGTATATTACGAGTTGGCGTAAATGACATAAATGACACGAATATAATTTAAACTCAACGATAAAATGATTGTTTTCATGTAATTAAGAAAAGATTTTTGTCACTGAAGTATACTGGAGTGGAATGAAAACCCGTAATGCAAAAGTATGTTATTAAACTATTGTAGATATCGTATTTCCCACAAATTCTGTGTTATTTATTGCATCGGTGTACTTCCCATTTTACAAAAACATGAGTGAATCTATAAAAATACAAAACTATGTAAAATTGGTACAGAATACAAAAACGTATAAGAGGTTTTTGTTTTCAGAAATCTAAAAGTGATCCAAGAAGATGTTAAATAATTAATTATTTATATCATTCTACTATTTATAAATTTGTACGTAAATTCGTAGTCAAAATTTGTCTGAATGTATTCATCATTTTTAATTAATGAATTTAATTGATAAAAGGATTAAATTTGTTAAAAATGTATGCAATCGAAAATAAATTAAAATGCTCGAAAGAAACTCGAACTATTTTGATTAGATATTTACAATTTGGGGTTAAAAATGCAGCATTAAATGCCGATGTAACAAAATCTATTGATCATAAGTTATAGAGGAAAATTGGCATGAGATGTTAATGCACCCAAATTTCTCAAGAACGTAAAATTTAGTGCTACAGTCAATATTTATTAGAAAAAAGTAATAAAAAATAATGTTTGAAGATTTTATGAATTTCAAAAAAAGAACGATATGTTGTAATCAAAATTATTTAATGGTGTATTCGAACGGTTGCACCATTATTGCACTGTTTTCAGAAGAGCCCATATGCAAAAAAGTGTATCACCACGATGCGAATTTGCACCATCAGATTTTTAAACGGACTCTCAAGGAACGGTTCAAAAACAGTGCAACCATTGGAATATGCCATAATATTTGTTAAAATTTCCATGCTATTAAAGTCGACTAATATGATCGATTGGAAAGTACCCTGAAGTCAGTGACGATCGGAACGCGTCCAGTTCCGAAAGCATGACCGCCACTTAACCTCTGTTACCAAAATGCCGTGTTATCCTCGCAAGCGTCGAAGAATTAAAAGCTTCAAAAGAAAAACGATGCTGTTCAACACTTATCTAAACAACATCCGAACAACAACAACTTAACCTCTCTACGTAAAATGCTCGTTTGCGAATGCGACCAAAACATAACCAGTAATCCTGAAGAACGACGTAACCTCGTTGAACGAATCGATCGCATCATTAAAAAATACGACAAGAAGCACTGCAAAAAGCGAACAAAACCACCACCGTGCGAATGCAAGCCTCAACACACATCGGTATCTACCAATACTCCAGCGGTGCTTCCCGTTCCAGCTCCAGGACCTAATTTTAAGGAGTATTTATTACGAAAAGGGAGAACGTACGAAATTCGTTTTTCAAAATCATCTACGGAAAAAGTTTCACCAACAAAATGTTCAAAACCGACCGAAGCGTACTGTGAGAAGATAACGTGTTTGCCAAATAAAATCATTATTGAAAATTCGTGTCCATTATGCTGCAAATGTATCAACCAAACAGACAATCCATGTAAAAAGTGCGATAAGGTCGAGACGTACACCATCAATGAGTTGAGCAAATCTAAATGTCGAGAAAAGGCCGATGATCGACAATCAAAAAGGGACAAGCAGAAGAAGATGGTCGAGAAATTAGAAAAAGAATTAACGAAAAGACTTTTGAATTTGGAATGTTGCGATAAGTGCGAATGTATAAATAAGGACAAACGAAAAACTAAGTATTGTAAGAAATAATAATCAAATGTTTGGAATTATCAAAAGTAATTTTCACACGGAATTCCACAAAGAAGATATAATTTTATTTTTATAAATTGAGATATCCATTCAAAAATTTGTATCCAATATTTATTTTTAAAATTTTTATTAATTTTATTTTTATATGTATAACTCATATTCGAACTTTTTTATATTGATATATTCTGAACAGAGTTTGGTATAATAAATATGACTGAAGTATCGCGATAATTTATTATATATTTGTAGAGGTGCAAGGTGTAAATAAAATAGTTTTAATAAACAACATACAACAATGTGAATATAGAAATCAATTTTTGATAATATTCTCATTAAATTCTCCACCTTGTATTAAAGCGTATAAAACACTCCTTTTTTCAGGTTTCTTTATTTACACATCCAAATCAGAGTTACCCAATTATACTATTGATTTTAACTAATTATTAGTTTATTACTTTGCTTATTGTTCTTTTCAAATAAAAATTGAGTTCTTTACCGCACATTTAATCAATTATTAATTTAGTTAGCATTTTTATTAAAAGATAATTTTTAGATCGTGAACTTATTACAGTAAATATTATTATAAATTTAGAACACTGCATATTTCATACCTAACATTAGATTTTTAGTAGTCATTAATAGGCCAAGCTGACAAAATTTAGAATTAAGAATCTGCCAATAATTTTCTGCATATTTCTAGCGTTTTCGTACAACTGCAAAAAACAAGCATTTTATTATATTTAAAGTCCGATAACATCCAGAGATAATTTTATTTTTAAAAGGATCGACACGGATTCTAAAATCACCACTTTTCCCCCATCAAAATCGATTTTACAACGTAACAAAATTTTATTTGTCTTTGAGAAATCATCTTTTACTTAATGTTTTCTTCTATTATAGTAATTGATTTGATGTCTTTAAATCGTTTACTGCGCAGGTAAAACTGACCTTAGATTTATCAATAAGTACAACAATCTTTATAAATTAATGGAATCGCCGAATTGGAAAATTAAGTTTGATTTCATACATTCAAAATGGCGTGCGAATTTTAAGAAATGTATCAGGTTCACTTACCGATCGGGAATTTTTGGCAATGAATACTATTCCGAATTAAAATTTCAGATTAATTGTTAATTTAGAATTTTAAAATACAATACATTTTTTTTTAATACGTCCGGTTCGTCCTTTTGAACATTTGAAACCGGACTTTATTTTAGTGCATAAGAGAAGTAAATTCCGTAGAAAGTCTCAAATGTAGACAGAACAAAAATAAAAAACCGTTTTTTCACGTTTCCAAATGAATTTTAGACTTTTACATTAAAATATGTACATCCAAAAATTATGTGATTCTTGGTCTTGATGGTCAGTCGAAATTTGCCGACCTGTTTGGACACATGGAAGAAAGTATTTACACTCTGATAAAAATGAAGATAATTCTTATTTGTTAAGGTTTATTTCCCCAATCGACTATTTTAACTTTCATGCTCCGTCTAATGTTGAATACATATTTTCCAATCGATCAAAATTCGAGTAAAAATACAGAATTATTGCAACAGATTTTCCAAAATTTATATCGACATTTTGATTAATTTTCTGTTTTGGGTAGTTTGTTCACTTAATATGTTTTTCATAAGATCTGTGCATTCTAATGCATCAACGTCATCTGTCCTAATTTTAAATGACAAAATCACTTGTTAACATGTTTTCGAGTTAAAAACTTGCTCTCATTGGCTATAATCAAACTACCGCAATTTTCCCGTTAATTTTCTGGATTATAGATAAAATAATTCCATTAAAAATTAGAAATACTAGTGAAAATGCTTTCAAAAACTGTTATCTAAAAGATGTTCGTTGTCATTGTTTTCATTTAGCAACATAATTGATGGTTACTATGAGGGAGATGGCCATGTGAAAACGATGACTGTTTTTCCAGTTCGGTAATGACAATACAATATAAAAAAAATAGTATTTCTTTTGGAAATTCATTTTGAACTCGTCTGGTTAGTGGAGGGTGTACATAGTATTTCCTATCTTATTCTAACGTTACATTTACTCCTACAAATGTACTTACAACCAATAATTTAAATGAAAACTGTTTCTCGTATAATCCAAAAGATACCTCAGATATAGATAAAAAATGACGCCGAAGTTCGAGGGAACATTTCTGATCTCTTATCCTTTATCCTTACATCAATGCACCATGTGTTTCCACTTTCATTATTATTTAGACAATAAAGCATATGAATAAACTTAAAAAGGACAATTCCATGAGAGTTATCGATAAGATGACTTCCATTTTTAGAAAAAATATTACATTCTATAAATAAATTTAATGAAACCCAAGTAGAGAATATTTTAGGTCACCTGTACTTTATTGTAACCATTTTTACAATCTTAAATATCTGCATAGTCGATAAATTCCCATTTTCGTCGACTATCTATTTTTATATTAAATATATTTGATCCTCAAAAGCCCATAAAAGAAAGGAGCTGTAATTCTATTGTTATTCCATCAATGTTTCTTTTATATTCAATGGAATTCATTGGCATTTCTCCGAGTTCCAATATATACAGGTTATTCTGTTGCGGATAGAGAATATTGAATTGTAATCTGATTTTTTGCACATCTATTTCATGTTGGCTGTTGGCACAGCCGTACTTCTTAGACGTTTGTTCAGTTAATTGACGTAAAACATACATTACGATTTTCAAGGAAAATTGTATGCTCGAGTTTTGTTACAGAGATACTGGTTATTTCTTCTTTGATTACGTTAATGTGTATAGGATGTTCGACACTGATTTTTCCTTTGACAAACGCAGTACTATTTCCAAACAGATTTTTCATGCTGAAAACAATGGCGCCAACAGAACTGCCTATCACATCCCATTTTCGAGAATGGAATAAACCTCACTTTTCTCAAAAAACGTTGTTTTTAGTGTCTTATATTTAATAATTTCCCTGGTTGTTATTCGAAAACTACTTTCCAGATTCAAATCAGAAGTAAATTCGAACACACATTGAACAACAATGGTAGGAGAAAGGTTTGCAGGTTGCCAAAATATTATTAGTGTATACGTATCATACGAAAAATGACCAAAAACTAGTTTTTTTTAAATCTCAACATGTTACACCAACTTTTCAAAAACATTAAAAACGGACTTTTTGAAATGATGGGTTCCCATCCTCTTGAAAAATTGCTGAAAACAAACAAAAAATTAAGCGAAAAGTTGTTACTTCAGGGTTTTAGAGACCGCTCATTAGGACTATATGAGTGATTAAATATGGCATATTGATTTCTAAAACCCAAATGAAATAGCTTGAAACTCACTAATTCAGGCATTTTTGAGGCCGCTCATCGCTAATCTAATAGTAGATTTCAAAAATTGAAAAATGTCGAACCCAATATATGTACATGGAGGAAATAAATGGTAAGATATACCGTATGATAACAAATTGTTTATGGTACTGGTGACGATGACGATGATGATGATTTGAATAAAAAGAATACTTACATCCATTCGGCGATGCCATAGAGAGCGTCGTTGCTTATATACTGATTTATTTGTACTCCTCGTTTATCTCCTTAACTGTTATAAACATTAAATAATCGTGCAAAATTGATGTTAATCTAAGTAAACTAAAAACAGGGGAGAGGGCCACCAGCAAGTCGAGAAAGTGACAATCTATATTTTTTTTAACAAATTTGGAATATATGGAAAAAATTGCAAATATTTTAGGTTAGTTTGGAAAACCGTTTGTATAATGAAAATTTTATTTCCTTCAATTATCGATATCGTAAGGACAATATCTGGCAGCGCCGATCTGCTCTAAAATGCATCAGTATGGTAAAATATTATTTCTATGTCATCATTGCAAATCGGGATCGTAGTAATAGCAATTCCAGAAGTTCAAAAAATGTTGAAAGTGGCATTTTGAAAGCCTCTCACCTATTTGATTCACAACCGATGGAATCATGTGTAAAAAATAAAATCTTCTCACAGTTCGTCAAAAGTTAATGAAGAATGGAGGTCATCATCCATCAGGTCAATTTTCGCATGAAAACAACAACCGTTAGCAAAATAATGAAAACGTACGTTTACGCGTAACCAACAAAGAAGACAATGAAGAAATGGTACGAATGTCACCGGCCAAGAAAAGACACTTAACGAACGGGAGCAGCTGCAACAGCTGGAACTAATGAAAATCGTGAAACCACGGACTGACAGTCGATCGAATCACGGCAGGTCCAAGCCTAAGGAAGAGATAAAATACGCGATGCATTATACCGCGCTACCGAATGGCCCGGCTCGTTTGCGATTCTGTAATGAATGGGGATCGAATGCTACACATACACAGCCCTTTCTCCTACACTTTTCCCCTTTTTTGTCCATTCGAATTTCTTTCCCTTCTTTATCAATGTCTTCGTGTCGAGATTTAAGTTTGTTGTTTTGGCTGTTCCCTTGTCTATCGATCCATCTGTCAGAACATCATTAATATTATCTATCCTATTCTCTCCTGAAGAGTTATCTTCGGCTGAAGAAGACGTCTGCTCGTATTGATTCTTCATCGTCGTTTCCAGCAGAAAGCTCTTATCAGTATTTTTTATATACTTCATTTCTCATCGCAATTCAGGAATAAAATGTTTGAGAACTTATATAATATTCAATGAAATATTGATTTGTATGATTGAAATAGGATACTTACAAAATATCGTGCATAATAAATAATAAACTAGGGTTCGATGGATTTCAGTGTACTTGCACTACTTTCCAGCTCAAATAGTTCCGAACGAAACATGTACATGAAGCAATTCCAAAACATAGATTGGAGATCTCGCGTGATCGTTCGGTGTGTCACATAATACAATTTAAAATAAGAAGCTTAAAAATGGGGTGCACCTCAAAAACCAGACAAATCACAATACAGACACTTCAAAAACCCGACATGCAAAAACCAGACATTTCAAACAACAGATATTCAAAAACCATACGTTTAAAAAAATAGAGATTAAAAAACCAGGCATTTCAAATGACAGACATTCAAAAATCACATATTTTAAAATGTACATATTCTGTAATAATTGTAATTAAAGATTGAATTCTAAATGTGCTTAATAAATAGTAAAACTAATTTGACCTTCAAGTGACCTACAAAATTAATCCCTTGGTCAAGCATTTTTAACCTTGAAATTACTTTCCTGTGAGACCTCAGGATGGCGACCCGAGATCATTTCTTTTACGTAGTGAATGCACCAATCGGAGTTGTCTGCATTTTGAAATGTTGGATTTTGGAATGTCAGCTTTTTGACGTGTCTGTTTAGTGATTTGTCGAATTTTTGAGATGCACCAAAAAAATTTATAAGAACTTAATAAAAACAAAATAATTGTCTTAATATTTGGTAAGGATTCCTGACGCCGATGATTATGGATCGGAAGCCGGAAGAATTTCAAAATGATGGGAAGCATTTTATAAAAATTGGTTGTTTTTTAACAAGTCTGATATTTTTTAAATGCATTCATTTTCTTTCCGAATACAGGGAGCTTAATTTTCATTGATTCATCCAATTATCTTTAAAAGTAATGTCTATTCAAAAATGTCCTTCCAACAGAAGTTATTAGGACAATCGGACTCGTCTTTCTGCATCATTGCTTTTTAGAGGTAAAGGTGACGTCACAAACATTTTTGTAACTTTGAATATTTTCCGAAATCATGATTGAACAGTAGAATGCCTTTCTGAACAGGATGAAAATCGTCAAGAAGATATTCTTTAGTGAATTTATGTGTGAACAAATGGTTAAATGATTCTATTATATGAGGTTTATCCACCTTGACAAACGTGGCAACCTTGCGCTCACCCTTTAAGTTATTCTGAGGTCAAAATAATCTCTTACGAATGAAATATTCAATGTTGCTTTCTTTTTCAAGACACAAATTTACACGACTTTGGAAATTGAACAATACTCATAAAAGGATTTATCTTGGGAACAAGTAATGTAATCATCTCCACAAAAATTGTAAAGTATTGAGTTAATTTTTTGACAAATAAATAAATTTAGTTAAAGGCTTTGAACCGACCAATTATAAAAAAATATGTAATTATATTGAAAAAGGAAAAATGTTAAATAAAATATGGAAAAAATTAAATCGGTAATTCGGGGGGGGGGGGGGTTATACAAATAAAAATTCTCGTGAAACACCCAACGTTTCGGACCTCTCGGGTCCCTCTTCAGGTTTATTTTTTTATAATTGGTCGGTTCAAAGCCGTTAACTAAATTTATTTATTCGTCTGAAAATCATTCCGGCATCTACAAATTTATAATTAAGTTAATTTTCTATTTTTAATTACGACACAGCAAAAAACTGTATTATTGAACTTTTGCACCCTATTCATTTTAATGAGACCTATTGTATAATATATAAGAATCGTACCATTGGCGTGCTCCAATTTGCCGTGTGTGAGATGCGGAATTCATCGATTACAAGTATTGCATGATACTCCGAATTTTATATAAATATTACTTAACAAAAAAATTGGATAAATTATTTCTTACGTATAACCACTTTTTCGATAAATCTCACTTCATTTTAAAAAATAATGGTTAGGTAATTTTTTCTTCAACAAAGTTTTATTCAAAAACGGCTCGCCCGATTTTAATAAAACAAAACAGAAACTTAAAGGGAACGAAATTTCAAAACAAACTGAAAGAGCCAATTTTTTTAATTGTCATCCATTAAATTATTATATAAACTACACAGTAAATTATTTCGTGAAACCGTTTTCATTTACACGGAAAATGGCTGAAATTTATTAAGTTAAATGACGTTAATTTAACGTGGTACTTTTTAAACGTTAACTTTTAAATTAACTTACAATTAGTGAATTATTTTGTTTGTTTACTTTTAACTAATGTGTATTACACATTTTTAAGTTTTAACTTAAAACATTTTATTTGTTAAGATTTTATCTTTTAGAATTTTAAACTGTTTGGGATAAAAAAATATTAGGCATATGATCTTCTAAAAACATACTAATGAAATTATTTGCAAGTTTTAAAAAATTCTCAATATTTCGAACCATCGTGTTTTATGGTGGGGGCAGTTAATTTATCAAATTAAAACAAATAGCTTTATTCTATAATGGAAATTTGATCATGAACACTTGGGTCGGTTGAAAAACTCATTGACAGTCAATTTTTAATATAAGATATCGATGAAAGACGTTAAGGGACAAGATCTTCCAAATTCGAATCGTCTTCTGATTCCACGAAAAGAAGAAAAATTATATCTTTTCTAGAAATATATTCTGCGGTTCGATTGTAAAACATTTTCTTTTTTAATTTAACGCAGAATGGTAGGAAGAAAATGATGAACGCCATTACATATATCCTTGACATTGCGAGATGCCTTTGTGCATGCATAAAAATAAAGAAACCAGTGCCTTTCAGTAATGAAGAAATCGTTGCTTTCCTCTCGAAGATACTGATTTAACAAAGCATCAATATACTATTTTACGAAATTAAACATTAGCAAAAAATGTAACAAATTATCCATCATATGAGCAGTTAATGAAAGCAAGGGAGGCATGCATACCGTCTGATATTTATGCGTCAGACGTATGTGCAAAAGTAAATTTGCAGTCCTTGAAGAACCCACTATTAGTAGAATCTTGATGACTGAATACTTATACCTGTTACTGCATTTACTAGCATTGAGACATTAAGGTTTTACGTAAAATGGGTTTTGGTGATTTATCAGGGCAAACTACAAACAAATTCCTGAGCTCTCCGATGAAATTATTTTCACCATTCACAGATGCTAAAGGTTCAGTAACGTGCTCCATATAACGTGCAAAGCCGATGGATATAAATGATATAAAAAAAATAAAAAATAGACCCGAATATTTAGGTTACGTAAGAATCTGGCATTTCTGCATGCATTGCTCAAATTTATAGAATGTCTTTTGCACATTCCCTATCGCCTTGATTTTTATCAGTAGAGAGTCTGCTCTAACAAAATATTGAATCAACGAAAGTTGAGAAAAACGTATATTTCAGGAACTGATATAAAAATTTCATGTACTTTGTTTAAATAAGAACACATTCATTTCTGTACATTAATTTACAGGTTAAATTAAATCACCTGTATCGGTTTATTAAAATATTTGCACATATTAAGAATTCAATGTAGTATGATTAAATGACAAAATGTATAAAAATACATGAGCTATATGTGATGGAAAAATCGTTCTAAGATACAGTATCCTAAAGTTTTGTGGGTCGTAAATCGTCTCGAACACGAATACGAATCTGATTCGAAATGGTCGATCGTAAAAATATTTTATACGTAGTTTTATTGCAACTCTCTAAACTTGAATCAGCTAAAATTACTGCGAATCAGCGTATATATAAACATTGATTACATGGGAAAAAATATACCTTCGGAAATAACTCATAAGGATTCGTATTGTATAAATCGTCATTTAATACAAAATGACGATAATGGTTACTGTATAAGATGCTACATTACGTAACAAGATATGTTTCAATTAAAATAGATATCCTACTGTTAACTTTATCTGTGAAATTAATTTTTCAGACCTCCACTAGGACAAATCGAAATCGGTCCTGAAAAAGACAAAAAAAATTGTTGCTGCGTGACTAAGATGGTAGTGTGAAATATATTATACGTTTTCATATTAGAAAATAAGCGTATTTCACAGTATTTTCATATTTTAAAAAATCATTGTAAAAAAAGCACCGAAAAAAGAATTCCTGTAAATTCTTACATCACGCTTTTTGGCTTCTTATTGTGTGTTTTTTCTGAATAAACTATCTCTATTCACGAATGTTTATAACAGTTACTCTAAAATTCTTAAATATGAATTTAATATCTAGATAAAAAAAATATCTTAAAACAGTTCCAACCATCTTTTTAGATCAATTAATACTCTTTTCGTGCTTACATTAAATAATTAAACGAACACTGGCATAGTGGTAAATAATTATTGTGAATTCCTACAATTCAAAATACAATTTAAAAAAATCTGTAATAATTTTTCATATAAAGAAATGCATAATTTCTTTTAAAAGAAACCCATAGCACAACGCAACAAAACTTGATGAAAACGCGACAAAATATTGATGTGGAATTAGTTTTTGGCCCAATTGAAGTTCTAAGGGGTTAAAAATCGTATTTTTAGGCAAGTTCCACATGTATACTATAGACTGCGATGCAAACAAAAATGGTAAAATATCTACTTTTCGATATAAACAGACAAAAGTCTTAAAACGCGATTGTGTACCCTTTTGGGCCTCAATTTGGGCACAAAGTAGATCGAATTGAATATCCTGTCAGAATTGACTTTTACTGGTAGGATATCATCAGTTTTTCCCTTTTTAACCCTTTTGACCTTCAATATCTCAAAAACTGAAGTCGTTTCGCTAGATTGTCGGTCATATTTAGAATCTGGAGCAAATATCAGAATTGACCCTTACTTATAGGGCAACCGAATAGTACAATTTCTAACAATAAAACTTTACGTGTATGATATATAATTCGAATATTAAAAGAAAATAATAATAATTTCTCATCTTTGTTTACTTTTCATGCACTTTTCATTTTGTATCGGTTATAGGGAAAATGCAGTTATGAAATAAAGTATTATCGTAATTTCAGAGTACCAGGCCTTTATCTAAACTTTAATAAATAGACATGAAAACAACAATTTGACGTACATTATTTTTATAGAACTCTTTATCACAGCATTTATAAAAATGATGAAAAAGTCAATGAATACTTACTATAGATGCAACAAAGGCATCGTAACACTCTTTCCAATATCACTATCGCCTAAAAGCATTTCAACGTAAAAGTGGAACTATCTGATGGACGATTATACGAACACCCCTTTAATAAACGGACACTTAAACTATCTTGTCTGTTCATCGCGGTCCCTAGAACGCTTTTCCGGGTGACTTCGTCTAATGCTCGTTGTACATCGCGAAGTCCCACGATCGAATTAGCCACGCTATTTGAGCCCGTACAGCATCGTTAGCTTTCCCACCGTTGGCTTTAAATCGGCTCGTTTAACTTGATAACTCATTCTCGAATAACTAAATTTATCTGACTGAATATATTTCAAAACGGAGTCAAAACGTTGGTCGACGTAATGGTTTAGGTGAATTTAATAATTGGGTTGTATGTGAACTATTTTTGTTAAGAAAACAGTTAGTATTATATTTAAGTATGCCACCAATTTATGAAAAGGAGGTTAGGAAAACAGAATCATTACAATCAGAAGAATTGAATTGCATACTTTGCTTTGATTTATAATTTTGATGTTAGGTATTCTTGCAAAGAAGGCTAACCTGTATTTTAGGTTTTTCTGCAGTTAGTTTTTACCAATCGTATACACACAGGAAACTAGTTGTCTTGTTGTGTCGATATATCACATCCTTGAATAATTAGGTACTTTTTAAAACGAAATAATTTTACTTTTACAAAATCATTAAATTTAGTATTTCTGACGCAACTATAAATTGTACAAATAAAACAAATAAAACGAAACCTTTTCATATTCTTTAGTCTGTTGCAGCAAGAGATTGTTACCTAATGTTATAGAAAATTCATAAATATATTAACAAACTGATAGTTATGAAAGTACAGTAGATTCTTTTGCATATAATTTCCTTAATCTTTATGTAATGAAACTCGTCACTTTTTATAAAAGATAGCATTATTTAATTACTCATGAATTTTGGCTCTTAAAAGAAACTAAAGATTACTGTTTGAAAATATTGAATTTTTTTTAACCCTAACAAATTGTAGTCTGAGAATAGTAATTTTTCCGTATTCAGTTTCACTTACTTGGACTATGCAAATATAAATTTGTAATACTTTATATGTACGAAAACAATGTATACTGTACTCTTCTTCTTCTATCTGATAATAATTACTGCTTGATTTCAAATATTCTATAAAAGTTAGTAGATGTTCTATATGTGCGGCAAGTCTTAAAATTGCGATATTAGTAACAAACGCTTCACTAAGTAAGACAAAATATTTACAAACAAATGTTTCAATCATGAACCAAAAGACTATTTGTCACCAGCTACCATAATACTTACAAGTAACACTACCCAATTGTGACAAGCCGATTGGATTGCAAGTTGGCATATTTTTAGAAATCCGAAAAATAATGGATACGTATTTTTTGTTATCGGCAAAAAAAAGAACATTTAAGGGTTGAACTCATCCCTGAACTGCTCGAAACCCCCAAAGTGTATAATAATATGCACGCATATATGAAGGAAAACTCTTTTCCATAAATATTTGTGTCTGAGAGTTTTTTGGTTGCTAATGTCAAATCCGAGGTCATATTTATGAAATTCAAAATGGCGGACCCAAAATGGTAGATCAAATTTTACAAAGCTTTTACGTTTTTCATACAAAATCATGACCCCAAAAACCTCCATATACTACTTTTTATGACAAAACTGTTCTCAAATTTGACCCGCCATTTTCGGTGCTCTATTTTGCATATTGCAAATTTCAATTGAGAATCAAAATCAGCCATCCAAAAGAACACTAGATATCAAGTATCATGAAAATGTTTTCTAAAATTTAGTCCGCTATTTTGCATTTTTTAAATATGTCCTCAGATTCAGAATCACCGAACCAAAAAAATCTTCAGACATCAACTTCTATGGAAATGAGTTTTACTTGACATGTGCGTGTATGCTATTATACATTTTAGGGGTTTTCGAGCAAGCCAGGAATATATTTCAACCCTTAAATCTTGTTCTTTGTCCATATAAAAAATACGCATCCATTATTTTTCGGAATTAGAAAAATATGTCAACTTGTAGTACAATTGGCATGCCACACTTAGGTAGTGTTACTTGATAATAAATAAAATTACCTAGAAAAATGTCAAATTAGCTAATGTTTAATCAAAATATATTACACAATGGATCTTTGATCAGCGACAACTAAAACCCCCTCGTAACAAATTTCTATTTAATCACAGAAATTTTCATGTTTAGTTCACCATATTGGATCCTCCATTAAATCCACATTTGGACATTAACATCCACAAACATCCAGAAAATCTATGCAAAATATAATTGCCTCTCTTATTCTAATGGTTTCCTCACAAGTCTTCCCCCATCAGACATGAAAAGCGAATGTAATTTCGATATTGTCAAAGTCCACAAATCACATATATTCTAAAATATATTCCATACACCTTGTCACGAAATCAGCCAGATTCAATAACAAAAACGTGTCTGTGAAGTATTTTATAAGTTTAAAGAAGAATAAATGCTATTAAAACACGTGATATAATAGTCAAAATCATTCAAATGCAATGATACTGTGTAATACGAGAACCACTAAAAACAGAGCAAATATATTAGTACGTGTTTTTAAATAAGAAGATAAATTATAAAAAACATTAAAAGCGATTATTTACAATATAAGAGTTCACCATGACATTTTTATACAAGCATATATATTACATTCACGATATTTTATCAAGTATTCACAGTTAACACAACTTCGTAATTGCATAAATTGAAATATAAAGTTGATTTAAAAAATTAAAAACGTCTAAGAAAACGTTTTACTAAAGTCAAGGTTCTCCTTTTACACTTGAAAAAAAGAAAAGAAGCCCTGCCAATGAAATCATCCGAATAGAAACTACAATGAATGAAAATACTTCTTTTTCGAATCGATCATTTCTCCCAAATAATGCACGGCAAAATATATTTCTGCTTATAAATAAAAGAAACTCATAAAATTAAACCAACGACAAGAAACGAACACAGTTTAAGTACGTCATCATTACACTAATTGCTAACAGCCCATAAACTTTTATTAATCGATAAGTAATCAGACAAAAAATCGATTTTCAGCCTTGATTATCGGCTTGGATAAATCTGTAATATCGTATAAAGTGCGGTACTTAGCTATCGAAGGAAGTTACTACGAGACTAGATTATAACGAATTTCATCCGATCAAAAAAAAATAATGAATAATCAAGCTGGACATGCCCTTAAGGACGGCATTAAGAGTATCGATCGAGCCTCGGTACATTAAGTAACGCGCGTCGCGTAATTATGATGCGGAATAAATGATCTAACGACGGTGACCGTTGACACTGACGCGAATGAACCTTAGTTGGTAATATACTTAGTAAGTAATCTTCTTAATTGTTAATTTCACCCAAGAATTTTTCAAATTTGTAGAGACTCGCTTCTGAGATCATCCTCATTGATGTGAACGAAGAACTTGCCAAGGCGGAAGCTGAAGACATAGCGCACTGTGCAGGCTTTTTGGGAAATGCAAAAATCATCGGGACCAAAAGTAAAGATAGTTATATTATATTTTTTGCAACATATTGAACTGGTTATACATGTTTTTATACAATCTAAACATCAATATTTAGGGGCATAATTCATAATTTGCACTTAGTCATTTTAAGATAATTATCATACGGAGACGACAAAATTATACAAAATTGAGCCCTTGAAGTTGAATGACCTTTTTTCTAAAAAAATGATGGATCTTTATATATCTTAGAAAACTGGAAATAAAAAACTGTTTTATAGAGATAATCGAAAAACCGAAAAATCAAAAAGTCGGCAGGTCAAAAAACCGACAATCGAAAATTCGGCAGTCAAACAACCGATACATAAAAATTAGACACATCTACAAGCGGCCAGTCATTTTTTGAAGTGTCGGTTTTTTGACTGCCGGCTTTTCGATTGTTGGTTTTTTGACTGTCGGTTTTTTGACTTGTCGGCTTTTTGATTTGTCGGTTTTTCGACCCGCCCCCTACCAAATTCTCAAACAAATCAATAAAACGATTTTATTCTAATATGAACCTTGTCAAAATGTCAAAAACATGTGAAAATATAGATCTATAATTTTTTGCTTTGCAAAAAAGGACAAAAATGATTCCTAAAAAGGAAGACCCATTTATCTCATAATATGGCTTACATTACAATTGCTAATATTAAACATTTTCACTATTGTCTATATTTTCCCAAAATTCTTTTGTGCAGCAGGTACATACCAAAATAAACAATGTTTTAAACATTTATATATTTACAACTTTTTAAAAATAGAACAATAAAAAGCACCGCCTATACATAATAAATATTCCAATTTCACTAAAAAAAAGTCGAGAAAGGAAATATTTTTCGCTCGAGCCGTACGTCAGACTAAAGACTGCGGATGATGAATGCACCTGTGCGGTTGAAAATTACCCCTACGAACGCGACAACTTCTACGAACAGTCAAGAACGAAGACGTCTCAATTTATCCGAAAACTCGTTTGGTATATGAAATATTCATATTTCGAAAGCCGATAGCCCTGTTTCCGAGCGAAACGTCAAATAATAAAGTAAATTGCCGTAATGAAAAGTGCGAGACCTGGTTGTAAAGGCAAATGCACCCCAGGTGTTAAAAAGGTGGAATATAGGGGCACTTACCTTCTCGTTTGCTTTGCTTTAATCGCAGGTTACACTAAGGCGAGGGATGCCGCAGTATGCGTGATCACCGCGGGCGTCAAGCCAACGTCGGGTCAAGATCAAAACGAATTTTTGGAAAAGAATCTCGCTATATTTAAGGGCGTCATACCAAACATCTGCAAATTCGCGCCCAACAGCATTCTCGTCATCGTCACATCTCCAGGTGAATGTTGAATTCATTTCGCTAATGACCGTATCCGTTAAGGTACAAATCTTTATGAAATAAAAATTTAGTTCAGTAACAAGTTTCATGCAGAATTTTGATATAAAATGCACCAAAACAAAAAACAAGAATGGGAAGATCGATTATCGATGATGTGTCTGGTTAGTTTCTTTCCCGATCTTATTAACTAGCATGGTTGTGTATTAAAATAAAGTTGAATGGTGCACTGCAAAAAATTATTATAAAAAATATCCGAAGAAATTAGAATATCCGTTATTATCACTAACGTCATTATACGCGCTGGTAATTTCCAAAAATATGGTAGAGAATGCGGACTTGTGAAGATTCAGTCTTTGAACTTGAGTCATTTCAAAATATAGACACTTCCGATTGGTACGTTCACTACAGAAAAAAAAATTAACAAGGTTGACCAAGTGATTAATTTTGTAGGTTACTTGAAGGTCAACTCGATTTGACTCCCGGATTATTTATTAAGCTAATTTAGAGTTCAATCGTTAATCTCATTTTCAGAATATGTACATATTGCAATATCTGTTTTTTTAAATGTCTGATTTTTGAATGTCGGGTTTTTGAAGAATCTGTTATGTGATTTGTCGGGTTTTTGAGGTGAACCCTTCAACTTGAACTTTTCTAAAATCATAATATTCTGCATCTGTGCAAGTTCCACGATATAGAGAGCTATTAGTTAATCCTTTTTATCGAGCATAATCATTTTTGGTTGACTCAACCATTATATAGTCGCTACAACTCCAGAAGTATTGTTTCACAACCGAATTCATTCAAAATTGCTTCATGATTATTAGCACATTGTATTATCATGCGAAACTGAAAATGGATATCTAAACTTCATTGAATAACGATTGATATCTATAAATTTACATTTGTAAATCGCTTGAAAAAGTAATGGAGTTGTAGCATAAACTAAATTGGGCGAACAATTTCAAATCGCAAAACATGGAGGGTCGCTCAAATTGGTTGGTTGCTGTAGGAACTCTACCTGAAAAGTGAGTTCGAATTGATAAACAGTGTTATCCACGTATAATCCAACCGCAAACTTCTCAATTACAACATAAGATGACTCTGTCTCATAGCTCCTCGTCAATCTCTCCCACTATATTATTTGGACATATTTCCCTTCGTGTTGCTTTTTGAACTAATACTAAATTATAGACTTTAGGGGTATTTATGACGGGTCATTACTCAAATCAATTCAAATCAAACTATATTCAATCCACATCAGTGAACAAAATGAATCACTAAATAAAAGAATATTGGAATTATATACATATGATGTGGTTTCTTCGACCGTAGATTATTAACATTTATAATGTAGTTATTGTCATTGTGTCGGTCTTTTGTAAAAATAAAAAAATTTTTTAGAAAACACTTTTCTTGAAAAAAAATGTATTTATTCTCTACGTTACTCGTGATGGAGTCCTAGAGATGGCCCACAAGAAGCCGAAACGTAGAGACTAAATATTTTTTTCTCAAAAAAGTGTTTTTTATTTATTTTTCAAAAAGACCGACACAACGACATAAATTACATTCTATAGAATATTGGAATTGTTTTAAAAATTTGTAGGGTTTTAGCATGTAACAATATTGTTGGGAAAACCCACTTTTGACATTTTAAACAATTAAAAACTTATAGCTTAAATGTTCCTACACGGTGTGTTTTCAAAAGAAAGTGGTCTAACGATATTTTACTTTCTTGTTTAGGTGCTCACACCAATATTAAGGGGTTTCTTGTAACTCGTTGGAAGTAATTTGCAGTCATTATTGAATGACTATTATATTGCCCTGAGGAAACAACGTACCTCAAATCCACAGCCTCAACAACTATTCTTTAACAATATTGTGGATTCATCATAATTTTGAATATAAATTGGACTATTTGCAGGCTATTTTTAAAACTTCTGAGATGTTCTGACATGATTAAATTTCTCACCAAACTATGAAGTATGCTTACGCATTCATGACCCATTTGTATTGTAGTATTATTACCCTTTGCTTTCCTAAAATGTCTCAAAAGTCAACTAAAATGCCTTTGAACCTTGAAATTATTCATAATCCTGATAATATGCAGGTTACTGTGATTTTGTTTTCACTTCTGTCAAACTGACATAAAAAGTCTCCGTTTCTATGTAGAAAAGCTTGCGAAAAATGGTCATTTACAGGCCTATTTGTTGGGCGAGTGATAGTGCATAATTAGGGCACGGCAAAGTAAACCCTGAGGCTGCGAAGCACGATTAGCGGGAGTCAAAAGCATCGTCCGCTGTTTACCTTTTCCGGCCCTTTACCGACACAGCAGATGGGTTTTTCTAGTACAGGTGTGACAAAAAGTAATGTTCCCTTTTGAATCCCAGACATAGACATTCCGCAGCTTCCAATGTGTGACTTTTCTGAAAATCTGGAGCTTCGACTCTGGCAATTGCTCTTAGAATCACGGTTTTGATATGAAATTTATGCAGAACTGCAAGAGATGTGTATGGCAGTAGTAGGCGAAAGAATGGCCACACAAATGGGAGGTTTACTTTCTATGCAACTCCTCTGCCGTAATACTATATAGCAGCAAACAGTACTAGGGTGGTACCAAAGGTTCAGTGGCATAGAATATTCCTAAATTCTTTAAAATACGTACTGATATTTTAAAATGTTTATCGCTTTGAGAATCCCAAATTTGATGGGCAATCTCTCAATTACCATAATCAACAAAAAAGATAAGAATCAAAGAATCTTAAACTGACATATCAAGTTCAAATTGCATCTTCTTAAACTACACATTACGCACTTAATCAGTCAAAATTAAATAAAATGACCGTCGCAGAAGGGCGTAAAGGGAAAACCAAAATTATTATTCATGCACGTGCACCTTTCGGAGGATTTCGTCGCTGAGGCGTTTATAAAGTGAAACTCGTGGAAATAAAGGAAGCGAATGCTTTGATTAAGCGCTGACAAATCATTTCTCATAAATTCATATAAAATGAATTTAACGCTTGTAATTCCAGTTGACATTCTCTCTTACGCGGCGATGAAGCTGTCTGGATTCACGCCAAATCGCGTAATTGGTGTAGGGACTTTTTTGGACAGCTGCAGATTTCAATATTTCATCGCGAAGAAATTGGGCGTGTCCGCCAACTCCGTGCAGGCCTTGGTGATTGGCGAAAATGGAAGAACTTCCGGTAAGTCTTTAGAGAAGTTTCATAAAAATGCATCCGAATGTACATGTACTACGGAATTATGCAAAATACACGCTTTGTATTCATGTTCGCTAAAGTACTTCCGATAAAGTTACTGTAAAGTACTGGATCGTAGACTAGATATTCGTTAAATTTTACAAAGGCAAAATTAAAACATATCTGATAAGTAAACGATGTTGGAATTTATTTCTCTAATTTTCTGCAGAATTTTTACACTGCCGCGCCGTAGCGGAAATAATTTTTATGTTCAAGCGGGACAAAAAAGGTCAACTGTTTATACATACGAATTTTTACATTAAATATTTGTTTGTGCATTGTTGCTTTCAGTATTAGCAGACTGATCAAGTATTATTTTTGAAAATCATTTTTCTAGGAACAGCAACATTTATTATTGTTTCTCTTTAATCGCAAAATAAAGTCTTTAATGCTAATGTCAACATTAACAATATATTCAGAGTATGAAATAAAAAACACAAGGATGCTGATAATTTATTTCAATATCGAATTCTAACGAAGAACTATTAAGAATAACTGATTGTTTGGAAAAGAGAACAATAACCTTTTTACTAATATTTTCGAAAAGACGCAAATAACGTGTTAAAAAAACTTAATTTATTCGTTGAACATTTGAAATTAAGCTTTCTTATTGTTAGATAAGTAGAAGAGTATGCAACTTATTTACGTCTTTAGACCTGGAGTTTTATGATACCTCATTACTGTTCTCGACCCCACTCGCCTTTTCAAAACTACAAGTTCAAGAATAGGTCCTTCGTATATTTAAAAATGATTTTTTTCGTAATTAAAACAAATAATGCATCGCTTATCCTTTTTAATATGTTCTATTTTCTAAATATTTCGGTACAATTCCATGCACTTATTTGGAAGACTATTCGACCAAAATTGAAACGTCCAGTTTATCTCCTCATATTTTTCAAAAATGATAAAATCAACCCAATAGATTCCATCTTTACCATGCATCAAAGTTCTAAATGTTTCTGCTGTAATTTGCAATACTTCTGCAGAGCAGATAAATTATCTGACATTAGAAAACTTATTATTCTTTTTATTATTCTTTTCAGTACAGTCTAATTGTCTTTCATTTAGGTAGTAACATTAATACCATTTCAAGTTGCGAATCTTATACTTTTACATTTCTCAATACAAACTCTAAATAAACTCCTATTTAAAAAATTTGACAAAAAATGCCGGAAACGATATCGAATGCCAATGCTATGAATAACAAAGGTGAACTGTTATATGTATATATATATATATCTAATTTTCAACCAAACTTTCAGAAAATTATTAATAACGCGTGGTTTAAGGGCTTATGCACTGCAATAAGAACTAGCAATAATTGTACTTTTTTATTGACATATTCCAAGATATGGTTAGTATTAAATTTATATATAAATTGTACATTCGAATCTGGATTAAAAGAGGTATATAATTATTTGAAATGTGGATAAATTACTACTAAAAAATTAATAATGTGAAGGGATGTGGGAGGTATAACTCAGTTGGTCGACTATTCGACGGGCATGCCTGGTATCTATTCAGTGTCCGTTTGTCCTAAATTTTGTACACGTTTTCGGCATTTTCATATTTTTATACAATTTGTTATCATCATAAAATTTCATTTTTAACAATTTCGTTGAAAAACGCTTTTAAAAAAAGCCAGCAGTTCGAAAATCCAACAGATTTTGATACAGCTTGAAAATATTTCAGCCATATTAAAATGTTCAAAAATGCAGGGCGTATACCATCAGTTGATATAGAACATTTTTCGTTCGCGAAAACTGAAGAAAAATGAAGCAAATTGTACCATATATAAGCCCATGAATTATGATTTATTAACATTATTATAATGCCTGTATTAATATTTAATTTACACAACATTAATTAGTTCTTTCGTCTAAATCTATTTCTTACCTACCCATCAACATGTACATTGTACATTGTGCAACCAAATTTCTCTGATACCTTGTGATTAAATTTGTTAACATTATTTGCATTCGTAATCCGTGATCACCAAAATATAACAAAAGATCCCATCATTTAACACTAGGTACTGAATAGAGATTTGCAATTAATTTCAAACAATGCATTTCAATGTTATCACTCTTTCTTTATTTACTTTACCAGTTCCAATATGGTCAGCAGTATCCGTGGCTGGAATGAAGTTAAAGGACATTAATAAAGAAATAGGATTACCTAGTGATCCGGAAGAATGGTCCATCTTGCACAAAAAAGTCGTCGGCAGCACCAGTGACATAATTGCCAGAAAGGGCAATTGTAAATGGGGTATTGGGATTTGCACCAGCGAAATCGTTGACGCCATCATACGGAACACTAATGTCTGCATTACAGTCTCTACTTTTGTTAAGGTTTGATATTTACAAACGATTTGATATATTTATTTATTTTTTTACATTGGGAATCTGGATATTTTTATTCCAGGGTTGCAAATGTTCGAGTTACTACTCGGGTTTAGCGGTGAAGCTACCACAGTGTTCTGGAAATCCGATAAAATTGTTCATTCAGTCATCATTCTTAATATATTATTCATTCGTTTTTGAATATCTGAATTTTAGCTCTGGCAGTGAAATCAGTCATATAATTCATTTTTTAAGCAGTGCATATATGGTAGCTTAGAATAAATAAATTATGTTCATTACGTTATTTTGTGTTACAGGCATTGTAAAGTGACATTTACCTGTCTCATTTTACGCGCTCTTGTAATATAAAATTATTCTGGTATGAATGTGAATGCCTTTGACTCGGCCCATAACGTTCACATTCGCCGAAATAATACTTTTTGCACCAAGGGCATGAAATGATCGTTTTACGTCCCTGGTGCAAACAATATTTTTCGATTTTGGGAGTGTAAAATGACCATTCATTCTATTACATAAATTAAAGATGTTTACGAATCATTGCGACGCGCAACACTGGCTTGTGAGTTTATTGTTCAATCAGTAATATTTATTTGTATTTACAATTTTCGTTTTCTATTGTCTCCCACCATTACCACAATGTTTTGTAATGTAGAAAATGACAAGAAATCGTATTTTTAATCGGCTTTTTTTCGAAAAATCGTACATTTTCAGACTGTTTTTATTTTACTCCCGAGGCGTACCTGCCAGAACTGTAGTAAACTGTTGAAACTCGCATACAAATAAAGTTAAGTAGGCATTGAAACCCTATAAGTTTCTTGAGATATATCCATTAGTAATTTTACTACAATATAGTAGGCTGGTCTTCACAATTTGACATTTCAATTCGTTAAATACCACGATGCATTAATATTTGTTGTTATAAGTTTTAATAGTTTTTGTAACTGTTCAAAATAAAACTCTTAAATTTCAGTGTCACTTAATCGGAAAAAAATTATGCGGTTTTGGAAACAGTTTTACATAACACACCACTTATATAATTTAAAAATTTAGAAATAATAATAACATCATGTACCACTGCCAGTAGAAAAAAACTCCGGTTATTCCTCAATTCGAAATATTTTTGCAGTCTCTCAGTTTACAGGTAGAAAAATAGCAAGGGTATGTTTTATAATCATCGCACGGAACGATATGTTTTACGAACATATGTCTGTAATGGTATGATTTTCCACCAAATATTGCAGTATGCAGAATTACTTATATATTAAAATAATGCGATTTAAAGGAAATGAGGAAAACGCATTTATAAAGAACTTGAATTCGATGTATGTTTATAAATTTGAAACATTTATTCGTTTGTCCACATCACCATGATCTGTTTTAACTGTAACTTCGCGATAAATGCAAACATTTTTTCACAAATACTCTGAAATTTTTTTTTTAGTTGAGTATAATCCCTTGTTCAGTTCCCTCTTAACTCACCGTTGCATTCTTCGTATGCGGAAAAATATACGAGCTCCCCAGCGCATTTACCGGTGCACCGGTAACGGTGACCGTTCCCTTTCCGCATTAGCCAGCCTCGAAATCCACATTTCCGCAGCCGCGAAATAAACGGCGAAAAAGGCACGTAATTATACAACGTTGCAAAATTGTGCAGGGATGTCGCCATGGTCTCGAAAAAGACGTGTACATGTCGTTGCCGTGCATCGTGGGCAGGAACGGCATCCAGTCCTACATCCGCCATCTGTACTCGCCTGAAGAGCAGGAACTCACAACCAAGTCCTGCCAAACGATCTACGAAGCCCAGAAGCCCATCCTCGACAAGCTCGAATAAAAAAAAAACAGAAGAAAAAAAAAGAAGGGAAGAAAAAAAGTTGAAAGAATCCAGTCGAGTGCCGAGCCACCCGAGCTCACGTGTCTTCTCCGTCAAAAGTAAATGAGTATTTTGCGAAGGAACACTGCTGTGCAATTACTTGAAGCAATTACAGTGATACACTGTCTCGTCCCGTTGAAATGCGACATGCAAATTCTCTTATCCTTCTTGCGAGATCGTCCATGGTCTTGTATACGAATAATTACGTCTCGTATATCCCGCAATACGAATTTCGAGATTTGCCGTTGACCTGGTTGAATACTATTTACTCGAGAAATTCAATATTTGCATACTCCTCAATTATATATTTGTTCAGATATGTATTCAATGTTAGACTGTCAACTTTGTAAACTCCAAAATGCGAAATAAATGTCTTGTAAACCCACAACGCCTTATTTATTCCTATTGTTGTTTGGAAATCACAATTGTAGAGAGCAAATAAATCTTTATACACATTCATGATAGAGTCTAAACATCATGTATTATCTTTTACTGGTTAGCGGAAAAGAACAAGACAGAGACAGCAGGGTGAGTCAAGAGAGTTTAAAAAGCGGTCAAAATTCAGTTTTTGGCTTACTGAACTCCAGGGTCCCAAAATTGTTGTTAAAATTGCGTGGATATAGCTGATAGATTTTTTACAAAGTTTTTGAATTTTCCTGCAATTTTTGTTATTTTGGAATTCTGAAGGTCGCTGTTTTGATAGTTAGCAGATTTTGACGCAGTATGGCAATGTGAATTTCGAGTTTCATCAAACTTAGCAGTAAAATGGTAAGTTATCACTGTCATAATCCACTGCAGAAATCAAAGATGGAATCATCGTTTATCTTCACGTTTGTGCCGGATTCTAGAATTGTGGCTCGAATACAAAAGAAAATATGGAATCAAATCTTTGGTATTTGGTTTTAGATTATAATAATAAATGTATTGCATAAAATACAAACCCTGAAAATAAAAAGTGATTTTCGTTCTGTTTGGATATAACTATGTCATTTATTCAACCTGTATTGGAAAGAAAATACGCTTTTCCATGCTTAAAAGTATTGTAAAATATTATTTTTCAGATAAATGCATTATGTGACTTGAAAATTAATTTACTAAACTTTGAAGTTTTTTTGGATTTGGCGAGGTTTTGAAACGAATTTATTACATGGTCGTCACTCGTCACTGCAAGTTGTTTGCCTCTACTATTGTTGTTGCCATCCATTAGAACCTTTTTTCTTTTTTACTTCTTTAGTTCCTTATATTTCAATTTTATTTTCATTTATCATTAAAACTCTATAAACAGTAAATTCAATTACCATGAACTGATGAAATAACAAACCTGTAACTTCCAGTGCAAATATTTTAATAGGCAAAATAATGTTCATTTTAAAATAATAAATTCTATTTCGTTCTGTCAAGAAAGAACGATTCGGTTGATATGTCATGCTCCAGAATTTCAGTAGTAGCATGATTTTGAGGAATGCTCCGTAGTGCAGAAGAATTGAAGCAGGCATCAAAATCAATATAAGAACTCTTTGAACAAGGAACTACGGTATGCGATACAGTTTAAGAGATTCTATTTTCCTTATGCATAAACGTTATATAAATTCAAAGTGAACATAATTGTACACATAAATGGTAGATCATTTAAAATTTGTTGAATTGTCTGTTTAAATAAAGGCACCAACTGTCCGCAACGTTTTCGAAACGTTTCATGTCTGTAACGTTCAGGAAACGTGCTAGACACGTTTTAGAAATATTGCAGACAATTTCTGCCAGTCGGGAAGCCAATAAATATTTCTCAAATAATCGGGTTTTATTAGAAAGATGAAATTGAAATTTATTATTGAAAAAGCATTTTCTTCAAACGGTTACCACGATTATTCTTACAGTTACCAAGTTCTATGCAATCCACTTTTGGAGCATATTTTCAATTGTTTATAAAGCTTTATAAATTCTGGTCGATAAAGATACGAATTTTCTCAACAGCATCCTATACCTGCTTTTCTGTTGACCTGTGGCAATCATTCTGCAACGAAAATAGTAAATTTACATCAAAAATTATTATATTTTATGTCTATAGAAGAAAAAAATAAATATTATAATATATTAAAAAACATCGCAAATAAACACAAAAGTAACAGTTATATAACAATACTAATATAATGTTTATCCAACTATGTAACATTTATATAAATGTTACTTATAATTCTCGATGGGATTTTATCATTTCATGTTAGTTCAATTTTAATAACATTTATTAATTAGATATATTTCTTGAGCGAGTTGTTCCTTGTCTTTTCTTTACAGGATAAGTATAAATATTAGATCTCTTCCAGCGAGATCTCTAGCCAAGTACTCCAGCCTCGTCTGAAGTCGGAACAACTTTGCAAACCTTTGATAGTTATTTTTGTATACATTTGTTAGGGTCGTCAAAACTTTACAAAGACGTCCGTTTGAAGAAGTTTTCTAGCAGATACTGATATTCTGAACACTTGTTATTGTCACTCAGAAGTTCATGACTTTTCTTTATGATATTATACATTATTTTAACATTTAATCTTTCAATTTTTCGCAATTGAATTTTCGTTTTTCAAACTAAAAATCATTACGTTATGTAAGAATATTCGAACTTCTCATTTATGAAAAACTCATCTATTATACCTATATTCCACTAGAATTTTCTACTCCTGACAAGTGATAAAAAAGCCCAAACATTAATACTCGTTTACCAGTCGACTAAATAATTACTAGGGCCTAAAAGTTTAGATAATCACTTGTTTGAATAGATTAGAACCGAATAAATTTATTTGCAATAAGAACAGAATTTGTATATTGTATAAAAACAATAAATACAGACTTAAAAAACGTAACAATAACAAAGTATAATAATAATATTTTTAACTTTTAACATTTTAAGCCAGGTTGCTGTGGTAGAATAAGCTGAAACCAAGAGGACCAAGATAACTGAAGAGACACTGGGCACATTTTCTAGTGTAGCAATAATGTACAAAAATTACGTCTTTACTACTTTTTAACTCTTTTCGTCCCGAAAGTCCGGAATCTGGACACAATGCTGTAACTTTTGTTCCAAACGCCGTTAGAAAAAATTAAAATAAGTCAAAATCAATAGATTTTGACCTCCTCTTTTAAATGCCGTGATCAGAATCAGCCAGCGATTTCGAAGAAAAAAGTTAAGATCATTTTTTTGAAAAGAAGGCTTTTCTTAAACGTTTCTTCGCAATAATCGCGTTTTTTGTCATTGAAAAGGGCAATGTTAACCATTACAAAAGGCACTAATCGCGTATTTTTGCTCAGTCCATCCTTCTCTTATCGGATTTTTTCCGTTACGCGGTCAAATAATCGATATTTGTGCAAGAAGATGCAAAATTGCAACTTGCAGACGCCATCTTGAAGCCGCCATTTTGTCTTTTGAAAAAAATCCGACGAGAGAAGAAAGGCTGAGTAAAAAAACGCGATTAGTGCCCATTTCAGTGTTTTGCGAAGAAACACAAAAAAAAACATTTTTTTTTTTAATGATCATAACTTTTTTCTTTGATATCGCCGGCTGATTCTCACCACGGGATTTGAAGGAGGAGGTCCAAATCTATCGATTTTGACTGTATTTTAATTTTTTGCGGCGTTTGGAACAACAGTTACAGCGTTGAAAGTTGTGTGCAAATTCTGAACTTTCGGTACGAAAAGGGTTAAATCCCTCTCAGAATTTATAACAAATCGCGTGTCATAGTGCAAAATGCAGAAATCAGTATACGACGTATCCTCCATAGCCCTACTTAATTTTAACATCAATTTTTATATCGTACATTTTTGTAGTGTAATAGTAAAAACGCATTTCTTAACAATTTAGATGATGAAATACGTTTCTCGAAAAGAGATTTTAATAAAACTTGAATCTCGTGGTTTCGCGTTCACTGATTATGAAAATTGCATCACGTTTTTAAAACTTGACGAATTCAAAACAGCAGATGACAAAATTAATAACAGTCAAATTCGCCTGAAATTCTTCATTCGGAGGGTTTTGGATTTGTTAAATAGAACTAAATAATATACAACGTCAGATTTCATAGGCATAAAATAGCGATTCTAATGTGACAGGTCGACTTTAAAAGACACGCATTCAATATTTACTACAGGTTCATGATATTTCTGTAAACGTGGTAAACAAACTTTATAGTATTTTTTATAAGAGAAATGTCTGTTGATAGACATCTGCTGCAAAAAGGCTGATTTTCATTCCACAAAGTGCATAAAGAATATGAACTTCCAGTATTCAATCTTTCTCCGAAAAACATCGTCGATATCGACCCAGGCCCAGAATTATCTTTTAAATATGAAACATAAATCTTTCAAATCCTTAGTTGAAAAATTGATATATACGCATCCACGATTGTGCTAAGCAAAATACGAAGCATAACGAATGACCCGCGTAAAATTTAATATTCTGGCATTTCCATCAAACATAGTTGCAATTAGTGTACTTCTTCGCGTGTGGTTTGCACGAACGTATAAATTAAAATTCTGAAACGTAACGAAAATGATGCACGATGGTATGAAATTACGCACGATCATGCGTGAACGCACGTGACAATTTTTTTCGGTGTACGGGCCAAAGCTTGGGTTCCTCGCGAATGTCCAAAATAAAGGACGGAAAAAACGAAGGTAAGGAGTAAACGCAAAGAAATCTTCCTATACCTCCAAGGCATGTTGGTATCGCGGGCGATTTGTCAGGATTAAAGTTGCCATGAAACGGTGTAAGGTGGTTCTTGCTGGCGAATTCTCAACGCAGCCCGAAAGTGTATTTAACGGGTACGAAAACGAGAGATCAAGATCTTCAATCTGTAATGCTTTCATCGGACACAGTCAATCCTGTAGATTTTATTGGAATCGCAACAATGTCAGTTAAACCATATTTTATTTTTCCTATTGTTTTAATTTCTCGCACCGTATCTCATTATCCAGAGCAGCGCTATTAAACGAAATTAGGTCAATTCGATTTCCGAACGGATCCGACTCACTTAACGAAACGATCCTAACTTGATTAACGTACATAGTCGACTGAAATTTAAGGTAAGTGAACTTCCCTACTGAAAGTGGGTACACTGAGAAAAGTGTCTTTTACCGGGTATTGGAATTCCAACACCCCGTACAAGAGTCTTTTCCATATAGGGACAAAATATTTCTTTTACAGTTTATAAGACAAAGATTTTTAAAACATCTCGTAGTCGGTATAAATATACATTTTAACAGTTAAAAGACACATATTTTTATAATATAAACGCGGTAATTCTTGGATATAAGAAAAATGATTCTCTGCTATAATTCAGTTAAAGAACCGGTGTAGAAGAAATAATATATATCGGCTTCGTAGCTCACGCGGAAACGCACTGGACTACGAAACTCGTAGGTCGTGAGTTCGATTCCCGTCCGGTAACATTTTTTCGATTTCGTTTTCAAGCAGCAGCTCGCTGTCGGTAAGACGAGCCACATTGTTTGTTTACGTTTCGATAATACTGTTTGTTAAAAGCCACCAATATTTAAAAAAGACGCTGAAACACGTGAAACAATTTTTCAAAAAATGTATATTCTTTTTAGGATAGCAACTCACCATCTCTAAAGGTGCACATGAGGCACGGAAAGGTAAAAAATCTTAAATGGCGTCATAGGTCGAGTGAGAGCATCATTTGAAAGAAGCCTATGAGACGAATACAACATAACAAACCACTAGTTATGGATGGCGCGGAGATGACTTTCCGAGGAATTATTTCACTATTAAAGTTTATACTCTAGTAACATCGAAAATCGTGGAAAAAAATTATGTGAAAAGTCGTATATTCTGTTCAATGGATTTATTTATAAACAAACTGTGTACAATATAGCACTGTGTTAAAAAAATTGTGTAAAATAGATCAGCTGTCATAAAGTTCGGTGTAGGACTGCAACCGTTCCTTATTTGGTATGCCCATATAAGTTGAACAGCAATAAAGCATGGTATAACAACAGAAAAGTTACGAAATAACAGGGGACAATGTCACAAAATCCTGCATACACAAAATTATGTATGATCAAGACGAAGTAATTTCTAGGCGAATAGAAATGAAACATAAAATATATTACACTTTTCTGTCTATTAATCGCTTTATTAATATTAATCGAGTGTAGATGGATTTGTAGGAATTGGTTAGTTTCAACATTATAACAGGAATTCTTGATCGTTGATTTCATTAAGAATTCTCAAACCTTCTTAAGTACTGTTTGACTTCAATGTACTTTTAGCTTCAAGAAGGTTTCGGCGAACAGAGACTTGGGGTTGCCAGAATCTCTTCTATTTCGTATATTAAAGCTAGCATATTCATGGAACATTTGGACATTTTTAAATAAGTACTAAAGTGATCTAAAGTTTCAAACCCTTTGTTTAGTTTACAACGATCGCTTTAAAATGCTTGCAGTGAAAACTTACTGTATAACGGTGACATTTCGTAATAGAATGAACTGAAATCTGTTCGTTTCCCTCGTAAAAAATTTTCCTATACCTTGGGAATACTGAAACTGGACTGCACTAGCAAAAAACTGGACTCATTTTGAACTAGGGTGGAAATAAAAGCGAAAATATCCCTACATAAAGCTGATATTTCACTGTAAGTAGAATTCAATATTGATTATATGTATAGTTATAATTACGTACTTATGAAATATTCCAAGTAGCACAAATCTCCTTGAACAGCTAAGGTGACCTAAAACAAATTTTTACTACAAAAATTTCATCGCATCTGTATCTGCTACTTGCTGATGTATTTATGCAGATAAATAATCTCCAACAAATTTTACAAACAACGAGATGTGCGATCGACTCAGAAAGCGCATTACTCAGGTACAAAATTAACTATACATTTCATCACTTGCAAGAACTATACTATATAAAAGATACACTTATTCAACGCGGTGTACATAAATGCGCCACCAAACGGTGAATGTTCGATCCATCAGTTTTTCAAGTCTCGCCTTCATATCAGTGCTAAATCACTAAATATATGATGCAGTGAGTTTCTAATTTCACTTTCATGCTAACAGTGAAGATTTTTACTGCATTCAATACATCGAATATTTCACGGTTAAAAAGTGATAGAGATGTTGAGTGAGAGAGTAAAATATTCGAAAACATTTTTAATTTTATGATCAAAGTGTAATGACTTGGCGTAAGAAAGACACCATCATTTACTGATCAACACACTAGCACCAAATTTGTCCGAAACATTAAGTAAATTTGAATTCAGCAATCTTTTGTTATTTTAAAAAATTATTTTAATAATCGGGATGCTTTCTAAATATATTAGGTTCAAATCAAATTAAATAAAACCACAATTAGATTAGATCAGTTTCTGTCATAGTTGAAATTATAGCGTTCCATTTACGGACCTACCCAGAGCCCCGCTTGAAATAAGGACTTTAGTGAGTCCCTTAAATGCAAGGCTAACATTTGCATTAGAGCTGTGCTCAACAATTACTTCTTTTTCACATGTGCTGCTTCAAAAATTGTATTAAATCAGAAATAATTTAAAGGATATACAACACAAATTTACAGTAAACTGTTGTTTTTCTTTTCAAGTAGCTTCTTACTATAATAACTAACTATTAGGGAAATTCCAGTAAGTCAAATTTAAAACGGCAATCATTAGTACATAGCACAGTCAGTTTCCAAAAACTTTCACAGCAAGAATGACGATCTGTAACAGATTTAAATAGTAGTACCAAGATTCCAGATAACACAGTTTAGGTATCTTCCAAACTGCAAAGAAAATTCTTCTTTGTAGCCCATGATCCAAGTGCATCTTCGCTGAAGTTTGGACGAATCAAAACCATGCCCCTTCGATTAGGAAAATGGGTACGGGTCGAAAAACCGACAAATCAAACGCCGACATTTCAAAAACCCGGTAGCCATAAAGCCGACACTTCAAATTCTGACAGTCAAAAAGCAGACACATCGAAAAACAAACGATGCAGATCATTTTTCGAAGCGTCGGTTTCTTGACTGTCTGTTTTTTGAACTGTCGGCTGTTCGATTTGTCGGTTTTTCCATCCGCGCCAGGGAAAGGGTGTGCTGAATGTATCAAGAAGATGATCTGAACGTGAATGGGATAACACCAGCGCTTCATATATGCGATCATCATGATTGAGCCAGACTGCGCTGAAGATACTCAAATTAACAAATATGGATGTGAAGGGAAACTTTACTTCAAATTCAGTTATACCTGACCTCGTAGGTTTCGAACTATCGAACTCATAGGAAAACAACTACGTAGGTTTCCAAGGTAACGCACATTAGAATCTGTTTCTCTACCGCTGTTCTTGATTTTTCGGTAATTTTATATATCTACAAGAAAAATGAAAAAAATTTCATTAGTAGATGAACTCGTGCAAGCTCCCAGTAAGCTTTCAAGATTGATAAGCATTGCACTCTCACAGCTTAAGCAAATTAGAAAAAGAGGAAATTAACCGGGATTCGTCGGATTGAAATAAAGGAAAACTACACAAAATTGATACAGTCAAAAAATGTTACGATGTATTGATTGCCGTCATCGAACGTCAAAAAATAATAGAACATCAAAAACAATTACTTAAATTAACAGAAAATAACCACTTCAACCCTTATGATAAAATTGAATAGATCAATTGAAGTTACTGGTACTCACGTGAAATGACATAGAATGTAGTAAAACTATAACTATAATGAAATCATACAGGACATAACCCGAAAGACGTCTTGAACAGCTCCTCAAAATGTCCAAATGTTTACTTTTATCCACGTGTTCTTAACGGCCCCAAGGAGAACTATGACCAGAGGATGGGATGTCCTGATGATATTATGAGGGCGATAACATGGACATTCGAATATGCTGAAGTGCTTCTGAGGACATCCCGAATAGGACGTACCATGCAAGCAGTTTATATAACGTTCTTGCAATCACAGATTGACAAAAGAATTACACATATGCAAGGAAACGTGTTGACTTTAAATTTCATTACTTTTGAAAACATTTTAATAAAATTAATTTTATTGGTAAAAATAAAATACTACCACAATGACAAATAATAAGTCTAATACCCAAAATTCCACTATCAGATCGATAAAAAATCGAAATATAATGCGGAACGTAAATGCGAGTCATTTTGCATAGTGAACAGCGGATAAAGTACTGCAGTGAAGGGAAAAAATTAAGGACGAAAAGGTCCCGTGCCAGGAAACAAGCGACTATACAAGAAAGTCGCGGGATTCGCTGCGAAGTGCATTAATCAGCCTTACATGCGCGAGCGGACGCATTACGTTTTCGTAAGTAAGACACATCGGGTCGGCCGAACTGAATTTCTCGACTGCAGTTACGGGTTTTAGGAACACCCACGTACTTCCCTGAAAAACGCCGTCAATTCGTCCCGTCACGGAATGAAGAGATTCCTGTTCCTCCAGATCCACTTCCTCCACGCATTTTGCTTCCTGCGACTTGTTTTTATACTACGGCACATAGAGCTCGACTAACGCAGTTATTTAATTACTTAACAGAGTATATTTTTACTTTTTATCTCCACTCTATCATAAAATTGCACGATAATACTTCAGTTAAATAACGTTGGACAATGAAACTCGAAAAATTAAAAAAATGAACAAGATATAAACTCGCACTAATGAAACGGTCAGTCATTGCAGGCATTCATCGCGTGAAAGCATTTAATCCTCAACAAAAAAATTGCGTATGAGGTATGAATATATATATTTCGAACTGCATTGTAGAAAGTGTAATTCAATTTTTATCGAGAGCACGTAATAAATTGCCCGTAACAATGTTGATGAAATACCCGTGAAAGAAAAACAAACAAGGTAGCCATATTATTAGTCTGAAGTCGAGTTTCAATTAAAAGTAAACCGGGTAGTCGTTCGCGAGGGACCGATAAAAACCCCAGCCTACCAATCTACGTGTACCGGTTTACCGAATTATCTTTCTTGCTCTGTCTCTCTCGATCTCTCTCACTCTCCAGCGCCCCTTTACCATGGATATCCATTGTATCTCTCTTTCAAATCGGTCCACCAGTTTTCTGTAAGTTTTGCTCGATCCTTCCGTGCGTTTATGCACATGCAGATCCAATTTAACGCATTCGTTTTCAAAACGTACAAAATACATTTCATTATGTAAACAAAATTACCTCAGAATATATACACGAAAACAATAGATGATAGAAGTAGGGAAAACGAACAAGTTTATCCATTATAATTTTTGTATCCACTTAATTAATATGATTTAAGACTAAAGGTTTTTCTACATAGCTAAGGGTAGCAATACTTCTGACACATATTATACATGATATTTCAAACCAAAATCTCCTGTACCCAAATTGTAGCTAAGGCGTAGAAGCTGTGAACCATGGAAGCAAAAACAAAAATACTTTTTTGTAATAATTCGACCATTGGAAAGTTATTTTCCTGGGTCGAGGTCCATTTGAAAGTTAATTGGAGGTTCTTTGTCCTACAATTATTATTTTCTTTGTTGTAGCCATAGAAATGAGAAAAACTCAGGATATTTCATTTTTTGCATCTAACTCATGCTGCTAAGTAGCTAACGAAATATCACACAGGAAGAAGGTCTTAAAAAAATGAACAATTAGACTCCTAATGCGATGCGATTCCATAAAACTCAGATCACCAAGAGCTTCTTGTATGGGAACTGGCGAAAATCGCCCGAGTAGAAATTTATTACGGCCCTGATCAAAAGCGTTACACCCTGGTCAGGGCCTGAACAAATTTCTGCTGGGGCGGCTAGGTATTCGCAAAACGCGTATTTCATCAATTCTGTAAGCGTAAGAGACTCCTTTTGGTAACAGTTTGATCGAATTCCATCTTATTGTAGGTCAAAGTATTATTTTTGCCATGAACTTTAGGTTCTTCATTATCTATTTAGCGAAATGAGTTACACACAACAAAAACGTCTAAAATAGTCCTTTTTTTACAAAAATATTCATTGTAAACAAGGTCATGACGATAAATTGCAGAGCTTGAGAATACCTTTAATATGAGCCTCAATCCATCCAGATATTGTGAGACGTGCCGAAATATTGCAAAATAATTAATATTTTTCTTAAATGTAATTTTAAAAGGAACTTGTTTCTGTGAAATGACATGTAGAATATTTCACATAAGTATTACTACCTAGTTATCGGATACCTTTATAGTTTAAGACCTCCATCCTTGTACCTACAAAAAATATCTGCGCAAAACAATTACACAGCAATTTACGAAAGAAGAGTAATATAAAGATGACTGTAATAAATAATAGGATACCACTCTAAATAATAACAATTGCAAATCATTGCTCCCTCTCAATATTGGCCACCCAACTAGTAGATGTTTCTCACGTATGGCGCGTTTGTACTCCGACTAATTGCCCATTCCCTTTTGAGCCATCTCCCTACACCCTCTAGTGTGACTTCACGGTTTGAAAAATTTCAAGCAAAGAACGCAACAGCGCCACCTATTTTCCGCCATATTGCTAACGTAATTGCCGAAATGGAGGAATGTTTTCTCTCGTTTGGCAAAAGGAGGGAATTAGATTTCCCCGACCATGTCACTAGTGACAGGTAATACTGAACTATCGTGAAATAGGAATGAAAACCCAAATTAACTGCTGTATAAAATTGGTACATTTTTCAAGTCACGGTAGCGTTGTGAGCACAGTTTTTTTTTAGAACCCTATTTGTAGTAGTATATTGTATAATATACACTGTAAAAAAAATATTCTCTATTTAAGAGGATTCCTCTCATTCGGATGCAACTTTTGTACACCAATATGATGTCAAAAGGAAATATTCTTAATGTAAGACGATTTTAATCTTCTGAAGAATATTCCTCTTAATTTAAAAATATACTTTTGATACAAGAGTAATTTTCTACTACTATTGAGAGGATTCCTCTAAAAAATTGCATAAAAAAACCCAGTTTTATTCAAGAAATATTGTTTGAATAATTTACACATATAAATTAATATACAATGTATATACTTCTTTATTTATACACACATACACCCAAGCCCACACGTACAAACCCCTTCTGCAATAGATCGTTTTATATACCTAATCGTTTACGCATATATTCATATATTCTTATATACAATCGCTCACATATTTATAAATACAAAGGTTAAACGTAGAATTGCAAAGAATATACATATATACTTACACTTATACATACCTATACAAATACGACATACATACGCATGCATGCAGAGAGGACGTAAATTTGCATACGGTGTTAGAAGAGGTGGACTAGTTGCGCAAAAAAAAAGAAACGTAATATGCACCATCTTGTGGCAAATTACTTAAATGTTGGGTGTTAAATAAGAGGATTCCCCTCAATTTAATAGGAAAAAATTAGAAAGCCTTCCTTATGCTATGTTTTCTTTCAGAAAGAGAGGAATTCCTCTTCTTTCTAGTGGAATAGTCTTATTTTTAAAGGAAAAAAAGCTTCCTATTGTTAAAATCCGATTCGAAGGCGAGCATTTGAAAAATAAAATATAAGGCTCTACGATAACTCTAAGAGATTCATTAGAGACAATATGAAGACTTGCATCTTGTAAAGCTCCAAGATATCTCTTGTAAAATTCCCTGATGTCTCTTGTAGTTTTTCCAGAGTAGGCAGGCACATTATTAAGAAAAACACAGTATATTTATAAAACTTCAATATAGATCTGTGATTGTTCTCAGAGAACTCTTAGATATATTGTCTCTAAAGAATCTCTTAGAGTTATCGTAGAGCCTTGTATTTTATTTTTCAAATGCTCGCATTCGGCTCAGATTTGGATGATAGGGAGCTTCAAATGAGCTTTCTCTCTGGAGGCTCCGGAAATCTACATTTTTTTTACTCGAATTATGCTCTTCTAGTAAACCAGAGAATTGTCACTCTTTGAGAGTATATTTTCATCCCAAATAGATTAGGCATTCTCTCCATAAAGAGTAAGATTTCACTCAACAACAGTCAACAATCACTATTTTAAGTTATTCCAATTTTGAAGCACTCCAAAAAAGTTTAGACAGGATTTAATAATATCTAAAAGTTATTGCAATATTGTTGACAAATCAAATCACTCGTCAAAAACGAGAATTCACTCTTTCACTAGAGTGGCTCAATGTTCACTTAGCGTCTTAAAGATAGCTTTTTTATAAACTTTTTTATAAAATTTTAAATTTACCCGTTAAAAAGGTAATGTACTCAAACGTCTATATTAAATCTACCAAGTTTTTACATTTCGATTCCTTAATTATATCATAGAACAAAACTTCCGAAATTCTTTCGTAACATTCAATAAATAGCTTATTAAGAAAACACTGATTTATTTTGTTCAATAATTAAATAACATTAAATTAATCATTGATCATTCGAAACACGGAACCCAAATCATAATAATTGAACCGTTATACTTATTCACTACTAAAATTCTGCCACTCCCATTCACTACCAACTAGAATATTGGGAATCAATTTGTAAGCACAAGTGATTGATCATGAAGTATTCAGAGAATTATGTTTATAAATATAAAATAAATATAGGTATAACTCTTATTTCTGTCTTGTCTCCTTTTTCACAGTCTCTTTGATACCCCTTTGTCGTTTTCTCAGTTGATTTTATGTCCTCGTCCCTCTTGTGGGACATACTGTGGGACAGCGGGAGTACCAGGATTCGGCGGTGATTCATTATTCGCATTAACGAATGTATCCGCAGCCTCTTGGCCCCTCTGCCACCTTTTCCCGAGTAGCCACGGACCGCACAGCGGCTTACGACTTCATCGCGGCTTCCGAGGTGAAGCCATTTTTCTGTATTATCTCGATGACGCGTCCGGGGCCTATAATTTATAAGTCGGGCCCCGATTGTCCCCAATGACGTAATCCATCGGTACGCGGCTCCGGGTCTTAAGAGCACCTCGTGCATCTGTGTATTCATTTATCGATATGACAATGGTGGTGCTGGAGAGATATACAGAATCAATTGACGACGTCGGCAAGAATAGGATTTTCGGTTTCGAGGTCGTCGATAAAGTTGGTTGAAGAGTACATATATCTTGTTTCTTGTTTCGGGAGTACATATTTACAGGTGTAGGTAGGTACAATATTTTCCTATAAAAATTGTTGAACTTTACTGGAGACGGAGGTATCAGATCATTATCAGTAATTACAGGAAGCGTTACATTAAATATGATCGAAATAGATCAGAAATGTGAAGAACAGTTGACTTTACACATTAATTAGTTAAAACAGTAGAGTAATTTTGTATCAGTATTCAATGTCATAGAAGCAGGTCGATGGACTTTGCCTCAAATGATTTTTTTATTAAACGGTCAGAAATAATATCCATAATAAGTCAATTTTCTCTAAATTGGATCAATCTGTCCAACAGTTTAGAAGAACTTTTTTCTTTTAAAATAAAGCATATTTATTATTCGATATTCAAGTTGTCCCCTCGAAAGTAATCCCACTTGGAAATAATATACTTGTGCCAACGCTTTTTCAGATCCTCGAAGCTCATCTGATAAGCACTTTTTGGTATAGCCTTGAGCTCTTCCAGCGATGTAATCTTCATCTCATCAATCGTGGCAAACCTTCGTCCTTTCATGGGTCTCTTCAGTCTTGGGAACAAGAAAAAGTTGCAGGGGGCCAAATTCAGCGGATATTGTGGCTGCAACATGATTGCAAAGATTGAGACATTTTGCCTAAAAAATCATTCACAAGCAATGCTGATTAAACCGGTGCATCGTTAAGCAAAAGCCAAGACTTATTTATCTACGATTGAAGGAGTTTTTTGAAACACTGATGGCAAAAAGTCCGGAAACGGTCCAATACCTCAAAAGACGTCTATTTTTAAAAATGCTGAAAAAACGTAAATCTTTTTTTGGGGGTGCGACACCTCATCTTTAAGGGAGCAAGTGGCGCACGAGGGCAGTCGAAAATCTTAAATGTCAACATAGTTCGAGTAGGCGCTCATTTGAAAGATCTTTTCGAGACGAATCTAAAATACTTCGCATAGAGAGTCCTGCGTTCACTTTTGGCGGAAAGTTTAAATTTTTTGAATTTTTTACTGAGAAACATTTAAAATATTTAAGGTGAAGTAAATTGTTATAATGGTAACATGGGTCGGTACTATTATATACATGTACTGAGGTACATGTATTGCCTTTTTCTGACTATTTCAACGTTTTCATCAACGAGCACCTCGATTTACACTAAAAGTATGTTGAAGCACTGAATTCTAATTTTTACACAAATTTTGACTGGAATGCCTTAATCCGTGTTTTTCAGCAGCAAAAAATAGATAAACACACTAAACACACTTAACCTATATGTTCCTAACAAAGAATGCCATATATAACTGAAACTCTAATATTTAGTAATTATACGCTACATTCGAAAAGTCACCGCACTTTTTATACATACTACTATTTACTTAATAAAATTACCAAACGACCGGAAAATTCTCTTTTAGCTTGTAAATTCTCTGTAATTTGTCATATCCCTAGTTACATCTCCTGCCGGTAGATGGTGCGAATAATTTAATTATTTATTCGTCTGTGGCACATATAAATGCAAAATATCCCAGCCGGTCCAATGTATCTTAGGTTTTTGATGTCGCTAATTTCAAAACTGAAGTCCGTTAACCTATATCAAATCAATGATCCTGAGACTTGCTTGGGGTTCTGGCATCTTCAATATTCAGGAGGATAAAGTGACAAGAGAAGTGAAATGACCCATTCAGACTAAAACCGACCTATTACTGTAAAAAACTCGGACTAAATGAAACCTTTTTCTACGTCTGATATCTTTGACTCCAGAAAGGGCCCTTTCAATAGAGCATTTTCCGCGTATTATATGTTGGTAGTAAATTGGGGGTAAATAATTCACCAGAATTACCCCTATGATGAGTTAGAACTCATTTCGAAAGTTATAAATAGAACGAACAAAATGTTTAGCTCTTGTAGGTTATAGGTATTGTAAAACGATTTTAATGTTCAATCTCTTTTTGAATTAAGCATGGCCTAACTTCTGATTAGTTTTTGGAATAGATCCATACTAGATTATTAGGAAATCGAACAACAAAAATGTAAAAAATAGGTTTTTCGCGTTTCTTATTAAAAATACAGATTACACAAAAAAATGCTTCGAACCAAAAATATAGACCATCAATTTCTCTACATAAAAGGTTATATGCGAAAACGACAAATAAATACGAAAGAATCATGTTTTTGCATTTATTTTCAAAAGTATAAATCACATTAAAAAATGTTTCCATCGACATCTTCAAATTTATTATTGTTATATCTACTATTCTTTTCCAATTCATCCAATTCTTTAAATGAGTAATTCCATCAACGCATCTTTCTCCAGCCTATCATAATTATTTAATTATTTAAATTCAGCCGTATCTCTGTAACGTAGTAAAATAAACAATTTCTCTTGTTTCCAATTCTACAATATTGAAAATTATTGCTTATGATAAAATTCTATTTAATTTGGTATACTCTAACTTACTGCTTGGTTCAAATTGAAAACAGTAAGAACTGGACCTTTCCGAATAACTAATAGTAAGAGGAATGTTAGAAATTGCATTGGTTGATTTTGATTCTTCACTGTTTCATTTCCTCAATGTCCCAAAAAAATGACTGCGATAAATAACCATGCAATTTTATGCTTATATGGATGGAGTGACCTGGCAAATTTCTTGTCTTAATTAAGTTCAAAGGTCGCAACGATTCCATTGCGACGTACAACTCATTTACATCAGTAGGAAAGCTGATGGGATACAAATCTGTTGCATATTTCAGCAAATCACAATTAGCCAACTTTCTATTAACACAGGTTGCCCTGTGTTCTACCGTTAGGTGACTACTCGGTGTACGTATGATCATGTTTCCGCATTGTGAATATGTGTAAATTTTCTGCCATACTCTTGTCTTGGAACAGGTAGTATATTTTACATACTGCCTAAATGTTATCTCTTAAAACATTAACGAAATCAAAAAGGATACTTTTAGATGACTGATTAAAAAATTTTAAATCGAAACCAAATTTACAAGAAATACACACTCTATACTAATTATTGGATGGTTCTTTACAATACTATGGTGCAAAACTGTTTACAATCGCAATTTCTATAGCATTTTTCTATATCCGTGAAATAATATTATTATATTTAAGTTTTCGCCTTAATACTGGGTTTAAAATGATATGGAATACATCAGAATGGCGAAGATCATACTTGCAGTGAAATGTTAAGCATAAGAATGTTAAAAAAATAAGTGACTGTAGAACAAAACAGTTTTTAACACATGCGTGCTGCATAACTGATATAATTTCCTATGCCTTCAATTTCTGGCATCGCAAAAAACGCTTGAAAGATATATAACTATCCTGTTGGATATACTATGCACGGAGAGTAGAGCTGAGACCTGCGTTATATTTACTAAACAAAATGGATAAATTTCGACGGCATATATGACGTAGAATTTACTACACGCGTGGTTAGAAATATGTTTGTTTTGTATAATTTCCATGACAAATGTGGGTTAGAAGATTATCAAAATAAAATTTTACTCATCAGAAATTAGTCTTTAGATAAATATCGGTGCAGTTCTTTTTCACTAAATCAAACTGAATATAATTGATTCACTTGCTTACACTTCAGTTAGAGTAATTTATTTTATTGAAATGGAGTTTAGTGAATATTGTACTAAACGCGTTTAGTAGGTTTAGTAGGATATACTCCCAATCTTCCTCCGTGTGTCGGAATTCAATAGGTAATGTTAGAAGTAAAAAGTCAATCTGTAGTAGCGATTCTATAAATATTGACTAAACAGTAAATTAGACTGGAAATTAGTGGTAAATTATTAACTTTCACTTCTGCCGGAGCCATACATGATAAAAATGCAAAATGTAAATTGAAATCTATAGAAGCTACACCGTCTTCAAGATATTGTAACATGATAGTTAATACTAACTATGATTAACCCTTTAACGCCCAAATACGCGCAATTTGCAGGCGGATTTCAACATCGTTTCTTGTATGCAATCAAAATTTTAAAAAAATGGATACCTCCGTTTCCCACTAGCTTTGAAATCGCTCTTTCCGATGGAACTGAACAAATTTTCAAAAAATGATTTTTAGAAGACAATTTTCACTATGATACCGTTTTTTGATCAACTTCTAACCTATCAGAAACGTGTTCCCAATAGTTTTGCTTCGAAACTATGCTTTCACATATTTTGATTGAAATAATATAATGACTTGCAGTTAACTTTGAAAAAGTGTAATGTTTGAGTATTTTGCATTATATTGAGAAAAAACGTAGTATTGCGATTCCCGAAACATGAATAAATTCCATGTTCACGAAATTTTGGCCTTTTTTCGAAGAATTCCGACTCAACAAGTGAAACTTAAATATTTCAAAAAATCATAACTCTGAAACAAAAAATCATAGCGCCTTTTTACAAAATCCATTTTAAAGTTCTTAAATTGTAGTATTCACGAAAAAATTTGCAATTGCTTTAAATTTTGTTACACTTTTTGTCAACGTTATAAGATGAAAAAAAAATGTTCAACATTTTGAAAACTTGACAGCTAAGAAGTAATAATCTCTAAAGTAAAAGTGAAAGCACCATTCGAAAGCTTTATCCATGCAATTTAAAAGATATCCTATGAGTTTTTTGAATATCGTCAAAGGGTTTCAAAACGTTCACGAACTTTTGGCCGGTACTGTATATATCCGAAATATATATGCAGCATTATAAAGTTTTTTAATTCTTTGTGAGAAATATTATTATACCTCTTAGAGATTAAAAGTGGTTTTCATTATTTAGTACACAAATAATAAAACGATGTAAAATTATTTCGTACATAAGGTTACATTTTATGTAATATATTTCCCTTAATAAAATACCAAAGAAATTAAACGAAAATATTTCATGAATGAATTACGTAACAAGGATGATGATTACCGATGAGTAGATACTTTCGTTTTACAATTTTTCTTCGAAACACACTTTACGAAGTAGTAAATTTCAAAAACGTGCACCGCCGATTATTAAGCTATTTCAGAATTGAGTTCCAAGTAAAATAGTAAATCATTTCGAAAATTCTAATTTCCTTTACACGAATTCATTTTATTCCATTAAAACTCCATTCAGAACACCCGGAAAAATTTTCACCGACAAATGTTGTGTACCATGTGGGATTTTTACGAGAATCTAACGCGGTTCAAAAATTTACTACTTTTCTTAGTAACATTCTTAAAATAATTTAGCTCCCTTTGCAGAATGTTACTCATAGCATATACTACTTCAAAAAATAAATGTAAAAAAAAATTATAAATTTAACGTCAAGTTATTTTATTAATAATTTTTCGTTCAATGAAAGCATATTTCAAAGAACAAATATTTTCCATGCACTTAAAAGCGCATCAAATTAAATTGCAGCATGGCTCATGTTTTAAAAATCTCAAACGATAATAAATTTCATTACATTTTATTACTCTGCAATTTCATCCGTATCACATTTTGCAATTGCGTAAACGTGCATAAATATGAAAATAAAATCGCTTTATCTCTAAAAATCGGATAAAAACACTTGGAAAATATATAAAATGATACAACAAATCCGAATTTTTCAGTTATTTTCCCAGGTAATATTTATATGACGGAGCAAGTTAAAACAGTCGAAAACCGGGTGTGAACGTCACTCCCCCACTAAAATTGAAAATTCGGCGCTGTTAATTTTTCACACGAAAAAATACGAGATTGACGTTTCGGGTTTTTGAGTGCGTGCAAGGCTTCGGAGATTAAAACGTTAGCGTACATGCGGCGAATGTTTGAAGTCCGCGGTGTTTATAATTACGTTTGGTTGACCGCGTCGTAAACAAACGATGCGTAAGAGAGGGAACGAGACAGTCGTAACCAACAAGAGAGAAAATGAGAGGTAGAGAAGCATAAAACGAGATGGGCATAGAGCCAGAGAGATAGAGAGGGAAGTTATAAGGAAGTGAGAATAATGAGAAATTCGAAAGAGATATTAATCAAACACAAGACGTTTTTATCGTATCGTCCGTCGGCAAATTGATGATGCTGTAAACAGGTGTTACGCTATTACGATTTTTTCCATCAATCACAAGGAATAGAGAAGCCGATATATGGCACTGTGTTTCTGTGTCTATATCCCGAAATTAGCCCATGGTGCGAAGAACAAAAAATGACCACATAGAAGAATTAAAATATCTGGAGGCATTTGGCCGAAAATCGAATTTAAAGTGTCTCACATTTTTGAAGTCATCATCATTAGTATAGACATTAGACAAAGGAATTAATCGAATATTTGACACTTTGCAAATTTGTCTAGAATCTATTCCACGAAATTGGAATATTACCTTGAGGAAATTGCTTTAATTTATTCGTAGATTTATTTAAATTAATGATTTTATATTGTCAATCAATTTTAAATGATCGTAATATTACTCTTAGTCTTATTTAACTACGGAATGAAAATTTGTTACTCGAGGGATCTTTGGGAGAATCTGACCTTAGATTTCGAAAATCCAAAATCCAAAATAAAAGTTAGTACAGCCGTCGAGCTACAAATCTTCGATCTTTAAAAATGAAAGTGGTGATTCAATCCAAGAAACACCAATCTAAAATTTCATAGTTTACGGCTGTAAAAAATCACGTGTATTCCTCGTTTAATTCAGAACTTTTCTGCTGAAAATAATATTAAATTACTATCGATGCCATTCTGATTCTGTCATTTTAATTTTGTTAAATCTATGGACAGATTCTTAATTAGCGGGCACGAAAATAAAGAATACACCAAGAAATACATCTAGATTTAATGAAATTAAAAATGTTTTTAACTTTTTGGTAGCAATATTGGTTCTACTTTGCATGTTGCCAAACATTCCTGGAATTTGAAATCAGTGACTCGAGAAACTTCGAGAAGACTTTTTAAACATTTTTTACCCCGTGCACTCAGAAAAAAATGTAGTTAAAATGACTATGAACATAGTGCGAAATGAGGACTGTGCATGATATTAATTCAAACATCTATGAAGAGGTAGTTGGTTCAACAAAATTATAGTAAAATCGACTACGGGAGTGGTAGATTTAACTATTTTTCGTAACAGTTTTAGCTATATTTTGCCAACTATGTGATATAGTATATTTAGCTACGTAACAACACGTTATAATGTAAGGGTGAATGTTTGTATGGAAAAGTTTATATTGATTCCTAGCTTTATTTATTACATAATATTCTATACATTTGCAAGACTATAACCTATAAGAAACTTTCTTTTTTAAATATAATAAAATATTTTTTTGTAACATGAGAATTTAATAGAATAGGTATCTTTTACTCGATAATAAGTAAATGCTAAAAGACGAAGGTTTTTATGGATAACATATGGGATGTCAGTTATTACAATATTTATTTTACGGGGTATAAGAAATTGTTTTAAAACACAGGGAATTGTAAATTGATAAAAGACACTTTTTTCAGTGTAGCTCACTATATGCGTATAATAACAAAATTTATTGCAATAAATTATTCTTGTAATGTTTAAATGTATTTTGAAAAGTTAATATTAATATGATTACAATTTAATAACGCAAATTAATAAAATATACTCTACGAGAATTATATAACAAATGGTTCAGAATATTAATTAAAAATATTCATGAAGTAACAAATCATGACACGGGAACTCTTTTATTTTAAACATTAATTTCATTTCAATACATTAGACTTGTAACTGTCATTAAAATATACAAAATATTCTTCAAAATGTTCAAATTTATTTAGAAATATTTTTAATAACATTCTATTGACTTTTTCATCAGCTTCAAAATGTTAATTTCACTATTTGGTGAATCGGAAATAAAATTACTATTAATGCGAAATATAATAATTGAGCCGATTTTCTCTACGGAATAAATATTATCTATTAATTTACTTGATTATTCAGTACAAAATCAGCAAACGCAAAATTGTCGCAGAAGTATTTCATCAAACGTTGTCTAAATCAATGTGGTTAAATTTTACATACGGTTTGTGGGGAAATACACTTGATGCATTTTTCAACAAATGTAACTAAACCCGGTGATGTAATTATTTTTTGATTTATTAAATATAAATGTAAAAAAACATCTTAAAAAATGGTTCATATTTGAATACAATATAACATCTAACGCAAATAATTTACAGAATAATAACGATGCGCACAAAGAGGCTAACAATAATAATAAATTACGAGTAAGTAAAAGAAAGAAAATGAATTGAAATTATATTATTTCGAGGCTATTAGGAAGACTGAATCAGTATGGTATAAGAATCGCCTTCCTACACTGAATCTGAATAAAAATGTTAAAGTTTCCGATCAATTTGAAAATTCATTCATTTGTAACGCTATTGAACGTCTTTAAATTCTGTGATGGTCATATGGCTTAGTACAAACTGTTGCCAAGATGTAGGCGCTTGTCTTTTCCCAAATTTTTCCTTGTACGATCATTTTCAAATAACTCTGACTTTCGGAAAGGTGTCTTCGAAATTATTTTTCGTAACAAAAAACATTGAGAAATCTTCCATGACATTTAGTTTCAATAGTTCTCCCTCATTTCTGAGCGAATAGCGGAAACCTTGTCTGCGATCTAATGAAGTACATAGAATTAACATTACAGACCCGGAATTTCGAAAAATGGTAATGTATTTATTTAATTTTTAATTCCACAAATTTCATGTGACGAATAAGCTTTACAACCATCTTCAGTGGATTTTAATTAAAAGCTAAGATAAAATAATAGATTTTTTTGTATGCATCTGAAATCTTTTCAGAAAAGGTATGTTCAGGTAAAAATTAACTTAATTTCAAGGTAAAACTATAAAATAAACAATGTCATTGAAATTTAAATTTCACACATTAGATAATTTTGGTACAAGTTAAAATTATTTGCAGAAAACTAGAGCGCAGGAAAAAGTCCGGAAAAAATGAAGCGCCTGTATCTTGGCAACCCTGCATACGACATTTGTATTAAGGAGGTTCACTATTACAATTTAAAGTTCCAACAAGATCGGAGACTTCAACATTTATTTTATATAAAGTTGGCAAATTAGAAGTAAGATCACTGCCAGAAGGCATGTTTATACAGTCGGACAAGTGCACTTCAATTGCACAGAAAAATTGATTAATTTAAGAGGACGTAGAAAAGTAGATACTTATGGCAAAATATCGCAAAGCAGTTTTGTCTGCTATTGACATAATCTTTTCGAAGCTGCATAGAATTCTCTGTAAAATATATGCTATCCTTTATTCTGATAAATGACTAAATAATCGTTCTACGTGTTTCATAGCAAAAAATAAGTTTATTTTATTCGAAAGCTTCCAGTTTATTACGACATTTGCAATCTAATACTCTTGTCATGTATAACGTTTATGTATTCTCTATTCATTATTATCGTCGACAAGATATTAAGTTGAAATGAAAATCGATTACATATCTAAAATTGCATGCACAGATTAATTAATTACGCAGTTATGGATTATCTCCAAAGAGTGAAAGTAAAAATTTCTATAAATTAAAAATATTCACTAAATCAGATTATTAAATCGTACTTTAATATATTTTTATAATTTATGCAGATATAAAACATTAATCGAAAATTGAATTAGAATATTTCATTAATAACATTAGAAGATCAACCATGACAATCGTAGAATGTAATGTTTTTTTTTTACTTCGTCAGATTAAACTGCTACCTACAATTCTATATGTTATTAACTGAATTCATTTCGCTAAAACTGTCGTCTAATTTTAATTATTTCATGCATCCGTTTAATCTCATGCAAATATACTCAGTTGTTTTCAAACGTTTACTTCTAATATCAGCTTTTTATCACATAAGTAATTTCAAAATTCAAATTGAATACTAAATGTTAGTAAATTTTTCTGGAAATCTTTAAATTCGATCGTGTTTCCTTGTGGATACTGAAACTCGGTTTGGACAACAACGTCGGATTCAATCATCGAATTCATTTGGAAAACTGAATTTTCATATTCAATCGTCAACACCATTATTCAATGAATTCTTTTAAAATTAGAATGTTATAAGTAACTTTCGCTTTTAACCCAGTGAAATTGACTTCATAAAAATTAATCGATAATTTCAAGTCATTTTTTTTAGTCATTTGCTTTGATTTACTTCCTCAATTTTAAGATTTTTTTAGCAAAATTTAATAAAATGATTAGTCATCCAGGGGAAACTCAAATTTTAGTAACGTTTACATTAAATAGAACTTAAGTTAGCAAAGCTTATTCTGTATAATTTATTATTAATTTAATATACGTTCTACCGAGTGACTAAAAACTCCCAAAAAACTGGTGGGTAAAATTGTCATAATACGATATGTTTCTTTTGTTGGTGGGGGGAGGGGGGGGGGTGAATTTATCTCATTAAAGCAAGATCTAAAACAATTGATCCCTAGTCTGATTTTTGTCTTTTACCGAACAATACTTTTATAACGAATGTCAGTCGATGTTCAAAGATATCGCAACTTTTCTATTTTTTTCCCAGAGGCATTCAAAAATGAATTACAAGCATGTGAAATTATAGTGCAGTAAAATGTCCACCACCAAATTGAGTGCGTTTCTTGAATATCATTTTTAGTATCAAAATACATTCGTAAAAATCACTCAAATTCTCGAATTATATCTAAATTTGAACCAATTTTTACGTTAATTATTTATGGGACTTAATTTTTTAAAATCAGCCGCTGAATACATTTAGATTATGAATTTGTTGATCAACTTAAGACAACCTTCACATTCGCAGAGATAGTATATTATGTATATAGGGCGGAAACATAGTCATTACAGCAAGGGTCGCGGGGGTGGAAACCGTTGATCACCGAAGATGAGCAAAAATGCTGAATTGCCCTTTGCACATGCGCAGAAGCAGAGTTTCACTGGCCGACGGCAATGAACGGCTTTCTGCATACCTTATCAACACGTAAGGACAGCGAATTTATGCAGTTATGACAAAAATATCTATTGCACAATTTAAAAAAAAAAAGAATTAACTTTAATTGATTCCAACTCTACGCAAATGCATCGAAACATAAATCAACACTTTCATTTATCACATTCGACATCTCGATAGAATCGTTTCACCGAATACAGTTCTTCGATCGAGCGAGTCCGAAAATAAATATTTCAGTAGGGTAATTTATAAGCCCTTTTCCGTGAAGACAAAAAATGGGCACAACGGTAAACGAAAATACATCTCGGGTATATGCTGTCGATTCGCGTGAAACTCTTGCTGACCATTTGCATGCTACAAGTGTAAATCTAATATGTAATATATAAGAATAAACGAAATAACGTATTATTTGCTCGGGCATATTTAGCGCTCGGTGAATTTATTCTTAATTTAAAAAGGTTAATTACGGCTTTATTCGAAAGGGTCTGGAAGGCGAATGGTCCGAACTGTATGCACTTATGCCGCATTAGCATTATGCCACCATTCCTCATTTTCGATACGAGGAGCGAAACAGGCTCTTTATCACGCCTTCCTTCGGGGGAGAGTCCGAAAATTGCAGAAGGGCGAAGCAATCTTCGTACAACTTATGTGGTCCAAAAACATGTGCTCGTAAAACGAACCGAGGCCTGCCATGCCCTACTACGTATACTGATTGAGTTGCAATTTAATTAGGCCGTGCGGCCAATGATATCCGCTAATCAAGAGGGTTCTGCCTCTCTCTTTATTCCTGCTTCTTTATTCTGGACCACGCGCTCCTCCCCTCTATTTTACTTCCTTCACCCTCTTTATGCATTTTCAACGTTGTCTCTTCGACAAAAAAAATTATCTTAATTTTTGAGCACTTGCCAGATATGTTAAACTTGCAACAGAAGATCGATAAAACCGTTGAACTAAATTTACCTCGGAATACATTCATTTAATTAATTTATCTGACGAATGCATATCAGAAATACAAAATTTAACTACTAAATTGAGCAAGGAAAACGTTACGAGTTATTCGTTAATTACAATTACCGTAAGATATTAATTTATTTGAGAGTATCATTTTTATTAAATTAATCGAGAAATATGCAAGTAATGCAATTAAAGAAATGCAATGATTATCATTGAACATATTTAACTCGTACTGCCAACTACTTTTTATGGCAGATAACGATCCTAAACTGATTTTTTAATATTCATAAGTAAATTTAAATTTTACAACTGTAATTTTATTAAATCAATTTATATATATATGCAAGCACAGACACCGATTATTATTTACTTGAATTAGGACATTTTCTTAAATGAAAAAGGCTTTACAAAAACAACAAAAATGCTGGCATTAACATTAAATTTTTCAATTATATCGATCATAAAATTAATTTGGAAATTAATGTAGAAGTAGTTTTTGTAGTATGGATAGTAGACAATGAATATCAAAATCTTATTTATTGTTTTTGGCATAATTATGGTAAAATGATGAAATATTGTTTATCATTGTTTAATTTAACGATTTCATTGTATTTGGTTTTCTCGATAAAACGCAATCGTGATAAACTTTATCTAATTATAAATATAAATAATAAACTTTCTTGTCTAATCCATAATAAATTAATTATACCGAATATAAATTATTTGGCAATATCAGTCTGTATATAGTACCTAATGAACCTTAGAAAGGGAGATATTAACTTAGAAAAAGTTAAATATTTCGATATTAAAGATGGATTTCCCAAATTCTTTTTCATTTTTCATATTGCTATCGTTTGAAAATTCTTGTTTGAAGCAAGAAAATCGTGTCGTCGATAATTTGACCTTGAAATTGGCATATTATAATCTAGAAACAAATGAAGAAGCATCGCAAATGATAACACGATAAAAGCTCAGAAAATTGTTATTTGATATTGAGAGATTTTTCTGCGAAAATATTGCTGAACAAAAAAAGTGTTTAGAATTAATCAAAGAATAGTATTACATTTTTGCATAACTTTTACAGAATATTTTTGAATTTTTCAGCATTCCAAAATTTAAAAAAAAATTATAAAAATGTTGAAATAATTCTGAAAAAATTTGCGCCTATTTTTTCATAAATTCTATAATTTTGTATCTAGTAACTTTCTCCTAAAAGTCCATCATTTTCAAACAAATATATATACTTGAACTTTTTGCTCATTTTATTATGTCTGAACTCTGGAAAACCATTTTGGGTACCTTGCCTTTAATTTTCAAAATATGAATAGGCATCTTTTAAAATACAAGTCTGTAGGACACGATTTCTTTACTTGAAACAGGAATTCTAAGATGATACCAGTGTGAAGAAATAACCGAAAAATTAGAAGAGTTCATGCTTTTCTAGAAATAATCTGATAAAGTTATTCACGTTTTCACATAAAATCTAATCAAATATTATGAAAGTTCAATATATTTTACGTCACATGGGCCTAATTGTAAATTTTTAAAAATCTTTTTTTACACAAATACCACCGTGCAAAACTATAGGATACGATTTTCATTACCAATGTCAATTTTTTCGACTTATTGGCGTTAAGAGGTTAGGTTGATGTTGAACAAAACAACAAAATTTGTAACTAAAGTTCATAGATTTTATGCACTTTTGGTTGCGAATAGGCATCTATCCACCAACTTTATTGATGCGAAAATAAACCAAATACACGAAATTTTGTTCATTTTTTATTTAAAAAGCGCTATACTGGTTTTGAAGCAATGTAAATGCAATTTCGACCCTGCCAATCAAAATAGCATACTCGAAAATAGTAGGGTTCGACACTTTTCTTATTTCCTGTTGAGAACGAAGGTTGAAAAACAACTAAAAAAAGTGCATGTCCCAGGCTTAATGGACTACATTATAATTTATATTAATCACATATTAATACATATTATACACATTAAAATAATCATTGTCCAAATAGTAACTATAGGGAATAATTATTCCAAATCGCTCGCTAAAACTTAAGCTGCAATCGAGAACTGCGAGTTAATGTAGATTTAAATTACCATTAATTGCATGGGCTAATGATCTTCGAAACTGCGAAAGGATTATAAACTGTATTTGACGCTAATTTGTCCTAACCGTGTAAAAAATGGATTCCAATCAAATTTGCTGTAATATTTAGAAAATAATATAAATCATATTAAAACAGCTTATTGACCTAAATAAAATATGTCGTGCGTAAAAGTTGTTACAGGCGAAAACAGTGAAGAGTTCTACAATTATGCATCGTAAATCAAGAAGGACTCTTATTAATTATATGCATTTCACCATTTCAATAGGATTCATTTCTTTTCCCTGCTCGAATTCTCGAAAAGTGACCATTGTTTCTCTTTGTGCCTATAGAAACACTTTTATGCCGAATGATGTCAACGTTTGTTACAGATACTATCAAGTTAACTGGAACCCGTTTGCAACATGTTTAGTGCATGGGTCCTGTATCAAATTAATGAAATATTAGCAAAATTCCAACCATAAAAGGAAACCCAATATACACCGTGAACAGTGTTGATACGAAAGTATATTTTATTTTTATTTTCCCAACATGCAGTTCGTACGTTACTATAAGTCAAAAAAATCAAGAAATTGCATATAGTAAAGGCAGTTTATGGTTCAAACAGTAATTTGTTACAATTGATACTAGGAGTTTAAATATATCATGGATTAATGCAATAATTAAACGTTTGAATTGTTGATTTACATTTGTTTTGAAGGCTATAATTACATTTTTATTGGTATAATGTAGTACCCTACCGCAATTGCCTGGCAGGCGCTCATAGGGTATGCGTGTCAATGTGCCGTAGGGGAGAGAGGACCTACATACAGGTAACTGATAGGTTATGTTTATGCGAAGGTTATTTATCAGTTAAACTCTCATCGCCCCCTGTGGGGAATTTACTTGCATTCCCTAAACATCGCCATGGGGTGTTGAGAGAATAGTAATTAAAACTAAAAGCCTTGGGGAAAAGTAAAATAGTCGGAACTATCAAAACCTATTTGGAAATGTTACTTTAGTGTATCGAACGATCATGCATTATTGGTTGCGTTCGATTTCGATGTTCAATGACTCACGAGAGTCACGAGGGGTGTCAAATTTTGGAGGGTACGGTTATACTAATGGATTCTATACAATCTGCTTTATGGATTTAATGGAATATTGACATTTCATATTACGTTATCTCTAATGTTTGCAAGAAGTGAAAAAATCTATTTTGATTAATAGATTTTGTACTGGGCATAAAATGTGCTTAGTTTAGTTATTTTTAATTTGTCATTTCACAGTCTATCTCTAACTAGGAGACATTTTCATCATTTTTTTAGGCATTTGCTATGGGGTTCAATACAGGACTAAAGTACGTTTCATTAAATTCGAAAGTGATTAAAAATCATTTAAGCATGTAGAGTAGAAAATGTGAATTCTTGAGTGTACATCTATAAATGCAATTTTCTGCTTATAATGACTGAATAAAAACGAACAAGTATATATTTTTCATTTTATCTTTATCTACAGTGCCTAATTTTTTAAGAAAAAGTTTGTTGAAATTAATTCTTTTTGTATTTTAAAATGAATAGAGTTTCTTAAAAATTTACATTTTTATGCGTATCAAATTATACTTTGTGACAGCTTCACTAGAATTTCATTAAAATGGCCAATACTTTAATAAATACTAAAAATAATCTTCCAAGGTTACTGCAATAAAATGAGTGCAAAATGATGTATAAAGGAATTCTAGTGTTCGCAATGGTTAGAACTTGTTTTCAAATATTGCATGCTATATAATTATTCACAATATAAACCAATTTAATAACCGTAAAAGTGATATTTACTTTTCTAACTGCCTTATTCTCCATGTTTGATTATTTAATTTAATCATCAATATTCCTGTTAACAGTTTCTTTTCCCTCAACTTTTTATAAAATATTCCTCTTGTTGTTGCATATCTCTTTGACACAATATATTACCTGTGCAAAGGTAAATACTGCGAGAAAAAATGTAAAACGTCAAACATAAACGTTGATTAATATTTTATCTTTGGGATTGTTATTGGGGTGTTTATCTATTAGTATTATTGTAATAGTCTGATTTCAGCAACATGCTTTTGAAGTTAATAACCTTAAGAACCATTGATATTTTGTGTCCTTGGCATCTTTTTGTCTTTATAATTTGTGATTTTATTATAATATCCTTTGTTTATAGTTATTAATTCAATTCCTGCACCTCATAATCGTATATTTTTATAACGGAAACGATTCTTATGAGAGTAATCCGTGTGATTAAATTTTTGTTTTCAATAAACGTGGATTAAGATTTTTCAGAATGAAACATTGTATGTCAGTGATTATATCAAATTTTAAAAAATAACTTTTTAAATTATTAATTGCGAAAAAATTAAATGCATTGATAGTTGCATTTTCTTTTAAATATTATTCGAATTAATTATTATATTTTATATTCATATAAAAAAAAATGTATAACGCTAATCAGTATTTTGATCGCGAAAGAGTTCGATGTAGCTAGAGATTACGCCGCAATTCGAAGTCTTCAAGATAATACGGTAGTTCCAGATTAAATCTTCGCGATGATATCGTAATTTTCAGCCATGTAAAAATGCAAACAGACATTACAAAAATTCATGGAAAAGTTGTAATTATGTAATGTTGCTCTTTTTATACGATCGTTATAATAATTTTATTGCCACATATTAATTGAGAATGTAGCCTTAGTTACCCCACTTCCGGCATGTTCAATATTTTAAAAGAAACGTTAACATTCATTACATGCTCAGATCAGAATGCCCTGAGATCAATAGTTCTATGAACTATAAATTTTCAAAAAGAAAGCAGAGCTAAAAAGAAATAAAAAATCAATCGATTAAAGTCATCCCTACCACTTGTATTATACTAATTCAATTTTCTGTGCAAATGGTTGGGGTGACAGTCGTTTATGGCATATGTACCATTTCGTTAAATTAAATAATGTACATATAGTCACGAGTTATTACATAATTTATATCCAAAAAGGATGCTTTACGATTCACTACTTAAAAAGTATACGATATTTTAATTAATTAGCTTCCATTAGTTTCATTGACGTATTTATAAATGTTATTATTTTAAATATTGAATATCTAATCGAAAATATCCAGACGTTCTTGTCTGTAAGTTTTTCAGTCTAAACATTCTTGATAAAGTATTTTTTGGTATAACGGAAGAAAATAAACAAAGACGAACCAAACTTTTTAACGTTTTTTTTTTTAACAAAAATAACGCCATCATACTTGAAAAAAACAAACCAATTAGAGACAAGAACACGGGTATAACATTTTTTAGGTCCAATTACTGCACATGAATAGTTTGTTTATACGTAGGTAATGGAAGTTTTAATTAAATCGAATGAAAAGAAGATACACGTAAGTGCTTATAAATTAATAAATTAGAAGTACACGAACATACTGACATCTTAAAATTCTCTGCAGTTCATCAATTACAATTAATTGCAATGCCACAAACTTATCAACGGTGTCTTTACGTGTTGTATATATCTTACATAAATGAGAAATGGACATTTTGAGTATAAACTATTGTTCAAAATCCAAGTACAGTAGAGTCCCGGTATATTTGCTCGCTCGCTTCCTCTCCGTCCCGTCCCGTCTCCTTATATTTGTCAAAAGAAGGGGAACGCCGCTTCTCCCACTCTCCTCTGCTGCGTTACGTTCGTGACGTCACGACAGGCCCTTCCTGAGGCCCCTGCACGCAAGGTGGGGGAAAAAGAAAGCGGTGACAGGGAAATATAACGAGACGAAACTGGTCAAATATGCTGCGACGTAAATGCAGGGATACGCAAATATACCGGGACTCTACTGTAATGAAAAATATCCCGAGTACAGGTATATCTTTTAGGTCTAATTAGGATCTGATACTAATTACTACACCCTGATCAAGGCCTTAATAAGATCTACTCGGATTTGTACTGGAAGCTGCCGGGAATTTTTTTTTTCATGGTATTAATGTTAGTTTAATAATTAATTAGGTTTAATAAAAAAAACATGTATCTTATCGCATATAAAACTGTACGTCTACTAAAAAATAAATATGTTAGACAAAAGCTGTTAGACAATTTCAGAGATGTAAAAGTATAGGGTACATTAATGTGATTATTGACATTTGGTTTGTATCAGGGATATTTTAAATTTTAAAGATGAAAAAAATATTTTTGAGAAAGCGCACCTTAAATCATAAAATGACTGACTTTCCATTATTCCTATAAGTACTTTCCCTGTTATCCACAACTTTTTCTAAGTAAGAATATTACATAAATTGACTCATTTTTATACTTATATACAAGTATGATTGGAATGTCTAATTACCCGGCCAACAATTTAAAAAAAAAAAAATTATTTGGCTATGTAATTCTCTTAGATATCAGTATAACAAAATGAAAAACGTACATGTTTTCATAGAAATTCATGCGACGCATTGAAAACGAATAAAATTTCTTAATACAGTCGAACCTGTTAACCAATACCCTGTTTTCGAATATTTCCGTTATCGAATATGCAGACTTTGCCGCTAACGAATAATAATTTTCCCTCCGTCGATATTCCTATTTCGAACTCCTCTAGGAGGTTTGACAATATTGTGCATGCGCGGTGAAAGAATATAGGTTCCGACGAGGGAGGAAAAGTTGGAGTCCTTATTTTCTCGTCAAATATTAACAGAAACTTAAATGCCCGTGTAATCCTGATCATATTCGTTATTAATATTTTATTAATATCCAGATAATAAAATAGAAAAGAGTTTAGAATAAAGATCTCAAAATGATATCACGTTCAAAAAACCCTAAGAAAGTGGGACATCTGACTTCTTTTAGAGCACATTTGAAAATCATTCTGAACACTTTTTTATTTTGCTGCCTGAGATACGTAATAAAACTTCCAGTACTTCTAAACGTATTTATAAGAGTTTATAATTATGAAGAGTACGTGAATTCTTGCAAACATTTTAAATAATACTCGGAAATATTTAAAAAAAAACCATTCAATAAATTTATTACAATTGGAAATAAGTTTATGCAGAGAATTTCTAGGGAAGGTTAACGAATATTATTCAATTTTATAAAAATAAACTACTTTTATTAATTTCAAATAATTCTTCAGTTTCCGGGTAAACGCATCCGTTGCCTTATCCATGCCCATGACGTGAGTTCATTGAAGCAGATTGTCCAAATTTTCACTGGTTTTGACAGATATGGGTCATCCAATATAGTATTAGTGACTGGAAATGAAACGAAAATTTTTATACAGTAAAAAAGTGTCTGGACCGATACGTTAATATTTTAACTGTAATTAAAATTTTAATACTCCTTTAAATCAAATTTTAAATCGATTATTTAGTTTCTTAAAAGTGATCCAATTATTTACTATATTTTATTGAAAAAGGGACAAGCGATAATTTTTTGTTCGATGAAATCTTACGCTAGTTTAATTTAGTTCGATACTGAACTTTCTATACCCTGAATAGGTTTAAAAGCACTGTTTACTAAGGTGCTCTACCGCATGTCTATCTTGCATATAATAGCCAAATAACAAGATACAAATATAAAGTCAGTATTAAATTCCTACGATCAATATCTACCCTCGAATTTTGACTCAATGGAAAAAATTCATAGGATTCACACTATTCGACTCGCCAAAAAGCTTTCCTTATGACTTTAATTTGTCTTTTTTGACGATTTTTTGTGATGATCAATTTGGCAATTCTGATTTCGGAGTCAGATCCAGGAGGAATAAACACACACACACACACACACACACACACACACACACACACACACACACACACACACGCACACACACGCACACACACACACGCGCGCACGCACGCACGCACACGCACGCACGCACGCACGCACGCACACGAGAACACTTGCTATTTTGCTATTTTGGTTGTATTTGTTGTTGGTAGATCTGCTGTATATATCGGATAGAGCACTGGTCCCAGGACACTACCTTGAGGAACTCATGATTTGATAGGAAGAAGTTTGTTCTTGATATTTGACATAAAAATGTCTATCACTAAGGTAGGATTTTAGTAGGTTGTAAAAACTATGTAAAAGGCAGCTTTTATTTGATCTTGTATAGAAGTCCAGTATGCCAGACTTTATCAAAAGTTTGACTGATATCTAGGAAGGCTGCTGAATAGTACTTTTTTCTTCTGCAGCTTGGCTGATCTTCTTAACCACTGTGTGAACTTGTTCAATCGTAGAATGTTGACGTCTGAACCCAAACTGATCGTTTGGGATTAGGTTGTTTTTTTCCAATATAGGTACCAGTCTTGTCAAAATGAGTTTCTCAAGAACTTTAGAGAAGATAGGTAAAATGCTGAGAGGTCTATAGAATTTGACATCTTCTAGATTTTTTACAGGCTTTGGAATCATTATTATTTGCGCTACTTTCCACATATCTGGAAAGTATCCAATTCTCAAAACCGAATTGAATAAAATCGTCATCATCCTGATGGCTATTGATGGCAATTCTGGATTATATTTTTTACCCCCTGCAGTTGAAAACTGGAGATTACTTTCATTGTTACAGGTGGAAGCTAGGTAGTCAGCGACCTCATGTTCTTGTTTTTTTAAAGAGCTTTTTATCAGCTTCATTTAAAAAAAGAATTCTTATTTAACTCTTTTCAATAACTAATAGAGAACATTCGTCCTGTAATTAGGCAGGCGGAAAGACTTCTTTTTGAATTCTTCTGTAATAAAACCATTAAACATTTCAACATTTATTTTTGTATATGAGAGGCAATACCGTGGAATAAAAAATTTGAACGTTTAGAAATTTGTTACGGCATCTATCTTTGTGAATGCTATAAAAAATTTGTCAAATATAACGACTATTGTATCAACCCACAAGTTGGACATTTATTTACAATGCAATTTTATTAAAATTGTTCAAAACAAAATATGTATACGAGAACAAGTAGAAGACACTTAGTTAATACCAATCGCTCCATCTGTCGTTTTCCGTCGAAAGCAACAAGAAGGAAACTCGGCAAGCCGCCGAAACCCGTCCCTCAGTCAATAGGAGGATAAACTATAAAGACATGCTGAGGCTGCTCGTCTGGATTACATCGCGTGTGGCGTTTACGAGCGATAGCCCTATAGTGAGGGGCGTCGGTTGTCGCTTTTTCGGTCTTGTTCTCTTGGCAGAAATCGCCAGGGGATTTTTTGCCCCAGTGTAAGGGACAGACTGCGCCTGATGCGAGATTAAACGTCGTATCGGACAGGTCGCGAGATAGCGCTGATTGTAATTAATAGCCGGCGATCGCAGCGCCGGCCTTGCCGAGTCGCGAACCCGGTTAATTGTCGAGGGAAGAGTAACGGCGCGAACTCACGCAGGCTCCGAAACCCGAGTAGCCAAGTTACCCGATTGTTCGAGATCCGTTCGCGCGAATCGGACACGACTCCGAATCCCGATTCCATCACGGCAATAATTAAGTGTACTCGCTGCTTTTTGGAAACCCGTTTTCAGTACACTCCCGAATTTATATCGAGAACCCTTGAAGAGTTCCGGTGAGATTTATCACTTAGATCGGTGGTAGACGATTGCCAAAATGAAGAGTTGTTCGATCGGATTGTTGCTGCACGAAAAACGAAATTAAGTGCCTTTTTCGAATTTATTCCTAGCAAAATAATTCGCCGAGTTCATACTCGGCAACGCCAACTACTGCTGAATTACGAAACCACCGAAATGGAATACTTCCGAAATTAGCATCATGAATGATGTTGCAGCTAGAATCGATGTTTTATCTACAACGGTACCCGGAGTGGGTTTTGTCAACTTCATTGCACACCCGAATGGGGGTACCCCTTAAAATGAAGGTGACCTGTTAGGTAATTTGCTATAAAGGTCATTCAAAACAGAGGACATTCAACCTCCATGAGATTAATTGTAATTCGAATATTTTATGGATGTATATAAGCGTATTTTAATCACACAGCATGTATTTCTGTATCTCCAAAATGTCCTAATTCCGTATCTAAATGTTTGTTGACGTCCCTTTTTTATGTCAAAGCGACGCTGATATGTCACTTTCAAGAGAGCGGTAGCCTGTCACAATCCTGTCTAGAAAAGTTGATAGAAATGGAAAGGAATTATGAATAAATTTCTATCCTATTTTCGTTCCGAAAATATTATTGCCAACAAATGTATTGGTTTAATGAATAAATTTCTTTCCGAATCTTATCAAATTGTCGGTTTTAATCAAAAGCTTTACATTTCAATCCAAACATATCAAAATGCACCCTAATGCAATATTATAAAAATATATCCGAAAGAGGGATAAGCATTCAATCCAAAGGAATCCAAAATAAATATTTCCGGCATCCAAGTTTACGACGTGCAGGTCGACCTCTCCATAGTTTTCGATATCCAGAGTCAACTGTCCATAGTTCTCGGTGTCCAGGTTGATCTGATCGTAGTTTCCGGTGTCCAGTTAACCTCTCCGTAGTTTTCGGTGTCCAGGTCGACCTCTCTGCAGTTTTTGATATCTTCGGAGAGATCGACCTGGACACCGAAAACTACGGAGAAATCGACATGGACACCGAAAACTACGGCCAGATCGACCTGGACAACGAAAACTGTGCAGATCTTGCCCTAGACATCGAAAACTACGGAGAGGATGACCTAGACACCGAATACTACAGAGAGGTCAACAACCTGGACATACGAAACAGCGAAGAGGTCAACCTGGACACTAGAACCTGCAGAAGGGTGGACTTCGATGACGATTTCAGATAAGACTGGAAAAAATTATATATTGTATTAGTCATGATTGGTTTGGAAAGCATTTGTATACGTAAAGTTGATAGAATAATATTAAGTGATACGAAAAATATAGTCTTGAAAGAATTTGATTAACACTGATTGAATCTTTATACGTTATCCTACTGATATTTTAAAAGAATAATATTTGGATTCGTTTGGATTGAATGCCTATCAATTTTTCAGCTACATTTCGATTAATTTGCCATTCAGATATGTTTGGATAGAATTTCTATAAAAATTTTGTATTGGTATATATTGCCCCTATCGACTGTATAGGAATGAAAAGCTTTCGGTTTTATCCATGTATTAAGAATGGATAGAAATGGAAACAAATTATGAATTGGAACGAAATCAGGATTAAAATTTATAGAAATATGCCTCAATTCCTATTTACGATTCAATCAACTTTTCTAGACAGGTATAACACTGTCTCTTTTGACTTCAACAGTCTTTTCTCGAAGCGTCAAAAAGTGATGACACGGAAATGTAACATCTCTATATTATTTCAATACAAATGGGTTTATATATACTGACAGCTTGCCACTTGCGAGAAAGCAACGTCACTTCGGAGACTCCTCATATAAGTACGCTAAGACAAGTGTCGTTTACCAGCTACAACCATTGGTTTATTAAAACGGTTTCTTCTAGCCCTTGAAAGAATCCAATTCTGGATTGTTTATGCTGTAGGTAGGTTATGTAAATAACGCACTTTTTATACTATATTTCATACCATATCGATATACTTCCAAAAGTCAGATTATTAAAATTTCTAAAATCTATCTTAATTGAAATAAATCTGAAATGATACTGATGTAAAGTGCAAGCCGCAGTTGTACAACGAAATTTAGGAAACATGTAATATAATCAATATAAATTAAAAAATAGAAATAATAATGCAGTGAAATTCATACTTTCAACGTTTGTATAGTCTATTTAACATTTTGATGCCAGAATTTTTCGTCCACGTAAATTATTAACCCTAATGAAAATACACTGATGCTATGCCTCACGCCGAACCCCAACAGTAAGGTCTACCAGGGGCCTACAATGCAGCATGTCATATTTCAACAGCCAGACGACGTAAATAACACAGATTTCGTGATTACGCAGATCGAATGTTACCTGTGTTTTTAAAACCATATTCAGGCTAACTATTCAAATATCTTTTAATTTGTTTTCAGTTACATGGAAATATAAACGTAATTACCGGACGCATACATGTGCATCTGCCAATGTAAATATGGGTAACTTCGACCCTTCAAAAATGTGCACAAATTATAGCGCGTTATATGAAAGCATTATATGTGACATCTGCGTACAAAGTCATTTCCACGTCATATTCTGTAGAAGACAAATACATATACCTATAATCTTGCCACGACCAAGATTCAACTGAATTTTGCACCGGATTTATTTCTATGGCCACTGATAGATAGCAAAACAAATAATTAGAAATTTCAGTACAAACTTAAGGGCATTTTTGTCAACATACGTACTTCTTGGAACGAAACAAAAATTGATTAAATTAAAAAATTTGGCACAAGTGTTTTATTTAAGATACATCAGTTTCTTCAATGAGCATCAGTTGAAGTTTTCAAAGACTTTCAAGTTTTCATGCGATGCTGTGGAAAATGATGAATGATATTGGATAATTGATTACATATCAGGTTAATCGGGTCAGGCTGCAAAACAGCACTGTGCTGTGTCTCGCCCCTTGTACAATTATTTTTTTTTGTGCAATAAAGACGTATTATTATTATTATTATTATTAATCGGGTCACTTTCTTATGGTTACAACCCAGGCCTAAACAGTGCAACATTAATTATTTTATAACTGAGCGTTGCCTGCCGCTAAAATAAGCAATCCAAAGAACTACTATGTATATCTTTTCCTCATAAGGCGTGTTTTCATAAAAACTTTTATGAAAACCTCGTTTTTAATTTCGAAAACATATGTGTTGCAAAGGCAATCCGTTTTACATGTATGAAATAAGTAAATTACTGTAATCAAAGCTATCGATAGGATGAAGTCTATTTGTACGCAGATTGTCTTGTCGTGCTTTTATACGCAGAGAAAAGCGCGTATTACAAACCGTACGTAGGAAACATTTATCTTACAAGTAAAACTGGCATCTTTTTGTGAAATGTAGTTTGAATTTATATGCAGTAGCTTACCGAATTTTATCATCCTGATTCTAAACGTGTACTGTTTATAGCGACAATACATGATTGACACGAAATAAACATTACTTATACGATCTCGTTTGAAAAAGTGAATAAAAATATATAACAATACAAACAGTATCATCCTCATAGCTCAGGATAAGTTCAGTAACAAAGGGATAGTCTGCAGTTCCAAGCATGTTTTTTATTGCATCCGATCGCACGAAAAGTGTCAGAGTTTTCAATTTAGTTTATGTCGTACGTGCCAGTGTTATGACAGGTAATGGTAATATAGCTTTTTATTATATTCTGTTAACAGTATTGTAGAGTATTGCAACGTCAGGATCATACTTTTAAGAAGTCGATAAATAATAACTAAATCTCTGTTACGTTTTTCCGCAGTTCTTACAAATTAATTTTTAAGAACCTGTACGTTTCATTAACAAGGGATGCATAAATATGTATATTTATTATATTTCATATATTTTGAAAAAATTGATTAAAATTAAGAAACGCTCCATTTATTATAATTAGCCTTTTGAATTTTACTGAACAATCATAAGAGGTGCTGTATTCTTACAGAATTCAAATTTTATTGTATCGACATTTGTAGTGAATCCGGTTTTTTCATCCTAAACTTCACTGTATGGAAAAAAATAGTCAGTACAAGAAGAAAAGTTATTGCTCCAACTACAAAAAGTCGTAAACATGTCCTAACTACATTTTTTATTACTACTAATAAATCAATTACTGAAAAAGTCTCTGAAATTCGTACGTAACCAACAAATATGAGAAAGACACCAAACACACAAAAAAGTCACATTTTTAGTTCAAATTGGTTGAATGATTTATTCATTAAAACATAATTGCTACAATCAAGGATAATATACAAAAAAACATGCATAATAATAACACGGAGAAAAATAATTAGCAAAATCAGCTGAAAAATCTGCAGATTCTACCAATTTTATCCTATAGGGACAGCTGTTGGAATTCCGTTAGGAATAGCCGATAATTTCAGCTAAATTTACTGAAAAAGTCCGCAAATTTAACGGAACAAATCTGCTAATGTAGCGGAAATTTAGAGCTAAGCGCGAATTGAGTAGGGTTAAGGCTACATTAGCGGAATCAAAACAGCTAAAATTGCATATATTTTCGGCAATTCCAGCCGAAAATGTTAGCTGATATGAATCAGCTAATCCAGCGGAGTCATTTTTCTCCGTGAATGAGGCTATTCCTAGATATATAAAATGTAGAAAAAACGTCACGATACCATTTTCGAAAAATTTGTCCAGTGCAGGGAGGAGAAAAACGTGAAATAAATTAAATCTTTGAACCAAACATATTTCTTTACCGGAAAAACAGTTGTTTTTGAGTTACTGATCTCGAATCCGTCAACAAATATTCTAAATTCAAGATGACATATTCAATATGGCGGGTCGAATTTGTAAACAGTTCAAATTATGCATTCGGGGATTTCTGAGGTAAATGGTATATTTCAACGCAAGTATGCAAATACTTTCTCTGTAATGAGTACCAACCTAATTCAAAGACTAGCAAATAATTTAGCAGGATACAATTTTACAGAAATGAAAAAACTAGTAGATGGAGATTTTTTTACCTACTTCAGGTACTCACAATCACATTTTTATTATTTCTGGATTAAAGCTATAGCGAATCTCGACCGTGGAGTGACCTCGAAAACCCCCGAATACACAGTTTGAGCTGGTTCAACTTTTTAGTAATTCGGTCCGCCATATTGTATTCACCATCTTGAATTTTGAATATTTATCAACGGATTCATGTTCAGCTCCCAAGAAAAACCCCGCGTAAAAAACGTCAACATTTTTCTGTGTAATGAAAAGAATTTGACTCAAAGAGACAATAACAAACTTTGTCACTCTAACGTTTTACCTTAATATAAGATTATGAAAAAACTGACCGACTTTAGTTAGTTTTGTCGCCACCAGGTGCAATAGCAACTTTTGCAGCTCTGTTCGGCTCCTGGAATGAAAATGGATTTAGAATTATATATATATATATCATTACGTATAGAGAGACAAAGTATATTTTTTTCTGTTGTAAGATAAGACACAGTAAGTTGTTGTACGATTTGTATGTAACCTTACAATACTCCTATTCAAAATTGCTGTAAAAGCTCGTAATTCTATATGAGTATGTAAATAAATAAATGTAAATACAATAATACCCTCATAAAGATGTAAAATGTTATCCTTAAGCAGACATTACACAGATGTTATAGGGAGATTATGTAACATTAATATAACATTATCTTGTAACCTTTATGTTTATACCCATAGAGCACATACCTCTTAGAGAGGTCATCCAGATCTCCGTTCAAAGATATCTCTAAAAAGACTTCCTAAAGAGGTCTGAATTATGACAATCTATAAAACGAACTCTTAAAGATGTCTTACTTTAGGACTTCTTACAATCGTAATCTCCAACAGGTCTTACGTATGAGGTCTTAAATCTATCGAGTTTTGGACCACCTGCCTTTAGTACCTGTTTTCGGAGCCGCTGATTGTGAATTCGGTGTCAGATTTTCAAAATTCAAAATGGCGGATGCAATATAAGACCAAATTACCGTTACTCAGAATTTTATATTGGATCGATATTTATGTATCGCCATATTGGATCCGACATTTTGAATTTTGTAAATCTGATATTGGAATCGTACTCAGCGCCCCCAAAATCCCCTATATACCAAACGTCAAAAAATAATAGCTATTAGTTCGTCCTGGCATACATTTCTTTTGAAAATTATGCTTTTTTGAAATAAGTTTCTTATTATCAATAATTATTTTACATAATTATGCAACATTCTTATTGTCTAATAACATTTATTGGAGTCTTAGGAAGGGCCGGTACAAGAAACCGTAACGAAATCGTTGTTAAACCACTCATAAACGATGAGAAGTTGATACCATGGAAGTGGGACACTGGTGTCCCGCTGTGACTGAAAGGGTTAATGAAAAACTCAAACGAATAAACGAAAAACACAAAGTATCAAAAGTATGTATTATTTAAGAAAGTAACCATCATTTGAATGAAGTGCATCCACCGAGTCCATCCACCTTTATCGACTGAATCGAATTTACTGCGTTGAAGAGTGTTTTGGAATTCCTTGGACCTTTTTGTAGCCATACATCAGAGACAACTCAATAACCCCAACGATTTTCGCCCAGAAGAATTAAGAGAGCAAGTACGCGTATTGGTCGAAGGGAGCGTCTCGGCACATAATAGAGCAATTTAATAAATTATCATGCATGGCAATTAGGATCGGGCGTTATAAGGTACCGCGAACGAGGTTTCGATATGGTAATTGACCGTGGATAATGCATGCGCATTCGTTAGCACCCATAACCTCTTATTCGGACGCCCTTCGATGTTATACGTATATAGAGTCGGACCACGACAAAGCGACGTCACACAGGGGTCTCTTCTTGCTCGAGTGCCTATCGGTGGGAGTCCCCCGATAATAAACGACCCGAGTCGCGAAGTCCACGGCGTGATTGCGAATTATGGACCGAACGCCGGAGTACGTTTTTCCAAGGGACTTCTTTACGAACTCAATACGATGTACAGCATCGACGCCCTACTACTAAAGAGCACGGACGTATCTTAATTCGTATTTTAATTATTGTAATGAAAATAACAATTTTAACGATATGATAATAAATACTGTCATACATATTGCAAGATGCAACGGTAAAGGCGACTGCGAAAATTAATTACATCACAGTGCAAGGAATAGTATCTTAATGACTTTCGGTGCACGAGCAAAACAATTTCAGTAATATTGCTAAATTTATTGCCAGGCGTATTTACAAATTTATAATCGCAACGCCTAATTAGACCAGTAATTAGTGCTCGCATATTTGCGTTTCGTGTTATTTCTGGGTTTTAGGTGACTAGTACATGTTTAAGAGGTTTTAAAGTTCTCTACCGAAGGATTCGCATTCCCTGAATTATATTTATTTAATTCATACACAACAACTAAAGTGTCGGTTATGTTGTACGAACGAATTATTTGGTTTTATTCGAAATAATTAGCCAATCATACGGTTATATTTTATATCATAGAGACAACAAAATTATATTAATTTCATAACATTAATTTAAAAAATGATTTCTGCAAGCAATAATTTCAGAAACAATCAAATTGGTCGATACTAAGGAAAGCAGTTCTTTACACGAGGCTGATAAAAAGTCCTCATGGGCGTAAAGTATAAAATTGGACAGTTTTCGAGATATCGAGAGTAAGAAAATATAATTTCAAATTAAACCTTTAACACTACACAGTGCACATTACCAAAAACTGTACAAAACATTACTGAATGTCTACATGCGACTATTTTAAGATGAGCTCTTTCGATTGCCTCTGGTTAAAAATCAGAAAAAATCAATTTAATTTCAAAAAAATGATTCTTTCAATTAGTTTTTTTTTTGTCAAACCTCATATTTACCTTGAAGCCTGTTTCCTAATTACACGTAACTTTTTAAAGTCGTGCGATCGGAAATAGAACTAAAAAGTTACGGGCTGATAAAAATTAATTTCAATCGAATCTAATATGGTGCCTGAAATTGGCCATTAAATAATTTTTTTGCACGAATGCCATCAATTTTACGAAAGGACTTTATAAAACATCTTTATAATCACTACACAAATACGTGTGAATTAAAAAAAATGTTCGAGTCAATTTTAAGTTCTTCAAAAAACTGCTAAATCCAAACAATTGAAAACGTCATAACAATTCTAAAAAAATTAAGTAATTTTCCAAGTATACATTTAGTAATAGCTATCGTTTGTCATCATAAATATCTTAACATTTTGGCTGCCAGAAAATTTCCGTAGAAATTAATTTCTTATACAATGCAAAAGGTATACATAAAATCACTGAATATCTCAGATGGAGTCCACAACCTGAATGGTAGCCGATATTAAAAAAAATAGTTAAAATGTATTATAAAAATGCATATTTCCTGTTCACAAATGTTTAAAGAACACGTAATTTAAATAAATTATCTCCATCACCTACTAGAAACTGTTGTGTCATATTTTCATACATTCACTTTGTGTTAATTTAAATTTGTTTTTATACAATATTATTAATTCGTTAATTTGATATTACGTGTTCTTATATATTAACCAAATCACTGAATTACTGATATCTGAAAACATTGTAAAATGAGAAATATATGAAAACATGCCATTAAAAATTGTATTACAGGCATTAGGATTTCATAAAAATTCATTGCAAATCCAAAATTAATTAATTATCAATACTTTTTGTTTTCTGTTTGCTTAAGTAATATCACAAAAAATATACAAACGTTTTGCTTTATTTTTAAAAATGTACAAACTGTGTAACATGCCGTTTCTTAAACTATACTTAGTTTGTACGTGTCTCAGAAAAATACTGACTATAATTAAAAAAACCCCTTCGAATCTAAAGATTGCTTAAAATATAAATGCTGAGTAATTAAGAAAATAAACATTCAGTATCTGTGTTTTAATCTTCCGTTCCTTATATTGTCCATTGAAATAAATATTTTTATAGAACGCAATTTCGTAGATTTAATCTTCTTCGAGGCTATGGCCACGTGAAGAAAAATTGATTTTAGTGACAAACGATTCAATCAGGTTAACAATTATTTTATCTTGGGTATTTCGAACAGAGATAGTTGTGTAGGATATTGCTCTTAATAATATAAGCTTGGGATTTTTTTACATATTCTATTCAATAATGATTGAATAAGAATTGAGAAATATTGATTATACTTGCAGTTTCGCGTAAGCTGGTATTTACCTGCTGTTTTGTTAACATGAGGGTGTAAAATAATGTAATCAATATCCGAGAAAATCCACAGAAATTTTCATTTTGATAAACAAAACAATTTTTTTTAAATTCAAAATAAATGGGTATCTTGTGATAAACATGTTTCATTAGGCAATTGGAAATGACAATCCATTCCTTTAAATTATTTTTAAAAGATGGCGTTCGACACAGAAGTTTAAGAAACGAAACGAGTAGTTTGTATATATAATTTTTAAAAATGATAATAATAATATAATATATTAAACACTAATAACAGAAACATTAAAATTGAATGTATTTTTCACAGTTTGTATTTTTCAAACGATTGCCGGATTTTCTTCAATTTTTTAACATTTAGATTATTGTTTGAAATAACAATTATAAAGTGTATTTCGTTTACTACCGCAGAGATATGGAGTCAGTAATAGTGCAATAGTTATTTCGTTTTAATCGATAATGAACACAAGGAGGATTATAAAGACACGAAGTTTGTGAAAAAAATGATAGATTACCTACTCTTTCAGTTTGAAACAGAGATTTGAAAAAAAGCAAACTAACTAGAAACAGTGAATATTCACCTATTTTCAGTGCAAAAGGAGTCAATGTGTTTAAATAGTGATTCCATTTTCACTGTTTCACAGTGAGTTTCAGTGTTTCAAATTGAGAGAATATGTAGTACTTACATGTAAGTGCATGCATGCACTATAATATAACCCCACTTAGTCGATGACTCCTTATTTTTAACAGTATTGAAATTACATTATGCAAATTAAAGTATACGTTTTTAGACAATTTACTGATTAAATCAAATTCGTTTAACTTTGTTCGATTGACGTCTTGAAATCATTTTAAATTTGCAACTATGAGGCTAATAACTCGTTACCATCTACATTCACTATCAATATTCGTGTTTTACACCGTAAGGTTGTTGTAATACAAATATAAACTAGCCTGTCTTAACTTACGCCAAAATTTAAAAGTTCTGTGGATTTCCTCATATGACAATAAAAATACAATAGTAATATAAAAATATAACGGTTATTGCAACAATATCAAATGACAAGCTAAAGATGTTAAATAAAGCTGTAAACATAATTATATTATGAAATAATCTCAAAACTAATTACACTGCCTATCATCTTTACAAAATTTCACAAAACTGCCCAAGTATTTTAAAATGAAGATCCTTCGATATATAAATCCCCAGAAAGCTACCGGTGGCGCCATCCGACACCTCCCCAAGAAACTTATAATGAATGCAAGTTCAATATGTTAAAGAATATGCGGTTGTGCGTTGATACCGACATCGAACTAATTGAATGATAAATATATAATCATTTAACTAATTCAAAATTCACTGCAAACATGAATACTATTCTCCATTATTATTATAAACAAATGTTTATACTTTTTTAAATACATATTTTAAAATTAATGTTTGTCATTTACTATGATAAATTATTCATCATAAAATTAATATTTTTTTAATAAGGGGCGGGGGGGGGATAACTGTTATATGTTGATGTCGAACCAGAAAAGTTTAACTTAAGGTGATCTAAGTGCCCCGCTGATAAGGAAGGAATTTACGCTGAAAATCAAAAATTAAAAGTGTCTGAAGGTAGTTTTCAAAATTCGGGCTCTGGAAGGATAAGTGTAATGACTATTTACGACGAATTAATGAATGCCAAAGAAATTAATGGAGAATTGAACGAGAACTATTGGAAATTTGTGATGTTTACTTATTTACATTTGAAGGCGTTATTCATGCGGATATTATTTACTAATGAAAAAATGAATTATGGTTGATCCCTGACAGCGCTATTAGGTTCTTTACTAAAACACCATCAACTTTCAGATAAAAGATTAAAAACTCCATAAAAAGTTTTTTTTACCAAAAAATGCGAGTGTTGTCTAAAAGAATTAATAAATGTCATTTATTAATTTTTTTTTCGAAAAATTGAGAATATTTTATAAAAAATAAAACATGTATTTGTTTTTTGTACAAATTCAATGATTGGGTGTAAAAAATTCATTTAAAAATTAGGCCGGGGAATAAAGTCCCGAAAATCAACACACCGAAAGGCCAAAAGATTTCGATACAGCATGACTCCAGCGTGATTTTGTTGACTTTGTCTTGAACATTTGACAAAAAGAAAGCAAATTAAAATACCTTGGACTGACGCAATACCGAAATTTTAACCTTTCCGGGGTTTGATTTTCGGAATTTTGTTCTCCGGCCCAAAGTGAAAGGCAAAAATCCCAAACTGCTTGTATCTCGGAAAATAATTGAGTTAGCTAGATAAAATTTATAGAAAGTCATATCTTATAAGATGCTATAACATATCAATAATTTAAAAAATCCGAAAATTTTTGCAACATGCCTGGGGAGTTTTCTGTGGAATGTCCCACATACTAAATCTTAATACATGAATATTTGAAATCCATTTAAATAATTTGTTATTCTTCGTACCCAAAGCTTTCAAAACTGGTGCACATATTTTCTGCATTCGTGCTATCATTTTTTCGAGACTTAATTCCAAGATTCCATTCCAGCAAGTACTCAGAAACTCCCAGAGCTGTTTTTGATTTGTTGACTTCATTTTTAGTTTCGGTCAAGTTCGGTCGGCGACTGCGGTGACCAGTTCATGTATTTACTTTCTTTTTGTTTTTCTTTTGATAAAATGTAATTTTGGTACAATTTTGAAATATGTTTTGTATTACTGCCCTATTGAAAAATGAGACCAGAACCCACGAGTCGTTTTTCAGATAAAAAACATGACGTTGCAAAACTTTGTGGTACATTTTTTTATCCATGATGCCTTCGATTTTCACAAGATCTCCGGCTTTTTGACTAACAAAATATCCCGAAACCATCACGGATCCTCTATCACGCTTTACTGTAGGTGTTGGTTTGTCATTCGTTCACCGACTTAACAGCGGACATAGTGCCAGCGTTTTCCTCCAAAATTTTCAAATTTCGATTCATCAGAAAATAAGACCTTAGACCATTATTCAACTATCTAATCTTTGTGTTTCCGAGCCCAACTGAACGTCTTAACCTTATTTTGTTTCCGCTGCAATAGTTTTTTTGGCAATAACACAACCTTTCAAATCACGCTACCAATGTTGCACAGTCGTAACTGATTCATCTGTTTCTCACATAAAGTTCTTCACGGATTTCAGGTGCAGCTCGTTTTCGTTTACTCTGCATACAAACAAATTTGTCTTCACTTTTTGAAGTTATTCTAGGCCTTCTACATCGAGGACGGCTTGAATTAGACCCAGTTTCATGTTTCTGCTTTAACGCGTTCATGTCTGCAGTTTGAGAAACTTTTGTTTTTTCAGCAATTTTTCGAGTTGAATATATCTTTCGTTGTGAAGTGGCACAATAACAATTCGACCTTGAACACTCAAGTCTACTTTTCGATCCATTCTTCTAGAAATACTACGCAAAATTTGCGATTTATTTGATGAATTCTCAAAACCACGACGTACTTATTACATATCGCTTATCGCTTATATTACATGATTATACTTTATTACATATAGCAACTGTAAAACTGTTCCACAGACTTGCTAATACGTAAAAGTTGGATTGGAATCCGCTTTTGACCGATTTGAAATACGCTTATTAGCACGTTACCTCCAAACTAGCAAAAATAGCGAAAACAAGAAAAACAATGTTACCAATGTCAAATTACATTATTTACATTTTGAGACCTTCGAAATCATCGAAAATCAATAAACAAATATATTTTCTCCTCTTGTTTACGTGAAATCGCAATTTTGAGAGGTAAACAAAAACTTTTGACCGTTTGCGTACATTTTATATAAGAAATTCCACCCGATTTTTAAAATTGACAGGGATTGGATAAAAGGCGATCGCATTGTACCATTATGAAAATAAAAGAGGGTCTTTGTATAATATCTGAAAAATGTTGTAAATGCATCAGTAACAATTAAAATCGCATAAGAAAAACATCACACCCTAAACTTGCAGGTTTCTTATGCGTACTCATCACAATATTAATAAGTTAACGACTGTTGAAAAAGGACATTTTTATCCAAACGAGTGGCATGTAAGTATGTTAGCAAAAATTGTCATAATGGTGAATAATGGACATTCTAATGGAATAATTTGAATTTTTGTTGGTACTTTTTTTATTTAAATAAAATTAGCAGCAAACTCAAGAAATTTGGTACTCCAGGACTTCATACCGGGACCAACTATGCTGCGCTGCATCTCTCAAATTTTCATAATTTATTACAAGATCTTGAACTGATGTAATAACCAGTCCAAAAAAGCGTTAAAAAATGACATTCATCATTGTGAACATTCCTCAACATATTTGCTAATAACTCTGAATAAGGCAGACGAGATAACATTAGAAGTATAACATCGAAATAATTTTAATTACATTAGCTGTATTTACCATCTTCGTTAATCGCCATTGTTTATGTATTATATTGCTACTAAATCATTTGCTTCGTAAGTAGTAAGAACGCTCATTTATCTAGATTTAGAAATATATACAATGTTTCATATCAAATACTTTTAAAAATAAAAAACCAGGTTGCAACCTTCGTTGATTTTGTTGCTCATTTTCCGTACTGCTACAATTCTATAGATCTTTCCTAATAAATACTCGGTAATACAATTCTATTATGCTGCAACGAAATATGCGTTAGATAAGATATAACATATGACATGAAAATATAAGTTACACAATAGAATCAGTTGATTTCTTTATCGGAAGTATTTGAAAATAATCGCGACTACGTTTCACTTCTGTCACCATGAGATTCGACAATGGCTATTCTTAAAATCAAGCTTCGTTTAAAATTGATTTATGCGCATTGAACCTTTAACGTTATACCTGCAACTATTTTTGAGAATGGAATCTGCAAATTCGTATCTTCACCCCTTGACACATATCACAAGTTCCCACGCATTTTCCTTAAGATCCCATTGAAACGGTTTCACGCAAAAGTGCCTATTTACGGTAGAAAATCGAAAGGCAAGATTCAAAGTATCCTCGCACTTCTCTCCGGCGGGTACTAACAATAAGGGAGCAATAATTTATTTAGCGATGCTGAAGTCGGCATGCGTGCTGGTGAATGCGAAGTGTCGTCGTCGATGTCGCATCTGGGGATTTTTGTCTTTCCACCTCGAGGTGCCTGTATCTCGTCGAGAAACAGAAAGCCGCTTCTTCACTCCCATCGGCAGTCTGAGAGTTGGAAAGATAAAGCCTCTGTCGGTATTATACACAGATACCAGCTATAGTCAGGCAACGAGAAAAGTCTCCTTTTGTGAATTCAATCCTATTTTCCATGAAACACAACTTGTTTATTATTAAACTTACTAGCTTAACACTGCCATTAAGAATAAACGAATTTATCCAAACCTACTTTAATTTCAGTCAACATATTATACCATCCTTATTATTATATTTTTATAAAAAATAAGAAATCGTCAGGAAAAAAAATAATTGGCTGGCTCAACAAATACGTTTAGTTGTAGCTTCAAACTAGTTTGTAACTTATTTGCTGGGACTACCATCTACCATTTTTCGTGTTTGACTACATAGTTACGATTTGTTTCTAATAAAACAAATGAAGAACAAATAATAATGTTATTACCAGTTCGACATCAGTTTATTGAATACTTTTATTGCTGTTGTCAGATATCCAGGGTCACTTTTTTGCCGAATCTTCGTCATCCCCGTTAATCTTTTGTAGTTTCTGGGCATCTTCAGAGAAAAAATACAGCATTAAACATGCAATTTATATTCATATTCATAGGAAAAACATAAGCATCATTTGAATTATATTCTAACTTGAAGAACGCTCATAGAAAGCCGAAACACGCTAACAAAATTTGTGCAGGTCATTAGACAAAAGAATTCATTAAAATTATTTAATAACCAACATTTTTCACTTACCCTTTGTAGGCGTAATGGTACTACAGCTCGTTTTTCGCTTTTTCGGACCTACTATGAAACCTATATTATGCGGTCTTTGTAAAGCAGGATACATTCGTTTTGTAAGAAAATTTCCTTTTGGGGTTTCAGAATGTTCATAATGCATTTACTTACTTCTTTTGCAACTAACACATTAACATATTAATTTTCATTAACAAAAGAGGAGCTAATGACAACAAACGGTCAACACGTTTCTAAGCTTGAATGTTTATTATACCTTCAAATATATGGAAGCAAAGGTAAAACAAAACAAACCATCCGGGCAATGTTTAGTCACCTTTTTATTATCAGTTTGTTGCTCCAAAAAATTTTGCGTACATATAACTATACAGATACCGCTATTTAATTTCGAACTGCTACGATTAAATATTGCTTGTTATTTGCCTAAAACTAACCATAACCAATCCAAACCAAACTATCAAAAAAGTTTCTTAGAAAACTTGACTGTTTGTTGTCCGAATAAGTTTATAAATTTGCGTTCGTCATTGTTAAATGAAAAATAATTTTTTTGGCGGGATCTGTTCAAATAATCTCGTCAAATCGCATCAAAGGTTCATCAATATTAGACATTATTGTCAGCTTTATAAAACGCCATTCCTCAAAAAAATCGAATAACATAATTGTCGGTGTTGGAGATTTCGCCATGTGCAACAAAATTCGATCATTTAATACCATTTTACGATAAACATTTTCAAAAGGATGTGACAAAAGATAAAATCATGCTATCATTTAAAAGATTTCCTCCGTGGCACAATACATTCGATCTGAATTATTGCCCGATGAAATATCAACTTGAGCTCGTTCCCAACCTTCATATAAACAGGTGAACAATCCGATTCACTAATGAATGTCCTAGACTTAACTTTTATCATTTACTATGTTGACATTTAACACTTAAATTACTGAAAATAATAACAAATGGAATTTTATGCAAGTTGTTATTATGCAATAATCATAATAAATTTAAATTTGATTCTATTTAAATTTGAGATTTTATTCATTCTTCACGCAAAATGACAATCATTTACGATTATCCACAAAATATCTCCAGGAAATTATTTCTATATTGACATTGCATTAATTGACGATTTACAAATCTTTTAGTCAAACATAACATACGCAGTTTTATTTCTACTTCTCTCGACTAAAATTTTAGTCCGACTGTGATAACTTGTCATAATGTTTATTGGCCCAGGATATAATTGACAAATTAATTTTCAGCATCGACACAGGACAACACACGAAGAAAGAATTTTTTATGATAATCTTCAACAATAAGAGTGCAGTGTGCAACTATTGAATCCGCCTTGTAACACTAAGGTGATGGTTTTCGACGTAATATACCATATTTTTCGAAGTTTAAGTTGAGTGTTAAAGGTTGTCAATCCATCAAAAGATGATCAATCTTCCACAACCTGTACGATCTGCTTTACGAAAATTCCCGGCTAGGGTTTTTCAAAACGTTTAATCGCCAAAGGCCTTTCAATGAATTGACTCACAATATGTTCTTTGCCACTCAAAATGTTAAATAAATTCTTCGTATAATCTGCTGTTCTTTCTATTTCGACTAGTGTTCCACTGTGTGATCCATAGTACAATTCACTTTTGAAGTAGTCCGTTATCAACAATCATCGCTATAAATGCATTGAGTTTAACCCATTAACGCCCAAGAGGACAAATTTCTCCAAGATTTTCGGAATTACTTCGACCCAGACCTTAAGTTTCTTAATTCAAAAAGTTTTAGACAGAACATTTTCGACGTAAAATTGATTGATCTTTCCGAATTTGCTGTTAAAAAATCAATCGAACCCATTCCAAAACAAGTTATGCTTGGTTTTTCACAAAAAAAAACAGATTTTTTCACTGACAAATATTTTTTAATCGGTATTTTCACATTGGAAAAAGTTTAGGGAGATCACTGATCGGTGAAAATATCGTGTCCTCGAATCTTTAAGTTTGAAATGTGCATGATAGCATTTTGAAAATAAAGTTGGAAACTGTCAAAATGGCGGCTCAAAAAAGAAAAGAACGGCGAAAAGCTGCCGAATTTTTTATTCGAAAATGACAGGCTTTCGGAAATAATGTTGCTGAACAAAAAGTTCTTATAATTGAAAAACGAATACGCCCAAAGTTTTTCAGAATTTTCAAAACACTTTTCTTCATTTTAAAAATCGCAAAATTTTGAAAAAATATGAAAAGTCGTAGAAAAACTGTGAAAAAATGTCGAGGTTTTCTTTGATCGATTCTAAGAACTTTTTGTTTCGCAACATATTTTGCGAAAGTATCCTTTTCAAATAAAAACAAATCCTGTTTCTCTATGTTTTGTAAAGTTCAGATATTTATTATTTGGAAACGATATTTTTACCGATCAGTGATCTCCCTAACCGTTTCCAATGTGAAAATGCCGAATAAAAAATATTTGTCAGTTAAAAACCAAGCATAACTTTTTTGGAATGGGCTCGATTGATTTTTTAACAGCAGATTCGGAAAGATCGATCAATTTTACGTCGAAAATGTTTTATCTTAAATTTTTTTAATTGATTTTTAATGTCACGAAATATTCCGAAAATCTTGGTGAAATTTGTGTCCTCTTGGGCGTTAATGGGTTAATTATATATAGCTTACAAAACAGAATTGTTAATGATAAACCGACTGCCAAGCCTCATCAATGACATGCATTTTACCAATTTCTTTTAAATGGTTCATTTAAATGCAAAATATCAGTTATTGTTTGTGCGTAACGTATGCCACAAGACAAATGATAATCAAAAATTTGAAAAAACAACGTAATGTACATTTGAATCATTTTAACTGTAATCACCTAATTATTCCCGATTTGTCTGTTATGAAATTAATTGACTTGATGATCTTTTTAAGTAATTCATCTAATAAGGAAATATTTTGTCTAAATTGCGAGTGTTTACAGCGGATCGACTATAGCCACAAGTGAGAGAACGCATTCGATATATGGACATGGCAAAATAAGTGATTCTCAGACTATAAATAAATCGCGATCGCCGCATCGTGCGTCCCGTAAATCTAAAGTCCGGCATAATCGGCAACCAATCTGGAATCTCGCGCGGATCAAGGCGGATCTGTCTCTCTCATTCTGCTGTCTTTAGGGCTTAAACTGTGCGCGAGGGTACAAAAGCACGCGCACCTAAATATACTGAAGAAACAAGTATAGAGGCTCACATGTCGTGTGTAAACTACATTTATAATACTGACTACGGGAGAGCGGAAAATATCCGAGTTCCCTCGGCTATCGACTGAACGCGATTTATCGTTGCTTTTAGCGGTACTCTTAATAAGTTCATTATAATCTAATTACTGGCGTTTTATTAAGGCATCAGTAATTTAATAACTTGTATTACTCGGGTATACCAAATGGCGTTTAGTGAAGCAAAATTCGGTACTTATACATTAAATAATGTCATTTTAAAAGGTAGCCGAGATTTTTTGTCTACGATGCATTATATTTGTTTTTAAACGTTATTATTTTTATAACTTTCCTTAAAAAACGTTACTCCACATGCCATTGTTCGGAGACCGATGGTGCTGCTCCATCTTTAATCAACCCCCTTGCAAAGAAGTTTTTATGCTATTAAATACATATTTTGCTGAATTATATTATTTTGCAATACTACATTTCGGAGCTTCAGAACGAATGTAATTAAGTGACCCAATGATAGTAACAAGAATATTATTTGTCGTATATAGTTAGCGTCACTTATAGCTAATCTAATCGTCGCACGTGGTAGTAAGGAACTTTTTCGCATAATTACAAGCGACAAACGAAATCTCTTAATGGACGTTCCATACACTGAGAGACTTTTAACCCCTTCGCTATGTCGGTTAAAATCATAAAGTGGTCCAGCAATGCGGAGAGGGATCCGTCCTATAAAATTTCCTATAATCGTGTACAATTCTGTTTTCTGGATTGATGGTGACGAATCTGTTGTCAGATTTTCGAAATACAAAATGTCGGGGCCCAATATGGCAAACGAAAATTCGTTAGATATATAGGTTTCTGTTAGAATATTCGGATTATTATAGACGTATTATTTCACAATATTACACAAGAATTTTCCAATAATTGTTAAGTCAAGTGTTTGCCACTTGCAATTCCCAATCGATTGCATCAATTCAAATGCAAAACATTATTTACAAATAGTAATCATTTGTACTACTTGAGATATGTAGGATCATTCCACGAATAATCATCTGGACCCTGTTGCGGCATTATTTTAAATAAACCTAAAATTAATATATATTGTTTTTATATGCACATTTTTAATATTTAAGGTTCTATATGGTCAAAATATCTACTTTAAAAATTGTTTAGAGATTAAAAAATGTAATTTGGCCCGTGTTATATAAGTCCACTCAAAATTGAATTCAGGAACAAAATTGACAATCGCGATATGAACAAAATTTTTCGTCATAGTCTAATAAAATTCGAGTTTATATGTGAAATTTGCATTTCGAAATCTTAGGAATAATTTGTTAGTTTCAATAACTAATTACTTAAAAGAATAATTTATTTAACTCAAGAAAATATTTCATTGCTTCAAGTTGATTACTTAAAAAGGTAAATATCATTTTATGATACTACTACTTGTTCTGGCCGGGGAACAAAGTTCCGAAAATCAACATACCGAAAACCCAAAATTTCGATATAGCATGGATTCAGCGTAATTTTTTTCACTTTGTCTTTGAAAATTTGGTAAAAAGAAAGCAAATTAAAATACTTTGGACTCACGCAATATCGAAATTTTAGCCTTTCGGCGTTTTGATTTTCGGAACTTTGTTCCCCGGCCCTTGTTCTGTAGTATTTGAAATGAGGTACTTACATGAACAAAAACTAAATATTTTGGATAAACGAAATATTTACTCATTTTTAAGAGAATATTTACTTCTTTTAAGTAAATATTTAATTGCTTTGTAATATTAACATGAAGTTCTTTTAAATAAATATTTCGGTAGGAATATTTCAGTAAACTACTTATTCGAATCAAGTAAATTTCTTTTAATATTAGTAAATTGTTGTCAGGAAGATATTTATTGATAACAAATCTTACAATTATCTAAATCGAACAATATGATTTCTTTGATAGAGTAAAATATTTTAATTACACGGTGTTTTTATGTAGAAGTATATATAATAAAATAATGATAAGGGTTCGGCTTTGTCCTACAAAGTTGGTTGCTGTTGATTTTCCTCGATGTTTCGAACGACTTGCGTTCATTTTCAAGAGGTTACTGTGGAGCGTCCTGTTGTGTTGCCGCTTTTTATATGTTCCCTGTTTTCCTATGGTGAAGAGGTTCCTGACCGTTTCATTTGTGTAATGATGCGTTCATATGCGGTGTGTAAACTTTGGGTATCTTCAATTTTGTTGAGTGGAGCTTTTTGTAATTTGATGTTAATCATTTCCGATATACGTCTATTGTGAAATTTATTTTCGATATCCAGTATTTTTGTGTTATCCCAGTCAAAATTGTGTAGTGTTTGGATTCTATGTTCTGTGATTACTGTGTTTGTTTGAGAAGGTCTATTGATATTGCGTTGATGTTCGTTTATTCTAGTTTTTAATGTTCGTTTACTTTCTCCCACATATGATGCATCGCAATCCATACATTTTATGCAATACACGGTGTTGTGTGTATCCATCTTTTGTAATTTGTCTTTACCTTTTTGTATTATTGCGGATAGGTTGTTTCTTAGAGATGGTACGATCTTGATGGTTATATACCAACCGACTATGTTTTACTTTCATTAGACGCTACATCATTGTTTACAAACATTCCGGTAGAATTGGTAATAAACAGTATCACCAAAAGATATTCATATATGAGAAGGACTATTACAATACCATTGGAAGATATAATTAACATAATAGAATTTCTATTCGGTAACACATATTTTAAATTCAACAACCGTATTTACAAACAAACACTCGGAACACCCATGGGGTCACCGGTGTCACCAGTACTATCGAATATTGTTATGGATGATTTGGAAACTGAATGCCTTCAAAAATTAACATTTAAACCTGCCTTTTTTTATCGTTACGTTGATGACATCTTTACGTGTATACCAAAACACAAAGTTAACGAAATACTCTCCACATTCAACAGTTACCATCATAGATTACAGTTTACACACGAAATAGAACAACTTAACAAAATACCTTTTTTAGAACTTCTGATCATCAGAAATAACAATAATAGTCTCTCATTTGATTGGTATTGTAAACCAACGTACTCGGGCCGTATCTTGAATTACAATTCACATCATCCGTACTCACAAAAAATATCCAGTATTTACAACCTCACAGATAGAGCTCTAAAATTAAGTGATAAGAAATTCCATAATAACAATATTCACAAAATCAAACAATATTTACGAGATAACGATTACCCCAAGTCAATGATTGACAAATATATTACAAGACGAATCCACATGCATAATGCACAAACACAAGAGGCTAACACAGAAAATAGAAGAAATCAACTCAAATATTTACAAATACCATATACAAAACATATATATGAATCAATTGAAAACTCTTTTCGCAACACTCACATCAAGATCGTACCATCTCTAAGAAACAACCTATCCGCAATAATACAAAAAGGTAAAGACAAATTACAAAAGATGGATACACACAACACCGTGTATTGCATAAAATGTATGGATTGCGATGCATCATATGTGGGAGAAAGTAAATGAACATTAAAAACTAGAATAAACGAACATCAACGCAATATCAATAGACCTTCTCAAACAAACACTACACAATTTTGACTGGGATAACACAAAAATACTGGATATCGAAAATAAATTTCACAATAGACGTATATCGGAAATGATTAACATCAAATTACAAAAAGCTCCACTCAACAAAATTGAAGATACCCAAAGTTTACACACCGCATATGAACGCATCATTACACAAATGAAACGGTCAGGAACCTCCCCACCATAGGAAAACAGGAAACATATAAAAAGCGGCAACACAACAGGACGCTCCGCAGTAACCTCTTGAAAATGAACGCAAGTCGTTCGAAACGTCGAGGAAAATCAACAGCAACCAACTTTGTAGGACAAAGCCGAACCCTTATCATTATTTTATTAGTAAAATATTTTGTTAAAATGATAGAACATAGATATAGAACTATGATTTACTACCTTTAAGCTAATTATTTATTTCTTTTAAGAAAATACTATCTTGATTCCAGATACTTACGTTCTTAACTGGTTTTTCGGCATGCTCTATCTGAATAATTGGTTGTTTTTTGAAATTCTGAATCCTAACCTCAAAATGACAACCTTCTATATAGCATAAATTTCTGCACTCAGATTTTCGGGGTCGCTGATTGCGAATTTATTGTCAGTTTCGTATAATTTGTGGTACCGGGCATAAAATAACGTGTATAGTACACTAGAACCTCGATTTAAAGACCTAAATCGACAATGACGACACGTCATCTCACTGGCGAAAGGTACCAGAACACCTAGATCTAAGTTTCTGGAAAAAATGAAAATTTCACCCTCAACCCTTATTTTTTTCACTTCTTTATTCCATTTCCACCCTTATTTATCGCTCCTTTAGAATGTTATAAAATAGAAATTAAACTTAGGAATTGAATCAGCTGTATCATAAACCTCTAGATGAAAGTTTCTAGTAAAACAAAAAATTCCACCCACAACTCTTATTTTTCCACTTCTTTACTCTACTTAACCCCTTATTTTTTAACCCTTTACGATTTTTTAGAATGAAAAGTTAGCTTAGGAAATGATTTACCTAAAAAAAATAAACCTTCGTAACTTGCGTAACAAACAAAAATTTATTTGAATCACAAACACGATCGATTTCAAGTAAATATATTTCGTTAATAAAGTACATTTTTTCAGTGTATAATAAAACCGTAATTTATGATAAATAGGTACGTACTTTTTCAGAAAATATGTTCTTTTTTCTCATTAAAAAGTGGCGTGTACGCAGTCAAGTTATATTATTTAATGTTATAAGATGGACGGTTAATTTGAACTCTAAATATGAAAAAAAAGAAGAGTTTATATATTATGTATAAGATATATCTATTTCTAGCACATAATGGCTTATTTTATATAAACTTTTAAGAACTAAAATTGTTTCGAAAATTCTACCTAAAAATTATTTTAACATCCAAACCGAATTATCTAATATGATTAGGATATGCATGCTCATTTCTATTACTACATAAAACATACGTTCTTCCGACAATGCTCAATCGTTAACAAATGATTTACGATGAATCACCCTTATAAAAGTTCTCAACACAGATCTCAACGAACAGTGTGTTTCAAAGAATTATCGGGAACGCATCGCTACATCAGTTGTCAATAGATTCATCCATAAGTTATAACTTTATATTAAAAACTTGTTTTTAAATTTTGAACCATTTCCAATAATTGTTTGTGAAAATCAGAATATTCAATTCCCTTTGGATTACAACACATTGCTCGGAACAGTGACAGAGTTCAACATCTAAATTTTGTTTGGTGTTATTTTCATATATCACATGTGAATTGTCTACTTCAAAAAAAAATATATCGAATCGAATCACCGGGGTAAAACTTCTGTAATTCAATAAGTATGCGTCTTTAAATAACGGTTTTCCGTGTTGAAAATTTGTATGTGAAGTACATACAATTTCACATACATTGAGCAAATTTTTCTTGGAAAAATTCCCATAGTGTCTGGTTTCAATGGGATATACTCTTAAAATGTCGATATTTCCTACATTTTGTAAAAAACGTCATGTACTGACGAGGAAACGTTCGCGGAAGTATTCTAATTATTGTTTAAAAATGAAAAACATTTCTTCAAAATAGAGTAGATCCCGTTGAAACTAGACAGTATGGGAATTTTTTCAAGGTAAATTCCAAAAACAAGTTTTGGAAATAATTTGATTATAAATATTCTATAAAATAAATACATAATAATGATATATTATGTACATGAGGAATAAAAAGGTACGTTGCTGTTTGCTACGATATATTATTTTAAATTCTCGATAAAACAACCGATACTGTTCTATTATCCGTATAAGAAGTCTTTTGTCTATGGTACCACATTTTCATTTTTAGTACTATTTATTTTTAGCAAGAAATACTCCCTGAGAGGAAAACAATAGTAATATTTACTAAACAGGGTAAATTGACGGGATAACTATTGGAAATTGTTTCTTGCAAAAGATTATAGTACTAGAAATATAGTCAAAATTGTTGAACGATTTTTTAAATTACGATTGATTCTAAGCAAAAATATTTTAATAATTTAATTATAAATAATATTATTTTTATTTAAAATTAAATTTAAACCGTCTTCGTCTTACGCTTGTTAGAATTTTTAATTTTTGTATTATCAATGGATATACTGTCTGTTTATATTTTATCAACGTTCAATTTCTTTTTTTTTTATATAGAAAAAAAAATATTTTTTATTATACGAATAGGGCGTGGAGAAATAGAAATTATTAATTTGGAGAATGGATCTAGTAAGAATTCCTACAAACATGTGTATAAAATACTTGATTAAGTATTTTGTTTAAACTCAAACCATTGTTGTAAATTATGTATTAATATTTATGCATATAAGTTACAGATCACGAAATATAATGACATATGAAAACTTTATTTTTATTATTATAAAAATTTATTCAACACGTATAAATGACACATTCAGGTCAAAACATTCATTCAAACTTTCATTTACGCTGACTCTACTGCTGCATTTTTATTGTTTCTAGATTCGCAACTGAATTGATTCTTATTAAACACGTTCGTTTATTTTCGATTTTCAAGAAACATATTAAAAAATCTTGTTCAGTAATTAAGATTCGTTTATAATGATCCAAAAATCTAAATATATAAACATAGTAATTTTGACTATTCGTGTAATAGCATAATGCAATAAAGCAAGTAACATCTCTTAGTACATTGTACTAAATAAATCATGAGAATGACTACTTCATTATCGACTATCGCGACATTGTAAATATTACTACGTTTTTCTCTCAGTGCTTAATCTGTGTTATTATAATCCTTCTCAAACTAACAAATTACATACACAAAAATGTTCAAAATGCATCTTGTTATTTTATGCCGTTCTTTTTTCAAGTAACAATAAATCGCATGCTAACTTTACGATCACTTGTAACGTGACATAATCTGTTTGCCGCACTTTAAACGACATTTTTATCGCACGTATATTTTAACTTTTCATAATATCCGAACGAATTGACTAAGAACTAACGTATATATTGTAGTATTATGTAACGATATTGAAAACATGTTTTTCTCGTGTTTCAAAAATTTACCTTATGAATGCGACAAAACATTATTTTTACGTGGACAATTATCACCAACATTCCAATGATCGATAATGAGTTCTTTTTATCCTTTGTTTTTCGTTATGTAGGAGGCAATTATTTTCAAATTGTTTCGAGGTGTAATGAACTTGTGGTAAATTAAATAAAACATCAAATTTAGTTTCGACGTGTGATGTCAAATCCTTTTTAATTCACCTTTATTTAAAATGTTTCAACACGAATTTAAAATATAGGTCACTAAACAATATTTCCTGATATTTATAAGATTTTTATGGGACCGTGAAATTTAAATAATTAGTAAATAAAGGCTTGCTGTACGGTCAAGGAACAGAATTTCGTTAAAATTGTAATATTATATAAATTAATATATAGTGAATAAAATAAATTGACTTATATTTTATCGATTATAAACATGCTCTCCATTTATTACTTTTAGCAATATTCTATTGTTCACTTTTGAAAAGGGTTTTGAAAGCCCGACAACCGAAATAATTTATTTTACATTTTTTACAAATTCAGTTCATTGGCCGTGCAAGTCTTTATTTTCTAAACATATCCTGATATGTAGGAAAGTTACCTATTCATCAAATTTCACACTATTCTTTGTCACTAGCTGAAAATTATGGGATGTAATATTGTAATAATTGATATTGAGGTTCGTGATTATTTAAAGTTCGTAAACTTTAAAAAGTTATTGTATAAGTAATCTTACGAGATGTACTTCCAAACAAAATTTTTGAAATTTTTTGGGTTTGTTAACTCTTTCTTAGTTATAGGCACATTCCCAAAATCGAGTGTTTTTATGTTATTTCAATAGTAGTGAAGCTATAAACAAAAATAGTTATCGAATAACTTCAAAAAGTTATGGCGACCTCCGAACAAAATAAAATTGATAGTCTCACTGCTAACTTTGGGAAATTAAATGGATTGAGCATTTTTGTAGTTTTTAAATGATATAAAATGGACTTTAAATTATGGCGTTTCTCAATTTAAGCATTACTAATATTTTATTGCCTAGTTGCTTAGTTGATTTGACTACTTTTTAACTATACTGAAAGTATTTCAATAGGTCCTCAACAGAATTTTTAAGTTATAGTCACAACCATAATGAATCAACAAAAAATATAGTTATGGAAACGACATTTTGACAGTTAATTCCACTACATTTAAAAACATTTTTTAAAGTCTAACTACCTAGTACACTAAAAACTATTCAACATACTGGAGCGATATATTTTTAATTGAATTTAGCAGAACTACATTTTTAGTTTATTTAACTTCTTTATGATAGGAACTGCAACTTAGAAAATTTTCTTGAAGCGCATCGAACTACTCTGCGTAGTTAAAAAGTAGTCAAAATCAACTTTTCTGGAGATTTTGTTTCGTGGAATTATTTTTAGTGCAGCTATTGGCGATTGCTTTTTTATTATCTTAGTGCATGCCTTTTTGAGTTTTATGCATAGTATCGCATTTCTGGATCTCCAATCATTCGGGATACTTTTTCGTTTACTGGTTAAATAATATTAATTTGAGTAAAAATAGTAAAATGAGCAATATTAACTAAGTTATACTAACAAAAAAAGTATTTCTCTTAACTACTATCGACTCAACTTCTCAATGGTAGTTTTTTTTCAGTGTATCTTTTAACGACTATTCACGATACTAAAATAATAACAATAGATGTCGGAAAGCTGAAGCTACTTTAAATAAATCTTAACCAACTATGAATCGAAATCACGTGCCACGTCGTGGAATCTGATGAAAAAATATGTTTGGCCACAAATAAATCCGAATCCCAGTTAAGTCCAATAATAACGAATTAATCACCTCCGAAGATTGTACTGTTGACATAACCGTATATACGAAAAACAAAAATAATTAACCCTTACATGTATTTGCGGGGGCGGGCATACAGAGTGACGAATAGCACGTAGGCAAACCTGAATATGACTTTCAGGATACTGAATCGCACGCCCGTCTCTACATACGCAATTTCGAGGCCATTGCCCAACGTAAATTTATAATTGCAGCACTTCTTGAAATGCACAGCATATGCAACTGGCCGATGATGCATCGCGGTTTTCCTATACCTACTTTAAAGCATATAAAGTTGACAGTTACTAATTAAAGTTGTCACGATCCGACAAATGCTATATCGACTGTGAAAAATGTGAGTGATAATAATTACTTCATGATATGTAAGTGAGAAAATAATGCAATGATTGTTTATCGGTTATTACACGCAGTATTGGTTTTCATTGCATTGTTATTTAACTTACAATGTTTTTTCGAATTTGTCATGGATTTATGAAAATGTCAATATTTTCCATTATATTTTACTAATGTTTATCATATTACGTTCTTGACAATGTTATATTTTATTAACGTAATTTAATTTCTCGTTTATGTAAATTTGTGTGAACTATTTGTTATGTGTTCCCTATCGACAAATAATGTATTTTGCATATTTGTACATGTGCTCATTTGGTAATATTGTTTACTCTGAAAGGATTTATCTGTGACACACTTCGCTTTGTAACTTGAAAAGTATAAATAAAACAGCATCCAAGAAGTTTTTTTATATCATTTTCTACCAGACAAACGCAAAACGATTACCTTTTAAATTTTAAATTCCAATTAATACACTCCGATAAAAAATCTGCATCCCTGAAAATGGATCAATAGTTGATTGAATACTTACTATTGTAAATATTAATTACAAACGGATGAAACTGTTTGTAACTAATTCCAACCCCATAAATCATTTCTTTATTCCTTAAGGTGACGTAACTATGCCAATATTATACAATAAAACCCACGGGATATATTATAAGAGCCGACAAATAAAAAAACTTTCATCTTTGCTTTCCGTCGTTTTGATGGGGTAAAACATAAAACCTCAAAATTAAAAAACCTGACAATCAAAATCCCATTTTATACTGATCACATATAAGACTATATATTCACAAACCCGAATGGCTGGTTTATGTGTTGGGTTTTTTGGGTAAGAGTCGAAAAACCGGCAAATTAAAAAGCCGACAGGTTAAAAAACCAACAGTCATAAAGTCGACAATCGAAAAGCTGACACAAAAAAAAAACACATCGACAACTGGACAGTCATTTTTTGAAGTATCGGTCTTTCCGCTGTGTGTTTTTTGATCTGTCGACTTTTTGATTTGTCAGTTTTTCCATCCGCAACCATTTTTTAATGTCGGATATTTTAATTATTGACTTTTCTGTAATGCCTACGAGTTTTTTAATTATCTTCTTTTCAATATCGAAATTTTAATTGCAGGATTATTGAATGTCGGATTTTTTATTTGTCGGCTTTTCCACCGGCAAATAATTTTTAGAATTCTTCCATAATACTAATCTTTGTTATTTCAAACCCTAAAAAACTAAATGAGAATTAAGATAACTAAGATAAAAAAAAGTGATATTATCGTCTGTAAAAATCTAATATAAATTTAAAGTGTACTCTGCTTATTTTACAATTTTCAATCCATTTTTTTATTACCTAGTACCAGACATGATCATAAACGCTTTTATTCCTAAATATCTTTTTTTGCGTTTTAATTTGTACAAGCATACATATAAAAGCAATGAAACTCGAAAAATGTAAACATGATAATATATGCCGGCAAGAGATATCATTTTTATCGATTTATCTTAACATCTTAAATATTTGAGTATATTAATATATTATAATACTCGCCAAATTCCATCATTATTCTATATTAGTTAGTTATATATAGCTATTAAAATTATATTTTAAAAAATTATATTTTTGTTGTAATTACCGTAGTTACTCATTGGTTGCTATTACGTGTACAACGTCTCGCAACATTTTTCTAAACCCATCGCCAAAAGTTTTCACTGTGAGAACTTACTAGCCCAGTAAAATGCGCCGATATTTTTCGATTTGGATTAAAAAATTAGTAGCGGGCTGAAAATTTGGAAATGGCCGGGGAAAAGATGTCCAAATAATAGGTTTTTCTGAAATAACTCGAAAAATATCACTTTAACCAACAAAAAAAGAAACATACAAAAATTGTTGCAGGGGAAATTCCACACAATTTCAATTTTTAAAAAAGTCTTTACGACCAATAGAAGCCGAGATAGATTTTTCTCAAATATTGGTAGTTTTGCAGAGCAACTATAACGCGCGCGAGGATCGTGCGTTTGCCCTTTCTAAGTAAAAAATAACCATTCGGATCGCAAAATGCATCAAATATGAGTTGCAGAGGATGAAATTACAAAATTTTTTTTTTATTTAATGATGTATGTTCAATATTTGCAGAGATATGAATGTTTAAAAAACAAATTAGTACTCAATTTTGAATCTATATCTTTAATAAAGATCATTTTGATAATAAATCCAAGATGGTACAAAAGAAAAATATTAAAAATTGTTATTTTCATTTTCTTTTTTGTAAATCAGTATTTTTTCGCTACATTTAGACAGTAGTAGTATTGAAAGTGTTTCGAAGGGGATGAAATTAGCTGTAAAATGAGCATCCGTTGGAGTTTCTACGATTAACTGTTGAAGAGTTACAGCCGTTTGAAGTTTCATGCAAAACAGTGAAAATTAGTAAGAATTACGATTTTTGTGTAAAGACAAGCGTAAAATTTTTTTGTTAAAAATCGGTTTTCAACTGATTTTATTAGTAAGATTGTGCGTAATTTTCCCAGCTACTTTTCTTCGGTTACAGTGATCTTTTTCGAGTTATTGTAGAAAAAACTATTTTTTGTACACATTTTCCCCCACCACTTACCCTAGGCAGCTTGTACGGATGGGGACTTTTGAGACAGTAAAAAGTACAAGATAAGCCTGTTTTCAAATTTTCAGCCCGTTACTAATTTTTTAATCCAAATTTCTCCCTTTTACTGGGCTAGAACGTCTGCGTGGGTGAACAGTTAACTGGTTTCTCTATTTCTAGTGGCCATTTAAAAATTCCAAACTTTTGAAGACTACGAAATATGAATGAAATATTCATATTCGGAAGGATTAGCATTTCCACAAAACCTGATTTTGATTGACTGCGGCGACAATTTTTTCTCGTGTAAAACAATTTTCAAAAAATTGTGCTTAAATTGTTTTGTAACTAGATATGTTATACCAATGGCATTATAGTATTGCATTTTTTAAAAATACTAATTTCAAGGGATAATGTCCTTGACATGGTAAAACTAACTGTTTTAATTTACGAATTCCAACGCTCGGTAAATTCTAAAAAGTATTCTTCACACGTAAAGATCACCCCGAAAGAATCTACCCTATCATTTGCTACCCAATTACAAAATAACACGAGGGTAAAAGTTTTCATTAACGCTCTTCTAATACTCTATTTGTATTTAAGGGACGGTGTAATTGGTAGCCAGAATAACATTAAACTTGAACGGAATTAAATAGAAAATTTAATACTAATTTTACGGAGAATGCAATAATGTTTACAACTAATTAAATAGATGCAGTTGATTATTATTGATTACAAAAACAAAAATTTGGAATTAAAAACTGTTTAATAAATCTCGTTGTAAATATCATAAATAAATGCGAAGACTGATGCTGACTAAGAACTAAACATTTTATAATCTGTACTGCAGATTAATTTCTGTATCCCAAATATTTCTGTCCAATGTTAATACGAAATGTACATACTTATACTAACTTAAAAAATAGCAGTCGGATATTTATATTTATTGTTGTGAAATAATTAAGTGATTCTTCGCCTAATCCTACATGCAGATCACGACATTACAAAAATTTGATTGTGTTATTATAAACTACAGATTAAAAATTATAATATAACAATTATTTATTTGTAAGTATATATTTTTAGGTTTTGGAAAAATGTACAAACATACAAATTTTCTTCAAGATTGAAATTTAAAACTCGTAAATAAGTATTTTCAATTTCGCAACTCGTAATTAGCAAATTAACATTAAAGATTTTAAACTTAATTTTACTCAATTTTTAATTGGTTTCGAATACTATAAGAAAGTGGTACTCTTTACTATATTCAGGTGTACTACCGACGATTAGTTGAGATTTTTTTCGATGTGTCTTATAGGGTAATGTAATTTTAACTTGTTTAGAGAATTACATTACCGACCGAAGCTCAGAATACGTATACCCTTTGAAATAAATGTTTTGCCTACGGATATCGAAGAGGTATAGAATAACCTGAAGGTTAGTGGATTCCTATTTTATCGGCGACACGTACGATCGTTTTTTTCACGTTGAATATTAAATCCCTGATGACACATGCAATTGGTGAAATAAAATCGTCGATTCTTTGCGAATAAATACTGCTTTATGTTCGTAATTATAATTTTAATTTTACGAACATTTACACGAACTGAGTAAAATTGTTTCTTTTAATAAAATTATTTTTACCTTTTTTTAACCGACATCGAATTCTGATTTCTAAATGAATTTATTGAAAGTGTTCAGTACGTTTGCAGATGCTAATTCATACTTCATTACGATTCCCCCCACTTAGAAATGGTCCTGCACTGTAAATGCTTCTTGAAACTCATTATATGTTAATCGTGGCATATACATGTATTTTTCAAATATTCAAGGATAAAGAAAAATGGCAGTAGTCATTCTTCCTACGTGTGTCCGAACGGTTTCACGTCACTTTAGAGGATTACTTCGCCCAACCAGGTAAAGAAAATGATCTTACGTTATAATGCAGTTTACTTAAATCATTGTTTCGATTATAATCCACTAAATTAATTAGGAACAAACATTATGAAATTGTATTGATATTTACGTCTTACCAAGTGACAGTTGGACATGCTATCACTATCAATCATATTTCTAACCTCTGTTACTTTAACAAATTTTTAAACTGATCGAAGTAATGTTGATCTATCTCTGATGAACAGTTTTTTGATACGAATAGTGTTTTTAAATTTAAAAAAATTTTGAATTAAAAGTGTAAAACAGAGGTGATGTGTCAGAAAGTATAAATAAACAAGATTCAAACTTTTATAAAATACTTACCATATATCAATTCCGTTTAAAATATGTTTCAGACGTGTACATATCAGAAATATTATCTAAAACAGTAATAAAATATTTTCGAAGATATTTTACGATATTTGATATTATTTTATTAATTTATACTACCTGACTCAAAGTACACGAAAAATCTATGTTTCTAAATCAAATTAAAAATTGCGAAATTATCGATGTCATAAAAGTCATTCATTACATTTATTTAAAATAAAAACTACGTAAATAATGAAAAGTCTGAACGACGTATTCAAAATAATTAAAGAATAAATAATTAGGTTGTATAATAAAAACTGGAAATTTGTTAATTCATTATTCTAATTCTGCTAATATAACAATAATAATTAATTGTGTTAAACCTGAGGTGTAAACAGCGCATATTTAACTTTTAATTACTTATTAAACACTAAATACTCATTATAACTTTAAAATTTGAAGGCATAAAGTTATTTTGCAATCGTAAAATTTAAACTAATGTTTTGTTTTTTTTTTACATTCCTGGCTTTCACTTGACAGATTAATGACATTTTCGTGTGATTAATTGTAAAATATTGTAAACATTAAAAAAAAAAAAATAAACATTAGATTTATTCAACAATCGACAAGAATATTGTGACATTAAAAGTACTAGTGAAAATAATATTGCGAAGATGTCAGAAAATAAATTGAAATTGATGGGTTGAATGATAAAAAATAATTATCAATTGTTAAATCGATAATGCAAAATACTTTAATCTATTTTATCTAATTTTGTAAAATAAAACTCAGTTGTAAACAAATACAGACTGATAAAAAGCAAAATCAATCACTTTTATTGCATCCAAAAGTATATTGTAAACTCAAATTGCAATGTACTTGAATATTCACAAGTAAATACTTACTTGAACTAAGAAAAAGTCAGATTTACTAAAAAGCAAAACATTAGTTAAAAACAAAACATTTTATTGATTCCCGTAAATCTATTATTTTGGACTGTTGAAGTCTATATTTACTTTAAACGCGAAAATTGTTGTTGAGTTAAAGTACGATTAATAAAGCAAATTTATTTTTATAATAATAGTTATTATTTAGTAAAATGTGAAACAACTGATTCACTGCAAAAAGCTCAATTACAGCTGTTTTAGTAATTGTTGTGGTAAATATTGGCAAGTTATGGTAATTTTCAATTTCTTATTAAAGTGTATATGTTCAATATTGTCTAAATATTTGTTAAACAAGTCAACTTATAAAGGAGCTGCCGGTCCGTATACTAATAAATAAATAATAAATAAACATGTACAAAAAATATGAATCTAGTAGAGGACAAATGTTTTATGAAATCTGCCAAATACCAGTTAAATTTATTTTTGACAATTAGGAATACATTAGCTACTAGAAGCTGACATACGTTTTATGTACTAAAACAAATTTTTCATCAATGAAGTTCATACTTTATTTAAATTAAATCTGCGAATTAAAACCCGCTAAACTCGAGTTTAAACTAACTCCCGCAAAACCGCAATACAAATATGAAAAACGTTATTTCTAAATGAAAAATTGGAGAATAATATCTACTCTTTAACAACAATATTATAAAAGTATGAAAGATACTCAATTATATTTTTGTTTTAACAACAACACACTAAAAAAGTAATAATGCAAACGATCAACTTTAGTAAACAGGGAAGAACTTAATGAAAATTCTAAAGGTTGATCGTAACAAAAAGAGTTTAAAATATCCTTTAAATAACCATCTTAATTATAATGATAATTATCGGAAACCGGCTAAAATATCTTAAACACGTGCGGTCGAACGAGCGAGAAACCACGTGCGCCTTCTATGTAGTTAAATTGTGTCTATAAGTTATTGTAGATTATTAATTCAATTTTAATTTAAAGACAAATAACTAAATTACAAAGTTTGCAAATGAGAAATATTTACATCTTCGCATAATTTTCGTTTAATCGTCCCACATATTAGTCTGACGTCTTGAACTTATCAGATCAAACGCACGAAATTATAATGAAAACATTTGGCTGACGCCCATTTGAGTAAGCAAAACTTCATTATGTTGACACATTATGTCACTGTTGATTGATATTATTTTCTTATTTCAGAATCTTTGGAGTTGATTTTCTTCCAGCCTGCTTTATGAATTTCATATCATTCTATTTTTAATATTCTGCAACTGCAAAGAAACTTTTATCTCATAAATTTTATTTTTAAACATCGTTTACAATTCGTAGTAAACAATTCGTCACTTTCATTCACGACCTATCGCTTTCTGCGTAAGCTTCATATCTCAAGACGTTTTGTTTTACTTACAGTCAGTTTCTTAAAAGAAAATCCACGCAGGAAAATTGCGATCGATGGTGAAACGTTCACTATTTAATAATTGAGATGCGCATGCGTTTAGTCACGTATTTTAGGTTTCACGTATGACGTAACTTTTACTATGTAACGTTATCAATTCATGTCAATAGTAAAAATTATTATCATTATTGAATTTTTTATTGAATTCATTTTTTGCAATTATAATTGAATTTTAAATGATGGATGGTTGGTGTGTAAATATTAATACGATTAAGAATTTCATATCAGTATTGGAACTGACGTCAAATTTAAATGATTATTCAATTTATTGTTTATTAATTTGATCATTTTTTACGTGTAACTATACAAGATTAAATCATTTCCAAATTATCAGTTGTATTCACGTATAGAAAAAGAGATAACTTGTACGCAAGACCTAATAAAGTATTTAAATATTTCAGTTCTTATTCGAACAGTTTTTACACAGAAAAAAGTCTTAAAATTGTTACATGTCAGATTAAGCACTGTAAATTTTAATCTAAAATTGAGCTAATTGTCTTAAATTCAATTAATATTACCGCTTAAAGTCTTACTTTCAGACAGCAAAGTTTGATTTTAGTCGAGATTTATGCTTAAAGAAAAATTTTTCAAGCTTGTCACACCTAATTTAGAGAATTCTTATTTGGAACCTGAATATTGACTTAACTAAAAAAAAAAAGATTTTTAGCGCAAATATTCACTTAATTAAGAAAATTAGTCAAATTTCAGACCTTTTGTAGTATCTAATTTGAGATGTAACAATTTTAAGACTTTTTTTTTGTAATTGATCTATGCGAGGCTAAAACTTCTTCGATTATTTATCTCATTTTTTTCAAGGTTAGTCCACGTGGTCTAAAAAAAATAAGACCAACGATTAACGAGGTTATTATCTATTCTCATTTCAGACTATATTAAAGGCGTTTTTTTTTTATTAATTAAATTTAATCCCTGAGATTTATTTCTAAGACAATTTTTAAAAAGTTTAAATTATGGCAGATATAAAATGGACAGATTTTGAAAATTTGCAATAAAAATTAAAAACTGTTCTCCGAATGTCCCCGAAGGCCCCGCGAAAAGTTCCGGGCGATTCGCGCGCCCTTCCGAAACTATAAAAGCGAGTGTGCAAGGTCACCTTTCGAACAGTTCTAACTCACACTCCACCCGTGCGCCATATACCTACATATATATAGATAGTCGCACACGTTGGAATCTCGAAAGCAGCTGACCATCAGTGAAAAACCGGCATCTATAGAGTGCACATCGAGCAAACCAGAGTCCCTTATTTCGCGACAAAGGGCAAGGAACTCCCGAAGGTTGATCGACCGGACAATTGTTTTTAATCAGATCTCATCCACCAATCACGTACGTGCATAATCTTACCAGTGATTTATCAATTTACACCTCGTATTATACTTGCGCGGGATTTTCGTGCCGTCCGCTTTTTTTTCGGAAACCGTTATTTTAAATCTCACAGTCACGTTTTTCCCTTGCGGGCAGGTGCGACGCAACCTTTAAAATACAGGAAATTATACGAAAGAAATTCGCGGTTGTCGTTACGTCATTTTTTCAATATATTTTCAAAAGGTTACATTTTGTATTCTTGATGAGTCATGAGTTAAACTAATCTTGATTTTTAATTCTGTTAAGATTTTTGATTTTTGAGTATCTACCACGTGTAAGTAATGAACTCCTTTGTTCAAAGAATTCTATACTAAAAAAAAATATAAGAACATAAATTTTAAATGTTCAAAATTAGCATAATTTTTATTTCAATCGTTTTTACTAACTGCTCAAGTCTTGAAAGAATAATAAGACGTCAGTGATTAAATATTAGTTTCTACAATTGTAACGTGCCAATAAAAGGAACATAAACATACAAATTAAAAAAAAAATTGCATGAAAGTTTTTATTACAAAAAAACTAAACTATATAAAATAGAACAATCAATATCCATTAAATCATGAAAAAGTTAGACTTTGAACACTTTAAAATAAAAAAAAATATTGACAACAAAATATTTAACAACAATTTTGTATAATTCTGTAAGGAGAAGAATTATGCAAAACACGACATAAATCTCAGAACATTAACCCCAATGTAAACCATATTGAGATAGGCTCAGTTAAAGAGATATAAAATACTTCAAAGTTCAAGATCAAATTTAATCAGCACATAACATTTATGCAATTTTCATCAGTACTCCAATTATCGTTTATGTTCACTTGCATAACGCTGATTTATAAAATCAACATAATTTACTGCCACCGCATGTATAATTTGCAATTATAAGAAAAATGTAATAATCGAAGTGTACATATTATATAGTACAATTTTGATATTGGAAGAGCGAAGCTGGTAAGGAATCAGTAGCGCGATAAGATTAAATATGCAGTCAGGCAGGAAATAATTTTTAGCTCTATATAGCACATGTCAATTATCTCTTATCATATAGACGCAACATTGTGGATGATAATAAAATACTTATGGATTCGGCAGGCTATAAACAGTTAATGTGTATTTTTGGCAATTATTGGAAAAATTTGTGTTTAGAATGTTACTTATACTTAAATGTGTAATCTATCGTACGAGAACGAAAATTACAAACAACAGTTTTTTAGTCTGATGCAACTGAAAACAATAATTATAGAACAATATTGTTAGAAAGCTCTTTTTGTGTACGAAGAGATTTTTGTTAAAAAGGTACTAAACTAAATATTCACAAAACATTTTATGATTTTGCTACAAAATGTATACATTTTTACTAAAAAAACACAAAGAAAAATTTTGTAAATTCAAATATTTACTTACTTTAAGTAAAGGAGATCTTTTCTTAAAATGAATTGACATATAAATGAAATATTTACTAAAAAGTGTAAACAGTTGATAAAAAGAAAACTATATTTTCTTAATTCGTGTAAATCTATTAGTTGCTGATAGTTTATAGTACTTACGGACATAAGATTAGTGTATACATTTTATGGTGAATTTCATCTTATAATAAGATATAAAAAATCAAACTTAGTATAAAATACTCAAAATTCATTTAGCAATTGTTACAATAATTTCATGCTAATTTTGGTAATTTTTAATGTTTTACATAGGTGTATTTTTATCAATAGATTTACATTCTTTCTAAACATTAACTAATCAAATCGATATGTCCAATAAATACGTGAAGGGAAACCAGAATTAATGTCTGCAATATAAAATACAAATAGTCGAATAATTGTCGATATTTTAGGAGGTTTACTAAAAATGAATTGAATTTATTTTTCGAAATTTAGAATGCACACAAAGAAGGGAAAAAAGAAATAATCGAATGATAAAAAAAATTGTCTAAATAGTTATTAAAATAACATAATTTAGTAAAACTACAATTTAGAATGTTGTAAAAAGGTAACATACAACAATTTTTTTATTGATTTTATTAAGTTTATGATACTATTAACAAATATTTAAATGTTTATTGGCGTTAAATTTGAGATTATGTATTGTGCTGCAAGTTTATGTAATGGGACCGAGTAAACAAAACAATATTATTGTCTTCTTTATTACAGAAATAGTTGATTGAACTATCTTTTATAATCAATGCCTTTTGATTTTATAAATATTTTTTATTAAGCATTTATTCCTCGCTGTGTACCTACGCAAATTGAGGTACGATTTGTAAAATGCAACAAAAAATGAATGTATTCAAGTAAATATTTATTTCTTTTTATTTACATGTAATTGGAAATAAAAGATTTACTTCAGTTAAGTGTTTACTCTTTAGTAAATCTGACTTAGTTTAAGAGCAAATCAAACAGAAACTAGATATATTTTCAAGTCCATACCTATTTTATGGCGATTTTACCTGTTTTATCTGAATGTACAACAAATTGGTTCAGAGTAATTGACAAAATAAAGAAACGATCTGTAAAAGTGTACCTACACTTTTATTCCTACAAATTCTCACTCATTTCTGAACCGATTTTGTTGAAATTTGATGTAAAGTAAAATTAGGCTAAAATAGATTTGGGCCTAAAAATGTATTTAATTTTTGTTCAATTTAAATATTTCAAGTCAGGAATTGACGTTAACAACCCAGAGACTTTACGAGTCCCTTAAGTAGCATCTCTTATTAATATATATATATATATAAAATTTGTTATATTAATACGCAACAAATATTATATTATTTCTGAAAATTACATTAGTAAATTTAGTAAATTTCATCGGGCAATAATACTATTAACTTTTAATAAATCACTGATTTATTTATGTTCACCAATACAATTTTCCCAATTATTCATTGAAACTTCTGATTTCTCGTAAACTACGCAATAAATCGGTAAATTTTTATTTAATATTCATAATTACATGCCGAATAATTTATTGGTTTTTATACATTCATCTTATGTAGAAATGAAATTTTATGAAAATTCTAGTATCAACCCCCATTTTAATGTAATTTACATGTGAAAATTATCGATTTTAACAACAAATTTCTTAACGATGCAGTCGGTGAATCGATTTGAAATTTTGCATTCTTCTTTTGCAACGTAATGAAAAGTGTCATCAAAGAAACAACCTCCTTACGAAATTCTTCTTTCAAATAAGCATGTGCGAGTAAAAATTTACTTGAAATTACACAACTAATATAAAAAAGACGTTAACGATTTGAAAATAAACTATAAGTGCGCTTTGAAACAAATTTTTATAATTTGTTAGTTGCCAACATTAAGAAAATAACAACAGCAGAAATTATTTTTAGATATTTATTGAAACGAATTTAAGGTAAAAATCGTCAATATATTTCTTTTATATTCATTTGTCAAACAAGTAAAACATTTAATACTAATAAAATCTTTTTATCCGTATTGTATTTTCCTTAAGTGGAATGATTTGTATAAACTTGTTCTTTTTTGGAATACGCGGAAAATAAAAAAAATAGGTGTTAAACCATGAGTTTTAAACGTTTCGACCTTATGTTTAAGTCCTCTTCAGAAATTTTATTTTTGTTAGTGGAAAATCCCTTAGATGTTCGTCAGGGTCTTCTTATTGTTTGTATTGAAACATTTTGTAGAATTTATTCGGTGTGAATGAATCGAACTGTATTGTCCACTAACTAACTGAATACTGTAGAAAAGTAAAACCTTTGACTACTTTTTTGCGTGATTGAGTCATTATTTCTAAACTGATTTAGTAATGTCTATAGTTTCGTATATTCTTGAAATAAACTATACTTTGTATAAAAATTTATTTATATAAGCTCCAGTATTAATAAAAAGCGATATTCGTAGAGAATTACAAATTACAAAATTTACAAAAATTAATCAGTTTCCAGACGAAATATACAGTTATCATTCAAGTTAAGATAGCAGAAACTTGCCTTACCTACATTCAGAGATCAAGAACCTCCCCGAAATCGAGGTCGACTTCCGGCTTTGTAATTTTTTTTTAAATTCGCAATACCGGAATACCTTCACCTCATTTCCTTATGTCCTTTACAAGTTTCCAACATAGCCAGTCAATTATTTCTTTTTAACGGTTTAACGCTCCATTTCGCATACATAGTGTCATCGCACGTGTAAATCCAGTACTCGAAATCTGATTTTATCGCCCGGTAAACCAGAACTAAAAATATTAAAAATAACTTGAACGCTTTTTTGCCTTACGTTTTACTTTCTTCACTTCACGGCTAAGAAAAGATTCGGGCTTATTCAGTTGAAGACATTCGGGTGAGTTTGTTAACCCGAAGCGGAAACTTATTTTTTAAGGTATAGTTTTTATACTATTGACACATTTCGGAGTTGGAATACCAATTTTGTATAAATTTGTATAAATTATTCGTAACGGATTCATTTCGATTACTTATTTTAAATTTCACGAAAAAAATCCACGAACCTTATACTATAATGCACATGGAAAAAAAATCATGAGTAAAATTTGCCAAACTTAGTTATGTAAAATTTACCGAGTCTCATTTAAAAGCAAAATTTATTGAAAAATATAAATAAATAGTAGGCTAGCCTTTAAGTAATAAGTTTTTTAATGACGTTTAGTCACAGGTTAACTAAAAACTAGGCTAGATATCCTATAATAGGACCCACAAGAAAATTGACACCAGTTATATTAAATCTAAAAATTATCTGAGTATGTTTACTTCGAAAAGATTTTAATAAATCATTGGCGTTTATCAAGCATTTAAAAGGTAAATTCCAAATAAACTGCAGAAAATTAGGATTGTACTTTTAATTATTTGTATCAATAATGGATACTCAACTTTTTCGGTAAATTTTACTTAACTTCTGTATAGAATCTACTAATCTGTGGCAACTGCATTAAAGGCTGTATTAAAATTGTATTAAACAAGATAAGATAGAAACTTGAGGAAATGATAATGCACGTTTTAATATATTTTTATTGAATGTTGTTTCACTCTTTGTACATTAAAAACTTGTTTACTAGAATTTTTAATCGTTAATTCATTTACAACTTCGTGTCTTATTTTATTAATTTGTATTACATTACCAAATTTGCAACAAAGGAACACGGCATAGTAAGTATTACTACTAAATGGAAAAAAGAAACATTGATAAAATATTATGTGCTTGAAGTTCCGAACGTTCATTGAACGTTTTTCTAAAATCCATTACTGATTTACTAAATGTGTGAGTAACTCAAAGGTCGTGTTTATTTGGAACATTGATAAATAATAATTATATACTTTATGCAGTCGTAAACAATAAATATAATATTTTTTAAAAGCGTATAACAGTAAGAATGATTCGTTCATTGAACGTTCAAAACTTGTTGTTTATATAATATTCCGTTACATTGTATATGTAGATACAATTATTTATTTATCCAATGCTTTATTATTTTAACAAGATTTTGTTAAAAATTTGTGACTCAGCCCCGCTATTTTGTATTGAAATCTTACCTTTTATATTTTTAAAGAGTTTTATTATTACATTAGAAAATTCTATGTATTAAATAATTAATAATAATTATGTTTAGATATCCTATATTTTAGCAAACCTTAAAGATTTGATAATTCATAACCTACAAATTAATTATAAAGTTAGAAAATTAGTAAAATTGAACTCCGAAACGTTTTGGAGCACTTGGGCCTTTCTGCAAGGGTATAAGATGTTATGGCTTAAAAATCCTATGTTTTCTATTGTTAGTGTTATGTAATTATGAAACCATTACATATTATTAACTAACCTCAATTAATAAACAATAATTATTCAATGTCAATTACGGAGCGAAAAAGAGGGCAGCAAACAACATGTGCATAGCACTTTCGTAGAATTATATCGTTAATATTTTACTAGCACGCGAAATGTCTATTTTAATGCGACGCTATTTTAGACCGCATGTACACGCATATTTTCCAATACATGCGCGGGAAGTGCGACTTCGGAGTTTACAGTTGGGTGACGACGAAGCTATCGATTTCTCCCTTCATACGGGAGCCTCCGTGGGGGAAACGTAATTTCCCGTTTTGTGGTGAGAGAAGTAGTCTGAGTGTGTCTGCAGCGAGAGGCAGTAGAACCTTTGCGCACTGTTTCATGTCGGGTCAACATATATTAATGTAACGACAATAACTCTTTAACGAATCAAAGTTTCATGACGTAAGTGCGGTGGTGTGAATCGGTGACGACATCTGTGTAATTCACATAACGTCCCTATAAAGTGCGTAAGCTTGAGATACGTTTTCCGACTATAGAAAGTGTCTTCGCTTCGGCTAAGCGATTCACACAGACATAGAATAACGGAAACGGAGCAGGTAAGTATTGGAGCAGCATTACTACGACCGCATCGCAGAGAATATCCAAAAATATACGACTAACGCCGGACCCGCAGTACAAAAACTTTAGAGCCTAAATTGCAAAAACTTATGCCTTAAGCTCGAACTCAGCCAATAACAATCGGTTATTTCTTACGTGCAAACGCCTTACGTTTGTTTCTTTCGTAAGTGATTAATATACCGTGAAAGTTGAGATTCGAAGTAGCAAAAATAAAAGACTAAAAGTTGTTGGCAGTAGTACTGCCATCGGGCGGCGAGTCTGGATACTGCGTCGGTAAGGACATTTTACAATCTGACGAAAGATGGCCGCCATCGCATAAAGTACACAAGCGCAGTTGATGGTCAGCTGTCAGAAAAGTACGTGCACTTAGTCTGAATGTTGTTTATGTGATTGCCGGCCCAAGTTCGATTGTAGAAAAGTCTTGAAAAAGTAACTTTTAAATTTGTTTATTGAAAATGGAATAATATAAAACTCGTAACAGTAAAATTGGAGAGCTGAAAATGGAGGACTCTATGGACTACGACGAACAAGAGGAGTTCGAAGATTTCGAAGAATACGACGTTAAACCTCCTCCGATGTTGTTCGAACCGGAGGATGCGGAGGAGACCCCAGTTCTCGAAAGAAGTACAATTCCGGAAAAATCGCGAGAAAAGTATCACAATACGTATAACCTATTCGTCCAATGGATGCAAAGTAAAAATGAAACAAGTTTTTCCGGTTCGTACTTTTTATATCATTTAATTATGATGCTCCAAATCAAATTTATAAAGCTCGTATTTTTTCAGAACAAGTTTTTCTTAACTTCTTCACGGAAAGATCGAAAATTTGGAAGCCATCGACTCTTTGGGCGCAATACTCTATGTTACGTAGCACAGTGATTCTTAACAATAATATTGACCTTGGCTCTTATAAGAGGGTCACAGGGTTTCTTAAAAAAATATCAAAAGGTTTTAGGAGCAACAAATCTAAAGTGTTTACACCGGCGGATGTAAACAAATTTATTTCAGAAGCTCCAGATCAACAATACCTTGCAATGAAGGTAAAATCAAGGGCAGTTTTCTAGGACTCTGTTTATAAACTTTATTTTAGAGTAGCTGATTTCCCGAAAATCACTCCGTTTTAGTTGACCATGCAGTTTAGAATTTCTTTTTTTGCAATGTTTTATTAGTCAGTAAGATGTTCTTTGTTTTAATTTATATATTTACTTCATTCCCTGCAAACACAAAAGTAACAGTTATGTAACAACTATGTAACATTTATGTAACAATGTAACCATTACGTAAATATTACGTAACTGTTATTTTCCGTGTTTGCAGGATTCATAGTAACAGTAATTTGTTTAAACATAGTATATTTCTCACCACGTGGAGGAAAATAGACAAGTCCTCCTCACGTGCAAGATTGTCACCAGAGCCGAAAGCGAGGCTGGCATGCCGTGAGGAATGCTTGTCTGTTTTGTTTCCCGGAGGTTGAATACGATTTTTCGACCTAATGCATTGAAAGTGACCATTCTAACCGTTGCGAGGTTAGAATACGTCACTTTCGGTGCACGTAGGGAGACAAATTTTTTCTCTTGGTTCTCAATCATCAAGCTGTATTTTAGTATATTTTTAGAGCATTTAACAATCATTAAGGGTTCTTTGTTAACCCTAATGGCCCCTAAAGAAAGTTTGCTTTAATTGTTGACTATATTCACAAAATGTCCTCTCCAAAACAATTTAAATTCTCGAATTTTTCTACATTCACTGAGTATGAGTCCCGCAATATTATTTGATGAACGGCAATTAAGCAATATATTTCAAATCTAATATTTCGAAATTATATCGTGGGGATAATAAACAGCAACTCCAAAATCTCCACATGAATAATTTTTTATTTATTCTATAAAATGATCTTTCTTGAATTTTGTATTTTTTTATACCCAAAAGATACCCCTTATAATGTTATCGTTACGTTGGAATCGTAAATAATTAATTATATTTACGGAAGTTCATGAATTAAATAAGCAAATGATTGTCCAAGCAGCTATTTCAAAAACACCCACTTTAGTCACTACAAACAATTTTTTCATTACTGTAGAACCCCTCTTATTTTAACTGGTAAAGTTTTTCAAGATGGCGCCGATGAAACGATTAAAATAAGAGGGGTTGGAAAATTGAAATAAAGAGGGGTTAAAATAAGAAGCGTTCCACTGTACTTTGATTTTATTCCCGATACACGGAGAGAAATTAAAAGTACCTACGGCGCCAAAATTCGGCAGTCGCTAATTGGCTCTCTCAAACATCGGTAGATGAAGCTCCAGAAACTCGGGAGCCAAGCAGCTGTTGCTTGGCAATGGTAAACCAAATGGACAACCAAAGCTAACCTAGTATACCCTACTTTATCGACAAGCCGTGATTCTCTAAAAGGGCCCAAGCAGTGATAACTTGGCAATGTAAAGAAACCGTGACTTTTAATTTCTCTCCATGTATATTAAGAATACTTTTTTGATAGATTTTGGAGTAATAGAAAAATACTTTTGTCCAAAAATACAGAAAAAAAAACAGGAAAATAATACATTTTGTGAATAGTCAACAATCAAGGTCACCGAAAAAAATGTATTTCTTTAGTCTGATAACACTGTAAAATTATTGGACTCAAATTTCATTCCAAAGGAGTAGAAAATGGGGTAGGCCGGATTGGACTACATTTGAGTTCTTTGGAGTCAAAATGTAGTTTAATGGCGTCAATAAATACGGAAAAGGAGAAAGGCAACTGAATGCCGTATAGACAGGAGTAGTTATTATGCGGCCGGCTTTTTTATTTCAACTCGCCATAACATAGTCAATTTTGAAGGTTTTGAAACGAATTAAAAAAAGGTATTGTTCGATAGAGATTTCCGCATCTAATGGTGAAATAATAAATGATATATCTCAATAAACAATAAAGTTATTATTTTTTTTTCACGCAACTGCAAAATATACCTTCTGGCTGTTCGTTTATGGAGCAAATTTCGAGTATCCGAAAACTGTCAGCGAGAAAGTTGTTCATAAAGGTATGAACTAATTTTCTGGAAAGTTTAATCTTTATTGGTCTAATAGTCAAAAAGTAATGAAGGTTTAAAATTGATGGCAGCCGATGACCAACGCGTAGTGTGCTTCGAGGCCCTGAAAAACTTGTTCATTCTTCATTAGATGCAAAAACCCCTAACGAACAATTTCTTTTGTTATTTATTTCAAAATTCTCAGAATCGAATAAGTTATAGTAAGTTGACATAAAACATGTTTGTCGGCCGGCCACGTAGTAATCAGTTTTCGATGCAGGATATAACTACACCGGTAAAGGAATTCAAACTTAGCATGAAATACCCCAAAGGAGCAAATGTGACGCCAAGAGAGTAAAATTGAAGCCTATAGGAGTGAAATTTAACGATTACGCTCTCTTGGACTCCGCAATTGAGTCCAATAATTTTAGAGTGTAGAGTTAAATTACCTGGCAAGATGTTTTGACTCACTACAGGAAGTAGATAAATAAAACTTTAGGATTATTGTTATATTTCTGTACGTAGAGCGAGGTGGGATAAGAAAAGGCTGAATGGTTTTATTAAAGAGTTGGATGTTACTCTCTTACTCCGTATTTTTCTTATCCCACATTACTCTTACAAATCTCTCTAGCTTTCTTTAAATGAAGACCGTTTTATTTGAAATTAAATTTGACTAAACGACAACTTAGTAAGTTTTTACAATTGAGATGATTTTTTGATATAAAATATTTTTTTATGTGCCGCGAAGAGGTTGCATTCTCAAAACGTCGTTATTTCGAGAAACTTAGAAAGAAAGCGAATAAATAGTACTGACAACAAAAGAATTAATAAAAATAATGAAATTTAAATAGGTAATTTTGATATTCGGCATAACGGGCGGTTGTAGAAGCAACGAACTAGTACACGTTACTGTTGGTGACATCGAGATGCATGGTGATATTTACTTAGTGAAAATGCCCAACACCAAAACTGCTTTTCCACGGTCGTTCACGATTACGGGAGAATTCGCAGAGCTTGTCACGAAGTACGCTCATTTGCGTCCTTTCAACGCACACACGGAACGATTCTTCCTGAATTATCAAAATGGAAAATGTTGCAACCAGCCTATCGGAATTAACAAATTTGCGAAAACTCCTCAAAAGATAGCGTCGTATTTAAATCTTGAGACTCCCGAACAATACACGGGACACAGTTTTAGGCGCACATCGGCGAGTTTAATGGCTGATGCAGGAGCGGACATTACAGTATTCAAAAGGCACAGTGGGGGTAAACATAGTGTTGTGATAAATAACCCCAATACAATGTTCGAAAAACAAAAGGCGTCCGTGGAAATACATAAGAGAGCGGCAGATGAAAGTGTGGAAGAGCTAATTATACCGGATAGTGTAGACAACATGGGAATGCCATCTAGCAGCAAAAAATCAACGACTGATCCCAAACGGATCAAGTTAATTTCGGATGTCAGTGAAAATGAAATTTCTGAAATCAAACTGGAAGACTTTTCGAAGCAGGAAATCCAACTGACGAGTGGAATTTCGATTCAGATGACTAATTGCACTAATTGCAATTTAAAAGTTAAAAAGTAAGAACCCCAAGATCATGCGTAAATCAAAGTATCATTTGTATTTCTCTTAATTATGATCAGAAACATTGATTCTCTCTATGGGCGTTATCGCATGTGTTTTCGTCATTATTCAAATAGTATTTATGTATTATATTGAATAGTCCCGCAGACAATTTCCATAGCCCTCTTAGACTAAGCTACAATAATTCCCTTTACTTTGTCTGGACACCACTCGACATATTAAAACAATATATTACAAGAACCTTTTTTTAATAATCGGTTTAAGAATTGAATTTATTGTATCTATATTCCCCTTTTAAGATGTAAATGAAACTGTTTAATCCAAGTTTATCCGTCATATTAGTTGCTGCAGTATTACTTAGTACACGGCAGATTAGTAAATAAATTGCGTGAATATGCATTAGAAGTAATCATCATTACATATTTGATGATGATGACATTGCAGATGCAGAATGTTACATTAGTATCGCAAACGATTGGCGACGAAAAATCATATAAAAGACAAAATTAATGAGTATTTTATAACCAAACGATCTATTGTTTAAATCCTTCCATTGAATTTATAGACTTGAAATTAATTTAATACACAAAAATAATTAAAAATTCTAAACATGTAAGATGGGACAATTTCTTCAGTCTAATATGATATTAAATTAGGTTCCACTTATAAACAATTCAAGATAAATAATACCCGCAATAATTTCATACAAAGTAAAAACCTTCATACTTAACCTATTAAAATATTGTTCATCGATTCCATGTACGTGATTGCCATTATAATTATTTGCATATTAACACATGTAGTCGCTTTAGAGTGATTACATGTAGTTGAAAGATTAATAATGTTTTAAACTTTTGATCGTTTAATTTACAGAACAATGCCAACGGTGAAGGAGCAATTGCTAAGTACCGTGACGGAGCCTGTCACGACCGGCCGGGATAAAATCACGGTCGTGGGCGTTGGACAAGTCGGAATGGCCTGTGCCTTCAGCATCTTGACAACAGTAAGACCGAAACTCCTTTTATAACTCTATATGAATTATTCTCGATTTTCATACATTTTATGGTAACATGACGGGAAAATTATCTGAGACATATTACAAGCTATCCTCTTTACATCCTACAAGGCTGACATTCGATAATGACGGCGATGTTATGCTGAATCACTGCTAAAGATTTGCAGAAATTAATTACACAAAAAAATGATTTCTTACAGAGTCATTTTACATAAAACTTTACTACATTAATGTTAAACGTTTCCAACAGTATCAAGATATGTTTTGAAATATTTAAACTCATATGGGATTAATCAACTAACTCTCATGTTTGAACTTGACAGATTAAACTACCTACAGAATGAACTAACTAATCGATAGCATTGCTTCACTGCAAAAACGGGCTTCTTATTTTAAAACACTTTCGTCCTCACTTTTAAGACGTTTTTGAGTATCTTACAGAAACACGTTATAAATGACTTCTTTTGAAACGCTAGAAGTGCCTTCAATCGCAATCTAGCTGTACTGTTCGATAGTTGATACATAACCTAAAAGTGTTAATAAACACGCCATTTCTGATGTGTGTTCTTTCATTTTTAATTTGATTTTTTTGAATCTTTCATTTATACAATAGTACATAATTTTTTCATCCATATCGGATTTATGAACACAATAATGAACATTTGGAATCACATCAACCGAGCAACCGCACATCAACAGAATGGGTTATGTACAGTAGTCCTTCTTTTATTCTAATTTATCCAGTCAGGCAAGATGCCGAATCGGCATTGTGTCTTCGATTTGGAATTGTCTCAACACATAAATGTCTTAAATTAGCTCAAACGACTAAAATGTAGAAACTTTTACCGTCTTCATTATGTCTCACATTACAAGACACAAAAATGTCTTCTTTGCGATTGATAGACGCAAATAATGTCTCAAATTTTGACACATAGATTAAGACATTTATTCTGAAAATATATTTTTAAAGTGTCTAATATCTTCAAATAAGATGTTTAGAAGACACGAATGTTTTCAGTGTTAATGCCTTATATTAACCCCACAAGCCTTTCAATATCATTATGACAAAAATAAGTAGGAAAACTAAAAAAAATAAAAAATGTTTCAATAGGGTGTTTCGAGCGACCTAGTCTTAATTGACGTAATGGAAGACAAATTGAAGGGTGAAATGCTGGACCTGCAACACGGAAGTGCCTTTTTACACAATGCAAAAATCAACGCAAGCACAGACTACGCCGCTTCAGCAAATTCGAGAATGTGTATAATTACCGCTGGAGCAAGACAGAGGGAAGGTGAAACGAGGCTTAGTCTTGTACAGAGAAATACTGACATCTTCAAAGGTATCATCCCCCAACTTGTCAAGTACAGCCCGAACACGATTTTAATGGTAGTTTCGAATCCTGTGGACATCCTGACGTACGTTGCTTGGAAACTTTCGGGTTTACCGAAAAACCGAGTTATTGGAAGTGGTACGAATCTCGATTCGGCACGTTTCCGATTTTTACTCTCCCAGAAACTTGAAGTTGCGCCAACTTCCTGTCATGGATGGATCATTGGTGAACATGGAGATACCAGTGGTAAGATTTTTTATCTTTTCGCGGTTATTTTAGTTTAAGTTGTGAGTCGCTTACTTCGAGAAAGTAATTAGGTACAGTAGTTTCAGATAGTTATTGCAAACAATCGTTCAGTAGAGGTTATTCCTATTTCTTCACCGTATTTCTTGCTAGAATATTTTCTTTTCGTTTATGTTATATCCTATTTTAATAGGAATACGCTAGTTTATACTGTAAAATTGAAGAGGTTCTCCTGCAAACTCAAAATTTGTTAGAGCGGTATTTGTCGATCGAGTAAGTAAATTGCCTTAACACAAATGAAATGGATATGAAGAACATCTTTTACCGCTCTAATCGGTGACTTCGAAATGTTTCGATATGCTTTTAACGCCATCTTCTGTGTATTAGGGATACTTTTATTTTTATTACTTATATACTTATATTACTGATAAGTACGTTTATATACTTTTTATTTCTTAAACATTTTTTATATCACGTTAATTTTACGAGATATAGCAGATTGAAAAAAATTACATTATTTTGTTAAAAATTGAATAAGTATTTGTAAAGAAATATTAGACAAAATCCCGAAATAGGGATTACCTTTCGATTACACGTTGTACATTTCTCTTGCAATCATTTTAAAAAAATGGGAGCGAATTGAAATAAAAAAAAAATAATACGATAAAATGACTTTAGTAAATCGAGCATAGTTCGTAGAGAAATGTATATATAGAAATGATACTGCCCCGACTGAAAAGCTGAATGTCTCCTCTTTAATTCCTTTTTTTTATTTTTCCCGTACGTTAACTTGGCGATGAGATATCGACATTTTAATTCAGCCAAATTTCCGCAAGGGTGAGCTCATACTTTTGAGCGGTACTATATGTCACAAGTATTGCGATACTTATTGTACAAGTACACACGTAGCGCTGTGTAGGACTGTGAAAAATGTACTCGTATAACCATCTAAATAGTTACAGGTTACATCTTAAGTTGTAAACAGCACTACCACATCGGATGTTAGCTTCAGTGATTTTTCAGCAGATCTTCTAGGATTGCCAATCTAAAAATTGCTAGATTCTCCATTTATAAGAGTTTAGAAAAGAAACAAGTTAATTTGTAAATGATAACTACTTTATTGACTGGGCTTACAAACTCATTTTTTCCGTGCAGATATCCCTAAAAAGTGCTACTAAAATAGTTTAACAAAAACAAGAATTAAATACGTTTGTTAAATCCATATTTGCACAATAAAATGTGCGAGTCGAACCATTTTAAGTTTCTTTTACATATGATTTTGAAAATTGAGTAATTTTTCGATTCGTAGGAATTTCGGTAATAAGTACTTAGTATTTTACAAAATTCTATCGTCTGTTATAAACAAGGATAGGTCTGTTGTAAGGATATTAAGAATTCTAGGACCAACTGGTGGGATTTCTCCATACACTCTGCGTTATTAGACTCCTATTACAATCATTTGTTTTAAGGACTTTCCCGGAGAAAATGAAAAACTACAGACTTTCCTGAAACTTTGCTGAAACGTTTATTTCGAGATGCTTTATCACTGATTAAAATTTCAGTACAGCAATCCGCATTAAATTTTGAGAAATTTGATGTTGAAGTTGCAAGGTTATATTATATGGGCGGTATAGGGATACGCGGTTTCGCGAGGTAATTTTTTAGAATTATGAAACAAATAGTCTATGAATCCTTAAAAAACTAACACGTGTTTCGGAATAGTATTAGGAATGTTGTGATGAAATCTCGAGATGGCTTACCGAATTACTTTTAGAATTATCATTATGAAACATTTGCGACTGCACGGTATTTTAATAGGGTCTTCCGCTAAAATTGTGTTTTTTTTTCTAAAACGGTCTAAATCAATGATATTACGTTCGAAAACAAAAATTATTAAAAACCAACGCAGTAGTTTCGATTTCGCACTTCTGCGCATATAAGAGAGCGAGTGATAAAACCCATACGCTTATTAACGCTATCTCATTCTCGCTGGGGAACGTCTTTAACGAAATTAGTTCGATGACTACTTCTCAATTTTCACGCGTCCAAAGACTACTAATTTAAGTATAATATATTATAAAATTATTGAAAACTATTGCACATCATTTCGGGAACCTCCTTGTATTCTTCAAATCTACGAAGGTTCATAATAAAATAAAAAAAAAAGAGATTACTTATTTTGTTGTAATGAACACAATTCACAGCAAATTAATTTCTGTTACAGTACCAGTTTGGTCCGGTGTAAACGTCGCAGGTGTTCGAGTTCGTGATTTGAACGAAAGCATCGGCTCGGAAAAGGACGATGAAAAATTCAACGAAATTCACAAACAAGTAGTAGATAGTGCATATGAAGTAATAAAACTCAAAGGATATACTTCGTGGGCTATTGGTCTTTCCACCTCTCAATTAGCGTCTGCCATTTTCCGAAATTCGAATCAAGTCCATGCAGTGTCCACCATGGTGCAGGTAAATTATAACATTTCTTTTTAAGACTTTCACAGCTTTTATTATATTTGCTATCTATCGTTATTATAGTATTAATTTATATTTGTTTCCTTTTTGTTTGTTGCTTATACCTGTTCTTAACATAAAGGCGTTAAGATTCGAATATAATAAGTAATACTCACGTATCATAAGAAGATTTTGCTAACTCAAAATGATAGATAATCCAGCACATTGTAAGATATTTTTATTGAGAAATGTGTTTCTACATCAGTTTATTTCATTGGTATTAATATATTTCAATATTAATACATGCACCCATGGTAGCGTAATTAAAATCTATTAACACTTTCACCATGAAGACCGAAAACTCGAAAGTGGGCTCAAAATTTTACGATGTTACCGGCCAATGTGAAATCTCTGCAGATATGCATGTTTATTTTTTCGAAGACGCTGATTACGAATTTGGAGTCAGTTTTCAAATATTCAAAATGGCGATTCCAATATGGCGGACATTGTTTTTTAATTCAAGCCACCGTGTTGAATTTTCTGTTAAAAGTTTTAAAAATTTGTCCTCAAATTCAGATGCAGCGATTCAACATACCCAATTAAACCTAACTCTGATGTTCATCTGTTTCTTTATTCTCTATTTATTCATTGTTTTATAATTTCGCGTATAATGAAAAATACTTCAAAATTGTCCGATTTTGAGCGGCCATATTGGTTTTTACTTTTAGACTTTTCGGAATTTGACCTCAAATTTGGATCCAGCGATTCGAAATACCCAATAAAACATAACGCTGGTATATATCTGTTTGTTTATTATCTGATTATTCAATCTTTTATCACTTCGTGTATACACTAATTTTTTGTTTACATTAATTTATTTTTATTTTGTGTTTTGTATTTTATTAACTTTATTTATACTTATTTATATTGAAAATTATTTTTTATCCAGTATGTTTTTAAATTTCATTATCAAAAGCACCGACAAAATGACGAAAGTTGTATATTAAGTACTTGGTGCTTATATTATAACAATAAGGTAAAGCAAAATTCACACTATCGTCTGGGTACATTTCGTATCAAAAAAACTATTGTGTTTATCGCAGATAGAATATTATTTCTCATACGTCTATTTTGTGCCAATAAAATCATTTTTTTTTACATCACAGTGGTATAAAATACGATAGAGCTTTCTGTATTTAAGATACAAAATGCGACATCGCTGATCATTCTTGTGATTGACACATTAAATGCATTGCAAATGGCACTTTATGCTCGAGTCTGATAAAAGTTATTTTCTTACTTATACGAAGCTGAAAATATTAATATTATATGTACCATTTTTTCTTAGTATTTTACGTAGTGAAATAAACTAGAGAGAAATAATAAAAAAACTATTCTTACTCATATGACAATATCCATACAATGTATTGCTTTAAAATTTTTTCCTATTATAGTGCGCAAAGTTCGATTTTGCGCACGTATTTGCGTGTGCAAAGTGCCACTTTCCCACACTTTACTGATCTTATAATTTAGCGTGCGGTAATGAAGTTTTGCGTGCGGTAAAGTAGCGCTATAGGTATACAGACATGTAGAACAGACCTGTCAAAACTTTCATTTGTTTTACTTTTCAATCGCAGTTCTTCAGTACGGAAAACGATAGGTATAGATTAATTCTATCTAAAATAGTAATGTAATTGAAAATGTACCCGAAAACGCAAATGCGAATGAATATTTAAATTCATTAAAATTTATATAAAATATTAATAACAATTAACAGTAATAACGATAATAAATAATGTATTACATAGATATTTATAAATTTAGTCTATTTATTACAAAAGCATTTACAAATACTGTTTTCGGTCGAACCCCCCCTTCTCCACCGCCCTTGTACCGGCACTTTAAATGTTGTATATAGGTGTCGAACTTTGCGCACTTAATAGGAAAAATAGTATACGATACGAGTGCGCAAAGTAGGTATTTCCCACACGAGCGCAGTTTGTCACCCGAGCTCGCTTCACTCGGGTGACAAACTGCGCTCGTGTGGGAAATACCTACTTTGCGCACTCGTATCGTAATGTACTAGTATCCTTTTTATTTTCGATTTTAAAATTAAAAATTGTCTCCTATTTTTACAGTAAATTTCAAACTTTTAACAAACCTAGGCAAATTATTCGCTTTCATCTTTTGTTCATTTTTCAATACAAGTAATACCAAATTTTATTACTCCCTGATCGTTTTGAAGAGTTTATTTTCAAAATGTTGCGATCTGAAACAATAAGTTTAAACTTTAATGCATAAACAAGGGTGACCGATTTCGTAGTATCTTGCAATAAAATTTGAACATGGCGGATCCAGTTTGGTAAACAGATATTTTTGCGAACGATAATCATGGAAAACATCAGATAACATTATAATACAACATTAGAATAATGACCGCCTGCTAACGTGATTATAAATAAATAATTTGCAGTGTATCCTATTAAAACACTCTTATTATTTACTTGCCATCGTGAAATTAAATTTTTCAATGATTATTTACTTAAATCTCAACAAAAATGATGAATTATGACAATATAAAAATAGTTTTCATCCGCAAAATACGCGAAGAAAAATCAAAACTCCATTTTGCATAACGGTTTTGTATGAAAACTGCCATATTTAATTTTCATGTAGTCATGTTGCTGATTGCGGAATCTTAAAAAAAGCAACAGTGGTACATATTGGCATTGATGTCATGAGTTTCAAAGTGCGTTCAAACTTTTACAGGAATAGTAGGCGCTGTATCCGTTAATTGGTTCAATTATTTATGTGCACATTTTATTTTCAACCCTTTCGATTAATATATATGTTATACCAGTTTTAGAAAGACGTTCTGCATCTACACAAAAACATTGTTTAGAGCGATACCCAGCTAAAACAGCTATAGATGGGGAAGAAATACAGTCGGAAAATAATAAGATCAGTAAAATAGGATTTAAAAAAGCTAAAAAAAAAACTTTAACTTTTATTTGGAATTATTTAAAATTTTGAAAATATGTAAAGTCATATACAAAAATCTTTTCTCTTATTTTGCTTTACAGCCTTATAAGAGAAAAAGGGAAACAGATCTGCCAAAAATGAGGGAATGAATGCACATGTGTACATATAACAGTAGAACTCATAGAAACAAAATCTTTTCAGACGTTTTTGCCCTCATATGACACATAGTCTTTTTTAATGGTGAAAAAAACAAACCCTATCAAAGAACCATTATTATTGTTTAACCTTATTTTATTGATATAATTTTTGTCGACTGTTCTTATTTGGGTGAGCAGCGCTAAATTAGTTTAGCGAGTAATACCCATAAATAATTCTGGTAGCAATCCTCATGGAAGTAAGTTCAGTCGAAAAGTAATTAGATCAACAAAGCGCAGTAAAATGGTATTAAACTAATTTATGCTCGTCACGCGAATTGAACGAAAGAAATAAACTACTCATTATTTAATAAGAAATTTAATGAATAATTACTAATCGTTAATGTCTTAAATTAATTTCAGGGTTACCACGGAATTAAGGAAGAAATTTTCCTCTCACTGCCATGCACTCTAGGAGTAGATGGAGTAACATTCGTTGTCAAGCAGAAATTAAACGACGAGGAAATCAGTCTACTCCAAAAATCCTCAAATCTCATGAGCGAAGTCATAAAAGGACTGAAATTTTAAGAATGGTCGATGCGTCAAACAATACAAATTTGAATTCGAATGCAAAGTAGGGGATCGTGACAAGCTTGCGCCCTTGAAGAATTGATAATTCTGTATTGTCAAACATGTTTAATATTCTTAACAAAATCACTCGTATTCCTTCCATTCACCATGTACAGAAAAAACACAATAGTATTGTAATTAATGAATGATCGAGAACATACTGTGCAACTTTATCGCCTAAGAACATAAACAGTATGCAGAATGGTTTTGTGATGAAAGTAATGGGAGGGGTTTTATTTTTAAAAAAAGAGACAGCTTGCCTTTAAGGACACTAGTAAAAGTCATCAGTATTACGGTTTCAGCAGGTAAAGCATTTCTAAAAACGTTACCCGTATTGAGTACACGATAATCAAACAAAAATTACTTTCGTAAGAGTCTGTCTGCGAGAATGTCTTTTCGAAGTGTTAAATAGTACGATAATCAATTTATCTAAAATTGTTCCTAGATGGGACGAAAACAACCTATGACAAAAATAATATTGTTAATGATTGATACTTTCAGTAATTGAACAAATGCATAACGTATCATTTTTATTTATTCGTCTCCGTAACATCACAAATGTAAAATTTACGATAATTTAGTTAGTAGATTTATGTTATTAAATAATTATAAGTCTTATAATCGTTTTGTTACAGTGAATATTGCCTGAACTCCTTTGTTCCAATTTATAAAGTGTGATAATAAACAGAATTAAAGTATAATAGATGGATTTCATTTCTTTTTGAAGACAAAGTGTACATATACGTGGGGACACTTGCATTAAGTAGTGCATGTGTTTAACCTTCAATTTATGTAAACACAAGTCATCTGTAAACTCCACTTCTTACGTTTAAACAGCATTAGTAAAACGAGTACAAATTCCTAAATGTTTTTACCTAAGATAAGTTCGCAAATGTATGAAAAAGAACCATGTCTCGTAAGTGCTGCGACATGACCAAACTCTGAAAACAGCGACGGCTGTATAGTCGTCAATTATTTTACTTCTTGACATGTCAGTAGCGGAATAAGGCCCAAACTGGAAAAGTTTCGCTAATTAGTGTGAGGCACCTGAAGCCTAATGAAAACCCCAAGTTAAATAGGATAGTCTTGCCCAGGATGGTGCGACCGATGGTCGCTCGGACCGTGTGGCTTCCGATACTTGGAAGGGTTCGCAACATCGCATGGGGACATCGTTTCTTTTCTGTCCAACCACCGATAAGCCTTACAGATGTCTTTAGTGGAAATAGAAAGATCATTACGCAACCCACCTCGATCATCAAAAGTGCTGTAGCCAAACCTGACATACAGAGGGCTGCCAGTTGCCAGTAAGTACGTTTCCCTTTGCCAGTATTAGTTTTTTATTTTGAGGTTATTTTATTCTTAATTTTGCAAAGTAATTATTTAATTGCCTGAATTTATTCACAATATAATCTGTATTTATATGATGTGAATGGTTGATGTTGATTTTATTCAAGAAATTAATACTTTATCAGATGTATAGCTTTTACAAAAGGGGTTAGGTCGATGATATTTTGTTGCATATATTGCAAATCGTAAAATAATTATACGTTTTTCTTTTTCTTTAATAATACAATGAATAAAATGTAACATTAAATTAAGAAAAGGTTACCTAAGTAATAGTTTTTATAGATATGTACTGGTATCTGGAAAATGTAAAATAAAATAATAATCAATCCACCTTTTTAGTGTTTGACTGTTCGCATCGAAATTCTTACGGCATTTTTTCATCAGAAAAGTCATTTATGTTATGAATTGATTTAAATAATGTTGACATGTGTTTGAATAATTTTTTCTTTATGTATTATTGTATGCACGATTCGAACTGCTATTTAGGACTCAACCTATATCTATAATCTATAACAGATTTATTTTCAAAAATTTCCTTTGCAAGATTTCATGAAATATTTTGACTTTGCAACACTCGCAGTGACAATAAGTTTCACAAAACACGTAATATTAATTTCATACAGTGTATTGTTATTTATATATGTCTCACACATACACAATTTGAATACTGCAAATCTCTCTTATTAGAACATTTTTCCTTGGACAAAACAGTCTGTACTTAGTAACATATAACGATGGGAAGAACTCTCTGTAAACTATATTATAGTCTACAAGACTCAATTTTCTCATTCAAGTTTGCATCGCGGATGTATAAAGGGCGCGATTTGAAAATACTTGGGATCCATTTGTAACTTACAATTTTGAGGTTAGGTTTGTTACGATTGAACCTTTTTTAAAAAGCGGTTGTCGTTACGTTACCATTTTTTTATGTGTCTCAAATTTATAAAAAGTATCTAAATAGTATCCTTGATAATTGAACTTAAAATAAATACGGTAAACAATGTTACAAAAGTATGCATTAAAACAAATTCGCGATTGTAATGACTGAAACTTTTTAAAGCTAAACCATTTGCTTTTTTAAGAAATTTTTGTTTCTTCGAAAATTTCGAAAATCGAAATAGAAAAAAGGCATTACAAAATTTAAAAGAAGTTGGGACTATTCTTTAATTAAATTTAAAACATGTTTGATGTTGTAAGTTATGAAAGTGGATTGTTATTCAAAAACCCATGTTGATTTTGATATCTTCTTCAATATACGCTAAAAGAAAAAAAACTGGTTTTGCTTACCAAGTGGATACAACGCTTAAACCGTAAAAGAGCGCTTAAAAATTGGAAATGATAAAATGAACATTATTTTTATTTATCTAAATGTTTATTACATTATTAAGAATATTTGTGTACAATGTCATAACTACGTAGTTATTTGTTTGCTTTATAGACGTTGTTAAAAGTAAAAAATTAGTATTTTTATTAGCTTATGACTTCCATATCGAAAACACTTTGTGTAGACACGACATTTCTTTTAAAAAAGTCAGTAAGAGCCCTTGTCTAAAGTCTATAGCTAAGTCACAAGCAACGTTATATATTATACGTTTATAGCATTACTCGTCAGTTTGTGAAATTGTATTTTTGACGAGGGCTCTAGCTGAATTTTAGGAAGAAAATTTTGTGGTTCAGTACATTTTAAGTGTATCTTGCACCGTTTTCGATACGGAATCCTTTCTGAATAAAAACGACCGATGTTTTTGCTTTAACGACGTTTACAAATCATAACAAGAATCAAGCTTTGAAATTATACACAAATATTAATGATATAAAGAAAATAATTTTTAATTTAACAATTTCGAATTAATCACTTATTTTGTTCTTTCACTGAACAACCGTAGACTTTGCAGAAGATTTTCCTACAACAATTTCATTAAATTGATTGAAGAATAATCCAACATTTCTTCAAAATTTCTATTTCCCAAATTTCTAAAATTACGAAAAAAAAAAAATAAAATCTTATCCAAACATTTTTAAAAATGAAGGCAAACTTTGATCAATATGACATCGATTACACAAAACTGATATTTTCAGATAAAAAAATTATCAAGTTTTACACAGAAATTTGTCATTATGATAGCCATTTTACTTTAACAAACTATGTTTTCAGTTTTTTTGCTATAGAGGATTTTTTTATAGGGAGACTACCTGAAAAACACGAAAAAATGTTTAAAGAATGAAAAATAATGTTTTCAAAAGGGTTCAATCAGAAATTTTCGATTTTTCCACAGGTAATTTTGGAAGATTCTACATTAGAAAGAGCATCCTCATAAATAAATATTTTTCATTGCTGGAGTTATATGGCTTTGATTACAAATTGGCATAATCATCTACTGTGAATATCACCGAACTAAATAAATGTTTTTGTAATACAAAATTTTATTTTTCATATCTTTTAACAAATCATTTATCACATGATTTGTCACATGATGCATCATATAATTTACTTGCTTTTTCGTATACCTTGTCTCATAATTTATCACATCGTAATATATCAAATTTTCTTTTAACATTTGTTTATCAGCCTATTATTTAAATTCTACAAAAAAAAAGAGGAATTGCACAATTTTTGACGTCATTTTTAACACGAAACCTTTATCTTCTCTTGAATATACACTAAATAATAATTTTCAAAATCGACTTACAGGCCACAGATATGTCTGCAGGAAGAATTATTTTGTAAGATATCCGATGCTGTTAGCGAAAATGTAGATAAAGTTTCGGTAGTAGGTGCCGGTATGGTAGGAATCGCATGTGCCAACTCCATCTTATTCCAGGTAATTTTATAATAGACCGCAACATTTGATTATAACAACAAAAATGTGAAATAATATTTTAAATAAAATATAAACATTTTTTAAAGTCTTTTTTAAGACGGCGAAAACAGTATTTTTAAGGAACTCAAAATTCAATTTATGTAATTATTAAAACAATAATTGATCGCTTAGATAACAGGTTTAGAAACTCCTTAAAAATAAAAAATATCAAAACTTTTTAACAGATTTTAATTTCATTTCAATAAATTTTCCTGTTTAGATGGTACTTTTTTATTATAGAAATTTATAAACAAATAATACACAAATTTACTAAAATTAGAGTTCATTTTAACAATATGGCATGTCCGTTCGCTACTAAATTATGATTACTAATTACGATATCGTACATATTTTCCAGCAAATTAGCAGTAATGTGGCAATTGTCGACGTCTTTCCAAAGAAACTCGAAGGCGAAGGCATGGATTTTGTACACGGATCGTCGTTCATAAATAATCCCAAAATCTCCTACGATACAGGTTTACAAGTTTTATCGAAATGACTTATCATGTTTAAAAAATAATTTAAAGAAAATGAGATTTGTAATCTGTTATTGTTGCAACCTAAAAAAATGCGTTTATTATAATATTATAATACCCGTTTCATTCTAGAGGAGTATACTTCGATCGATTATTTTAATACAAATTGTAAAACAAATCTTGTTTTTTTACAGAGAATAATAAGGGACTAGTAGGGTATTTTATATTTCATTGCTTCAAGTAAATAATTGTTTGAAAAATTTGAAACTTTAACGATTTTGAAATTCGACAATTTTATCTCGGGAAATATATTACATTTTCCCCAAAATTCAATCACAAGAGATATTTTCTTTTTAGAATTGTTCGAGGAATCTATGTATGTTTTTTTTCGGACCAAAAAATAATCATTAAATGTCCACTCCTCGTTGAAATAGTAATTTCAAGCGAGGAATGTAATTCGTTTTCTTCATTTTATGAGTTAGTGAATCATTGATATCAAAGATTTGCCACAATAAAAAAAATATTTTCGTGTAGCTATAAAGTTCAAAGTTATTTCGATTTACCCGTATATTTCTAAATGTTTCGACAACCTGTGGGTCTTCTTCGGGTCTGAAGTCTTTCATGCATCATTACCGATTTCTCATACATTTTTAATAATTTTTGAAGAAATTTGTTCTTTTATTAAATGTACATGTCCATAAAATATCTCCTGCAAACAAATAAACCCTTAAAAACAAAGATAATAATAAATTTATACTGAAACACATTTTATTCTATTTCTTTTCAGACCTATGTATCACAGCGAACTCTAAAGTGGTAATCATAACGGCTGGTGCTCGTCAGAAGAAAAATGAATCCAGGCTGGATTTAGTGCAGAAAAACGTAGACGTTATTAAATCTATAATCCCTCCCTTGTTGCAATATAGTCCTGATGCTGTGTTCGTAATCGTCAGTAATCCAGGTTAAACCAGTAGTAAAATTTGCTCTTTGAAATAAAAGCTCATAAAAAAAATGTCCTGCAAAGAAATTAGCAGTGTTTATATCTTGAGAAAAAAAATATTATTATTTAACTGTAAAAAATTACAGAAATTAATGATTGTCTTATATTTACAATTATTTTCTTTTATTTTGAAGTGCTTTATGGAATCATTTTAGTAATACTTATTAACACATATAATTTTATTGTAGTTCTCTAAAAACCAAACTAGTCTGCTAATTTTTCACAATCAGTTTCTTAAATGGGATTTCCTTGTTTTTCAAGCCACGTGAGATTAAAGTTTGAAAACTGGAAAAAAAAAACATTTTTTTTAAAGGACTCCGTACAAAATGAATGGGAAACCCAGTGCAGTCAAACGAGCTGATGAAGTAATTTGTGGAACATGATATCCTAATCAAAAGTTGTAATGGGAATAATAATTGGAAATTACTAGGTTTTTTAGGTGTACATCGTTAGTCAAAAGTCGCAAATATGACCGTAGTTACTCTTTCAATGTACTACTTCGTCTTAAAACATACCTGGATGACACTTTTTCGATGTATATTTTTGCCTCCTATTTTATGCTGAATTGGACACGTTATATTAAGCACATTCATCTTTCTTTTACAAAGTTCCGTTGATATTAAAACAAAATATGTAAAATCTTTATTGCAGAAAATGTCATGGCGTACAGGTCTTATTTGAACCATTTTATAACAATAACAAAAATACTGATTGTTTCGCATTTTTTCTAGATGGCGACTTCAATTTTTCTAAACGCCAAATACTATTGTTATATCCCCCTTCGAGAAAAAGAAACTAGTTTTTTGGCCAGTTTTCTTGGTATCCACTGCTTACAGTGCAGAGACCAGAAAAATTGGCCATGGCAGAAACTGGTCCTATTTTCTACCAGGGTCTTAGTTAGGATAAAAATGTAGAAGTTATTACATTAAAAAAATTGTCACTTTTAGACTTTGTGCGTTTTGTAACTTTTGATCCAGATATCATGCACCACGACATACTATATCTGCATCTCATTTCACTCTACCCGATTTCCTCCTTGTGGGCGGGGTCCTTTTATAAGGTTCAAATTTTTTCGGTGCACTATACTTTCTCATCAAATTTTTAATTAAAATTTACAATTTTTTACTTAGTTTGAAACAAAATGGAAATTGAATTAATCAGAAATCATTAAAATTAACATTTTCAAAAAGTTAACTACCCTATATCAACAAATGTATAATGTAAACTTCAATTCAGAGCACGAAGTATTAATTGTCTCGATTTACTATAATAATTATATTTTTTAATACACTCTTTAGTGTTATTTCTAAAATAATTACAAATTTATAATAAGTTTATTTATCCAATTATTCAAAACTTTAAATAATCTTCGTTTTAAAGAGAAAACAGTGTTTGCATAAATAAATGCATATATTAAATATTAATTCCGAATATTCATATTAATGAATTGTTTTTTATTTAACTATATTTTTAATCTAGTTGACGTCTTAACCTGGGTAACTTGGAAATGCAGTGGCTTACCGCTTTCAAAAATAATCGGCAGTGGAACCCATTTGGATTCCGGAAGATTTCAAACCTTGATCGCCCAAAGAATCGGAATTTCGACTGGTGCCATACAAGCCTTTATTGTCGGAGAACATGGAGATTCTCAAGGTTTTAATATTTTGCTAATTCTTTACAGAAAACGTAGGAATGTTGTTACCCATGATCGCAATCTTTTCTAAGTTGCCCTTATACTGTTACTATTACACTAAGAATTAATATTTAGATTTCTTTTTGTTGTAATGGATAACAGCATAAGTATCTTAGCTGGTTATTAATTTAATGGCAATAATGAGTTTTTACAATATTCTACTAATAATGAAAATATTCCTGGAACATGTTTATGTTTTAATTTGGAATTAATATTCGTTTCCAAATCAATGCATTTTTTATTCATTTTGTTTTTTCCAAAGTTATTTCGTTTTGTATATATCTTTTATTGTTTTGTCAAGCAGGTTTTATACGTTATTATGATCAATTTACTTAATTATTATCACGTCAACAATACCTATTTTTTTTAATCGATACATTAAAATGACTGCGATTTATACTTTTAACCGAACTTGTCATATCATGACTTCGTTAAAAAGCGGCTAAATTCCAACTAGCTACTTTAATCGTATTCACTATTACCCACGTCGTGTTCTTATTAAACAGCATATGTTCCAATATGAATTCACAATGATTTACTATTTTAGGGCATTTTTACCCAGACGAGCAATATTAATAAAGAATAAAAGTTTAAAAATTACGAAAAAGTATTTGCAACCAATCTCGTAGATATTTTGGCATGCATTTATAAAAAAAGCATGGAAAAGCACTCTGAAACAGATTTGCACTAGGCTTGCTACAGGTTTAGTGGACCCACAATGCCTCGTCTGACGAAGGCATTTATACGTTAAATCTATTCTGCTCCATTCACAGAATTTTTTATGTAAACATAATAGGATGAAGATGTAAATTACATTTGTTATACCCTCAATTATATCCTTTTGGTGTTGCATTTTATAATTATACAAACTTATATCTAATATCGATATGTTGGTAAGCAAAAATTGAGAAATGTTATGTTCAGCAAATAATTTTTCGGGCCTACTTAAGATTTGATGGAAATAATTGCTGGAAAGTATCACAGAATACTAATATATATTATGTGGCATATCGTCTTGGGTACTTAAAATAAGTTAAAACTTTCAAAAAACTCCTTGCATTGGTTGAAATTGTTTCTCTAGTAACTTAACAAATAATTACTTCGATTCCATTAATAACTTCTGAAAAAGTTACGAAGATCTTTACTTATCTGCCACTTTTTTTCCATATCGATTTTTGCTCAACACAAGGAGTGGTCAAGTATTAAGGCTACTACTCAGACTAACTCATGGTACCAGTTGATTATGATTTTAAAATATCTTAGGACAATAAATGTATTAATTGCATATATCCAAATTATATGGAGGATTGGCGAACGACCGTTTGCGATCTTTCACATTTAAAAAGTTACGATATCTTCAATTGTAAATTACAACATGGTAATATGAAAAATAAACTATAAGAAAACTAAAAGTAAACTGTAAACTATAAGTAAGGGTTCTTAAGCTAACTATTTACATGAAAATTTCTCAAAGTCATCCATTTCGCGATTTAAACAAAAAATCAAATTTCTGACACAGATATATGATTTGATCCTGTCACAAATTCATTTTTGAAAGAAAATTTTGGTTGTTTTGAATTTTTATAATAATTTAACGTGATATATTTGTTGTATATATACAAACACTAGAAATCGATATAAACATTTAAAATGCACAAACTTATTTCTGTAATTTTCAACAGATAATTTAACAAATTTAGTTTAAATATTATACAATTCCAACTATACTGAAAAAATCTAATTAAATTTGGTAATACATCGAAAATTACGTCCTGCACGGAACACCGATAAGATATGTCTTCTGGCCAACTAATGGCATCTTTTCATTTTTGTGTATTTTTTGTTCGTTTTTTCGAGCTGTAAGCTAATTTATTTGGATGTTTGGAAAAAAAAACAAATAGAAGATAAAAAATTATAAGTTATCTACGTTTTAATTACTACCAAAGGATTCACTCAGGAGGTTCTGGCAGCTAAATACTAGAATTTCAATATAATGTGATTTACACAGTAAAAGTTTGTGTCACGGACTTCCTGGTTTGTGGTCAACCCAAACCGAATGTATCCTGCACTAAATTCTAATTCCTAATATTTTCTACCTTTTGAGAAAAATTTCCTGATTCAGTAAACGTTTACTACAAACATGTCTTTACTTGATCTCATTTTTCATTATGCATTATAATTATTTCACGATGTTACATTCAATGATGAGTTGAATTTTCAGTTTTAATCAAATATAAAAACTTATTTTCTAGTACCTCTTTGGTCAGGAGTAAACGTGGGTGGTGTTCTTTTTCGCGAAATTATACCAAACCTAGCACTGGATAGTGATGAATCTACCTGGAAAGATGTAGCAACAGCTGTGAGAGTAGCGTATGTGCAGTATTATAAACGCATACATTTTTATATTGAAAAAGGAAATTAGAAATTCGCGTTTACTTTTTTAGAGGAAAAACTGTGCGATGCCTCAAGGGGTATTCCAACACTGCAATCGGCCTTGCAGTAGCCGACATCGTCAAGGACGTTTTGCGAAACGCCCAAAGCCTCAAAACTGTATCAACTCTTGCCAAGGTAAATTTAATATGTGGAATTATTTTAGATAAAGTAAAAAGATAAAATAATTCTTGGTAACCTCAAGACGTTATTGTAATTTTAATTACATCATATTGCATCTTTTATTGTTGTTTATTCATTTCTAACATTTCCACCTTATCTACACAATTTTTGCAACAAATAAGGATGCATTTGTGAAACTTATTTTATTATACAGGATTATTTTGATATCTGCGAAGAGGTGTTTCTGTCGATGCCCTGCATTATCGGCGAAAGCGGCATAAGCCAAGTAGTAAGAGTCCGCATAACAGACTTGGAGAAGGAGCAGTTGAAATCTTCGGCGAAATCGTTGCATAAAGTTCAGCAGCAGATCAAACTTTAGCATGGGCTGTAACCGTTGCAACTTTGTAATACTTTTTGTGTAATGTCTTTGGTATCAGAGTAAACTTGTCCTTTTGTACTCGTGTTTTCATATTTTTGTATTTTTATCGGCGTATACTACAACCTTGTTAAACATGTTTTGCAACAATTTGGGAAACGTTTGATGTATGTAATAACCGTGGTCCCATACATTTTGTAAAATTGTTAAGGCTACGTTGATGATGCAGACATAAAAAACTTAAAAAATTGTTTGAAACGAATTAGAAAATACGTTTTATTAAAAAATCATGAAGAACTAATTATAACAATTAAATCATAAGGATAAAGATTTGGAATTAGCTGCTAATTTTACAATAGTTTTTCATATTTACATCTGTATGGATATAATCATGCAGGCATATCTCATGGAGCAAGCGAAAGGTGCCTGCTTCTACAGGAGGAGGACAAATTTTTATATTATATATACTCATAACGTTCAACCTATCGTGCACTTGCTTGAATTTTGCCGTAGGCTAGGTCACGACAAGGTGATCTCAAGCTACCCAGATCAAACTCCAGGTGTCGTTTTCAAAATTTCGACGACTAGTCACGTGTATCGTATTTGACTAACTTTCACCAAACATGTAAAGTGGTACTGAAATCTTTTCATACTACTCGGGGATCGTCATGCTTTAAAATCGTAAAAATTCCATATGCGTCTTCTTTGTATTGTGTTGTTATACCTCATTAGAAAGTTTATAACAGTTTACAGTTTGTAACCCATTTTTCTATTAAATATCTAATAAATGATGAATCTATTTTAGTATTTTTTGAGCATTTTAATACCTAAACCTGTTTACGTATTCACTTAATTTTGTCCACACACTGAAGGGTTCTTCTATGGCGCTTCCAATTATAAGTCTAAAATAGTGTTTTGATGAATTTCTTCTTTATTCTGATCTGCTCGAGAATAAGTGTTGTTTGCTACATCTCCTTATATTATGTATGCAATTCTTAATTTCATTATTTTCATTAAATTATAAATAAAAAATATATAGATAGCTGTCAAAATCAAGATATATTCTATTTTGTGATCTTCGAAATTATTTACTCTGTAATTCATTAGGCAGAGACATGTTTTGAATGATCTTTCTATTGATTTATTTTGAAGAAGTCAACGAAGACATTTTGTATATATTTTTCCATCTTTTTTTACACTATACGTAAGATATTTAACTGCTGATTGCTTTTGATATTTTCTTATATTAAAATCGCTCTTTTATTTTTCTAATATAATCCTGATTATTTAAGACGTGATTCTAAACTAGAATCACGAAAATGTTCTTATTTTTAAACGCGTGTTTCGAGATGATTTTAATGAAAGCTATAAAGAACACGTTTATATTTGTAATAAGCTTCTGAATTCAGCTACATTTTTTGGGATGTCGTGACTGAACTTTTCGATGATCTATATGTTGGCATTTTTAACATTTAAAACAATGTTAATAGTTTATTTAATTAGTTAAATTGTGATCCATTTAATTTAATAGCAAGATGACTCAATTACAAAATCCCGACTCCGATCGTACTATAAATATTCTAATCTAAAATATTATTATTTGACAAATCTGTTTCGTATGAAAAAAGAATAGAATATTCAGAAAAACGGAAATGTTAAATTAAATATTGATAATATTCAGAGAGCGACAAATTATTCGTGATCATCCAAAATTATTTAATTGTACGATAATTTTCGACTTTCTTCAACTAACATTTCTAATATATTTGAATAATTCGTAAATAATATTTTGTAAAAGTGACACAAGGAATATAACACAGAAATGGGATTTTACAATATTGATCACGTTAAATCCTTTTAATATTTCACGGCTTCGTTTTCTTTTTAATTTCAGTACATTTCATGAAAATAATTTATTCTCATCTAGAATTACAATATCGGAAATTATTTTAAAATATTTATTATTTAATAAATTTTAATATAAATTTGAATGCTGGAACTATATTGCAATGGTATGAACGATGATATTTATCATTTTGGGCATCTAATTTAATCAGAATTTTACTATCGTCCTTGGGAACATTTTTATTAAGTGGAATCTAAACGTTCTCTATTCGATCTTTTCGCCAATTTATTTCGAAATCGCATATTGTGGTCAGTTTCATCCGGGTTCTTTAATTCTCCATATTCTTCCACGTTACCACGGGATTCTATAATCACAGTATAAACTAGCGTTGGCGTGGTGCCTCGCTCGCTTCGCTCGCTCAGAAACTTTTACCCAGTGGAGAGTCGGCTATTCCTTAAGACTAGTTTGTTTACTAACAGCTTTCAATTATGTTATAAAATTATATTGATATTTGGGGGTCCAATCATATTTAGGTCCAAGTGGCTTCGATAGATATGTTACAACAATATAGTGTTTCTTATATTTATGAAAATTGAAAATGAGCATTTTCAAAACTTCGACCCCGACAACAGGCCAGCCGAAGTATTGATAAATAAACGTTGCAAAACACTTACTTCATGCACTTGTATTCTAATAGACTATTCGATGCATATTACATGTTTACTGTGTTTTACTAATTACTGTCTGTATTATTATGATATTATATATACAATATATATACATATAATTCGTCAAAGATATCTTGAAAGTGTCGAAAAGATCTATGACGGATATCTTATAGATATCTATAAGACATCTTTTAGATATATCGAAATAGTTATTTTCGTATCAAGGGCGTAAAAGGACTTATGCGCCCGTAGGTGGTCACCGCGCCCGAGGGGCTGGCAAAGACTACCCCTGGGGGGTAGGGGGTCGAAACGTCGAAATTTGATGAAAAACAATAGGGTAATTTTTTTGCCGCGATGACCAAATTCAATACTTTTTCAGATAATAGTCATAAACATTTTATACCAGTTTTTATGGCATTATCGTTGACTTTAGGAAGAAAATGCATACAACCTTTTTTGTAGAGAATTTCATGCTCTACCTTTTTTTGTTTGAAACATTTTTTAATAAAATTTGTATTTTTCAAAATAAATGCAAACAACTACAAAGAAACTTAATTGGGGCTAATTTTTTTTAGTAACGGACGGGTGGATCTGCCCCAAAATCTAATCAGATCTAAGTTATGCCAAGACGCGTATTTTAAAAAAAAATTTATATCAATACGGTTATCCGTTCGCGAGTTATCGCGAGACATAAAAACGGGACGTACGTACGGACGTACGTACAAGATCACGGACACAAATTTTTTTTTTTTTTTCGTTTTTTTTTTTTTTTTTTTTGGCTTCCTTAGGGTCTGAAACGTGGACATTTGATGAAAAACTATAGGGTAATTTTTTTGCCCGAGGTGACCAAATTCAATACTTCGTCCAGACTTAAGGTCTGGGTCGAAGTAATAAAGATATACATATATAAATACTTACATACATACGTACATTTTAGAGATTCAAAGAAAAATATTTGACGTTTTATTAGTTTAATCGAAAAATGCTAAAATGGTCTTAGGATTCGTAAAATGGCTTGGCTGAAGAGGAAACAACGTTGGAAAATCGTTATTTAATACCTTAGTTACCAATTTTTTGTGTAGATACCGTCGATCGCTATTTTCTAGGTTCGTCGGAACTTTTCGAACTTCGTTACCGGTCATTGATCCTATTCTAAATCTCTTTCTACGGGAGGCATTTCAGTGGTCAGCAATATCTCATCTTAAGTCCAGGAAACGAACGAAAGAAAAGAGTAACCAAAACAAATTGCAACCAGACCGATTTTAGCGCGATAATTACTAAAAATAATTACTAAAAAATGCGTTAAAAAATATATTTATGTAAAAAAATATATTGAGTTTGGTAAAGTTCTTTTTTATTGCATAATAGGCTTGTTTTTGTAAACAAATGGCCGTAACTTTTCGAAAACACACTATAGCAAAAAGCATCTCAAACAAAAAAATCTATAAAAAATCTAGGAATGATATTTTGCCTTATTTGTCTCCATTTTTCAGATAATGATAAAATTAATATTTCTAACATAACTTTTAACCTCTAACTATTAGCCCATTAACGCCCCAAGCGCCCATGTTTCTTGCAAAACTTTCGAAGACAAAGTACCAAAAAATATTTTTGAAAAGCCGCTCTTTAACCCTCCTGTGCACCAGTTTTTCTTTTCCCATAAGGAAACAATGTAGTTTGGACGAGTATACTCGTCCTGGCGCACAGGGGGGTTAAGTCACAATGATATGGACGTATGAAAATTACATATGGCGGCTTTTACACAAACAATTCAGAAAAACAGATTTTTCTATTCTTTTTCTTGCGTTTTCAGACCAAAAATAATTGTATGTTTTCCTAATGCATCGGAAAGGGGACAGTTTTTTTATGTACTTCAAGAATATAATATTGCAAAAATTCTGTTTCGAGATGGTAGCTAAAAAATAATAATAATAGCAAAACATCTGTCATCTTGTAATACTACATTATTTTCATATTTGCTACAAGTTATGATTATTAAGTGATAAATTTTATTTTTTTTTAATTTTAAATAGAGATATAAAATATTTACTATTTTTACACTAGTTCTAAAAAACAATTATTCCCTTGTGGACTAAAATATTACAGAGATTTTGTAAATCTATGAATATTAATTGGATATTCGATTTTCGTAGTTCAAAATGGCCGATCCAATGTGGCGGGTAAAAAAGGGCAGAATTTTTTATTTGAAAATTCAAAGTCCAAAAGTTCCTGAACGCGCAGTTTATCCATGTTTTAAACATGATGCAGGATATTAAAATTTATTATATACTACACTTCTAAAACATGAAATATAATTTAAAATTCCATCTACCCTCGTATATTTTAAAATTTAAAAATTCTGGTTTCGATATTGTCGTTATCAAACCACATAAAACCATCAAATTAAATAAATTTGGGATTTGGAGATTTGGAACCCATAAGGAAAATATTCGAAATTCAGAATGGTAAATTCAATATGTCGGTCATTGAAATGTGAACAAGGAATAATTTAATAAATTAGGTGAAATTACGTATCGGGGGATTCCAGATTTCTTTAAAAAAAACATTTTCATCATTTAACTCAATGACGTACGAAATGTTCTACTTATTGTGATACTTAAAAATGCTAATACATAATGTGTTTGTGTCCGAATGTTTTTCTGAAAAAAAACACAAATACTTTCAAGAAAGATTCTCTCATGCTGGGACAGTTTCTAATGGTTGTTACAAGCTGACATAATACCTGTTGCTTAGGGGTCGGAATAGATGGAATGGTTTGTTTTGATGCTTTCAAACCAGAAATTCAAGATTTTTATAATTTCCCGAAGACTTAGGTTTTTCCGAATACACGTCATTAACAAAAAATCAGCAGACATATGGTTTTCAAAAACGGTAAATCACTGGGGAAAACAAGCGATTAATTGTTAATATCCGTTACATACTGAAGAAAAAAGTGTGAAAGTGGAGTAGAGCCGTATATTAATTAAAAAAAAAACTATATTTTCTTCATTAGAACTTCATTAAATTTATTGTTTTCAACTATATGATTCTTCATTAATTCAAAAATAATGTTTCAAACAGATTTGTGTAAAAAGGACATTTTTTTATTCTGCCTTAATTAACAGAGCCAAATGGCAACAAAATGTACAGTGATTTAATTAAGATAATACAAATGTTCCCCTTTGTTATAAATTTTGTATATTTATCTCTCCAAGTGAAAGAGTCTGATTAAGGCAACTTTTAAATGCGTTTAAAACGTTGCAATTTAGACCGTTTTTAAACTGCAATTATTTTTTAAAATTATCTTTTTTCGGTCTGTAAAATTTAATAATAACAAGTAGATATATACTCTTAAGAAGCGGGTGCATTCATTTTGAATACTGATAAACACTAACACGTACTCACAATACATGACCCAATAAAAACGTTATCATTTAATATGCGTTTATTATACGTTGTAAGTTCGGTATAATAATGGTTTATGTATGTCATATATACATATATATATATATATATATACATATATATATATTAATTAGTAACGCGCTTATTAAACTATGGTTTAATGTACGTTTATTATGTTTATTTACGTGTATTTTATATGAAACGGATTTTAAATATAAAAAAATCGTTTATGTATACAAATATATATATATGTATGATGACAAACGATGAAATTTGCTCAAAGATACCCCGGTTATAAAACGTGTGTACAATATAGCTTAATATTCTCTCATGACGTATCTCTCAGAATAAAAGAAACAAATTCGACCAAGATGAAATCATATTTCTGAATTTTCGATAAATAACACAAGTCTACAAAAAGGAGGGTCATGGATGCTGTTGAAGCTGTGGGTCATTTCCGACTTAATTTTGTGCATAAAATCCGAATCCTATGTCAGAAGTGATCCATCACGTCAGGATTTTGAGATATTTGAGGTTATATACCGGAAAAATGTGTTTTTATTCTATGTTTGAAGTTAGGTACAAAATGGATGAAAAATGATAATGTAATTTTGTGTTTATCATTTCGAATCCATCATATCATCTGTTGAGAAAATTGGAAAATTGATTTCGATTTCGTTATTAGCAACATGAAATATCCACAAGTACACATTTAAAAAAAAATAGTAATGTCAACATTTTTTACGAACTTTCGAACCACCACATACTAACTGTCACCAAAATTGAATAGACGATGATTTTGTTAAAAAAAAATGCATTTTTACATTTATTTTTTTACAACTAATTTGTTAAACTTTTAAATTCTTATTTTATATTAAAATATATGGACTGAAATCTATATTAAATCGATTTTTTAATCTTTAGTGTTAAATCTAAATCTGATATTAAAAATTCACTGCGGCAGATTTAATATTATAATTGCTGGATACATCATTAAATTACATGATTTATTCAATGTGGCCGTAACAGATTTTTTTTCCAACATTTGTCGATGATTTTCACTATTTTAATTTTTGTTACTTTTGTCTTTTTTTTGTCAAATATCGTTGTTGATCATAAACCTCCACGCTTAAAAATAACAATAATAAAGAAAATCGGAAAGTTTGTACTAGTGGACATAATCATACATAACATATATTCTGTTGACAGACAATGTCATAATTTGTAATTGCCATATTTGTTAGAAAAATCATAAAAGATGCTAATAGTACAGAAGGCCAAAAAACATTATTACATACTGTACGCAACCTCAAAAATAGTAAAAAACCTGTTTTTTCGAGTTCATAATCTCCAGTACCACAAAATCCTGACTTGATGGGCCACTTCTGACTTCGGTTTCTTATTCGACGCCCGAAATTACATTGCAAATGAGGGGCCTCCCAAAAACAAGACCATGTTGATCAGCGCAATTGATTATCATCGTGATTTATTTTCTGAATTGAATATTTTTATATTGCGTTAGCCATCAATTCAACGGCGTGACTGCTGAAACAATGGTTTAAAACGCGTGTAAAGAATGGTATATCCAGATTTTTAGACAGGAATGACAAAGTTCCGAAATCCAAAACCCCGAAAGGTTGAAATTTCGATATTGAGTGAGTCCAAGTTATTTTAATTTGCTTCCTTTTTGACAAATTTTCAAACAAAAAGTGAATAAATCACACTGGAGCCATGCTATATCGAAATTTTAGCCTTTCGGTGTGTTGATTTTCGGAACTTTGTTCCCCGGTCATGACCTACAAAAAAAAGTCCTAAAATTGTTAAATCTTAAATTCATCATCAGGTGAGGCTAATTTAAGCCCGAAATAGCGTTAATTTTCTTCAATTCAGTCAGTGTTTTGGCTGAAAGTCTTGCTTTCAGTGAGCAAAACTGACTTTTAGCCGATATTTTGGCTTAGAATAAGATCTATCGAGCTTATGGCATCTAAGTTAGTCGAATCTTATTTCAAACCAAAATATCGGCTGAAAGTCAGTTTTCTTGTCTGAAAGTAAGACTTTAAGCCTAAATATTGACTGAATTTAAGATGTAACAATTTTAAGATTTATTTTTTTCTGTGCATGTTATGTACACCTGCTAATAACGGTAGATACACCAGGTTTATCCCACGAGTTAAAAAATAATGTGTTCAATCAAACTAAATGCATATGAAGTCTAAACTACCCTGAATGTTCGTTTGAGGAGAATTCTGGCCCAAAACGACCTACCACGTTACACCCAACCAAGAGTTCACACAGCGCTCAAAAACAGCACATTCGAGGAGCAACTTCGTAAATGAACTCTTCATCTAAGTTTTTTGCAAAGTTCCGAAAAGTGCACTTAATCATGATTGATTTTTCGTGGGGCCCATATCGATCTTCATACGTGCCTGGACTAGGATGGTGGTGGTACCCGGGGCCCGTTCTCCGACGATCCCGTCGCCCGACGACGGTGCGATGCAGTCAGTAGACAGTCGCTCGTTTGGTCAGCTGGTTCTGCCCCCCACGGTGTCAGAGAACTTCCCCGATGACGGTTCCGTCGTGCCGCACCTGAAATCGTCTACCGTTCCTGGCGATATTCCTGGCGAAAAATCGCGAGGGTCGCCGCGGCGCGCCGCGAGTGCGCGGGTGCTTGTTCCACCGAACCGGGAACCGGAAGTTCCCCCGGCAGCACCAGAACCTACAGGGTTCTACCGAAGGGGTTGAGACATGACGGTCTCCTATGCAAGCGAAGTGCCGAACGGCTCCAGTTTTGGATGCTTCTGGAGGATTCTCGTCAAGTGAGTGCGCAAAATTCGATGAATTTACCAGCTTTTTGAATATTACAGCCAAATCATTTTAAAAGTAGACCCAAATCAATGATAAACCCGTAGCCTACGACCAAAATTCGGTGCACAAAAAACATTGCTAGAAGAGATACATGATGAAATTCGTGTTAACCGAAATTGCTTGAACTTATAATGAACTGCTGAAAATGTCCTCCGTTCGTAGAATGAAAGTCGGGAAAGTGCGTTTAATAATATTACACAAACGTTGCGAAATTTTCATAAGAACAATGTGACGTTAATTTGTCGAATATTGCAAAAAACCCTGAGAATATCTTCATATAAATGTAACAAAGAATGTACGATAAAACCACAGAGTTATTTATTCCTACGGAATCTTATATTGGCATAGGAAGTCATTATCGTAGTTTCAAAAATGTTGAATCCTCTTAATCTCTTTCTAATTTTATTTTGTGTATATATCTTGTGATAACTTTTTAATATGAATATTTTAGAGTTTCATACCATTTTCAAGAGGTTGACATATCATTTTCAAACAAACCTTTTATCAGTACTCCAGAATTATAATTCTGAGTCCTACCAGACTTAAAATATATTTGACATTATAATATTCCGTTAAACTGAAAATGGCTTTTCTAATTTATAAGAATTTATAAAAATAATATTTAAGAATTATGCGTTCAAACGGATACCGATTATATTTCGAACATAAACATTGCTTATGCTTGCTCATACGTAATTGATATCCTCTTAATATTACGACGTGTCCGTGCAATTCTGACAAAAATCTGCTGGCTTTGTTCTACAATAAAAATCATTTAAAATTTTTCGTACTGTTCGATGTCAGGAGTCTGTCGGAGTGAAATTTCACTCCAAACAATTTGCAGCGCACTTGCGGTTTATAAAACATTCGTGTTCTGCCACTAATGACGTGGTTACTGTAATGCAAATTTCGTCATTGTAATAAAAATGTTCATAAAATAAAAAAGTACTACTCTACGTGTTTTATCAGAAGTTTGTGGTAATGTGTTACCGAATGCTCGAAGTGATTTAACATTTTTTAACCGGTACTGATTACTGTTTATTAAATGTTATATTTTCACTAATATTAAAGTAAATACAAATTATGTAATAATTGTCTAAACAATGTAAGTTAAAAATACAAATTCATAGTAAATAGTGCAGACAGCATGTAGAATTATAAACCAGTTAATCGCAGCAATAATTGTTATTACACTTATTTTAATACATGTATAGAATAAGTGTTCGAATATAACACGATCATTTAGCCGTAAATGTCAACCGATTTTTTTAACGGTTATTAGCAATGTGCAGTAGACCGTTTGTAAACTTATCTGTACATTATTTCATAAAAACAATTCTTTCGTCTGAATATAATCAAAACTGATTTTTAAATCTCAAACACTAAAAAAAAAGGAAATATTAAAGACATTGTTTTACAGTATCTGATAAAAATCACGAATTATATCAATTATTAAATATTGACATCAACAAAATAGTTAATCATTTTATTAACTTCATTAAAGAATGCTGAAATCTTTCAGTCACGTGCAAATGACAATCTTGACAGACCTTCGAAGAGTCCTGCAGCCTTTTTTAGGCCTTGGCAACAGCTGTGCCGCGAATTTGAAACAATGAGCAATGCCTGACACGGCTGGATTCATTTTCGCAATTTAGGCATCTCGAGTGTAAATAGCCTTCCTGACCGGGAGAGGTAATTTAATAGGAATTTAAATACATGATTCCTCTATAAATGGCAAAAAGTAAAAAAATGAACTTCAGCATGAAGCGAAATATTGACACATAAACAATTTCGGGAGTTAATAGAACAAATTGCACCTAAATGTCAATTTTGAATAGTTAATTCGCAACAACTTTGTGACTCAATTACTCGTGAAGACATCCAGGGTCTAAATTTTAAGATAAAAAGTCTGCAACTATTTGAAATAAGAATTGACGATATCATAATGTACTAAATTGTTAAGTGATGAGTTGATAATTCGTTAATAATAATTCAACATTTTTTATGAAACAAAGAGTTTTTTGAAGAATATATGAGTTACTAAATAACTTGTATTTTTATGAAAATGAAGTTCATTATTATGAAGTACACATAAAAAACAAATAAAAATTAAGTAAGTTTGTACCATTTATAAAAATTGTACATTAATTTTCTAAAAAATTAACTTCCACTTTCAACATTATTATTCTGCTAATGAAATGGATCGTTCACTACTTATGACTTAAAGTATATGCATATAAATTCACGGATAAAAATATTTACGTTTCCTCATTTCTATAGAAAAATTTGAAAATTATAGTTTAGAAATTAGTTTATCCTATTGCAAATTGTAATAAATAAATTACAAGCATGTCCAGTGACATGTAAAATACAATAGAACTACATATATCGATTTCTTTCGAAATACATCGAGAAAATGTGAGAAATTAATATTTCAGGACAAGTAAAATTAAAACACATATAATGCCGCTATTAAAAATGGAGTTAGTTTTTTGTAACAGTGTACGACGTATATGTAGTTATAAAGTATTAACCCAAATTCAGACAACTAAGTAGCTTAGTATCTGTGAGGTTGCTAGCAAGATGTTCAGATTCCCGCATCACAAATAAGCAGAAAATTAATTATTTGGTATAGAATACAAAGCAAACCATTAGAAGCTCATATGAGCTCTGCTTTGATCTGGTATCTCACAGAATTTGCAAAAACAGGAAGTGTTATGGTTATACTGTTTGTTTCAAGCAAAAGCGATTTCTTTAAACTCTGAATGTTTAGTGAAAAGCTAGATAGCAAAAGACATCATAACAATTATCAAAATTTGAATAAGTTAAAAAGTAACTGTTTCGGTACGAAAATTTACCGTGTAGGCATAACATTTGACCCATAACTGACAGTTAATAAACGCGTGAAAATTAGAACGTAAAATCCCAGACATTCTTCCGGTCGCAACAAAGGTCTTGTCGTCCCTGTTGTGACCTACAGAAGTCAGAAATTACCAGGTTCAAATAATTCTAAAAAACAGACAAAAACAGTATCAGTAAATAAGCTGGTGTGTCCAATATATATTAAAAATTAATGAAGAACAGACATATCTAAATAGCCAAATATATCTAATTTATACCCAAAACCTATGAACATAAAATGGATGTAAAGAAATCAAAATTCCATATACGTATGTAATGGATAGAAATATGAAAAGAATGCAAGGAACAATAATTTTTTTCTCAATATATAGAAAAGAATACAATAAATATGGATAATTCCGAAGAACTAGATATAATTCTTGATGATTTACGGAAGTAACAAATATGCTTCACAAGAACAATTTAAAAATAAATGTAACAAATTTAAAAGAAACGAGGAAAGTCACATGAAAAAAGCAACTTACCTCAAATCGATTTAAAGACCACATCTTCAAAGAAGAATAGATTTTGCTGAATATTCTAAATTCACACCAAAAGTGAACCAAAAGTAGAAAAAAGAAATTCAAGTAAACAAGTGGGAAAATAACTAAAAAAAATTTAAGATAGAAGAAGAGAAATATACCAAATATAAAATAATCAAAACGAAGAAAAATAGTATATGATTATTTGGAATCCACTTAAAGCTTCAGCTTATATTAGAGTAAAACGAAAATTCTCTCCTTGTGATTTCAAAGTAAAATGCCCCAAAAAACAGACATTCAACACGAAGAAACCATCAAGATTTGCACTCGGATAGTTTACTTCAGGATCGGACACATAACACTGACGAAATTTTACTTTTTAGCTGCCTTTGACAATCGCAGTTTCCAATTTAAAAAAAAATGATGTTCATGTGCGTTTTTGCAATATTTCGATTGTTTTTGTAGCCAAATAAAATTTATTTTTGACAATCGCAGTATCATTTCCGAACAGATTTTTTCGGCTCCAAACGATGGCGCTAGCAGAATTGTCATATTCGATTTATTTTGTAGCAAAACATTTAACCTCACTATTCTCGAAAATGGGAGGTGATTAGAAAATTCTGGTAGTAAGTGTAATCAGTTTCAGCAGGAAATCCATTCAAAAATCAGTGTCGGACAGTGTAATTTATCAGAAAAGGTTATTGACGTCATCGATAGGCATGTCTATACAGTATCATTCTATTGATCAAATTTATCATCATGTATCTTAACATGTATCGGTTCCTCTGCTTTTAACGTTTTAATCCTAAGAAGCAATCCCACCATCTGGTACCGACAACAAGTCTGCGTTATATGGGATTGAATTTCTACGCATACAAAAAGTATGTACATGTATAGATGTCGCAGTTTTTTTGGCATTTTTATGGAAGTTTTAATCATTTCATACTCCTCCCGATAATTTTCAATAATATTATATTAAAATACAACTTTAATGATGATACACAAATATGAACAAAATATTAGAAAAAAATCAGACCTGCTTATTATAATAAACAGACAAATTGTCCTTAAAGACAATCATGTTCACTGTTTAAAATATCTCAATAAGTTATTTTGCAAAAATATGGCTGTAAATGATGATAATAATTTTACTTAATTTTACCTTACATCTTTCTAATTACCAGATTCTGTCGACACCGAAACTGCTATAGTCCCTTTTTAGCAATGAATGAGGAAACTAAACTTTTTTCGCTTTAATTTCAATTAAGTATTTCAAATCAAAGTTAAAAACATTCGCTGAAAATCGATAGAAATATTTTTAAATCTGTTTTATTTGTGAATTCTCCTAACACTTACAATTATCTCATAATTAAACGTAGTTAAATAAGTCTTCAAACCAAACGTATCAGAATATAAACATTGATTTATTATTGTTAAAACTTAGATAAACATGATGTATTCAAATTTGCATACTCTTTTTTGCATCACGACTAAAACTGACGCTTACGACTCCAAAATTGAAGCCGAGACCGCGATGGTTATTGATACCAAAGAAAACGATACCCAGTAGAGACATTTCATTTCGAGACTACGTCAAGACCGATACCAAGACCACCAAATCTCTACTCATCGAGACGAGTCCAAAACCAAAATTAAAAAACAAAAATAATAACAATAAACAAATAAAATCCATTATGGCGATCATGATCAATCTTAAAAAACGTTGGATTATTAGTTTCGTCTAAATTGTGAGAGATTTTTAAGTTAAAATGATACTCTTAAATTTTTACATATTGAGTATATTGATTATGAAGGACTATTTTATAAATCTAGATATTCGGCCGATTGCGATTTATTTAAACTTTTTATTATGACTAAAAACACTTCTTAATTCGTAGAATCACACTTTACTTTACAACATTAAAGAACGACTAGCATATCACAACTTAAAGTTAATTCTGTTCTAATAAAACATGGCATTATTTTTTTTTTGTACATTTAATTGTCGAAAAAAAATGCACCAGCGCATAATCAATCAAAATCCTTTTCATATAAATATGATTTCTTCATTAAGTAAAAATATCATATTGTAAAAAAAAATTGTATAAATGTATTATTTCTTTTTATACGCTAAGAAATATGTATGAATTGCTACCGTTATATTATGTTAATTCTAAATTATAGTAAATAAATATAAACACTCGTAATTATAAAGTTATAAATCCGAAACTATAAAAAATTAATTAGAATATAAATAACAATATTTCAAAATATAAATTTTAACAATAATCTGATATGGCAATAATGTTTTTATAACTAGCTAAACATGGTATTTCGTTTTAACGCAAAGTGAATAGCTTATAATATATATTTAAGTTTAATCTCAGGTGCCAATTCAAGGCCAACAATTGACATTGGAATTTAGTTACTTTTTCTTTTTGTAACATGATCAGTAATAAACAGAATACCATTCTACAGTTGTGTTCTCTCTAAATTTCTTGGAGTAGAAACCCAAGAATAAACTTTCACTGTAGAAAAAAAATAGGTACAAATTATAAAAATTGCATTTCGATATGATTTAATTCTTTATTTAAAAATTCTGAGTGCCGAGGTTTTATTTTTATTTCCATTTATTTATTACCGTTTACGAAATTTTTAAACACTTTTAATACTGATTATTACAGATTACAATGAAAATAATATTAAAAAAAATATTATGTATTTTACTGTACCACCCCGTTATTTTATTATTAGAATTCATTATAAAACATGAAATTTCTCAGTCACAACAGAAAAATTTGTTTACCTTAAATATCTGTAAATTGAAATAGATTAAAATCTTACTAGACAAAAAAAGTATAACTGATATACTGTCCCTTTAATCATTCATCCTACATATGAAATGTGAAAGTAATTTTATTAGAAAAATAATTGAATATCGTGAAAATTCTGTGTCGTTTATTTTAATTTAAATCTTTGGTAGAATCTTGAGTAGCAACAGAAGATACTATTTTTTAGAATACCACGAACAAAAAGTTGCTCCAATTCCATTCCGAAAATAGTCTGAAAGTATATTCGATCTTAAAATGTGAAGTTTAACTACGGAAGCAATTATGTCGACTTCTGTAAAGTGAAAGTATTCTCTTTTTGGAGTGAATACATTAAATATTCGTCGAAAAATTCACGGTATATTTTTTTAATAGATAAAAAAAAGCGATGGCGAGTCCACTGACTCTTCAGGTTTTACATTTAATATTTATCTAACATATTTTGTAATATTATAACGTTGGTTCACGAATTTCGTGGAAAATGGAGGAATAAATTATCAAACTTACTTTAGAATTATTAAATCTGTAACGCACACATCTATTACATAATTAGTTCATTTAAGAAAAAACATTCGTCACGCAATACATTTTTACGTATTCAAATTACAATTATATAACGGGATATGGAGTATTTTCTCGAAATGAAACGGCCATCTTCTTAGCACGAAAGACAATGATTAACTGTTTGTATTATTTGTTGTAAAATAGACAAATCATTAAAGTGTATATGAATTTCGAAATTTAACCTTTTCTGCAAACAAAATCATAATTAATCCCGAATGCGTCCTTGTGAGTAGGATAAATATGGTAAAATTGAAAGAATGTCTGTTGCCAAGCATTGATCAAACAAATATCTAATAATAATCGATTAAAAGTCGTAACGACCAGGTTGCTTTTTCAAACATAAAAATCGTATGCCATGTACCATAGTCTGTAATTTTCCCTCTAAGTGGTAATTAATTACGAAAACACGTATTTTCCGTAGAGCTGGACAAAACTCGAGAAAACATGCAAAAAGCCTTCATATATTCGTTGATTTTCAGTAACAAATTACATTTTTTTACAAAATAATTTTAATTACAAATTTGCGACGTGGAGAATTTTTGAAAAACCGATCATCTTTAAACAAAAATGACTCGTGATAGAAAGCGAAACTGGCCGGCTAAAGTGTCAGAGAAATTCAAAGTGTGACTTTTCTTTTCGTTTGCGGATGCAAAAAATGCGTAAGTGCAGCATTATTAGAGGCAAAGATATTGCGATATATCGCGCGACCGGCAGCATGCGTTGTGCAACGTTTCGTATACTTTCGACTCGAAGAGCCGAGCAACGCGAATGGCAAACGGACGAAGGTGCTAAAGTCCTTGGGAAAGGATTCTGCATTCGAGAGAGAAACCGCACGTGGACCCGGGTTTTATCTTGAGTTTCTTTTTCCAATTTCAACAGACTAGTTTTAGTTGTCCTCCTTTTCAATGAGGTTTCCGGCTAACAGTTGACCTACAATTTTTGGGAGAATCCAACATCCAAATAGTTTTCTAGCAGGAAATTATGTTTTTCCGTGCAAACGTCAGAAGGTTGTTGGATGTCATCAATTGATCGATTCGGTGATCATCATCCACAGTAGGCGCTACCGGTAGATTGATGACAATAATTTGTCAGGCATGGATCTTGATGGATGGAACTAGTCGTAACGCTAATCAACTGATAATGTTTTGTAAATTAATAGAATGGGTTTAATAACCATTATTGGTTTTGCTGAGAAAACTAACACAGGTAACCAAAAGTTGACTGGTTGTCCCAGTAAAAGTCAATGTTAAGACAACCTTATGGTCAACTGTGGACTTTCACAGTCGACTTTTGGTTGTGTGGGAAGTTGAGTAATTTTTTTAAAATGGGGAATTATTGAAAGAAAATAGTTATCTGTATCGTATTATTGGCTACAAATAGTAGTTTTTCTATAATGCAAATTAATAGCCCAGACATCTAAGCCATGTTTAATCCATTAGAAGTTTTAATTTCATATCTGGTGCTCCCTACATTTGAAGTACTGAAAATTTACTTATTGTAATTTATAAGTCGTCCATGTACAAAAATAAGTGCAGATAAACTTATAAAATTAGATAATTTTCACCAATTCGTAAGTGTATATGCATTTATTCATCTGCGTGGACGACTTGAATTTTGGCTTATTTAAATTATATAGATAGAACTCCATATTCATATGGCAGCCTGTTATGAGAATATTATTTTTAAAGCGAATTATTATGAGAAAAAATGTAAAACCGATTTAATCAATGTATTACAAACAATAGTATAACACAGAAGTTTTTACACAATTCATAATAATGTGCATTTTTTGTTAAATGATGCATTATCACGGTGATGGAAACGATGTAACATAGCCAGCAAATTCACAATGAGTTTAGGATAAGCTCCGAAAGTGCACGAAAAGAAATCAGCTGTGTCATGTTCTGATTTTTTTTGAGCTTGAGCACATAAATACCTCATAATAACATCATTCTGAACTACTTATACTATACATTTGCTATACGGGAAAGTTTTTACGAATTGCCCTCAACCAGAATCGAAGAAAGGCCCCTAATAAAAGTCTCGGAGCATCGAATCTCTGGTGTGCATTCCTAGACTTTTTTTGAACGAAAAATGATCACGTCGTAAAAAATTTATTCGATTCGTCGTTTCTGACGTCAGGATAATAATTATAGTGTTGGAAAAAAAACCAAATAAGACACATATACTATTGAGTTTTTTAGTCCGTAAAATATAAAAATATAAATATAATTGCATTAGGTATACGTAAACAAATTTTGGAACAATTTCGAAAACAGGGTAGCGTAGCATTTGCAAAAATTGAAAATTGTTTAAGAAATATTTAGGGTTATTAAACTGTAAAATTAAGATACGAAATATTTGCGAATGAAGTACATGAATATTTCTTAAATAATTTTCAATTTTTGCTAAAAAATAATCCAAAATAATGGAAAAATATTAGAATACATTTCCGGGACGTATTTAAAATATTTCATTCGAAAATGTTATGGTTGTTGAGTGCTCTAAAATATTTGTGCCCATTTTTCAAAAAATGTAGTACAGTTTTTGAGCTTCAAAAAAATGTTGTTTTTTCCATTTAAATGTCATTATACTCATAATGAAACATTACAAATATATTTATAAAAACATATGTCGTTTTACACAATTACTCCTAATATATACTGGAAAAACTATCAATAAATATTTAATGTCTGCCTTCGTTAATGTTGGATACAGCATACATTGCACATTATGAACAAAAACACTTTTAACCGCTAAACGGTAACTTTTTCATAAAGAAAATATTGTTAACATTAGAAGGAACCCTGAACGTACATTAAAAGCCAAAATTACTAAATTTAAAAGGTGATGCAAAAATATATATTATATCTCCAATGAATCAATTTGAAAAATAAACTTTCGAAAATTATTGGGTTCACTGAAAACGAATTTAAAGCTAAACTTCCTAGACTAATTGAAGACGGTGGATACCAAAAAACTAATGACTCGTATACTGTTAATCGAAATTTCACAAAAATCGATGTATGGAGGCTGGCTACGAATCTGAATTCCAATTTGCATGATTCAAAATGTCTGTTTAACAACCTTAAAAACTTTGATTGATAATGTAGAAGTTGACTTAATCTCCATCATTCTTAATCGGACACTTTGATTTTGGCCATTTGGACTTGAGATTCGTTTTCAAAGACCCCGAAAAAGTGATACTATTTTCGTTGCCTTCGAAAGTTTGGAAGAATAACTGGTTTAACTGTCTCATTGGTGACCTATTAGATATATATTTTAATATATTTAATAAATTATTTTATATATTTAATAAATATTTTTAAATAATCGCATTATTTTAATTTAGCTTTAGTATTTTTCAGTTGACATTCTGATATTTACATTATTATTTCGTGCATTGTTTGTCAATTATATTATCGAGATCAATTTTGAAGTACTACATTTGGTTTTAAAATTATACGTCTAGGATAAATTTACAAGCCTAATTTATATATAATATTCAAATGTTTGAGATGGAATGTCCATTTTTTATGCTAAGTTAATCGAATTTACCAAATTGCCATAAAGTAGATATTTATCATCGATCATGAATTTAGTTACTATTAAATTAACATGAAAACTTCGAGTAGAAATATTAAACGATTTCCTTAATTATTTCGATAGTTCATAGATATTTATGAATGATTACATTTTTTATGTAAAGTTTCTAATAGAAACTCTAATTTCTAATAGAATTCCAAAGTAAACTAATAGATGCCTGTGTACGAATCAGTTCATTAATAAATTTAAATCAATCGTTGAATTACTTAAAATTGAATCGACATTCAAGTGGAGTGTATAAAATTGAAAAATCGATTATGGCCTGAATTACCTACTTGTATTAAGAGTATAATATAAGTCTATTTTTAATGAAATAAAAAAAGATTCATTTAATTTCGCAAATCTGTTCCCAGTACGGAACTATTTGTGAATAAATTATCAAAACATGACTATCAGTTATTTGATTTGAATCAGTGAGTTACTTATAAAACTCCGACTGAAATCGACGCGATTCAAGTATATCTGTAACTGTCAATCGACTTTCCGATTATTGACGTTTAAACTAAAAAATAATTGATCAATCATATCAACCCAATAACTCGATTAACATAGTAGATCACTATTAACATAGTTAGGTTTCATAAAGAATTGATTGACTTAGGTCAATGAACCAATTATGAAATGCCGGCTTCAAATGACAAACATAAAGAGAGCATTAGAATTAATCAATTCTGTTACAGATATCTGAACTGTTTTTACCGTTTATTGGTTAATTCTGTCAGCACAAGTAAGTTGGAAAAAAGTAACAGGCAATCAGTGGATTAATTTCGATCGGCGTAATATATTTTAGACAACTATGTTTTAACTCCTTTTTAATAAAATGCATCGAGCAGAAAACAATTACTTCTATCAATTTTTTATCTATGATTTTCTTAAGTTTATTTTATCTGAGTATTTTATTTAATGATTGAAAATCAGTGCGTTTCGCACACTGTCCGCTATCTTGATACAATTCACTCTCTAAGCAAAACTAGTCGAGAAGACGGGATTGCATATATTATTACAGCACCGGCTTCGTTTAGAAAGTGTCCGCAATCTTGGCCGACGATTTATGATTTATTCCGCTCGTATTCGTGAGCATAGCGGGAAGGGCCGCCCTTGAACCTCGATAATAATGCAAGTAATCGCGTCGCGAAACGGTACCTTGATTATGTAATTTTTTTTTAATTGCATCGAAATGAAGTCGGAGTCTGATTTTAAACACTTTGTTTGTAATTTAAAAAAAACACCTTGGAATCTTTTTTCTTTGCTATTCGCCGGTAGATGCCGTCAAATTAATATGAGACCAAATTAAAATTAATATTTTATTTGATTTTATTTTAACTCTAAAGATGTAGAGGAATTGCCAAACGTTTTTAATAAGTTTTCGAGAATATTTGTTCTTGCAGGTTTTTAATATTTCTTTAAAATTTTATTATATCATATTATAATAATAAACAATTGCAATGGGATATAAAAAAGATTCAGATAAATAAGGTTTCAGTTCTCAATCATTCTTCAATTGCTAGGTGAATTTTTCACTGCAGTGTATTTTTCGTACCAGCGACTAATTTCAATAAATGTTTCTTTTGTTAACTTTTTCTATATTTGAGGTTAACTGCTCCACTTTAATCTTTCCTAATAATTCATAATGCAATTTATCTATAACGTTAAAAATTAATTATTTATCGCTAATAATAATTACTAAGTCGCATCGTAGTACATGCAACATTTCGTTTAATCAACATCAGTTGTCCATGATAATAATTCAGTTTGAGGAATAGTTATGCCTCTTTAAGAACCAAACTTATTAAACTTATTGTAATAATTTAATATTTTATAAGCATCAGAAAAAACACCTGTTACGCGTAAGAAAGGACATGTTTGCCAAAAATGAAGAAAAGCATCTTGTATTTTAGCTAATACATTGCTAAGTGGCTATTTTCACTACACGACTTTAGCACAATTATAATATTAATAAAAATAGGTAGTGGGTAAGAAATAAATCTTCCAATGCGGGAACAAAACATTCCTAACGTAGTACATCAAATAATTACCATCATCTGATATAAATGTAATAAAAAATAACCTGGAGAATATTTAATACACCCTCACCAAATAACTTTTTTGTAAACTACATGCATTTCAACAAAGCATACAGTATTTATTAAAATTACTTTTTTTCAATACGAAATTAGGATTAAAAAATATTCATTCAAAAATACTGACATACGAAACGCCCACCAAACTTTTTTTGTAAAGTAAATTTTTAACCCATCTCCAAACATTTTTATTTCCTTTTTGGATTCGACCCATACAATACGTCCGAATAAAATCGAAAAAGCTGTCCCCGTCTCACGCTCTATGGCCGACGGGTTTCTTTTCAGGGTCAAGACTGAAAGGCAGGCGGAACTTGAATTTCGTTTTCTTTTATTTATATCTATATGTGAATGCACAAGCTTATCCAAGTTGTCGTGTTATTCAACTAATATTCGACTATTGTAAATCACCTAATCGGGTTTTGTTCTCCGGGACACGGTTAAAATATATGTACCAGTTACGCTTGAAGTTGTAATGCTGTTGCTCTGACTAATTGTTTAATGCCTAAGGTTGTTATTGAATCATTTTTTACAATGAAAATAACAGAAGTACACAGGACTTTTTTCCTTAAGTTTGTGTTATGATATTTGTGTACGTAAGACGAAAAAACATCTTTGGAGAACCGTGTTTGATAAAATTAGCTACATGCTATTCTTTAAAAATGAGAGGTGCAGACCTGTCCGAAAAATCGGATTGCAACCGCAGTTTTACTAGTACATGACTCGCTTTCGAAAGTTTCTAAGTCCGTCGACCTGGCAATCGGGAATGTCAGAAATTCCGGAGCCGAATCGAAACTCACGGATGAGACCGAGTTTTCGATAGAAAACGAAATGGAATAAATTTACCGGTTTTTAAATACAATTTGTCACGGATAATAAATTTCCTTGTGAGTGAATAAATGTCATAGATTCTTATATTTTTTATATATTTACCATGAAAAATTAATGAAATTTTTAGTATAATAATATATTAATATGTAATTACAATATCCGAGTAGTAATAAAAAGTAATTTACTTCATTCAAGGGATGAAAATAAAAGAAGTAAGATCTACGCCGAAAATGAATACTGAACAATGCAAAGATACGAAAAAACTCAAATGTAAGAGAGAAAATTTAAAAAAAAAACATGATATAAATAAAAAAACGAAATTATTCACTGAATCAGCAACATAATCCCGAAAGGAAATAATTTAAAATTACGTAAAGAAAAAACAAAATAAAAAGTTGTGAATAAAGTTAATACTCGTCAATCATTGTTTTAAAGTACCTTCATCACATTCTTTTTGATAATAATATATGAAAGCCTGAAACGAAAGCGAAACCGCAACGGCAAATGGTAACCTGCTGATTCAAAAGTGAATCAGCTGATTAAACTGCTCTCTTTGCAAGGACGATTGCTTTTTTGCTTCGGTTGGCGGATTATTTATCTTTCTTTTCCCCCTTTATATAAAAAGCAATAGAAAAAGTTGTTCATATTTTCATCACCGGTAAATTTTCAATACGTTTAAAGCTTTGTAACGAACAAACCCGTTCGATGTATGCGAGATTCTTATATCGATTTTATGAAACGATTCGATCGATAAACGCTGCAAATTGCGAAATTGTTTCTACTGATTCCTCGAGTAGCATTCAGGTACTGGGTCGATGCATTATAATTATATATCAATTTTCTATAGTGGCTGTGTTTCTCAAGGTTTTTATCACCTGATTATTCATTAGGATATAATTCATTACTTATGGTAAGTGATTTTGATTTAACTGTAATTCCTGTCATTTCTGCCACAAATGATATTCTCCAGAGTATAGAATGAACTTTATGAACATTTGCTGACAATAGATATATTAAGGATTAAATTGATCGATTCGTAATCATAATTTACGTACTATCGATAACGATTAAAGTTTCATACATTTATTAAGAATAATATCGGGTTAGTGTAGTCTCCGGAATAATACAAATTTGAACGTTTTCGACTCAATTTTCTGTTGTCATAGTAAGAAAACTTTATTCCATCCATATTCCAGGAACATTGAAATATTCTGCATTAGAAGTATTATAAACAATATAAATTTTGTTAGAATATTCAAAAAACTATCAAATAATATAGACGAAATAATAATGTGAAATGAATGAATATCATTTTTTAAGCTGATTTCAGAATGTCTCATTGAGGTGTCACAATTATTAAATGATTTCCTAAAAATCTAGTGTAGGTAAATGTTAAAAATATAAATATATGTTAATTGCTTATAATCCCTCTACATTAATTGATAGAGTTTTCAAAATGTGTAAATAAAATATTCAATGCTTAATAATATTTATGATAAAAGAAATGTTTACTTTAGAATATTCCAGGAATATGGATGGAATAAAGTGTGCTATTGGGGAAGGTAAAAAATTTATTATGGCGATAAAAGCATTTAATAAATGCACTAAATACATTTCATAAAAATAAACGTTTGTTTTTCGATTAATTTGCTAAAATATACTCTGAAAGATTATAATCAATTATAAATAATGGCATCCAAAATTACTGCAGTTTTTTGAAGGCACCAATTAAATTAAAATATAATCGAAAGTTCTTTTATTCTGATGCAACTTCGTAAGTGTAAGTACCTTCAAAAAACGGCAATAAAATTTTCAGAGAGATGAAATGAACATTCAACAAAAAAATACAAATAAAATAGAGAAAAGAAGAACAAACATGTTCAATACAACAAATGAAAAAACGAATTTATTCACTAAATCAACAATCATCTTTGAAGATACTTTTCACTTACGAATTTGGATCAGAAGAGAAGAACTTTTTACTATATTTTAATGGATTCATACATTTCAGTTTAAAGAATGGATTTTTATAATTGGATTAAATCCAACTATGAAGAGACTTCAACATTTCTTAAGGATTGGAAAATAACCAACAAAAAAACTAGAAGCACAGATTATGAGCAGAATTTTTCTACTCAGATGTAATTCTAATAATTTCCTTCCTCAACAAATTTTTGTGAACAAATTTACACATAACATTAATTTTTGTTCACCATTTTATAAATTATATTCGAGTCATTTAATTTAAATTAATGATAAAGCAAAATAAACATGTTGTGAGAATTACTATCACGACCAAAAAATTAACAAACTGAAAGATTCTATTCGGAAAGTTACATTTTGTATTTTTTGTACCCTATAATAAGTTTTTATTTCTACTGCATAAAATAAAAAAGGTGACTTCAATAACTAACACACATGGAAAAATAAATTTTACAATAAAATATGAAATATAGGGGTTGGATTTTCGTTCGATCGAAAGTATAGTGTTGGTAAATGAGTTTATTTTACAACTATTTAATATTTATAATGTAATACTATATTATGCTTTAATTTTTACTCTCATTTTTGAAAATTTTACGATTACAGTAGTAAATGAGAAGCTAATAAAAATGACAAAAGAAATCTTCAGTCAATAAAAATTGGCCAATTGATTTGTATTTAAAGTAATATATCTAACCAAAAAAATAACGTATGAATTGTTGGTAGTTGCTCACTACAGTACTGAAAAATCGACCCAACTTCATCAACTATTATGGTTATCTATTATAAAATTGAATCGAGATTTATAAAATTCAACCAAAAACCGTTCAAGGAATTGTCCACAATAACCGTGGTAGAAATCTGTACAATTTTTTGTTATACTGCCCAGTTTTCGTATACTTTTAACATGGAAAAAATGTAAACTAGTCAAAAACTGGATTCATTTTCTACTATGGCAACAGAAGTGAACATTCAGAGAATTTACTAAGGACAAAGAAAAAGGCGCCACTTATAAGAACTTTGATTAAATAAAATTGACAAAATCAAATTAAAGAGTTTCATTACTCAGTAATCCAAAATTACTTTAAAAATTATCAAAATGACTGTACATTTAAATTCAAAAAGATAGCCACAAAATATACAGATTTCTATTTAAGGGGCCGTTAGGATTTTTTCAAAAGCATTCGGAATTTCAGCATATATTGGACCATTTTGATATTAAGTTAACGCATCCACTATCTTGATGCATTCATTTTATCCTACATAACTAATCGTTTATATTTTAAATATTGTACAGAAAATATTTATATTAAAGATGACAAACATAGTTTTTCATCATTCTTCATTAACATATATGTGCAAACGGTATTTTATTAGCTTTAATCAAGGTATCTTCGGGTATAATCGTATTCAAGTATATTAATTGTTATTTATTGTGTATAAACTTTATCTCAAAGATACTAAGCAAATTTATTTTTTGTTACTAAGTTGGTTAAATCAAATTTATCCAGTCTAAAGTTTAAGCCAAGTTTACAGCAATATGTCATATAAATAACATTGTATTCTTTAAGTAATAAGAAATTGTGGAAAAACTCTTGGTTACAAATTATATACTGGTATTCGCAGACATTATTTAATACGTCAATTATCTGCATATTATTAAAATTAAAACATTCAAATATATGATTCGTCGATTAATCATTTCTAAGATGTGTTTTGAAGCGAAACTCACTGAGAAAATTAAGCAAATTTGTCCGATAAACTGTACCCAAGGTTGCACCAAATTTACCACAATTTTGTTTGCAAAATGTATGGTACATGAAAGAATTCTAATGTAACGTTACGTTAAGACTTTATAAAAATTAACAGTTTCTTCAATGGTGGATGGCCCTAGCGAAGCCCTCGAATTGCATTCCTCTTAAAATTAGTTCTAATATAAAAAACACTGGTAATAAGTAATATTTGTATCTTACACGGTAAAAAATCTAATTAATTTTTTTTCTATTATTGACGGGATACAAATTCTGTATATTTGTAGTAAAATCACCAAAAATTCGAGTAATTTTTACCAGAAATAATACCAAATTCTCTCTGCGTATCCTTTTTTACCCTCTCGAGTAACCAAACAAAATATAGTAATAATAATATCCCAACTATGTAAAAATGTAACCCTCGAGGGATCTGTCAACTACAATGGTATTCTTTGAATACTATAATAATAGTGTCTTACTAATTTTCTACTACTAAAAGCTATGTGAACGCACACTAAGAGAATTTTTCTGGTTAAAAGTCGCATACTGTCTATTTGAAGTGGGATATACTATACTTAAAAATTACCTTACAGTATAGAGCTTTTCAATGTAAGTATTGCAAATTTTCTATGCCAGCATGGAATTTTTTAATATCAACTTTAGCGCTTATTGCAAGTATATCCCGCTGGAACTATTGAACTTTTAACCAGAAAAATTCTCTCAGTGCATTAGTACTAATTGGTAAATTAGTATAAGCTTTTTGTTTAGTATCATAAAATTAATCAGAGTCTTAAATGCTAATTATCCACGTAAAATGTATCAATATGTCACTTGCTGAACGTCAGGTCATTAAATTATTTAGATTTCGACATCTTAACTGTGTTTAAACAGCTGTAACACATTAATACTTAAGTTGATATACCAAACAATAAACCGATTTTCAAATCAATCGATCAATTTTCCACGTTTTTTCTGTTTACTAAATGATAAAACCGTCAAATCAAACATAAGACTCAAATGATATTCTTTTCAATTCCTATGAATTATTCCTCACTTAGCATTTTATTGATTGTGCAGAATTTATTGAATTATCGTTCGGAATTAGAAGACATAAATTAATGTTAAATCGAGTAAAAAAAAATTATATATCAATCGTCGATTGGAGAAATCGAGAAAGGTAAAGTTCCGTTCATGCGTGCTGGTGTCGGAGGTCGACTACTCCGCTATATATTTATATAAACAAAAAAGCTCGACATCGAGACGTAAGAGGCTCGAGCGAGGCGCAGGCCGATCATAAGCCGGATGATAAAATGGCAAACACATGATCCAATCACAGCTAAGTCTGCAATCCGTACTTGTGGCACATAATGTAATCGCGCCGACGTAATTTCGCAGCAGCAAGAAATCACGGATGCGACTAACTCGAACCTACAATTTCGCTGAAGAATAAATCGAACCTGAACTTCGTTTCAATTTTTAAACAGAGTTTTAAATATAGCATTTTTGGTTTCAAACCTGTTTTTTTTTTAAATTGACGACAGCAAAAAAATAGAAATACATACACGCATTGAAGAATTGCATGAATGAATAAAACTTGTGTGTTTTCATTCTGGACAAATATGATCGTGAGTAAATAACCAGTAATAGAAGAGCATACAAAAATGAAAAAAAATGTAATTCTCTCTGTGAAATCAGCAGATCAAATGAACACTTGATATGTACATTTAATAATATTTTCCTACGCGAAAGCCGCAAGATAAAAATATAAATATTAATCTGTATTCATTAAAGAACCTATATGCGCGTGAAAGTGTTCTGAAAATGAGCTTATTTATGACACTACTCTGTTGATGTTGATGTTGATGTTGATGTTGAAGTTGATGTTGAGTTGATGTTGATGTTGATGTTGATGACATTTGTTATGGACTGGTCATATCGGACTGTGTACAATCCAATAATAGAATACAATCAATTGATATTCAAAATGAAATACAAAATAGAAACAATAAAAGAAGAAAAAAGCTTAAACTAAAAAAACACTCTCTCCTTCTCTCTTTCTTTATCTGTTTATAGCGCTAACAACGAAAGGTTTACTGCGAGTTAATTACATAATGGCATTACCGTAATGTATAATAATAATATAGTAGTATCTGCTACTAAAGTATAGAAATAAATATATGATACTACAAGATTTAATAGATATGCTTTGCAAAGTAAAACCTCATATCAAAACAATGAAGGATTACCGGACCTAATGTGACGTGCAGAATACAGATAACAGAGGCCAAACGAATGTTTACCCATACTAACATTTTTTAAAGGTAAATTTTTTTAAATTTCGATGAGCTGAAATTTCGTCGTTCTCAAATGGCATTATGTTTGCTTACTTTTCTAGTTTATTTTCACAAAGCTTGCGCAATATTAAGTTTATACATTTTCAAATTTACTATACCTAGAAAACCTGAAAAGAACATAAGGCATAAAACAAGATTTTTCTGGGTTTTATTACAAAAAATAATCGTTATTACAGCTAAATCTGTAAACGTAATATTCCACGACCACAGGTAAAAAATACTTATTTTTGTATAAAGGGCGTAAAATTGAGGTTTTACGCCTCAATGATAGAACGCAAGGGACGACGAAGTCGGTCCGAGTTTCATGAGGGCGAAAATTCTACGCCTGAGTTTCAAACATTATTTATTGACGAAGTAGGCTTAAAATGTTTTGCGCCATGATTTGTGGGCTGACAATATCAATTTCGCGATCTATTACGCCTGTAAATCAGGGCGTAAAATGAGCTTTTTTCGCCTACAGCATAAAAAAATGATATTTGAGCAAACTTAACGCCACACGGTGGGAAACACAACAACTGTGCATCAAGCAAATATCTCCAGACTGAATCAGAATAGAGCAATGATTCCTTCACTATTTTCAAGTCAAAATGTTGCAGAATCGAGGAAAAATGTAATTCATATTCAAGAAATAAAATTAAATAGTGAAAAATCATTTAAATCCAGAAAAAAATTAATAATCGAATTCAAACGACACTAGGCAGAATCAAAATTAGTTGTTTTGTTCATTAACCATTTTAAAGTAATTATACTGGTATTCTGAAAACAATTAAACATACTTTAGTGATCAATGAACCGAATCCCAAGTAATTTGCAATTAGGTAGTGAAACATGATATAAATGAAATAAAAGTAATTAACTGATTTAGTTGTTATTGAAAGCAGAAAAAATACATTTTTGGCGATCATAAATGTATTTGACATTCATTTGTGTCTGACCAATCGCATTCCGTCAAAATTAAGGGGAAAGAAGACCGAATCTACTGAAAAGAAGGTTGTACAATGAAAAAATGTTGAATATATAGGTTTCAATAGTTGACAAAATTATTGTATACATTCTTTTGGAACTTAACAGGTATCTTAAAATATTAATATGATAGAAGAATTTTGCGGCCAAATTTGGATTAAGTACATCGAAAGCATTCGAAAAAATATACTTTGGTGTCGGGGTGAGGAGGTCGGTCTTATTTTGTTGACTTGTGCAATAAGCTAACGTTGTCTTAATAGTTCATAAATTCCCTTATCTTTAAACAGGAAATTCCAAAATGATATTCAGATATTGTAATATAAACCAAGCATAACTGATTAATTGAACATAAAATATGTAAATGTCGAAAAATATAGGAACTGAATACCACAAAAAACTAAAAACACTCTATCAAAGGAATTTAAACAAATCTGAAGACAATCGAAAACTCATAATCATTTATATTACAAGTTAAATATTTATTTTTGTTTTCCAGATTAATTTGAAGAATTTAATACTCATTTTCATATAATGTGAATTTGTCAGCAGATGTTTGCAGAAAATATTTAGAAAATGCTTGGATGTCAATGTAGCTAAAAACAACTGATGACTCAGTCAACACTTGTCCTGGAAAAATTCGTTTTTACGTTACTTGAACGATGAACTGAGCTTTCGAACTCAGTTGATTATCATATTGTTATTCATATATGTTAAATGGTGCATGTGTTACAAAAATGTAATAACTATTTTAGTTCGGGTTTTTGAGTTCCATTCATATAGCATGATTCATTGGGATTTTTAAAGCACCTCTTTTTTTAGTCTAACAATACAAGTTTATACAAAATTTACAAAATAAAATTTCACATTTATATTTTTAGAAAAACTATTTTCTTGATTGGCATTTGGATGTAATCGAGTATAATAATGACATTTTAATTGCTTCAAAAAAATGGTCATAATTATCAATTTGGCCGTATAACATAAACACTCCCGACTTTTCATTCAGTGCTCATATTTAAAAGTATAAGAAATCTAAAATATAAATAAAATAGTGTATCCAGGTTCTGTAATGTGTGTGTAAACTCCATAAGACTAGACATTCATAACAAATTTATATCTTGTTGGTGTGAAAGAATGTCCATTTTTTTTCTATAGACCCAACTGAAATAATGTAAACACATGGTAATTGACGAGTTTTAAAAAAAAAAATTTATATATTTTAAATCAAGTGCCACATCAATTTTGTGCAAATTCATCAATGTAATATGACCCTAATATAAATAGCTTTAAACAATCCTGATTTTTTACTCTACAAGGGATATAATTACACGTTTTTACAATAACTTTAGAGTGTTATCATGTGAGGATATTTAATAAGTAATCTTTTATATTTTAATAAAATCCAAAAATCACTAGCAGGGCCAATTATGAATAATAATTTTCAACGAATATTCATTAGGATACTCATTCCTTCCGCCGTACTGAAAATTATTTTCGCATAAAAATTATAGAACTTTTTAAAACAGAAGCTGGCAGAACATTGCCACAACTTACTGCTGAAATGTAAGACAAAAATACTAAACATTACGTTACCGCAACTTAATGTTATTAAGGCACTAGTACAAGGAATGCTGCCATTCATTATTTTGGCACGTAAAGAAAAAATTAGAAAGTTATGGTAAGAACTGATTTTTTTTATACTTGGCAACAGAAAACTTGGGTAATGTTTTGTTACTAGTTTACGTTCCTTCATCAGGCTTTCTACTAACTTGTATACGATAGAACTATAAAAATAAATAATACATCCACTCACTGCCTTAAACGCAAATTCATTCAGTTTGTCGAGTGTTCGCATAAAAATAGATTTTCACAAATGTTATCAAAACGGTCTGTTTCCAAGAATAATATTTCAGGTATTCTACCAAACTTTCTATTTACTAAACATATATTTTCATCGAATTTTTTTCCGGGTTATCATTTAGTGCAGGACATTGAGCCAAAGTCGACAGGTTCGCAGGACTAACAACAGCGAAGAGAAGCTTATACATGCATCAGAATAGGAAAAATTAAGGGAGGAAGTTGAGATGGGGCTACAGGTAGTGATGAAGCATGGGAAGTTGTCAGACATCGCCATCTTCCGTCAGGTTACAGAAGTTTAATATTCGGTATAATGTGCCAAGCTGGATAATATACAAGTATTTACTGCGAATCGCAGTAATTGCTTTGAATTTTAATATAATTTTTTCATAAAAATGACTGATGTTTACAACTTTTCATGTTGAATGAAATATATCATCTTTAAACCAAAATACGTCATCTGTGTGGTTTTTAAACTGGGTCCTCCAATAGCTCAAGATTTTCGAATATTGAAGAAATTAATTTCTCTTTGTTACATGGATGATATAATTAGACGAAAATGGTTATTGTTTTATATGGAAATGATTGAATGCAAAGCTACCAGTAGTATAAAGCTTAAGGATGTCGGATATGAAGAATATTGTGACTTTGGAGTAGTGAAAACAGAAATCTGACAATCTTCCTATATTTTTTAATGATACTTCAACAAAAAACCTGACAGCTTCAACTTCAAAAGAGATCCATCACTTTGATGGGAAAATAATTTTGCCATAAACGCAGTGAATTTTCTAAAATAATTAATCGATCGATATAAATCAAATTCGCAACATACAATTAACACGGCCATTAATTATATAACGACCGAGACGCCCAACTCACTTCCCAAAGGAATCAGCAATTCGCGTGGCAGTCTAACAAGATCGGCCAATAACAGGGAAAAATCGAAAAATCGCTTGTCGAGATATTTCCGAAGCGGCAGATCACGCCCGCGTGCTTAAAATAGAAACACGCGTACGAAATGCAAATCAGTCGTAATCAGCTGCCGCGTTTATTGGCATTTCTAGTTGGGCATTAGTGAAACTACATATTAACGACTTTCACGGCGGCGGGGCGCCTCCCGATGTTTTATCCCAACGCGGATAAATATAAACGCGACTACCTTTACGACTCGCTTTCCTGATGAGAGGACCGAGATCCAGCCGCCGCTGGATCGCCTAGATCGCCGGAGTCAAGTAAAAAGGAAGGAAGCGAGTCCGAGACGACGATCACGACGAGGATCTATAAATAGCCACCGCCAGGTCCAGGAATAGAAAATCGCGGTTAGCTATATTCCACCGATTACCGATTGCTTTTCCATCCGCGTTTGCCAATCGGAAAGCGGCGATCCCCCAGCTGCAGAGCGGCGCTGATATCCTCGAAACCGGAAATGGTCATTTTGGAAAAAAAATGTTAGACAATTTTGTTTCATTTTTAGCTTGAAGTTGCAAATCAGTAGAACCTTTCTTAGCTATTTGAATTCTTTCACTTATTTTTCACAATTGTAAATTGTTTGTTTTTGTCAAGTGAATCTTCCACCGAACCAGTTTAAATTTTTTAACCACGTATCACAGTATTATATTTAATTTACTCCATAAACTTAGTAACATGGTTTCAATACGGTTAGTGCATCGAATAAACTTCTTCTTTTTCCTTTTTAATAAACTTTTTAAGTTGGAATTACTCCATTTATTTCATTCGCTTTGTTTATTTCTTTTTTTAACTGAAGATTTGTGTAATTTCTATCATTTAGGGGAAGTCCGGTAGACCCGCCATTATTTCTAAAAACGGTTGATCGAGCCCTCGACGTTTTTCAAACCGCTTGGGTTCCTTTTAAATAAGTGAATAACAAGAGCTTTGAGTGCTGGAAAATCCACGACACTTTTCACCTTTGTGAGGCTGCATGGTTGACGCCATTTCTCACAAAAGATTTGTTATAACAACGTGATAAAATCTTGATAAATATATTTATTTTGATAAACGCCATCATTTCAAGTCAGTTTTATATAATATAAAAGGAAAGAAAATTCTAAATCCATTCCATTTTACAAACTTATCAATGAGGACATAAATGGTACTTCGAATGCTACTTTCAATTCAATAATAACTTTGTTTCCCAGCTTCAAATGTCGACCAAAATTTTCCGAACAAAATTCGGACCATTTTTTTCACAATACTTGTGAAACTATAAAAACTTGTTAAAGTTTTTATTTATCTAAAATATCAACGATGGGTTTTATTGAACGCGATGTTCCCTATAAAACTACTATACAATGTATTAAATAATACTGATCCTTGTCAGTAAGTACATAAAATCAACAGAACCCTGTAAAAATATCGAGTATACTTTACGATTTTCATACCCTTAGCGCCTGAAATTACATTTTTTTATTTTAATTCCAATCATGTATTTTGTATCAAAATCAAAGTTGAAAAAATTGAAAAGTACATGTCTTACTATTTTCGAGGTCGCTCTTCGGGATTCTGAGGTCAAAATTAAGTTTCAGTCAACAGAAATTGTAATATGATGTAATGTTTGAAGAAAATTGTCAACACATTTATAAATATTTAGTCTTATGACTTTTTTCCAACTATCAGAATATTGTAATTCCATTAAAAGTGTGGGAAGAAGTGGTTAATTTATTTTTAAGTTCGTAAATCTAGGGCTGAATTAGAGATAAGGACGCGCGAAAACCTTCACAAAAAGGTTAATCACACCATAAAGATGCTACAGTTAAAATTTCGTGGTGTCGAGGTACCTATGAAAATAGGAATAAACGTTTTAATTTTTCGTTTTTTTTAGCATGGAATCCTATTAAAAAAAACACAAAAAAACACAAAAAAACACAAAAAAACAAAACAAAAACAAAAAAAAAACAAACAAAAAAACAAAGATTAAAACTTTATTGGAACTTGCATTTTTTTCGGTATATAAATCTAAAAATAATTAATATTGAGATTTTATCTTTGATGTATTACTGATATTTTTCTAGCTCTGTACAAAAAATTTGTATGTAATAAAATTCGACATTTATTAAATAATCTGAAGATTTGAGTCCTTTGATCGATTTCATTAAATTCATTTCATTAAAATACATTATCCCAATTTATACACATTTCAAATTTCGTACATTTTTCGGTTCGTAAAATTGACTTTGATTTATTATATATTTTTAATTTTCCATCTCGTTTGTTTTACTATACTCCATCTTCCGTATTTACAAATAGGATAATACTAGCAACCTGAGATAAAAAAAGGAAAAACATAAGCAGGTTAAAACACACGTTTAAACGCAAATTGATTTTTACTATCAGAAACAAATGCAATGAATGAATGGAACGAGATGATTAATCAGTGAAACGACGGCAAAATTGTAAACATACCTACTTGCATTTTTGACATAAATAGCATAAACGGTCGATGTCAACAACGAGAAAATGTGTGTTCTTTAACACCATTTTATTCAGCATTTTATTCAGATTTTTCGAGTTATGAAATCTCCGTTAATGCAACGATGCAATAATTTTAATACTCGACGAATGGTGAGTCACTGTTGATTATTTAACGAGGATAATTTCTTCGTATGCCTAAAAAAATATGCCAATTTCCATCCTGAATCGGCTCGTTAAAAACTGAAGTAGTAATTACTGGAAACTTATAGACGAATTACGTGACACGTGATACTTTTTACAAGTCTTAATGTCGGCATTTAGCATTTTCTGTATCGAAACGATTTAGAAGTTTACATGACTTCAACCACATAAAGTAATTAAAAGTCGGAAAAAATATTCAGAAAATTATTGCAATCTTTTTAGCAATTATTCTCATATTTTTACAATTACATCAATGTTGTTAAATGCAATCATTTATTAAATTTATTCAAAATTTTCACGAAACAAATCTCACTTCAGAAATGTTTGAAAAATGTTTAATAATATTTCTTTTGTTTTTAATTCAAATGTATGAGCTGATATTCAAAATTTTCCATGTTTTCCGCTTTTAAATCATATTGCAATTTACTTCGTGTAATTAAAACAGCATTTAATTGAATGTCATAAATTCGTTCAATATAAGAGCGTACTAAAATGTCGTTTTAAAAAATCAATTATTTAGCCTAGATTTAAAGACAAGTAGATGGTAAACTTTTCAATATGTGTGGTAAGAAGTAATTAATGAATCGTTAACGTACAAATTTGCAATAGCTGCAGATATTACGTACGCAAACCATTTTTACTGCAGAATTATTCTGCGGGTACTACAAGTCTTCACTTATTTATCTTTACGACCCAACTGTTGGTATTGGTATGCCATAATTGTCATGTTCACATAATTGCAGGCTAATTGCATCTTGTTATTAGAAATTGGTTGAACTATTGATATATGCAGTAATATTATATCCAGGTAACTGTACAAAGACGTATTTATTCACCTTTATAATAATATAATATTACATAAATTATATAAATATTCGTAGTCTTTTAAGGTTATGAACTATTCATTTGTTGCGTGTTTTCCAATCCAAATTATAACCACTTACCCTTTTAAACAAAAATTTATTTTTTCACCTTTTAATACCCACCAAGATCTCCCTACAGATTATTTGATTCAATCAAGAGTACTTGATCTTCTTTTTTAGTAAAATCGAAGGGGGTAAAAGTAGTAATTTACACGAAAAATAAAAAATGACTGAATCGATTAATGTTCGAGTTGCTACCATGCAATCTTAGCCACTTTACATAATTTCTTAAAAAGCACAACAAATTTTCCAGGACTGTGAAAAAATTCTCTTGCAAATGATTTTTAGATATTTTAGAGACTTTTCGTTAATTCTCAGCTGTTTTGATTAGTTTTCTTCTTGGAAATCATATATTGCGATCAGAATTACTTTATAGAAGCTTGGATTTTAGAAAATCTATTCAACTATTTTTCATTTGCATTTCTTTTACTCTAGATTACTACTACTTGATCAACTGCCTGTTTTAGAACCAACATAAGTAGAATACTATCTGATTTAAGAGGGCTATCAATGCGAAAAATGTAATAATAAATACATTCTTTTGTGTCAAAATGAAAGTCATATAAACAAGGCAGTAAGCAGTCTGTTTTTTTTTTTTGACTTACCATTTTTATTTACCGCCGAATTGTTAGTAAATGTGAACTGACCTAGTGCCATGCATCTAGTAATGTCCACAAAATTTGTCCCATGTGTAATCAATTCATTCAATTTTTTTTATCTTCGTAGAAGATGTAAACAGTAGCTAAAAATGGCCATAATGAAAATCAAATAAGATTGAATTTTTTATTCCTCAAGACCCTGTTGCTAACTAATTTCTTTCTTATGAAAGTTTCATAAAAATCCTTCTGGTTTCGAGCATTATTTAGTGTTGCAGGAGCGCATGTCAAATACAATTCAGCAAAATAGAAATTTCTAACATTTAGAATACTCTAGTACTTATGATATATATTTTTAAGGCACTAAAATATTTTTCATATAGAAAAATTCTATTGGGGTTTATTATTTCAAAACGGCAATGAAAACTATTTGACATTAAAATAAATATTTCTAAAAAAATAACTTTTGTTTCTCAAACAACTTTCACTCTTCGTTGGCTTTTGTTCGAACCTAAGGTTGCGGTTTCGAATTCATCAATGTACGACATTTTTCACCGATCCTTGACCCGTACCGATAAGGTCATGGTACTGAGTATTTTACGAGGCATCGATCGCAAATCTCTTCGCCAAGAACGTAGTCTTCGGGCCAAATTTGTTTTAACTGAGATCGGGGAGGGAGGTAAATAATTATCGATATTACCAAGAGCCAATGCTCGTCCTCGAAAGTCTCAGACGTTCACAAGGATTACTTCCGTTTCATCATTTTTTCCGCCCGTGACATTACGTGCGGCATTGAGACATCCATCTCTACGGTCATTGCGTTCGCCTTTCCGGCGCGATTCTTTTCATTCTTGTTAGAAACTTCATTTAAAACCCGAGGTCGATCTTGTTTATTTCACTGCAGAAATGCCCTTATTTTTTTAAACGTAGTTGATTCACAATTGCTAGTAAATAAAGAACGTTAATTGTAACGACTCTTTTTTAGCCGAACAGCTTTAATCATTATTTGAAAAGAAACACCGCTGTAAACTGAGGTGAGAAGAGAAAGAGGTTGAGAAAAGATTTTTTAAATCTAATAAGTAGAAAAAGTGTACCATTGATTTTCTTATGCACAAATCGACCTTGAATTTTCGGTGTGATAAACTTTCTCCGTTTTACATATTCCCAGTACATCCTCCTCCAGCATCCGCGAATTAACACGTATTTCCGTGACGTCAGAAAACAACGATCCCGGACTTAATCTTCGTTCAGGAAACGTAGCCGGCAATAAAATTCTCCGTTGACTTTCCCATCAGTTGCATCATAAGTGATTTATGTGGCATCAGAATCCGGTAATTTTTAATAAAACTGCCTCATTTTACACACGGGATATTAATAGCTTCTTATTCACTTAGTTATTCGTAATTTATTACAATGGTATTTTTCAGATCAATGTATTCTACTTTTGCAAACAACGGCTATTCAAGTAAAACGTTCTTTCGTTATACATTCCGTCATATGTTCATTTCGTCACTTCATCTCATTTTTCACGAGCTGTTTTCATTCATTGTGTGGTTTCCTATATTCTTTTCATTCATTAAACCTTACTCGACAAATTCATTCTACTTTTATTTTACAAAAATTTGTCTATTTTATTTACTGCAATTAGTTCTGCTCATGCGTTATTGAACAGAGTTATTTTATCACGTCAAGATTCTTAGATGTTCTAACCTAAAAGCTCAAAAAAAAAAACACTGTTTTTCTTCATTTGCCGTAGTATAGTTCTTCATTTTGTCAAAAACCAGATTAAGGTGCTAGTCATCAGTTTTCATATGCTTCTTTTTAATCAGTTCCATGCGATTTTTTTATCGAGTTATTTAAATTTTTGTCCAGACATGATTATCACTTTGGTGTTTTACATTTTTAGGATAGGAAAATCGATCTCATTTTGTTAGTCATTTTCATACAATTACACATTTAATAAATATATGAAAATCATGATTCAATTGTGTCTTGACAAGAACTTCGATAACTCGATGGAAACGAATGGCCAGATAGCAAGGCGTGAGTCTCACGACGTCCTCATGTTTGAAATGTCACTTATGAGGGCTCATGTGAATGCATATGAGAGATCGGGTATGCGTAATATATTTCCAAATAGCAACGTGAATCTCACATCGCTCTCCATATGCACTCATAAGTCAGAGTAAATCTCATTTATGAGTGTGCATATGAGTTCTAATGTGTGGTACACATGGCGAGCGATTGGAGAATCATAAATGAGATTACCTTTCTCTCAAAATATGCGCATGCGCAAGCTCCTAACCGCGCATTTAACGCAACGCCAATTGGTTAGCCATCATAGCTATTAGCCAATCATAAAGAACACTGAACAGGTCTCATAGATCACTCATTTATGCGTAGAAGCGGAGACTTTTCGCGCTTGCGCAATGCTGTAAACTCTCACTTGAAGTCTCATGTGAACTCATATACGCACCACAAATGTGATCTCATATATGAGACTCACGCCTTGCTATCTGGGTACGGGATTAGACTGCGCACGCGCAAGAAATCTCCACTTCTACGCACGTATGAGACTTTTGTGATACTTGTGATGATTGGCTAATAGTCTTGGTGCGCAACCAATCGGCGTCGGGTGGAATGCCTGTGCGAGAAGAAGGAAGTAGTTTGCGCATGCGCAAGTTGTTCAATAAGGCAAGACTCATATGTGAGTGACAATCGTCGTTTGATTGGAGGACACAAATAAAACTCACATGGAGCGCAAACGTGCGCTTTAGTTTCAGTTATGAGTGTCATTATGCTCCCTATATAAACTCACGTTATTATCTGGGTAGCATGCCAATCTGGTTTTTGCCAAATTGTGAACAACAGTTTTGTTCTACCACAAAAGCTTACTGAAAATTGTAAAAAATTCTGTTTTCTTTAATATTTAGGTTAGAATATCTCAAAATGTTGACGATAGTACCATTCTGTCACCAGGTCTTTTTTGAAACCTTCTGAAAAGTATAATCCGGTTTCTCAGTGAGAATTTTGTTGCCCTGTACAATTAACAATTACTTAAATACTCTTGTTATTTATTTCAATTTTTTCTTTCATAATGTTTGTCATTTAAAGTTAACTTTCACATACATTTTACGTTTGAACTCATCCGTGACATATCCTATATCGTTCGCGTACGTCATTCAAGGAATTGCTCTTTTTTAATATCCTTACATATTTCTGGTCCATTTTTATATTTTTTACATTTTTCTTCCACTCATCGATTGACGTCATTGAATACAGTAATTTAACTCAGTTCTTAATTCAGCATTTGCATATCAGTTTTCGTTCGATTATAAATTCTTACAAATAACTTCTAAAACTCACCAGTGTCAATAAAATATGTTGAGACACATATTTCTCGATATTGCTGATGAAAGTATACCTTAATCAAGCAGTAAACAAATAAGAATATAAATACTAAAACAATTTGTTTCTATTATCGTTCAAAATTAAAGCTACTAATTGTTACAAATCGTTTATGAAATATCTACTATAAGGCAGAACTTTTCTTCTGGTATTCCGCTTGGATAGATGCAACAAATAAAAATAGAATTGAAAATTGATAAAAACATGTTGAAAAATGAAGTTCAAATTTGAATGGAATAAAATAGATTCCGAAACAAGATTTGTGCACCGTTCTTCAGGATGTCACTATATTGATTTCAACGTGACGAAGAAATAGCCATTTAATCAAAATTAGCCGGGTTTACTAAATACCTAATATTTATAATTGTTGTCTTCATGTTACCAGTACCGCGCAAAATTCCCAAAAACGTCACAATCGTCTCTCTCAGTGTCGGGAATTCATCGGCGACGTAAAAGATGAACGAAGTTTCAATCCGTGGAGCGTGACCGGTGTTAGTTATGCAACGTTTTGTTACTTCGGCCTTGTTGAACGTGCTGGAATTATCTTGCTTAGACGAATCGATTGCAACGTCAACATTTCCAACAAAAATTGACAAATTTTGGAAACCTGACTGATTTATGCCAATGACTCCCGGATACTTCAACGGAAAAGACACTTTTATGGGATATTAAAAAATATTTTCTGTTTTACATTTATCTGGATAGATTATGTAGTAAAACAGGAGATGTATATCTAAAACAATAACTTAAGCTTACTGCTAGTTATATTCTTTTACTTTAGGATTTAATCCGATATTCATTTATTGTTTATTCTCATAATTATAATTCTTCATTATCTGATTGATAAAATTATATTTATTTATGTATTTGTTGAACTTTAGAGACTAAAGTTGTAAAAGTGTGTCGCACTTTTCTGAAATCACTAGTTATAGATTAAGTAAAAATTACAGATTCTTCAATATTGCCCCTGACCGTACATGTATATCTATTTTGACACATTTTATTGCCGACAAGTGTCGCTAGACAATAGGCATAAGGAAAATTATGTAAGAAAACATCTGCGCGAGGTATGTAAACAGTGGTCTGTTAATATTAAAAATTCTCAATTATGAATGTATGTACGTATAATATTTTCAATTCATATCTTAGACTATTGGCCTTTAGGTATATAGAAAATTTAGGACATAACCAACTGCTATAAATTGATGCAAATTAAAATGATAACAGAAAATATAAAAGCAATAATTTTTTATGAATTATGAATTAATAAAACGTCTGCAAAATAAATGCCGTCATTTATTAGCCACTGTACAACCATACATTTCAGCCTGAGATAAAAAAAATAATGCTACAATCTGTAGTCAGAATGGAGTCCAACTAGGGGAGTTACTAGCAATAACTTTAACTTAGGTGATAGCTACACATCGCGGCAATATAGCGATTTTAAGGTAGATCAGAAATGTAAACTCCGAAATCTTTAACTCATCTACGAAGTGAATGGTTTCACCACGAAGAACAAGGTCGGATATCTCATTGAGCTTAAATGGATATTAGCATTTATCCAACTCACTATCGCGACTAAATTCGAGTTTAACTTTTCAAAATATCTACTCAAAGCTATCAATGAATTTTACAGCGATAGCTAAATATCCTTAGCAGAATATCGAATCTTGTGAACAAAGTGAATAGGTGTTCTGCTAATTGGCCACGATTATAAATTGTGAATCTTAGTAAATATCTTGAATACCAATACCCCAAAGTCAGCTCGTAATAAGTCCATGTTCCATTCGAAAACGTCCGTTATCTAAAATGTGCTGTCTCAATTTGAAACAGTGAAACTTACTAATTCAAAACAGTGGCTCCTTTTTCACTGGTAAGTAGTGACTATTCACTGTTTCAAAATTGAAAGAGTAAGTAAAAGAGTTTGTCTTAATTTCAAAAACAACTAAATCCACATTAACGAGCATGTAATAACACATTTGCTCGTGATAAACATCACAGATGTAAGAAAGGTGGATTTGCAAAAAGGGGTGTGTCTGCAGGATATGATGGATTACTTTCTGGTTAAGAGGGATAACTAATATCTTCCAGATATAATTAAGTTATAATTATTGTGAATTTTCAAACGCAATAAAACGCATATCGAAAATATTGGTATGACTTGTATTTCCTAAAGAACCATCAACTATTATTACTACATGGAGATATATTATTACTTATACTTGCTTTGATTACATTACAATAATGAACTTTTATGACTTACACTTAGACTAAATTATTCTCTGAATGTTAAAATAACCCTCTGCCAGAAAGTGAAGAACCGTAAATGGAAAATAAAAAGTTACCAACCATGTGTATAAAATACGAAACAAACATAACATTGCAACTCGACATAAGCTTTCGGACTAAAAAACGTGTCAAGTTGAATATCATTTCTCCATTTTAAACAAATTTCCAACTAAACTATCTATCTTATAAGATGTTTTTTGGTATGCTAATCATGAATCTGAAGTCAAAATTTCGAAATTCTAAATGGCTGCCCCAATCTGGCGGACATTCATAAGAAACTTTGGAAGTCATTTGACGATATGCGGAAAAATTTATATATGTAGGTTTTCGAGATTGCTGATTACGTATATGTGAGGACAAAATTTGCAAATTCAAAATGTTTGACAAAAGATGATGTCCGTGGCGTTGCTAAGTTCAGTTGCAAATTTGTTTAAAATGCCACATTTCCATACTGACAAAATTTTTTAAAAATATCTGGACATAAGCCGCCATTTTGGACATTTCAATGTTAAATAAAAAATGTCTACCTGCATTTCCCTTAAGTTCAAACATTTTATGCACTTTTTATGTACTTTTACGGTCCAAGAAATGGCGGTATCGACATGAAATTTTAAAAAAATGACCCTCAAAAATGTGTTTTCTCGCATACTTTTGCCAAAATCAAAGGAAAATACTCAATTTTTTCAAATTTTGAGGTCGCCATTCGAAAGAGCACCCTCGCAAATACTAAACAAAGTACATTCCGAACTGCCTGTGTGTTATTTTTAGTTTGAAATAGGCGGAGGAAGGTGTACATGGGATACGTGCATTCTGGATGTTAAAGGAAAGCAAATAATTTTATTACAGTTATTAATGGTATTCTATGTTTTTGATTTTCTTGATGATCAACATATTTTGCAGTATGCTTAAAAGTAAAAGCAAAATCAACATATTATTTCTTTACATGGAAAAACCGCATGAAGAAATCTCACGACAAGCAATGAGGAAACCACCTGATTCATTCACGGTAAAACCTTATTGTGCAAGTAGCAAAGGAAGCGACACTAGAATCAAAATAAGTAAAGTTCACACATACAATATTTGAATATACGAATATATTTAAAATCATTCCTATTTTTATACTCTAATTTTAGTTTACGTTGAAACACATACCTCAAATTCCCGTTTAATGTTCACAATCATACAAAAATTACAACAAATTAAGAATTTAGCACATTTGATATCATTAATTGTCTAAATTAAATAGATTCGACGTTAATATAGTCAGGCTACCTGAAGATAAATTAAGCAAGAGTACGGCAATAAACTGTAAATACTTATTGTGCAAAAACATCGATTAACATGGAGATAAAATTTTGTTCATTGGCGTTAAGACGAGGTAAACTCGTCAAGGTTGACGACCGACCTTACCGGCCTAGCGAAATCCTTCCTGCTACTCTTCGATCATTAATGCTCGGTCCGTGTGCTGTGTCGATATGCCTGAAGAATCGCAATCTCAGATTCGAAGGTTCTCCAGTACTGCGACTGTTGCCATTTTCAAACGACTTCCTATTTATTTCGGTGCAATTTACGATCAACAATTACATCGGTTTCCTTCATTTTCTCTATTTTTTTGTATGATTTCGGCCTTTAAATAATACATTAAATGATTTTTTAGTAGATTTCTCTTAAGTTTCATTTGTTACTTGACATTAGAATTAAATTCCGTTTATTCTAATGATTACACAGGACCACAAAAAAGAATTCACTTGAATCAGAAATAGTGGATCTTATAGATTTTTTGCCGCTGAAAACGAATCCGTTATTCGATTTGGCCCATCGCGTTCGGATTTTAAGATATCTGATCCGAAAAATATTCAAAAATATACTTTTTGGCAATTTAAGGTTAGGATATGTGAAAAATCTGAAACGATGAGTTAACAAAGAATTCGTTTTCAGCCACTAAAAACCTGCAAGATCCTCCACTTCTGATTCAAGTTGTGTCAAACAAAAAATGTTTAGTGGTATTTTTTTCGAGACGTACCTTCAGCGATTAATTACACAGGACCGCACGGCTGGGGAACAAAGTTACGAAAATCGAAACCCCGAAAGGCTAAAATTTCGACATTGTGTGAGTCGAAAGTATTTTAATCTTCTGTCTTTTTGCCAAATTTTCAAAGACAAAGTGGAGAAAATCGTGCTGTAGCCATGCTATACCGAAATTTTGGCCTTTCGGTGTGTTGACTTTCGGAACTTTGTTCCCCGACCGACCGCACAACAATCAGAGGTACTAGATTTTATAGATTTTTGGTCGCTGGAAATAAATTAATTTTTCAATTTGACACGCGATGTTAAATATTTTACATATCTTAACTATAAATTGCCAAAAGAATATTTTAAAATATTTTTCGGATGAAATATCTTAAAATCCTGACGTGATGGACCAAATCGAATAACGGATTCGTTTTCAGCGGGCAAAAATCTATAAGATACACTATTTCTGATTCGAGTGATCTCGAAACAAATTTTTTTGGGCCGTATTGCGTTATAGAACTTTTTAAAATAGAAGCTGGCAGAACATTAAAGGTTACTTATTGAAGAAGCCCTGTGGAAAAGGTAATTTAACTTGTCGTTTATCATTGTTTCATAAAATAAAAGATTGATTTTGTAATTTGTTCGTTAGAAAGACTACCCCGTTATCTATATAACAGGGGTTAAAATACGTTAATTAATATCATGATCATACTACAGGAGTCGACATTTATTAATGCCCTAATCAGGATTCGATAACCTGCTGAACGATCAGGATAACATCTTGCCATGTAAGAAGACGACATTAGATGTTAACTACCCGAGTAATAATTTATGGAAACCTTGATCGGGGTTAATAAATTTCTTCGACATTTAATGTCTTCTTAGATTACAAAATGTGACAAAACGAACTATATAAATATGACAATTATGACCCTATAGAATAATAGATAATAAACATGAATCATTATTTGATCATTTTTTTGTGAAATAAGTTTTTTCAAGTTACGTGCATATGTTAATATTTCATTGAGAATTGCTAATAGCAAGTTTATGTGACATTTAGTACATAGGCGTTTTTAAGTTTGGAAATCAAGTGTAAGATATTCAAAGAGATAGATTGAATATTCCCGACAAAAATAATTGTTAATACTTTTCATTTTTTTTACTATTTAGCATATAGAGATTTTAAGGTCATTCATTACGAATTTTGTAAAAAAAATTTCAAGTTGTCGAATTTCAAAATTCTGGCGGCAATATGACGAATCAAAGTTGCAATCTTTTACAATAACAGATGTGGATTATGGATTTCGAGCAGGCAGATTTTTTACCAATCATTCCTAACATTTTTTTAAATTTCCTACAACGCATCAAAATCGTGTTCAAAAAATTTGTCCGGTTATTAGCTCTGTCATTCTAAATTTCAAAGTTTGACATCCGATACATCAACGATCTCAAAAAAAACTGGTGTACTAAATATCAGAAAATATCAGAAAATATCCCATTTTCCATATCACTTTCGACCATTTTAAATCCACTTTGGAATATTAAAAATCATTGGCGCATTCGTAGTCAGCCATCTAAAAAATCCGTATGTATAAAATATTCGACAAGATATTTTTCAACATTTTTGTCGGCCGTATTGAATCCGCTGTAATCAGCAACCTAAAAACACCCCAAATAATAAGTATTTAAAAAATACCATCAATTGCAAAATTAAATGTGCCATACTTAAATTTACCTTTAATTTGACAGTAATATGCTTTAGTTATTTGTCATTTTTCCATAATCTAATTACGATGTCATGTATACAAATGTTTTTTATATGATAACTAGAAAGGCGAGATTATACATCATTTGTTTAAATACATTTTTTACATTTTATGAGCGTTGAAACTTCGGTTGTTGTTAAAAATAAAAATACCTTCTTCGATTCCTGTTCACATTTAATAGACTCAATTCTAGAAATCAGGGATCATGCATTACAAAATTAGTTTTGTTCTACACCATTTCATTTTCGTAGGTGCAGTATTTGTATAAAAACCATTTGTTTTTTTCTCCATATATCTCCCAAAATTGCCGCTTCAAAGTAATTTTAATAAAAATATAATTATTTTTGTGCTATAAAGGTTGTATGCAGCGCCCCTATTAAATGCTGGAACAAATATGACTAACTGTAATTAACGATGTTTATTTATAATCATACGACTGTAATGGATATTTATAATTAAAGAAAGGAAGAAAATAATTTCGCATATACCTGACGTCATCAAAATGATGGTGAAACGCCAAGTTAGAACATTGCAAAACAATTTTCTTACTCTTTGTACGTCATTTTCTACCACAACAATTTAAACCTATCGGAAATATACTAACATGAAGTTTAAGAATATTCAGTGATGAACATATCTCATAATCACATAACGTTTGCCAATATCGTATGTTTGTAATTTAATTAATTATATCAACCTAGCTGCAGTCTATAACTTCCGAGTTCTTTAATGCCATAAAGAACGATGTATTCATTTTTCACCGCCTTTACTATGTAATTATTATATGACGATATCTTTATTAATCGAATAAAACTGATGTACAATCTGGAAGAAATGTTCAATAAGCACGCGGCCTTATTGCAAGATATGACTTAAAATTCTTTAAAAGACTTACATGTCGTATGAATAATTAGATGTTCCGACACCTTTTTCTCGGTTATACACTGGAAGGTCATACGTAAATATGTCACTGTCAATCAAACTCATCGGTATGTAATACACTCCGCTAACTGATAATCGCTAAGCTTAAAGCGATTTCATTATTTTCATGGTTTGATCTCTGAATGTAAAATTTTGTTAATTCTGTGAAGATTTCGTAATACTAGTGTTGTTGCAATGGAACAAACAGATACTGAATGCAAAGCTTACATTCATTACAGCGTAGTAGTAATAGCACAAACAAACAAATCATTTATATGAAGGACGACTTCCTGTATGATCAAATATAATAATGCAGTGAAAGTGATTGAACAATCTTATCTGACAAAATGGTTAATAGTATGCGAAACTTTTATGCAGCTAATGATTTGTTTGTTTATTTTCAATTCTTCATATTTAAATTAACGAAATAAGTTTTTAATAAATATTTATTTTAAGTTGTTGTGACAATCGCAGATATTCAAGATAAAGTCATGATCATCAGCTCATGAACGTGAACATAAATAACAACGTGTATATGTCCTTGCTACCCTACAAAGTTCAGTAATAAACGAAATTGTGAATTCTACGTTTGAGTGGTAATAGATTGAAAATATTATTTAAGTCTAACATTTTAGACCAAAATAAGTATTATTCTCTAACCTGACCTACGTTATATAATTTCAGACAGTTCTGATTTCATATAAAGATCAAATTCTTTTCGTTAATACCACGTTTTAATTCCCTTTTCTCACTAAAAAATTCCCCACATACAAGACACATTGAACATTCCAAGATGAGCAATGGTTGCAAATTCTGCAAATTACGATTATAAAAAAAAATGACGAAAAAGACCAGTTTCTGGTTAGAATTTTTGCCTTTTCGCTCCTATAAGTAATACGAGTTACCGGAAATCGTAAGGTCCTGAGTTTAAACCCCAGTACATCAAATATATCGAGTTTAGTCCTCGTTCTTTTTTAAATAAAGAAATTGTACAAACAAATCTTAGAATATTATCAATTATTAATACTATTGTATCAATTTTTTTCAACATCCTTGCAATTAATTTTGAATCAAAGTTGTTTTACAATTTTGTCATCGGTTTTTCAGGATTTATATAAAATTATTAGATTTGTAACATTAATAAAAAAGAAACAGATGTTGATATTTTCGTTTGATTCGACGGGTACTATTTTTGTCGCACTCAATTTGAAATTCGTCATTTCCAACAATTAATAAACTAATTCGTATTAAACACAAATATTTTTAATCATAAAGTGTAGGCAAAAAGAAACCTTGCAAAAGAATTCGAATTATTGCAAACGATCGAGTAAGTAACAAGATCCTGTGGCTTACACCGATTTATTTTTTTGATCGGCCTTGGAATTACTTAACTGCACAAACATTTCTCACGATTCGCTCGATTTCCGGAGCGTAAGTGAATCGTCGAAAAACCCTCGGAATGCCGTAAGAAACGGAAATTATGTAAACGTTGGAAGCTGCACTTTTTATCTTTCCTGCAGTGACGTCATTACCGGTCGATCGAAAAACGTTTAATATATCGGATGCACGAGGGATTTTCGTTTCCGTATATACATACCTCGTTATTTCAAAAAAACAATGCATTTCCAATATTTTGGCATTATGTTTATTTTTTATAACAAATAATTGACTATGACGTTTTTTAATGTTTCTTTTGAGTTTTTTATTATAATAACAGATTTCAAGATGATTTATATAGATGCTGATACTGAAATTGCAGTAAACTTTATGTGGTGACAGCTCCCTTAATTTGAAAATAACAAAAACTTTTTCACCGACTTTATTCCCAAAGTTACAAAAAAACTTCTTCACACGTTGAAAGAGACAAACTGAAGTAATCATTTTAGCACCAGTTCACTTTGGAAATATCAATTACATAACTCCATATTTCGATTGTTGAGTATGTCAAATGATGAGTAGATCAAATCGTGAATGTAGTTCTTGAACCTTGACCGTGAAAAGAATCCATCGACCTCGACTGTGCACACTAGATCACTAGAACAAATACATGCCAGCCTCAGCAGGATGTCGTTGCAAATGTCCCATTATGGTTTTTGGACCGTTATACCTAGACTTTTTTCCTGTTGGCGTCTACAACATCGACTTCTTCAACTTGCGATATATTTCTTCCTATTTGTCTCAGTTAAAGGTAACCTAGAACTTGACCCCTAATCCTGAATTTTGTTGTTTACACTTGAAGCAGCTGAAATTTAATTGGAGCAAAAAAATCAAGTTCCAGTAGGAATATTATTTTTGTTATTACATTTTTATTATTTTGTAGCTCTAATAATTAATATTGTTCCATTTGTTTTCTTTGATACAAGACGAAAAAATTGTTATATAAAACATTATGACAATTCATTTGCTAAAGTCTCATTATTCATAACTTTATGAAAATACATCAGTTTGACAGACAGATTCCACCAACAATTTCATCGAACTTACCAAACAAGGAAACTTTCTCTTATATTCTTTGACTGAAATGAAAATTTAAATGATACTATACCAATAAAATGTCCAGTAGCCTTACTAATATTCTATGATATCCCGAATCATTCTTATGACATATGATGTCAAGCCGATACCAACACTTATGAAGAAATAATTTGTATACATATTAAATACTGAACAATCGCGACAATTACTGAAGAAATTACCTTCTATCCCACAAAATTAATTACCCATTTCCTAAGTGCAACGTCACTTTATTCAGCTTCCGAATCTTTCAAGAAAACCAACCCATAACTTCATCGTGCTTTGGTCTTTTACTTATTCTGTATTCACCATCAGTTACCAACAGTGATTGGAAACAACTAACAATCATTTATTGTTACAAGTTTTTATGATAGCAGTAGAAGCTTTTCCATTCGTTAGAATGGTAAAGTGTTTCACCACCATACCCCGAAATTCCCAATAACTGACACTACTGCAATAATTCAATAAGTGCAACGACACAAATTCAATTAATTATAGAGCAATCATTTTAAAAAACTTACCTTCCATTTTTGAAGTGCCAAAGTATTTATAATAATTTGTATATGAATGATAGCGGTGTTAACCTCCCTACCTATTGCCATAGCTAATGATTTTCGAAAGTACTTTTGCAGGGGCCTTTCACTCGTTACATCTCATTGTTCTCAAATGTCAGTTGCCTCGTGCAGTCGCGAAGGCTGAGCCAAGCAAGTTGACGCTTATTACAGTCGACTTGGTTAATGGGTCGGTGTCGAATAGCCACCGTGATAAGACCGGTTACATGAAAGATAAGGTCGTTCAAACACTGCTTGAATTAACGCCAACAGGACGATGCTTATGATGAGATCTTATGTGCAAAATAGGTCTTTTGTTCTTGAACATTATCGGTGATGCTTCAAATTGTAGGTAAAACAAAATTTGTGGATGTACGATACATGGAGTTTGCTCCCATATCTGAGTTTAGGATATTCACATATTACAACAAAGTTTGTAAAATGGCACACAATGTTTAGTATCATTCCAACTCGTGTCTTAAATATATACAGAATGGCCTTGGACCTCTTCTTCTAACCTGCTTTCAATCGTCAACTGTTTTTTTTTTCAAGACTTCCAAGTGAGCGACGATTATCGCCAGTACATAGAACGGGTTGCAAAATGTTCAGCGTCATAAGCATCTTCTCTGGAATGATAGTGACCGTGGTCCATTAGGGAGTTTACGGACGAACACTTTGAAAAGAAGTTTCGAGTACATTCTAGTCCGGATCGGTTAATGCCTCTGCTGACCTAATATTTTAGAATGGTCACTCCGAAGTTTAAGATCAATTTCTATTCTCCTCTCGGCCGTGCTAGATGTCGTTTATGATTGGTACGAAGCTGATGGTATCCCCCCAAAAGGCAAATACGGTAGCAAAAACTAGAATCAGAGATGGCAGCAAGGTGTGATAAAAGACCTTGGCAAGCCTTGACCGGCGAACCGTTACTTCACGAGTCGCTTTGCGGTCGTCCCCGTAGACCAACTCCCTTGCCGATTTCCTGGTGGCACCTCGTAAACAAGAATTAATTAACGCAAATCAACAGATGCGGAGAACTTGGGAAACCCAAATTTTACGAGTTCACCGACTGGACAACGGTAAAAATCTTTGATGTAGAGGCTACTTGCCGATTTCCGACGATAATGATGATTCAAAGCTTCTCGATCATGTAAATGAAACAGGTCGTTAACAAAGAACGATAGAAAGAGGTCATAGAAATGAAATCTTAGCCGGATGAATGAAAAGATTTCAATAATTGTAAGCGTGGAATAAGTATTGCGGATCTTGTTAACAGTTAAAAATATGTAAATTCTGCTAAACGTTGCAATTATAATATCAACTCATTCACAAACGAATTTAAGATTCACTGGAATCGTTAACTATCGACTAAGTCATCTATTCTTTTAGATTTCGTAGTATCGTAAATAATAAACCCGTTAATAATGAAACTGACATTCAGAAAATGACGTAGCTAGCCATAAATCTTTAATCATCCCCGACTAATTCGCAAGATTGCGTCATTTGTGAAACGTCTTCATTTACGACAAAATTCAGTGACAAAAGTCATTCGAGCAATATTTATTTTTAATTTTATGGAAATAATGGACCAACACAACAGCACCGTATGAGAAAAGAGTCGCCCAGCGAAATTCTAGGTCACCAGAAATCATGTCAGAATAGACAAACCCGGTGTTTCCACCTTACGGAACCTTTTACTCTCGTTATCATTGAAAGATCGACGCGAAGAAAGATCTAAACAAATTCGCGGGCTGATAGATTCGCACCGCAACAAGCTCTGTTGTGGTCAGACAGTTGAATGGTAAGTCTTGACTATTTTTCCAAATTCCACCTCAGCAACACTTGGAGATGACGAAACGTGAGAAATTAAAGTCGCAATTAGATGCTTGTCGATAAGACTTTATTTCCGCGCTAGGAGGATGCGATGACGAGCACTTTGATTTATTCGTTGAGTTTGTTTACGAAAGCATTGACAGGATTTGCAGGCATGATCTCATATTCAGAAATTGACAATTCTTATAAAAGAGTATTTGAAATTTATGAATTATGGATATTACATGAAAATATTGATCCAATCAAAGTTTATTCAGAAATGGGAAACACCCTTATGAAAGATGCAAGCATTCTAAAAAAGGATCACGAGCTTGATCTTTATGTAACACCAGTAACCTGAGATCATGATCTCGATACTATTGTCTAATGATCCAACATCTAGTAACGTAGCCATAAAACAGTAATGTAATAAATTAGTCACTGGAATCCATTCAAAGCCAACTCGAAGTGAAACAATGAAGTCTAAAAACCAATTGTCAGAAATAGTACAATTATTATTGATACTTAGGCGACGCAGACGCAGGCCTTGCAATGCTTGCAGCCTTTGTTCTATCGGACGAACAGCCCCAACCTGTCCGGGAACCAGTTCCTCGGTGGAAAAAGTGGACTTTGCAAAAAAAATTTACAACAGCGGCGAGATCCTCGCCATCTTCATAACAAACTACGGAAAAGTTATTCAAGTTCTTGTCAATATCGTCTATTTCATGTTCATTAACGTCTTTTTCAAATGGAGTACGTTTAAAAATACGACTAAATAACATTAATGCTACTCCGCAACATCAGGTCAGGAAGTTATAAATACCATTAGATTAAATGTTATGTTTTTTTTTAATTTTAATGCCCTAGAAATAATGTACTATAAAATTTCTTAAGTTTATGTTTGGAGTTGGAATTGTACAGCAATGTCTTTCAGTGTTTTCTGCTAGAAAAAGGGTATTTTTCTGCTGACAAAAAATAGAAAAATACAAAATTGTTGTAAATGAACAAAATGAATTTGACTCGAAATAGAATTTTTGGAGTTATGAAAATCAAACATTTTTTGGTGAGTTAGAGGGAGTTTTGGTGCGGCAAAATTAGTAAAACAAATTAAAACTCGATCGGAACGCAGTTGTCATTACAAATGTCGGACGTGCGATTACAGCACGTGTGAAAAGTGCGGGACAATGCTCCCACCATGACCCACTGACACAGAAAGAGGAACGATTCGTCGCCGCTAATATGCCGGACAAAAATACCGCTTCTGGTTGATTTTTTTTCTCACAAGTAAGAGAATGACTTTTTTTTCATGCACGCCGAAAAATGCTAATCGCCATACGTATAGTGCGGTCGCGTTCGATTTCCGATAACGGAGAGTGTGAAGGGAAAACGAGTTTTTAAATCACGCGGTATTTCCGCTGGTCATTTCTCGCTATGGATTTATGAAATACAAATATATGTGCAATAATCGATTTTACATTCCATAGAAATATATTAATTATTGAACGACTTAAACGATTATTATTCGAGTAGTAATCCATTAAAAACATTACCAGCGTCGTGCGTAACGATGATTTTATTAGTGAGCTGCTTGGTATAATAATCGATCAATTGGAAAGTTGATTAGAATGGCAGTGTAACGATCGGTGAAATGCGAGGTATGCTTTGAAATCCTTGAAAACAGAAAATGATGAAATCATTGATTAATCAATTTCTAAATTGTTCGTGTAAAAGTGTCCTTGCCAATGATGCACTACATAACGAGGATTATTTAAAAAAAGGTCCTTATTTATAAAAATTACTTACAGGAATTCCTTAAGTATACATTTGCAATAACGTTAGAAACGCGATTGTTGATAAAAGATCAGTTGAAGGACAATCATCATTCGATTGTTTTCTCGCACTTCCTCCGAAATATTCAAGAATATTAACGAGACTCGTTTCTTCATTAATGCCAATATATGCGATAACGCTGCAATAAATCGCTAAATTACGAAATAAACAATTGGTCAGTAATTAAATAATTATTTCGCCTCGATTTCTGCGAAGAAGCCATTCAAATTACGCAATGTTCATCGCTTGTAAATGAGACGCAAATACGTTTCTGAAGCTTCCGAGTACCTGTAAAAATTTTCCTAAATAAATATATAGTTCTTTTACAAATGTCGAAAATGTTTTCTTTTATGTTTTTAAAAATATATTATGAATATTATTATCCTGACAGAAAGTTAATGAATATCGAAACCCTTAAATTTTTAGTGGAAGGCGCTTTTACTTAAATTGCAGTTTGACAAACACGTTCTTCTGGAACTCAAATCATTCTTTAATAAACGTTTTTTTAGTGCGTGTAAAAGTGTTGAATCATGATGCTGTGCTCAAACGCACGTGGAGACAGTCGCCTTGACTTTCGCAGTATTCCAAAAATTTGACTGTAACAATGACAATACCTTTTCAAAGATTCCAAATTTGGGTAATTTATTAAGAGATCGTTCACTTTAAAGATGTCCTGAAGTCTTTGACATCCATACATTCGGAAATTTCGTGTCTCCGTGTCCGTTTCAGGAATAAAATATCAGACGAACTACCAGTGTCAATATTTAAGACTCCTCAACCAATTCTTCAAAAACTCGTGTGAAAACATTTTGAACCGCTAACTTTTTATTTTATTAGTATTGAGGACTGTTGATTGACCAGAACACCACAAAACGTTCTCCACTTTTACAACATCCTAACACCTTGATCATTTAAATATACGGTAGCCCGTCTATATTTCACGGATAAATGATCATACGAGAAAATATCACCAAAATGGCAGCGACAAAAGACTGACATGTATTTCTGTGTGTAATGTTCAATTTTTGTTTGGTCTGGTTTTTTGTCACAGTGATCCTTTTTTACGGTTTTTCGTCCGTGTGATATTTTGTCATGTGATCAATTGTCGTATTCTACTTTGTCGTGTGATTAGTTGTCATGTGAAATAAAGTCGTGGAGCGAAATATACAGTTCATGACTTATTAAACATAATATTCTAATTCAGAATATTACAGAAGGATTTTTAATAAATGATATGGTAATCTGCCCTATCGAAGATGTACAAATTAACACATTAAAAAAACGAACATTGAAATCAGGAAATGGCGTATCTCTTAATTTGCAGCAACCGTTAGGAGAGATGGAGATTTTACAATCGATAAGATTTTTTCTCGTACCTCTTAAATTTCGCAAGTTCCATCGATGAAAAGCCATTCTCTGAAAGAATCTTGTCTACGATAAAGAAAGTATTTACACCACTACTATCTCTTTCGACTAGGAATTAATTACGAATCTTTTCGCAGTGGCGAGACGGAAGGAAAATTATGCCTAATCGATGCTCGGGATCACGAAAGAGATAGGTAACTAAAAAAAAGCGGAAAACCGGCAGCGGACGTCCGGTGCGTTTAGAGAGCTCGTTCGGTACAGTCACGGTAGTCGACTCGTTCGGTACAGTAACGAGTCTTGTTACGGTGGTCCACGTGCAAATTTCGAATCTGTTTGTCATTATTTGCAATTTATTTCGCAAATATTTAACAAAGAATGATTCATCGAAGAAAAGAATCTTTGGAAAGGAGAAATTTCAAAACTTACCAATCAGCAACTGTCGCATGTGAAATTAACTGAGTAATATTTAATCGTATGCATTTCATACCAATTCTCTACGTCCAACTTTGACGACGTATTTTTTAGAAAGTTACATTGTTCGAATGTACACCCGAGTAAATGCAATTATTTAACGTCAACAATTTTGACACGAAAATTGAGTCGATATTTTACGTAATTCAAGAATTGCTGAAAGTTTTTTCAATTAAGTTGATATAGGCTCAATAAGTTTCAACTTGAATTTGGTATTCTCTTTCGTTAGCATTGTAATGGTGTTTTGCGGACTTTCAATATGAAGCTGAAGAATTTGACGAATTAGCCTGCAGAAATGATATTGCGTAATCTTATTAAATTGCATCATTTCCTCATTCCCTTTCGGTTCGTCAACATCGCCAATTCGCTGAATAGAAATTTAAGCAATCCGTATTAACATTTTACTAAATAAGTATTAAAAGTGAGCTAGGAGTGCTTGTATTATACGCACATGTAAATTCGAATAAAATATAAGAAGTACAAATGGCTGCAGAAGTATAAAATTACATTCTTATCTTGAAACATTACTTCCAATGAATAAAGTTCATCCCGACACGTTATTCGTAACTTCTTACACCTGCGCGACGTAGTAGATTCCAATTACAAGCGTATCGACAATGGAGCAATAAGTTAATTATGTAGTGAAGTCGAATTCTAAAAAGTCGCATCTTCCGAAGGAAATTTTATTGGCTATGAATAAATAATTGTGACGAGTTCATTTAGAAGCGTCGCGCAAAAGATGCGGCGCCTACTTACCGGTCCGTATCATTGATCTATCTTTTAGAGAACGCAAACGCATCGATCAGACTTTGAAATTAATTGCATGCTTATTCTCGTGTTTTGCAGATGGAGAGGCTCCGTTTACAAACTCATCTGGCGAGAACTCCTGGTATATCTGATCGCTTACTACATCATCAATTGCATTTATCGATATGGACTCAACGCTGAACAACAGAAGTACGTACCCGTTTTTTGTCATTTTATAATTACTAACAACTGTTTGTATGATTTAACATCTACATTTACAAAACTGCTAAATACACCAAAGTATAATTTAAACTCCTTCTTCTGCCACTTGCGGGAATCAAAGTAATATACAGAGCCATCTACTTTGCGAATGTTAAATGATCCTTTTGTTTACACATTGAATTAAAAATACATTTTAAATTAAATAATCCTTTTCTACGGTAAATCTTTGTTTTTCATTGATAAATAATAGTGAATCAGTCCCTGCGACAAGTGACCTAATCTCATCGATGGTGACAGATACAGGCTGTTTTTTCCGAAACCGACTCAGGCCACGGCCAAGACAATCTCTTAAGTGTCGTTAATTTTAGCGAAATCGTTTTCTCATTGCACACTTTTCGATAGATTGATAATGTGGACACGCGCAACATGGTTTTAACTCTCATAAAATTGTCGTAAAACTTCAGTCGGCCTATTTTTAGTACCCAGATAAAGGAAAACTAAATAGATATACTACTCTGAGTCCTTGGCCGATGTCGAATTTTTTGGCACACATATTTTCCATCAAACATCATGTCTAACCTAGATTGCCAGACGTAGGTGGAAAAAGCTGCAAATAACTTTATTCTTTTAGATATTTGATATTATTAACTTCAAACATGTTCTCGCTAAATGAGTCGGTATATCCAATGAGGTAAAATTCGATAAATTTTCAAAGATGCAATAAAAAAAATCATTAAAGACACACATTCGCGTATGGTTTAATAGCAACTACTGCCAATTCGATGTTATCTTCGCACGGCGCTAAGATGAAAATTAACGTCTGATGGGTTGCATGACGAAAGAAAATTATTGCGATTGATTAGGAATTGGCTTCTCGATATTTTCCAATTGCGATATCTTAAACGGAAAACGAATTAAGAACTGCGTAGTCGAACGCAAATTACCTATAGCTTCGATTTTATTCCATAGCAGATAAATATTAACAACGATGTCGAGAAGCATCTGGGACACTTCTTTTAAAAATATAATTAATTCATAAATGAAAAAAATATCGTTATAATTACGTAGAATACTTGAGAGATAAAAAGTTTTGGAAAAAGGTAAAGAAAGTAATGTCTTTATGAGTAATAAATAACATCATCCAGAAAAAATATTAATTTAAGCATAATACAATGTTAATTATGATCGTAAAATAATAAACATTAAACACGGAATAAAAGATTAAAAGGATTTAGGTTATGTTTGTTAACTGTTTTTTCATACCACCGAATTTCCATTTTTATTTTGTTTGCTTACGGTAACTTTTTTTAAGAACGAAACTAAAAAAACGATGTGTACAGGATCCTTATTGAAATCGTCGTCGAGGAACTCAGAGTTAATATTTGCGAAGCTAATACAAGTGTAAATTATCGGGCAAATGCCGTGCAGAAATCCCGCTGTGTGCATCCAGATTTGTTCTCTCAATTTGAATAAGAATGCACAGGGATTAACAAGAATTTTCTCAAAAAATTAAAACGATTGTTATGACCTTTTCCTTATTTACTTTTAATTAGTAATAACTTGTTAAGCAAAGCATTTTAAAACTCGAATAATTAAATTATAATTTAGATTGTTAATATCTTTCGTTTTCTTTTTTGATTCAACCACTTTTTTCTAACCTGTACATTGACTAAAAAGTTGGAGATTTAAGTAAATATTTCTATTAATATTTAAATGCTAATGTTAAGATCTGTTACAAATTACAATTTACAAAAACGAAGAAACATTTGTTAAATATAAACTAAAATTTTTGTGCAAAATAAGAGGTAATTTTGATTCCTTATTCATAAAAATGTTGATCGCAGACCACTCCTATTATAATAATTAAAAAATGTTATGCAAAGTCTGTGTATTTAATTTTATTTCAGCTTCAAACTTAAAGGTTGCAAATGTCAGTTTAACAAATAGCGACTATGTTGTAAATATCTTGTGACATGAAGTATCCGTTAACACATCGTTATGATCTCGAGTCTTCTATGAAAAATAAACATATTTTTTAGTAAAATTGCATGGAAATGTGCTGTGAAAAATAAAGCAATTACAACGATTACCGTAAGAATGTTGCAGAGTTGTTTTCGTTTTAGAATATTTTTACTACGTTTTTCTGCATCAGTAAAATCATACTTCATTCAGCAATACACAAGGAAAGACTTTTTGTCACAAATATTCCTATTATAAGTACAGAGTCATGTGACAACTGTTTACATTGAAATTTTTATTTCTAGTTCAAACAGTAGTTATTTTCGAAATGGTTGATATTGCAATTACAAAAACGAAAAAAATAATAATAAATTTTCAAAAAATAAAACAAATTCTAAAGAAAATCTGTTTCCTGAGTTTATAAATTTTCTTAAGATGAAAATGTTCCCGAGAAGGTGATCATTGGTAATGATATGGTGAATTTCACCTTAAAAGAATGAGAATTTGACAAGTCTATCGACTGTATCTGTCTTTAAGCAGTTAGGACCCGAGACATAGCATGTTTTGGAGAAATAATTAATACCGCTTACAAAAAATTAATTTTCATTATTAATGATATTTTTGACGACGGAAAACATTACAGTTCTAACAAATATTAAAACCTGCAAACAATTATCTGTTACATAACTTTTCTTAATGACTCAAATGTTCTTCATTTCGGCAGTTAAGACTTTTTTAAAAAGGAATTGATTTTAACGAGAGAAGGCTTATTTCTATAAACAGAATCTCTACAACTGTACCATTGGACATTTCTTATTTGTCTTCTTTTTAATATAAGTCCACTGTCACCACTAGAATAGTTTCTCTGTGAAACGATAGCAAAGAGAATGACTTTTTATTTGAAACGTATATGATGTCATTAGTTTCGACTATTCACATGCAGGAGTTCGTCGCATTTATTAAAACTTAATCTAGGACGCTTTTATAGCTAGCTTTTATAACTAGGATAGATTGTATCTAAGATGCTTTGCAGTATATTACTCTAACGTTTCATGTACTAAAGTAACATAACTAATTACTTGCATGTACTCATTTTCACTTCATTGGTACTGATTAAGATACACTAAGAAAAAACACCCATAGTTAAATGTACTATATCGCATAATTGAGAAAATATGGCTAAAACAACTATGAAAACGTTTAAACGTAAATTTTGATATACTTGTTAAACGAATAAAGTACATATGTAAAAGAATTAATAGTTAACAACTATTTTAATGTCTATTTCAGAGTTTTCGAAAAAATTCGCTATTATTTCGGCAACTCCAGCGAATCCATTCCATTGTCTTTCGTCCTGGGTTTCTACGTTACACTGGTTGTGAAAAGGTGGTGGGAACAGTACAAACTTCTACCATGGCCGGACAACCTTGCACTTTTCATCAGTGCTGCCATTCCTGGAAACGTGAGTAAATCTGTTTTAAATATATTGATGAAATTCGTGAGAATGTGTCTTAGTTTGAAAAGATATAATGTTTGTTAACTGCAAGTAGTTCGTAAAACTCTATTTGTATGCAACTAGTTTTCCTTTGTAATTAGATAAAAGCTATCACTGTATGTTTTTGACCATTTTTTATGTATACTCTAGTAAAAAATGAGTCCAGTTTTTCGATAGTTTCTATCAGCTGTTGCTTTCTTTCTATATTAAAGGTGACTGAAAACTGGGCAGTGTAACACAAAACTGGACAGATTTCTACCAGGGCACCATTATTTGGAATATACTATTTATTTTTAAATAGTACATGAAGAAAACTTCTCTTAGAAATTTTACCGTTTCAAATGGTAATTTTTGGGATTTGTATTACAGAAGGAGAAACATGCAAATTTTTTCTGATAAAAATGACTCGGAATTTTTACTGTTCAGTACCAATTACAATAAAATCTAGTTATTTTACAAGTAAAAATGTCAATTTTCTCCATGTAAAAAATGTTGTTCTTCAAAGCAAACATAACTTGGCTAAATTATTACGTTCTTATTTTTCAGCTAAGTATATTTTAAATTTGTGTGTCTAACCGATTGACTATTCAAAAATTCAATCAATAAATTGAATCAATGAAAACTACTGAAAAGCTGAAAAATCTTTAAACATAAAACTTTCTTAAAACTCATAATATATATATATCATATATTTAGTTTTAATTTTTCAACCCCCCTTTTACCTAAATTATAGCTTTTCATAATTTAGGGCTTCAATTTGATTTATTATAGTTTAAATTTAATGAAGAATCAAAATAATTCTAACGTGCTGGCAGGTCATTTCAAAGAAGGACACAATGTTCAAAATGGTTAATATCCATAAAAGTTATTGTTTTTTATCTAGACATTTATTCATTAATGCGTTGAAATGACATGGAACAGTTATTAACAAAAAATGAAACGGGTTTAAGACGTGTTACTTCGTATAACAATCAAGCTAACAAAGATATTGTCTAGCATATGAAATTGATCTGATCTCTAAACTGTCATTGGTTATTTTCACATTTTAAAATTTTTAAATTAGGATGCAATTATTTAGGAATTTGTAGGCGACAGTGTCATTCTGAATTCGTATGATCTTTCATTTATTGATGGTTAATAATTGGGATAATCGAAACAATAATATCGTCTTTTACCGTTAAGAAATAATTGAAAGTTGTTATGTTTTCCGCGTCTACTTAAGAATAAGTGAAATAATTTTTTCACTATTATGTACATGCTCTAAATTGTGGCAATTATTATTTACCAAAGCTACTTGCTTCCTTGACAATCAAAATATGTGTTAAAATATACTAATCACACATCATCGAATCCATAATTTGCATTTGATATACTACCACAACTCAAAGACATATTTTCTAGTTTCTTTACGCATACAGTAAATATCCGATACTTTGAATATATTTTCTAATCTCTCTAGGTACACAGTAAATATGTGATACTTTGAATATATTTTCAAACGCAAAAATATTAAATAATTTTTTATTCTTTTATTGGTAATCATCCTAATAAACGCAGCTTTTGCATTTGAAACTCGCCAATAATTAGTGAATCTTTTGTTTTGGCAAGTTATATAAAAAAGAAAGAGACTTCGAAGATGTAGGCATTAAAAAATAAATCTCGTCACAGAGAACAAAAACATATAGGACAAATACTTACAAAAAATATTTAAAGCATGCCTGAAAGTGGTTCGGAAAACATGAAAGCATGGACTAAAATAGTATGAATTCATTCCTATAATTATTTACCCTCTTTCGCAGAATACTTAGCCAAAAATGTTTCCTTGCGAAAAACATATAAATAAAACAATACACACATAAACATCGATGCACGTCATTGGCAACTTTTTTTGGCCCAGTCCTCGAGCATATTTGCTGAAGGGACAAATCATGATTTTCGATCTTCCAATTGAATGACGTCAAGGATTCTTCCAATAAGATTTCTCCCAGATACGTAAGTCTCTGGTCGTAATATCAACGGCTTTCGCATTTTTGTTTCCTACGGTACTGTCAAGTTCGCATCCGCAATTAAAGCGACGATGAATCCGAATATAGATAAACGATGTATCCTCGCCTGATTATACTCGCTCCTAAAAACTGCAGCTCATCATTATGTTTAATGAAATGCCGTGACACGTTTCAGTGTCGTCAAACTCGCGATATGACGTAAAGGATGCGTGTTCGTTGAAATCGAAACGCATTATTTCCTTTTCAACTTCGGCGATTTTAACTGCTGTTTTATGCCGACCAACTCAGGATCTTAAGAACCTTGGCATGGATTTCGGCGAATGTAATCTAATCAACATTGAGTTACGATGGCACCCGTGGATAACAAACAAATACGACGATTTTCGAATATCAATGTTTGCATAGTAAGAGCTTCTAAGAAGGAAGAAATATTCATACCCAGTTTGTGATGGAGTGAGTTATATATAGCTTCCTGAAATTAAAAAAAAATACCTTCATTTTCTAACCCAAATAATTTGATTGGACTTACAGTTAGTTTGGTTCACAAACTAAAAAATTGGCTAGTGGTTGGTTATAAGGGCCAAACATCTTGAGTTGTAAATAACAAACGAGTTTCGTTATAAAAACTAAACCGTTGTTTTATCATGAACGATATGGTCCGAACAACCGAACTAGTTTGGTTCGGTCCATATGTATATTACACCAATTTCGTTAGAAGGCGTTGTTCTATCATTTTGTATCGCATTGTACGGTGGGTTGTTCATAGGACAATCGGCTTCATCTTCCCAACAAAACTCATTTAGTACCATAACTACTCCTTCGGGTGCAGTCAATGAGAACCAAAATGTTTAGGGTTTCCAATCTCAATTTTGGTTTTAACGATCTAACCCTTTTTGGAGAACAAACCACCGGTTCTGCCGATCGCAGTTTGTGAATTTTGTTAATAAATTTTGCACTAAAAATTTAACACAACAAATTTATTTCACATTAAAAAATAACTGTCTTAATCGCTTTCTCAGGTGATTATTTGTGTACTAACAGTATTTATGCGAATATTGCAAATTATATTTAAAAATGATTGCCGCAGTTTTGAAATATTGTAATAGTATCACAAAAAAATAAAAGCAATGTTGAAAAAAGTCTGAAATAGGAAACAGAAATAATAATAACATATTACAATTTCGGTAGTTGCATTTTCAGACAAATTTTACAATGGACACATTTCAACTGACCAAACATTTTTATTTGTAAAAGTTCTATGTCAAAATTATTATTTTTATAAATAGTATTATAATAATTTTTAGGCAATTTAAATTTTTAATCTTGAAGTAGTATATCTTACTGGATTTTATTTAACATATTTATATGCTTACTAATATATGCTTCCAATTTTTTCGTTCTCTACCCTATGCAAATACAATTTTTGTTTTCAGTTAAAAAAATGAAGTACACAGCGATTAGATCAAATCAGTTCATCTTAATAATATAATTATGGGCGCAGTTGATAAATATTTAATGATAATATTTAATTTTTTTTAAACAGTAATAAAAAAAATTCGAAAATATTCATTTTTTAATTGTTACCATTATTAGAACAATTGCGTATTTTTTCGAAAATGAAAAAACGAAATGCATTTGTACTCAATGCATTCAGATAAAGTATTGTGATGACACAGGAGAGGTCAGTTTAAATCGGCAATTTATATTAATTCTATGAATTTTTTATCGTCTCGCATAGAAAACCAGCGAATAGAACGGGCACACCTGCTTTTATAAACAAGCAGTACTTATACGGGAGTCGATGACATAAGTTGAAATTATAATGACCTCGGTGAAGATTCAATTAAATGCTGACTTTTATGAAACGAAATGTTCATTTCTACCGTTATATTACGTGAAAACCAATATTCGTATATCAAAATGTAATGACTTGAAAAACATATAAATCGATGTTGTAAATAAATCATTTCATTGACATAAACTCTGTAAATGTATTATGGGTCAGACCAATTTTTTAAAATTGAAACTAGAGTTATATAAAAATATTGTATACATTTCAGTCTACATGGAAATAGGGATGTTGAATTTTTTATCTTAAAAAAAACGCACGAACTCATGAATCCTTATGAAAATAAGATTGCAGTATAATAATCATTGTATGATTGCATTGAAAATTATTCAACGTATCTCGATCTTCAATCAAATAAATTTTTGTTTGATTTAGACTGAACCCCAAGTAAAAAATGAATCCAGTTTTTGACTAGTTTCTACCCAGTTTACATTTTTCCCACCTTAAAGGTATAGGGGATCTGGGCAGTGTAACAAAAACTGGAGATATTTCTACCAGGGATTCAGCATATTCGTTCAATGTTAGGAAAGTTGGGTAACAACTATACTCAATGTTATGTTGGTTATTAATTATCTTAGTAAGATCTGCATTAATTATTGGATACCACATCTTATTAAACTCTTCCAAACCTCATTCTCAGAAAGTATCAGAATTTATCTGAATAAATTATTCATGTGGTGGTTGAAAAAATATAAAATCTCTTTCTTATAAAACGCTGTTGGTGTTTGACAAAAATTTGTTCGCACTCCTTTCAACTAAAGTCATATAAAATCAGTATGAGAACCATGTACTATTTAATAAAATTACGTATCTGGTAAATTTTTGAACAATTAAATCTGAATTAAACGAAATAATCACGAAATCATGGCGATGCAGCAACAGTTTTCGTTTTTTTAAGTTGTTACTGTACATTTGCAGATGACAGCAATACAATTATAACAATGATGCAAAATACAATTAAAAAAATATGAAAAGAATTAAAAATTCTCTGGCTTCTGCTGAAATGTAATATTCAGATCTCGCATCGAAGGTTGACTTCCCACGTCTCCGTAATTATTCCATTATGTCTGGCAATGTAATGCCGGACGTTTTCTTTAACAATTGATTTGTAAAACTTGACCTTTTACATCCAGCTCGGAACGTGCCTCTAAAAATGATCATTTTCTTCAGAAAAAATTTGTTGAAATGCCAAAACATTAGTCTTTAACCTCAATTCCTTAAATTTCTATACATAATTGTTACCACATCTAAGATATTTTATTATGAGTGAATGTACGAAAATTTCATACTTTCAATGCTTTTTATTTCGCAATATTTCACAAAATTCGCATAGAAAAATCAATGGTCCGCAAGAGCAAAAGAACGCTTGTAAATCCAACAAACATATTTTTTTTCCTGTCTGCATTATGATTATTTTTTTAGCACCAACGGGATCAAATAATACTGACGAAGATCTACTTCACTCCACCCACACTTATTATTAATTACAGTATATTACTCGTAAAAACAAATAAAATTTAAAATTATTTCAAACAGACCACTTTGCTACTTTAACATTCGAGACGTCGTGCCATCAATTCAGCAGAATAAATGTAGGCCTTTGCAAAACATACTCGTATCTTCGTTCAAAAAAGTTCAGACATCAGGAACCAATGCAGAAATTATAAAAGCGCAAGACAGAAGAGACAACATTTTTTCGCGATCGCACAGGGAAAGTACACGAAGCTGACGTGCTTCGCATGCATCGCGAATTTTGGCGCGAGTTTTGAATGCATATGTCTCGCTTCATTTTGATATAGAATCAAATAAATTAAATTTTCTAAAAATTGCACTGCAATAAACTAATAAAACCTTGTAATACAGTTAAGAATAAATATGTTTAACTCAGCAGCTCTCCAAAGAGACCATTAGTAATGTCCAACTTTTATAACAACAGATTTAGGTAAAAACGTTGAAAATATTTATATTCGTACATTACTTGATTTCCAATTTCCAATAATGAAAAATTGCTTATAAAAGAAGCAATCAGACGATTTTGGATCGAAGTAGCTGATCGAATCTCAAAAAGAAACTTTCAGAAATAAAAAAGTATTCGCTCATTACAATACATTTAACGGCATATTTGTATGTAGTAAAAAGAACTCATTTAAAATACATTTTTTCAGGACGAAAGAGGTCGCCTCATGCGACGAAACATCGTGAGGTACGCGGTTTTGGCCTACGTCATAACATTGCAAAGGATCTCGCTACGCGTTAAAAGGCGGTTTCCAACGTTGCAACACATCGTCGACGTAGGTAAGTAACCTGATGCAGTTCTGTCGTTAATTAATTACACTTGCAAATTTGCTTTTCAATCGCCTCCATCATCGTAATTTAATTAAGAAATACGAACACGTGTTTTTAAGGGGTATGGTAATAATTCCGACGTATTTAAACGAAATGTCGAGGTTTACGATTATTTCATGTTCGCGTCGTGTGTCCTTAACGAATCAGGGCTGCCAATGCAATTAATGTATTTCCTTCTTCTTGTTATTATTATTCATGCGTCCTTTTGCTTAAATTAAGGTGGTTATAAAATCTTTCAAATTCATCGACGTACCTTTCGATACTTTAAGAGATTGTATTTGATCTATATGAAGTATATTGGAAAACGCCACGTGCGATCACCCTTGTGTTCTGATTTCACTAGCAATTTCACTAGCAGGTCAACTTTACGAACTGCGTTCTGATTAGTAACTCATCGTTCAATAATAGAAATTAAACGTTTACAAAGTGCAACATAAAATGTTTAGATCCTCCATGCGTTTGACTTTGTCGAAGGAAGTATTTGAATAACTTGTATAATCTTGCATAAATAAGCACAAATTTTATTTGCATAAATTAGTTTTCTTGTTATATCACAGATGACTAATAAATTGCATCTCGTCTCAACCTACAGAATAAAGAAAAATTATAAAAATAATATAAGTGATTTATTTCATTAACCTTCCTGTAACGTTTTCGCAGTAAATTATCAAAGGAACCGCGTGACATACAAAAAATATCATTGAATAACTAAAAATAGCAAACGAATCATGATTGCTACAAAATCTTTAATGATCTATAATTACCGTAGAAAAATAAATGTTAATAAAAAATTGCGGAGAAAAACAAAAAGTGAAAGATAAACAGTTTATATTGGAATAATTTTTTTTCTCCACTAATTGTAAGAAAACAACAGGAAACTTCATTTTACTTCAGCGCATAAATAAAATTCACATTTATTCTTTTATTCCTAAAAAATGAAATAACTTATTCTAGAATATTTAGAAGTGAAATGTTCAAATTTCCTTTCCGGAATATCTAATCAGTATCTCATACAATAATTGTAATGATAAAAGTACCATTAGAAACAGATTATTTCAAGATAGCACAAAAAAGGATGCAAACTGTTGCGAATTGTAACGTCGCAAACAACTTTATGCGATTCGAACAAAATACACGTCAATGCACGTACCAGAGTCACTTATCGACGATAAATAAATCAACGATTTTATTTCTACACTTGTCAGAAAAGTGGTGTTTTCATTAACCTCCTTGCAAAGGGTCTTGCAATTTGACTTATTACAATTGTCCCGATGATTGCCATTTTGCAATAAATTAGTTATACTTTTTTACAATAATCGTTTTACATTGAATTACTTATTTACGTTATTCTTCCTCGCGTCTTCTATATTTTATTTCTTTTCATTTATTTTAAACGATTAATTATTTTCTTCATTACCTCATTTTCATCAAAATAGTCTCGCAATGAAAATCTGGACCACATTAGCAGGAGCTTACAATCGTTTACGTACAACTGTTTTACTTACTTATTAAGTACATAACAGTGAATAAGATTTTATAAAACTATTAAATGTAAATTTTGGAAAAGTTCGCAGAACATCTTTTAGAGTAGAGAAATAAAATTCTGATTAGGGTGTTCATTTTTGTAAGGAAATTATATTTTGTTATTTTTCTACAAGTTTCGAAGATGACAAAATGTCTACAAAATATTCATCTAATTATTGACAACCTCCTATTCGAGAATTCTGCAATCTTTTATTGATTCTTTACATTTTATTATAAATAATTTCGAAATGAAACTGCAATTCAAGAATATTTTTTATTTTTTGAAGACTTATTTTGAAATTGCAAAATTAGCGACGTTAATTTTCCTAAATAGATTTAATAGAGTTCCTACTATAAACATGAATGCAATAAACAGAGACCATCCCAGTTATTATAAAACATAGACAATCAACTAAACTTAATCTGAATAGGGACAATGTTAAAATTTTGGATGCTCTCTTAATCTGAACCAGCGAAAAACTACTAATTGACAGTTCATTTGTGGTCGCTATGAATCAGTCATTAGACACTGATTTCAACATCGAACTATTCTAAACTGGCTGGAATATCATTGAAATGAAATCATATTTCTGCCGCTTCAAAACCGTGCCTATTCACTGATCGATCCAGTGAATTTGATTGAAATCAGTGGAATGAAATCACGTGCTTTTCGCTGGATTATAGTGTTTACTAACTGATAGATTAGGCAAATTTCACTAAAATCACTGGAATCAAACCATATACTTTGTGTCGGTAATCAGTGGTTTTCACTGGAAAACAGTGTCTATTTACTGATTAATGCAGCAAATTGGACTAAATTCAGTAAAATGAAATCTCGTGATTTTCACTGGAATATGGTGCTTACTAACTGATCAATTGAGCGAATTTAGCTAAAATCGACTGAATGGTCTGTTTGCGCTAAAAAATCAGCTCCTACTCATGTTAAATAATACACAAAGTTAAAAGTATTTTAATTGTCATAAACACTTAACAGTTTCGCTAGTTGAGTGTGGTAAAGAAAGAGAAGCTAATTTTCTAGTATATTTAATCTATTCAGTAAATTTAAGCAAAATCTATAATACAAACTTAGCTAATATAACTTTGTATACTCCCCTCAAACTATATTGTAGCATCTGCGTGCAATTTTATAGGTTAGAAAAATGGTTAAAAACGAACAATTACGATAAACATTAGATACGTACCTGAAACAGATCAGTATTATTTAATTTTTCGGCTCCGTCTCCAGAATTTTGTGTTTGTATGGGTCACTCGTGGATCTCAAATGCGATTATGAAAACGCAAAAAACAACACAGAACATTTATTTGCGTTTCCCTTATAAAAACTTCTTTGGCCAGAAAAACCTGCTCAAATTCGAGGAATAAATTTCTTGCAGCCTTAAAATCTACTTTATTGAAATAGTATATAGATGTTCAGTTTAATGTAGGATGAAAAGCAATTCACGGGCTACATTCAGTGATCGGTGTTAAATGAATGTACAACTGAAGAACCAGTGAATTAGTGGGCATCAGTTAGGTTGTGTTCCACAGGAGTTTCAGTAAATATAATATTCGACTGGTTAAATAGTAAAATCAACTAACTAAACAGTGAAAATGACTGATTTAACAGCGAAAATTGTTTTCGCTGACGCATTTAGCAAAATTTTCACTGATTCAGATTAAGAGAGTGCAGAAAGTAGCCTCCTTATTAAGAAATACCAAAGAAATAAAATTGGTAAAAGGCAAAATGGACAAACTCGTAAAGTAATTTCGGAAGGTGAAATAACAAACTTACATAAACTAAGAAAAGTCATTAACAAAAACAACTACTTTTTTGGAATATGAAATTTATTACATGTTGTGTTTACTTCAGTAAACCGTCTCATTGCGACAAATTTTAAGCAGGAAAAAATCCCTAAACACAAATTACCCATTCGCGTAATTATCTAGCTGTAAAACAAAAAAAAACACATAATTTTCCGCTTTCTCGGCCAGTCGTGGCCCGTGGGCAATTCCTATTTTCGACGTGTCAATTTCTCGAGTAAAAAAAAATCCGACATTCGCATTGAAGAAATCCGCGAGCACGAGGAATTTGCGACGCGTCATTACGTGGAATATCGACGGTATAATTTCATCGACCAATTTTCTCGCACACATGACAGATAATTTTCCAACCAATCAGTCATCGCGATTACTTAGAAACGAGCGGCGCCGGCGCCAATTTCTTCCTGGTCCTTTTCCACGTTCCGGTGCGCCCTGCTTCCTTTTTCGAGACGCGAGGCGAGATTAGAAATTAATTTTTATTCTTACTTATTTTCTTAGTGGGTATATTATAGACTTGGGAATATTAATAGTCATTCAGAGCCGTAACGGTAATATTTATCAAGTCATTTTTATGTTTACTTAAAGCTGAAGCAATAATTATGACGATGATTAACTTCTATAAATGCAGTCATAACACATTGGTCGATTTTCAGTTGTAATTATGACCGATGCTTCGCTGCTATTCAATTAATTCAACATTTATTTTTTGCTTTTGGCATCATTTTTACTTCTACTGTTCAAATTTCAATATCAGATGGTTTTTCAGTGTCCGTTAATTATCTAGATTTGAATCATATACCATTATATAATGTACTTGTTTATACCCCTCTCAATCATCCGTATTTACATTTTTATAGAATGATGAAAAGATAAACTAAATACATCAATTATTTCTTCGAGAGCTACGTGGCACTCAAATTCGAAAGTGATTTTACTATTTGTTCATCTGAAATCAGGACATTTCTCATAAAGAAATAGGACATTAACCAATAAAAAAATTTGTTAAACTAAAGGATGGTCAATTTAACTTTGAAAAGTGTGTACCACCTTGTGCACCAGAAATGGAAAAAATATCTTCATGTATGATATATGATACATTACACAGACACTGAACAGTTCAAATTCAGTATTTATTTCAATTTTCTACATGAATTCCCAATTTCTCGAAAATATTCGCGAATTACTCAAACATTCGACTCGCATTCCGACTAAAATCGATGAATGCAAAACGTGTGACATAATTTCTTAGCAACAAAAACATCAATATCCGGAATTCCAAAAATATATCAAAATAAGAACTCCGTGATCATAGACTAAATCAAATGTAAAATGGAGACCGACAGGCGCCGCACATGCCAACTACTAACATCATAGTCGACTTTTTCTTCTAGACTTAGCCTTTTCTTTCTATATCAGCGACAGAAATAGCAACATGCAGCGGTTTTCCATGTGGTTTGCGCCGATAAAATAATGACCGGTTATCTCTTCAATTTCCTCTTTAAGTTGGCGCCGCCTTAAATACCGATCTCTTTTCCGCCGCTAATTATATTATCCACTTCCTCGAGGACGAAAATACCTCGACTGGATTTTCACCACCTACTTACAGGTTGTCAATGAGAAATCTACCGCGAAAATAACCTCTAGTAAACAAATAATACAGATTCAAGGTGGTGCTTATACCAATTACTGATACCGATTATTGTTCTTTAAATTAAATGACTTCTAAATTTTTATCATATTTATTTCAGTTACGTAATTTTATATTCTGTCTCACTTAAATAATATAAATTATAATTACCCATATGGTAAAAGTTTATTTTCCGTTCTTTTCTTTCATTTTTTGCAGATGACATACAAAATGGTGATTCATTAATAAATGTTTTTCTCTCATGATAATTCCAAATACTAGCAATGACATTTATTGATTTTGCTTACAATATTTTATCCACAGTTATTGATTTTCATCAAACATTTTAATAAACAATCCAACATACATGACAATCTAAAATTATGATTTCTTCATCTTTTAGATTGCCTAGTTTCTCTTATATTTTTTCTAACGTAAAGGAAAAAAATCGTAGAATTTTTACGTTATGTTACATTTATATCCGTTTTAACCCTTTAGCGCCCAAATGTACAAAATTTTTTCATGCAGTCTGACTCCGTATTTTAGCATTTAAAATCTTCGAGAAAAGTTTTACACTAGTCATTTCTTATTGGCAAAGGACCGTTCATTCGATGGTGAATATAACAAAATTTCAAAATCGTTATACGCAAAAATGTTATACGTATTTTCTTTATAAACTTTTTTGATTTATTTTTAATTAATCGAATTTTATTATGGGTAATACCATTATTTTTCCTCTAAAAATGGAGTCAAAAATGCATTTACTATCCGACAGGCATGTCGGAAAGCAAAAACATCAAATTGACGGACACAAAATACAGATAAAAGTGAATTATTATTCATAATATCCTAACATATAAAAGTTGCAAAGATCGATGAATTTTTAAAAACCTCGATAGCCAAGCGTTTTTGAAGGTGCTGATTACAAATCTGAAGTCATTTGTTAAAAACAAAAAATGGCCGTTTGAATATGGCGAACAAAAACAGTTGAAGTTGATCGGATTCGCTTAAAACTTCATATGGGGATTTTTGGGGTCACTGATGACCATATAGGATCCACTGGTTTGAGGATTTAAAAACTGATCCAGATTCGTGATCAGCAATCTCAAAACCAATTTCACAAAACCATAGAATAATAGTTTATAAAAAACCCGTTGATCTTTGCGATTTTGAACATGTGGCTGATATTACGAATAAAAATACACAATCGTCAGTTTGTGCCAGCCATTCTTCAATTTTTACTTTCTGAAATACCCCTATCTGATAGCAAATCCATTTTTAACACGATATTTATAACTTTTAGAGATATACGAATGCCGTTACCCATAATAAAAGTCGGTTAATTAAAAATAAAACCAAAAAATTTCACATTTCTTGAAAGCAAACAGGTATAACTTTTTTATTTCACAATTTGACATTTTTTTACATCCACCATTGGAAACAACGGTCCTTGGCCAATAATAAATAATTAATGATAAATTTTTCTCGTTGAGTTTAAATGCTAAAATAGTGACAAACTTCATTAAAAAACGTTGTACATTTAGGCGTTAAAGGGTTAAGATGAACATGCAACTTCAGAATGGAAATTTGGCGGGTATAGACGCGACAAATATTAAGTGAAAACCAGTCGAAAATGCTCAGGCATTAACTTTTGAGACAGTTTCGTATATTCACATTTTAATAAAACATTTTCAATATTTTCTTAGGGTATTACCATCATTGATTCTAACTTAAAAAAGTAAACAGTCATTCAATCTGTTAATTGAGTAAACATAAAAGCCGACAAATATTATATTACATAAGTGTTCATTTACTGCAGGTAATATTTGTTTTCGGTAAGCTTTAACAGTTTCCTCATCACCCCTCAGCTTTCTCCAATATGATCAAAAACTGAAAAACGGCACATTATAAAAACCGAGGATTCTTGAAGCAAGTGATTTCAAAGGAAACGAAACGAACGAGTACAAATCGGCAATTTACGAAACCTTAGTAACCAATTCTAACAAAATTTTTAGTAGAGGAGAACATCTCGTGATATTCTGCGGTTACCAATTTTTTCCAGAAACACGGTTGTAAATAACAGAATACATATTTCCAAACTTACCAGTTTGAACAAAATGTTGGATCTATTTTCCTTATACCAATTTTAGTTTAGAATGCAACATTATAACTGGTATTCTATCCTACATTTTAATGGGTTTATTAATGTTCCAAAATATTAATTTACTCTGAAAGTGCATTAAGTCGCTGAAGTGTACAAAAAACAAGATGAGAACTTAAAGAAATGAATAAGGAGTACTTCAAATCTACTACTCTAAATGGTACTTCGCACTAGTGTTTGTAACCTGTAATTTTGCATGATTTATGGTAATGAAGAGTACTTTCTTTCTTTGAAGAGAAATGCAGCCATTTAGATAATTTTTATTGAAAAAATAAAAGACCATAGATGCAGGAGATAGGGACGACAGCACAGATTAACCCAAAATGGTCCATGTCGAGCAAAGCGTAGAAAGCCCGAAACTAACTATTTGAAATGGTATGAAACGTCACAGGCATGAAAATATTTCTGCAACATTTAAAAAATTTTAAGGTCATTAGAGGCTAGCGCAGTAACCCATTGCATCTTATTTAATTATGTCAACCTTTTAACCACAAGAGGAATACCGAACAAACTAATTGCCGACCTGGAAGGTTAGTTGCATCGATTACCCCAAAAGCAGAACTTAAAAATGTTTTAATTATTTTTTAAAAGTGGTGTTCAGGGAATAGATACAAGTTACTAATGTGTTGACAGTTCAGCAGATGCCTATCCAGACTGCTCAGTTCTAATCGAGTCCTTTTCGAGTATCGATAGCCAGAATGATATTCTAATACCTTTGAAGTTCGGCGGTTCGCAAGATTAATATAGAACCAAGAATACCCATCATTGTTCCACTCCACCAAAGCATCTAATGTCCATATTTTATATTAATTCTACTAAACCTTACGTGTTGGTTTCAGACAAAGCCAATACTGATTATAGCTATTTTACAACCGATGAAAAAACCTTTACTATTACGATTCATCTGAACTATTCATCACAGTTCATCATCAGAGACGACTAGAATATCAACCGGACAGATAGTGCAATGATCGAATTCCTGGCAACCTCCTTTCAGCGATTGTGAGAAGCGATAAAAAAGCCTCCGGGAATCGAAGAAATACCGACCGCGGAGGCCGTTATCATCGTCATCGTCGTGATCCTCCCGGTTGCCAGTCGTCATCAACGGACTTCTTGTCCAACTAACAATTGCCGAGAGCAGAGCAAGAAACTCTCTCGAGATAACCCGTTCGTTCTACGTGATATCCGTATCCGATCGCCATCGGGTGATCATGCTGCATCAGCATGCACCCTGCGGCTAACCGCGAATATAGGTGTACCTATCTTTAGCACAAATTGTTCTAGGCAAGTTTCTCTTCGATTATTACCGGCTGCGATCGGCGCCAGTCGTGGCGATTCGCAAGAAAGTAATTGCACGTTTTTCCGCTCGATCCTTAGGGTCCGGCAAGATATCTGCTCGGCACCCACTTTGGACTTCGACGAACCGATCGCGTTTTATATGTCTTGACTCTTCCAAGTTAGAATATTCATGCATTTTTTATAAAATGGGAAACGTTCAGAACATTTTACCATCTCAATGGTACCAGTAGTTAACATGGTAAAACAACCACTTCAATCTAGCGACATCAAAACAATACCTATCCTGCAGTAATATAGTGGTCACCTCACTGCGAATTCCTGTCACCAGATGCGGCTAATGACCACGAAAAATCTAACTATCGTGATACATTTATAACAATACAAATTTTGCATTATGTAAATTATATGATATTGACATAAGTAAAATATCCGTTATGCAAATAGTGTATTAGGTGAAAACCAAGGATGAGCGATAGAAAGACAGAGAAGCAGGAATAAAACAGTGCCAGGGTCCGACGAATGAGGAATTCGGCCTTGGTAAAGGTCGGCCAATGACCGGCGAATAAAGAAATTCACGAGTAATAGACATACATTAAGCAGATCCTGGCATTTATCCTCCATCATCTTCCCCATCTGGATTCGTACATTCAGATTAGTCCTTTACCGATCATCTAACGGTGGTCCGGGTTCTACGTGATCGGTGATTGGAACGATTTTTCTATAATTTCTTGATTTGTTCGGATATTGATTGATTACAGCCAACTGGATAAAGCACTCCCATGTTTACAAAGCAAATAGGCCATTGGATTCGAGATGTCTGACACGACATGACTATTTTCACTTAATATTAGGCTATGAGCAAAAATTTCGTGTAATAATGATTATTTACGAGGGGGAAAACATGACTTTTTTTTAAACAACCTTTAATCAAACCAAATTTGTTCATTATACTTAAATCAAATATCGTTAATGAAAATTGCTCTTAAATAAGTTTGCAATGAATGATCACACAAAAACTATTTCCAACTGATTATCTAATTAATTGTCTTAGACATGAAAAGAATGTTAAGTGTTAATGATGCTTGTAGAAACTATTTAAAGCAATAATTACCAACAAAATGACCATTTCTTACATTCGAAAGACATAAATCTTCATTTTTGCAACCTAATTGGTCCCTGAGAAGCATCGGTAACGATTGAGTTTACCCGATTATAAAAATACTTCAATGACAAGTAGTAAATAAAGGATTCTAGTCGGCTCGATTTGAAGACGGTTTCATTGACACTCAATGGCACATCAATGAATCGATCGCGGCAATAATAAAAACTGAAGGAAACAAATCAATCGGCATACCACGTTGAATGATATTTCGACAATGAACGAGCTAATAACAGATACCGTTCAGGTATTTCTTAGCTACCGCACTGATCAACGTCGAATCGTCGGTTCCTGACTACTTGTAGGTTTCATCAATAACACTCGTGATCGCCATCGTAAATAAGTCAATCGAAGTGTCTCTTTATCTCCATCTTGATCACTTTCCGATCGCGAATGTGGACGATTGCCAATGCAGTGCCAGCCAATATTATGGACAATTATTTTATTTCCTGCACGGCTTATTATTTCTTCGGTTGGCTGAGGGTGACTTTTTTCCATTTTCGAAATTGTGTCACAACTATCATCATTTCTAACTCCGCTTTGGCAACAATTCCATGTCATCAATTCCAATAGTGCCGCTATAATGAAGTCGACATCAAGCATAACGATCATACGCGAAAATGATAAGACATGGAGACATGGCTAAGGCATCGATATGAACTTTTTGTTTAATTTAAAAATTAGACATGTGTCTAATCAATCTGAAGCTAACCAGGCAACCCAAGAATTACTAAATCGATCGATCTCTCAAACATGACAGGTAGTCGATGGTTACATCGATGTTCAAGCGAACTTATCAGAATAATTCCCGCGGGATTTTCCGCCCACTTTTTCTTGGCACACCTTCTGAGCAACCAGATGATTCGACACCAACGATAGTGAAATCGAAAATGACACGTGGAATCAGCCGCGATTGCGATTCTACTTATACCATTGCTCTTCACCATTTTCTCCAACATCAGGCGAATCGAATCGATTGGCACCCAGAGCGCATACACGTGCGACGCCATTTAAAACGTCCTGGCCTCTAATTACGCGGGGATATTTCCTAATCAGTGTGATTTCTCCGACGCATGAGGCGCCACATGGGCAGCGCACCGATTTACGTTACCTACATACCGATAATCGATGTTGCACCAGCGATTCACTTTTTCAATCATACCGACAATTCGGTTTTTCCAAGTACCTAATTCAGATTGTGGTCCTGTCTCAGAAGGAATACGATAAATGAAGGACTTATGACCTGCAGAAAATTAAATCAAAACCGAAATACTTGTCATTAACTTAACCAGAAAATAGTGACATAGTCAAACTAATAACGCAGAAGGTTTAAAATAAAGGTCTTAGGATGGGAATTATGTTACACCAATTGATGCAATCTGTAATACGTGAAGAGTATTTACCATTTCATGATATGGTAATTCGTTAATTCATCATTTACTTACATTTTTTGACCACATAAACTAATAATTAGTAATTTGGTAACAAAACGCGATGACTCACACATGCACTAACTCTGATAACTAAGTTTTCATTTAAGTTTTCATTGCATATATTTTATATAATTTTTTTGCTTAAAGGGGTTCCAATATCCATTCACAAATCATATTCGAATTTTCTTCACATACAGTGATAATATATTTTTGTAATCTTCATAAGAGGCTGTCCATTAGTGTACGCAATAAAATAAAAATTAACTGCATGATTTCAGCTACACTTTTTGTCTCATTTAAACTAACATAAGATTAAACTGATACGTGACAGAACCGAAACAATAGACTAGATATAGTCTACATATATCTAGAAATTTATTTCCGATTTTTGAAATCATTTCTACACGAAAAAGTATTCTGTGAAGACGAGTATATTTACTAGCCTCGTGCAATATCCAGAATCGAAATTCGTAAACAATCGTAAAGGTTAAAGTAATCGTTTCATTTCATCGTTGCGTAAATTTCAGCGAAATCGGTTCAGAAATGGAAAAATACCGGAATTCAATTTTACGAAAAAATCGAGGCGCAAGTCCCTGTTCAGAACCTTCTTAAGTCCTTAATGCAACGTTTGGTATAAATTCATACCAACTGTTTATTTTTGATCAACCTTCAAGTATAATATCTACAGAATGGTTTATTTAATACCTATTATTGACACGTTCTATCTCCACAAACTGAACTTATGTTTAAGAAAAAGGAACTTAAATTTTGTTAGATTAATCACATTTATTTAAGTCGGGAGTGGCACCATTTGCGACAGTTCTTCATGCGAATAATTTTCATGGAAGGGGTCATTAAAACTGTTCGACAGTTTATATCCTGCAGTTTCCGATTATGCTCTTTCCACAACGTCACTTTTTAGAAAATAAACTTTGTATACCAAGACATTATCCAATCAAATCGTCTATATCTTGCTGCGTAATGACTTCTATATTATGATGAAAGTTTTACCTTTCTGTGGGCAACGTTTTTTGATGAAAATCTGAACATTTTTTAATGAAATAAAGTATAAGAGGTTTTTTGGATCTCACATTAAAGATCCAACTTTCAAGATTGTATTCTCAGTCCTGTCAATGGAGAATAAGTCCTGTCAATAATCATTTAAACAGTACGAACGGCTTGAAATTATCTCGACTTCCTGTCTGCAATCATTTAAAAATCTAAAAAAAGACTTTTTGAAATAATCTCAAATTTTATCTACTTATCTGTAGAATTTTTTAGATAATTGACATTCAATTTCTATTTTTATATTTTTTTATTTCAACATTTCTGTCGATGCTGCATGTAATTGTCTACTACGACATCTGCATACAGAATTGTAATCACGAGGAACAAAGGATAAATATTTTTTGTAATAACTGATAGAAGAGTATGGAACTGAAATTAGCAAGCACAAAGCCTGAACAAAAATGATAAAATCAGTAATTTTGGGGTATATGAAATTGTTTTCTACTGCGTTTGAAGGCTAAAACTGGATACAAAATTGGAGTGAATAAGGTGGATTGTTTGACTGGTATCCAAAACAACAAACCTTTTAAAATTCAATAAATGGAATAACAATAAATTGAAACGTTACAGTTAACAAAATGGCTGACCCGATTGTGGTTTAAATGACCAAAAATTGTTGTGAAACGCATTTTTAGATTCCGCAATATCAATCCGCAGTATTTTGTATTATTTTAACTGAATGATCTCGTCTGCAGGACATTAGCTGCTAATATTTTTTTCATGTTCACTTTTCGATAAAAAATACGAATTTACCAAAAAAGTTTTCGCAAAAAATCAATTTTTGCAAACATAGTTTTAAATTAAAGCCACATAAAGTACAAAAATAACCCTTTAGTTCATTACCTACAACCTCAAAACAATATACTATAAAATGTGGTTAAATCGATCAAGTTTTTAAAAAAATTCCGCCATGTTGAATTTCGAAAATCGTACAGCGGAATCTTATAAACACGCTGATATAGAATTCTATAAAACTAGTAAAATTTCAAATTTTGGTCCCTCATTTTGTATTACACCATTTTGAATTTTAAAAGTCTGACAACCTATTCAGGATCTCAGATTAAAAAAACCGTACACCCATTTTCAATTCACTTTAAATGATTCCATTTTGTAATAGTTCATAAGGTCAGCATAAAGCACAAGGCATTAAACAACATGATGCGCGATTCAATCGGATAATCTCTTCAAAAATCACTTTTTATAAAAAATTTGTTCGCATTTTTTTCTCTTCACGGCGCCATATTGGAATCATGGGAAAATTTATGTAAAAACGGAGGTCAAATTATAAAAGAACATATTCAAGAACTGCAGGTTTTAAAATATCGTAATTTCATTGATTCCTTCTATGACAACTATGTGGACAGTTTGTGCCATCTCTGCCTTATTGGTCCAAAGAACTTCTTTGACTGAAGCATCTTCAGAACCATTCAATTCCATGAGAAACTATCTAGTATATAATTAGAAATTAAAATTTGTATACCTTGTTAATATCAACATCTGACATTATCATAAATTATACTTCCCGCCTCGTTCCGAGGATTATTATTGTAGATCCACTATTTTCGGTATTCTTGATTTCATATTTGTTTTAGTTTAAAAAATAATACAAATAAACAAATATAAAACATACATTTTCCTGTGTGATTTAATTTTGTTAAGTCAATACCAAGGTGATGGAAATTATATGGGGATAAGATTTAACTCAATCAGATATTCTTCGACTTCCAGTAGAGAATATCGGTTTGAAACAATCTGATGGAATCATCTAGATAAACTCTATATACTCTACAACGGTTGCATCAGTTTTCTAACTTTAATAAAGAGCAGGGAAAATGTTTTATACTCCAAAAGAGTAAACATATACTTCTTTAGTTTGTAAAATTAATTCCGGATTCAACTGATCATTTTTTCCTCCTTCGGAATGAAATTTCACTGCATCAAACTTTGATAAACTGTACTTACACTAGACTTGTTTGTATTAAAACGTCAAGTCCAGAGACTTTAAATATATTAAGGTTACTTACCATAAGTGATATAATAATTGAAATTTGTATTAATAAATATTTGCTGGTCGGCTTTTACGAGCAAATCACGGCGTTTTTGTAATGCATACTTTTACTTTTTCTAGTAAATTTTGTCTGATGACATAAACTCGTCTGCTTCATCGGAAATAATATAAATTTTACTACAAAACTTCACCATTTTCTACGATGGTAAAGATGAAAAGGTTGGATTATTTAAGATTTTTCAAAAAAAATGAGGACTAAAGTAGAAAGAGTCGATGTGCGGGAATTGAACCCCGAACCTTTCGATTGTCGGTCGAATACTGTACCAACTAAGCTAGCGCCCTCTGACCCTGGGTTCAACTTCCGCGGATCGAATCTTTCAATTTTTGATCCCATTTTTTTCCAAAAAATCTTAAATAATGCAACAATTCCATCCTTACCGTAAAAAAAATTGATAGAGCAGACGTGTTTCCATCATCAAAAAAAAATTAGGTATGTATCACCAAAAAAATGTGATTTTCTCATCAAAGACGTCCATCAAATATTTATTTATTATGTAATAATGGCCAGTAAAAAAAATACATTTACTTGATTTGAAATTTGTATTCTTTTTCATATAATTGTATTAATATTTATATATAATTGTATTAATATTTCATATAATTTAGTTTAATAGTTTGCTAATTTTAAAAATCTGACAAAATTAGTCGGACGTTTATTGTCAGTTCATTAACGAAAAAGTAAAATTGTTAACAAATACATAGCAGGTTCAAAAGGAGTTGATCCAGAAATTGACTCCTAAAATCGAGTAATTCAATAAATCAAGTAATTACAGCTACTTTAAATGTATTCAATACTTGGTAGCTTTATTGGAACTACTTTTGTTTTTATGCAAATAACGAAATAACAAACTCAAAAAACCATTGTTGGTAGCAGTGTTTGGTAATGTTTCGAATGCATCAAACTATTTAACATTAACACCTGTATCTAAATGACAATTTTTTAATCTTTTGGTAATATCCTTTTGCATAGATATTTTATTTTCAAACGTGTATATTAAAAATTGCAATCTAATTTATGTCAGCATTTTGATTTCGCATTCGAATAGACAACTAGTCATTCCGGAAACTGTACTTAATTATCATGAGTTTGTCAAAAATTCGCCTGCTCCTCAAATATTTGTCAAAACAGCGATTTAAAGGGAACCATTAGAGTGAATCTATTTTGGGACGAATTAGCATCAAATTAAATTTAAACATCGTCTAACTACAGTTATGTTCTTTGTTCGGAACAAGTCGCACCATATGACTTCCGCCGTTATAGGTTTCGAGAGAGGCGAACAAACGGGGCACGAAGTTGAGGTGTGTCCTTCTCGGAAGCCATTTTATCCGGCGAAACCTCACTCGCGTAACTCCTCTTGAATTCCAGAACGTGTGTGTATTTATTGGGTTCTCTGCCCCTTAAACTAAAATCCACGAGCCAAAACGTCGCCAATTTGTTTTACGCGCAAAAATAATAAATTTTGAAAAAATTACCCGAAAACGACGATATCTTACGCGAAATATTTCTCCGTTTACAATTACATAAATGCACGATTACACAATTTTACAGCAACATGTAACGTAGATTATTTTGGCCTCGTTTAATACGTGCTTAAAGTAAAAGCCGTAAATAAAGACATAAATGTTGAATAAATTCGTATTTAAACCGCAGTTAGTTAATTAAAATGTCATCGGGAAAGTAATGAAAACGCCGGGTAATCGAGAAAGTAGTTTTCGATGACGTTTAATTTATGCTGCTTGCCTAATTAATTAATATAATTAATTATTTTAGATGCATTTTTGAAAAGTTACAGTTGTGCAATTTTCACTTAATAAAATTACTATATTAATGGATTCTTTACATAATACAATGATAAAGTGATCACCAATTGAATATTGTAACAGGCTAATATAAACACGACTCAATAGTAATTTGTTAAATATACTTAGCACAATTGATACAATTTTCTAAATACATTTTGGTTCATGAAATATTATATCAACAAGATGTTATGCGATTACCATAATTACTAGTCAATATTTTTTGTACTTGAAAACAGCTGTTATTTTCTGTATAGCAATATTGAAGCGTTCACCAAAATTCTTTAACTACTTCACCTCAATCCGATAAAACTACCGGCTTCGTTTACATTTAAAGATAATATGAGAATAATTTGTTAAAAATATCAATTATCATCCTTATAATACTTAAGATTGTAGTTATTATATTGCTCCATTTCTTAAGAATGTGTATATTAACTTTAAAACAAAGTGAGTTAGAATTCGTTTGCTTATTTTGTGATTTAAACAATCAACAATGGTTAGTCACTAATCTACTAAAAACGAAACAATCCCTTATTGGTAAACACCGGTAGCACGGTATGAAATAAGTACAAAACTGAAATTGTTAATGAGGCAGAGTTGTGAATCCTACAAACACCTTTCACTACATTAAAAAAAAGTTACAAGAAAAGAAAATTAAATTTCAAACGCGTAAAAATTAAGACACCAGACAATAAAGAGAAGAAACGGATGAAAAAAGTAATATATGAAATATTTTAATATATAAAACAGGAATTTAAAAATAAGCAAGTCATCATATGGAACAAACTAACAATGAATAAAAAATAGCATAAAATCCTGCTCTCTCGCCTTTCGGATACTAAACCAGAGATTAATTTAGAGTAATATCATAAAAATAACTTTGAAGAAAAATGAGTTTCTTTTCACAGAAAAATACGAAGTTTTGGAATTATCCGAAAATTTATATATGCTTACTCTCTGTTAAACCTACAGGTAATTTTTCTGCACGCTGGAAGATAAAAAAGAGTGATGCTCACAGACGCAATCAGAAAGAAATGTACTGCACCATCTTCTGCATTTTTTAACCAGTGCTTTTATTTCCTTCTTAAGTTTGCTCCTTTTTCCTTTCGTATCTTCCAGCTTCGTCAAGTTTTTTAAAGGCACTGTAAAAAAATAAGCAGATATCGAATACCTCTCTTTTTTTCTTCACGTGGACCTACAGTTTAATGAGGAATCTGAATCTCTCTGGAATTCGAATCATGCAAGTTATTTGAATAATTCTTTCTTGACATGATGGACGATGGCGCCAAGTGTTTTCCCACAAAAGTTACCTAACTTTTGAGATGACGAGTATATCGGAACAAGATTTTTGCTGAACTGTTTTAAAAAATTATTAAATTTGTCTCTAAATTTATATTTTAATATCAAATAACAAATTTTTACTACTGTTTTGGATACTTTTCAAGAAAAAGTCAGACTTTAATTATGTCATAGTTTTAATAAAAATCGTAAAATATCCACATTTTCCGGAATGTTTTGTCATTTGAATTTAATTAATTAACATTTTGAAGTTTTTCAATATATCTTATTCTAAGATGGACATTTCAGGAAACTTATAATAACCCTTGCTTACCACACTTCCACACTTAGCACAGTCGACAAAATTCGTTCTAAAAAATAAACTACTGAATAATTTTACTCGAACAATTTTCTTAAACTTCTTCAAAACCTACTTTAAAAAGTAATGTAGGTCGTATAGCCAAATTATAACTTAAACATTCGAAAAAATGTTCAATTATAAAAGTAGAAAAATGACATTTTTCGTTAAAAAAGACGTAATTTTTAAATTCATGATATTAGGGGATTTAGCGAAGTCTTCTACTGATGTCCCACTACAAGAAAAAAATAGTTGTTAAGTGGATCTTTCAAAAAGTATATTTATTTTGAGCAATTAATTACGACAGAAATAGGAAAACTTATTGTTTATTAAACTTATTATATTAAAAGTTATTGTATTTGCTGTTACAAAACAATATATTGTTGGATTATGGAATGAATAGAAATTATGATTGAAATTGGTACAAAATATGAATAAACTAATTACTTTTCTTTTATACGTTAGCGCAATCGCTACACAACTAGTAAATATTATTGTTATTAAAAAGTCATGTGTCCTTAAAAAATTGGACGTTGTTAAATACACTTTATACCATTTTTTTCACCTGGAGTCAGTACCTATACACCACAAACAAAAATCATTTTCGAACGTACTTACCACACTCGGATCCAAAAGATCCAACTTCGTCTTTCGGCAGCAACCAAAAAAAACGAATGTTCCCAGTGTCATACTTAACAGCCTAAAGGGTAGTTGAACTTTTCAACTATTGGCAAATTTTGTTACTGCCCGCTTCCTTTGCATTTAATACTTGAAATTTATCGACAAAAAGAGTCTGGGTCCAAAGGACCCATGCGTGGCAAGCAAGGGTAATAAAAAACAGGAATAGCTTCTGACCATTTGTGTGGTCTCTAAGCTGTAAGCAAAAAGTTCATGAAAATTTGCCTATAAACTGTATCCCTTTTTACCAGAATATGACGTAACAAAATGTAAAATACTGTAATAATATAAGTGCAGAAAATGCTATTTCTTACAAGAGTAATGGGCATACATTGTTTCATACACTGTCTTTAGTGCGGGAAGCACCGTTTTCGGTACTAAACTATGAGGGAAATACGAATTTTCCGTATACTATAAAAAAAGAATATTTTGGCATATAAATTACCTGAAGCCAACAATATCAGAAAAAAACTGGCTTTGCTGATTTCCAGTTGGAATTTGACTGACTCAAAAATGAATATTCTGTTTATTCAGCGGTACCTTTTTCAATACACTAACAAATAAACCGACTGTAAATATAGTATATTTAAAATGTGAAGCCGCCCCCCCCCCCAAGAAATACAGCATTTTTTTTATATTGCGATACCTGATACGTTTAAATTAGTTTCAAGCTAACAGAAAATTCACAACCGCTTTTGATTGAGTAATTTTTTCAATACATGATGTGGTCCTTTTAACTTACCAATGCATGTTTAAAACAATGGATGTTTGGTTGTAACGGAAATAAAACGTAAATTTCACTTAAAATTCTGAAAGAAAATAAAGTATAGTATTCTACGAGCATTTTACACAATATTTATTTTAGTACTCAAAATTACCATTAGAGGGATCCTGAACCCAATATTGAATTGCATAATTTGTTACTTACATACTGCTCCGTAACCAATCAAATCGTAGCGTTGAAATTTCAAATTCGCATTCTATTATTTTGTTTACTTAGATCATACCTCAAATTGTTGTTGTTTCCTATCCAGTTGTTATTTTAATATATATTACAGGACCATAAGACCAAGAATTTACTGAATAGTGAAGTAATGGAACCATTCCATATATTTTTAACAATACACTCACGTTATTCAAATTACATGAATTACACGCACCATTTAAGATCACAATCCGCTTATGACGCAATAAAAGGTATGAAAGCGTAAAAAGGATGTACAATAAAATAAAACAAGTAAATAAAACCGTATATTACGTAAGATTCTCGCGTTTCCACCTTGATTTTGAAATTGGAATTTTTTTGAATATTTTGAGGCGACTTCTGTTTTTGTCAATTTTCCAAAATAATAAACTTTTTGGACACGTGCATGCGTGAGGTGTACCTCGCGTGGGGTGCTAAAAGCGTGGAAGGTTCAGAAACCCGAGACAAAACTGGTTCCTTGGCCGGTGGTTGTTTTCTAGCGCACGGATGAATCTCCACGAGGGAAAAGGCGCGAGTCGGAGCTAAAGGGGGAGGCGCACGGTTTATTTTTTACTTTCCTCGCGACCTTGCCGAGCGAGCAAGGATCTTCGCGTTTGTTGACCTCAAGCGCGAACTGTCGCTCGGCAACGATCCTCCGTGTACCCAATGGAAAAGGTTTCCTGACACACTCATGCCAGGGAAAGCATTGTTTTAACCTATCATTATTTCCTCATTATCAAATTGATATTTTATTGTTTATTCTCTGTTAATTTTAAAATTAACCTGCTATTATAAGTTTTTTAAATATTTTTATTACATATATTTTTCATATCCAGCTTTTCTCATGACCATGTTTATCAATTAATCCAATCACACTTTTCGAGTAATTGAAATTAGTTTAATTATTTCGAGCGGAATTTTTGCTCGAATTTTTGTAAGTGATTTTAGTTCGTCATACAGTCGGGGCAAGCAAGATGGCGGCATCTCCCCTTAAGTCATATTTCATAACATTCAATTTCAATGATTTTGCAATGTAATTTTCTGGTACTTTGGGTACATTCGTTAGTTAAACAGAACTCGTGATTGGGGAACGCATCAGGATTTATAACCTATAAAATTATGACTTAGGGGGAGCAAAAGATGTGAATTACGGGGAGCATATGACTTAAGGGAAGATGACTTAAGAGGAGGACTACTGTATGGTGGGAAAAATATTTAATAACGTTTTCAAGCATTTAATTTTCACTAATAATGACAATCTTGAATGGAGAAAGTATTATTGTACTTGAAAACTAAACAGTTTGTTAAACAACTTTGGTTAATCTTAAACTTTCTTCATTTCGTCAGTTAACCATGTTTTAAAAATGAATAGATTTTAATTAATGACGGCTTATTTTTTCGAGAAAAAGATTCTGTACAACTTATTTTTCTAAATTTTTAGCTAGTTACTAAAATTATTAAGAAATTGTGAAAAGTCATAATTTTGTTATGAACAAAGAGAAATGTTTGACATTAGCTTCAGAAATTTGCAAAAATCATGCGATAAAGTTGTAGAGGATCTGTTTCTCGGAAAAATAAGCCGTCACTCGTTAAAATTCATTCAGATTTAACAATTGTTTAACTGCGGCGATAAGAAGAAAGTTTGAGTCAATAACCAAAGTATATTATTTACAATAGGCTGATTTTTACGATAGTCGCTAGAGGGAAACAAAACTCATTTATGATTAAATCACTTTAAATACAGATATGAATGTTCCAAATTGAAGGTTTTGTCGCGATTATCATACAAAATCCGGCTATATTCATCTTTATACCATCTTCGTGTTTTCTATCGAAAACCAAAAAAGTTAAGTAAATAAAAATTTGTATATTATTATCTTTAGTTAATTGACCTGTAATACCGAGAATTATTAATTATTACTTAATTTAAAATTAAAACGGTCGAGAAAATATATTTGTGTTGTTATCTTTTTGAACGATTACTGGATAACCAAAGTTGTTTAACAAATTGATTTTGCAAGTCTTAATTTTTTGTAAGAACAATAATAAATCCCTCGACAACAATATCATTAATAATAAAGATTAATTTCTTCATACGTAGTATAAAAATGCTGTTTTGATAAAAACACGTAAATTTAAAGGACCCTAAAAAGCCAGAAACTGAAAATTAAAAAGTAACTGTTATTCCTAATTCAATCATAAATGTTGGATTTAATTTCGTGATCTATGTGTTCATTAAAGTTCGGCATACTAGATTGAATGATCACAATTACAGTCATCTATGAAATCTAATGAATTATTAAATGACAACCAAAACGTTCTACGCATCAATTCCAGAATACGAATTATTCAATTAATATGATATATGTATTTGTTGGCTTGTTTATAATCTAACTGAACAAATGTTTATTCGACAGATTCTAACGTGGTTGGGTATTTAACCTGAGACTTGTCAAAAAGACTAATTAAAATTTTGCAATGTTAACCCTTTTTTGCCTGAAATCAGAAAAGCAGGTACATCAACTCCAGCACAGTTTCTGGAGTGAAAATAATATTTTTTAATTTTCGAAATATACCTTTCCTACTATTCTCAAGTGTGCTCTATCGATTCCCGTCAAGAAAATGACGAAATAATGATTATTTATGCAAAAATTTTGCAAAATAAAATAAAAAATCCATGATTTTTAGGTCATTTTTTTCATTTTTTCCGATTTTCTCCCCCAAAACGGGGCACAATCAATGAAACGCATACGTAAAAAGTGATCCCGATTGTTGAAGATATCTAATATACTGGTAGAATATTTTTTAGAAGCAATGGCCGATTCAAAATGGCCGCGGAACGAAACAAATTTATTAAAAATTATTAATTCCTTGAAATAGAGATCTTGGAAACTTTTTTTGAGTTTTATAATGATGATATAAATATTGACTGGTTATGTACGAAGATTATAATAATTTTGAGTTGATAAATTCAAAATGGCGGATCCGTAATGGCCACCGTATGTAAATCGCATCGCTCATATACAACGTTATTGCATGAATCTGTTTCAAAGTTGAAAATATGTGTTCGATAATTATGAATATTATACACGTTCGTGCATAACCAGTCAATATTTATATCATCATTATAAAACTCAAAAAAAGTTTCCAAGATCTCTATTTCAAGGAATTCATAATTTTGAATAAATTTGTTTCGTTCCGCGGCCATTTTGAATCGGCCATGGCTTCTAAAAAATATTCTACCAGTATATTATTTATCTTCAACAATCGGGATCACTTTTTACGTATGCGTTTCATTGATTGTGCCCCGTTTTAGGGGAGAAAATCGGAAAAAATGAAAAAAAATGACCTAAAAATCATGGATTTTTTGTTTTATTTTGCAAAATTTTTGCATAAATAATCATTATTTCGTCATTTTCTCAACGGGAATCGATAGAGCACACTTGAAAATAGTAGGAAAGGTATATTTTGAAAATTAAAAAAAATTATTTTCACTCCAGAAACTGTGCTGGATTTGTTGTACCTGCTTTTCTGATTTCAGGCAAAAAAGGGTTAATGAATTATTATTAAATTAAGATCTTTGTTCGCTTTAATCAAAAGAACAATTAATTACCGTAACTATCACGACCAAAATCTAGTAACGATTTGTCAAAAAATATTTTATGGCATATGAGTCGCATTAGAAAATATTAATATTCCAAGCAAAGAACGGTTTGACCCCAAACAAATTGCAACCCTGCCGATCACTACGTGATAATTGCTTAAAAAATAAGTTAAAAACATATCCAAAATCATCGAAAATCGGAGTAGGGGAATGTTGTTTTTTATTAAAAAATGGACCTCATTTTATAAGCAAATGGTTGTAATTTTTCAATCATGCATTACAGCGCAAAGCATGTCAAACAAAAGTTATAGAAAATTAAAAATCTATAAAAAAGTTAAGTACAATATTTTCTTTACCTGTTGAGATTTTTGAGATAATGGGTTGGATACTTGCAATTTATTATAATGTTCATCAAAACGAGCATATTATTCTATTTTTGGTAAGTTATATACAATTTATGCCTTGCTAACGGTTATTCAATCTTAAAGTTAAAGTTTTTGGGAGTCCTCTTCAAGCCCAATAATTTATCACTCGTTAAATATGGGAAATAAATTGGATTACAAGAATCAGCAAATATTTTTAAACAATTCGATTCTGAAAAGTAAAATTAATTAAAATTTTACAATTCAAAAATTGTTTGCGACTGAACTAAAATATTTCAAAATTATTGTGTCATGTAATTTTATGATTGTACAAATGTAACTTTGTAACATGTGTCATGTAATTTTATGATTGTACAAATGTAACTTTGTAACATATGACATGTAAGTTATAAAGAAGTATTCAAACTAATTGACATGTAAGTCAGATTTATTTCATAACATCAAAACTATTTCATGCTTCAAAAATACGTTAGATTTTATTTGGAGAACTTTACTATCTCAAGGATCCTTTAGGACTCCAACTAATACGTACATGAACGTATCCCTACGCGTTAAAAAAGTATTGTTTCCTGATTCTTTTGAAAAATACGTGCCACAGAGTAACAAAGAACAACTTATAGTTACGTTTCACTTTAAAAAACATTTTTAATGAGGCAAAGTATCGTGCTGAAAATATAAATGAAAATTATTATTTAACTGCGTATTTCCGAATTCATGTCGACTAAAAATTCAACAATTGAACAACAAATCCTTAGCGACCTAGGACTTGTATAAAGAAAAAAGTGTACATCAAGTTCGTTATTAGTGTCTCTAATCTAAAAGACAACCCATCTGCGATTAGGAACATTTTGTAACGCGATGAAACAAACCTTAAAACAATAATGAATTGAATGTTATTTTCGACCGCGAAAAATTGAATAGAAATTTTTACTATTTTGATTGGGTGTATTCTAGAAATAGGTTCAGCCTTTCATTATAAAAGACATAATATACAATGATTAGCTAACACAAAATGTGTAGTGTGAATAATCAACTATTTGGAACCATGCGATATAATCATCTGTGCTGCATGAATCAATCATTAAAGGGACAAAAATCAAAATAGGATTGCATGTCGATACGGATGGATTCAAATAGAATCGATTAAATTCGTACTTGGTCCAAACTAAATCCTTTTCTAAAACACTGAATTCTGTCAATTGCAGAAAATAGAGATAAATTCGCTTGAATCTAAAAATAATATCGACGACATTGAATACCTCGAAATCGAAAAAACGAGTATTCAAACCATCCCGCATTAATCCGCTGGAATCCGAAAATAATAAAGTCGATAATATTATAATGCTGAATTGCTTGCATTCTAAAAAGGTGAATTCAAAACAGTCTCTGCAAATATATTGAAATCCAAAAGTAATACCACCCATAATAAATAAAACTAAATTCTTCGAAATCCATAAAGACGTATTCAAACTAATCTCCATGAATCCATTTGAACAAAAATTAGTATTGTCGAAAATAAATAATGACAAATCCCAGTCAGTATTCAATATTAAACAAATGTTTTTTGAATATTTTTTTGTTATGTATTCATTTTTCATTTCTTTGCAGACAAATTAGTGTTATTCGTAATTTATTCCTTGAAAATAATTATTATTGCCAGTTTTCAATGTTATTAAAATCGATGAATCGTTGATATTGAAACTGGTATATACACTTTGATTCAAAGATATTCACGGGCATAGGCATGATGCAAATACAGTACATTTGAAACTAAGGATTCGAATCCATTGAAACTGAATACATTTGGATTCAGAGGTATTCGCGAGCATTTACATAAATCTTAATTGATCCATTTGAATCTATGACAAATTGCCAATTCAAAAAGATTGAAATGTTTAATCCCTCTGAATCCTTGTTGGATTGCTGGGCTTAGTTTCATGATCATTTTAAAAAATGTTATGTTATAGTACGAAAATAATATCAGAAGATTTGCAGAAACCTTCTGAGATGGCTTCTGCACTGTACAAAAGCCAAGTGGCGGGGAAACTTATAAGAAAAGAAATGGAAAAAAACGAAGTTAAATAAGGACAGAAATACTGATATTAAATATAGTTTACACGTAAAAATTCACTTGTCCATGGTTACGTTACGTATTATATCTTTTTACGAAGCTTTTTTGGTTCCTTAATTGTATCCATGTCATGAAGGTTATAAATCCAAAGGCTTTATTTTAGGATTTGATGGATTTTTTTGTAACTTTATGTCCAACGATCTTTTTTACGTAACATATATGAAAAAATAAATCATCAAAGAATCCACTTGACTTTTAACGTGATTCAGATACTTCTCGCGTCCTCCATATAGGAAAGTAGTTAGTTACCAAGCAGTTAAAAATAGCAAAATACTACAAACTGCTGTATCTCACAGACTCAAACGAAAGAAATGAATGGAACTGAATGTCAGTAAAACAAATAGTAGATTTCTATAAATCATCTTTACTGTTTCCTTCTGTTTTTTATTATCTGTTTAAACTCATTAACTTTTAAATAGCAGCGGCCTTTAAATAGATACCCGTCTATCAGTGATTTACTAGAACGCTTATAAATTAATTACAATGCAAAATCAATTATATAACAAAAAACGGGTATACAATAAAAAATATTATACATGCATATAAATATGGACTACGAAAATGCAAGATTATTTTTTTAAAGGTGGCATGAATTAAAAGTAACGACTTTGTCTTTCGTCTCTGTACTACTCTGTTATTTGTTCAACGGGAAAATTACGCCAGCGACATTATTTATTAATTCAGCGTTACTCCGGCGCATTTTCGCTTCATTTTAACCGTTACTTTTACAAACACGGCGTTTCTTTTAAATCAGAAATGACATTGATAACGGTCCAAGCTCTTCTTGCACGCGTGTAATATAGAAAAATTACATTTTGAGACAACGCTGAAAAGTAATAACCGGCAGCGATTAATATCGCCGGCGGCGATACCGACAAAAACGCAATTCCGGATCTCAGACCATAAAATTCGTTACGTAATTTTTATCCTTCGCCCCTTAATTATATCACTTTTTGTATATTCAATGGTTTTAGAATACCATGAAGTGATTCTCTTATTTATATCTAAAACAGGACTTTTTATTTACAAAAAGAAATTGTGTTGACATTACGGCGATACTGAACATTTTTTAATGGACGTCCAAATTAAAAAAACAATATTATATAAAAATTAATATTATTTAACAAATAATCTAAAACAATTGTACGCATTTCATAATTAATCGATTATATTTACGCTTTTTCCCAGCAACAAAAATAACGTAATAGGTAACTCAGTGACGTTATATATGCAGTTTTTCTATTTTAAGCAATTCAGTGTAGAAAAATAAGTAAACAATTCCAGCAAATTGTCAATTAGAATAATATAACATTAATTAATAAACACGTTTAATTGACTTTTACTGTTTGAATGTGATTAAGAAGCGGCAGTGGATAGTTTTTCTTTCGTAATCATCGATTAGTAATTCAATAAAGTAACGTTATCGATGACACACAATGTATATTATGTAGTATATGATGTACGTAATATATCTTCAACAATAACAAATTGATTACCAATTGCATGACATTTTTTAACGACGAGCATTTTTCAATTATTTTTTATATTTTGTTAAATCAGTAATTTTCCATTCACTTTTAAATACAGTAAGGGCTCTTTTCAAACTTTGTAGACATTCCATTTGGTCCCTTGAATTATTTCATTGATGACCTTTCAACTTTTGTTTCATACAGTGCAGAAGAAATAAATATGAATTAATATACTATGAATCTTCTAAATCGTCTAATTTATTAATGCGTTTTTTAAGATATCTTAATTTTTTAATTTACATTATCTTTGTACTTATTTTATAGCTAGAATTTGCTTCATCACTTGCAATAGTTATAATTTCTTGAATGACGAATATAGTATTTGCCTTCTATATCACTTGAGTTATTTAAGTTATTCAAAGTATCTAAAGTATCTGAAATATTTGTCTGATTTAAATACATTTGCGTTACTCATTTAAGTGTCTGCAGAATCTTCAGTCGTTTTAATTGTTCAAGATATTTAAATTATTGAAAAACTTCATCATTTGAAACCTGTGGAATTACTGAAATTTGAATCCTTTAGTTACCGATTGTCAATCGATGTATTTTGATACTTACATTTTATTTGCTTTACCCGTTATTTTGTAGGTATTAAATTACATTAAATTGGCTAGAATATGAACAAAAGAAGTATTTGAAAATATTAAATTTAAAAGAAATATATTTTTATGAAAGTTGAAAACACATCTTTCATTAATAACACTTAAACTTCTTTAATGAATATTCACAGGATGCGATTAATTTTGGTGTCGACCTTGGCATTGAAAATTATACCCCAGTGCGACAAAAGCAGAAATCTAACGAGCCATAAGTCGTCCACGACTGGTGTGACTCACACCTTGCGATATCACAATGAAAATCGGCCACTGGCTCAATACAATCTCGATTACTTGCAAATGGAAAAGGCGAAATGAGTTTTCCTGTCAGGCAGGAATTAAATTCATCGACCAATTTCATATTATGCCGCAATTTTAAATATCAATTAAAAGCTATTTTTACACATTTTTTCGACTTGCCTAAATTACACTACTCATTTAAAATTCAAATTAATTTCTTTATTTCTTCATCACTGAAATAATTTAAAGGAAGATTTTTTCATTGAGTTATCGAAGTTTTTGTGAAGGTTTAAATAAAAAAAAATAGTCTATTCGTTAAAGTAACTTGATTAATCACCATCATAACCTACGAATCGTTTTCATTATTTAAGTCAAAATGATTTATCTCCATAATCCCTGTTATTAGTACAATCGTTGAAACAATTCAAGCATTATTAATAGATTTTAAAATGCGTTTCGATGTGAACTTTTTAATCTGACTATGAAATACCTATTTCTGAATATGAAAAAACGAGTATTAGCGTTATTACATCTTAAATTTAATAGTAATTTAGTTTTACTTCGTTTTACTTCGAGACAATAAAGGTCGACTTGTAGCTGATATTTATTACATGATACAAGCTGAAACAATTATTTTGAGTAAAATATAGGATAAAAATGTGATGTGGTGTCTACTGAAGTAAATATTTTAAGCAACAGCATTTAGTGAATTTCAGTAAACCAGCAACATTTTAGACGGAAATTAAGTATTACATGATGATGAATGTTAACAATTTTAAGACCATGCACCAAAACTTTCACAAATTTTCAAATTTATTGAATTGTTTAATAATTTTTATAGTTACACACTAACAAAATTTTTTTAATTGTTACATATTCAATTCAGCACCGTAAAAGGCTTAATTTCAGCCTAAAATTTTGCTAATTTTCTTAAATTAAGTCAATATTTGCGCTCAAAACCTTGTTTTTTAGTTTTGGAAACTTACTTTTAGTCAATATTCAGGTTTGAAATAAAAATTCTCTAACTTGGGTGTCTCAAGCTCGAAAAATGTTTCTTTAAGCTTAAATCTCAACCAAAATTAAATTTGTTGTCTGAAAGTAAGACTTTAAGCGCAAGTATTGACTTAATTTGAGAAAATTAGTTCAATTTTAGACTGAAATTAAACCTTTTACAGTTATTAATTTGAGATGTAACAATTTTAAGACTTTTTTCTATGTACCATAGTTATTATGGCAAAAGTAATTTTGTCTAATTTTCTCAGTTTAAAAAAAAATAAAATAAATCCAATTCTTTTGGAATTGCTGAACAGTTTCGTGATTAATTTGACTGCCTAAATAATTAATATAATAAAATGTAAGCCATCAATGGTCAAGTTTTATTCTCTTAGCGAACACTAGATTGATGAGCACGAAACACAATTGGCGATCAATTATGAATCTCAAATAGGAGTCTCTTCGTGACTTATCATTTTCCACTGCTCTGTCGCAGCATAAGTATGTTTCGATTTTACTCCAATGACGCACAAACTTTTGTGCTACGAATCCGCGATAAATTGAATGTATGCTTAATTGCGTAGCGGCTCAGCTAGATCATTGTACCTGCATAAAAATAATTTGCAAAAAATCGAATTAAAAGTCACAGATGTTTAACCTAACTTCAATTCCATGTAATTAAAAAGGCTGATTGATGACATTTTTAGAAGAGCACAGTTTTCTTCGTCAAATGCCCCTTATTATTTTAAGCAAAACTTGTAAACTATAGCAATAGCTCATTTAAATAAAATTGTCCATATTACATTAAAAAAGTGGATTATTCCACAAAAAATTGAGGAATAAAAAATGAACATTCCCTTACAAATTTTGATGAGTCCTAAGTGATGTGGTTTGATGTTAGAAGACATAAAAATATCAAATAATACATTATTTGATAAGAACGTTATTAATTATTACTTATTAAAAATAATGATTTACAATTTCAGACTAATATGATTTATTTTATTTTATTTATTACTGCGAAATATAAGTTAAGATTTTTATACAACTTTTACACATTCTCTAAACTGCTAATATTATTAGACCATCCTAATTCAGTTTTTTTCTAATTTTGCCATGTTTTGTTAACGTTTTTGTTAATATCCATTTCAAACGATATAGATTTTTCCTTTGTTATTTTTGTTATCATCAACGTTTTCCAATGTCTGTCAATTTTTATTATAGCCTTCAACCAATATTCTAGTACAATATTATTGAATAACATTTTCGGCGATTTATATGAATCGTTCTTATTGTTTATTCTATTAATAAACTTTATAAACGATATATATTTAGATTTTTACAATTTAACTAATAATAAATATATAAAAATAAATAGAATTTAAGAATTCATTTTATTTCAGGACTAATGATGGAATCGGAAAAGAAAATCTTCGAGATGATGAACAAGAAGGCAGCAATGTCAAAATACTGGATGCCTCTCGTTTGGGCGACAAACATTATTAACAGGGCGCGAAAAGAAGCTTTAATCACTAGCGATCATGTGGTCCAAACGCTTTTGGTCGAACTTAGTGACATCCGGAAGAGGCTCGGTGCTCTTATTGGCTATGATACAGTCTGCGTTCCATTAGTTTACACACAAGTGAGTATAATTTTAACAAATGTCATCTGATGTAATACACAGGGCAACAACATTTATAACCAGAAACCGGACTATACTTTACTGAATGATTTCGTCGTGTTTAATCTAAACCTGGACGCGGAATTGTTATATCCTAATGTAAATGTGCGAAAAACACAGTTTTTACCATTTTCAGTAGGTTTTTGTGGCGGAACAAAATTTTTGTTCGCGATTTAGGAAATTAAATTGTCATTCGTCAGCTTTAAAGTGCGTTATTAGTCATTCTGATACGATTTTTTTTCATCGAGTTATCAAAGTTTTTGTGACGGTTTAAATGTGGTTTTCATACATTTAGTAAAGGTGGAATTGTATGAAAATAATTTAAAAAATGAGGCCCACCTTCTTGCTCAAAACATCAAGATTTCAAATATTCTAGTATATAAGAGTAAAAACAACGTTTTTGTCTATTTTTAGTAACTTTTTGTGGCGGAACAACATTTTTGTTCGCACTTTAGCAAAAACCAGATTAAAGAACATTCATCCAGAAACCTGAGTATAATTTTCCGAAGGTTTTCGATGTGCTGGATCCAAATCTAGTCGCACAATTGCTCTATCACATCAAGATTTTGAGATATCCTAACCCAAAAGTGCAAAAAATGAAAATCATAATTATGCCTTAACCAAAACGGTGTTTTTTGTACTTTTAGGTTAGGATATCTCAAAATTTTGTCTTGATTCTGGGATCAGATTTGGATTCAGCTCATCGAAAACCTTTGAAAATGTATTGTCCTATTTCTGGGTATCGAGATCGGCCTCATTTTGTTCATCTATGTTATTCTACTTAATAATACTTAATATTTAACAATAATAAAAAATAGGAATACAATTGTATTAATAGTTAAGTTGTATTCAATTTAAAAAAAAGTTTAAGAACATTTTGTTTCAGACTTAATATTTTATTAAATTTCAAACGTAATTATCAACATGTATTCTTAATAACCAAATTATTAATTAATTCTATTAATTTCACATAACTTCTCAGATTTTCATTATTTCAAATAATTTATTATAGGATTATTTAGTACGAAATTCTGGAAATTTAAAAACCTTGTATATATAGAAGATTTTTCTTCTATCGTTTACCTGCAGTCAGTTTGCTGCATGTGCATCGTGGTTTTACACAAGAAATGCACAATTTGCGATTTACGCAATTGAAGGTCGTCATGACTTCTGCGAAGATTAATAGGAAGCTCGATTATGGAATTTGGTATTTTGTAATCAATGCCATTTATTTTATTCGTCCTATGCAATGAGTCATAATAAACAATAATATAAAAATGTCTAGGTTTGAAATAATTCTCAGTTTCTAATCGAATAAAGCACTTATCTTGTAATAATAAAAATCACATTAATTTAAATTATAAGTACAAAAATTATTGCAAGCAAACTATTGAAATATCTTGTTTTCGTTTGCTTAAAAGATTTTCCTATAGAAATATGATCAGTCTGAAAGCATCGATGGAAATTGATTGAACTGAGTCCGTTGCAACCAATCGAAATCTCCTTAAATTTTCTATTAACAAAAAATTCAAGGATTTTGTTTTCGCTAATATGGTAAAAAAGTTATTTCTCAATTATCAGACAATCATCTATCCACGTATACTTTAACGGAAACCAGTCTAACTTACACTACCGGCCAAAAGTTCATGAACGCTCTGAATTTTTTAACTCATCAAATAATGCGTTCTACCTTCGAATCCTTAACGATAATGATAAAACTCATTGGAAGTCTTTTAAAGTACACAAATAAAGCTTTCAACTAGTGCATTTAGTTTTACTTCAGACGTTATAGTTTCGCAGTTGTCAAATTTTAAAAATGTTAAAATTTGCCATTTTTTTCTTTCGACTTTTAACACTAACCAAAAGTCTAATAAATTTTTCTATATATTTTCAATTTTTGGCTAAATACTATAATTCAAGAGCTTTGACATAGCTCTTGTAAAAAGTACATACGATTTTTTTTATCAGAGTTACTATTTTTTTGAGTTATCAACTTTTGGCCTTTTTCTAAAGAATTCTGACAAAATGAGGTAAACTGACAATTTTCAAAAAATCATAACTCAGGAACAAAAAATCGTATTGACTTTTCACAAAAGCTATTTTAAAGCCCTTGAATTGTAGTATTTATACAAAAATTGACTATATGCAGAAACATTTTTTAGACTTTTTGTTAGTGTTTAAAGTCGAAAGAAAAAAAATGCAAATTTTAACATTTTTAAAATTTGACTACTAAGAAACTATAACGTCTGAAGTAAAACTAAATGCACCAATTGAAAGCTTTATTTGTGTACTTCAAAAGACATCCTATGAGTTTTATCATTATCGTTAACGATTCAGAGATAGAACTCATGATTTGATGATTTAAAAAATTCAGAGCGTTCACGAACTTTTGGCCGGTAGTATAGGTCAACATAATTCTTGTTGCAATATGATAACGAAATCAAATTTTATCATCTTCTAAGAAATACCATGCCAATATTGAAATTTGTCAATATAGGTATTGAATTTTTCTATCAAAAGTGTTTGTGCTAATGGAAAAACGGAATCTAATTTGTATTAAAATTTTACCGTAATTGAAAAGCAGCATCTTGTAATTAGATTGTCTTCGAAAAGCAATAGCTGGCGCACAAATCTATAAATAAAGTCGCGTGCGTTTAGTATTAGTATATTATCCATCTGATAAACGATGTATTTTATAGTAATCGATACTTAAAGGAAACAGTATATGACATCACAACCTAGCATCCTAAGAAGGAATGTATATTTATCTAATATAAACTTCTTATATTTATTTATGACTTTGTTTATATGAAAAAAATCGATACGGATTCGAAAAAATTTATAGATTTTTGTTCATATTGAAAAATTCCCGTACCATAATATAAAAATTGTCAACTTTTGTCTAAATCTACCTTCGTCTTTTTACGAATCTATTCCTCAAAGTTCGAGGATAACTTTTCTAATTTTTTTTTCATAAACTTATAAGTATCATCCATCCCATGCCTCTGCTCATTTTTAAAGATCTGTAAATTGTTGGTAAACCGCGAATCAATCATTGTTGATTACAAACATTTGAAATAACTGTATCGCATCGAAAAAATTACGAGGCTGATGATCTCCGATTACCAAGTCTCCGCATGCGAAGCACACATTAGTCGCACTTAATAAACAAGACCTTTTTCTAACCGTTACTAGATTTTGCTGCAGAAAATGCATCCACTGATTTATGATCTAGCGCAAGTATATTTGAATGATCGTTTAGGAATCAACGGCTTAGGGCTAGATGCGAACTCAAAACTCAAGTTGTTACATTACAGTTTTCTGTAATGAACGCTTTTTAATGCGCATGTATCTCCTTTCAAATTCATGTAATAAATTTCTTCATGGGAATCTGTGGAGAAACCACTAAAGGCATTAAGAACTTATCAAAGAGCTTCACAGGATGTTTCCGTTTCAAAATACCTATCAGATTTTGAATAAAAAACTATTGATTTTATTTCTCATTTTCGGCGAACAATACTTACAGCTCTATTTTCATCTGTAAAACTGTCAAAATTGTCTGAATTAATGGAAGAAATCATAGTAGAATTTTCAAATAGTCGAAAAATGTATTTGTTATTTAAATAACACCTCATAAATGTAACGTATTAAATTCAAGAGCGACAAAAATGTGTCAACATATGTTTTCTGAGATATGCTCGTAAATAATTTAAACTTTATATGTATTTTTCGATATAATTTTTCGACTGAGTAACAGCTTAATATTAACAAATATGTAGTTAGGCCTACAAAATAGTGAGGAACCACTTACTATCTAGTTGGTAAGCCTACCTGCTTATTTGTTGGGCCAGTTAACTCTTCACTTTTTTCGTACTCTAAATATCTTTCCCCAAAGTTATGCACAGGATTTTATTAGCACAAAAATCCAAATAATGAAAATATTCATATTGTATGTCTCTTACTATTGTAGAGAAACGAAAATGAAATTAGGTTTTTTATTCCGGACCAAAAATCAAAGTTTTCGGCAGTGCGCATCAAAAGAAAAGACCAATTTCAGAAAAGGACTACTCAGACGTTAATTTATCAAAAATAAATACTATTAAGAACATTTAATTTCAAAATACAGTTTAATTCTTATTACTACATAATCGGATTTTATTTTAATTTTATTTGGCCTTCGCTAAATTTCTATTTCTTAATTTCATTTTACTCGTATTGAAAATTGTTATTCGCATGTATCAGTTTGTTTCATTTATTTGTTTTAATTTATTTATTTCTTAGCTTATTTTAATAATCTGATTTAACTGAAGTCGGGTGAAGTTCAAGAAATGCAATTTAATTTGAACAATTTTTTTTCATTATGATTATTTTTCTGTTAACTTTTTTACTTCTGAGCACCAAGGCTTTTTTATTAGTGAACTATCGAAATACAGTAGAACTTCACTTTATTGTCCTACTCGGGGTTTTGCCATTACAAATTTACTTTCCACTATACATTATTTAGTCAGAAAAGTTGCACACATAAAATATCCATTGTTTTCTTCTTAAGGTATGAACTCAACCTTGTGCATCATACGTAATAAATGTAGGGGAGGTCGTGGTACTCTTGGACACATTTTTATTTTGTCCAGAAACACTAAACAAAATTGCTTTTCCTGAAAATTTCAAAGCTTGATTTTGTGGTACGATAAATAACCTTTCATTTGGTACCAGCAATTTGACCTAATTGTTTAAAATTGTACACAAAAAAATGAAAATTATTGCTGGAAAAAGTTTATTTGTTAATTAAAACGAAAGAATATCTATATTATAATGAATAAAATAAAGTAAGGCACGTGAAAGTGTTCCGGTTTGCTCCGACACAATTCAAGTGAACACCTCGATCACAAGCGATACACTGGGCTATGTTTCGGCGATTTTCTTTCTCGGGTATATTTTTCTTGCAAATTATGCAGAAATCAGTATTTTCCTCCGCATCAGTATCCAAATCACAGAAGTGTCCAATAATACCCCGAACGCTCATTTTTACCAAATGTCAGCGAACAAGTAACACAATGCAAATTTCATCAAAAACTCTTATATGCGTCAAAAGCTTATAATTCCAAGAATATTATAAATATATTTTCCTGACTTGGTTCTTCGAAAAATGTTGTAGAAATGACCAAAACTCTAAACAGTTTACAAACATCAAAATTTTGTTTTATATGTTAGCGAGGTAGCAATGCGTCTAAAGAAGTCAAGTGCTTAATAGAAAATGAGATTAGGATAAGACGAGTCGATGCTAGTTGATGGAGACTCCAAGCGTTACGAACAGGAAAAATATCACGCTGTCCAACAATACTCCGTGTCCAATAATACCCCGACCTACCCTACATTTAAAAAATTAATAACAAATATCAATTAATTTATTAGAGAGTAATAACTCACTATGCATGAAATGAAAATCCACTCTAAAAGAGTGACAATTTGGTGTTTCGGTAGAGTGGCTCAATTTTCACTCCACTAATTTTAAAGAGAATATAATGTATGTGAGAATGTCAAAATATAAAGCAAGGATGATCACTACCAATATCAGTCGCGATTATTACATGTCAATGACATCTAAAGACCACGATGCAGCGCGTTACAGAGAAACTTGAATTCGCCTCATAAAGTACGGATATTTAAGATACACAGTTTTTAGTACCCGGCGTTTCAAATATCCTGTGTCGAAACTATAATTACAAGAATTAGCAAACAAGTGCACCGGATGCATTTTATCCGCATCGTCTGACGAGCATGGAATATCGCAGCACATTGTCATGCAGCATTAACTATCCTTTCGCTCCATTTTCTTTAACTTTATTGATATTTTTTTGATAAGTACCAATGTTACATACAATGTTACAAATATGGTTACATTGGATAAACGCAGCTTCATTTAATTTATCACACCTAATACGTTATCTGATGCGTATATCTGTAATGATTGGATGAATTAATTTGTGATTTGATATTGAATATCACCTCAATATCAAGTTCACGCATCAATTCAAATCTACAATAAAATTAAAAATGTCTTTAAAATCATCTAATCTAATCTCTAAAGGAGCAATATTGGGATCCGAATTCGGAGAGGTAACTAACAAATTTAACAAAACAACCGAGAAACCAATTTTTCCGTTCTATTATTCCATAAAAATAATATCGTTTTGTGTTTACAGTTGCACTTTGTTCACTGTTTCATTAAGAGTCCATGTAACTATTTGCACTCAATGTAAAATTGACGAAACAACTTGCACTGGGTGCGAGTCAAAAAGCCGACATGTCAAAAAACCGATACTCGAAAAGCCGACTGTCAAAAAACCGGCACTTCAAAAAATAACTGTTCACTTGTCAATATGTTGGCTTTATGATTGCCGGTTTTTTAACCTATCGCCTTTTTGAATTGTCGGGTTTTTGAACAGCGTCAAGTCTTCTGATGTTTCCAAATTTAAATTCTGAACAGCAAACACTTCTATTTACAATATCTCGCCAACATTCAAAGTTTATGTTGAGTGCATTCAATCATTAGTATCCATAATTTTTACTTAATACTTATTTCCGATTTAGCAATTTATTCTGCTCCCAAACGAGAAAATTGAAATATTACTAGACTTATTTATATATGTTATATCAGTTCAAAATTTTCACATAATAGTAACTTTGATCCTTCCGAAATTAAAAAATGTAATACACATTTCTATTTGAAATATTAATATAATTTGAAAATTGCAACAAAAGTCGAGAGGACAATTTTTGAAACGTTTCCAAGCTTGTCCTAATGAAGCTATAATCTATTATTACACGAGATTGTCATTTTTATTCCACACGATTCGAATACTCTGAGTTATTGCGAAAATAGACAATTGATTTAATTTCTCCCGGAAAATGCCATATTGTTTTTGAATCCACGGTAAATCGCGTGCATCGAGTTGTGCAACTTGAATTGTAATTCCTGTAATTGCCTTAATTATTTTGACACTTGTGCAATAATCATGCAAGTTTTATATTAAAACGCAAAAATATTAAATCAAGTAGATTCTTCTACTGCACCTGGAATTTTTATATTTAACCGTTAACATTGTAATTCTGGGCCGTTTCTAACATGAATGTAGCTGCATTATAATTGTATAGGAGTGGATTCACTTTTACCTCTGATGTGTCTAAACTTTTTCTAAAAATTACCGAAACAGATAAGAAATTACTGATTTAAAGGCGTAATTCGGTCACTCTTTTATGAAAAGTATGTTCTGAGAGTTCAGAGAAGAACCTGACTTTTTTTTATATTCTTGACTTCAGAAAAGTTTTTTAATTTCCACTATAGATAATATTGTCTATATAACGTCCATCCAAAATTCATTTTTATTGATCAAGTATTATTTGGAACTGTTTCGTACAGAGAAATTGATAGTCCAATTTTTTGGTAAATTCTATTTACTTTATACTTCGAACTAGGAAAATTGTATATACCCAGTAAACGAAAAGAAATTGAAAGGGATTCATCAATTCAAAGATTGTCAAAAAAAGGAATTTAAAGGAATTCAATTTAGTTTCCTTTATATCCCAGATAGCGGTTAAAAAACAGTTCAGAATAATCTCATAATATGTTCTATAAGAGGTCAAATGCCTCAAATTTTGAGGTTTTTCCGAACTTGATATCATTATAAGATCATTACGACCTCAAGTTCAGAAAAACCTTTTAATTTGAGGCATCTGACCTCTTATAGAACACATTATGAGATCATTCTAAGCTATTTATTATTCTGCTATCTAAGATCCGTTTGAATTCCGTTTTTGACAATTGAATCTTTTTCAATCCCTTTTTGTTTATTAGGTAATTAAGATAATCCCAGATAGCAAAATAAAAAGAGTTCAAAATGATCTCTTAGTGTGTTCCATAGGAGGTTAGATGCATTAAATGATGAGATTTTTCTGAGCTTGAGGTCATAATGATCCCATAATGATATCAAGTTCACAAAAACCTCATAATTTGATGCATCTGATCTCTTATAAAACACATTATGAGATCATTCTGAACTATTTTTTATTCTGCTATCTGGGAAGTCACTTTGATATTCTTTAGATTAATTTTAATTTACTTACTTCTTGCTCATTTGAGGGATTCATAATATGAAATAACTTTTGTTTTCTATTAATACAAGCAAAATGTCTAAAAACTTCTCTTTCGTCGATTTTGTAATATTAAGAGATCAATCTGATTATAAACGTTTTTTAAACGATACCCAAACAGTAAAATAGAAAAGAGTTCAGAATAATTTCAAAATATACTCTAAAAGAAGTAGGATGTCCTACTTTCTTAGGATTTTCTGAACATGAGTTCATAAAGATCTCATAATGACATCATTCAGTAAACCCTAAGAAAATGGGACATCTGACTTCTATTAGAGCACATTTCGAAATCATTCTGAACTCTTTTTTATTTTGTTGTCTGGTAAAAAGAACAATATTCGATAATCTTATTATAATGATTCATTTAATAAATAAATAAATAACAAAATTATTAAATAAAGCTTTGATTGTTTCAGGTAGTGACACTTTCTCTATACGCATACTTCTTTTCTGCCCTACTTGGTCGGCAGTTCATTTACCAAAATGAAGAAAACATGAAAGGTGGTGGCAAATATGAAATCCCCGACATGTATTTTCCTTTCTTCACAGCTCTTCAGGTAAAATAATAATTAAAAATTTAATTTTAGATAAGGTATAATTGACATAACACCTTATTATAATATAAATATGTATTACAGCTATTATATCTAGTAAAAGTTTTTGGCATTTTTAAGTTTAAACATTCATTTCATGTTAATATTTTACAGTTCTGCTTCTACGTTGGTTGGCTGAAAGTTGCTGAAGTACTAATCAACCCTTTTGGTGAAGACGATGATGACATTGAACTTAATTGGCTGATTGATCGTCACATCAAGGTATAATAACACAGATACAAATTAAAAAACTGATTACGATATCACAACCGACATAATGATCATGTCTAAACATTTTTTATTCTCTCGATAGGCTGGTTACATGATTGTCGATGAAATGCACGAAGAGCATCCAGAATTATTGAAAGACCAATATTGGGATGAAGTTGTCCCAAAAGATTTACCATATACATTGGCTAGTGAACAGTATCGTAGAGAAGAGCCAAAAGGTTCTGCCGAACATTATAAAGTCAAGGACAGTGATGCGTTGTATGCCAATGTTATGCTTGGTACACAAATTCATTCCCATAGTCAACGTCGAAAGACTCAGCAAGATGATATGTACGCTGACTATGTAAGTCAATTAAATCCATACATACTATGTTAAATTGTCAACAACTTAGCTAACAAAACAGAATAATTTTCTTATATTTTCAGGAAAGTGTTGATACTCCTTTAGTAGAACGTAGAAAAAATTGGCTACAGCGACAAATTACAAGAATGGGATCAGTGAGAAGTTCCTCAACAACTTACAGTAGCGGAGGAGGCTTTTTCTCCAGGAACCGGCATAACAGTGTTTACAGTAGTCCAGAATCTGGTCTACCTCAACCCAATAATCCTAATCATAAAATAACACTTTATGAACGATTTGTAAGAGGAAAAAGTCTCAAAAGTCAACGAATAGGTCGTCAAGGTAAGATGCTTGTTATATTTGATATAATAAATTGAATTGAATCATTCAAGGATTCAAACTGTTCAAAAAATGAACTCGTATCTTGATACCATAAATTATTGGCTAGCACTAAATCAATTATTATTAAACCTAGAAAAAACTGTTTTCATTACATTTGGCAACTATTCTGATAGTGTCCCAAGTGATGTTAATATTTTCATTGACAATTATAAGATACAGAGGGTTAAATCAGCTAAATACCTGGGTTTGTTCTATGATTTTAACATGCTTTGGGAGTTTCATATAGATTCAATCATATCTAGGTGTTTGATTTTGGTTTTTGCGAAATTAAAAAAAATTCTTAGCAAAGACACCTTATTAATCACTTACCATGCTTTATTTGCAAGTATTGCTACTTATGGAATACTGGGTTGGGGCGGAGCCTATGCTAATGTATTAAATAAGTTGCAGAAAATCCAAAACAGGCTCATCAGACTTATATACAATAAAAAACACGACATTGATAGCATAAAAGATTTTAAAAAACCTTTTACCATTAAGCAATATTTTGAGATCGAGGCAGTCACATTTATCTATCAGGACTTGAAAACTAAATATCTATCATTGTCAAATAGAACTCGTTGTAAGTCTATCAAAATGCCAAAGATTGCTAAAAGAGTAGGTGAGAAAAATTTCAATTATGTAGCAACTAAATTTTATAATATGTTGCCAACTGAACTGAAAACATTGCCTTTCAATAAAAATACGATTAAATCTAAAATATCAACGTGGCTTAGAAATCGCTTACTAAACTTGTCTTAAATGTTTGTATTGATATTATATTGTATACCATTACTGGGATACGAGATTATTTTTTATTTTTATATATTACTTATATTAGGTTGTTATATTTTTCTATTGTTATTTAATTTTTTATTTTTTATCTTTATCATATTAATTTGTATTTGTTATACCGGGCCTGCGTACAGATATCTGCGATATCTCCTGTGGGGTACTCGATGAGTGCAAATTTTGTGTTCAATTGTACTATTTTTATGTATACCTGGTTAAATAAATTTCAAATTTCAAATTTATGATACTCTGTCCACAGGTACCTTGACGAAACTCAATTCAATTCCAGTCTCTTTGAAAAATCGACCTCGCATTCCGACGCCAGATGTAACGAAAGAAGTCATAGATCGTGAACAACGAATGGCTCTATCTGCAAGTAATGCAGCTAATATTGGTGCTGGTATCGTTGGAATGCAAACTATGATACCGCAACCCAGTCACTACCCATCGGAACTACCAGCAGTGGTTCAAGTGGTTCTTTCTCCGATTCAAGAATCTGAAGGAACGCCATCCTCAAGAAAGTCTGGTACAGCAGCTCTGGCGCAAGCAGTTCTTTCGCCTACTTTGACGGGTGCTGGTCTGATGACACCTGTAACTCTTCCAGTGACAATGAGTCAACTGACGCAATTGGGATTTGTCACAACGACATCGTCGTCTTCTTCGCCACGAATAACGTTGCAAAATATAGAGCAGCAATCAATTCCTGTGCAAGCGACATTAACCGAAGTAAATACCAGCGAAGAAGAAGGTAGTGCTAGTAGTCATTGCGGTAGCATCAGTGGTCACGAGCGAAGAACTCCGTTAATCGGAGAACGCGTTAGTCCGATAGGTGGGCACGGGAACTCCCCCACTTTTGAAAATTATCCTGAAAATCGAAAAAATTCTCCTATTCTTATGAGTCCAGAAAAATTAGGATACATTTTAACCGCTGTAAATCAAACTACAGCAGCAGAAGCACGAGGTCGAAGGTCAACTTCTTTACCAGGACCTCCAGTCGTTGCTCCTAAAGAAGATCGCAGCATGTCTCTACCGCATTCGCCGGGTCCTCATCAAAACCGAACAGTACAGAACATGGACAGGTTTACTAATAAGAATGAAATTAGACATCGAAGCGGTAGCTATGATTCAGATAGTCCTAAGCCAATGGATTCTTCTAAAGCAGTTGCTAACGCTTCTGTTCTTGCGAAAGCAACAGCCAATGCTGCAGTGGCAACTGTCAGCGCTAGTAAACGTAGCGAAGTATACGTCTGATGATCGCTTATGAACGATCTCGTAATTGATCGTTTTTAGCTGGATTCACTTTTCAAGCTCGAAAGTTTACGGAATCGAACAACGACGCATGAAAATAACTCCGTCCTATTGTGATGTCCTTGTGTTGCATAGTTTTTAAATTGCGAGGATCGTTCGACATAATGTGTAAATATATCGAAATAGGCCATTGACATTTATTAGTGCTCGTACTATGTGTAAGTTTTTCACTTTACTTTATGTATCGAATCCTCAGTAAGACTGAGAATTAAAGCACCTCGATTTTACTGGCCCTTGTCGAACGTGGTGATTTCGTAACGAGATCACAATCCCAATGAAATTCCCCAAACCCTCGTGACGTATTGCAAGTCATGAAACATACGTGTTGTGATAAAGAATGTGCGACTTGACATACTGTATTCGTCGATACTCAAGTCAGATTGTATTCCCTTAGGTGTAAGTAAACGCGTTGTAGATAAACTAATGCGACCTGAATGAATATGTACATAATGCGGTAAGAGACAAGTTTTTCTATATTTGCCATATTTATTACAAAGCGTCGAATTTACATCCGACAACACGTTTCAAATAATCGACTCGTGTCATTCCTCGAAAACTAGATTTGCCATACTCAGCAATTATTTGTACATGGAAGTGAAAACAATGCAACTGTTGAGAACAATTATATGTTAATAGTATAATCTTTTACATCCAATACTTGGGAATATTTAATCTGGTGCAAAAGGTACAACTGTACTTTCTAGCGTTCTGATTTCTCACATTCACCGTGGAATTACGCGAACTGCTAGTGTTTCTAAAGCAGTTTTTTTATGGTAAGCGATCAGATATTCGAAGGGAACATCCAATCAAATCTGGATGCTCCAGTGTAGATAATTTGTAAGGATCACAGTATTTGTACATAATTATTAAAATATTTGTCAATTCCAAGCATTGTGACAAAAAATAGCAGTGGTTTTTTTAGAATAACGATAATATTTTATTCTACATCTTATATTCTATGATAGTTATAATCAATAAACATTTGTAAAAATCTTATTAACAATAAACTTTTATTGATAAAATTCCTCCTACAGTACCGCACAGTGATATACAAAGCTTTTAAAAAATTGAATCGGCCATTAAAGAATGAGGTGAAGTAGCGATGGTTTGTTTGCACTGAAACAGAAGTTACAAAATAATAATCTCCTTAACTCTTAAATTGTTAGTAACAAAATGTAAATCTTACCTATACATAAATGCCAACCCAAAGGAGAAGGAAAAGTACTCCGAATCCAGAGAATATAGCTGCGACTAGAGATACTAATAGTTCCTTGAATATATCTCGGGTGAATTTTGTACTTGTAACTTCGTAAACGAAAAACCATGCAGTAAAGAAAATTCCAATACCCAACAGAATCAGGGCTAACATTGGAAATATCGCAGGATTCACTGGCGACACATACCTTGTCATAGACTCGATTTCGAGCTTTAGAATAAAATCATATTTTTAATTTAACAAGTTTCATCATTTATATCTATTTATAAATGTAAGTGTATGTGAACAATAGACAAGTTTTTGTTTACATCTCCAACAACTGAAAAAGAATTGAATCCGGAATCTGCCCATTTTGTGTATTGAATACGTTCCAATTTTTTGTAATCCTATAGTAAATATAAAACAAAAACTGTTCCAACCGAGAATCGAACCCCGGTCCCCCGCACAGCACTTCCGAGCCATAACCACTCAACTACAGCCATTGTTGTGAAATAAAGTAAAAATAAGGAATAGTTGAAACAGGGAGTATTTTCTAGATATAATATATACATAGTTTGGTTTATAAAAAGTGCATCCAAGTTTTATTCCATTGTTTGATAATACTTAAAAAAAAAGAAAAATAGATATGTGGATACATTATTGTGTTGTGTCGTGTCGTCACATTTAAAATTATCTACAAATTGCATGGTCCAAGTAAATTAATTATTTATCAGACAATTTATGATCAATTTATTGACAATTTTAGTAATAATATTATTAATAATCATGTAGATCGCAAATTAATAAATATTAGTGTAAATTTAAAAATAAAGTAATTACTTAATAACGAATACTATTTATCCACTACATCTTCAAAATTTAATTCGCTCGTCTAACACTAATTGGCGAATGCAGTTATAAATAATATGGAAATGCATTTTTGGGAAATGGATATAGATTCTATCCTGTACTGACTTCCACATATATTATTCACTAATATCATTGTAACATTATGATTTCAAGTGTACAGAGGCTTCATTATAATGTTCATTTTTAGATTCAGTTTTCATTTCCGTTTGAAATCTGCATTATATTTACGACAATAATACTACATTAAACTAACATAGTTAAATTAATATACTGCTGTAGTGTTACAAATCAATGGACGAAAAAATAATAGAATTAGAACCCTGTCCTTTAGATAATAGATTTTACTCTAGGATAGAACTCTTTCTAGTACTTTTGCGCCCAATGGAATTCGGCCGGATGTATACGTCAAAATGCAACACGTCAAAATTTTGACGAAGTATTGAAAAGAATTATCCTTGCTTTATTGAAATTCGCCAGAAAGTATAGTGTCGAATTGAAACGCATTGGAATTTTTACGAAGTATTCATCGTTGATTTATCAAAATTCGTCAGAAAGTATAGTGTCAAATTGAACCACGTTAAAACTTTGACAAAGTATTGAAATTAATTATCGGCTTCAATTATGGCTTAAGTGAAATTTATTCGGACGTTGTGCGGCAAATTAATATTATTAGTTGAATGAGTCAATTTCATTTTCAAATTGATTTGAATTAAATGGAAGTCCTTCTATTCTAAAATGCCGCATTGTATTGTATTAATGGAATTAAAACGAATTATATAGAATTAAAATAAAACAATTTCAATTCGAAAATGGACATATTCCAGATTGAAAATTTGTTTGTTCTATTCTTTTACAATTGTTGGATCTTTATTAAATATTGAAATAAATTTTTAGAATCTCAGAGATCCTTTGCAATTGCGTGTAAACAGCGTTTAATTTCATACTATGATTACATTTTTCTTTTACGCTAACTCTAAACTGGAGTGTCTTCCTATTGTTATAGATTTTATAAACATTGTTTACTTTTGTTATTATGTTAAGCGGCGTTTAACGCCCGTGTATATTTTTAATAAATAAATAAATAATACTGAATAAACAAGTGGCCATGACACTGTTAAGTAAGTGAAATAACACAAATAATATGTGCACCTTTTACATATGCCTCAATTATCATTAGACGTCCAAAATTTGTTATGGAATACAAAAAAAAATGAAAAAGTAAGTACATGTTTATAATAAGTACTGGATAAAACTTGTTTATATCATACATTTATGTTCACAAACATAATTTCTCAGAAATGTATACATTTACTACACTGTAAAAAATGAGAATGAATTTTACAGTCTCGTAATTTTATAGTATATATATATATATATATAGTATAATTTTACTTGGCGCGACTGTGAATTTACAATATCAAGCAAATGAAAATTACAACAAATTGCATATTCACGAATTGCTTTACATGTTAGTAAAAATAGAGCCCACATTGAATGTGGCAATCGTACTGTTTGCAGGAGGAAAAAGTTGAATTTATCGACTTCCGGATCAAGAGGTTGTTCACAACGGAGGAGGTGTTAAGAAAAAAAAAACACACAACACCCACATTTGACGTTTCGACGGCCATGTCCGTCCTCATCAGTGACATGGTTAAAATAAATTGTAAAATTAATGTTACATTATTTGAGGTAATATGTTACCATGTCAAGATGTTGTGGGTAACTGACAACACAAATAATAATTAAAAAACATAAAAATTTGTAAAAATACAATCTCAGAAAGAAAACTTTACATCATTATACATGGAATATATACCACATTATATATGAGTAAAATCGACTCACGTTCAATGTGGTAAAATTCATTTGATTTTTTTACCAGTGTAGCTTATAAATTTAGACTTATTGATAGACAGGTCGATAAAATAACAACTTTCATATTTCTGGAAATTCTAAAGTACACTTTGAAAAGTAAATGTAAACTGACGTTTCCTAGTTTTTACAATTTTGTTGACATTTCCTTACCATCGTTGTAAAATTACATATTTCCAGTAAATAGCAAACGAAAACAGAAGGAAATTTACCATAAACGTGTAAAATTTACAGTGCAGAAGGCGGAAATAAAAATACCAGTGGTAATCGTGGTAATTTTACATCGATTGTGTAATTTAAAAAAATGTAATTTTACATCGTCTTTGTCATTTTCATTGTTTTTTGTGTAAAATTACAAGCGCAACGTAAACTGTCTCTAATTGTTGACCACTGTGGTACTATTGACCATTAGAATTGATTTTTTCACATTTACAGTGCACATGTGAAATTACACCGATAATGTAGAAATTTTACTATGTCACTGTAAATTTACAACGATATTAACTGGTATTGTGATTTCCACCTTTTCACTGTAAAATTACATTGAAATTTTTCAGAGTGTAAATTATTGAGAATAACAAAAGCCTACTGTGTCAAGGGGTTTTAAAAATTGGATTTTATATATTCAGATCTTCTATATATTTTTTGTAACCTATTACATAAAAAATACTTAAAATAATTGAATCTTTGATATGTCATGAATATGAACGTTATAGTTCGTTTATTATTTTTCAACCAAATCTATCGGTTGTGTTGTAAAAAATTTCAATTTATTTTGAGCTCATGTGATGTTGGAAATATGTACACCAATTCGTGTTGAACATCATAAAGTAAAAACTGTATAAATCTATCGTTCAATATATTTTATTCTTATAATCAAGATTTAATTACCGAGCAATCGGAAATGTATTGAAATGTATTAAAAATTTTCAATACATTACAATACATTTGAATGCATTACCCAGCAATCGAAATTGTATTGAAATGTATTGACTTGGATTAATTTTTCGCTTTTGAATACGCTATTTGAAATTTTCGAATACATTTGAATCCAAAAATACTTCACTATTATTTTAATACAAAAATATGAATCCAAATGAATCCAAATGAATAAATAAATAATATCGTTGCCAAAACTACTAAAAATACTCGAAAAAGGCAAAAGTCGTGAATCCATCTGAATACAAATAAAGATTGAAATGATAATTTTTTAATACAATCGAATCCATAAATAATAACAGTTAATTACCGGAATTAATGAATTCATTTCAATACACGACTGAGCAAAATAATGCCTGCTTTAATTCAAATGAATTTAAAATAAATCAATACAAAAATTAAAGTGTGGTGAATTCATTTGAATACAAATTCTTAATGATTCATCATTTTAATACAAATGAATCTATAAAAAAAAAATAACTTCTGCTTTGAAGTGAAAAAATATTAAAATTATGTTCATTTCGTAATTATTCATTTCAATTACAAAAAAGTTATTTTCGAAAATAAAAGCCACAAATGACTTTTGATTCAAAATTTGGAATGTTTATTTTAAAGCAATTTCCAATTACATTTAGCAGTGCTCTGTCGGAAATGGTACACTTTATTTAAGCGTTCAATACACAAGAGTCCAAAAAGTGTTGTACACTTAAATGAAATGTATTTGTATACTTATTGGACACCTAACTGACACTTATTTTCAAATTTACGCAATATCTCGTAAACGGTATGAGATACCTGAAATCTGATGAAATTTTGCCATGATGTGCGACGATTCAGCTGACATACACAATTAAAAAATTTCATAATTTTAGAAATCGAAAATTTCGAAAATTCTTGAATCATGTACAGTGGCTTCGAATCATCGCACCAAGGTACCCTTGATTTATGTCAATTTCGTCAAATTTCACGTATCTCATACCGTTTTCAAGATATTGCGTAATTTAGAAAAAAAATTACAATATTTATTTTACCAACAAAAATATCTACTATCTACATGTATTCGTACTTTTTAAAAGTCGATAAGCAAATTATTACAAAAATGTAAAATATGGTAATAAATTTAGCAGATTATTTTTATGTACACAATTTATAAATGCTCCACGTTTCTACTATTTGTTAGTTTCGCATCATCTTTTACAGCAAGGAGGTGGTCCAGTGATTACGGCTCGAAGTTGTTGTGCGGGAGACCAGGGTTCGATTCTCAGTCCATGCAAATTTTTTTTTTCATTAAATGTATGAACTGAGATTATTTTTGGATTTAAATATAATGCCATGCATTAAAATTTTTAATACATTTCAATCCTTTTCAATACTTTTACGATCAAATAGCGCATTCAAATGTATTGTAATGTATTCAAAATTTTCAATACATTTCAATGCATTTCCGATTGCTGGGCATTTGAACTCCCAATTAACACATTTAATAAAAAAAAATATTTCATCGACCAAGAATCGAACCCTGGACACACAACAACATTGAGCCGTAACCATTCGACCACACTTGCTGTTGTCAAATGATGCGAAACTAACGAATAATTGAAACATGGCCTACTTATGCATTGCGTAAATAAAAATAATGTCTTAAATTTATTATCATTTTCTACATTTATGTAATAATTTACTCCTCGACTTTTGAAAAGAATGAATGGATATAGATAGTACATATTTATGTTGATAAAAAGTTTTTTTTATAAATTATGCAATATCTCTAAAACATTACGAGATACGTAAAATTTGACGAAATTTTGACATAATTCCCAAAGCAATGGTACCTTGGTGCAATGATTTAAAGCCACTACATGATTAGAAAATTGTTGAAATTTCCGATTTCTAGAAATATAAATTTTTTAATTGTGCAAGGCGGTTTTGAATCATTGCACATCATGTCAAAATTTCTTTAGATTTCACGTAACTAAAACCGTTTACGAGATATTGTGTAGCTTTAAACAAATTTATTTATTTTATCAAGACAAATATCGCATTGTACACTTACTGAAAAGTGAAAAAATTGTCAATTGGTTACAAATAAATGAACATTGTTATTACACTTAAAAAAAGTTTACCCTGTCGGAAATTTTTGTATTCATTTATTTTAGAACCATTTGGATTGAAACAGGAGAATGTATTTTGCTAAGTTATTGAAATGGATTCATTAATTCTGGTAATTAACTGTTATTATTCATAGATTCGATTGTATTAAAAAATTATCATTTCAATTTTCATTTGTATTCAGATGGATTCATGACTTTTGCCTTTTTCCGAGTCAATTATAAATGGATTCATACCCATTAATACAACATATTTTCAATCATCATCATGCATTAAATTGTATTCGTATTTTTAGTAGTTTTGACAACACTATTATATATGTATTCATTTGCATTCATTTGGATTCATATTTTTGTATTAAAATGTTAGTAAAGTATTTTTGGATTCGAATGTATTTGAAAAGTTCAAATAGCGCATTCAAAAATGAAAAAATGAATCCAGGTCAATACATTTCAATACAATTCCGATTGTCGGGTAAAAAAAGTACAATTTTTTAAGACAAAAATGGAAACTTTTCGCATGGGTTCATATATTGACAATATATTACAATTTTTGTTTAAACGTAGTTGATACTGTTACATTGTTAAACACGATTTATTTCTAATGTAACACACAATAAAGATATACATACACTGTTTTACTAAACATTTTATGTGCTTGCTTTTATACATTATGCACTGATTTTTCTTTCAATACACAATAATTTTAAGTTACATTATACATATTTCAATTTTAGTAGCTCAAATATCATGTTTCTACATCAATTAGAATGATAAAATAAAATTAAACATTTATTGAATTATTAAGAAATATCACTTAAATGACATTCTAAATTGTTTCATAAAATTCACAACAAGCATTCTTGTCGAGTCGATCTGAATCGAGTTTTGATAAAACGGTTGATATGAAAATAATAAAAGCAACTGTACATTTGCATTTATAGTAGAGATGATCAAAGCTCATCATTAAATAGCAACATAATTAACACGAATTCAAATTGAACGTATATTTACAGTCAGTATTTTTAAAGTGGGTAATAAACATTGAAAATTTACTTATAGGTTAGGGTTTATATGACTGTTTGGAAATCGTGAAAGTAAAAAACAAATGAATGTCTACGGATAAACATTTGGCATTGTAACATTATTTATGGTTTTCAAAAACAGTTTTTCTTATTTCTTACCACCATTTTGATGAATTTAAAACTGTGACGTGGCTCAAATGGCACAAAATAACCACTTTGCCGGCAGCAAACTTGTGAAGAGACGTGTCTGCAATGAATAAATAAATTAACTGTCGTATTTAAATTTTATTTTTTTTTTCACAATTTAACATACTTTTGAAGAAATTGTACGTAAACTTGCAAAGGACCAAAGATGATCCTGGATCAATGAAGAAATTGTGTATAATTAGTATGCAAATGCAGTTTTTGACAGGTTATGGGTTACGAGCAGTTAGATTAGGTTTACTTTGGTGTTATTTTGTGATTGGTCAAAATATACCGGGTGCGTTATGTATAAAACTGGAATGCTCTCAAATCACTAGGGTAACAATATCTAGGGGAAACTCCTGTAGAGATATTTTAACGAACAAACATTTGTGATTGGACGAAAATGTTGTCATTAAAATAGAATTATTAATCTGTGATTACAGTAGGACCTCTCTTATTCGAACCTCTCTTATTCTAATTGTCCAGCCTCTCTTATTCTAATCGTTCCCCCACAAGTCTTCTCCCACTATCAAACGAAAAGTCAACGAAAAATATTGTCCACGAATCACAAGCTCGCAAGCAGAGTAAGTGGGGGTAAGGGGAAAATTAGAATAAGAGAGGTCGGCGCCATCTTGAAAAACTTTACTAATTAAAATAAGAGAGGTCCTACTGTATATTATATTCATAATGGAAATATAACATGGTAGGATTGTAGGAATAAGAAAATCGAAATGATTAATTAATTACTATTCATTTTGTATACACAAAAGTGACTGGTAACTTTAAAAAATTGTCAAGAAATTTACATAATGAGAAAATTATTCATTATACTTCGCGTAGCTTTTTCGAAGATATCATAACTTGTAGTACCGCAACTTATTGCCAGATGACGCCACATTTTAGAGTTTTGTAGAGTCTTCGTTTGCGACTTCGTCGTTTTTGAGTTATTTGCAAAAAACGACATGGCCGGCTAACTTCACGTTAGCATTTTTGAAAACGCGTTTACTCAGCAACCAATCGATCAATTTCAACCAAATTAGGCTCAATCGTTTGCAATTTATGAATTAAAGGTTCATTTTCCGCTAAATTGCAAAATAAAAAATAATTGTCCTATATATCCTTTATATATCAAATCCTTTAATTCGTTTATTTTCGCATTATTTCCGATTATATTTGGAAAATTCGCATATTATCTCACTTCGCAAACAAATCGCAAACAAATCACGATCAAGCCTAATTTGGGCGAAATTGGTCGATTGGTTGCCGCAAATAACTCAAAAACGACGAAGTCGCAAACGAAAAATCGGTAATCGCAATCATTCGCAAACTATTCGCGCTATTTTCGCTCGATTTCGTTACAATGGCCGGTTAATTTCACGGAGGTACTTTGTCAAGCGTCTGTATTCTACGCAGATACGCGCCTGTATCTGCGCAATATTAATAAAGTAATATTTTTACCAGAGAAAAGGCGAGTGTTGTTTACTAGTGCGTATCGATTCTGCGCATGCCCTCTAAACTGTTAGAGCGTATTATATATGAGCAGGTTACTAAATTTCTGAACAGCAGAAACTGGTTTGACCAATACCAATCGGGCTTCCGTAAAGACCATAGTACTCGGACGGCCCTCTTGTTCGTCACAGAGGAAATCCGCTTGGCTATTGAGGAAGGCATGATCGTTGTGTTGATCCTACTTGACTTCAGCAAAGCGTTTGATCTTGTTGATCATGTCTTGCTATTGTAAAAGGTGAGAGATGCTGGTTTCTCAAAATCTGTCTTAACATGGTTTGCATCATATCTTGAGGGACGACAGCAGGCGGTTTGTGGGCCGAATGGAAAAGTCTCATCATGGTTGCCAGTCAAAGCTGGAGTACCGCAAGGCTCGGTTCTTGGTCCTCTTCTTTTTTCAATCGTCATCAATGACCTGCCTTCTGTTTTTCAGCATTCGTCTCATGCTATTTTTGTAGATGATACACAGATTTTCTTGAAATGTCGACCTGAAAACATTACCATAGGCGTGGAGAGAATTACGTCTGATGCGCAACGATTCACTGACTAGGCTGATAGAAATAACCTGGCAATTAATGTTAAAAAGACTAATGCCACTATTATCGGTGGATCACGAAACATTAGGCACTTAGATTTGGTCAATATTCCTCAAGTCGTAGTTCGTGGACAGTTATTGATTTGGGCTGTCACAGTTCCAAACCTCGGGCTACATTTTGATCAGACGCTTTATGGCGTAAACACATTGTTCAGCTATCTTGTAAAGTCTACGGTCCGCTGCGGATGCTTTATACTAGCCAGAGAGAATTTAAGGTGTCAAATGATCACTTCTCTAGTACTTCCGTATTTTGATTACTGTGTTGTAGGCTACAGTGCCATTGATGGTACCCAAAAGTTAAAAGTACAACGGATGTTTAATGCCTGTAATACGTTTTATTTGTCGAGTCCGAAAGTATGAACACATTACTTCATGGTGGTTCGGAAGGAGGAATAGGTTTAACAAAAATGTCGCCCAAATGTGCGCTAAGGGATGTATTTGGGGATGTCTGAGGAGTTAAAAATCGTCTGGTTTGAAATCAAAAAAATATATAAAACCTTAAAAAAGAATGGGGCCGTCTTACCATCACGTCCACGTCGTGGTCCTGGGGCAAGCTGAGAATGGTAAATGGTAATATAAATGCATATGTGTGTGTGTGTGTGTGTGCGTGCGTATGTGCGCACGAGTGTGTGTGCGTGTGTGTGTGCGGGCATTCATGCGTGAGCACTGATCTCTATTATGCACTGGATAGGAGACGTCGCGCGGTGTGCCATTTTTCTTAGCGGCGTAAAATTTTTTTCGAAATCGTAGAACTTTTGATCCAAATGAGCTAGAGGAATAATTCTTTCACCAAATTAAAGATAACGCTTTATAGAATAAGCGAAAAATAATTTGAACCCGAAAAATTAAGTTATTGACCGTTGAAATTAGCATGAATATTAATTTATTTTATGGCGTTTTACGACGTACTCTAGGTAAAAATATTCCTAAAAATACCATAATTTTTTCTCTTTTGATTGCCGTCTCTAGTAATTTGTGATCTGAAAATATTCTGAAAATGTTTGAATTATTATAAAATTTTACCTAATTTTTTAAACAAAACCCGTGAAGTAAATTATATGATGGTGTCATATTAATTACGCTTTTTAAACTCACATTGACACAGAATTGTAAATTAAAAACACATTTGACTACAAACAGGTATGTTATTGTTTATCAAAATTGTTTAAACAAATAATAATATACGGAATGAATGTGGGCATTCAAAATTAAAATAGGCTTCTTAAAATAATGTTCAAGACTAACAAATAATACTCCATTAAAAAAGTTTAATTGTTTGCCTTTGTTGATAAATTTTTCATCATAAATTTAATTTTCATAAATTTAAATCAGAACTATGATTCGCATTCACATATTTATGAATGCACATTTTCAGTTAAATTTATTTCTGATGTTTTTGGCAACCAATGAAGTAAAATTATTGACACAAAAACAATTTCAAATATTATTTACATATCTTTTTAAATAAATAAATATGTTATTTTATCAAAGAATGTTTGGTTCAATTGGAGCTTCCTAGTGTATTGTGAAGCAAAACTGCTACCACTGAAAAAAATTCTGCCTGATATTTCTATTGCTTAATAATATTCAAAAACCGCTTAATATTCGAGAATCAAGCAACACTCCTTCCAATCTCAAATTTAATTTGGATCTTATCTTATCTTCCTATAATACACCATGAAGCTGATATCCTCTCTTCGACAAAATATCACGGGGAAAATGGATTATATATAATTGTAATTGTATATAATTCTACATCGAGAACTCATGAGTAGTATGTTATTTATATATAGTATTGTAATAAATTTTACTATTATAATACGAAAATGAAATATTCGTTACTTCAGGTAGTAAAATTTCATAGTATCTTGTCAGAAAGTACCACGTAACAAGTAAATTTTCCTACATCCAGTAGTAACTTCTCCAAACATAATACGAATTTGTCCAACTTTTGAACGAATATTTCAATTTCGTATTAAAAAACTTTTATATTGAACAAGAAAATATCTCATTAATAATTATATTATTAGAGTACGTCGTAAAACGCCATAAAATAAATTAATATTCATGCTAATTTCAACGGTCAATAACTTAATTTTTCGGGTTCAAATTATTTTTCGCTTATTCTATAAAGCGTTATCTTTAATTTGGTGAAAGAATTATTCATCTAGCTCATTTGGATCAAAAGTTCTACGATTTCGAAAAAAAATTTACGCCGCTAAGAAAAATGGCACACCGTGCGTCGTATCTGCATCATTATAACTGCGTGTGATTCCACCAGTTTGGAAAAGCTGAATTATTTTCGCGGGTAACCAATAAATCAAAAGAAAATAAAAGGAGGAGGTGCTTGCTACAATGCACTTCCGAATAAACTTAATTGCGATTGGATGATCGCGAAGGTACACCGCCTCACAAATTAGGAGTCTCGTATCCTATCCAGCGTATAATAGAGATCAGTGTGCGTGAGCGATTTTTCCTCATAATGAGTATTAAGAAATTAATTATGATAGAAAAGAAGTGTGAAGTAATTTGCAATTATTTCAAAAATCGGATCAGCTGCGATTTCAAACTAAAAGGTTTGTCACTCCCCAGACATCCCTAAATTCATCCCTGAGCGCAGTTTTGGGCGACATTTTGGTTCAACCTATTCTTGCTTCCAAACCACTGTGACTTGTTATCGGCGTAGACTTGGCTGGTTAACTGTCTCAAATCGTAGGCTATATTTTATAGGTTGCTTGACTTATCAGATCATGCATACAAAACAACCACATTACTTGTATCAACGCTATCTTTGGCGCTGTGATATCGTCTTGCGTGAGCTCCGGCCTAGAGGGGCAGAATTGAGAATCCCTACTCATCGCACGCAGGTATTTGCAAATTCTTTCATTGTAACATCTAGCACATTGTGGAACTCTCTCCCTCGTAATATCACATCTAGTACGACAGTACAGTCTTTTAAGAGTAGACTTTTTCAGTATTTACGGGACGCTGATACGTCCGGCCGCGACGTATTACAGGCATTTTAATCTTAATCTGTGCAATACGATCTATCGGTAAATGTTTAATTATTATTATATAGGCGCGATATTATAATTTTAAGTAATTTTTTAGTTAACTAAGGTATCTGAGGAGTGTTATTAAAAAACCATAAATATTATTGAATACAAAATTAAGCGGCATATATGGAGATATTACTCATTGGAATTAGACGCGAACTTTTAAACTTTGGGGTAAATGAATTTTGATTTTGATTTTTAAAGGCACATGCTTTAAATTAATTGTATTGTTTTCAGTATCTATCAAATAACATAAAACACCCGGCGTTACTCATTTTTAAGCTTCGTCATATGCTACTTTGATTAAAATGGCAACAAAATTATTTTTCATTTTTTATTTTTAATGCTTTATACAAAAACGACTTAACACTTAATAAAGGTACTCATATAAAAACTGACTAATTTCTGCGTAATCTTGAATTTTTTGGGTGTATTCTATAGTGCCGTTTATACGTGAAACAGGGCCTAACGTTCGCGTAAAACGCTTAAATTATCAAACAAATAAAAAGTTACACATAAATTAATCAGTTGTTATATGAAAACAGTTCCGAATTTTATCGACACGTACTTCCTGAGATAAAAAATAAAAACTAAAAACAAATTGTTTGCCATGTTAATCAAATGCAAAACTTTAAGCGCTCTGATCGATCTCTAAATGTCCTCTAAACACATGGTTGGATATTTGTGAAATGTTGTATGTAGAGGTTTTCGAGGTCGCTGATTACGATTATAAAGTCAGATTTCAAAAATTAAAGATGATTGTGATTGTCGGTGACGCAACATTTTAATTAGCTATTCACAACTGATTCTGATAATACGATGTACGAATAGTTGATATACAAATATATAAATCATAATAAGGATTACAGGCAATACTTTGACACACTAGTTTTGACATGATATAATTAAAATTAAACAATACGAAATAATATCATATTTATTGAAATTGATCTGTATTGAAATTGATCTGTATTGAAATTCATGACATTCACAAATCATATTATCAGTTGTGTTTTACGGCTTCTGGAGCAGGAATGCAGTTAACAAATTTCCCGTATACTCTTCTACTATAAAAGAAGAGTTCACAATAACTTTTAAGCCTTTAAAAGGTACATTCAGCATGTGCCAATAAATGATGTACATTTTTCTGACGAATCACGTTTTAATTTTCCATATTTGAGGGCTCTAAACTTATGAACTACATGCAGCACACGTTTCTACCGGTGCGTAAACCACTCCTTATTATTCACGGAATAACAAAATATTAATATAGTCGCATTTAATGTGTCGTTACAACAGTTACAGCAGTCGAATTACGAAAAAGTTCAATTTAAAAAAACTTATCTCGCAACTTTGAGTGTTCCTCCTTTCATTTTGACGAGAGGCACATCCTTTTTGTCATGCTTTTTCACTTCCATATAATCTGAACTACTTATACTGTGAGTACGAAAGCACACAAAGCTTCGTTAAAAGAGGATTATTGTGAATATTGAAAAAAAACAGAATTGTCGCGCACAAGAAACTGTCAAATTCGACATTTGCGAATTCGGGATTTAATTCGTTCGTGATTCTAATGTCGAACACTCGCTAGGGACACATAAGAGGCACTATAATCTGCCAAAATATGATGCTACATATTTATTTCTATGATTTTTAAGGTATCATAATGGATGTCATGTTAAAGTTTAAAAATTCTGGAGATATGCCCATATATGTACATATTTATTAAATTTTGCTTTCTTCAAAAAACCACCTCGCGCTTTGCGTGAAACATCCTAATAGTAAATACAAACATAATCTTAAACTTGATCATAGTTTAAATGCAACTTTGCATCCGAAAATGATTGTTACACAACAAATGTTGAAGTCGACAAAATACGGTAAAAAAAAATTTCCTTTTAAAAATTTGAAATAATTTCAGCCAATAGATAATTAAAAAATGAAACTTTTTGTTTCTTAAACATTTGTTATATCAACATGTAAAATATGTAACATCATACAAAATCCGGCGATGTTCATCTTTTTACCATCTTCGTGTTTTCAGTCGAAAACCAAAAAATTATGTTAATTTAAAATGAATTTTTATATTATTAGTTAATTGACCCGTAACACCAAGAAATATTATTAATTATTATTTAATTTAAAATTAAGACGGTCGAGAAGAAAACTTTTTCGTTGCTAGTTTCAAGGATTATTTTGATTTTTTATATCACGTTAATTTTTCGAGATATAGCAGACTGAACAAAATCACATTAATTTGTTCAAAATTGAATAAGTATTTGTAAATAAATATTAGACAAAATCCAGAAGAGGCAAATTAAAGCTATAGAAATTACCTTTCGATTACACGTGGTACATTTCTCCTGCAATCATTTTAAAAAAAATGGGATCGGATTGAAAAAGAAAAAAATAATACGAAAAATGACTTTAGTAAATCGAGCATAGTTCGTAAAGTAATGTATATATTGAAATGAAACCACCGCGACTGAGAAGCTGAAAGTCTCTTCTTTAATTCCCTTTTTTTATTTTTCCCGTACGCTGACTTGGCGATGAGATATCAACATTTTAATTTAGCCAAAATTCCGCAAGGGTGAGCTCATACTTTTGAGTGGTACTATAAATCGCACGTTTTTTTATTAATATTGTGCCTAATCAATGCAATATTTATTAAAAATATTCAAAATGGTCAGTTCCGTGAAGATACGGTCAGTTCCGTTTCGCATAATTTTTAATTTTTCAGTGTAACTTCCTTAAAACTCAAGTTGTAGTAGCACTACTTTGTGACCACATACATTTGATGAAATAAAACAGAAATATCCTAAAAGTTATGAGGTATAATCAGTTTTATATTTCGCCAAAATCGCTTGCAAAATAATACAGTTGTTTGAAACTCACCCATGATTATTTTTATTAAAACTTACCGACAATTCTGCTTCAAAATACATTCAAAATTCAGGTTGACACTTCTATTAATAAAACTAATTGAACATGTTAGATTAGGGTTCCATATATTGGTAAAGAATGACACCTTATAAGTTTTATAGACGGAATTTTATTTAGTAAATAAAATCACAATGCCCGCGCAAGTCGTTTTTGCGTATCACTTATGAGTTCTTCGCTCGCCGTCGAAGGGTGGCCTCGTTCACGCAAACATTTGAAACTTTTCTTCGAAAACATGACAAAAACAAGACGCAGGCTGGAGGTATATACAAATGACCGTATACGTTTTTTTAAAAAGAAACCAACGAGTATAAAATGTTGTACGATAGTTATTACTTTGACTTTTTACCTAAATGCCGCCTGTATTTGTTATATGTAACATTCGTGTTCCGTGTTTGTCGTGCTCTTGTCTTGTCGCCGTTGACCCCCTGCGCATTGTAGCTGCGAGTGATCGGCAGGCCGAAGAGTTCTCTCTCGTCTCGCCTCGCTTCGTCTACGAACGCTATTGTTTTTTTTTCTCTCTTTCGTTTTCTTTACTGTTTAGCCCAATTATTCATTATGTATTATCAATTATATGACGATTTACCGATATATCTTACAATCTAAAGTAAGTGATGTATATGGAGCACCGAGAAATATCGGGATTTATGGTGGAGCTGGATTAGGAATGGGAGAGGGTGGAAAACTCAATCGGGTTTTCGAATGTTCGAGTGCGGCGTGAAAAGTTCGACGATTTTTAAAAAATTTTTGGTTTAGAGACGCAACGACGCTACTCGATTCGTACGTATCGTTGTTGCAAAAACGACCACGTGTTTCTTTGTATGTGTTCATGTGTGTTGTGTGTTAGCCTTGGTGTGACATATTGCACTCGTTTCGTTCGACGAAGAACGCGAAAAAGTATAAAACTAATAGGGAAAATCCGGAACGGTGCCGAAACGCAACCGTGTCTTCGATCCTACGTATCACAACGCCTCCAAATCGTCCGAAGGAAAAAGAGCCGCGTCGCTCCCACTCACAATAAATAAAAACAGTCCCAGCTTTTCTTTTTCTCCAAAAGCTTCTTGAGACTCGCGATATAATTCAATAATGGCGGATGCTATTTATCTACGCGTTCCATTCGCGCGTTTCTCTTCCTTTCATCTTTCTTTTCCCTAGTCGCCGGACCTACGAATAATTTAAGCGCCTCAGTCGCCCGACTACGCATTGAGCTCAACGATCGGCCGCGGCGCGACGTACCGATTTCAAGAATTGAGGGAAGCACCACGCGCTTCGTTCGTTCCACCGACGGGATCGCTTACTTTTATATTTTACATGCATTTTTTTCGGGGAAAAAGGAGCGATCGAAGGCCGATTTATAACGACCCTAAAACGTGCTTCATCCTCGCGAGTTCTCTACTTTGTTTCCTTACAATTAATTTCCGAATTTAATAAACGATGAAAACAAATATGCAGATCCGATTGCTAAAACATTTTTTGGCAATTCAATTAATGAATTCAGTACAAAAATACTAACAACATCGATTTTTAGAATGTTTAAACTAAATACAAAAATTATAAACTATACATCAGCGTATAAAAAAAATAAGTTAGACTCACTAATCAAATTAATGTCAACGATATTGACTATATTCGTTCTGAATTTCCATAATAGTCTTTCGCAAAAATTAAAAGTATCGTACCACAGTGGTACTCGCCCCGGACCTTTCGAAAGCATCCAATTGAAATAAAGTCCACATTCGACTGGCCTATCGCTGTAAATCCACTCATGTACATTATATATTAATCATTTATTTAACAAAAACAGCCAAAGTCTTATAGTTTCGCGATTATAAATCGGCCTTAAGGACTAAGAGGGAAGTGGGCGATTTACGTATTTGTACCTCACGATAGGCCTTGCGGTGTGAAACAAATCTTTTCTAATTCGCCGGTAGAGGAGCTGACCGGCGATTCGACGCGTTCGTCTTGCTCGGCCAGTTGCTCGCTGTAGTACTGCGGCGTATTTAAGTAGTCGATCAGCCGCCGTGGCAGAGGTAGAGTGGGAATCAGATCTTTGCGTACCGTCTTCAAGATCACAAATCTGCACGAGTGCTGAAGGCTTTGGACCTGCTTAAACCGCGAGACCGGGTGCAGCAGCTGGACCCTCATAGGACCCAGTACCGGTCGCCGATGCAGGAAGAACAGATAGCGGCCGCTGCGGGAGTGCTCCACAGCGTTCTCGATGAAGTCAACGATCGTGTGGGATTTGAATTTTGTACAGCTTCCGAAACTAAAGTTCCCTGAAAGTTCAACAAAAACATTGCATTCCACTATTGTTAAAAAAGTACAGTTGACATGTTTCAAAGTATGTAATATATTTATTAGAATCTGAATTTATTATATTATAATTTTAGAAATTTGATTACTCCGTCAATTTGAAAACAAATCATTTTGATTTCATATCACTGTGCACCTCCTACATATCCTCCAAATAAAGTGTAAATTGTAAAGATTAAATGACGTACTGATAGCAAAAATGGTTAAAAAACAGGGCGAGTAAAAGTGACTTATTTGAATGATGCTAGGAAAAACGGTTTAAACTTCTAAGCGATTTTTGTCTGAAAAAAATTAACCCAGTTTTGCCCTGACAAATAATTAACCCACTTTTACTCATTAGTAAAACCTAACGTGCTTTTCTACAAATTCAATTCATTAAAATTTTATTTCATTTTTGCCCTGACGAATGTTTCAAGTAATTTTTGCTCTAACAATATTTTAACGCGTATTTGCCCACAGCCCATAATTTGTATCGTTTTACTCGTGCACAATATAGTAATTCATTTTTTCTTCATTAAAGAAAATAGTTTGCGCATGCGCGAATATTGCCCGTTTACCATCTACGATGTTCTGGGGTAACACAAAAATAATATGGAGTTTATTGACGGAATTGTTAGAATTGCCCAAAAGTACAACTCAAGCCATGACAAAACACGAGCTATAACTATAATATGATGTTTTACATGACCATTAGTTAACGCACAAAAACTAACATCTTGGATTGTAAAAAAGTGAGAATTGATGATCCTGACTTACAGCTTGATTGTATCCGTTAATATATTTATTTTTACTAGCAATTTCTTACTACCCATTTCTCTCAGTGAAGGAAATCGATTGCCTAGTCTGATCATAATCATTAGAAAACGAGGCATCAACATTGAAACGAAAAAGTTATATCTGCTACTGCAGATAATACTATCAATAAATGATACTAGTATAAAAGTACATATATTATTAGCAAGACCTACAAATATTTGTATGTACTTAAAAACAGATTGTGTTTGATCCAAGATTTTTCTACACGGAAAAACCTTTGGGAGCGCTGCTCACCCAAACCGGGCGGGCAGCCCTCCCGCAGTACTTTTAACTTTTAAAATGATGATTAAAAATATAAGAGCATGAAATACATTTTTTTCTGAATAGATATTAATTCGTAGTATCATTAAGAAAGTTTATGCACTAATTTTAGACCATCAAATTACTTATATGGTTTAGAAAGCTCTTTAAAAGCGTAAGAACCGGCACTTTTTTCTTTTCAACGCTTTCGTATCAAAAACAGAGCAAAATAGAGTAAAATTGCACTCAAGCTTTTTGTAGAGCGTAAAATTTCCAACAAAAAAGTCAGTGGCAGCCCTAGTCTAATGTTAATAGTTTAGCCACAAACTGCAATGGAACGTCAACTTACAATTTGATCGATAACCAATGTAAAATATTCGGAATATTTTGTTTAAATTCGTGCTTTCTTTCCGACTAAAATATTAATGTTAGACTAACGCTGCTAGTGACTTTTTTGTAGGTAATTTTGCGCTCTACAAAAAAGTTTTAGTGAAATTTTGCTCTGTTTTGCGCTATTTTCGATATGGAAGCGAAAAAGTGAAAAAAGTGCCGGTTTTTACGCTTTTAACGATCTTTATAAATTATATAAGTAATTTGATGGTCTAAAAATAGTGTATAAACTTTCTTAATGATACTATGAATCGATATCTATTCAGAAAAAATTTATTTTTACGCTCTTATATTTTTAATCATCATTTGAAAAGTTAAAAGTTTGGGTGAGCAGCGCTTCCAAAGGTTTTTCCGTGTACAGTAAAAAATATAGAGAATCGTAATGTATTCACGTTCATGTTTTTTTAGATTCCATCGATACCGACTAGTGGTCGAACTATCAATTGAGTACATAAAGAATTTTCCTGTATTAAACGCATATTCGTATATTTGTATGGTCCCAAATGGTGGTTAGGCTCATAACGATGCATGAGACCCGTGCGAAATTAAATAACCGTATTGAATTCTTGGTTTTCTTGAACCATTTGAGCAGCACTTTTTCGGTACGCCTAAATAAAAGTGAGTTTGGAATAGCCGTAACAAAACCGACAACAAAACACTACAGCAAGAAATAGGGCAACATTTATTTCTAATATTTTGCTGCGATTACTGTACGAAAAAGGAGTGTGCGCAATCTGGCATGTATTGTAATTTCTGTAGAGTTGCAGTTACAAAGTGTTTGTTCATGAAAATTGCCTAAACCTCCTGTATTTTGAAGAAAAAATGTTGAGATTACCGAGTAACGGCGCCATTTGCTCGTGCGTTAAAGGTAAAAATCTTGGTGAATGTCCAATTCAGAACCCCTTTCATGCTTTAAGTATTGGACATATAAATAATAAACATCGTCTTTTCCTTACCTTGATCGTGTTCTATCCTGACATGCCGCACGCAACTGTTCAGTCTGAATGATAAAGAGAAAATATAATGGTCATCACTGCTGTCCCGTACAATGAATGATCCATCCGGTTCGTTGGAAAGAATTTTTTCCGCAGCCTCGCCGCTAATGGGACCCCAATACCAGCCGTACTGTAAAATTTTAAAATCAATTGATATTTTTTTAAATTAGAATCAGCAGGCATAAACGCCCGTGTAAAATATAATTATATGTACATTAAAATATCACCAAAACTATGCATTTACAATTGATGAAAATATTATCTAACGATATTATGCTTAACTTAAAATTAACCCATTAAGGCCTAAACGGACACATTTTGAGCATCAGTTTAAACGTCATTAATTTGCATATAAAAGCATTTGGAAAATTTGTACTCCCACTATTTCTGACGTAAAATTGTATGCTCTTTCAGAATCTTTCAATAAAATTTCGATAAAATGAATAGCAAAAATGTTATACACGTTTTTTTGTAAAAAACATGGTTTTTTAAAATTTATTTTTCATTCTAACATCACTTTCACCTGGAAATTTTATTGGGAAACATGTCTAAGGTCAAAATATCGCGTCCATAGACTCTTAGGATTAAAACGTACCGTGTTCTAATTTGAATTTCAAGATGGCGACTTCCAAAATGGCGCCTAGAAGCTCAAAAATCTTTTTAAAACTTAACAAATTTTTAAATTTAATATTTGAATAATCTTGGTATATGTCGGTCAACTTACTAAACAAAAATAAGTTAAATTGATTTTAAGTGTCTACTCGGTTTTCGATGGAAAACACATTTGACATATTAAATGTAAGAAGCCGGACGAAACGCAAAATATTTACAATAGACATTAGTTTAATTGATTATCGCTAGAGGGAAACAAAATCCATGGATATTAATTATTTTATGGATACTTATACAGCCCGTTTTAAATAGAGATTTTGTCGGCGATAATTACACAAATCCCGGCTTCTTACATTTAATATGTCAAATGTGTTTTCCATCGAAAACCGAGTAGACACTTAAAATCAATTTAACTTATTTTTGTTTAGTAAGTTGACCGACATATACCAAGATTATTCAAATATTAAATTTATATTTTCAAGCGGTCGAAAAATTTATTGGATGCTTTCGCATCAAAGTATTAACAAATTTTTGTCTTGAAAACTATAGACTTTACAGAATATTTACTAAGAAAAAATTGTCTTAGAATTGGTTAAAAAACCTTCTCAAATTTTATCACAATGTATTGATACACTTCTTGGTTTTTTGAAATTCGAAAAATTGAAATTAAAAAATCTGAAAAAATTCAGAAGGTTCTTTAACCAATTCTAAGACATTTTTATTCTTCTTATATTTTCTCTAAAGTCCATATTTTTCAAGGAAATAAATTATTAAACTTTTCTAGATTTTAAGACTGATAAGTTTAATAATTTTGCTATTCATTTTATCGAAATTTTATTGAAAGATTCTAAAAGAGCATACAATTTTACGTCAAAAATAGTGGGAGTAAAAATTTTCCAAATGCTTTTATATGCAAATTAGCGACGTTTAAACTGATGCTCAAAATGTGTCCGTTTAGGCCTTAATGAGTTAAGATCATTAAACTTCGAATTATGTGATTTACTTTTCAGAAAGGCATGCAATTAAGGCGCACTTAGAAAAGGTTACATATCATAATTCCCAGGATCAAAATTCCCACAATAACAACTTTGCAAGGACATCTTTTTTGCAGTTATTTATTTGTTTATTTATTTTATTGCATATTTTCATATTGTATCCTTTCAAAAATTCATGTAAATAGTTTTCTTATTCGAACCAAAACTAAAAATTATAGAATAATTTTCATTAATTTCATTTATTTAATTAATTAAGTGGGACTCTGAAAAGCGTCGCATACTTGCATGTAACTTTACTAATTTATAATGGGGAGAGAATACAACATTTGTCTGAATTTCGTTTTTTTTTCTTAATTTTGCTTCATTTTGAACGTATATTTACTACACTCTACTTTGCCCTCTATATGTACTAGAGTGTCCGTTAAAACAGTTAAGTCGAGAATTTTTTTACGCACCCCTTAAATTTATTGCAAATATATTTAAAACAATTTGAAGCGTAGTTTGAGCTCTTAATATCGAAGACGAATTCAGAAAACAATACGTTGAATTTTTAAAACAATATTTTGCACCTATTAGCTTCTCCAGATTTCACGCTAGCCAAGATATTCGATTTTCAATATAGGATAACTTGACATTAATACTTTTTCTGGACAAATAAGTAGAGAAATAGATGCGCAAAAATGTATGGAATATGATCATCCACGGCCTAATATTGTTTAATTGTTTCTGAAGTTGTTACAGGAACAAACAAATTTTATTTCCTTGACCAAATTTTTGTAAAAAAGAACAATTATACAAAAGATCTTAATAAAACCATTATACACTCAGCTTTAAATAGACGTAATTTGACTCAATCGGAGCTTATGTTACTCGTAAGATCGCAATATGAAATCTGATATCTCAATTTTGTAAATTAAATAATCAGGAAAATGTTGGATCTTTTGAATTTTCAAACAGAAAAGTACTGTTGTAAAAAACGTTCTGGCTCAATCGGAAATTTCTTTAATTGCTTGAAATTTTTTAGGGGGTTTAGAAACCGTTTCGGAAGTGGTATGCAAAAGTTCAGATTTTTTTATGTCGCTTTAGAAAATTGGTGGAGAAAAAATTAATTTTCTTAAGTAAAAACAATTTTAAACTTCAGGCCTCTACAGGCACAGGTTAATTTTGATATTAATACCTCAAACTACGCTTAAATTTTTTTATTTATTTGCAACAAACTGAAGGAGTGCGTAAAAAAAATTCCCTACTTTTGACCTTTTTAACGGACACCCTAATATGTTTTTTGTCACACCTGTAGACAAATTTACGACCGTACAAAAGAATCCACTGCAACAAAAACGTACCTTGTCACAATTTTCGCTATTCGAATGCGCAAGCCGATTATAAACCAATTGTAAAGTTGCATGCCGGTCGCAAGATGGACGTAAGCGATCGTAAAGTTGTCTTAAGGTGGTTGTAAGTGGTTGTAAGCAGATCGCAAGGGGTTGTAAACGGTCATAAATCAGTCTTAACGTGGTAACGATCATGACATAGGGTCATACAAATGTTTTACCTGAACGCCAAAGTCGCGAATTTAAGCAGGTGTGACAACATTTTGGTTCTAAAATCTTCCGCAGCGCTTATTCGCCCTGTTAACACCACCGCCTACTATCTCTACCGGCAGAAGAGCGAACTAAAATGATAGGATCAGAGTAAAAATATAACACAGGCAAGATGAACGAAACCCAATATTTAATTAGTTTTATAGATTTAATAAATTACATTGGACCCGGTTCGCGATGTTACATTGAAGGCGAACTTGTTCTCAATGGAAAAGATAATTTTTTGTGCACTGACACACGTTTCCGACGTTAAATGGGAAAATTTTGGGTTGTGTTTACATACATTACAGTTTGTATAAATAAAGATAATGACGTTATAAATATTAATTGCAAATGTTCATGCAAAGCTAGAAGTTCAGGGAAATGCAAACATTGCGTGGCCTTAGTAATGCATTTAAATCGTTAACAGTGTCTGAAAATAATAATGGAAAAAATTAAATGACAGTTTGTTTAATTATTACTTGCCTTTTAATTACTTCCAATATACAGTTCCTGTTAATGAAATAGAAAGTGCCAGCTGTACCGACATTCGACACAAATGAAGAAAACTGAAAAATAATGCTAAGGACATGTATAATGTCCCTTGCAAACAATCTGGCCACATAGTGAAACCAAAAATCGTATGCGGATAATTTACCGCGCACAATTTGCCGCCGGACAATTTACCGCCCCCAATTTGCCGCCACACTATTTACCGTGCACAATTTGCCGCCGGACAATTTACCACTGGACAGTTTAACGCCAGACAGTTTACCGCCCACAATTACGTGTGGAACATGAGTTTTGGGAGGTTCTGGAACCTCCCAATTATAGTTCAAGGACCAGGGACAAACTCATAAAATCATGCAAAAACGAAGGTGCTAGCAGGGTTTGTAGTGGTTGGGTTAGGTTAGTTTTTAGCGTAGGGGTCTGGGGGTGTGCCCCCCCCCCCCCCCCCGTAGGCATCCGGGATATACACGAATGGGGTTGGGGAGGTCTGTGTAGATGGGGAGAAAAAAGAGTACCTAGTAACTTTTCAAGTCGTGACGTTTTTTTAACTTTTCGTGTGTCTTGGGCCGGAAAAGAATACCCCTGAAAAGGGCGGTAAATTGTGGGCGGCAAATTGTCCGGGGGTAAACAGTCCATCGGCAAATTGTGCACGGTAAATTATCCGCAAACCACCAAAAATATGTGAAAAATTAGATTTTTTTAAGAACGCTGGTGAGGATTTTTACATTAGAGACAATTTAAATTGTAAATTTAATTTATTTTAAATATGTATAAAATCATTCACTACGATTAAAGAAATAAATGTAGTAAAATTATTATAATAAAAAATATATATAAAAGACGTTTACTGCAGTAACCTCTTGAAAATGAACGCAAGTCGTTCGAAACGTCGAGGAAAACCGTCATCAATCTAATTTGTAGGACAAAGCCGACTTTTATACATTTTATTATATGTACACTTCTACATAATAACACCATTTATTTAAAATTATTATAAATTACGTTTTACAGGTGCCCCAAATAGCGTGGCATGAACATTTGGAATTAATATTTATAACGTCATTATCTTTATTTGTACAAACTATAACTTCATGCAGGCTTCCTGAGAGACATGACTTCTGCAAACACAACCCTAAAATTTCCCATTTAACGTCGGAAACGTGTGTCAATGCACAAAAAATTATGTTTTGCACTGAGAACAAGTTCGCCTACAATGTAGTATCGCGAACCGGGTCCAATGTAATTTATTCAATCTACAAAACTAATTAAATATTGGGTTTCGCTCATCTTGCCTATGTTATTTTTTTACTCTGACCCTATCATTTTAGTTCGTTCTTCTGCCAGTAGAGATCGTGGGCGGCGGTGTTAACAGGGCGAATACGATAACGGGCAAGTACATTAACCGATTCGCGCCTGAATAACACAAAATTGAGCGGCGACTTTGGACTCTCAAATTTTAATCAAATCGCTGTTATTTTCTTACGCCACTAGATTTTCATGATGTTTTTTGGGTGTGCTCTGCACGATGCACGTTTAAAAACGCGCAAAATGTAATTTTGTACTTTTTTTGGCAAATTTTCGTAAAAAATCGCGATTTTTATATATGATTTTTTTTTTAGAAAACGACCAATGCTAACCAAGAAAACGGGTTCTTTATGCAATAAATGGCTACAAACGTGTTATTAATACTTGTACTTGAAAAATATGAAGGTACTTTGCTTTAAGCAATTTTTCCTGCAAATACGACCTCACAAAGTCGAAAATATCGGTTATGTACGAGTTTCAGAACCATTCAAGTACACCGTGTGTATGTTTTTTCAGCGTTTATTGGCATATACAGAGTACATATGCGGACATTGTATTGCACTAGTACGTTTTAAGGCATTTTATTGTACTCTACATTCGTGAACGAGGAATCGCACATAAAATAATAAATTAAAAATCATATGTTTAAGAAGAAAGAGAAGAAATACTTACGTCTTTTACTTTCTCTATGCTCGCTGCAAAGTCCATGCTGGTGTCTTCGTTAGCTTCCTCCTCTTCTCGCAGAAGAGCCTGTTGCACAGAGGTTGGCGAGTCGCCCGAAACCCCGTTGGCTGCCGGTGAGTCCTTCCCCTGCACACCCTCCACATGTCCATTGGTCTTTGGTAATGGCGGTAGAGCCCGCTTAAAAAAAGGCATCTTGTGCACAGTGGACTCCCCGTCGCCGGTCGTATTATTGTTATTAGCGTGAGGATCGAAGTCGCCCTCCTCTTCCTCGGCAATATCACCTTGGACAATGCTGTTGCGCTTTCCAACAAAGTGCTCCGGAGACCCCAGCCTCCGGAACCTAAAAATGTTGCACAACGTTTGCTTCAGATTCAGCGAGAAATTACGCTGACTCTTCTTGATTTTCTCCCTATCGTTGTCCCCTTTCTCCTTGTGTTGTTCGTCTTTTCCTTTTTTGTGTTTCGAATTTACTAACGAGTTCTTTTTATGTTTCTTAAGATTGCTACTGTTATTGTTATTGTGTATCAGTCCGTTTGAGCTCTTGTTATTTGTTATCTGAATATCTGTCGTCGATTCTGTATGTGGATTACTATACCTATTGTTATTGTTCAAATTAATAACTTTTGGCGTCGCAAGGTGTATGGAAGTTTGATCAATGGGGATTTTATCTCGCTTGATCTTTTCACTAGAATCACTGGAGCTCGAATACAGAGTCTGCAAGTACTGACGTACTTCGTGGAGAGTCATATGAATGGGTTCTCCAATGTTTCTGGCATGATTTTCGGAACTCCTCGTGCTATGTCTACCAGACGTTCCTGGGACGCTGTGCCGTTTGCCATTTGCAGCCTCGTTGCAACATACCTCCGCTAATAGTCGCTGCGATTTTATCACGTGGGTGATGGCCCGGGGTTTGCCGCAGTAGTGCCTAGCTTGCTGAATGTGCGCTTCGAGTTCACTTTGGGAGCTTGCGGACACGTTTCTTCGCCTCTTGCGATGATGTTTGTGTCGCTTTGGTCTCTGGGGCGTCCGCAGCTCGTGCAGAGGTCTGACAACATCTATCGGCACCGTGTAGATATCCGAGTCGAAGGGCACGTTATACATGTCGCTGATTTCACTAGTGGTTAAAACATCATGTGACATGGCTGATGTGATAAAGCTGCTGTCATCGGCTTTGTGACTCAAGCCGGTAGTATTGATTGAATTATGAGAACTCGAAAGTCTCGAGGAAGCTAGGGATGATCGGGAGTTTGGTCGATTCAATGTGCTAAAAGGGGTTATGGATATCGTGCCTGGACACGCTGCCGAAGAGGTTAGAAAATCAGTCACCAAAATTCGGGTGGAATTGCTGCGAATGCCGTTACACATCGGTTCCGGAGAGTGATGACGCCTCGATGTTAGTCGACCCTCGGGCCATGAAATCCTACATGATATGGCCAACGCTTCCTCGACGATCATTCGCATCAGATTTTCCGAAAATTCATGAATCCAGCGGGCGACCTTTCTTCTTGACCCGTAACCGTTCATCGGACCTAGAGACGAGGTGGAATCAGGAGGCGAAGGACTGTCCTGGAATTCGGGCGGTGGCTTGATGGCCACATCTACCACTTCCACTTCCAGCTTGCCGTCTAGTTCCGACCATCCAGGACCTTTTTTCAGCGTATTGAAATTCTCCCCGCACATCCCATCAGAATAATCGAACGAATCTTGCGACAAGGATTTGCTTTCCATATCGCTTTCTTGCATCTGCAAAATGAATACATTATTTTTTACATTGTTTTTTAACATTATTAATTTCAAAGTGCACAAAATACAACAAAAAATTGGATTTTAATAATACTTGGTATAGGTAGTTTTGTTGGGTCACTGATTCCGAATGTAGATTCAGATTATGGAAATTCAAAATGGCCGATCCAATATGGCGTTGCACCACCTTCGTGTCGTTATGGAAATTCCTTCCATTTCAAAGTGTAAATATCCAACAAAAGGATGCGTTAAATATTACGAGGAGGGTATTCGAAAATACGTTCGACAAAAGTGTCAAAATTGTGACGTTGCTTTTGTGGAAGTTCTTTTTTATTATATAACATTTGTTCTGCATGATCAATATAAAATAATTTATTTTTAACTGTTATATTTCCTAGTTCACTATATGTTAAATAAAGAATATAGAAAACAAAAAGAAAATTAAACAATAAACAAAAATTGTGAAAAAAAGAAAAACAAAAAAAAGTACACCTGCAAGACCTTCCTTCAACCTTCTCGTGATGAAGTCACGATCTGTAAGTAGGTAAACTATGAAATACCGTAACTAATGAAAAGAGGCCCGAGTAATGAGTTTCAAGCAAAATGGTTCGATTTTTCAAAAACGTCCGCCATATTGTATCAGCCATTCTGAATTTCCAAAATCTGACTTCAGATTCGTAATCAACGACCCCAAAAACCCTTGAGTAACAAGTTTCAAGCGGTTTCATAAACTTTTTATGCATAAATTGATTGAACACCATGTCATACGTCATGACGAAGATTTTGAAAAAAATCGTGAAAACTACCATCTTTATGGACGTATATTTTTTTTCCACATCGATTATGAAAATGGACAACTTCAACGTATTCAGTACACCTTAGACTCTCTAGAAATGAAATTGATTTTAATTCACATAAATTCCAGAATTTGTTAGTCAAATTTATATCATGACGAAGATTTGCGTTTTTCCGGCAGTCTGGGAAAAGTCCGAAATGACGAAGATCTTCGTAATTGACAGTCAAGGGGTTAAATATATCTCTTCATTTATATTTTGGAGTAATTTTTAGTCACTTAGAATAGTCCCCTGGATTAGCCATTATATTTTAACCCTTTGAAGCATACATTTTTATTTGCACCGAGAATAGCTGAAACTTGTTATATTGCTGATCACAAATCTGGTCTCCAATTTTCAAAATTCAAGATGACGGATCTAAGATGGCCGACCGAAATGTAAAAATTTATTTCATCGACACGAAACTGGGTACTCGAGAGTTTTCGGGATCGTAGATTACGAATCTAATCGTAGATTTTCAAAATTCAAAATGACGGATTCAATATGACAGCCAAAATGTAACAGTTTTCGAGGTCGTAAAAGACGAACTATGAAATTTCAGCATTCGTGACCGTTTGTTGAATCTGCTTAAATTTTATCTTGAAAATGTAACGTTATTCAGTTTGATTTCGGTCGAATAACTTTTTACACTTCGGACCGTCATGACGCGTCATGTTGAATTCGCTCGAAAACCCCCGAGTACCCCATTTCACCTCGATCAAGTAAATTTGTACATTTTGGTCGGCCATATTTGATCCGCTATGTTGAATTTTGAAAATCTATGACCAGATTCGTAATCAGCGATTCCAAAAACACCCCAGTACCCAGTTTCGTCTTATTTCAACGACGGTTTCTTTTCAGCATACCTTCTTTGTTAAAAAACACGTAATTTTTATACATTGTTCGTCATTATAAACATTTTACCCCTTTGAGTCACGGTAATAACACACGTTACTACCTCGATTTCTTTGAATTTTAATTATTTACGTTCAAGTTAACGTATTCCGATCGGTCTTTTTGCTATTTTCTGTTACCTTAGTACTTAAAGAACATATCCGCATGACTAAAAATACATAATTGTTTATTGTTTACTTTATATAAATAAACAAACAAAAAAATCATGTTTTTTGGCAAGAATTCATTTTTTACGCCATTTTGAAAGATAATGACTTGAAGTTCGGGGTATATAGGTTTTTGGGGTCGTTGATTACGAATCCTGTGTCAGATTTACGAAATTTAAAATGACGGATCCAAGATAGCTGATTCAAGGTGGCGGTGATCGAAATGTAAAAAAGCGCGAATTGTGGTGAAAATGCGTATTTGGGGATTTCCGAAGTCTATAATTACGAATCCAATATCAGCTTTACGAAATTCAAAATGGCTGTGAGCAAGATGTAAAAAAGCGAGAGTTTTGTATGAAAACGCGTGTTAGGGAATTTTCAGCCTCGCTGAATATGAATTTTATGTTGATTATAGATCTGACATCGGAATTTTGAAAACCCCCGAGTGGCAAATTTTGTCTCAATCGAATTATATTTTAAATTTTTGTCCGCCATCTTGAATTTAGAAAAACGAACCTCGGATTCGTAATCAGCTACCTTGAAAACCCCCGAGTAGCAATTTTTGTCCCAATCGAATTATATTTTAAATTTTTGTTCGCCATATTGGATCCGCCATCTTGAATTTCGAAAAACTAACCTCGGATTCGTAATCAGCGACCTCAAGAACCCCCAAGTAACAAATTTCAGCTAAATTTGATAAAAGGAAAAATGTGTGACTCAAAGGGTTACAACAATAATTCATAATAAATATTAAATTTTTTACATTTAAAAATATGTTATTGAAGTACGGAAGAAAAAATGTGGACTAAAATTCAATTTTAATCTACTGAAAAATAAAAAAAAATGAATTACAAAAAGGTGTCCTACAGAAAGGACACTGTGCTTCAAAGGGTTAACCAAGTTTTTATGGAATCAAAAGCTTTTGACTACTTCTTAGCTAATCTTTAATTAAATTTCGAACATGTCCTTCGGTTGCCACGATTCAACAAAGTAAAATTCCCTATTTTTGTTTTGGTATTGAAGCCTGTCAATTCAATTTTAACTGAATGTAAACAAAGTAAAAAAATTATATTTGTAGTGGCAAGTAGTATGATTTATTGTTTTTTGTATTATTAAATGTATTCGAAAAATATTTGCACATTTATATACACAAACATTGAATCATTTCATGACAAGCAGTAAAAGATAGAGGTAAACCTTCGGATTAGACACTTGTTCGAAACTGAAAAATGTAGGTTAGGTTTTAAATGTATTTTTGTATTAGGAGTAAAATTGGCAGTTTTTTGCATTTATCTTAAAAAATACAAATCTGACAAAAAAATGTCAAACAAAAAAGGTAGATAATTGAATTCTCTACAAAAAAGGTTCTATGGATGAAACACTGGATTACACATATATCTAATATAAATTACACAAAATTATATAGCACTGATATAAACAGTTAAACTTAATATTTTTCAAAAAATTAAAGATTCCCAATATTTCAAAATACTGATTGTACTTATATTAGTATATCCCTGAGATCATTTGAAAACTTCACAATTAGCAATTAAAAAAACATTAAAATTTTTTTTTTTTTATTTTTTTATAATAGTTTAATAATATTAATCCTTACTTTAAGAACTTAACAGATGAACAGAATGAAATGAAACTTGACACTGCTACATTCGAAATCAAATGCAATAGACATTGAAACCATTATCTGGAGGTTATGTAACTAGCTTTCCATTTTAAAGTGAAAGTACCAAAAATAGTATGTTTTCTGGACTACAAGAGAAATTTACTTTAAAAGGAAATTTACTGTGAACTACAGTCTAATTATGACTGAGAATTACACAGATAAAATAAAGTTTATACATTAATATAGTTTAATACTTTATCTTTCTTATACTAACTCTTTTCTTGTCATTCACATATTTTCACAGCCACTTATTACCTATTTTTAGTTGAACTCATTGTTATTATTAATATACTTTACTTTATTAAATGTTAATCGAGAACTTAATTTTATTGCGTGAAAAATCTACTTATGATTGTAAATAAACAAATATTTGTAAGAAAATGTATGTAGCCTAAAGGTAACACAGCGTTATGCTGCTACCAAGGTTTAATAAATTTATTCATATTCATATTTATATTTGTATATCTTCCTTTGAAATAATTCTTATAAAATTGTTTGAATTACAAAACCTTAAAACTATCTAGAGTAAAACAGATGGAAATGAAGAAATGAAAAAAAAAATTAATAGTATTGAAATAATTATTTATTATCAGACTGTTATGGATAATAAAGAAATAATTTCTTCTTACTTCAATAGCAAGATGTGCACGCACAGAGTCACTGGATATAGACCCTCCAATTCCACTGCTGCCTATATCGCTGAGTGGCCCTGTGACGCTTAGCGAACATGAAGGTGGGGAATCCATCTCAAAGCGATGAATTCTTCACAAATATCAATATTAAACTAGTAAATTCATTGTCCATGTGTTACGAAACATTGCCTGCAAAAGAAAGAAATATTTTTACTTCACACCACAAAAAATTAAAGAAATATAAAAATAAAAAATGCAATCTTACTGGAGACTAGATAAAGCAGAAATTTTTAGTGAAAGCTTATTCATCTCTTCACTCTGCACTGTATACTTCGCATTTTTACAGTCTGTTTGTTTACATCTGCTGGTTTGTCTGAAAAAAGAATATGTTAGAAATTAATATCATTTATTTATTTATTTATGTCTAATTCATTGTTATTTTGTCTCATATGTTTTTACAATATGTTATCAAGTACAACTTCATGTAATTTCTTTATCAATGAAAAAATTTGGTTTTATAAATAATGCATATGTTATTTATAATTTTGAACTTGTTTTCTTTTTATTGAAGAATGTTAACATCGCATAACTTCTCCTATCACTCTATGTTACAATTTTATCTCATTGTTTATATTCTAGATAATAAGTGCACACGTACAAGACAGTCACGTTCATACCTTTGATAAGAAAATTGAATATAAATGACAAATTTTAAACAACTAATAAAATTCAAGACAGAAAACAGGAATGATATAAATGAAAGCATTATATTTAATTATGTAATGACATAAATTTTTTGTACTTTCAGATTTTTGTAACAAAAATGGAAATGTTTACTTCAACACTACATTATCAATCCTCCTTGAACTTATCATAGCAATGAACATGATGGCATTTCCTTATATTCCTATTATATTCATGCAAATAATAGTATATATTTTACTACATACAACTAATTTCTACTTAACGAAACTTTGATTCATCTGCAACTTTTAAATTTACTCAAATTAAAAGTTGATGAAATATGATTGTAAACATTTGAGGCTATCAAATAATGTATCATATAATTTTATTATAAATTGTTAAACTATGACAAAATATAATTAAAGAATTAAATCATAATTATTATGAAATTAATGATAAAAGTTTTTCGCACGTTATAGAAATGTGTTTAAAAATCATAAAACTGATTTGAAGATATTCTTACAATTGGAATTCATGGTTTAATATACTCCATTGCTGGACAGTCACAGCAATTTAAATTTTATTCAACAGTAGAGTAGCTCCTAAGTGAGATAACCTCGTAACTTATGATCACGACTTAGTCATATGTATTGAATCATCACCTACATTAATATTTTTACAGGCAAACAACAAAGTATTCGATTAATTTTCCACAGTTTAAAATTTGTTATAGTTAATAAATGTTAGGTATTGCATTAAAAGTATATAAGATTCAAGTACGGTATCTATCCAATAAATGAATATCGATTGAATCTATGGATGTTAATTGAATGATGTTTCATTTCCATTTCTGAAACATCTCCAATCTTTCTGTATTTATAATAATTATACGGAATGAAATTTCAAACAGTATTTTCTTCCTACAGTGGAGCCATTGTACCCCATACGGGTTCTGACAAACGTAAAATAGCGATTACAACTCTAAATTGTTATGAAAGGAAAATTTATTAACAAGTATACTTTTATTACATCTTCGAGATTATTTATTCATAATTTCTGGACTACATAGTTAATAATAATTATTTTTAATGATTTGTAAACGTTACTAAAAGTGAAAAATGCTGGTACTTTATGCATTCTAAGGCTTCCGTGAAAACAGTGCAAGATACACTAAAAATGTACCGAACCTTTTTTGCAGAGTACAAAATTTCCTACAAAATTCAGGTAGGGTCCAAAGTTAACAGGACATCCATGAGCAACGATAGAATATGCATCATATTTTACAGAAATTCTAAAATATTCATAAGTTAAATTGTAAGACAAAATTCCAGCTTTATTTGCATCGAACCTATTCACGTTAGACCAGCCAGGGCACTCAATGACTGTCTTGTAGGAAATTTTGTGCTCTACAAAAAAAGATCAGTATATGTTCAGTGTATCTTGCACTGCTTTCCATATGGAAGCCTTAGAATGCAAAAAGTATCGGCATTTTTCACTTTTAGTAACGTTTACAGATAAACACAAATAATTATTATTAACTAAATCGTCTAGAAATTCTGAATAAATAATCTCAAAGATGCAATAAAAGTGTACTTGTTCATAAATTTTCCTTTCTTAATGATTTCCAGTTTTAATAACTAATTTACATTTGTTGGAACCTGTACGACGGACAATTGCTCGCTTTGTGAAGCAAAAACTGTTTCAAGTTTCTTTCTGTGTATGAATCAATGCGGATGCATTGAACATATGTTTTTCAGGAATATATCTGAATACTTAACAAATATAATTCATGATGAATTTTAGTTAATTCTCAGAATTATCCAATTGTGCTTCTCGAACTTAGAAATAGAATTCAAGTATTCGGTAGAATTCATAATTTAAACATTTTTCAATTGATTTTCGTTTACCGGGATACGTATATATAAAACAATACGAAATAGATCTAATGTGAGACTGAAACATTATTCACTATTAATAATAATCACATTGTAAATAAACAAAGTAGATGCTAGTTAAGCATATAAAGTCAAACTACCGTTTTTCTAACATCATATTTGTTTTGGTAACATATTCCATTCTTTTTTAACATGCGGAATAGTTGAGAAAAAGCCGTAATTAGTTTTATGGAGACCCTCGCAGACAGGTCTAAAAGCGTAGGCTATGTGAGAGTACTCGATGTTCGAATAAATTAGATATAATGAGACTACGAGTTAAATTGACAATATTATACACCAAAAGTAAATCATGGTAACGGTGTAAGGATTTTACCTTTTTTTATTAAGGGAGATTGAAGGCGGTTGCATGATGTTGATAATCGTGGTCAATAATATGCATTGGGAAACCAGATTTGAAGGAAAGATATCTAATTAAATTGTGCTGAACCAATTCCAGATGAGAAATTTCTTACGCTGTATACGTAACAACTTCTTGATGCCGTTTACACCACGTTACACAATATCTAATTATGCAAAGCTAATGCGTAACATTACCAGAATGTCACTTTATAACAATTTTAAAAACGTTTTATGGAATCGGTTCTGCAACATCACAAAATCACCAAGGAAATTTAAAATGTCGCATTCAGGTTACTAACGTAACATTCATGTAATGTTACGAATGCGACGTTTCGTAGACATGATTTATTGCATATCTTCTATCGTTTCGGCCAGTTCCACCTCAGACTTCGCCTTCAAGATTCGGAAGCGTTCGGATGCACCATTTGTTTTCGTATATTAGCACGATTTACATGCAATCTTTTTCTTCTTATAATTATTCTTTTTTCTGGTGCATAATATTATTTGCTATAATTATTTTGTTCTTTTTATTTCTTATACGTGTGTAACTTCAATACATCGATGTCCATTAAATTCAATATTTTTTTTTGTAATATTACTGCAAAAATTAATTTAAAATATAGAGTAATTTGAGACTGAGACTGCAATGAAGTGAAATTTAACTATTGTTATACTTCACATTTGAAATTGAAACAGGTTTTGTAATATTTAGAGAATATGCATTTTATATATACAGGGTATTTATTTTAAAAAACTCGCTCCCTTTTAATATATTTATGTACAAAATTTGTAAATTTTCGTCACTTGCCCATTTATATATCTCGCACCGCATTATTTTTAATGTAAATTGTATTAAATTTAAAAATTGGTTCACTTATGTTAATTTTAATATCCGCGTAATTCATAACTTATTTTCAAGTAGTGCATTTGTAAAATATACGTGTGTCAATTAACTTTACATTTTTTTAAACAGTGTCTATTAATCAATTACGTTTAAAAAAAATATTATACGGATATCTTAAAAATATTTATTTAAATTACAATAAATTACTACAAAATAGTCAAATAATATTAAAATATTATTATTCCTGATATAGAAATGTCAAAATTAATTAAACATATCTTGTTTAAACTAAACCTGCATTTATCAAGAAGCCTTCTTCGATTGAGTATAAGAGCTCTTGTTCGCATGGTAATACGTATGCGAGCGTAGCGTAGTGATTAAGACGTCAGCGTTGTAACCGGCAGACCCAGGTTCGATCCTCGGTCGGGATGAATTTTTCTTAGATTCATAGATTTATTTGCGAGCAAAATTATAAAAGTACATTCTTTCATAACATATCTAACGATACATAAATAATAATAAAATTGAAATTGAATAAAATAATTCGTCGAATTCCTTATAATTTTTATTTATGACCGTTTAATGTAACGTTTGTACAACGTTGGATGTATAGTTTTCAAACGTCTCAGACACGTTACGAATGAAACGTTATTTAAAAACCGTAAATGTGGCAGGATATTTCTGGTTCCAAGGACGTCACAAAAATATTTTTGCAATGAAACAAGTTTGGTTGCATGGCTATGATGTTGCTGTAACGGAATATTGTTTAGCGGGTAATAGTAGAGACTGCTTTGAGTGATTGCCCACCAATAGAATACGTAAATTTTGTTGGCTTATTACTGCGATAAAAAGAAATACTCTTACATTTTTTTATATTTAAGTATAACCTATTATTCTGTGTTCAGACTTCTAGAGAGCTTAAAGTATCTTGTAACAACGAAGCTTCTACATGCGAGTTGATGACAGTCATCTTAAGTCAAATGTCACTTTTTTACTACTGGATCTGCGATCTACAACGCATCAGTTATGAGCTACATGAAAAAATCATGACAAACAAGTATTAATTCAGTCCATATTTAAATTGATCTAAAATACTCGGATTGAAATATGGCGTTAAATCGCAAGCTCAAGTACTCCATTTAACAAAATTTTAATTTAAAGAAAATTAAAATTATTAATGATTAGTAAATATAAAGGTAACGGAACCATATGCAAGCATGTGAAATACGAAATTCTCTTACCACCCAAGGTAAAGGTGATATAATTAATAATTTCTTTTCTCATAATTAATATCGAATAGATGCAAGTAAGAATTAGTGTTTCTTAGTAGACAAGAGTAATGTAACTTTGTTAAAACTTAAAGATCTTATTTTGGTCTACATTTTAAACACGGATTTGTGTTTGTGTAGTAACCATTACCAAATTAACAAACGAAACTTCGACTTACTGTTAAGGTTGAAATAATGATTAATAAATTAAATTAAACTATTTGTCATCAAAGGTTATGGTGATGTTTATTAATTATTTTATTAAAGATTTATTGAAAACCTCTTGGTTACGCACTGACCTAAGACACTGGTCCCGTTTTCAATACATGACAGCATTTAAATTAAATTTATTCAATATATTAAGTCTTATTTGTTTAATTTTTTTTTCCAGCAAGAAATTTTAAGTAAATGCCACTGCTCAGGGAAGTCACAGCTTCCGCACAATTTCTGACGAATTTCAAATGGAGGTTAAAATTTGAAATCGTTAAAAAGAACATTTTTATGAACCGATACAATTTTATTACACCTTTTTGAACAGTTATTCATAATTTTTCGACTATTTAGTTATTAATAATTAATTTTAATGATCTATAAACGTTGAAACGGAAAAACTTGGTACTTTTTTCATTCTAAAGCTTCCGTATCGAAAACAGTGCAAGATACACTAAAAATGCACTCAAACTTTTTTGTAGAGCACAAAATTTCCTACAAAAAAGTCAGCAAGGGCCCTAGACTAAAGTTAATAGCTTAACCACGAGCAACGATGGAATATGTCTCATATTTTACAAAAATTCTAAAATATTCAAAATTAACTTGTAAGACAAAATTCCAGCATTATTCATGGATAATCTACTAACTTTAGACTAGGGCACTTGCTGACTTTTTTTTAGGAAATTTTGTGCTCTATAAAAAAGGTTGAGTGGATTTTTAGTGTATCTTGCACTGTTTTCGATACGAAAGCTTTAGAATGAAAAAAGTACCAAGTTTCTCCGTTTCAGCAATGTTTGTAGATCATTTCAAATAATTATTAATAATTATATCGTCTAGAAATTATGAATAAATATTCTCAAAGGTGCACTCAAATTGGATCTATTTATAAAAATTTTCTTTTTAACGAATTCGAATTGTAACTGTCATTTCAAATTCGTCAGAATCTGTGTGGTAACTACTACTTCCCAAAATTCGCTGTCACATTCACTTAAAATTTCTTTCCATGTTTATATGTACAAGGTATACTTTTATACTGATCGACATGAACCAAGATCAGTACTGTTATGTTCGAAAAGCTCAAATATGTTATCGAAAATAAATAAACACGGAGATTGAAAACATGTGTAACCTCGTTATTACATCATAACATATGAATCATACTTCTGTTGTATACAAAAAGCAGAAAAATGAGTATAACGCAGCTGAAAGGGTCAGTATTGAATTTGTACCTTCCATCCGTGCAGTTCTACAGAGGGACCGTACGCAGACTTAGAAGACACCGAAGACTCCAGCAGCGAACTCATCCAAGAAACTCATCGAAGCATGAAGTTCCTGGACTAGCAGACTGCATTTGCGTCTCGAGTGAAGGCAAATCAGCACCCACGCGCGAAGACGAAGACACAAACAAACGGGGAGCTGCGCGTTACGTCACTTTGAAAAAGGAAAGTACACAAGCAGCGAATCTTACATCCGAGTCCTCGGGGACATTCTAAGTCGAGGAAGAAATTCGTCTGGAGGGAGCGGCTTGTAGGTTATTTCAAAGTAAAAAGTCACTCCTCGCGGCGCGAATCGATAGACTTTAAAAGGCCACGCGACCTCGCGTCCTCGACGGGACTCACGTTTTCACTTCCCTCTCTGTCGCCGTCTCCGTCGATGCCCCGGAGACGCTCTGCACCAGGAAGCGACGATTCAGGATCGGGCATTATCGCTCCTCACCGTCGACGCGCACCCCACTCGCGATCGTCGCACCAGGAGTCGCCCAGGGGCAGGGAGGACATCTTCGTCGAGTCTCCGCCACAGATTTCGACGTCGCGGGCGTCGCGGACTCGAAATCGACGCGCGACGATAAGGACGGGACGTTCGCCGTTTGTCCTTTACTGTCTTTTTTCCTTTATGCACTTTGACTTTTCGATTCCTCGAATCACCGACGCGCGCGACGGCGTCGGTCGTTTCGCGACTTTCGCGAGTACTTCTGCCCTTTATTATCGGCCAAGGGGGAAGGGGATTTTCGGGCTTTGAATGAGCGAAGGTGATGTTTCGATCGATCCGGGAAAACGAGACATTTTTTTCACCAAACTGATATGGAATCTTCGCCTTTTTCCCCGATTTTTCCCCACAAATTTATATCAACCGGTGAACTTGTACGGGCTTTTTTCTATGAAAATTTTTAGAAATATACATTTTGCATTCGGTAGTGCACGTGTATATTTTTCATTATAATTTACACACAAATGACTGTAAACGCAGACAGCAGATTTTTCAGAAATTCCTCAAAATGAGATCCTAATTTTGATGTCTTTATGGTTTACTAAGATGATATCATAATGTGGTCAGAATACGATAAACTGTGATCATTGAGGTATCTTAAAATATATCATATTTATGACACCACATTTTTATCATAAAGAAGTCATAATTTAGTAATAAATTTTGAAATTAATAATATTTACTAACAACTACTAATTAAGAAAATTTAAATAGATAAATAATGTCAAGAAATTAAATTATATAGAAATAAACATCCCAACAAACGAAAAAGTATACGAAAAATCTGTGTACGATTTAATACGAAATAAGTCTATTTCTTTCCCACTCTTTCAATTACGAATGCAAGTGTATACGATATTATACGCGATACATAAACGCACATAACCTCAAAGAAACGATTACTTTGGATTACCCTGGCGAAAGTTCCGGATAGGAATTTAATCCGACCGAAACCGGTGCAATCCGAGGATATCCGGAATCTGTCCCCTGTTTAATCCGAATTTAATTCCGTTCCAAGCCATGCCATACCGGAAAATTCTATCCGTTTTCATCCTCAGTCATTCCGAGACATCATATGTAAACCGTTCCATTCCTCGATTTCGATCCGAACGAATCCTGAATCATTGCGAAACATATTTGTAATCCGTTTCATTCCTCCATTTCAATCCGAATGAGTCTTCGGTTATTTTCACTCGATTTGCAATCCGTTTCGTTCCGTGAGTTCAATCGTAACGAATCCTGAGTCATTCCGAAACACATTTCCTATCCATTTCATTCCTCGATTTCTGTTCGAACGAATCCTCGCTCATTCTGAGACATAATGGTAATCCGTTTTATTTCCCCATTTCAATTGGAACGAATCCCCGCTCATTCGTTTCGTCCATGACGAATTAGAATGGAATGAGACGGATTGAAATGGACCAAATAATTTCAGAATAGATTGGATTTATTTGGATCAAGACTGGTCGCACTATTTAGGATTAAATCGGATCAAACCAGATAGAAACCTTTTTCGACATTGCCGGTTTAGATCGGATTAGAACGAAACAAATAATTTCAGAATATACCGGATTCATTCGTTTCAAAATCAACACAGGATTCGTCAGGATTCATCAGGATTCATTCTCATTCAGTGATTATTTCGGAAAGTTTCGGTTTATATCTGATTCAATTGGATATCATTTTCAGTTTCGACAGGAATTGCCAGGATTGGATAGGGGACAGATTACGGCATGAAACGGACTAAGACGGAATGAAAGTCATTCCGTTTCAATCTGATTTTTTCGCCAGGGTATCGAATGATTTAAACTCAAAATTAGAAAACAGAACATTTCTTCGAAAATTATGAAATACGGAAAACGATATAATCAATTCTTCGATTAAATTAACATAATTTAAAGCTATTCTAAGCCGCAACAAATCAATTTTTGTAATGCGTTAAATACGGTATCGTATAAGATCGAATCAATTCAATTCTGGTATTACAGGTCGTATAAAATAGTATAAATTCAAATAAGAATCTCGAATAATCAATACGCCACTAGAAAGAAACAGAATGCAAAACATCAATTCCGTATACTTTTTGGTTTATTGGGATATAATGTATAGTTAAAGTTACATTACAATGGGGACCAATATACATAAGTACCTATGTATAATATTCTTACATGCACGGAATGAGAGGTTGATATAAGGAGAAAACTACGATCAATTAATTATTATATAAAATAAAAAGCAATAAAAAATTCTTGTTGTAATAAAATAAACATATATAAATAAACAAATAAAAAATAACATTGTTTAAGTTCCACTTTTGTTAGTGTAAAAATAAAATACATAATTATATATTAACATTTTAAAAAAATGCCTAATCAAATAAAAAGGTTTATATTGCAATTAAAAAGGTCACATTTCTGAGAACTTAATCAGCCTGAACTAAGCAATACTTGTACGCTTGTTTAACCCTTTGAGGCATACATTTGTCTTTATGTTGAATTGACTTGAAATCTGTCACTAGGGGATTTTTGGGGTCGCAGATTACGAATCCGGTGTCAAAATTTCAAAATTCAAAATTGCGGATTCAATATGGCATATTTGTTGCATATTTACATCGGGACGGCCGTCATATTGAAGCCGCCATTTTGAATTTTAGAAAACCAACATTATTAACGTAATTTTAAAAAAGAGTGTTTTTATGTTAACCCAAATTTTGGAATTTTTAAATCAATTTAGAAGAATGTAGAAATAAAAAAATCAACATTAAAAATTACTGAATCGAATTTTCAAAATTTTAGTTTCATAAAGGCAATTCTAACAGTTGTTTATGCTCTCATTAAAAAAATCAAAGAAATTTGTCGAGAATTGATCGAGAATTTCCTCCAATATCGAAAAATCATGTATTACAGAAAATTCTCGGCCAATTGAGGACGTGGATCTTAAAAGGGGTCGCGCTCTCAAACAGTCGGAAAAGTATTGTCCACCCGTAACAATGAAATCTAAGGGAGACTTTATTCAATAAATGTTGTTGACTTGAACTCGTCATATCTCCTCAGAAACTGCATGAAAAATTCTGAAATTTTCAGGGTACATGCACAAGATAGTGGCGAAAGAGATTGGTGAAGTTAAGTTAACAAAATATCTACCGAATTATTAATAATAATTAACAAATGTAGAAGTAAATTTAATGAGCTCGAAAATTCGCCGTTTGCGAGCTATATCGAGAAAAAGTGTGTTACAAAATTTACGTTAGAGAAAACTTCCAGTGGGAAAGTTGTCCGTCAATGTATGACGATGATTTCTGCAAAGTTTCAAATTTTTTGGAACTAAGATGCGTTAATTATACGTTATTATCTAAAAAACGCGTGGGGCGCTGATGCCGGCGATTCTGCACGCTTCATTTCATACACCACATATACAAGGAACATACGAGGAACAAAACATTCTGTATAAATTTATGATTAATATTACTTTATTTATAGACTTAATAATATTTTGTTGTATTTTTAATTTATGTACAGTACTTTTTCAACGCAGATTAGTTATTTCCTTTCAGACATGAAAGGTTTACAGGAATCGCTATGGCTTTTTCTTCCTGTTCTTCTTGAAATATTGTTTTTGTCGCTCATTATAAACAAAATTTACTGATCACGTCATAAAAAATACTTATTATAATATTAAATACAATATTTCATAAGACAAAACGACTTCCCTTACCTTACGGGACTCGACGTGCATGAACTTGTAAAACATTGTTGTCGTATAATAGAAGAGGCGGAAAGTTTAAAAATATTACATCTTATATTAATCTAATATAATTTGCTAATTAACTAATAAGTATTAATTTATAATCAATATCAAACATAAATTTATACAGAATGTTTTGTTCTTCGTATGTTCCTTGTATGTGATGTATGAAATGAAGCGTGCAGAATCGCCGGCATCAGCGCCCCACGCGTTTTTTAGATAATAACATATAATTAACGCATCTTAGTTTCAAAAAATTTGAAACTTTGCAAAAATCTTCGTCATACATTGACGAACAACTTTCCCACTAGAAGTTTTCTCTAACGTAAATTTTGTAACACACTTTTTCTCGATATAGCTCGCAAACAGCGAATTTAATTTACTTCTACTTTTGTTAATTATTATTAACAATTCGGCAGATATTTTGTTAACTTAACTTCACCTATCTGTTTCACTACTATCTTGTGCATGTACCCTGAAAATTTCAGAATTTTGTATGCAGTTTTTGAGGAGATATGACGAGTTCAAGTCAACAACATTTATTGAATAAAGTCAGATTTCATTGTTACGCGTGGACAATACTTTTCCGACCGTTTGAGAGCGCGACCCCTTTTAAGATCCATGTCCTCAATTCTCCTCTTTAATTGTCTTTGCTTCTTTTTAGATGGTAGTAAACAATGGTTAAAATTGCCTTTATGAAGCCCGAATTAAACAAAAATGAGTTAGAATTTTTTAATTTACATTTTTGTAGCTTTGGTTACTAATAATGGTACCCCCGTAAGATAGTCTAATCTACTCTAAAAGATTTGAATTAATAAATATAAATTATTCCAACTTTTTCAGGTATTCTGTCAGATTTACACTTTGTAAAAGACCATGGTTCTAGAAAATTACTACAATTTGAGTGTTGGCAATAATATTTCCTTCCTATGTGACAAGATGTACCACGATGTAATAATAAATAATTAGAAAAATTAATATATAAAATGTACAACCTTTTATTAATCCAAAATTATTAAAAAATGCGAAAGCCAATGAAATTGAATGAATTTCAATAATATAATAAGCACGTACTGAAATCAATGATTTTAAAACAATAGAAAATCATTGGTTACATCTATGGTGAATAGATTTCTATTGATATTTAGTGATTAAAAAAACCAATTCAAGTCTATTGAGATTCATTCAAAATCACTCAATGAATTTCAATTAATTTTCGTTTCCTGGGTACTCTTTCTCTTTAACATAAGAGATGCAGAATTACATTACGACTCTATTTCACCAAGATACGCCAATTTGAAATTACGTCCCAGACAGCAGAACAATCAAAGAGTTCACAATGAACCCTAAACGTTATCTAAAAGAGGTCAGAGGACCCACTTTCTAAGGTTATTCTGAACATAAGTTCATAAAGATGTCGTAATGACCTCATGTTCAGAAAAACCTCAGAAAGTGGGACATCTGACCTTTTTTTGACCATTTCAGTCATGAAACCTGTATAAATATCAACAACAACAAGGTGATTCTCCATGATATTTCAAACAACAAAGTCCTGTACCAAAATTGGTTCTGAGGGTTAGGATTTGAGTGAGGGGCCATTGAAGTAAAATTACTTTTTTTTGCAATAACTCGGCTCGCTTTTAAGTTATTTCAATGAGGGAGTGCTCATTTTCAAGCTTTTTTTAAAGCTCTACAATTATAATCTATAAAAACATTTGGCCTGCGATGAATATTTCTGAAATTATGGCCTCAAAACAAGAAAAAAACGGCCAAATTTTGCCGTTGTTCGCAGATAACTTATTTCGCCAAATAGCTAACAAAATGGCATACAGAAAGAAGTTGTAGAGCTTGAAAAGACGAAGAATTTGCTCCTTGATAATATGATAAAATCAAAAAGTGTATCAATTCATTCTGATAAAATTTGAGAGCATTCTTTAACTCATTCCAAAGCATTATTGTTCTTAGAAAATTTTCTGTTAAGTCGATAGTTTTCAAGAAAAAAATTTGTTAAGGTTTAAAAGAAATTTTGAGCTCCCAGGCGCCATTTTGGAAGACGCCATCATTTCGTGGTGAAAGTGATGTTTTAATAACAAAGAAAATGTAAAAAGACATGTTTTTTACAAAAAAACTTGTATATCTTTTTTGCGGTTTATTTTATCAAAATTTGTTTAACAGATTCTGAAAGAGGGTAACATTTTACTTTAGAACCGGTGGAGATACAATTTTTCCAAAGGTGTTTATACAAATTATCGACGTTCAAATCGGTATTGAAAATATGTCCCTCCCACCCTTAAAGGGTTAAAGGGAAAATATACTTCACATTTTAAGCGCAAGGTAAATTTTTACTAAAATTTCATCAAATTTGCCGAGAATACTAATTAATATATCCAACATTTCGTGAATGTTTCATTACTTTGAATCATTTAAAACTTCGTATGAAGAACTCTTACAACGGATACGTTTCTAAAATCTAATAAACGTTTTGAAATTGTGGCATAAACAAACAAAACACCTGGAACATTCATGCGAAAAATAACTTCAAGATGAAAAATTTACATAACGTTGTTGGCTGATCGGTTTGTCTGTTTCTACTTAATATTTACTCTGATATCACGCACGTGTATTTTTTTTCTGAAATTTCTGCCTGAATATATTACTTATTAATATAGCGTATTATTCAATATGATAGGTTGAATGCAGGAAATACCTAAAGATTAGTTCATTATTCACAGCAGTGCATTACAAGTTTTGTCATAAAATGTGGATACGAAAATAAAAAGTGTTCTCCGTCGACAAGGTTGGAACTTTCACTCAAAACATTTCTGAATCAATTTTTCAAAATTCGGACTGTATAAGGATGATTGTAATTACTATAGGCCGTATCCTAGAAAATACTACTGTAAGTAATTGACAACTGATCAAGAATTTTAGAAAATAAGTGATTTGTACTTATTTCCAAAAATTATCGGCCAGTTTTTAATTAATGTCTTTGGTATTTTCTAGAAAACCATCTAAAGTAATTAGAATTGACTTTACAGAGGCCGAATGTTGAAAATTTTATTCAGTCATTTTTAATTTACGTTTTTTTAGTGAAATGTCCTATCTTACCGGCGGACCACCTTAAGGGGGTTCTATTCTCAATAAGATTAGTTTGTATTTTTTAGGAGATGCTGTACAGTAGTTGGAATAGTAGTTACACAGCTCGAATTTCAAGAAACCGTTTCAGTCATTTTTAATTTATGTTTTTGCGTATACATGTACTACCTTATCAACAGAGGACTTTAAAATAATGTATTTTACAAGAGTTGCTGATGATCGTTTGGAACATTTCAAACTACATTAATAGCATTGTTTTGTTCGTCATTTGAGCAAATTTCCTGTAATGTAAATTGAAACTTGAAAATTGTGTTTTGTTTGTTTTTGAAGTTATTGACTGTAATCGTGAAAAAATCTAATGCACAGGCTCTAACATTCAACCAGGAACAATCCAATGCGGGGAAATCAAAATAAAAAAATTGTATGCATCTGATATTCAAATGTTTTGTAATTAATGTTGTTGCATTTTTTACAATCTTTTTATCATTAACTAACTTTAACAATTGTGCGCAAAATTCATAAATATATGAAAATAAAACAGATTGATGTAATAGAAGAAGTGCAAAGAATTATTATATAAATGTTGTGTTCAAATTATATTTTTACTTCATATTTCTTTTCTAGGTGTTAAATACTAGTACGTATATTCTTAGTTTAAACTAATAAAATGTAGTATAAAGTTATTGAAACACCTTGGATTTAAAATACAAGTCTGTATGATAGAATTTTAAAGTAAAATTTACAGTGAAATGAAAACAAAGGCGCAACTATTAGCAAGTTGAGAGACAAAAGATAAATGTTAAAGAATTCAATATATTTTATGTGCATATTTTTAATAATTTTAGAAAATCAAATATTTTAAATAAGGCTAGGAACGAAATAAAACTATTTTCATTTTAAAAATATCAGAATGCAAGATTTTAATTAACGAGATACGACCGATTTCTTCAAATTACAAATTAAATGTTCGTATTCCTTTATTTATAGAAGAATTTCATTAAATGCAAGTGTTGCCCTTTTACGGGACTACATTATACGATCTGACAACATATTAGGAAAAACTGATCGGTTTTCCCATTCTATTACGCTTCTCTAATCAAAAAACTTCAAAAGACACGACTCATGTTACTTTTGGGTACCTGCGTATTTTATAATTAAACTTTGAATAGTATCAACCTACATGTATACTATCGATTATTCGCTAATCGTTAATATTTTTTGTTTTAAACCCATTTCTTTACATTGAATTTATTGCTTTTAGGCATTGATGTTAATAATTTATTCAAAGTCCCTGAAAATCTATAACAAAATCAAAGACGTAAAAATCAAGAAAATGTGAAAATTAGGATTGTTTTTTTTTAGAGAACCATATTTGTTTTTTTAATTTTTCACAACTACATCTCATAGTACTTTTATTTTAAAAATTTAACTATTTTCCCAAATCATGCTAAGACCTTTTAAAACAATAGTACACAATTTCGAATTCAAGGTTCTGAGTAATATAATAATTTTATCCGTATCTGCTGCACAGAACTTATTTTTTAAATTGTTCATTATTATTGAGCCAACACGGAGGTTCTTGGGTTTACTAATTTAACCATTAGCGTTAAAAGGGACATTTTTCTGGACCCAATTTCAATAGAAAATTTCGTAATAAAACCATGTTGGTTTTTTCAATGGTACAGTCCAAATATATATAAAATTTCAATTAATTTATAATTTTGGCATAAATATATTAAAAAAAACACGATTTTTTTTGGAGGAATTTTTTGGTAAATACGACTTTTCTCCCAGATATTGGGTTGTAATTACTTAAAATGTATTACAACCGAGGACTCGATAATTACTGTCAATAACAAATTAATATTAAAAAAATGCATAATTTTCAAAAGAACTTCATGCCAGGACGAACTAATCGCTATCATTATTTTGAAACTAGGTAATGTAGAGTTTTGTATGTCGCTGATTACGAATACTGTGTCAGATTTTCAAAATTCAAAATGGCGGATCCAATACGGCCGACCAACGTTGCAGTCTTTTATAATAACAGGTGCAGCAATTGGATTAAGAAAACAGAGATGTTCTACGTTCCTTGAACTTTATCATACTCTCATTGATTGACTGGAATTCACATGGATTTCAGGATTTTTTTAACAATTCCGGCAATGTAACTAAAATTTGTCGAATTTGGTACTAATTTTATACAGCTATTTACTATTATTATTTAGGTTGTAGATCACTCCAAATTGATATAAATCAATTAATAGGTATTGCAGTCAAAATATATGCATCCTTATCTTTTGGACTCATAAACTAGTGGATCTTTGTATGATTGTAATTTTCTTGTGGCCATTAGAATATTGATAACTAAAAATAGAAAGATTTCTTTGTTCGTAACCGGCATAATATTTTTAATTTGACACAGCCGTGTACCTAGTACTGACTATACATATGTCAACTTCTTTCCGTGATTAGTGGACCTATTGAATTTTAATATGAAAAATGTGATACCGGATTCGCAATCAGCAACCTTAACAGCCCTACATACCAAACATTGGAAAAAATTGACATTTTTTAAATTGTTGGTGGGCCATATTGGATCTTTTGAATTTTGAAAATCTGGCACTGGATTCGTAATAAGCAACCTTCAGAACCCCTATGTACCAAATATTGGCAAAAATCATCATTTTTCGAATTTTTGATCGGCCATATTGGATCCGTCATTTTGAATTTTCAAAATTCGCCACGGATTCGTAATTATCGACCTCAAAAACTAAGGTATACCAAATTGCAAAGAAATCCCGTCGCTGGAAAAATTCGTTGCTGGAAGTGGAAATCCTCTTGTTATATGATCAAGAGGATTATTCTACTTGCGGTAAGTGAATTTCTACTCGACGCAAGTAGATTCCGCTTGCAACAAGAGGACTAAAGAAGACTATTTTAAACTATTTTAAGAGTGTGCGCAGATCCATTTTGTGCATCAAGTACTTCCGAACATTTTCTCAATTCTTTGATATAAAAAATATAAAAACCACTTTCTGACGTAATGGATTAAAAATCGGCCATGATGACGGCAAATGCTAAAATGACGGATACAATATGGCGAATTAAAGTGTCAAGAATATACAAAAAATTTCATAAAATCCATCACTTCCGGTTTTCAAAGTTTAGTAATTAATTGCAAATTATATAGTTTCAATATTGAAAACTTAAAATGGGTTTTAAGTGTGCGAAAGAAAAACATCCAAGTAGGCAGAATAATACGGAATTCAAAAATAATACAGAGCGGTAAAACTACGATAGGGATGACTAAAAGTTTTGAATATAAAATTGTATAACTTTAAAAAAAATTGAAGAATAATTTAGAGAAATTAATTGAAAGCCAAATATAGTATACTGAACGGTTTATCCACCATTATCAAGAATTATATTTCATAATGATTTATCAGTAGATTTTACTATTTTTTCATTACATGTGCAGGAATTTCTTCAATATATATAGTACTACTATACAATGCAATTGTCGAAAATTTAAAATCAAAATTTTTATTAATTGAGCTACAATTTTAAAAAATCTAATAGAATTTTATAGTTAGATTTTTTTCATCACAAAAAAATCTTCAAGAATCACCGTCATTCATTCTTGAAAGTAATAAAAATTAAATTTTAGCAGGTGTGAGTAACCAATAAATGAGAAACAATAATCCATTCGGTTCGTTCCACCTATTTTTTCGTTTATTGTAGTTGAAACCAAGAAAAAACTGATGTATAACATTTTTTTTTAATAACTAGTATTGTAAATTGAGCTCATTATTTTGTAATATTTTTGAAAAACATCTTAAAGCTTCTTTTGATCTCTATCACAGTTCTATTAATGCAAGTTCCTCTTGCGTTCTGATTTATCGATGACACACTGTATATGATACAAGAATAGCTTTATAACATAACGACGTGACACCTTAGAAAATATATCCTGAGTTAAAAATAACTTGTTTTACATGAAGCTTTTGCTATTTCCTTTTTTTATTTTTGAAGAATGACGTACAAGTTACATTTTTAAATAACTTTTTTCCTTTGATATAAATGGTACATGTAATTTTATCATGGATGATGTTAGTACAATACAAACATCACCAAATTAATGGCAGCGAAATAAATACGTCAAATGTTATAATAATAAAGGCAAAATTATGACAAATTATTCTGTCATGATTGAATTTTGTGTCTCGTTAGATAGAAATTGTAATTCAGGAAAGCCTTAACATTTTTTTAAGGGGTAGAAAATTACTCAGGCTGTGGGAATTGGAATAGGGCCATGTCTGTGGAATTCACACGTTATTAGAATTTGTTACTGATTGGAAGGCCTTTATTAACGAAGTGATTCATTTCAATTATTGTTCCCAGAAACATCTATTCAGTATATAATAGTAGTGACATATGCGTTACAACAATTAGTTAAAATCCTCAAGATTAATGTTAAAGTTAAAAGCAATTATTATTATTCGTTTATTTTACGTTTCAAATAATGAAAATGGAAATATAATTTTCAAATATCATTTTTTAGTAATCTGTATACGACCACTGAGTAATATTAAACTTTTAATATATTGATAATAATTGGAAACATTGTTTGAAATCAATAAAGTGGTTTTGTTCTTAATTGCTTGATATAAAAATAAATTATAATAAAAGGAGTAAAAAAGGTACATTTTGAACAAGATTTAGCTGTTGAATCTTGATTTTATATGCAATGACAAATCTAATTTTAATACTGAGTTACTATTTTTTTGTTCAAAGTTTCAATTATGAAACTCTTCTGCTTAATTCAGAATTATTTAATGAAAAAAATTAGAATTGTCACCATGGCGAAGACGATGGACATTATTTGTTATTTTTATATGTTTTTTTTTTGTAATTAAACGTGAAGACCAAACTTGAGAAGCATAACAGGAGAAAAAGTAATAAAATATAAATGAACTAAATATACCGTATAGTGGTTATATTGATATATCTTTATTCTTGGTATTTTTGATGTCATTGCCGTTTTCTAAATAAAATAATATAAACCGTCATAAAAGCAACAAAATTAATAGTGTTCTCATTCCTGCTTTCTAACTGTATGTAACTGTATCTGTCATTATTAGAGCACAGAAGCATACGTAAAATTCCCTTTTGATAATAGATGATTGATCGATCTCTGCATTCTATCGAAATGCGTCAAAAGCGAAAGTTATGATTATTCCTTGCAGCGATTCTTATATTTGTTTAGAATTCGAAAGAGTAACAGTTACAACGATCATTCAGTGAAAAGTTTTTATCATCCTCTAGATAGATTATTTAAAACAATCATATTTTTGGTTCTAATTGCTGTTGAATTCGCATAATCAACTTTCATAATTCATCATTCTTTTTGGACGTTTCTTTCTTGTAACGTTGTTCAACAATTATTATTCTAACCAAAAATAATATATAGTTTGTCACGATGTCATCTTGAGCGGCCGAGCGTATTTTTATATATTCATTTTGAAATAAACCATGTTATTACAATATTCATCATGAAAATTGTAAAGCTTAAACGTTTCTATTATGTCACTGAAAATTATCCGATTTAAAATATTTTTATTTTAAAAATACGCATAAAAGTGCTAATTTCTCATCATATGGTGTGTCCCTTTGTAAAAATCAGAGTTGAAACACTGAATGAATATCGCTTTTCACGCATCGAATTCCAAATTTACATTATGATACCAACTTTTAATGGTTATACCTGCAGCCATTTAAATAATCAATATAAAAATATCCTTTTAAATTTTGTCCCTAAAATTTATTATCGTTTGGCTGGCATAGAAAAATACGATAAAATAATTAAGAAACTACATTCCGATGAAATTACCATTCCTTCTAATTATTATGTAATTAATGCCAACTAAATATGATCACACAAGCGTCCTACTAAATCCAAGTTTCTGTATTAGCTAAGGTAGCGAATATTACAATCGAGAGAGAATGTGACGTGTTCAGTCGAATTCTCATTCTTCTGGCATGCACTTTAAAAAAAAGTTATTAATTCAGATAATATTAGAGGTTAAACATGGCGTGAATTAATGTTCCCCGTAAAGTAGAACTGATGGATTATTTCATTCAACGTTATATCTCTTACTTTTAGACAATTAATGATAAATTGTCATTCATCTGGTTCTCATTCGTCTGGCTTCTTTTGGAAAATATTCAAAAATATTAAAAAACAGAAACGGATTCATTTGAAACTAGTTACTCGGAAGTTTTTGAGGTCCATGACTACGAATCTGTTGTCACTTTCTGAAAATTTAAAATAGCGATAGAATATGGCGGACCAAATTTAAAAAAATTACATTAGTCCTTTCCTTATTCTAATTTTTCATATTTTAATTTCGATAAACCTTCGGATTAACCGCGAACACACGGGGTTGTCCAATTCTATAAAATCTGACATAACCTCTAAGTGAAAGTTAAATAAACCTGTTGAAAATGATTATACGCCTTCTTTCGAATTTCGTTAATTATTTATTTTCAAATCTATGCAGTGAAATTAAATTATTAAAATCATTCAATTTTTGTTCATGACTTCAGTTTCCTAGATGTTAGACTTTAAAAAGTTCAATTGTTTGTTAGTCGAACGAAGTAACTGGTTGCTCCAACCAACTATTAGTTGTTCCAACCAATTTCTTGTTTGGATTTCAGCGCATTAAGTCAATTGATTGGGACAACCAGTTGCTTGATTACATTAACCAATTCTTTCTTTCTGTGTAATATTTTGTGATTATTAAGTGATTTGTAAACATTCTTCCGCCGTATTGAATTCACAATATTGATTTTTGAAAAACGTACATCGGTTTCATAATCATTGAACACAAAAAACCCTAAGTAAAAAGTTTTAAGCAAATACCATTAATTATTTAAAAATACGTCTCCAATATTGGATCCGCCATTTTGAATTTTGAAAAACTGTCATCGTATTTGTAATCATTGACCTCGAAAACCCCCGAGTAAGAAATGTTATAAAAATCCACTGATTGCTTTTCACATAGATGTTAATTTTGTTTGAACTTTAATTTGAATTAACTTTAACTTAAATTTGAACTCCTTGTATACATGGTTCTAAAGATTGTAATGATTAACTTTTTCCTCACTACTTTAAGAAAGCTTAGGCAGTGTTACTAACTTTAACCCTTTTCGTCCCGAAAGTCCGAAATTTGGACGCAAATTTGGCTGTAACTTTTGTTCCAAATGGCGTTAAACAAATTTGAAGTGAATAAAGATGGATAGTTTTGTACTTACTTTTTCGAATGTAATGAAATGACGAAGCTGTCGATGAAAAGATAAAAGTTATGATCTTATTTTCGAAAAAAATACCAATTTTGTCGACGGTTCTTTGGAAAAATTGCGTTTTTTGACAGTGAAAAAGGCAATAGTCAACTTCAAAATCATTTCAAAAGGTACTAACAGCGTCTTTTTGCTCAACTCTTTATTTTCCCGACGGACTTAAACAAAAAAAAAATGGCGGCTTCAACATGTCTGCAAGTTGTCAGTAAATTGTAATTTGCACTTTCTTGCACAAATATCGATGATTTTACAGTGTGCCGGTCCAAAATATATTAAGAATTGAGAAGAAAGGTAATTATTATCAAATGTAAATATTTAATCTTATGATCGTTCATTTATAACTTAAAATTAGTTATATAACATAGGTATTTACCGATTTTTCGTTTGATTGTCACTCAGTTTTTGATATTTTCCTGTCATTATGTCCGTGAAACTGAAAATGAACACGTACGTATACACTTGTGGACTGACTTGTCAATGATCGGTTTATAACCTAAAAGTTGAGTGCACGACAATGTATTTATGTGAGCATTGTAAGCTTTTACTATGACCATTCTAAGCTCAATAAAAGTGAATCATCAAGGGAAACTATAGCCATCGTGGAAAGTCTGATTTAAAAATAATTCATTCCCAGCGTTAAATATTATAGATATTATTTTATATTCTACATTATATGCTGTTAAATATTATGTTGAAAAAAATGCGATTAGTCCGTTCTATAATAGACATTATTGCAGTTACCACTGTCAAAAACAAAGTTTATTGCACAGACACCCAAAAAAATCGGTATTTGTTTCGAAAAAATTATCAGAACTTTTTTCTTTCGAATTGTCGACTGATTGTGTCTACGGGATTCGATAGAGTAGGTCCAAAACTATCTATCTTGACTTATTTAAATTATTTTTAATTGTGTTTGGAACAAAAGTTGCAGCGCTGTATGTTGCATCCAAAATTCGGACATTCGGGACGAAAAGGGTTAACCCATTAACGTAATTTTCCTTCGTTCGAAGGAGTAATAACTACCCCTATAATAATAATAGTCAATAGCATTTTTTATTTAAAAAATTTTGATATGCATTTGAATATTTTTATGTTATCATAATTTAAATATTTATTACTTAATTAAGCGTAATTATTTTGATCTTGTAATTTTACGAACTTTAAAACAACGCAAATAACCCTCTCTTATATGTGTGTTTGTATTAAATTGTCTACTTTTATTATTTTCGACTTCCCTATGGAACGCTTTCTCTAGTTTTTATGGTATGTGTAATAACAATTTACCGAAAATACCAAGAAATACCCAATTTGTTGTTTCATTTATATTACTTTCAAAGTAAGGAATATTATTGATCAGAAAGGTCAAATATTAAAATAAGGTCTGCATTCAAGTCAACATTTATTTGAATAGTTGAAAGTAAAAGATTTACTTTGATAATTTTTTATTTAGTTTATGAATGAAATACAAATGTGCGAATGTAAAATGTAGCTTCGTGTAATTATAACAATAATATTATTTTATTATCATTATTATTATTGTAAATATTTTCTTGTATAACAATGAAATAGAAATAGTTGTTTTTTTTCAGACAGTTTTTGATCTAATAAAAAGTTACTTATATGAAACATTAATATATCATTATTACCGATTTTGATTGAAGCATAGGAACCATAGATGGCTAAAAAATAAGATATTAGTTTTTGCTATAAAGGGGTTGTCAAACAAATATTTCGAAACGCAATTTCTCGACAAATATCTTGTAAAGCCATAAATGAAAATGTGTCTAGTTTTCATCTAAAAAAATTTCCTTTTTCGGAATGCAATACCTTCCTAAAATGTTCGGTTTCCTGTACCATTCTGTAAGTTATTCGAACCACTGACGTTACATCATCTAGGCAAGTATGTAATTTAAGTAATGTCGTCAGCATCTTCATTTCAATATAAAACTGATCCGGTAAAATTCTGAAAATCCCATTCACTATAATGCCTGATTCATTTACTTTGAAGGACACGCTCCAAATTATAATGCGAACGAAAAGAGATTTGAAGATATGAAATCAATGTAATTTATAAGTTAATGAAAAGTTCATAGTTTGAATAAGCAACAAAATATGAAATCGATAAAATTATAAAGAAATATAAATGATTAAAAACAATTTCTTATACTTTTTGAAACGAAATTTTATAATTAACAGCGTCGAATACGTCTAAATTAAGAAAACATTTTTACTATTACAATTCTAAATTGACTGTCCGAAAACGATGAAAAAATCGTTATTATTTTCGATTGGAACAAAATTGCTCGAAATGTAACAGAATTAAATTTTGTGATTATTTAAAAATGTACAGAACGTAGAAATGTCTATTACTTATAGACAGTTAATACATAAATTGTTATCAAAAAGATCAATATTTATCCCTTCAGTTCTAGCAAAACACCACTTATATACATATCAATTTTTTAATTTTTATGAGCATTTCGTTGCAGATTTCAATAGGTTTTCTTTTCCCGGGCTCCCTGAGACTCCAATAAATGTTAAAAAATATCAATTTTATATAATTATTGCTAATAACAAATTAATCAAAGAAAGAAAGCAATTTTTTAAAGAAATGCAGGCCAGGATAAACTTATAGCTATTATTATTTGAAATTTGGTACGATGAGGTTTCTGATGTTGCTGATTACAAATTTAGCATTAGGTTTTCAAAATTCGAAATTATGTAACCAATACTTCCGACCATACTTTTGAAAAGATGGCTAACTTGTAAGATAATTTTATGATATTTTTCGGCAAATAAAATGATCTCGATATCCAAAGAATAAAATCATACCGAGAAAATATTTTTGTTTTAAGATGGCAGTTTCAAAATGCGGCTTAAAGGATTGTCTTTTGTTGTGGAATGTAAATTCCAGGTTTTAAAAGTTTTCTTATGCATTCTGGACGATAAAATATCATATATAGTTGTTCATGATTCTATCGTCGGAATTGAAAAATTGAAGATCGCGAATCCAAAATCTCACCACGTGAGGTAGACAATATTCAGTATCTTTTCTTTTCATTTTCGTTTTATTTTACCTTACATTATTTATGTATCTGTTCTATATCTAACTGGAATTCATCAATTTATAAAAAGAACAATCCTTTAACCGTCATTTTGAAACTGCCATCGTGACAAAACAATATTTTCTCAACATGATCTTAGTCCTGCGAATATTAAACTTGGAAAGGACCAATCACCACCTCAGAAACAAAGAGGAGTAATCTACAAAATTCTTTGTTTACAGTAGAACAGTTCGTATATTGCAAACAGGAAGACCTTTTAAATTCTAAAAGTCTGATCGAATTATAATGGTAAATTTTTGTGTTCAAAATTCACCCCCTGCAATACATTCCGTAAGTTGTGGGACATCCGACTGTGAACTAATTTGTCTAGTGGCGCTGGCGACTTCGAAGACCTCCCACTACTCCTCAAACATTTCCCTCCTCCTCGACATTTTGTAAAAACAGTGGTTAGTGTATACATTTTCGCATTTTTATGAATGTGTTTTTCTTTATATAATAAATAAATAATGTAATAAACAAGTACTCCTGCAATCTAATAAGAACAAAAAAAATGAGCATACCTTACAATATATCTGTAATGAAATAATAATTATTATTTTCTTAAATAAAATATTTGGGACATTGACTATTTGAGGAGAAATCAAAACAAACGCGGTAAGAAAATGAGTGGGAGGCCCTCGTCGTTGCTAGCGACGTTATGCGAAATAGGTGTCCTCACTTTTTCTACTTCAATAAGGTGGACACCTCATTACGAAGAAAAGTATCGTAAGTGTCATCCCTGTGAATATATTTGATACCCTGTGTGTATGCGTTCACCGCCTGGAACAACGTTTTTTGGAGCCAATTGCGCACTATCATGACTATATTTTTGAAATGTTATTACAGCGTTTTACAGGCGAATATGTCAAAATAAAATTGTTAAATAGATCTCTCTAATATCCCGACTTAAAATGTAGACAAGTTTACATCACTTGCTCCAAAATGAAATATAAAAAATAAATTTAATAAAAGAACTTAATAGTTAACTACAATTCGGTTAAAAAACTGATTTTCTCTTACAAACTCATTTTCTTTTCTAAGTAAAGAAAATTAATTAATGCCTCACTTTTAGTGAATATTACCTAATTTTTTCAATCACAGTATATTTGGAGTAAATTTCATTCCGTTTTAAAAGGCAACTTAAATAATAACTCCGTCTATTAAATTTGTAATTCTTGCAATGTTTTTTTTAAAGGATACTATCATACTATACTCTCTTGAAATTTCTTGAAATTTGATTTGATTGCAAAGGGTTAATTTTGTTGTAATTCAAAGTGACGTTTCACTTCTTTCAGAGTGAAATTTAACAGATCGAAAAATAAACATTATCTCTATAATTAATGATTTTCACTTGATAATAAATTAACCGAGCTATTATAAACACTTTTTACCCAGGTAGAAGAAAAGCTTTTCTTCACTCCGATGGCATCATCTTCTAAAGCAAGATACGGTCATTGACTCTCCTTATTTATTTTTACATTCGTCACTTCAAACCTTACAATTTCATTTTCTTCATGTTACGAACGTAACATTTTCTTCATACTTAAGTATACAACAATACATTGCAAAATTAAAAAAAATGAATAATAAATTAAGATGAATTATTACGATTCACTGTCCATAGATCGAAACTGTTTCCAAAAAAGTATTCACTGACGTCACACGAATTATTCCCAAAAATTGACACAACAGGTCAGTGACAGCTACACGCCTTCAGATTTAACACAAATCTAGGATCGTATCCCAGACAAATGCAAGTCTCATGAAAAATCCACCATTTGCGCACGTACACACCAATACCGATGGATGGGCGCACGTACGCGAATTTGTCCGATGGAGTATTTCGCCCCCCATTCACGTAAAAATATCGACCCAAATCCCGAATTCACTTACGCGCAACTCAGCACGTCGCTGGCGATGCTTCCCCAGATCCGAGTTCCCCATTGGTCGAGGACGTTTTCGGGAACTGCCCCGACGATCTCGTCGTTTCAACCGACACGAGGGAAGGCTATATTTCGTATACATATATAGAAGGGCATGTACGGTATTCGTTTGTGTCTTACCTTAAAAAAGGTTGAGCGGTTCCCAGGGTCGGCGGCGTTTTGTGTGTCATCCATTCAGAAACTGTCGGCTGCATAAGGGAACCGCGCCGTCGTCGCTTCGAGAACGGTAAAAATCCCGTCATCCTGTCGCAGCATCGTCTCGCTCGACGTCTCCACTCGGTACCGCCCGCCGCAGGGCCGGAAGTCGCACTTTCCGCCCGCCGCCACTAGATGCACACCTGGGCTAAAATGCGCTGCTTTGCGCCCAACGCGATTTTTGGAAATGCAATTTTTTTGAGGCCCTCGACGAAGTCCAGCACGACGCGAATTTGAGGACGCACGTTGCGGGAGTACGCGCGCGTCGTGATGCGACGGGGCCTCTGTCGGCGGCGACGGCGTATATATGCACCAGACGCGCGGGCCAACCTATATATAGGTGCATGCACTACGTACGAGGTGTACTACGTGAATGGGACACTATATAGAAGGATTCGCGCGCGAACCCTTTCACCGTCACCGCCGACGCCGACGTTGTCGTCGAAAACGTCGTCTTCGCGCACCCGCTCGATCTGCATGCGCGAGGCGTCTTCGACGTGCTGTCCGAAATCGAGTCAAATCACATTTTTTATCTGAATGCAGAACAGCAATAATCGCCGGGGTCGGAATTGATTTTTTAAAAATGTAGAAAACTAGGAGCTATTTAGGAAAAACCTATCATATAATTGGAAGGACCTTCAAAAAAAGGATATGAAAAGGAAAGGAAATAAAAAAGGTAACCCCTAACGCCGGCAATGACATATTTTGTCACCTCGGCAACAAAAATTACCTTATAGTTTTTCATCAAATGTCGCCGTTTCAGACCCTAAAAAGCCAAAAAATGCAATAACTAAAAATCTTGTACGTACCATTATTTTCTCACGATATCTCGCGAACGGCAAAACCGATTTATATAATTAAGGTTAACTCTTGGTGTCACGTTTTTCTTAAGAAAACCTTCTTTAAAACACATGCTATACAAAGTATTCAGGGTTCTTGATTACTTAAATTAGAAGTTATATTTCGAAAATTCAAAATGGCGGATCCAATATGACGGATGCAAAAACATTCGTAATGAGCAAAACTTAAAACTTCCGAGAACCAAGTTTCATCCCTGCGAAAATTTTAAAGTAGGATTCTCATATAAATCTCATGAGAAATTGAAACAAATGCCTTATAGTTGTCGTAAATATACATTATATACATTTATTAGTCATTGAAATATCGCACGGAATATGTAAAGTTTTATTACATGAAGGAAAATAATTTAATAGGTAGTTTTATGAGCATACAATCATGAATGTTTTGAGTTGAAATTGTACAGAAACTACTTAAAAATCTCATCACGATCAGGTCAATTTTCATACAAATCGCAAGTATTGTCGAATAGTGTTTCCGTAACATAGTGCAGTACTATACGACATTTATATGAAATTTACAAGGTGCTTGTTTCAAATTCTCATGTGATACTCATGAGAATCCTACCTAAAATTTTTCGCAAGGATGACAATCCGATAGATTTTTAATTTTGCGTCTGCCATATTGAATCCCCCATTTTGAATTTTTAAAATCTGACTTCATATTCGTAATCAGCGACCCTGAAAACCCCCAAGTAACAAGTTTCAAGATGATTTATTTTTATTATTATTATATTCATAACATATTGGTTCCGCCATTTTGAACTTTTCAAATCAGGCTTCATATTTGTAATCACCAGCTCCAAAGCTATGAAATACAAGACCAACTGGAACCTCTTTCTTATTAAAATATTGCTACCAACAATTCTTTTTACACAATCAAAGTTTTTTCAAATTTTGGAAGTTGCTCATTTTCAATTTTTTTATATAGTCAATTAAATAGCCAGGTCTACCAAACCCTGCCCAATCGATGAATACATGAGCCAAAGGCCGCAGTATCGAAGCCACTACTCAATGGGAAATTGCCGATGGCTACTATTGAGCCAATGTTGGCTTTACCTTGGCGAACTATTGGCAACCAATATTGGCCCATTATTGGTAAAGCATTGGGATGATCACCACGTTGTCAATCATTGGCAACCAATATTGATTCATTATTAGCTGATATTGAAAGCCAATTATATATCAAAACATCACAAAACTACCATAAGATTTTTGTTTGAAAATAAACTGTGAAACTCAATAGGAATTTTGAAATGATAAACATTCTCCAGCCTAGACAGGCATGGGTAACGAAAGGAGTGCAAGCTCCAGAGGCGAATTATACCAAATTACACTCTGTACAGTACAAACTTTGCACTTCTGTCTGTGCAAAAGTGAGACGCATTTCAGTAGTGAGAACAATATGTTTGCGTGTCCTCTGTCGGCCACCGTAGGGTCTATATGTCTTTGTATACATGTGCGAGCGAGAGATGAATTCTCATGATTATTATGGGAAGTACTTTCGAAAAGTTCCCAATAGAGGACGCACGCAAGCATTTCTTTTCACTACTGAAATGCGTCACACATACATATGTACAGGCAGAAGTGGAGAATTGGTACCAATTCGTACTACACAGTGTGTAATTTGCTGTAATTTGTTCAATCTCATTCAAACGATATGCTTTTTTTTAAACTTTTAAGAAAGCAATGTTCTCAGAATTCATCAAAGAATTTTTAAACGATATTTTGACTCATTTTTTATTTCAATCTCTTGAAAAAATGTCAAATATTTACGAAAAATTCTGAAAAAATTTGCGTACATGATTCTTTTAGGGATTCTAAGCATATTTTGTTTGCAATTTCCTTCAACGGTTCATAATTTTCGAGGAAAGCAATTTAAAATATCATAGTTTAGGATTAGCGGATTATAGGACGATATCCGATTAGAAGATCGAACTATTAACTATATTTTGATTAATATTTAAAATGACTTTGATGCGATATACAGCTTTTAATTATAAAGGATATTTAAAAAATATTTTTATTAAAAATTACTTAATTAATTTAATTTATTAAATTTCACATGATTCAAAATCCAATTTTCGTTAGAAAAATAGAAAAGAAAATACACAGTAGTGTATTATTCCCCTTAAATCATATACTTTGGGCATGCAAGATGCCAACGTCTCCTCATAAGTCATATTTCATAACATTCAATTTCAATAATTTTGAAATATCGTTTTCTGATATTTTAGGTACATTTGTTAGGTAGCTGTTTCTTCACAACCCTACAAGAACTTTGGTTAAACCGAGTGCGTTATTAGAGGCAGCCTTCATAAGCTAGAAAATGATGACTTAGAGGGAGACAAGGATATGGCAAGTGGATCATATGACATAAGGGAGCACTTCTGTATTTGTAATATATCAGACGTCACATTGTAATTCATGCAAATCCAACAATATTTCGAATTTATTAATGTTTTATGTAGAAATTTATCCATAACCAATAGTATAGGAAATATGTCGTTTTATTGTAATTCTTCTTTTTTGGCGTAAAAATGTATAATTGTATACTTATTTGTATGTTTAAAGGGCAGAAATGCCCGTATATAAATAAATAAATAACAAGATGATATTTCATGACAAAAATTTTTATAAATTCCTAAAACCAAAAATTTGTAAGAACTTATATATTTTTCTTACACCACAGTTTTGACCGTGGTAAAAGGAATTCGTGTAGTATACCTAAAACTGTACTGAAATGGTCTGGTTTTTAAATTTGTTAATTTATTCACTGCATTATTATAATTTATATAATGGGAAAGATTTGAGGTTTTATCGTAGCCTGAGTAAAGTCCGAAGATGTCGTTAAGGGCCGGATTTCGGGACACTGGTCGCACGTATGACGAGACCTCTATATACCTAAATTAACTCCGGAAAGATTTAAAACCAATTCTTTGAATAAATTACTCTTCTTTGTATGTAAACTCTTTCAAAATGGTGCAATTGGAATTAGAATAAACTTGTAATATATCAGTTGCCTTCTATCATACGCAGTATGAAGTCAGAAATTACAGATAAGCAGGATAACTGCTTTTAATTTAAGTATGGTCAATTTTAAAAAGTAATTGCATTTGGAATTGGAAGTATTTAGAGTCATCTAAAAAATGCGTGCGATTTCTTCGAAGTTTTTAAAACATCAGCCAGATCTCAAAATCCAAAAACGTCGCCAGAAATAATAAATATGATAACACGAACAGCACATACATATGTATTAATTAAGTCGGCTAGACTTCGTTACGCATATATCTACGAAAAAGGCATATCATAAAGAGATTTTATGTGTGATAGTTATGCTTTCTTAAAACGTTAACATCGAGGAAGTCTTAAATCATTTTTTGTTGTGATACGGTATACAGTATTCTGGGTTTTTTTTCTAGGGTCACTAGCCGGCGATCAAATGTGTACCGACAAAGTAAAACGTGCTGGAGGTCACTTCTTTATTTAGAAATAAATAAAATACGTGTGATTTGTTACATTACATTTTGAACATTTCCTGTATGATCTTATGGTTGCTTAAACAATTGTAAAAACATCTGACATTCCCTTCGACAAGCGTAAATTGAGGGAGAGTCCGAAGTGGGTAAGATAGTAATTTAATATAAATTAAAATTTACATACATTGGTCAGATTTACTTGCCAACTTTATGCCATCTATGGCTAATCGGGCACGGCTTCATCCCACACAGGACGAACAAGTAAACAATCACAAATACTATACACATAATCGACACCATCAACAGTTAGTCGGCGGCCTGTGCCGTAGCAGGCGCATCGCAAACATTGTCTTATTTTCATTCAAGACAATATTGATGAAGCGTCGAACACAGAAAAACCATTCACGACTGATGTCGGTAGCAGTCCCAAATTCGTACCTTCGCCCAGCAAGGTTTCCTGAATTATCCGCAATGGAACGTTCAGTTTACGAGGCGAGCATGCTAACCACTTAACCATCGCGTTCCCTTAAATTAAAAATTAATGAATCGGTTTCTTAAAATTCGGGCTTTGTATAAAGGATCTTCTAAAAACGAAAAATGAATTTTATCGACAATTGACCAAGAATTTTAGGAAATAGATGATTTTTTTTATTTTCGAAAATTCTTCTCAGTCAGTTTATTGGTATTTTATAGGATATCGTGTATAAAAATAGAATTGCAGATACAGCGAATTTTCTGGAAAAACTTAAATTATTTTTAAAATAGATAATTGAATGTATCCTACATTTTACCATCAGGTGAATTGTAAAAGTAACATACTATCAACGACAATTTTTACGCTATTAATTTTATTATTATTATATGTTCGAACCAATTCTACATTTTTTAAATGGCTCTATTAACCCTTTTTTCTCTCTGTGTGCAATATCATACATACTTTATATATACTTTACATTATACCAATATCCTCTCCATTTCTCAAGGTTGAGATATATGAATATTTTGCACGACTCTAGCATCATAATCCTTCATTTTCTATACATTCCCACCTCAAACTTAAAGTACAAAGAATAGGCGAATTATACTTTAAGCGAGCTGGCTACTATCAATATTTCAAAAATTACTTTTTGTTGTTTTATCATTAAGACTGTTGAAATCGTAATTTCTTCTTGCTCCGTAACACATCGACTCGTTTTTAAAAGCTCTATAACGTATATAAATCTATACTTAAGCCTGGAATGGTTCCAAATTATATTCTGTGGGCTTGTTTCTGTTCTATAATCTAAACGAAAGTTCATTATTTCTTGTTTCTCTTCCACTTCTATTTTTGGTATTAGCATTCCTCAGATATCTGTGTATATAATGATTCCGAATATTTGAAGAGAATTATTATATATTTACTCCGATTTTATAAGTATATATATAATGAGATGCACTACTAATTAAAAGAACAACAGTTCGCTGAGAGATTTCTTCTATAAAAGTCCCATACTGTCTAGTTCTAACGGGATATACTTGCAATATGCGCAAAAGTGCCATAGTGATATTAAAAATGTCCAAACTGGCATTGAAAATGTGCTATACTTACATTAGAAAGGCCCATACTGTAAGGTAATTTTCAATAACATTATGGCACTTTTGCGCATATTGCAAGTATATCCCGTTAGAACTAGACAATATGGAACTTTTAACCAGATAGATTGTCTTAGCATTTCTTAAATATATTGAATAACAATACACTATGCATAAAAGGAGTCTTTTTTAATATTGAGCGAGTGTTAACTCCTTATAAATTACTATTTCCCAAATGTGATACATACCACAACTTTCGACGGTATCACGAAAAAATATCCGGTCCACATATCCGGTATGAATAGTCCAATGCAAAAATATCCGCTCGGAAAATCTCCGGAGACAAAAATTAACGAAATATATAGATCTACGGTAAAAATGACAAATCCAAAGTCTCTAGTTATCATTCCAGATGGAATGATAAACTTAAATAGATTCGTAATTTATTTGATAACATTGCCGATATTGCGACAAAGTCACTTAGGATAGGTTAATTATCTGAAATCTGCTTATTGAATATAGTAAATCTGTAAATTGAAGAAATTTTATAATTGCGTCCTTTTTTTATTGGCTTTTTTTATGATAGAATGAACTTTCGACTTATATCAATTAAAAAGGTAAACCTTCGGATGAGCTGCATGTTCGAAACAAAAAAATCGACACTCTATATTTGATTATTTTTACCTCTTGAAAACGAAAACTCCTGAATACGAGCAGTAGAAATTGGCGCTCGGCTATATCTTGACCGGAATTTTGAAAAACAGCCAAAAAACGTGATTTTTTATAGTTTTTTGCATTTATTTCGAAAACGAAAAATGATACGAAAAAGTGTTTCAAACAAAAAAGTGTAGAGCAGAGAATTTGCATACTTTAACCACAGCTTACGCGTTTATTATAGGAGATACGGCGAAAATGTTTATAACCTTTTTTGTAGAGAATTTTCCGCTAACTTAAGTTCGAGGTGGGAATGTATAGAAAATGAAGGCTTATGATGCTAGAATCGTACAAAATGTTCATACATAATATCTCAACCTTAAGAAGTTGAGAATATTGCACACAGAGAGAAAAAAGGGTAAATAGAGCCATTTTAAAAATGTAGAATTCGTTCGAACATATAATAATACATAGAATTAATAGCGAAAAATTGTCTTTGATAGTATGTTATTTACAATTCAACTCATGGTAAATTGTAAGATACATTCAATCATCTATTTTCAAAATAATTGAAGTTTTTTCCAGAAAATTCGCTGTATCTAAAATTCTATTTTATACACGATATCCTATAAAATACCAGACAAATTCGTCATGAACTGACTGAGAATTTTCAAAATAAGTAAAAATCATCTATTTCCGAAAATTCTTGGTCAATTCTCGATAAAATTCATTTGTATTTTTGAGAAGATCTTTTATAGTGGTTGGAATTGCTGCTAGAAAGCAGGAATTGGAAGAAACCGATTCAGTAATTTTTATTTTATATTTTTACATATAGATTACTACCTTATCAACTGCGGACTCTCTCCCTCAATCTACGCTTGTCGAAGGGAATGTCAGATGTTTTTAGAATTGTTTAACTAACCATAAGATCATACAGGAAATATTCAAAATGTTTGTAATGTAGCACATGTGTTTATCAATAATATACTTAAGAGCACAATCTATTATTAAATTGTAAATAATGACTAGTTTTATGATTTTGGATGATGTGAATGAAAGTTTTCAAACCTATCAGAATCAGTAGGCGTTACCTATATCCAACATTAGTTTATTGCTGTCATTATTTGCATGAATAGTAAATCTAAACCCGATAATTGGTTATCTCACTCGCATTTCAACCGTGAATCGCAATATGCTGCGGTAATTTTTTAATGTACTCATAATCTGAGAGATTTGAGATTTTAGAATACACGTTATGATGTCATGAACGTATCCGCAAAAAAACCTGCATGACAAATTATATTGCGTCAATGTTATGATAAATAATACTTATTAGTGTTAATTCTGAAAAAGAACTATATTGGAAAAGAGCCATTGAGAAATGTATGCCAGAGAGAATACGCTTCCGATTTTTGTATAATTCACGTTAGAGACTTACAACTTTTCTTCATTAACAGCGCATAGTGTCAATAATAAACATTATTTTTCATATCACTTATCAGATTATTTGTCACAAGTTTGGTGACATCATATCTATGGTGATATGCAAAAAATATGTCCATTATTTTTGAAAATTGAGATAACTATATTTTGGACGTAAGTCCAATGCTTCTTGTCCGACAGAATACGAACGAAAAAATCGTGTCTTGTTAATATAAATCGTGATTTTTTAAAAAGAGCATAATTTTACCAAAAATCGATTAATTAATTAAATACTATTCTATTTAAGATTATATTTATATATGTCTCATTTTAACAAATAAGCCAACAGCTGTATGCAGGGATGCCCACGCGACATATATGTTAAATAAATGCACATATATTTTCAGCGAAAAATGCAATATGTGACATATATGTTAGATATCTGAATGCACATATAGTTTTAAACTTATATCTAGCATATAATCAACGTATATATTGTATATATTTTCGGCGAAAAATGCAATATGTCACGTATATGTCACATATATTCTCGCATATATTTTCATCGAATTTTTTTTCCATACGGGTGTAGATTTATCTATTTCTCTTATCGATTTTTAAAATCAATATAAAGTTAATAATTTTTCATAAAATTTTGATATAATATTACATTCATTTATAAAATAAATATTTCAGAATAAATACATCATTTATACAAGAGACTCACTGTAATTTAAACTACTAAAAGTAGATTTTTATATTCTATCGTTTTGAAAAAACGTCATGAGTCGCACGGAGATATACTATTTTTCCAGATTGAGATGTTTCAAAGTTGGAGCATTTTATCGCAGAATAATAATACTTGATGATAATAATATGGAGCGTTGTTTACTATTAATGTACTGTGAAATAGAGAACATAATCTTTTTTAAATTCGTGTTATTAAAATTTTAAAAATCTAAGTTAAATAACTCAAAATTACGTATTATGGACTTAGTCCTTGTTTCCATACCTCTACAGACATCATATCGTACATTTAACCCTTTGAAGCATATATTTTTCCTTACGCGGAAAATGGCTGAAAATCGTTACTCGGAGGTTTTCGGGGTCGCTGATTACGAATCTAAACTCAGATTTTTAAAATTCAATATGGCGGATCCAAAATGGCCGACCGAAATGTGGAAAAGTTACTTGATTGAGATGAAACTGGGTACTTGGGGGATTTTAGGGGGCCTGGTTACGAACTATGACATTTTAACATTCGGGTATGCCATACTGAATTCGTCATTTTGAATATTGAAAATCTGTGTTCAGATTCGTATTCAGCGATCCCAAACACCCCCGAGTACCCAGTTTCATATCAATCGAGTAACTTTTCCACATTTCGGTCCGCCATTTTGGATCCGCCATATTGAATTTTGAAGATCTGAGTTTAGATTCGTAATCAGCCACCCCGAAAACCCCCGAGTACTCAGTTTCGTCATGTTTGAGTGACGTTTTCGTCTGAGCATACATTTTTTGTGAAAAAATCCATAAAATTTACAATTTCTTAATTATATAAACAAATATAATATAAGAATTAATGATAAATATTGATTTATTTATGTTTCCTAACACGTTTTCTAAGGTATGAAGCAAAAAATTGCAAGAAAATTGATTAATAATTACCTGAAATATGTAAAAAATGCATTACAAAAAGGTGTCGATCCAGATCGACACCGTGCTTGTAAGGGTTAACATTTGTTTATATCGGACCGCCTGTTTCTGCACATTTTTGTAACTTTAGAACAATTTTATCACATTTATTACACACACACACAAAATATCAGAGTTTATTCCCGTTATAAAAATAGATTATCCTATAATATAGGGGAAACCGAGGAGGAAAGTAACGCCTATAAGTTTTTTACTAATCATCGGTGATACATAATTTGAAGGTATTAATATTCCGTAGTGATCTCTGGACCACTACCATAGTGCGTATTATTAGCTTGACCGGCAGATTATGTGAAAACAAATTCGTCAAAAGTTAAATAATAAATAAAAAAAAATAGTTTTGATAACTTACCAAAATGAGCTTTTCGGATTTGATTAGCAGTCTTTAAGTGGCATTCGCGTATAATTCTTAAATAATATGTAATACTTTTGTTTAATTTCATCTGTTGTATCGGCATAGAAAATATAAATATAGGGGAGGAGGAAAGTACCACGTTTTTACTATCCTACTTATCAAATTCTGTCCGCACGATTTTATTGAAGAGATCAAAAAGGAAATGAAAATGTATCCAAAATCGGTCTGACAGGTATGTTCCTATATCATTATGTAAAAGATCGAAGAATGAAATTCCTAGCTGATCCCTTTTTCGAGATATCGAAACATAGATATCGATCTGTATTTTTGAACATAAATAATACTGGTCAACACTGCAAAATCATCAGAGATGCGGTTATACTTTTCTGACGCATTTTTGTGTGCTGAATACCAATCCGTTGACAGAATTTTTCCATCACCCTCAATTTTCAAGATATCCGTCATTTTGTACTTTTTCCAAATCCGTTTCTTTCAGAATTTTTTGCAGTGCAACGGAACATGATAATTAATAGTACGACCTCTCATTTTATAAGCATCAATTATTTTTTGGATCTGGAAAAATTCACACGCATTTTGGAATTACGATTAATTATCATGTTCCGTTGGAGTGCAAAATATTCTGAAAGAAACGGATTTGGAAAAAGTACAAAATGGCGGATATCTCAAAAATGCGTCAGAAAAGTATAACCGCATTTCTGATGATTTCGCAAACTCAAATTTTGTTGACCTGTGTGATCATTCACCATTCATGTTACATTAATTTTATATTTATCAAATATTTGAATAATAAGAAATCGTATGATTAGCTCAATTTTACAATTAAAATTAAGGTAATTCGAAGACACGGTGCGAATGTTACAAGCTTCGAAACCAGAAGAAACTCAATATTTCCGACTTTCAGAGATACCCAGTACCAACTACGAGGACGTAAAGGTATTTGTATGATGGTCCTATTTTTCTTTTTTCCTCTTTCAAATTTGTTTGTATTTTTTAATTTTGTTGTATGAAATGTGCAATATAAATAAAAAGTTAAATTACGTCTATATAACTTGGCATTGTTTGTAAGGCTCTCTTCAAAGGCCGGGGAACAAAGTTCCGAAAATCAAAATCCCAAAAGGCTAAAATTTAGTTATTGCGTGAGCCCAAGGTATTTTAATTTGGTTTCTTTTTGCCAAATTTTCAAAGGCAAAGTGAAGAAAATCACGCTGGAGCCATGCTAAATCGAACTTTTGGCCTTTCGGTATGTTGATTTTCGGAACTTTGTTCCCGCATCTTCAAAATATCTCTCTCAACATCAAGTAGCGTAAGATAGCAAGTTGTGCAGACGCATACAGGGATTTCTTTCGTCATCCACTTCAAAATCCTCATGCATGAACAGTACCTGCTGGTATATGTCAACCTGTCCGCCATTTCGAATTTGTTGATTTTCAAACGTATATATGTAAAATTGTTACAATATTTAACAATATAACGAGATAAAAAATCATAAGCAGATATCTTTTGGTATTCCAGAAATCTCTTTCGAAGAACCGTGCGTGAACTCGACTCGAATCGAGGACTTTGTGATAGGTCGATTCCACTCGAAGCGCCATTTTTCTACGTCACACGCGCTTGCGCATCCGCATATATATGTACATAAATTCACATACACACATGTATACATAGTTATGTGCTCATGGTACCATCCAGGCCGAGCCCAAGGAGGCTCCAACATTCACACAAGATTTCTTCTATGCGATGGCGAATCTTATCTGTATATGTTGAACATGTCGCGATCAACGAATCGCGATTATTTTTACAATCAGCATAGTTTGCAAAAACAATAAATCGATGCTGATCAGCAAATAATGGAGCCGCGTATGTGATCGCGATTACTTCGTGCTCATGTTGCAGAACAATTTCGCAGGTACGTCGTGAACTCATGGTAAACCAGACTGAATCTTGAACTCTCGAGGATTAGCAACAGCGTTCTCTCTCAGCGTTGATAACACTTTCGACCAACGAAGATAGAGACTTCCTCCCCTGCACCCGAATACTGGATTCATCAAGGATACGTAATGAAGGCCAGGCGCTTATACGACAGAAGATGAGGAACTGAACATGATGAAGAACTAAGCTTATGTAGTAACTAACCTGAGACATTCTAACTAGCGGATTCGTGGCTGGTACTAGTTAGCCACCTAGCGGCCTATTCCCCATCGCACGCACGACTCATAGCTTTTCAGGCTCGGAGGTTACTGGTCAGGCTAGGGTATGCTATACTGTCTGGATCCTGCTGTGTAACGTAACGTCATGCCCTACTAAAAATGTTCGTAATATCATATGATAAATCATATGAGATTTTTAAAATATCAGTCGATCCGGGAAACTTTTCATGTGATTTCTCATGTAATTATAAGAAATAATAATAATATGAGAACATGAATTACAATCATCTGGATTCCTCTAAGATATTAACGAAATTATAAAAATCTCATATGATTTATCATATGATTTTACGGAAATTTTCACCAGGGTGGACAAGCAGGCCCTGACCTGGTAATCCTGTGCAGGTCCTGTACAGAATATATGCAAATCCTGGTCAGACGATGCATGTGTATTTCATTCTGATACTCACGCATTACATGGTCAGGTCCTGACCAAGATATATCTTTTACAGCACAGTTCAGAAGAATTATAAAAATCTGGGGAGAAATGCATCGTTCAATATATTCCTTTACGTAACTGACATTTTAGGTTAAAATAATAATAATAAATTCTTATTAAAATTACTATTTCTCTTATAAACCAAACTAGAACTTTAAATACAAATAAATCCGATAAATGTATGTTATGGTTAAATCATTTTACAAAAATAATAATATGTATGGGTATGTTTTGCCAATTTTTTACAAATCCAACAAAATTCTGACATCCCCTTTGTTCTCCTGCACCGAGGGAAAGGATTGTTTACTATAAAGAAGGCTTCTTAATAGTTAAAAAATCGTATATTTAAATACGGCGAATCAAATACTTTTTTAAGTATGAAATAATTATTCATTTCATACAAAGCAAACATTTCTTTAGTGCAAACAATACATTTTCTATCATATGAAATATCTATTAAATGTAACCAAACATTTCTTAATAGTTAAGAAACCGTTTGTATACTATACGTTTGTAGCTGTAAAGTAATGATTTCTTAATCGTTACAGAATATAATGTTGGGAATCGCAACGCATCGTAACATAACCTCAAATGACAACACGGATGTTTTGTTTGATTTCTAAAGAACGATTGAGCTCCGTGTGTCTTCAAATTATACGTTTCTTAACTATGTATTAACAAATGGTCAATTATGATGTAAGAAATAAAATTCTAATATTAAATGAATCACCTTTAATATTACAATACCATTTTTACACTAAAAAAACGATTTCAACTTTGCAATTGAATGATCCTGACAAGGACCTGACCAGATATTAGGGAGCCTGATTTCAATTTCTACCAGGGTTCTAACGAGGCAGTGGCCGAGCGAGTTAAAATGTACGATTATCGTTCAGCAGACCCAGGTTCGAATCTCCGTCAGACTAAGGATTTTTCCATTATATTATTTGCGTAAATGTTAGATTAAAAATTAATTTTTCCTTCGTATTTCTTTTTTAAATGGTTTCAAATTTTTCTTGAACTTGTCAATTAATATTGTTGTAGAGTTTCGGAATAATTCTTAACAAGTTCGCAGATATTTACTATTAATTAAATCGTGATATTACTTAAAATTTTCTCAAATCCTCATTATCCGAACGAGTTCAGGGATTTTCACTGGATTATTTTCTTCCACGCGGAAATTGAATTTTTGGCCGAGGAACAAAGTTCCGAAATACAAAACACCGAAAGGCCAAAATTTCAATGCAGCATAGCTCCACCGTGATTTTCTTCACTTTGTCTTTGAAAATTTGGCAAAAAGAAAGCAAATTAAAATACCTTGGACTCACCCAATATCGAAATTTTAGCCTTTCAGGGTTTTGATTTTCGGAACTTTGTTCCCCGGCCGAATTTCTGTGACTTTTATAATGTTTTCCTACGAAGACGCTCCATTTTTTTTGTTGAAGTACTGACTTTTGCATCTGTAACTATGTTTCCACACTCGGGATGACCATCAAACACGGGCCGGGGAACAAAGTTCCGAAAATCAAAACTCCGAAAGGCTAAAATTTCGATATTGCGTGAGTCCAAGGTATTTGCATTTGCTTTTTTTTTGCCAAATTTTCCAAGACAAAGTGAAAAAAATCGCGCTGAAGCCATGTTATATCGAAATTTTGGCCTTTCGGTGTGTTGATTTTCGGAACTTTGTTCCCCGGCCCAAACACGATGTAACTGTTAGACACGTATTTGCTTGATACATACGGTACATATTTATTGGTATGTACGACATGCGCTGAAATTTGTTCGTAAAACTGCTATTTCACGTTTTTTCATAGACCATTCTCGGTGAATAAGAAAAGTGGGAATGGAGCAAGCTCATACCGAAAATAATTTTCCACGTTTTCTTTGTTGTTGAATGTCAACCGTTGAAATAGCAACAATGGATCAATCGCTATCGTTTCGCTAATCCCCTGAACGGAAGAGTTCACTGTTTTCAAAGAACAAACTTTATTTTTCCTCAGAAATTTGACACTTCCGAAATTGTGACCTACAATGGACTTCAGTGAATTTTTATCTATTTCGTACGCGTCGTGGCAGTTGACCATGTCATCACCAACGATTCCAGAAAATATTGAAGTAAAGCTTTTAGTCTGTGGAAAAGAATCATATTTATTAAAAAACGTTTCTAACATTTCTAGGTCAGCCATATCTCCTTTTATTCGGTGTTCTCTGGAATCAACATATTGCTCTGTAGTTTCAAAAGACATGATACAAAAGTTGTCCATTTCATTGCATTCTACTAGTATAATCATTATCAAGACAAATCTGGCTAGAACATTTTCCACGAAGCCACGAACATACTTTAATCCAGCCTGCGTTTTCATTGATCGCATCAGTACTTGTTCAATGATCATGTCTGAGAATATTCTGCACCAAAACCTGTGGCTTCGTCTGATAGTGAAGAATCATTCCGAAGTTAATTGAAAATATTCGGACTCATCAGTTATGGTTTTTTTCAGATTCAATATGTCTTGGAAGTAGAGATGGGAAGATTTGTAGAATAAAAAGTATCCATTTGCGTGGAAATAGTCACTTGAACGTTCAGCTCATATGAATTCTCTAACAATAGATATAATTCCCCCGTACTGCATCTAAAGTTTTGCAGTAGGACCTATTTTTTTTTTTTGTTGATTTTAGTTCTTGAAGAGATTTGTTTTTTATCATTTTAAAAACTTCGTGTTGTAAATATTTTTTGAAATTTCCCGTTTCTAAGTCTATCAAGATCGCATCCAACCTCGCTTTTTCTGTGTTCATCAACTCTAAAGATGAAAATATCAATCGCGATAAAGTGTGTTAACTAGAAAATGGACGGTAACCGCTCTTGCATACACATTACCACTGACTTAGTACATACGCATGACCAGTGAGTGCTTGCATACGCATGACCAGTGAGTGTCGGTTGAATTTTCCGCATATATTTCACTGAATGCTTCTTTAAGGCCGCTGTCATTCTTGATGAATCCAACTGCTCCCAGATATGACATTAATAAATGAAATCCAGCTGGTCTTACTATGTTACAGAATATATTGTGTGGATCATTTTGCGGGTCGATACTGGACAATTTCACGAGCTTTGTAATAGTGAGGTTGGTCGAACGTCACAAATGCATTTCTTTGGCTTGACACCCCAAGAGAGGTGCGAGAAATAAGATGCAGAGGGAAGTAATGCTAAAGTTCTAATTGAGGATCTACTTGAGGGGTCCGGACAAGATGAATATCTTCTTACGACCGGCTTACGGCCGGCTTACGACCATTTTATGACCGCTTAAGATCTTCTTACGATCGGCTTACGACCTCTTACGGCCGTCTTACGACCACTTACGACTGGCTTACGACAGGTTTGAGTATTTGAATACCGAAAATTGTGACAATATGTATTGTAGTCCCGACTCCCCTAATCTCAGTAATCAGTCAGATTTAAAACCACTAACTGGCGAGCCTGGCGATATCCCTGCTGCAAATCAATTATCTGTAGCTGTCATATGTTCAATTTGTCAGAAGGATAAAAGATTAAAGGTTGAATAGCAATACATTTCAGAGACCCGCAGAGACGAGGAGGGGGGTAAATTTCATTATCACTGGTTGCGCCCCTTCATGTCGAACAACTTTCATTTCACCCCTTCTTTGATTCTGTACATAATTCTCGAGATATTTCAGTGTCTTCAGACAAATTTGGATTTTTATCGATTACAGAGCCACCTGTGAACCAAAATGCAATAGCTCCTATAGGTCAAATTGGAGTACTTTTCGTAGAATCCAAATCTGCAATAAAGAATGGGGCTTCCCATTTCAGTTTTATTGTTTATCCCCCACCCCACCTCCAGGGATAGGGGGGATGGGGCCGATGTTATCATCACTGCATGTCAAACCTTCGTGTCAAACAACTTTCATCCCACTCTTTTTTGTATTCTGTGCACAGTTCTCGAGATATTTTTACAGATATATCGGCCATCCTGTATATACAGATACATTCTACTTTCCCGCGCGCTTAGCTCTAAGTGCGTACATATATTATGTACTCGAATGTACAGGTGTGTATACATACTGAGATGTATACAAGTGGTACGACGACGCGGATTGTTTGTAAACACATCAGAAAATAGTAAAGTTATCAAAAATAGTCCTGAAGGAACGGTGATTCCGGAGACACCCAAAACTCCCGAAATTCCTAGATAACAATGCGCAAATGAAAACAATTGAAACTAGATGACTTCGACCCGGTTGCCTACAATTTTGGCTAAATTCGTATTGCAGTTCCCTGACGAAAGGCTGATGCTTCCGGGAATATTCCCATTTTAATACTGCCAGGAAAGAAGGCGGCAGAGGGTAGTTCTAGCATCGTTAGGTTCGAGTAGTTTCTATACATATATTGTAACAATATCTTGTTCCTTAAATAGGGTGAATATGCCAATGAATCGACGCGACGGTTAAGCATTTTTCACACTTTGGTCGATTGTAACTTTTGAATTCTTTTATGAAAATTTAATTATGATACCACCATTAGAATCGTTAGACTCTGCTCTTTGTGACCGTGTAGTTCAACCTTTGATTTTATTTAATTATTAACCTCGTCTTCATACGTTTGTAAAAAAATCCGCTAAACCCCAATGAATAGACGGGTTAAGTCAAATGGGACGTTTTCAGTACCAGTTTTGGATGACTTTAAAACTTTGCTTTGATTTTACAAAATAAAAAACACTGGAAGATCAATAGTACTGTAAATATTATTTTGAATGTTCAAAGAACATAAAAATATGTATTTTGTTGCATGTTGTGTATCATACATTCATAAGAAATAGAAATATGTAGAAAATCGTCCATTCATTGGCATAATCACCCTATAGTAAAATTGAAAATGAGCATTTTCAAAACTTCGACCCCGACCGCAGGCCAGCCGAAGCACTGATAAATGAGCACGTCTTGTTCACACTGATGCTTAAAAAAACGCGGTTTAGTCGAGTTTTTGTCAGGTCGGGGGGGGGGGGCCATTCCCGTCACCCTCCCCCCCTCCCGGCGAGGCCCCGAACCCCCCAACCCCCCTCCCCGCTACCACCTCTCCATGGCTACCCGACACCAACATTACAGTGAATATTTTGTTATGCCCCCCCCCCCCGCCCTGATACCCGCCTCACTCCCCTGCTTCCTCTGTGTCTCCGTTTTTCATGTAATGTATATAATATACATACATATGCATTGTATATGTGTATGTACAATTTATGTTAATTTGCTTTTTACGGCATTATCGTTGATTTTACGAAGAAATGAATACAATGCAAGGATGGTACAGTACACTGTAAAAAAATGCCGGTGTAAAATCACTGGGGGAATTATAAAATTATACCGCATTGTTACAGCTCACATAGTAAAATCGTATCTCTGAAAATTGAGTGAATTACTACGATAAATGTAAATTACTACAAAAATTGTAAAATTGTACACGTGTGTCGAAATATTGTTTACGTACGTCTTTTCGGTGCGTAAAGTAAACTCGTGCGTAAAGTAAACTTTACGCACTCGATTATACTTTACGCACGAAAAAGCCGTACGTAAACAATATTTCGGCACACGTGTGTATGTGTAAAGTTCTTTACACATACGCACTTGTATCGAAAAGTACTATTTATGCGCAACTTTCCGTGCTAAAAAGTAAGAAGGAGTGCGTTACTGCGTTTACTTTACGCACGAGTTTACTTTTACCCACGGAAAGTCGTAATAGTATACAATTACGATACAAGTGCGCGAAGTAGGTGACTTTCGCACTCGTTACACTCGTACCTACGGCGCACGTGCATCGTATTTTATTTTTTTTTACTCCATGAGAGAAATTTTTCGATGTACTTCGCACACTCAAATCAGTGCGCGAAGTGCAGTGCGCAAATGGGTTACTTCGCGCATTAAAAATAATGCGTGAGATTCAATTTCGCGCATGGAGTTAAAAAAAGTAGTAAACTTTAGCAAAATTACAAAAATGGAGTTTTTTAACGTTTTTCGCGTTTTTTGGCCCTTTTTGCAAAGCAATGTGTATAGGACTTCTGCAAAATATGATGCATATATATTCCATCGTTGTTCGTGGATATCCGGTTAACTTTGAACTATAGGACCCTCGGTGACTTTTTTGTAGGAAATTTTGTGCTCTACAAAAAAGGTTCAGTATATTTTCAGTGTATCTTGCACTGTTTTCGATATGGAAGCCGTAGAATGAAAAAAGTGCCGATTTTTTTCACTACGTTTGCAGATCATTACAAATAATTTGTGATAACTAAATTGTCTAGAAATTATGAATAAAAAATCTCTAAGATGTAATAAAAAAGTACTTGTTCAGGCAGGGGAACGAAGTTCCGAAAATCAAAACCCCGAAAGGCTAAAATTTCGATATTGCGCGAGTCCAAGGTACCCAGCAATCAAATTTGGATAGAGTTGTATAGAATTGGATTCAATTATTAAATTCTGAATCCATACTATGGTCAACGGTGAATCCATTTTAATACGTAAATACAATTCTATTCGTTCATACGAATAAAAAGGTTACTTTCTGAATTCATATTAATCCCAAAAAGTTTCCTATTTAAAAACGAAACATTGCATCCGTATTCAACATTACAAATTCAAAAGTAGCCAGGTGTATTCATTTCAATCCAAAAAAGTTTCCTTCTTAAAAGCGAAATATTAAATGTATTCAGCATTGATTCAAAACTATCTAAGCCCAGTAAACGAAAACGAATAGAAAGTTAAAAATACGAACTGAAATGAATTCAAGTGAATTAAAAGGAATTAAAAAGTGGATTCAATTAATCATTTTCATGCGTTTTAATTCATTTTAATTCACTTGAATTCATTTCAATTCGTATTTTTAACTTTCTATTCGTTTTCGTTTACTGGGAGTGTATTCATTTCAATCCAAAAAAAGTTTCCCTCTTCAAAACGAAATATTGAATGCCTCCGTATTCAACATTACGGATTCAAAACAATTTAAGCGTATTCATTTCAATGCAAAAAAAAGTTTTCTTTCAAAAAATAAACTTTGAATTAATCTGTATTTATTTGTATTTCTATACTGCTTCCGATTGTATTCGTAACTGTGTTCGCAAAATTGAATACAGATGGATTACTTTTTTTGAAATTTAATCCGGCAAATTACGCTTCCAATTATATTCGTAAAATTCAATACAGATGGATCCTTTCTTCGGAATTAAATCCATTTGAATACATATTTACGGAATCAAAGTATGCATTCAAAAGGAATTGAAATTTTCAATCCAATCCTATCCAATCTCGATTGCTGGGTATTTTAATTTGCTTTCTTTTTGCCAAATTTTCAAAGACAACGTGGACAAAATCACGCTGGAGCCATGTTGTATAGAAATTTTGGCCTTTCGGTGCGTTGATTTTCGGAACTTTGTTCCCTGGCCCTTCCCAGTAAACGAAAACGAATAGAAAGTTAGAAATTCGAATTGAAATGAATTCAAGTGAATTAAAATGAATTAAAAAGTGGATTCAATGAATCAGTCCAGTAAACGGAAATAGATTCATTTTGATGAAATTGAATCCGCGGTTTTCATTATTCTAATCCCCGCAAATCCAAAAATAATATTATAATATGGATTCCCAGGGTTTATTGATATGAAGCTCGAATTCAACAGCAGGAATTCACATGCATTGAAAATCCATTTATTTTTGGAAATATTATTTTTGGATTCGCATGGAATAGAAAAATTCTGTATGAATCCATCAGCACTGATTCACATGGATTGAGGATCCTCTTATTTTAGGCAAATATTATTTTTGGATCGCGGGGATTGAAAAACTTAAGACCGCGGATTCAGTTTTATGAAAATGAATCCACTTGAATCCATCTCCAATCCATTTTTGTTTGCTGGGATTTTCATGCGTTTTAATTCATTTTAATTGACTTGAATTCATTTCAATTCGTATTTTTAACTTTCTATTCGTTTTCGTTTACTGGGTTGTTCATAACTTTTCCTTTCTTAACGATTTTGAGTTTTAATCGCTATTTTTCTGTACGAGCGATTATGCGATTGCTTGCTGTGCAAAAACTGCTTCAAATTTCTTTCCGAGTAATATTCGTGACTGCAGTTTCTTCCCTTCTTCATCATTAGTTTTTTGTTACGAATTTTGTCCCATTTTCATTCCATTTTTTAATTTGCTTCGACTGCGACTGCAGAAAGGATCGCATGATCCATGGATAGCGAATAGCGCGAAATAAACGGAGAGGGTTATATAAAAAAAGAGAGGGAAAATTGGGATGAGCGCCACCATACAGGTGGGAAACACACTAGAGGTTTCATGTTTGCCAATTGGCAGTAATCCGCCTCAGCTCTAAAGATGGGATCAGTGATCAGTGGTTCTATAAGCATCTATATTCGTTGGTGCAACTAAGACGAGTCGATCGGGAGAAAAGAAAGAAGAAATCTAAAGAACGGTACATCTCCACCTGTTTTCCCCCGTCGATATGTCACACGGATACTCCCGACTTTCGCCGTCCTTCCAGCAATGAACGGATGCCTCGCGAATACAGGTTAAACCAGTTTCCATTCTAGATTTTTACGTTATTCGCCGTTAGGAAGCCACCTCGAGGCTTCCTGCTTCCGAATCCCGTCTCGGAAATCCGAGTCTCCAAAGTTCACTTGGCCAAAGCGGCTTTTCCATTTGGCAGATGGTGCCCTGTAACCGGAGACTGCATTAGTGAGAAGGCATGAGTTCGGGTCTGACATCTCTCAATTCACGTGTGGGATGAGCGAGGAAGAGTTGTTGAAGCGGTCTGCTGCAGAACGGGATCGAATATTCAGCTGCTACGACCGAGGTAGAGAAAATGGAGCAGAGATCGATCCTTGGGAAGATCCTGCTTACGAGGTCTACCACACCACAGACAGATATGGATTTATACAGTAAATTTTATTTCATCATTTATAACACAATATTCCAATTAATACGGATGCTATTCCACCTAAACATTTGCACTAATGATGACTTTCAATTGATTATAATATTTACCTATCCTTTCGTTACTAGTCTGTAGATAAGGGACAAAGAAGTTATTTGAGCTGAGCTTTACTGATTTTGATACTCTTGAACTGCTTATCTCTTGATATTTGATGATCCCTCAATTTTCTGGCTAATCAGCATATGTAAACTCCTTCTTACACAAGAAATTTACTTGTGACTTATTTTATTCATCATATATGCAATATATGTATCAGCTTTTATTAATACTAATATTAAATTCGTACATATATTATAAATAAAACTGGAAATTAAAAACTGCCATTTTTATAATTTACTTTATTCTATCAATTCAATACACTTACAATATCTAATTACAAAGCTGCATGAAAAATGACACTAGTTTACTGAAATAAAGAAAATAAATATTACTCGCATAATTATAGGTTATAATTGTAAAATAATCTTTGCTTTATAATATTTATTTATGTATTTTTTATTTATTTACAGACCTAAAAATTGGTCCCTTTTAAGATATACAAAATTTACAATATAACATTGAAGCCTAACCTAAAATTAAACAATAAAAATAATTATGTATAAAACTGACACAATTCGGAAGACGCACACTGTCGAAACTCAACAAAAGTGTCTATACCGTGTATTTATATTTAAATTATTCCAAATTCGCTTTAAACAAGGAATAGGATGTTGGAATAAGAAATTATTTTTACACATAGCTTCTAATACAGATCTTTGATTTCGAATGAAATAAAAAGATGGTCCGATTGAGAAGAATGATGAGAAACCTGAGCCTGAGGAACATTTTAAAATACAGGCCAATAAAATTTATAACCAGAGACCGGACTACACTTTTCTGAATGTTTTCATTGCTTTGAATCCAAATCTGGTTGCAGAATTATTCTATCACGCCAAGATTTTGAGATATCCTAACCTAAATGGGCAAAAACACAGTTTTTTACCATTTTGGAATAAAATTTTTGTTCGCAATTTCGTTAAACGTGCTATTCATCAGCTTTAAAGGGTGTTTTTAGACGTTCCGATACGATTGTTTTTCATTTAGTTATCGAAGGTTTTCAAGGAATAAATACGATTTTCATACATTTAGTAAATATATAAATTTATGAAAATAATTAAGAAAACAAGGCCAACCTTGCTCAGAATTGTTCCAACATTTCCAGATCTTGAGATATCCTAACCTAAGAGGGCAAAGAATTACTATTTTTATCCATTTTCATTAAGTTTTTGTGACAGAGCAACATTTGTGTTTGCAATTTTGCCAAAAAATGAATTAAAGAGAATTTGCTAGAAACGTAAATATACTTTTCCGAAGGATTTCGATTTGCTGAATCCTAATCTAATTGCAGAATTACTTTATCACGTCAAGATTTTGAGATATCCTACACTGTAAAAAATCGTAATGAATTTTACAATCGTATTGTAATTTTCATTGGCAATATCTTGTAATATTACTGCGCATAACGTTGGGATTTTCCCCTGATAAACATACACTGTAAAAAATCAAAATGAAATTTACAATGCACTGGTAAAATTCAGACATAAAATTTCTGTAATAATACTGCGTTGAGCATAGGATTTTTTTTCCGAATTGAGGTTAAGTTCAAGACTGCGTTGTAAATTTACAACGTCAAGCTTAGGAAAAATGTTAGACTTGTGTACTTTTACTATGCTGTACGTAGGTAATTTTTCGAGCCCACGCTGGACATTGTAATTTTACAATTGGAGGAAATATTACAAGATTTTATGTAAAGTTACATCGTTCAACATTGTAAATTCCCTGCGCTGAAAGTGGGTAATTTTTCGAGCCCACGATGCATTGTAATTTTACATGAAAATTTTTTACAGTGTATGAATTTTACAAGGTTATGTAAATTTACTATGTTAAACGTACACTGTAAAAAATAGAAATGTAAATTTACAACTTGCAGAGTGGGACCCAAAAACAATGCATTTAAATAAAATAATTGAAAATAACAATTATATATTATACACGCAAAATAATACAAAAATCTTACCTAACCTAACCTTATAACCTAATCTAACCTAATTTAATCTAATTTTGTTAAAATGTTTAATATATAGTAGGCCCTGTCCTAAGTTATACAGTCGGTTCTTTTAAAATGGCGGAAGATTCTCCAAAGTTATAGTCCCTAACTATCCCCACTTCCTCATCTTCATTTATATCCGTGCAATGGGTCCTTCTGCAGTGTAAAAAATGGAAATGTAAATTTACAACTTGCAGAGTGGGACCCAATATTGCCCATGCTATAAGTAGGACTTTAGCGCAATATTATTGTAAATTTACAAAGGAACTGTGAATATTACTCTTTTACCTTTGTAAATGTCAACTTGTAATTGTAAATTACACACAAATAATTTTCATTTTATATAAATTTGGTAATATTCCTACGTGTGAAATAGTGTTTTTACTATTTGAGGTTAGGATTTTTACAATATTTTTGTAAATTTAATAGACGGCACTGTGGATTTACTACATCAAGCATAGGGAAAGTGCAACGCATTGTAATTTGACAATGCTACACATTGGTAATATTTGGAGCCCACATCAAACGTAATTTTACCATTCAATGGGAAAAAGCGACAAAATTTGTAAAAATACAATGCCCAACAAGAAAATTTACAACGTTAAAAGTGAGATTTACCATGCTGAACGTGGGTAATATTTGAGCCCACGTTCAACTTAGTAAAATTCATTTCTATTTTTTACAGTGTAATTCAAAAGTGGAAAAAATGAAAATCATAATAGTTCGTTAACAAAAAATTCCATAACTCGATGAAAAAAAAATCAAATAGAAATTACTAACAGAGCATTTTATAGCTGATGAATGGCATAGTAATTTGTACTTTGCCATATTCCGAGCAGACATTTTCCACCACAAAAACTTACTGAAAATGGACAAAAACTGTGCTTTTTGCACTTTTAGGTTAGAATATCTCAAAATATGACAATTCTGCGGGTAGATTTGGATTCAGCGCATCAAAAACATTTGAGAAAGTATAGCTATGTTTCTGGGTATGGAGAACAGCCTTATTTTGTTAGCCTGTGTAATAAAGCGTCATAATAACAATGTAAAGAGATAATGGACGAAAACTTGAATTTTAATGAAATATTATGGTATCTATGATCAAAGAATGACATAGGCCAAAAATCTAAGTACCGTTTCCAATAAATTAATGTCAGGTTGCGAATAAGGTGATCAAATAGCGAATGCGTACAAAAAATTAGGTATAAATAATGTATGCATCAGGCATACAATTGTAGATGGATGTTTTAAATCTTTTGTTGCTTTCTGTACAAATCTAACCATTTTTGTGGCTATATTATATGTAAGGTGTTCAGAAAAGGTAAACTTGTCTGTTATCATTACTCCCAAATCCCTGACCTTCCCTACGCTTGTTATCGAAGTATTTTTGAGTTTGTATAAAAAACAAAATTTGTTTGTACGATGACTAAAGGACATTACTACACTTTAAATTTAACTTCCTTTTTTTCTGTTACTAAATTTAGTATATCTCAATCTGACATCGCTTAAAACCAATCAAGGCCCAGGTCCTGATGGTATACCACCTTCATTTCTAAAAGCTTATGGGCAAGTTTTCGTGCTACCCATTTTCAATTTATTTACTTTATCCCTACCCAGTAAACGAAAAAAGATTGAAAAGTATTAAAAAGGGATCAATTGGGATTAAAATGAGACTACTTTTAATTCATTTTGTTCAAAAAAGGAATTAGAGTGGTTTTGAATTCTAGTAAATTCCAAAGTAGGTATATAAATTGAAATTATTGAATCCCTGTGAATCCTCCTCGAATAATCGTTATGAAAATCAATCCCCTTGAATGCCATAACTGGGATTGAAAAACGTACATTTCAATCCCTGTGAATTCCACATCTGTCAGTATCGTTTAAATACCATTTCTGAAATTAAAAATTACTTTCTTGGATCCCTTTGAATACCATTTATTACCAATATTTTAAAGAATCCCATTTAATATAAGATATGGGTTTTAAGATTATATTATTTGAATACCGTCGAATACTATCGATTACCAATCCCAGTAAACGGAAAAAGATTGAAAGGTATTAGAAGGGGATTAATGGAGATTAAAATTTGATTGTTTTTATCTCATTTTGTTCAAAAAAGGTATTGGAATGATTTTTATTCCCAATAAAACCCAAATTATCAAAAGAATTTTCACTTATTGACTTACAAACGGCCATCAAAATGAATTCCAGCGAATACAAGATTTAGAATTAAAAAATATCTCATTGAATCCCCTCAAATTCCTCCCATTAAAAACTAGCATTCAATACCAAATATGGCATAAAAGAATGTATTACTGAATCCCCTCGAAATCTATCAATTACCACTTCAAAATTAATTCCACTGTATTCCATATTTGGAATTCAAACTCATTTTAATGAATTCCCTTGAATAACCATGGCCTTAAATTAATTTTGAATTCCAGCCCAGAATTGCTAAAGATATTGAATACCAAAGATTCCAAACATTAAAACTTATCCCAACGGACACCAAATTTGGAATTGTGTTCTGTGAATACTGAATTTACTATTATTTTTTTTTTTTTTTTTTTTTTTTTTTATTTATTAATTAACGGGCGGAATCGCCCTTTTTACTTAAGTTTAGCCATATTGTTATTAATCGAGAGAATTTTGCGAGAGCTGCAGATCGACTTACGAAGATGGCGCCATACTTCACATTTGTGTATGAAATGTAGGACTGCAGAAACCTACAACAAGTACAGCAGCGGTCATGAGTCGATTTCCGCCAGATAAACAATATTTTCGAAACGTAAACAAACAACGTGGCTCGTCTTACCAACAGCGAGCTGCTGCTTGAAAACGAAATCGAAAAATTGTTCACCGGACGGGGATCGAACTCACGACCTACGACTCCGTAGTCCAGTGCGTTAACCGCCTGAGCCACGAAGCCGTTTTCCGCGTATTATGATAAAATTATTAAAAACATAAATAATGATCATTGCATAGATGCACGAGTTCATAAAAGTATATGTAAATTAACTTTTGTTTCATATAACAAAAATTTGAAACAACATATTTTCAAGCGTGAAAAAAAGATTTAAAAAATGTTTTTTTTTTGTATTTATGTTATTTTATATACCCGCAGAAAAAGACCAACTCTTTGTTTGGATTGTTTTTAAAGTAAATAATTCAATGAAATTTCGCTGTGAATTGTGGTATTTAATGTATTTTAGCCTGAGCGAATACATTATTATATAAACACGTAAAAAAATTCTCTACTTTCTGTATCAACGATTCGTTATTTTTTCATTAATTCACAACAGTGAGTGGTTGTGCTTCGAACTTGCTGCGCAGAGGACCGTGGTTCGATTCTGGGTCGAAGCGAATCTGCTTTTTTTAAATTTATTGATTTGGGATTATATGGGATTAACAAAGATAGAATTGTTTTAATTTCAATACCAAAAAAAAGGGATTAAACATTTTGAATCACTTTTAATCTTTTTTCGTTTACTGGGCTGACAACAGATTTGTTTAAAATATCGAATGTTTTGGATATTAGAAAGTTCTTTTACTGTGAAATAGCTTCATATTTAATAAAAAATAATTTGCAAAATGCAAATATCGATAATAGCAACACATGTAGCAAAAATATGTTATTAAGACAATGTCCATCAAGAACAAAATCAATTGGTCAGAGGAGATTTGATTTTATTGGATGTAAAATTATAAATATGTTGCCAATTGAAGTTAAACTACTAAATAGATTCTTCAGAGCAACAAAAAATAAAATAATGCATCATCTTAAACTACTGGAAACAAAAATACTAAATTCAATACCCAGTCTGCAGGTTTAGTTTAGAATTATGTGTTTCCTTGGGATGATCTTTTATTTTGTTATTTTGTTATTTGCATTACCGCTTTATTTTATGATTTTGGTATTAGTTTATCTCAGGTTAATTGAATGGATTGAATTTCAGGCCGTGGACGAGTATTTTATACTTTTGCAATGCATTTTTCTTCAGAGTAGCGAGGGTTGTAAGCTTACTCTGAGTAAATGTAGAAATGCCTGAATAAATTATTATTATTATTATTATTATTATATACACGGGTTAAGAAATAAAAGAATTTTTACGACTAGTCATTGCTATAGAAATTTATTTCTCCAAGATTTTAGTTAAGTTTAACATTATTATTTGTTTTCTATTATTTTCTATCTTTACTATTTTCCTCTCGCTTTATTAATCAAATGAGATTTTACTTTATTTTGTTACGAGGGTCAACATGGCCATGCTGTAAATTTATGTATATTTAAGCAATAAATACAATACAATACAAAATAAAGAACAAAGGTGACCCACGGAATTTTGATATTGGTATTGGTATTTTCTTCATCAGGCTCGGGTGAACCCCAGAAATCAGCACACTTAGCTGTTTGCCTTTGTATGCTATTCCTGATGCTACTCAGGGTTCCGTTGGATAACCAGCTGCTTTGCAGAATCTCAGAAGTTGTCCGAGATTCCGCTCCCTGACTTCCTCCTTGCTTACAAGTGGAGAGTCCAGGTATCTCCTTCTACTCTCCATCAGTGCAGGGCACTCGCATAGGAAGTGAATTGATGATTCCTCCTTGTTTTCATCACATCTAGTGCACATCGGTGAAGGTTTCCTTCCTACGATGTGACTGTGCTTGTTTAAATTTCCATGTCCGGTTAGGATTTCGATGGAGATTCTTATTTCTGTTCTGTTTAATTCGAGCAGTTTTTCAGCCCATCGGTCCGCCTGCAGCTCTCCTGCAAGGCCCACGGAATAAATATTAGAAATTTCTCTCCGTGTATTCCAGTTCACAACCCAACCCTCTTTCTTACATTTGTTAAAAACATGTCTTTATACGATTGCAAGTCAAGACAATACTTAGCATAGTTTAATATAAATTTGCAGCGACCGACGGTTACCACAGAAAATGGACTCGAATGAAATCAGATTACACCAAATAGAAATGGAACGACTTAGAAAGTGGGAAAAAATGACAAAACATTGGGATGCACGTGCAAAAGAAAAATTGCCTCGTCGCGTATATAAAGGAATTCCAGATAGATTTCGAGGCACGGCGTGGACTCTTTTGCTAGGAATCACAAAGTTACAAACGGAGCATCCTGGTAAATACAGCGAGATGCTGAAACTAGCCCGCCAGTGGTCTACCGAGATTAGACAAATTGATGCTGACGTTGCTCGGCAATACAGAGATAATATTAATTATAGGTATTTATTTGAAAAAATACACTAGTTTGATTGGAATACTCTGAATTTTATCTTCAACAAATTTTTAATTTAGGGAGAGATATAGTCTTAAACAAAAATCCATGTTTTACGTATTGGCGGCCTATAGTATGTACAATATGGAGGTCGGGTATTGTCAAGGAATGTCCGTTTTAGCTGGGTTACTTTTATTGTATATGGACGAAGAAGAAGCATTCTGGGGTCTCTCTATTTTGCTTACCGACAAAAAGTACAGCATGCACGGTTTGTATAATTTTCATTCTTTATTTTGGTCCATTATTATCAACATTTAAAATATTTATATGAATTAAAATACATACAGGGTTCTACGTCGATGGCTTCCCAAAACTGAACCGTTTTATAGAGCATCATGATAAAATAATGGCCAAATTTCTTCCGAAACTAAAGCGAAAGCTGGATAAATGTGGATGCGACTCTATTTTATATGCATTAAAATGGTTCTTTGTTGTCTTCCAAGAAAGAGTAAGTTAACAAAACTATGAGCGTTCATCGTCAATTCTTCATGACATCGTTTAATAATTTCCAGACGCCAGTCAGTCTTGGACTTCGCATTTGGGACATTTTCCTCATGGACGGAGATCGCGTATTGCCAGCAGTAGCGTACACAGTCATGAAGATGCATAAGAGACAACTGATGACTATGGAGAGCCTCGACGAGTTTTGTAATTACCTGCAGATGAAACTCGAGAAAGACTTCGGTTACGACGATGACACAGTGATCCAAAGCGTTGAACGAAGTATGGATGAACTGAAGCGTGCAAAACTCGACTATCCGGGTCCTCCATTGCCACACGAACTACCGCGTCTTCCGTTTGGAGTTTTTCAGGAGCCCACTTTTACCAGCAAGGTAATGTAAAGATAATCGAATCCGATCGTGACTTAATTACACAAAATGTGGATCGTTCAATGCAGGTAGGAATTCGTGCTGAAGAATTCAGCGAAGCTCAACACGTAATGAGAGAGTCTGTGGTGCAACGAAGACAAACCATAGTTCTAGAAGAGACTAGAGAAAGCGTAACTCCAGTAGAGCCAGCCAATTGCAACAGCCACGGTGGTGAGTTAATTGCATCCGAATGTACTACATACACAGACATAACCTCTAACGTCGATAAGAACACAAGTGAGAAGGAAATATGCGAAAATTCTGTAGATTCAAACGTAAACATAATTCTCATCTACAATACTCGGCTTTGAACTATAAATACAATGCGCGTCTCAAGTAAAACTATCAATTAGTAGATGTGGATTATAATAGAAGAATATCGCTTTTACAATCGTAGATTGTAATTGTCTAGGTACGTAGATCGTACGATAGATCAATATATTTTTGTATTATGACATTTATGCTCAATTTTTGTGCAATTCATAACCCGTCTTTGGGTTAACCTGCAAGAAATAGGGAAATTTATAGAAAACTAGTTATTAAGTAGCAAAAGTGAATGTTCAAAATTTTATTGTATCGATTAACTCGATGCAAATCACTCACCGCTTTTCCATAATCGACCTGCTTTCTCCGAATCGAACTTGCTTCCCTTTATTTTGTGCATGCATTATGTTTTAAACCGTTAACTGTGGATTTACTTCGATACCTGGGTAAATGGCTCATCGGTGCAATGCTTTTCATTTTGTTTAGAATAATTGAATTTTTACAGAGCATTTTCTAATTTTGTTCTTTTAAGTTTTCAAATTTATGTTTCAACATGTATATAAATGAGATACACATTCATTTGTGTGAGCACAAAAAGCACTTGCGAATAATTCATACGCACCATACTAATTAACAATTAACAACGGATAAAAACAGCAGAGTACACAGTAAAAAAAAAAGAATGAATTTTGCTCATTGTATATAAATTTTTGTTGTAAATTTAGTACATCAGGCATTGAAAATGAACGCATTGTAATTTCACAAGACATTTGTAATAACCGAAAGAAACAATTTTTTTTTTTGTATTTTTGGCTCCTGAACACGACATTTTTGGGTGGAATGCTCATAAGTGGTAGGTTAATTGTATACAACAATTTTTGTAAACAATTTAAGCAAAAACTAATTTTTCCAAAGTTTCTTCTAATATTTAGCATTAAAACAGTAAACATTACTTGCTTTTATATTATATCATAAAAAGTAATATAGAATTATTAATTAATTTATTAAAAATAATGTATTTTAGTTTTTTTTTTATTCATTTGACATAAATTGTTTAATTGCAAGAATAAGTCTGAAATTCTATAAGAAATATTTGGCTTGCATATGAACTCATTATTATATTTACTAGCAAGTAAGTTTATAAAAATATTAAAATTATTTTTGTAATTTATAGGGTTTCTCTTGAAGTAATACATTTAAAATACATACAAATTTAAACTTTACTTAAACTATCTGACGCTTTTCATCAATATTGTTTAAAAATATTTAATATAATTTATCAATTAAAATTTAGTAACAAATTAAGTAAAATAAGTGATGAATTTAAATATCTAGATCTCTGTTTATTTATATAAACACAATACAAAACAAGAATAAATTAAATTTTTGTCGTAAAAACTTTACAAAACAAATGAATACTAAATCGCATATCAATTGATTCAAGATACAGCTTTTAAAATCTTTTAAATCGAGAAAAGGTTATGACAGGTCTGACAGAACACTGCAACTGTCAATTTTCAATAAATTTAATTTCTTCTATAATAATTCGTACTAATTCTTCTTCGCCTGAGTCGGATTCTATAACAGGCTGTGTCTGTGATGAGTGACTGCACTTAGCTGCCGGTGGTTTTACTTCGTGCATCTGTTTTTGCGTTTTATCTTCTTTTGCCTGCTTCTCGGCAGCTTTCAGGAGCAAGCTCTGCACATTTTCTGACGAAGTCAAGATTGTGCTTTTCATAGGTTTCCGACTTCTATTTGACTTTTTTGTCAGTGTTTTATACTGTACGGGGCCAACTTGTTTCAGTGCGGAAGTTTTTTGACCCAATCTTTTTTTCCCCTTCTCTGTGATGACTTTTATTGACTGAAAAAAACATAAAAAATCGTTACAACACTTCCGAAAGTAAAAAATGATCGGAAAAGTTATCAAAAATATAAGAAATATCCAAGCAAATTAATAAGGAAAATAAATCGTTTATTAGTAAAACAAATGTTTTCATTATTAAATGATCCGAGTCATAATGTTATCATGTCTAGAAAAAGACAAGTCAAGACATAAAAAAGATGTTCTCAAAACCTTTAAACATTCAAATTTTTAACAAATAATGCGTATTGAATTCATTACGCATTATTTGTGGACGTAATACACATGTAAAATACGATTTCAGGTTCGCATCTGGAATATTTGCCGTGGTTCACATCTCCCCACTTGCCATGCTTCATTTCTCCTCATTCGCCACTGTTTTAAAATTGCCACCGCATCAGTAATACCTCAGAATGTTTTCGCATAACTGTTGTAATTAAAAGGATGTATTACGATTAATGCTTCTATGTCTTTGGAATGAGCGAACTACTTTATTCTTCCTTTGTATTACAAACGTATCGTAAGGAGGTTGGAGAGGAACTAACTTTTGATATGTTATAATAAACAATAATACTGTACATCTGGTTCGAAACATACCACACATACGTAAATCAGTAAAATGATTGTTCCCTGTTGGTACGGCAGTTCATTATTATCACAACAATAACTTGCGTTTGAACCTCGAAAGCCTAATCATTGTTGATTAATTTGTGTGCACTTACCTTTTCGATTCGCTTCAAAACCTTTCCAAACTGCCACAAACGCTCATAAAAACTTTCAGGACGAAATGCCGAACACGCGGTGTGGAGAGGTACACTAGCAGAGTGCCATTGGCATAAATTCTATATGAAAACTAAGATATCAAGCCAACACATTTTTTTTCGGCACGTAAGACCCATGCTTCAAAACACTCTCCCCTACATTATTTAAAAAACAAATGTTTTATTTACGTATTTATTGTAGTAGACGCCCTTAAAAGGCCTTTATACAAAGAGAAATATTGGATCAACGGCACTATAAAGTGCCTTTATACATATAGTAATAACAAAATAAATGTATGACAATCATGAAATAAACGCACAACAATATTAAATTCTAATATAAAAAATATTTCTGTTGTGCAACACAAACCGCACTTTAACAAAAAACTTTGGTATAGTTAATAATATAATTCCTGAATACTGAAAATCGCATTTGCATCACATTTTGTGATAATAAATTCCACGCTCGCTTTAATCTGGCTATCGGGGAGTAAAACGCGTAATTTGTCCGACTGGAATCCTCTTGAATGGATCTCAGATTACGCAGCTGGTGGGGAACTATCCTATTACTAAATAAATTCGAGATAGTCCTGCTGTTTATTTGGCCATTCAAAATTTTGAGCATTAAAATGAGATCACGGAAATTATGCATCGATATAACTGAACCAAGATCAAGGAGACGTCCCGGTCAAAGAGAAATAACAATCTGCGCTTAATAATAATAAAAACAAGAAAAAACCTTAATAAACAATGAATATACTTGAATCTTTGATATCTGAGTTAAACAGTAAATAAAGAAAAGAACAAGAAACTTAAAATTTGTAAACATAATTTGGAATCGCAGTTTTAAACGCTCTCATTTGTTGTAATGACCTTTTATCTAATGGCAAACAATTCCATTCGCGCCATAGAAACACTGGCCTGGAAACCGAATCAAGATTTAGCATTTCCTTCATATATTTCACGATGATGTCTCAATTCACAATACTGAGTATTATTTATTTATTACAAAAATAAATTGATGACGCGTATAGAACATTGACTAAGTTTCATTTTCGCTAAGCGAAGAATACATAAAGAAGATAGATATATAAATTTAAAAAATAACAATAATAAAATTATAAAATTAATATAAAAATGCAATATAAACTTCTGGCGTTAGCGATATTCTACTGTAGAGTTTCTAATGTACAACCGAAATAGGGGCAGGTTACCCTCAACAACCTGCCTCGGAAGAGTATTCCATTTACGTCTTAATCTAGCGGTTGTTGAGTAAAACCCTTAGTTTCTGCGGTTAATATCTTCGATAATAGGTCAGGCGTATCGCAGCTGGTGAGGAATAACCCTTGGCCTGAATAGATCCCTGACCTTGTTACTCATGATGTGGCAGTTTATTATTCTGTACATGAATATCAGATCCTGATAATCATGCAAAGATTTAACTGATCTGATTTATAAGAGGCATATCTCAAAAATTTGTGATGCACGGATTCTAAATCGACTTTATCTTTAATCAAATATGGAGACCAGATCAGAGAGCAGTATAACAGATGAGGCAAAACTAAGGAACAATACAGATATTTAATTACATTAATATCTTTAAACTTATTTGTGGTTCTAATTAAAAAGTCCAGCATTTTATAAGACTTCGTGAAAACAGATGGACGTGGAAATTTATAGACTTGTCAAAGATTAAGTTGTAAAAAATATTGTAAACAAATTGTTATAAATAATTGATATAAACAATCGGCCGCTTTACAATATTTCATCCTGGATTGTCAGAATTTATAATCACAGAAAAACTTGAAAGTTTTGCAAACAAAAAAAATTGACTACATTATTTAACAACTAATTGTAATATTTCATGCTACAATGTTAAATTCGGAGGCTAAAAATACGAGGATATTGATATCACCTCCACAACTATGAAAATGTTTAACAAATGTCAAAATCGAACTTAAAGTAAAATAAAAGAAAAGTTTAAGCTTAGGTCGATTAAAAAAAAACTATCGTGGTGTGGTAGGGTGTAAAAAATTTGTTTAAAATTTGGAAATTTTTATCTTGAAAAATCAAACTTACCCAAAAAACCTAAACAAATTTTGTCCAGAGCAAAAAGTACAAAATTATTAAATTGTTATAAACAATTCTGCCGTACTGAATGGAAAAAGCTGTAACTGCATTCGGTAGAATTCACGAAAAACAGCAAAACATTTTTTTTGTTTGTTCCATGCAAAACTTTCTTCTTAACGATTTTACTGGGACACTTATTGCAAAACATTATGTAACAGTGAATTCACGATAAACAATAAATTAAATTTATTGAAAATTGAGAGTTGTGGTGTTCTGTCAGACCTGTCGTAACCTTTTCTCGATTTAAAAGATTTTAAAAGCCATATCTTGAATCAATTGATATGCGATTTAACGTTCGTTTGTTTTGTAAAACTTTTACCGCAAAAATTCAATTTATTTTTGTTTTCTATTATGTTTATATAAATAAATGTATATATATGTAAATTCACCACTTATTTTATTTAATTTGTTACTAAATTTTAATTGATAAATTATATTAAATAGTTTTAAACAACGTTGATGAAAAGCATCAGATAGTTTAAGTAAAGTTTAAATTGGTATGCATTTTAATTGTATTACTTCAAGAGAAACCCTATAAATTACAAAAATAATTTTAATATTTTTATAAACTTACTTGCTAGTAAATATAATAATGAGTTCATATATATGCAAGCCAAACATTTCTTATAGAATTTCAAACTTATTCTTGCAATTAAGCAGTTTATGTCAAATGAATAAAAAAAAAATAAAATAAATAATTTGTAATAAATTAATTAATAATCCTAGAATTATTTTCATGATATAATATAAAACCAAGTAATGTTTACTGTTTTGGTAATGCTGAATATTAGAAGAAACTTTGGAAAAATTAGAAATAAATTGCACTTTTTTAAAACACAAAATTCAGATATCTGCAAGATAATTTATGGGGATGCTTTACTGAAAATGAAAAAATGCACAATTTAAAATAGTATTTTACCCCACTTTTATACCATAAGCACCTTGTAATATTATAGTTGACAAATTTGAGCATTTTTAATCGATTATTTATCGAGATATGTAAAAAAATAGAGTATTCTTTAAATATATTATTTTAAAATGAAACGCTACATGTTATGAGAATACACAAGAATGATTTAGTTAAATAAATAGAATAAACATAAAATAAGTGCTATTTTTACTTAGCACATACTTTTACATATCCTATGATTACAACTTTGTAATAAATAATAAATAAATAAATATTTCTTGCAATTTTAAAATTGTCGCTACTAACTGTCAAAAGTACTGTCGAAAGTGAGCACATCATTTGAAAATGCCAATAGAAATGATTTAAAATGGCGTAACTTCTAATCATTTGAACAGGTTGAGTTCATGTCTGTCAGTTATTGTTTGTCTTAGTTTGAATATTATTTTTGATAGATGTAACTGCATTTTATGACGTATACATGTAGCATGTTACAAATTAATCGTTCAAAATTAAAGAACTAAATTTATTTAGTATATAAGTATGAAAATCTCAAATTTGAAAAAAATGCAGTTACAGCTTTTTCCATTCAATACGGCAGAATTAACCGACCACTTTTGAGCATTCCACCCTGAAATTTGGTGTTCAACAGCGAAAAATACATTAAAAAAACATTGTTTCAAGTGGGGACATATAAAAGGCTACAACAACATAGGTAGCTCTTAGACTAAACAAAAATCTATATAATTTACAAAAAAAAACTCCAAAAAAGAACTTTTTCAGTGTTAAACATATTCAATGTGGTAAAATTCGTTTATATTTTTTTTACGGTGTAATATTTTATACTCATTGTCAACTAATGATGTATGCACTAAATGGAAATTTATCAAGATGTTTTTTTATGCAATTGCCTATTTTTTCAATTATAGGAATGAAAGAACAGTACAATATTTCTTATTTTTTTGGCATAAGATATTCTACAAATTCATTTTATAATTTCGCATATATGTTGCTTAAATATTTTATTGTTTGCGATTAAGTTTCAAATTTTAGCAAGCCTCTTTTGTTGTCATTAATTTGATATAATTCAATAATAAAGATTCTACATGTGACGTAAATCCCAGTTAATTGAAAATAGTGCATTGCTAAAATCAGTACGTAGAAAATTGAATGTTTCCTGCGATTGTTGTTGTGTATTACCTAATATATGTGTATCGCTGTTGCATGCGATTCAATATGAATATAACCGAGACCAGTATTGTACGAATGCTAAGTCTCGGGTATCGAAACATGTGCTACGTCTGTAGTTGGGTAAATGCGCAGTAACAAGTTTCTATGTGTGTGCAGGAAGCAAGTTCTCCTTCGACCCGAGCATAGAGGACGGGACGTCTCCGCACGGCTCGCGTCGTTCATTAGCCGACACGTCCGTTACCTCGACAGCCGACCTTTCGGTATTCAGTTCGGCGACGCGCTCCCAGGCACTCGACAATAGCTTAGATACCCAGAGTAACGTCTCCGTCGGTAGTTCGGGTAGCGGAGGCCTGCCGACGCCCAGGGCGACGTCGCATCATCCTAGTCCGGACATCGTGCGCATCTACGTCCCGTACAACTCGCCCACACCCACTTCCTATCACGACGATCTTCCGCGCACGCTTCCTCGCTCCCTGGACACGAACAAGATTCGCATCAGGGTCGACCCGGATCAAACACCTGTCGTCGAACACCTCAAGCCTTTCACCCTCGAGAGTCCGGAGCTTGAGCTCGACCTCAAATAGGTATTCGCTGCGCGCATAATGCAAATAAACTGCACTCCGTAATGATTACCTATCGACAAAACTCTGTCCTTTCTAAAACGTCAAGTTAACGGAAAGCACAGGGATGGGCGTAAATTGGAATTGAATATACGTATATCCTATTCGAAAACTATAAAAATTAGTCGTTGACTCGAATCAGTAGTCGTTGTTTCAGTTGTAAAATCTACTTTTTATAAAAGCCTCGCGTCTGCCACAATTGAAAAAGCACTCGATATGTAAGAAGTTTTAAAATTTCGGTTTTTTAACCTGACTTCATATCAACCGACGATAAATTTGAAAATATTTTTATTATAACATATATTTTTTTAGCGACTATTATGTCTCAGATGGTTCCAATTTACTTGCGGGTGCACATTGCAGTTTTTACGACAGCACGTTTCAGCGCACTTGTACATTTTAAGTATAAATCCAGGCCTATCGGAATACGCCTAGTTGCATTTACTAGAGGCGCACGCGATTATTTTCTTTCGCAACGGTGGTGAATAGTCCGTATTTGTAAATTCTTAACCACCGATTAGCGCCTGATAATTCTGCGAGTAGAAAGAAAGTCAATTTGGTCGAATATGTATTCAACCATTGGAAAATTAAGAGTAAAACGAGATGATGAGATGTGTAGACGATAAGAGAGATGTGTTCCAATTTTGTGCCAATCTTATATACGATGAGTCAAACCTTCTCTTCTTCAGTGACATATGTGAATTAATATATTAGACGTTACAACATTAAAAATATCGAAAGCCTCCGCAATTTTAAATACACAGAGATAATAAGCACTCGCTTCGTACAAAAAATAAGGAAAGAATCATCGGATATGCGATTAGAGCAAAATGAAAGCGTACTAAGTATGTATACGGAGAATTGAATCTCGACGAGGATGGTGTCCATTACACAATACTCTTATAAATACAGCGGTACATGTATCGTGTATATACATATGCAATGTCTAATTACTTTTGTGAATACATATACTGACGATTTGTCCTATGAGGAGATCGAGAAACGAAGTTAAGTTTAGAACGTCGGGAAAGCAAAAACTGTAAGTAAAGCGTCACCGACGCCGTCCTTGACACGATAAATGTACTCTATGACCAGGACGACGAAACAGAGATCGATTAGTTTCTCATGTATCTTCGACATGTCCCGTTCTCGGTTTTATTAGTATTAGGTGTGGACTTCCAACAACACTCGCTGTGTCTAGATTTTGGATGGTAAAACGTCCAAAAAAAAAAAAAAAAATTCAAAGCGATAGAACGATCGCAATAATTTATTTGAGACTGCTAATATTTCACTGCTCTATATTTATATTTATAGTGTATTGCAGATTACAAGTTACACAGTGTTTTTATTTTTTCATTGCAAGCCACACGTAAATAATTTATTGATTGATTTTTCAGTGTACCTTTTTCATTCCAGGTGGATGCGTACAAGTGTACATTCCCGTAATTTAAGTATTATTACTAGGATATACAAAACGTTCTAGTGTGGCCTTCGAATAAGATGCAATTGAAAAGAAATTTTTTTACTTTAATCTTTTCGTTACATATTGTAAATAAATTTGACGAATACATTGCTGTGTAATTACATTTTATTTGAATTTGCGATTTACATTTATTTAAAAATAAACAAATAGTATAGCGATAATATTTTTGACGTTTCGCATCTTTTTTTGTAAATATCTCTTCTTCTGTTCTTATACTATAGTGAACAAGGTTTTCACCGAGTTCAATAATAAAAGAGTTATTCAGAAATAGTGGTTATTTTTTGTCATGATTTTGGTAAAATGGATTAACTAAAATAAGAGTTATTGTTACTCCAGTTTCAGATTTTTAATTTGTCTTAATAAAAAAATGACGTTGAAACTGAGCGTCGATTACAAAATATGTACATATTTCGTATTTTTCGTTGCTGTTTAGTAAATGTCAAGCCCATTCCTATTACTTTTTAAAAATTATTCAGCGCATTGTAAAAATTGTATTGAAATTTACTACGCTGAACATAGAGAAAACGTAAACTTACCCTACACTGTAAATTTCTCGCGCTTGTAAAGTTCCTTACCTCAATTATAAATTTACACGCTAAACTGTTAAAACTTCGTTCACAACAACTAGATCGACTATATACATATTCCTGGGATGTACTAAAGATTTTTGTTTTAATCGATTGGACATTTTTTGAAATACTTTGTTTTTATTACATTTGTGATTAGAGTTAAACATATTAACCCTTTAACGCCGGGACGGACACTTTTTTCATTAATTTTCAATCTTAATTTTCTCAGCGATTATGAATGTAAAAAATCCTTCAGGAACCATTTCTTATGTATCTGACCTCGCTCTTTCAGAATTTGCAGTCAGATTTCAAAAATATCGTACAAAGTAGTATCGGACAAAGTAGAACTCTGAGTAAGTATCGAGCCAATCAGCTCGTAGTCGGAAATACCGTCCGCCATATTGAATCCGTCATTTTGAATTTTTGAAATCTGACTTCAGATTCGTTATCAGCGACCCCAAAAATCCCCGAGTAATCAGTTTCACAACATTCCGAACAATTTTAAAAATATCGTCCGCCATATTGGATCCGCCATTTTGAATTTTTGAAATCTGACTTCAGATTCGTTATCAGCGACCCCAAAAATATTTAGATACTCAACGCCATACAAATACAAAATTGAAAAAAAATAAGGATACAGTAGAGCCGCGATATATCGACCTTCGACATATCGACGCTTTGATATATGGACGCAGTTTCTTTTGATATATCGACCACGAACCTTCTGAATCTACTCCCTCTACCTCCATTGGTTCCGCATTAGCCCAGCCAATCAACGCCCAGTTCCGCCAGTCCGGCCCAGTCCGGCCGTTTCGCCGGTTTATGTAAATACATACATATATGTATGTACGGCACGAACGTCAGAAACCGTACTTAACCTAAAAGTGTATGTAAATATTATCGGTAGAATAAAGCTAACTATGTAAAATTTTATCTCTTAAAATTCAACACCAAATTGTAAATTTACGATTCAGGAGACATAAATTATTCGAGAAGGTACTTATTTGCAAAATAAAAATGCCTTTTTGTAGGTAAATGAACGTGTTTACACTTTTCAATGCTATGGTGTTAAACCATCCAAAAACGTAAAAGTAATACTTTTATATAAAATAAGCATCTTCTCGATTAATTACTACTAAATCCTAAATCTGCATTTTGGTACTGAGTTTATAGTGACTTTAGTTCTCTATGTTCACTTTTCCCTTAGTCGCAATGTTGCTGTGAAATTTGGAGACATCAAGCCTCGGTTTAGCATGTTTTTTGTTAATAAATATTTACAGGACATTTTTGCGTAGAATGATATTGTGAATTGGTGTTTAATAACATAAATTTAGTGTGAGAACGTATCGATTTATTTTAGTCTAAAGATTCTTATGAAAAGCCCATTACGATTTAGTTTTCAAAAGCCTTATTCAATCTTGTCATAAGATTCGGTGCTTATTAAGTATCAATAGAAACCTGAAGTTTGCAGAAACTGGTACTGAATCTGTGACATAAATAACACGTTCCATTAAACCTTAAAAGGTCACGATGTACTTCAAAGTGCCATAATATTAAAACAATTTTAAAGTTTTAATATAGTACATATCTGTGACTCTAATTCGATTACTTTTTCATGTTTCATTACTTCAGTTAAGTACTATTCATGCGATTTATTAGGAGTGATCGCATTCAGATCTCAAAACTAACTAAGAATATATCCTTCTGGTTCGTTTATAATATCGACATTATCCCGGTTAGTGTTATCGGCTGAATGCAACTATTGAATATACAAAATGAGATCAATGTGATTTTATAAAGTGATTAAACTTTCGCATTGAAAAATCTCAAGATTCAAATCATTTAATTCGACTTATATTCAAGAACTTTGATACGATTGTGATTGATCAATACGATTTTCTAAAATCTTATCTAAAATAAAAATGTACTTCATAACAATTTTGAAACACATGTACATATAATGCACAGTCAATATGATTCCTAAACTGTGCTCCTGTCAAAATCCTCTACTCCTATCAATGAGTGTTCTCAAGATTAAACTTCTTAATGAAATATATGTATATGTTTCAATGAAGTATGAACAATTTTACGTTAAATACAAATGTGAACTTCATTGAACAATATTGTATGAATACATTTTATCATCGATTAAAATATACAAATACTCAAGCTATTTAATGAAAAACGTTTATTGAAAGAAAATCATAAAAGGGAATTACATGTTAGTATTTCTTAATTGATACATTTTATCTGCAGTTATAATTTCAGCGATATTTTCTTTTATTTTGCCCACTTGTACCAGGTTTTCAGGTGTACTGTCCCACCTATACATTAACCAGTCGTACAGTTTCCCAGCTGCTTGATAAGCTTCTGTCGTTGACATTGTTGAAATATCTATATCACATGATCCCATAGAATGTTCATTAGATGTATTAGGTTCATCGTCAATGTCCATTTCTTCGTTTTCAATTACTTCGGATTCATCAACATTTCTCATTCCGTTATTTGTCACAAGAGCTGTGATCTCTTCGATACTTTGGATCTCCCAACCTGGATCATTATTGTCGCTGTCCAGCCATTGCACAGTGTCATCTTTTGTTACCAAGACTTGCATAGCACAAGATGCCAAATCTGCAATTTCATTGATTGTATTTTCTTCCGGACAGGTCATGTTTAAGCCCAAAAGATTCTTCCATGCATTTCGTAACGTACTCTCTGTAACATTTTCCCACGCTACGGAAAGAGTCTTCATGCAGTCTAGAAGAGTCCACCTTTTCAGAAATTTTAAATATTTTCCCTCTATTTCCTCAGAATCTTCAATCAAAAATGCTCGAAGGTATGATTTTTTATATAATCTCTTCATTGCCACAATCATTCCTTGATCCATGGGTTGGATCAAAGCAGTGACATTGGGTGGCAAATATTTCACAATGCAGCAAGGATCTATTAAATTAAGTTCATCGGCACTTGGATGAGAGGGAGCATTATCAAGCAAAAGCAAGAATTTTTCATTTTCTCTTTGCATTTTACTTTTAATTGCTGGAAGGAAAATTGTAGTGTACCACATAAGAAAAACATGTTTATCCATCCAACTACTTTTTTGGTTCGTATAATGGATTGGTAAAGAATCAATTCCTTTCAAGCATCTTGGCGTCTTGTATTTCCCTATCATCAATAAAGGGATTTTGTGTTTGCCTGAGGCATTAGAACAATTCATGATTGTTACCCTATCTTTAGCGATCTTAAATCCTGCAACATTTTTTTCATTCCTCGAAGCTAATGTTTTGTTCGGAAGTGCTTTCCAATTTAGACCTGTCTCATCGGCATTGTAAATATGTTCCAGATCGAAATTTTCTTGCTCGATGTACTTTTGAAATTCTTGACAAAACTCTGCACTTCCCTCGGTATTAGCAGATAATTTTTCTCCGTGAATTCCAATTTGGCGTATGTTATGTCTTTTTTTAAAATTGTGAACCCATCCACTGCTGGCTGTAAATTTATCTTTGCCATAGAGATTTTCATGAATTGTTAAGGCATTCTCTTGTAAGAGGTTTCCAGATATTGGAATGCCTGCATCTCGTTGTTGACAGAACCAGCTAAACAATATTTCTTCGAGTAATGATTCCTCGACCTTGGAAAATCTCTTTGATTCCTTATTCGGATGTTTACCATGAAGAACTTCATATTTTTTTAATATATCATTTCGATTTTTCAAAATTCCACTGATCGTTGATCTTCCAGTGCCATACAGAGTAGCAAGATCCTGTTGCTTGGCACCTTGATCCAACTTCCTAAGAATTTCCACTTTTTGCGCATAGGTTAAGTTTGCCCGTTTCGGTTTTTCCTCTACAAATGTAAATCATATTATAAAAAATAGTTACAATTTTATAAATTATAACTGCTTAAACAATTACCACGAATATTTGGATCCAGATTTTCAGCAGACATGATTGAACAAATTGTTCAAAATAACAATATAACAATATAACAAGATTCCAACAATAACAATGTAACAATACAACAAGATTCCAACAATAACAATATAACAAGATATAACAAGAAAACTCGATGTAGGTTTTACGAATATGTCGTTGAACGTCAATACAAACTGATACCAATGAATTTGGATTCTACCGCGCTTTGGCTACTCATTTAGCTCCGCCCCCTGCTCGAGCAGACTGCCGTAAAAGATAAGAGAAGGGGAAGAGTTAATTCCCCTCTCATGGTCGATATATCAAAGCGATGAGGGGAAGCGCGGAACCGTGATGATCGATATATCGCGGCTCTACTGTACACATATTATTAATATTTATAGGGAAAAAATTCTTCCGCCAACATTTTTGAGCCGCCATCTTTAAATTTGAAAAAGTACGTTTCTCCGTTTTCAAGCTTAGATATTGCGGACGCGATATTTTCAGGTGAAGCAGTGCTCTAGTGACCTGCTATATGAAAAAAAAAATCATTTCTGAAAGAAAATTGTCAAAATTTTCGATTTTTCTTAAAAAAAATTACTGTAACTTTTTGAAAATTCATTTTTTTGGGAGTGTGATTGCAGATTCTGAAAGAGCGAGGTCAGATACATAAGCAATGGTTCCTGAAGGATTTTTTACGTTCCTAATCGCCGAGAAAATTAAGATTGAAAATGAATGAAAAAAAAGTGTTCGTCCCGGCGTTAAAGGGTTAAGGGGAGACACTGCTGAGATTTCAGCTACATTAAATTGCAATTAAAAAAAAATGAAAAAAATTGTTATGAGCATCATATTTTTGTTCACAAATTAAGTGGTGTAATCGAAAAAAGAAAAACAAATTTTTGGCCGAGTTAGAATTTTTTATTTTTGATCTAACAAGGGGATGTTGGTAGCAATAAACAATTTTGTTTTTAGAAATTTGTCATTAGGGGGTTTTTGGGATCGCTGATTACGAATTTATGATCAAACAAGCAAAATTCAAAATGGCGAATCCAAAATGGCGGCAAAACTTTTTAAGAAGTTATTTAAATCGATTGAAATTTGTTACTCGGCAGTTTTTGTGTTCACTGATTACGAATCGATGATCAAAAAAGCAAAATTCAAAATGTCGGTAAAATTCTTGTTTTACCGTGAAGATATGCTGCATCTGTTTGATATTTTTTTTATATGTATGCTATTTCGGAAGCTGCATAACTTCTAGTTTATTTTTTAATATCAATCTCTTTATACTCGCCTACTCACAATTAAAAAAGGATCACAGCGTTTACTATGAGATATAGGAAGTGATGCTGCATTTGAGGTTGAAGAAATCAGATTCTTGTTTAACTATAATTAAAGTTCTGTAAGTATGCACAATAATGAATATTTATTATGGTTATTTTGCAATGTATAATAACAAATGTTTACTATATTGAAACGGTTGGTCATGTATAAATATCGTCTAATTAGCACTTAAATATTATGTGAAAAGCGGATAAAAACGAAGGGGTGAAAATTTGGAGAATTATCATTAATCATGTAAGAGAATCGTGTAACGACCCCGTTTACAAGAGAGAATCAAAATATATCCATTCATTGACAAAATTCCTTACAATTCCTTCAATGGATCATTATAATTAATTACGGACGACACACACAAAAAAAAGACTCACGAAAAAACAAGCACCAGCTAACGGTAGATGATCTGGTAGATGAAACCCGAATGATGCCGAACACGTGGATATTACGAAGAACCACTGGTCATGCTGCATAAATCCAATTTGGCCTTCCTCGGCGTACAAAATTGTATGACGTCGATGAATTAGGGAATTTTACTTGGTTCTGATGCTGGTTTCAATGACCATCCACAACATTCAATTTGTTAATAAATAAAAAATCCCCTCCTTTTTTTTTGATATATACAATATGTCATATTCCGTTATTACAATTTCAAGAAACGGCCATTTTATTATAATACAGACGATAGCTTGAATATTCAACAATTTCAGACATCGACGTAAATTCTAGAACGCTGTAACCGAACATCGAATAAATGTATACTTTTTGAAAAAAGCAACTACAAAAGATATGCACCGTGACGAAACGATCGCTTTCCTGTTATGCACCAATATAGATCGGATCATATCTGTGTAATACACTAAAAGTTTCTGGCAAGTGAGTGAAGTTCGATTGACAAGATACATCATTTGTTGCACTACAAACTAATTGTTTCTCTGGCTATAATTGTGCACTTTTGTTTAGAATGTATTTCCGTAAAAATTCTTGTAATAAAATTTTGTTTTTACTTGAGCCCCAGGAACATTTTTCTTGTTTTGGCAAAGGTACACTATAATCGATAATGTGCAAATTAATTGGATTATCTTTATATCTCGCAGATCTTTCTCCAGATTTCAAAGATTGTTCAATATAAGAATCGAAAATGAAATCCAACCGAATCGCACATCTGCCGAAGCTTAACTTTATAGATTTACAAAATGCATCAGCCAAACTTTTCTCAGCAAAAGCATCTTGAAGAGCTTCAATTATCGCTAATTCGTTATTCTATTCATTAGAATCATTTTGCAAAGCTTCTCCTAATAGAAAAAATCCTTTGATTGATCTGGCATAGTTCGATCCGCTCAAAACTTGTTCTACAAAATTTATTCCAAAGGTTGCCGTTTCAATAAATATATGCTCTATACCACTTTCTTTAGCATATTTACCAATGCATGAGAGCATTACTTTCGACATATGAAAACTCTCGAGCATTAATGTTATATTTTTGAATTCTTCTGGTCGAAGTAACTGGATATATCGAGCGATGCGATAAACACCTTCATCGCAAAATAATGCTAGATATTTCTGATCCAGTTGATTCAAAATATCATTGAAATTACACATTGTTGTATAAACTGTTGGGAATTCTGTAACTGAAAACGGTAAAATTGGCAAGAATCCAACTTTTTGTTCAGTTCTATGATCATCGTATAAAAGAGAATTGAATGCAGACGATGTTGGAATCATTTGCTCATTTTTTTTAGTATTTTCTAACTTACTCATACGACTCAACAGCCATGCAAAATCTGGTGCCGTCCTCATGGCGAACTGTTACGTCTACCACGAGGATGCCGGAATTCTGGCTTCTTATTACCAGATCCGGCTTCCGCACCTCTCCGTCCGGGGTTTGTAACTCCGGTTCCCTCGTCACCAAGACCGAGGGATCTCCAGTCGCTGCGTGGTTTTGCACATAATCCACTATTTCGTCGTGCCTTCTAATTCTGCCACCCTTTGTTCCGAGACACTGACCCAATATATGTTCCAGAGTCTTGGTTTTGTCTTTGCATTGCCTGCATTTGACATCTAGGGTGGCTTTACCACGAGCGAACGACACTTTGTCGGCCCCGCAATTCGCTCTGAGCTGGAGAAGCGTGATCCAGCGACTGGCCTTCAGCAGCTTAGGTCTATATAGCCATTCATTTGAGCTTCTGTTATTTCGCCACTGAGGTACTCCTCTTCCTTGTGCGACCAAGTTACTCCATTCATTGATCCATTTTTCCTTTTGGAGTTTCTTCGCCCCTTCAACTTCGCGCCCAGTTACCTCGGGCCACTGTAACCCTCTGTTCTTTGCCAACAGGGTTGCTCGTTTCTGTACGGCATTCCACCGTGCAATCTTCCTCATAATTATGCCATTGGAGTCCCTAAATTTGATGAGGGCTCTTAGCTCACTATTGCAAACTAGGGACTTCAACTGGGGTATCGCCAAACCCCCGTCTCTCTTCCTACTATATAGCAACCCTGTTGCTATCGAGGGCGGCAAGTGCAACATGTCTTTGATTTCAGTTCTCAGTCTCGTGTCCAATTTCCTTAGACTGAGAACTGAGGGGGCCTCTAAACTTAGCTGGAACATATAGTGCGGCAGGATGTTATTCACCAATAGTCCCAGCTTTTGTGGCGGCTTCAGTGGAAGCTTTCTCAGTCTCTTTATTGATTTGAATAGGTCGCTTTCCACTGCTTTAATTGTGACCCCCTCCCAGGGGCTTATTTGCATTCCTAAGTACTTCGTTGTTGCCCCTGGGCCTTCGTACGGTAGTTTCTCACCGTTTCTTGCTTATAATCGGGGGTCCTTTAGCCACCACGTTTTGGATCCTCTTTCTATCTCGAAGCAGCTGCACTTGCCAATGCTAATTTCCATATTCAGCTGCCCGAGGTACTGCTCGGTCTCTTTCAGCAAGACCGAGAGTTGCTGGCCGTTCGCCGCCACTAATATAATATCGTCTGCAAAGACTAGGGACGATATATTTTCGTCTTCAATGTTGTAACCTGGTGATCCCTCCAAAGCCTCAAGAAGCGGTTCCATCACCAGGTTAAATATGAGTGGCGACAACGGGTCACCCTGCTTGACCCCACGCTTAATATGGAGCTCCACATCCCCGTCCTTCGAGGCGATTGCTGTTGTCATCGCCTCGTAGGAGTCCATGATCAAATCGATCATGTCCTTATGGACGTTCTTATTGAGCAATCCCGACCTGATTGCTGGATGTGGTACGGTGTCGAATGCCTTCTTTACGTCTATCTGTGCCACTGCTAGTCCGTTTGACACCTTGCTGTCTCGAAGGATTTAATTGTAAATCCTTATGTTGTTAAAACACCCGGCTTCTGGTACAAATCCTTTCTGCCGGGAGTTTATCGAGACAACGCTCATCAATCGGGTATCTATTATACCCCAGAAGAGTCTCCCCAGCAGTGATCCGATTGTCACTGGCCTGAAATTACTCAACTGGGAAATGTCTTGACCGGCCTTTGGAATCAAGACTGTCCGATTGACTCTCCAGCTCGACGGCTAGCCGATTTAGAATTTTTTCACATTTTTTAATCATCGCTAACTTGTGCCACCATGGCCTCGATATTTTCTCATTTTGTTGCAACCAAATGTCAAATTATTTCACATCCAAAATATACAAGAAAAAACTTTTATTCACTTGTATCGTAATATACTATTTTGGATTAATCTATGAATTTTTTATGGGTTTCTCGATGAAATGGGGAAAAATCAATAAAATAAGGGCCACCGTAATAACGATTCCCATATTGATATTGACAATAGTTTACCTGAATTGTAAATGATGAATCCAGCCACTGTCTATTTTTTTTTATAAATGTGTCGATCTTTCGGTGCGATTCATTAAATCTACTTTTCAGATTGCCCAGCAATTTTCTAACATCTACTGATTTAGCAGAAATGATGAAATTTCTTTTTGTTTTTGAAATTTCTGCTACTAAAGTTGAAATTTGCACGGAGACTTTGTCATGCATTACAGGCTTTATAATGTTGTACACATCCTGCTTTTTGCATACGAAATCGCCAGAGTCTGCAAGAAAGTTGAAAACTAGTAAGAACTACATTTTGTATAATCCAATACAAGTAATGTAATATTGTAAATAATAAATATCTTTATTTCCTTAATAATACACAAATCACGAAAAAGCGCATTTTTGACAATCGTTACATAACAATAATGAAGTATACAGTAATTATTACATTACTTTAGAATTACTAATAAAAACACAATGTTATCTTGTAATATCTATAAATACACTAAATATAAATGTAATGTAATATAACATATTTTTCTTATTTATTCATTTATTTATTTATTTTTATTTTATTTATTTTAATGTAGTATATTTTAATATATTGTTATTAATAATTAATTCTCAAATTGTTTATAATTCATTCATTTCAATGCGCTTAACAGAATGCCTATATCTGCGAATAAACGTTTTTCAACATTTGTACTTTACATATGTAAACACGTAATATTTGGTTGAGAACCACTGAAATTGTTCTAGGAAATTGGGATATTGAAAGTTCGAAGCACATGGCCATCACTTTTACAAGGTCAGAACACGACTTCGACACATTACATACATTTATTACGTAAATTTACATATAACTGATAGGCCTTCAGTATAAACACTTTTACTAAAATGCTTGCAGAATTCGATTCCAAGAAAAGCGCAAGTTCAAACTTGTTAGTTTGTTCCAGTATTTTTTTATCTACAACTTAACGTTCAGTATTTTCCCGGCACTCCCCGGATCATAACTTTTTTTAATATTTATGAACTATTTTGAGGTTAAACTTTGGCGGGACTTTTCAGAGTTATTAAAATTGAAATTAATTTATATTATCGTATAATTATATTGTACATACCTTCATTACAAGATTCTATGGTTAAAATTACTGCAATGTCACAAGCGTAGCACACAACGGTTTCCGTACGTCGCACGACCCGTAACGCACTTCTGAAAGCGGCAACTTCGACTGAGCAGGTATAAACAGGTTTACCACTGACGACCCTCGGCTCTTCGGAATCTCATACAGTATACACTTCTATACAATTTACCATAGTACTACAGCCGTTTCTACGACTTTCACATTTCAGACTAATGGCCAGAGATTTGGGTTCGCTGCGCCAGTGTGCGGCTGCTTTCCTGCCACTAGAATGATGTTGGATACTAGTGCCAGGATCCGGCGGGTGGAGCGTTTTTTACATTAAATTTCTTTATTCCGTCCGGCTCTGGAGCCGTCTTTTCTTTTATTTTTGCCAATCTATTACTAATCTCTTCTGTCGTTATTTTCACCAGAGTCTGGCAGGGTCCGACTCTGTTCGGGGCCGACATTACATTTAATGGACTGCTTGGAACGCTCCAAAGTTTTTCATATGTATCGCGGATTTCCTGCCCAGGGAAATCCGCTTTGCTCTCATCCAACCAGTCTAGATTTTGTACGATGTGTCTCGCCAGTACGCCTAGGGACTTCTCGTACAAACGCTGAGCCGTCGCATACAAGAACTTCCTTCTGCTCCGGCCCTTTTGATTCCTGACCCTTTTGCGCTTAATGGTTGTCTGGGTGTCGGCCGTTTTCTTGATGGAATCGAGGAGGGTCAGGTAAACCTCGTCCACCAACGGCTGATCGCCATGTCTATAATTGCGAGTGGCCCGCATCTCCGGCAACACGTCTTTCAACCGGGCCACTACGGGCCTCCTTGGGGGGTAAGACGAACCTCCTCGGCGGCTTCGTTTAGGCAGCTGTCCACCACCTGATCGCCAATCTAACTCCATTTGCGACTCGTCGAAGGTGGTTTCGGACAGCGCCGAAGCGTAAGTAGAGACGGACGAGGAGGACAAATCCAGCTCAATTTGCTCCTCGCCGTCTTCGAATACACTTATTAAGGGAGCCGTACTTTCTGGCTCCCTTTCTGGTAGATGAAGAGTTTCTATCTCCATGTCCGGGGTCTCGATGTTGACGACCCCGTCACTTTCCTCTGCCGCGGCCATGTCCTCGGCTTCTTTTTGCAAGAGGGCCTCTCTCCTGTCCCTATAACTTTTCTGGGCCCTCTTGTCGCGGATTTGCTTTAAGGTTTTCCCGGGCAGATGTTCGTGCATCCTCTTAGCAATCCGCGGGTCCCCTTTTTGCTGCTTTTCAATTTGCAGCATTGTGAGTGTCCCTTCCTCACTGAACACCTTCCCCGTTCGTGGTTGTTTTTGGACAGTCTCGCACCGGGCTGCATTCCTGTCCTCGGGGTCGCACTTATTGCAGGTGAAAGGCAGTACCATTGTGCCTTCCATGGTCGGTCCGGGGCACTTCGGTACGTGGCAAAGAGCTGCATGCTTCGTCTTGTAGATCTTATTACAAGTGAGGAGAAGGGGGATTCGAGACTAAGCTCAGGACAAGGGAGATGCTTATCTGGAAGGGGAGTAGGGCAGTCCTTCACGAGGTGTCCCATACTGCCGCATCGATGACAGCGTTGACGGGCCACCCCGGCTAGGAGGGGGATCGGAGGAGTGGGGGATAGGGGATTAGGGATTACCAGGTCCATTAGGGCCGGGATTCTTGGGGAAGGGGTGGTAGGACGAGAGAACGGGGGAGAAGGACAGGAACGGGAAAAGGAAGGAGTGGGGACTTGGACGGGGGCGGGTCTCTCTCCGAGGGAGGGGCGGAAGGATCGGGTGGAATGGTTGGTAGGGGTAGGAGAGACGGGTGGTGGAGTTGGGGAATGTTGGGGAGGGGCAATGGGAGCAGGAGCAGGAGGAGGTGAAGGTCGGGAGTTATAGGTCATTGGGGAAGGAGAGTACGGGCGACGTAAAGGGGAAACCGCGTCTAAGCGGGGAGGTAACTTACGGGGGCGGTGGGGGACGGTTTTTTGGTGGGGATGGGGAGGAATTAGGAGTGGGTGGGAAGTAGGGACCGGAGGGACAGAGGCATCGGGACAGGAAGATGGGGTAATGGAGACCGAAGGGGGGGGGGGGGGACAGGAATCGAAGGGGACGCAAAAATTTCGGGATCATCGGGTTGAGGGGGAGGATAGTCTAACAGCAGGGGAATAGAGGGGTCAGGGGCAGGAAGTTGGGAGGAGAATGAGGGAGACGGGGGAGAAGGAAGAATGGGAATAGGTCCTGGGGGGGGGGGGGTGAAGGAAAGGTGCGGGGGAGGGTGCAGAAACGGGAAAATGGGATTGGTGACAAAAGTGGGGAGGTATTCACCTTCGAGGAGAGGGGGTTGGTCGAAGGGAGATTCGGGATCGGGAGTAAGGGAGGGGCATCTCCGGGATACAAAGTAGTCCCGGAGGCCTTCACGCGCCACGGGAGGCGGTTGGGCCACCCCTAGCCAACGGGGCGCAATGTACTGGGGGCGACCAGTCTCCGGGGCGGAACGGGGGCCGAATCGGCCTCTGCGTCTTACAGACAGCATCTGAAACCAAATAAAAGGGGATCATTGCTATTACTACCGGGTGCAGAGTAATCCCCAATAACAAACTAAATACATAATCTAAATCACAAGGATTTACTCTATTATTAACTCAACGGCAGTAGTTCACGCTATGGAGGTATTTCATCTGTAATTGCTTCATTTGTATGTGCTTCATTTTGTATGTGCTTCATTTTCGGTTCCGCGGTCTTAATTGTATTCTATACGCTGCGGGGCTATTCGGTACTGGTGGAAGGAGTGGAACATCGATTTTTCTTGGTCTACCAACTTTTCGCCGGACTTGAAGGGGTTCATCTAGTTTGGGCGGTTTTACTACGATTTTTCTCGGACGTCCTACACGACGGGGTACTACGACAGGGGGTTCGGGCGCTGGAGAGGCGAATTCGGGTTCCTCGATCGGGGTTGGTGGGGGTATTAAGTCATTGCGATCAGGGTCACATTGTGGGTTATCTAATATTGAAGGGGAAGTAAATAGTTTCAAATCCTTAATATGGACGCGGGGGTTCTTTCTATTTCCGGTATCTTCTACCTCATACACTACTGGGGATACTACCTTCTTTATTTTATAAGGGCCAATAAACCTGGGGGCTAATTTCGCTGCAAAATGTTGGGCACTGGACGATAGCACTTTGTTACGACGCAAAACAAGGTCACCGACTTGATAGCGCGTATCCTTTCGATTGGAATTGTAATATTGAGCTTGTCTTTTGGAAGCTTGTTCTAAATTTTTACGAACCTAATCATGAATAAAGGGGAGTCTCTTTACACGGTTACGCCAAATTTCCGGATCACCAGCATGGAGAGGGAGGGGTTTAGTTTCTAAAATACTTCGTTCGGGACGGGGGTTTCGGCCAAAATTTAGGAACGCGGGAGTCATTCGGGTGGACGATTGCACTGCGGTATTCATCGCAAAGCAAAACTCGGGGAGATGAATATCCCAATCACGGTGATCAGCGGACACGAAGGAAGTAATCATGGTTTTGAGGGTTCGGTTAACACGTTCAACTGGGTTCGCTTGTGGATGATACGGAGGGGTGGGGGTTCGAGTGGTACCTATTTGACTAAGGTGGGTGTCCACATACTGGTTATCGAATTCTGTACCATTGTCCGCCAGGAGATATTTTGGGCAACCCCAACGATGAGTCACCAGGGTTTCCAAAGATTCAACAATCGTTGCTCCGTTAGCCGCGCGTAAGGCACGGGCTTCCACAAATTTTATGAAGACGTCTTGGAAAACAACGACATATTGATTCCGTTTCCGGCTTGGGGGAAAAGGACCCATGATATCCGCTGCGACAGTGGTCCATGGTCCTTCATATGTCCTTTCTCGCATTATTCCAACAGGAGGGGCTTGGGACACTTTACATTTCTGGCAGGTAGGGCAACGCGATATATATTGGGCAACATCCTGAAAAAGACCGGGCCAAAAGAATCTTTGGATTACTCGGTGATACGTCTTCTCAACGCCTAGGTGACCGTCTTGGGGGCAATCATGGGATTCATAGAGGGCACGGGGACGGTCTTCAAGGGGTAATACAAATTTCCACGCATCTAAATCGGATAAGGCGGGCTCAATAACAGAATGGGGACGATAATAATACAACTTCTCATTAACTATTTTCCATCGGGGATATTTGAAGGGAAATTCACGAACATTCTTTAACTTTTCTTCATACCAGGGATCGGGGTTTTTCGGGGTTAGGACCTTTAATGCCATTAATTCCTGACCCTCATACATCCTTGAGAGGGCGTCAGGAACGACATTCAGCAATCCTTTCCTATGCTTAATGTCCATCTTGACGGCTTGCATAGATAGGGCCCATCGACCTAGTCGACCAGTGGGATCTTTTAGATTCCTTAACCAGGTAAGGCTATTATGATCCGTAAATACGGTAATATGGGTGCCTTCGATATAAGGTCTGAACTTACGAATTGCCCATAGAACTCCTAAGCACTCTTTTTCGCTTACAGAGTACTTTCGTTCGGGTTTAGTAAGCAATCTACTCGCAAATACTATTGGGTGTTCCTGACCATCAATCTCCTGAGTCAATACAGCACCCAGTGCGAAGTCACTGGCGTCTGTTTGCACAGTAAAGGGGAGATTGAAGTCAGGACGGATTAAAATAGGGGTACTAATTAGGGAATTACGGAGGGTCTCAAACGCGGCTTGCTGCTCTGGACCCCATATCCAGGGAGCATTTTTCGTCAGTAATTGGGAAAGGGGAGCGCGATCACGGGAGAGGTAGGGGAGAAAACGAGCATACCACCCTACCATACCTAGAAACCGACGAAGTTGTTTCACGGTGGTAGGGGGTGGATAATCAAGAATAGGAGAAATCTTCTCGGGGTCTACTTTTAATCCACCTCGGCCAATGACGTAGCCGAGGTATTTTACTTCGGGACAGAAAAATTCGCTTTTCTCACGGTTTATGTCTAATCCTGCATTGGTAAGGGCTCTCAAAACTAATTCTAGATAATAAAAATGGTCGGATTCCGTTTCAGTCGCAATAATTACATCATCGAGGTACGCAAATACGTGGGGTTCCCATGCAGGGTCTATCAATTGGTCCATAAGTCGCTGAAAGGTGGCAGGGGCATTGGTTAAACCGAAGGGCATACGTTTGAAATGGAAAAGTCCACGACCCGGTACAGCAAAAGCTGTTATCGGTCTACTCCGGAGGTCAACAGGTATTTGAAAATAGGCTTGGCTGAGGTCCAGTTTGGATACAAATCTGGCACGCCTTAGCCCGGACAAAATTCGATCCATATTGGGAATAGGGTACGCGTCTTTACAGGTTATTTTATTAACATCACGGTAATCAATACAAAATCTATATTTACCATTGGACTTAGGGACAATTACAGGGTTACTCATCCAGGGACTATTCGATTTTTCAATTACATTTTCCCTAATCATTTTATCAACTACAGCTTGGGCTATTTTCAAAATATACGGGGATAAATTACGAGCTTTCTGACGAATGGGAACATTGTATCCTACATCAATGGTATGTTGGGTTAGGTGAGTCATACGTAAAACTGGGGACGGGGAAGGGACAAGGTACCTATATAATAGCTCTTCTAACTGGCGAGAAGCCTCATTAGAGGGTTCTGCCAAACCAGCGCAATTTTCCGTCATATGAGCACGGACCGGAATATGAGGGGCACAAAACGGATGCCATGCACCGTGACTACTACGCCACCGGTGCTGGCCATAATCAATCTCGACATTAAATTGGTGTAGGAAATCCATTCCTAACACACACGGGTAATTAATTGGGGCCAATCTCATTTCTAGGGGCTGGATTACGCCATCCAACTCCATGTGGAGTTGGACCAACCCTGCTAGAGGTAGGACATTCCCGTCAGCTACCATTACACCTTCATTAACTGGTTGGAGACAATAAGCTACGAGGGGTTTATGGGCCTGATTCAGGAAGCTTCGTGATGCTCCTGAATCTACTAAAGCTTTGATTGGGGTGTCTTCAATGCTAATCCACACGAAATATCGGGGGTCTAACCGAAGGGAGGATATATCCGTGGTGGGTACTCTAAGGGGAGGAGTGGGGATGACCGTGGGGGATAATCGAGAAGAAGTGGGAACACTAGAAGAGGAGGGTGAAGGAATCTTGCGCGAAATCGACTCAACTAAACGTGGTGGGGCAATGGGTGCTTGGGAGAGGAATACCGACGATTTTGGGGGGGCCGAGGAGGATTCTCTCCCCCCCATTAGTGGTTTCCCATCCTTATTTTTGCGCATTTGGGACAGTTATCTTCTGTACAACCAGGCCATCCGCACACGCGGCAAAAGAATCCCAAGGGATGGGAGCATTCCCTATACACGTGGCCTGGTTGTTTGCAATTAAAGCACCGGACTTTACTGGGGCTTGCGAGGAAGGGGGGCGGTGAATAATGAGGGAATACATCAAAGAGGGAGGGTATCTTAAGAGAAACAGGAGTAGTAGGTTGTGGTGGAGGAGTACGGCGTTGACTAAGTGGTGGAGAGGATACTACGTCTGAGTATCGTTTGCGTGGTGCTGGGGAAGGGTTGGTATGTCTAGGAGGGGAGGAGGGGGAATATGGGTAATAGTGTTGAAGTGGGCAGGATTGTTCGGAAGTGGGGACGGAAAAAGATACTCTAGGTTTTGGGGGAGGAGAAGGGGGAGGGGTTTTTTCGTTAATGACTGGCTTCGCCGCAGCCAGTTTCTCTTTGGGCTTTCCTTTCTTAGGGACATGAGCAAACGCGGGGAACGACGAATGAGCGGCCGAGGGAGGGGGTCTATATGCTTTTTCACGGCACATTGCGGCTTCGTAGTTACGACATACGCGAAGCAAGTCAGCGAAATCCCTAACTAAATCGCGATCAACATATTGATTAAACTCAGGACGGAGGTTTTGACATGCTATATCTAATTGTTCATGAAGGGGGAGGGGAGGATTTACCATATTCATTAAACATCGTAGGGCAACTAAAAAATCACGAACCGACTCATCAGGCCCTTGGGTACGAAGAGAAATATCTCTCTTGATACTGGCCTGAAGATGGCGCTGACCAAAAGCTTCTCGGAAATAAGTAACGAATTGTACCATTGACGACCAACTGGTTCGTTCCATTCGATACCAGTGGAGGGCGGCACCGCGAAATGCCTCTGGCAAGGCACGAAGCATCTCATCTTCGTTGAGACTGCGAGTCATTCCGTACTCATATAGTTTGAGTAGGAATTCCTCCGCATCCTCACTATCCTCACCAGAGAACTTCGGTCCATGGGTACGCCAATGGTCAATGGCCGTCTTATTCCCGATGTAGGAGGACTCGCAATAATCGAAGGGACGCACGGAGGGAACGGAAGCCTGATACCATGAAGGAGGGGGGTTGTGAGCGGGGGCATGGTTATACGAAGGGGTGTTCGTGGGGTACGCGGTATTATTTGGCCAAGAGGGAGGAGGAGGTGGTCCAGCAGACCATGTTGTGTAAGATGGGTGATTACGTGACCAAAAAGAGATAGGAGGGTGTCTGCCATTCCATGCCATGCGAGGGTGAGCATTTTGTGTGCTATTATAGCACGGGCCCGATTCGTTAAGGTTATAGGTTAAGTCAGGGGCAAAATGAACGGAGGAGGCACGCGGTAAGCTTGTGGACGGCATGGAAGGGAGTGGTGGGTAATCACCGGTAGCATACGGTGCTTGATGTGGATTATTATTCTGACCATTAGGTGGGGGATGGGAAGGATAGTAAGTGCTAGCAGGTGCACGGGAATGAACCGGTATATTTCTTGGAAAGGGGGTAGATTGAGGGAAGGTTGGTTGGGGAACAGGCGGAGGAAGATACTGACGAGATGACGTAGGAACATGTGAGGGAGGTTGTTGCACAGGTCGTGAAAGTGGAGGTTGCGATGACCGAAAGGGTAATAACTGGGGGTTGGGAAGGGGGAAGGGAAATCGCGGAAAAGGAAGTCATACTGGGCTGTGACGGCGGTGGAAGGGGAATAACGCTGTAATTAGGAGGGGACGGATGGAAGGAAGGTTGAGTTCGGGATAAATCTGGGAGAGGGCCTGTCGTAGTTTCTTCCTGTAAGGAGAGAGGATCTTGATAAAAGTTTCGCGATCGGTCTGAAGGGAGAACGGGATCACGTCGCTGGGATACCGGAAGGAGGACGATTACTAGAGTAGGGTAGACTAATCAAAGGGGCGAAACGTTTCTAATCAGGGGGGGGGGGGCCGTAGTACGCGGAGGACCACGGAAGGGGTAGAGGGTCACGTTATGGAGGCAGTCTCCAATAATGTCATCCTCTAAAGCTAAAGACAGGGTAAAAGGAGGACCTTCACCACGTTCGTCAGTAAGGGGATCCCACGTTATCAGACTACCCGGATTACGACGCAAAACTCGAAAACGCGTAAGCCTATCTATTAATTCCTCAAAAGAACCGCTAGTTGTTATTCCCGAACGATCGCAAATCATAATTAATTCCCGCATGTCGCGAATTTGCGCCACCTCATTCCGAATAGCATCGTACTGATCGGAAGTGGCTGCAACCGGCTGTGCATTATGTGGAGTCGAAGGAACAACCGAGGCGGTTGTAGTCGTAGTGACTACCGAAACTACCGATGGGACGGTGGCTATATTAGCCTGCAAGGTTACTACTGGAACTTCGGACGTGGGAATATGTCCAGCCGTGGACGTAACCGGTACCTCCGATTGTTCACCACTGGGTGGTGGGGTACGGAACATTCTGGGACTTGCACGAGTAACCGCATTATAGTAAATACAAAAAAAAATTTAATAAAGGGATCTTCTGTACCGACCGCACACGACACTACCGCACCGAAAATGAAGCACTTCCAAATATTTTAAATCGCGAAGACAATAAAAATATAAATGAAAGTTAAAATTAAAATAAAAAAAAAAAAAAAAAAAAAATAATAATAATTCACTATAGTTACTTCGTAGGGGTAGCTATAAAAGGTAATAGGGGTAGGGGGTTGTGACGGAAGTCGAGGTCCTTTCACCTCGACCAACGATCACTTTCAAAAAGGGGTGCTGAAAGAAACGGGTTAACACAAAAAAATATTTGTATATTTGATTAATATTACATATTAAATATTCATAAAAGTCATAAATAAATTTCTTTCATAATAATCAATTTCAATCACTAAGGGAAAGGAAAAATCCAGGGAGGAACAAACGGAAAATCGAAAAATCACAATATGAATTTGAATATTTTCTTATAATCTAACTTACTACTAAATGTTAATTAGAAGTTCACGGACACCGGAGAAAAACAAATCGCGTAAACAATTCAGGCGAGCCTTTGAATTTCAAATATTCTCAACGGTGGAAAATAATATTTCGACAAATATTATTTTCCACGAATCGCAACTACTTAATTAAAATTTTATGTTAATTTTTTAATTTTCGGTTTCCCCACCAGGGATGCCATTTTGTAATAGGGTTTCCAAATAATTCAGAACATTATTTATTTAGGTAAGTCCAGAGATGCCAGAACTTTATTCGATAAGTACAAACGATTATTGCCAAAATGGCCGCACGCAAAAATATAAATGTTAAGTTATCGCGGGTTCTACCGACGCAATCCGGCTTCTTAGTGATTGCCTGAAGGGCACGAAAAAAGGGGGAAAAATACACTTTCCTATCTACTTACAGTGGTGGCCGCTGCCACGAGGGGCTGGAGTACTCCTTTTGCTGGGAAAAGACACCCGGTACACGCCAAACTTAACAATAACAAAATTAACGGGAAAACTTTATACACCTCAATTCTTTAACACGCCAATAAACTATATAACAACTTTAATACCGCAACTTCTATCGCAATTCTTTAACAATTCGCACAAAATTTTGTTCGCCAACGAAATTACACCCGAGGGCTTCTGATACAAAAAAGAAAGTGTTTCTGGTCGTTGGGCCGGAACTCTTCTTTCTTGCGACACTGATACCACCGCGCCATCTAGGTGGGGGGAGTTTTTAAAAGGGACCAATTAGAAAAGGGAATTGGGTCGTTTGGTAAGGGGCGGGAAACTATAGAGGGCACTTGTTATATAGAGGGAGATAAGGTCGTCGATGCGCAAAAGGTACCAGGAAGGGTGGGGGTAAGGACAGGTAATGGGTATCTTACTCGAGGGACAAAGAAAGATGATGCGCGGGTGAGCGCTGTAGTCGAGGCTACGGTGGCGACATCTCCTTCATGGGAGTTTCGATTCGATACTTCAAAAAAAAGGGGGGGGGGAAACATAATGCAGCAGAGCCGAAGTGGCAACTGCGCAGGTCTGTGCTAATGCGCATCCCGATAAGTGCTGCCATGATTATTGCGCAAGCACCGAGTTAGGGATAGTGCGCAACGTTGATATGAGCAGTACACCGAAATGGTCTACTGCGTTGATGACGTATATGCGCGTGGGATGAACTGCGCGGCTGCGCGCGCAGGAAGACAGTCGAGGCTGTCATGGCGACGCGAGCCAGTTACCAGTTCCGCGATATACACAATGGTCGGCTGCCGTCAATTCTTGGGCGAGTGCGAGTATGGGCAACGCGTGTGACGATCCCTCGATGGCGATCGTCGATGTACGCGTGTCAAACAAAACGTGCTGGGGAAAACAATGTCGGGAGCGGGATGGGCGAAGGGGTTTCGGGGTCGTGCGCGCAGGGATTCGTTTCAGGAAATATTCGAGGATTACTTTTGAGACTGGCGACGGCGGTACTTGCTGGATACTGAGTAGATTCTTCTGCGGGGACTGACACCAAGTTTTGTGTTAAACCTGTCACCGTTGGGTAACAACGTTACAATAGATACGCAAGCAACCTGTAACTAATAAACACTATGTACTTTTCAATTGTAAACACTACAAATTGTAAAATCACCGACAAGAATGTTTAAATTTAAATTGCAAATGCAGCGGCCGAAAAACATAGAGAAATACCAAAACTTGTTAATACTATTTTACAATTATTGTAACCAAGCGTCAAATCCTGGATTCCCCAATTTTCCCCTTTATATCTTTTCTTCCACGTAATCTCCCACCTTTTCTAATCCCGATGTCAAGTGCAAACTATAAAAGGCCAAGGCGATGGGTCAGTTAGTTTTTCGAAGGAAGTAAGATCGGGTTACGCGGGTGTTCACCGTCAGAAAGTTAAGTACACCTCTGCTCAATTGGAGCACCCAGTACTGCAACATCGCGGAAGTGCGCGAAAACGCCCGACACCAGAGAAATCCTGAAGCAGACCATCTTCTAGGATCGTAGCACGGTCCGCTCAACCCCGGGTTCTATCACACGGCGTGAGTTATTTTTACCAATATGTCGACCCATCCCTAATATCAGCCATGGTCTGCAATCGGTCTGCCTCGACATTTTTTAACTAACCCCATCCCTTTCTCCGTTCCTCTTCCGCGCTTTACATTTAATTGGATGTAATAAATTAGAAGTGTTAGAAAATAATAACTGTTTTCATTAACAAACTTCCCTCCCTAAACATCCCAATTTATTTACAGGTGTTAGACACCCCCTCGAAAGAGGACTTACGTGCAAAAGCGCGGACGGCCCCGAAGCGAGTTATAACGCTCAAATCGGGTCGTAACAGCTAAATTATTATTATTATTATTTATTGAGTCAATGGAAATAATAGATTCCTCTTTTGCTTTGTTTTCCTGCCATTCTTCACCTTCTTGTAATAGGATGAATACCTCTGTTTTAGAAAAAATGAGCACCTCCCTCCTCCTCATCATCCACTGGAGTCCCATCTCGTTCGAAAACAATATTTTTTCCTAAAAATTGCAGCTTCTCACTTGCCTTCAAAATTAATGTCTCTAATATATTATTAGAGTCTTTGAGAAGGAATGAAGCTTTTTTTCTCTCGGCTTCTATCCCACACTTTGAATATGTGCGGCAACTAAAAATCAAACCAAAAAATATTAAAATAATAATTTCAAAACATAAGTAAAAAAAAAGAATTGCAATATTGTTTTTTTTTTTATTTTTCCATTCATAAGGCCTTATTAATCTTACTATATTCTGCAATTGTTTTTGACATCATTTACTTACAACATTTTTAGAGATCCGGTTCATATACAGCATATTTAGGTACGTAGATAGGTACTCTATTAATATACGATTTATTAAGAGGATCAGGGGAAAGTAAAGAATTAAATGGAAAGATGCTTATCGTTGAGGAATAACAGTTAGTATCTTCGTAATTTGCACGCTCATATACGCCAAGTTCATGACAATATATAATTTCATGTTTATTTCCAGCAAAATGTATATCAGTACGCAAACTATTAATTAAAATCATGCGAATGTCGCATAGTAAAAAGTTTCCATACTTATTAAATCCCACGCAGACTGACATTCCTTTAGAGTACATTATTCCATGAGAAATAACTTTTGAGGAATTATATTTTATACAATTAACATTAATAGGAAAAAAATTTGTAATTGCGAAACAATTTTTTTTATCACAATTTTCTTGAGCATACTCTATAGGATTTTCAATTTTAGCTAAAGAACTGTATTGACTATCTAATGAATGAACTTTGCAGTAATTCGTGTTTTTGTGCTAGAGTGTGGGTAATATTCTTAAAATTTGGTATATAATTCAATACATTTTTAAAAAATGTTGTCGTGAAATACAGTAAATATTAATGCTTACATTTCGGAGGATTTGGGATGAGAGGAAGGAGTATCTTTATTAATTCTTCGCCTAATGACGAGCGGCGGAATGATAATAGTTTCCCGGGGTCGCTTCCGTCCCTTGGACCGCGGGACCTCTGCTGCTGGACTCGATGTCGCCGGTGGTTCGCTTCTCGGAAGCCCAATCCTGGCAGGGCAGTCCGATAATACGATCGGCCGTCCCCCTCGTCCACGGTAGAACTCGCAGCCCGCCATTGCTCCGGTGTCAAATCCTCCCAGGCGACGCTTGGACCGCCGCTACAGTCGAATCAGACACTGAGCTCTCCTGAAATTTTTCGCCGCCTTGAGCCCTCGTGTCCCCACTCACAACCGCCTGTGTTGAGTGGTCGGGAGGCGGGACACGAGGGCTCAAGGCGGCGAAAAATTTTAGGAGAGCTCAGTGTCTGATTCGACTGTAGGGATGGCTTCTCCGACTGCTTGGGCTGCTGGGTGGTCCATATTGGCAGTTTCTCGAGTGGTAGAAGCCGTGAGGATCCATCGCGAAGCCCGCCTTATAGTCCGGGAAGAACCCACTTTCCTCGCGGGAGCGGTGTCGTTGCGTTGCCACCCAACGGCGGCCGAAGGAACTCGGACTATAGGCGGGTGGGCCGGGCGCTGCTGCACGGGCGGGGCGGCACGGCCGCGGCGGTGGGTCAAGAGTAGGGCTTCCTTCCTTCCCTCTCTCGCTCGTCCTTCCTTCCTCTCGACGGATGGCTGCCAGTAGGGAGGGTTATGAGGAAAATACTCGTTGTTGTAATTTCTTTATGTTTATTTTTGATCTTCGGTCCCTAGTCCGTTGGCCAAAAACAGGGGAGAGCCGAGCGCCGGTGGATCCGCGTCGTTCGGAGGTCGAAGTCGGAATGAAATCCCATCACGCGATGGTGACCCGATTATATACACAAGACTTTCCTGATTGCCGCACCAATCACAGACGAGCTTCGGCGATTAGTCGAGGGAGGATTATGTGGGAGAAAGTGTACAGTTTTTTCTTAAGCGCAAACAAGAGTGTAAGGAGTTTATAACAATTCCTCCTTTCTTGAAGCTCTTGTTTGCGGTGTGTATTTTCGCGATGGCCAACGGAGTTACATAATATTTTGAACTTAATCCAAAGGGAGATCTTAGAAGCGCATATCGTTAACACAAGTCCGATGATGCAATCTTAAAATTATACTTGCACAGTTAGTCGCTGCGTTTGAAAATACAAAACAGAAAATCTTATAACTTTTCTTGCATTTATTTGCTAAGTCCGAAAATCTTCCTCTCGCATGCATTGGCTAAGTCCAAAAATCTTAAGAAATTACACTTGCATTTTTTTTTCTAATCTTAAGTTCGAAAATCTTAAAAATTACACTCGCATTTATTTGCTAAGTCCAGAAACCTTAAAATTACACTTGCATGGTAAAAAAACGCTCTCTTAAAAATTACACTCGCATTTATTTGCTAAGTCCAAAAACTTCAAATTTCACTCGCATTTCTTTGCTAAGCTCAAAGAAACTACAAAATCTTAAAGATTACACTTGCATTTATTTGCGAAGTCTTAAAAGGAAAACTGCAATTGCATAAATTTTCTAAATACAAAAACCTTAAAATATTACACTTGCTTGGTGGCTAAGTCCGAAGAAAAATTAAAATTCTTAAAAAATTACATCATAAAGAAACTCCAAAGTCTTAAATCTTACACTCCCATGGTTTTGCTGAGTTCGAAAAACACAAATCTTAAAATTACACTTGCTCGATGGCTAAGTCCGAAAACACAAATCACTGGTGTTCTTGACAAGTCTTCGCCTTACGGCTTTCTGGGCCGTAGGTTGTAGCGTCGCTGGTTGTCATCTTCTTCCCCTGAAGATGATGGAGTAGCGGTCTGCCTCAGTCGAACTGCCTTTGGCGGCCGGCCACGTGGTTTCCGAATTTTTATTGGGTTACTCGTTTCTCCTTCAGAGCTCGTGGTTGCGGTGACTTGCTTAGCCTTCGGACCGTTTTCTCGTGGAGTCGTGAGTCCACGAAATCGGGGAGCTTGCGGGGGATCCCTCCTCTCCGATGCTACTCTGATTTGGCGGCCGCGGTTTTTTTGCTTCTTCTATTTTTTTGTACGATGGCAAAAAAACAGTACCGTATTTCTTTTGCAAATTCCGAATATTTTGGTAAGCATTTCGAGTTAATTTGGAGGTAATGATGAAAGCAAGCGCTTCATCTGGGCATACCTCCTTTTTAACTGGAGCCAGACTTGCTTCATATGCCAATTTGTATTTAGAAGCACGTGTCGGTGATCCCGTAGTAACTTCTCGAAGAATGTTTGCAGCTGCATGCGATCCCGAAGAACGAAGGCTCATTTCAGTAGCGAATGTCAACTCTGAAGTGGTATGTTGTTGACGCATTTCTGCGGTTCTTCGTCTTTTGGTACGGTCACTTGACTTTTCAAATTCAGACGAAGGCCGACCCATTGCAGCACGTGACGTTGACGGTTGTTCTGAGATGCTATGCGTAACAGACCTTTTACGTAAGGACGTTGAATCATTCTGAAAAAGTGGAAATATGATAAATACATAATAAATTGATAAATACATGCAGGATAGGATGGCCTTTAATCTATTGATTTCTGCTATTTTATTAGGACACCCATAAAAAATGCAGAGTTTAATACATAAATAAATTTAGAATTTTTTCACATTTTTTAATCATCGCTAACTTGTGCCACCATGGCCTCGATATTTTCTCATTTTGTTGCAACCAAATGTCAAATTATTTCACATCCAAAATATACAAGAAAAAACTTTTACCCACTTGTATCGTAATATACTATTTTGGATTAATCTATGAATTTTTTATGGGTTTCTCGATGAAATGGGGAAAAATCAATAAAATAAGGGCCACCGTAATACACGATTCCCATATTGATATTGACAATAGTTTACCTGAATTGTAAATGATGAATCCAGCCACTGTCTATTTTTTTTTATAAATGTGTCGATCTTTCGGTGCGATTCATTAAATCTACTTTTCAGATTGCCCAGCAATTTTCTAACATCTCCTACTGATTTAGCAGAAATGATGAAATTTCTTTTTGTTTTTGAAATTTCTGCTACTAAAGTTGAAATTTGCACGGAGACTTTGTCATGCATTACAGGCTTTATAATGTTGTACACATCCTGCTTTTTGCATACGAAATCGCCAGAGTCTGCAAGAAAGTTGAAAACTAGTAAGAACTACATTTTGTATAATCCAATACAAGTAATGTAATATTGTAAATAATAAATATCTTTATTTCCTTAATAATACACAAATCACGAAAAAGCGCATTTTTGACAATCGTTACATAACAATAATGAAGTATACAGTAATTATTACATTACTTTAGAATTACTAATAAAAACACAATGTTATCTTGTAATATCTATAAATACACTAAATATAAATGTAATGTAATATAACCTATTTTTCTTATTTATTCATTTATTTATTTATTTTTATTTTATTTATTTTAATGTATTATATTTTAATATATTGTTATTAATAATTAATTCTCAAATTGTTTATAATTCATTCATTTCAATGCGCTTAACAGAATGCCTATATCTGCGAATAAACGTTTTTCAACATTTGTACTTTACATATGTAAACACGTAATATTTGGTTGAGAACCACTGAAATTGTTCTAGGAAATTGGGATATTGAAAGTTCGAAGCACATGGCCATCACTTTTACAAGGTCAGAACACGACTTCGACACATTACATACATTTATTACGTAAATTTACATATAACTGATAGGCCTTCAGTATAAACACTTTTACTAAAATGCTTGCAGAATTCGATTCCAAGAAAGGCGCAAGTTCAAACTTGGTAGTTTGTTTCAGTATTTTTTTATCTACAACTTAACGTTCAGTATTTTCCCGACACTCCCCGGATCATAACTTTTTTTAATATTTATGAACTATTTTGAGGTTGAACTTTGGCGGGACTTTTCAGAGTTATTAAAATTGAAATTAATTTATATTATCGTATAATTATATTATACATACCTTCATTACAAGATTCCATGGTTAAAATTACTGCAATGTCACAAGCGTAGCACACAACGGTTTCCGTACGTCGCACGACCCGTAACGCACTTCTGAAAGCGGCAACTTCGACTGAGCAGGTATAAACAGGTTTACCACTGACGACCCTCGGCTCTTCGGAATCTCATACAGTATACACTTCTATACAATTTACCATAGTACTACAGCCGTTTCTACGACTTTCACATTTCAGACTAATGGCCAGAGATTTGGGTTCGCTGCGCCAGTGTGGGCCGTGACTGTAGTGACGTTCCTTCGGGGTCTCCTGAAGAACGTTCACCGGATGGCTGCGCAGGTTTCTCGGTGTCTTCCCGTCCAGGAAGTTCCTGGCCTTCGGGTGGCAGATGAAGTCCCTTAGCCGATTTCATCTGGGTGAGGTGCACTTTCGGTGTGGAATTCCCTTTCTGGACGACGTAGATATTGCGACCGGCTTCGTGCAATACAGGAAATGGCCCCTCCCACTTAGGGGCGAATCCGGCGTGAAAGTGGTCCACTGCTCTGGACAAGGGATGATTCCGAATGTAAACAGGTTTAAACCGTTGAGATGCTTCTTCCTCAGCTGTGGCATACTTCCGCTGATACTCCTTTTGGGTGGCTTGGATTTCAGCTATTCGTTTTTCCCAAGTTGGAGAGGGATCGTCGGATGTCTCAAGCTTCCATGTCCCTGGTCGCCGCATGTTATGGCCACAGACTGCGTAGCTTGGAGTTACCTCAGTGGCCGCGTTTCTTCTGTTGCGTAACTAGAAGATGTAGTCGAAGTCCCTTCTTGATCTCTTGGTTTCGTCTTTCCGTCGGGTTGGCTCGGGGGTGATAGATAGGTGTCGTCCACAATTCGCATTGCCACTTTCTGCAGGTCGCCTCCCAGAGATCGCTACTAAATTGTGGCCCGTTGTCGCTTAGAATGGCCCGTGGATATCCCCAACGAGCAAATACTTCTTCTTCGAGAAGTTTGATAAGCTGACCGGCGTTCGAGTTTCGCACAGTGAAAGCCTCCACCCAACGAGAAAAGAGATCCGTGACGACGAAGATGAATACTTTTCCGCGGCGGCTTCGTGGATATGGCCCCATGAGATCAACTGAAATGGTCTCCCAGGGTTTTCGTGGAACATGGGGTCGTTGCTGGTCGGTAGTCCTCGTTCCCTTCGTACAAATACAAAATCTGCAAATTTGCACATGTGCTTTAATATCCGTTGTCATTTTTGGCCAGTAGAAATGTTCTCGGATTGCCCTGGTAGTTTCAAAAATTCCTGGCCCCCTATTTACGGCTCGCAGTTGTGCCAGTATTTGACATGCAACTAGTCACATCACACGGCGAACTGCATTCCCAAAGATTCGGGCGCGCTGCTCGCCCAAAATTTAGCCTGCAGTCATCCGCATATAACGAATCACCGATTCATTAACTTTTCGACGCAAAATGGCATTAATATAATATATATTCATAAAAAATAATAGTAAATAATAATAGTTAGAATAATTTAATAATCTAACCTATAAATAATAAAAATAAATGATAAAGTATGTTATATTTATAACCTAACCTCATATTCACGTGCGTATACTACAATAACTTATATAATTATTTCGTTAATTATACATTGAAAATGATACGTATAGTTGTAATTTATGCTAGAAAATGGAAAAATATGTCTATGAAAAATAAATGAACCACGGGCGAAGCGATTTGACGAATATTTCTAAAAAAAAAAAAATTAATGAACATGAAATTTAAATCATGAATATGAATATTTTTTTATAATAAATAAATTATTTTCGAGAACTACCATTCGAATTCTCACAGAATAAATTCTGACCATAATTTCAATGAATTTGAACAAATTGTTTTCGAGAAATTGTGCGCGCAGTAATTATCAACATTCATATAACATTGATGTAATGTTCACAGTTTCACTGTCCTTCAAAGGAAAAGTAAAAAATTGTTTCAACGTATTTTTTGTTTTCTGTCAAATACATTGTAATTTTCAATGTATATACAATGAAATAATCAGAGAAAATCAATGTTTATGAACAAAATGTTTACACTAGAAAACAGGGAATAATATTCCCTGAGTTATTAAAAATAGTATATTTCGATACAAGGGCGAAAGTGTTTTCTTGGCGAATGTGAGGGTTGACGCCCCGAGCCGAAGGCGAGGGCGGCAATCACATTCGTAGAGAAAACAATTCCGCATGTGTATCGAACGATATTTTATGCAACTAGGGAGATAATTCGTCAAAAAGTCGCGTTTTATCGCCCTTGTTGCATAAAAACTTTTATTTTATACATAAACATACTTTTTAATGTGATTCAAATAATTATGTTTACGAATGCTTCCTGCATTTTGTTTTTCAGTATACAATATAAAAAAAGATATAACAATGAAAACAGGAAATTAAAATATATAAAAATGAATAAAATAAATCTTTATTGTTAATTGATTAATAATATTTACTTACAATCTTTGTTATTTATATACTTTGATAAGAGAACGTTTAACAAATTATTCTTTATAAAAATTATATATTCATTTTTATAATTATATACTTACCATATATGAATAGTTTATGTAATATATACATTTTTGATATTCTAATAAGAAATAAATCGACCGAATGTAAAGACTTTTGTTAAAACGTTTTATTGTTTACAATATATTCGTTTATAGTAAATTATATTTACAGCGCATACAATATATTACAAGCCGCCATATCGTAATGCAATGAAATGAGTCTTACTTATTTTAACTGATAACGCAGGAGGTACGGAAGGTAAATCGGAATACTTAATTAATTTTTCGTTTTTACTTTTGAATTGAACAATGTAACTGTGGTAATGTTCGTCAAACGTAATCTCTTCGTAAATCCTAAGATAAAAATAGATTTCTTCCTTTATTTTAACGATTTCAATTATTTCTCCAAATTCCTTTTCGATATTTTTTACATTGACAGCAACGAACATCCCAATTTTATAATCCGTGCCGTATATTTCTACATTATTATAATAATCGCTGGGGGTTACGTTATCGATCAAATACTTTTCATCGATCTTTTTTTTATTTGAACCAAATTTAATGGTATCTAAAAATTCTAAACTGTGAATCGTCTCACACAAACTTAGAACTTGTTTCGTTGCAATAGTTAGTGGTACATTAATATTGCAGCTAGTACATACAGCATTGGCTTTAACAGGTCGGTGACGTGATTCGAATCTCATGCACCAAAAATTTACGCAAGGTCCGTTTAAGAGAATGATTCTAGGGTAATGTGTTAAATTATGAAATTTGGGTTTAAGTGTTTCAAAAAGTTGTAGGTACAATGTATTTAGTTTTTTTATTAATTTTTTTAAAACTTTAGCATCTGTTGGAATGAAGCGAGGTGATGTAAGAATGTCTGTGATTTTTCGCAAGTACTTGTATAACTGCCAATTTATATCATCTTCCGGAATAATATCTCCCATTATCAGTCCAAAATAACGAACCAAGCATAACATCTCTGATGCTGAGATTTTTAGATTCATTTTATTTTTTAAACGGTGCTTTTGAAGTACTGGTGGTTTATTATCTTTTTCAAACCCATAATCAAAATTTTGAATTCTTGCATTTAGTTCCTCTAAAGTGATCTTGTACTTTTTTTGAGAAACGAAAACATAAATTATTGCTCGCATTACATAAACGCATACCCCCTCTAAAAAGTCGTGCATGAGATCAACCGTTACGTTTTCTATCACGTGAAAATCTGGAATGGAGTGAAAAACGGACTCTTCTTTAATTCCATTATAGGATTCATTATTAGGAAGTCCAGATAAATGTCGTATATCATCGGCATAACTTTCTTTTGTTCTTAATGCAGATTCTTGTTCTTCAACCGCTTTCGAAGTTTCAGAAGATGACAGATTACAAATACGACAAAAATGTTCCGCCTTAAATCCATCTACAAATCCAAGTATTCCGTTTAAACCTAAATTGTCTCCCAAAATAAGAGATAGCTGAAACTTAACGACCTGTTTTATTCCGTCTACCATTATTTCAATATCTGTATTGCGAAGATAAATGAGTTCAGTGATTAATATGTTGAAGACTTGCTTATTTAATGTTTTTTTCCTATCTTCAGCACGCAACAATGTTGAAAATATTATGCTTTTAAGCCGAGACGCGATGTACGGTGGCAGTACTGCTATAGAAACATAGACTGCGCCGAATTTTTGAACGCCTGAATGGCTCCCTAATGCATTGCCTACTTCAATTTCATCGTAATACATATACAGAGGTAAAATTATAACATTGGGAACATTCATAATCTGATTTTTGAGCCATACTTTTGTTTGTACTAAATTTTTTACGATATACGAATTCTTTGCCAAATTTTGCATGTATGTAACTATTTCATTGTACATTCCCGGTATTTGCAAAAATACTTTTAGACTTTTTCTAAGAGGAACGTAAGTACCGAATACAGATACTTGTTTAACTATTTCCTGATTGTTTTCATCAACTGACCTGACAAACACTTTTCCAATTTCATATTGTTTACATTCTATAAAACCTTTTCTTTTTAAAACATTCAATCGTTTAGTTTCAGTTGAAACTGCGTCGAAAACGCCACTATGCATATCAAAACATTTATCAATTTCAGAAAAAACAGGTGTTTTTTTTTTTTTTTTTTAAATTAACATTATATCAGTTTTGATAGAATACAAGTAAATATTGATTACGAAAGTACGCATCATATCAATAACGTCTTGTACAATATTTCGAGGAAGAGAAGGTTTGCCATAAAGTGTTAAAATTATACTTATAATATGATTAAATATTAAAAGATGGTCCATTTTAAAACAAACAATTTCAAATATATAGTAAGTTATAATTTTAAATACTTCAACATATTTACCACAACAAAGTAATTAAATTATTTATCGTGGAACACAAACAATTTCAGTATAAGTTAACAAACATAGTAGTCATTTATCGAAAATAAAATAAATGGTCGCGAAACACGAATAGGTTTTACATTTTTTTAAGTTCTGTGTGTAACTTAAGAACAGCTGAAAATGGTTTCTTTGGTTCTAAGTTAAAAACTCCTTTAAATATAAAAGCCCAAACAAAGTCGCAAAAATACGGCCATGAACGAAGTGCTATTAAACACTTCATAGCACCTTCTACAGCGTGACATGGACTTTGAAACAAGTAGTTTTCGCCATTTAAAACAACATATGACTGCAAACCAGAATTGCTACCAGGTTTTCCACAAATAGCGACGTATGGTAAAGTCGGTTGATTTAACTTCGATAACCACTCTGACAAGTTTTGTTTCTCGATTTCAAGAGATGTTGAATCCTAAAAAATAACAAATAATAAAAATTATTATACAAATTATTATTAAAAATATAACATTAATTATGTAATTATGTCAAATATAACTTTGTTAACATATAATCAATTCAGTCCTATATTCTTACCTCAATGTGTAAAATAAAAGACTTTACAATGTCATCCTTTGAAATATTAACAGACTCATTCTCGAATTTAACAGATTTTGGAACTGTCATCAAACGTGGCAAAAGTAACAGTGCCAAAAAACTGTTGTGATGACCTAGAATTGATTAAATAAAAAAAATAATCGAAATTTTATAAGAATTTTAAAAATTAATATTATATATTAAAATGCACGAATATCAACTAAAAATATGAAAATTAATACCTGTTTCGAGCTCACTGTTGTAACTGCTTAAAAAAGCCTTAACCTCCTTCACTCTTGACTTGTGTGCGAACTGTAGAACTTTATTTCCCAATGTAGGCCAATATAGAGACAGGCATGTCCCAAATGTTGCATTTGAAGGAATAAGGACCTCTTCTTGTAAAGCCTGTTGCGATATAATTTTTTGGAAGTCCAGTTCTAACTAAAAGATTGTGAAAAATGTAATTTATACTAATTTAAAATAATTGTTTATAGAAACTAAAAAAAATAAAAATTGAATCATTTCACATTGAAAATAAATTCGTTTTAGAAAATTCAGGAAAGAATACAATTATTTGCACATGTGCCAAACAAAATTTTATACAACGTGGAAGAAAATATATTTATAAATAAAATTTTTTTTATTTACTAGGTTGTAATTTCATTATATTAAATGATTATAAAGATTATTATTACGTATAAATAATGCCAAAATTGTATACTTAAAATTTGTATTGCATTTGAGTCATTTTTTTGCGAATCTAATTAATATCGCAAAAAAATGTTGGATCACATTTTTAAATGCGCTGAAATTATGAACGTAATAGAGTTAGCCGATCCGATTTAAGTAATTTAATTTTTTTAACACATAGCTGATAAAAAATAACCATCCTGAAAATATATGTTTTTTACAGGAAATTTGGCGAGGAATTCGACGGTATTTTTTTTTTAAACTGAAAGATATTGGTGGGCTTGATGAGAAAATCAAATTTTGAATTTACAATCGTTTAAAAACTTTTTTTTCTAAAACATGTCTTTAAAGTACATATTTAAAAATGCGCCCTTAAATGAATATTTTGGAGAGATAAAGCCAAAGTTATCGCAATTTAAAATAAACCTATTTAACAAAACATGCAATCAATATCAATATTATTTTAAACGTAGCACCCACAGAAGTTATTTACATAAACAGATAAAAAGAACAGTTAACGACAATTACAAAAACACATTTTAGATATTCGGTATTTTTATTGTTTAATAATCTCTTAATAATTTTATAGGCTAATTTATATTGCATAATTTTATGTTTCGTACACAAATTTCAAATAATATTGCTTGATACATATGCGAAAATGTATCTCGTATAAATGTGAGTGCAGAATTTTGTTTTCATATACCTCACATTCATATATAAACATTTTCATCTTTATGCTGACAAGTACTATTAAAGCTCACTTGTAATTAATTGGATCTTGTTTGATGGCATCGAAAATGACAAGTTCCTTCAATCGTACGAAATCAATTTTCTTAGATTTTGCATATGTACCCAATACAATTCTTCCTTCCAAAGTCGAATTTAAAAGGTCATAAACGCCATTTGATTTATATTTTGAACCATCTATAAAAAAATCTAATAATTAAATTGAAAACTATATTTAAATCTAGAAGGATTCAAAACCACCTTCTACTCGAATTCGTTTTAAAGCCGGTTCAACTTCAGGCACATCATTAGACATATTTAACACAATAACATTATTAGGCCGTGCATCCAATGTTACATCTATGTCCTCAGTAAAGCTCATATTTGATTTCCTATACGCTAAACAATGCCCCATTAAACTCATGCTCAATATATTAATAAAATGAAGCCTTTTGTTAAGTTTCACACATGTTTACATGCACAATGAAAACCAAATTTTATAGGTTATATGAGTGACATCAAAAAGATATAACACCTTAGCTTCTGATAACAATTATACTTACTTTTCGATGCAAATACTGTTCCAATTTTATCACTGTAATATTAAAATCACAAAACAAGGCGGTATAAAATACACCAATACAATACGTGCTCGAACCACGCGAACGTCGACCGGCAAGCCCGGTTTGCAAGTTTCCAACTGACCTAACCTCGAAGTCAGCAGGGATGCCAACAACGAGCGTGTCGTTACACTGGAGTACTTGTGCAGAGGCCGGATCTCACCGGGCAAGCTGCACGCCCAAAATTGGCTGGCAGCTACACTAAACGCATGTTTCAATACGTTCCCGCGTTTTGTGAAGCAGCGCCATGTGTTGGGCCAGCAGCCGCACAAAAGTTCTTTCCGTGTTTGAATCTATCCAGCCAAAGAAGCGCGTTGTTGTCTGTGCGAAGCGTGAAGGGTCTGTCTTCTAGATAGCGACGAAAGTGCTTGATCGCCCAGATTACTGCTAAACATTCCTGTTCGTTACTATGATATTTTCTTTCCGTTGAATTGAACTTGGCCCTGGCATAGCTGATGATGCTCTTTCCTTCGTTGTCGTTGGACTGATACAGCACTGCTCCCATTCCAACCTTGCTAGCATCAGTTTGCAAGATGAAACGTCGTTCAAAGTCCGATCTGGCAAGCTCCATCGGTTGTAAGAGAAGCTCCTGCATTCTCTCGTATGCTTCTTGGGCAGCCGCTGTCCAGCGAAATCGCTTCTTTCCGCTGAGAAGATCGGTAAGTGCTGCTGTCTCGGAGGCGAACCGTCGAATGAATTCTCGGAGCCAACTACACGCTCCTAAATAGCTCCGGAGCTGCTTGATGGTAGTTGGAGTGGGGGCATCTAGAAGCGCACGGACGTGTTTCGGATTGGCCTGATTGGTAGTCTCCGTGATGTTGTGACCTAAGTAGACGAGGTTTCCTACTCCAAAATGGCATTTTTCCACGGCGCAAGTGAGTCCATGGAGGCTGAGCCGTTCCAGCACCATTGCCAGATGTACTAGATGTTCTTCCTCGGAGTTAGAGTAGATGATCACGTCATCCAAGTATACTTGACAAAATATTCCGATTAATCCTGCTAACACTTCTTGACTCATAAGTCGCTGGAATGTGGATGGCGCTCCTTTCAAGCCGAAAGGCATCACGTTAAATTGGTAACACCCACCGGTCGGTGTAGAAAAGGCTGTGTATTTCTTGGCTCTTTCTTCCATGGGAATTTGCCAATATCCTGCCTTTAGATCCAGAGAAGAAAATATCTTGGCTTGTCCGATGTCCTTTATTGTGTCCATTATCCGGGGAAAAGCTTGACTTGAATCTTCAGTGAGAGTATTTAATTTCCGGTAATCCACACAAAATCGCATGGTCCCGTCTTTTTTTTTAGCTAGGACTACAGGTGAGTTGTAAGGTGATACACATGTTTCGATGATACCGGCTTCCAGCATTTCTTTTGTTTGTTTCTCGATTTCCTGACGTTTCGCTTCGGAGTATCGATAGAGAGGCATGCGGAACGTGGTATCCGATAATAATTTTATATCATGCTTGATCGTCTTGGTTGTTGACGGTCTGCCAATCCCGAGCGGAGCAAAAACGGTGCGATGGTTGGTCAGAATCTCTATGAGTTTTTTCTTCTGAAGGCCTTGGAGCTCGGTGTGGAAATCGTCGGTGTTGATCTGATGATTCTTCTCAAAATGTGAAGACAAAAAAGGAACTGTAATGCGATTGATTTGTCCAATGTGTAGAACTTCTCGGTTTATATCCAAAACCGCCTTTTCGTCCCTCAACCACGGCATACCCAACAGCAACGGGTGTCGTAATTCAGGAGTGATTGCAGCGGTTATCTGAAATTTATGACCTTGTATTTCCATTTCAAACCGAGACGTTCCATAGGCAGGCATTGATTGGTTCCTTGCTGCGAGTTTTATGTTTTCCGTTGGCTCGTCGCTCCGGGCATCGTCAGGTAGAAAATCTGGACGAATAAAACTCCTTGAAGCTGCTGTGTCGATCACCCCGAGTAAAATCTTCTGATTGATTTTTACCCGAATTTGTGGCAAGTGAATCCGGCTAGTCCAAGCGTTATTTAATTCCGGCTGGCTCCTGGAACGGCGTCCGGCGCCGGAGTTTCGGGCGTCTTTCTCCAGTTTTCCGGCTGCTGCGTTAATAAAATGTTTTCTTCGATGCTCACAATCGCGATTGTAGTGGTGTCCTGGGCAGTACCAACACTTCGGAAGATTTGTCGCATTGGAGGTTAATTTATTCGCTCTTGGTTTCGTATCCAAGTCTCTTTTTGTTTTGTTTTTCGAGTATTCTTCCTCTTCATCTTTTTCGATTTCTACGGCTCTAGTAAAAAGAGCAGCGAAATCTGGAAGATCATACGTACGATGAAATTTCTTCAATTCCGGTCTGAGTAGATTTAACAGGGTAACTACTCTGTTAGCCTCTGGTTCGTCGGGTCGAATGCGCTGATACAGCATGTATTTCTGTTGCAGAAATGGTCCCACTGGCTCCTTCTCCGATTGTCGCCTTCCATAGAGTTGCGCCACGAGGGAATTGCGTACTGATTGGCTGTTGAATTGTCCTCGGAAGAGTTCTTGGAATCGAGGCCATTCTATATTGACTCCCTTGTAGCATTGCCACCACTTGGCGGCCTCTCCCTTGAGTCCGTCCTCGATTTGTCGCGTTCGTCGGGCTTCGGGAACGGCGAGAGCCTGTAGATAATCTTCACAACCCTGCAAAAAGACTTCCGGATCTTCATGCTCTAGCCCTCTAAATTCGGGCAACGGTGGGGTACGGATAGCGAAAAGTGCCCGTGCGAGTTCCCCCAGGTTTTGAAGCGTCGCCTGGTTACTTGGTTGTTGTGCCTGGGCCATCGTCAAGACGTGCTCTTGTTCTATATTCCTTGGCGGAACCCTGGCGTCTGCAACTTCTCTGATTGGCTGGATCGGTTCCTCCTGAAATGGGCCGATCCAAGCGTTGTGATAGGCTGGAGTAACTTCGTTATGATTGTCTTCCTGTCGGCTAGGAACTGACCTAGACCGTCTGGTGGAAGGCCTCCCTCTTCCTCTTTGCGATTTCTGATTGGGCGCCACCGGGTGTTTAAACACTCCCGGAAGTGTGTTGTCCGATTCCTGGCTGGTTGCGTTTTGCTCCCCTGTCGCTGCGCGTCGAGTGACCCTCGGTGAGTGGAACATTTGGCTAGCGTCGTGTGTTCGTCTCTCCTCCCGGTAGAGATTGCTCAAAAAAAAGTCGAGCCCCACGTTGGGCGCCACTTGTCGTGAAATATAGTAAATATTAATGCTTACATTTCGGAGGATTTGGGATGAGAGGAAGGAGTATCTTTATTAATTCTTCGCCTAATGACGAGCGGCGGAATGATAATAGTTTCCCGGGGTCGCTTCCGTCCCTTGGACCGCGGGACCTCTGCTGCTGGACTCGATGTCGCCGGTGGTTCGCTTCTCGGAGGCCCAATCCTGGCAGGGCAGTCCGATAATACGATCGGCCGTCCCCCTCGTCCACGGTAGAACTCGCAGCCCGCCAAAGACCCCGTCGCTCGGAAGTGCTGCGTCACGCGGGCGGCGAAATGCCGGGCCAGTTCCACGTTGCGCTGCTGCTCCGGTGTCAAATCCTCCCAGGCGACGCTTGGACCGCTGCTAGGGATGGCTTCTCCGACTGCTTGGGCTGCTGGGTGGTCCATATTGGCAGTTTCCCGAGTGGTAGAAGCCGTGAGGATCCATCGCGAAGCCCGCCTTATAGTCCGGGAAGAACCCACTTTACTCGCGGGAGCGGTGTCGTTGCGTTGCCACCCAACGGCGGCCGAAGGAACTCGGACTATAGGCGGGTGGGCCGGGCGCTGCTGCACGGGCGGGGCGGCACGGCGGTGGGTCAAGAGTAGGGCTTCCTTCCTTCCTTCTCCTGCTCGTCCTTCCTTCCTTCCCTCTCTCGCTCGTCCTTCCTTCCTTCCTTCTCTCGCTCGTCCTTCCTTCCTCTCGACGGGTGGCTGCCAGTAGGGAGGGTTATGAGGAAAATACTCGTTGTTGTAATTTCTTTATGTTTATTTTTGATCTTCGGTCCCTAGTCCGTTGGCCAAAAAGAGGGGAGAGCCGAGCGCCGGTGGATCCGCGTCGTTCGAAGGTCGAAGTCGGAATGAAATCCCATCACATTTCATTTCATTTTAATAATTCTTTATTTATCATAATGTGGATACATGGGGTTACGTTATTCTTAATATACAGGGTCATCGAAAAGTATCGGACCCCCCTAATATCTTCAGTTAGAATGCACTTAGGAGAAAATGTCCAATAGCAAAGTTGTATGGTTTCAAGCGGGGAGTAAGATGATGACCTTGACTTTGACCTTGACCATGTCCTTCAAGGTCATTTCAAGGTCAATCTTATTTTTTTAAATAGAACCCCCTACATTTTATTGCATATTCTTATAGCTTATCTCGAGAGCTTTCCAAAACACTATAATAAAATATTTTTTTATTAAGTACTTTTTGAGTTATAAAGGTTTCAAGTTAACAATTTTTTGACACAAAATGTAGAATATCTTGTAAAATATTATTTAGTTTTCAGTAATCATAACCTTAATACTTTTGTGCGCGGAATAATGAGACCTATTAATTGGTTTAAAGAAAATACATTAATCGGATCCCCCTAATATTTTCAGTAAGAATGCATTTTGGAAAAACTTCAAACCTTTATAACTCAAAAAGTACTTAATAAAAAAATATTTTATTATAGTGTTTTGGAAAGCTCTCGAGATAAGTTATAAGAATATGCAATAAATGTAGGGGGTTCTATTTAAAAAAATAAGATTGACCTTGAAATGACCTTGAAGGACATGGTCAAGGTCAAAGTCAAGGTCATCATCTTACTCCCCGCTTGAAATCATACAACTTTGCTATTGGACATTTTCTCCTAAGTGCATTCTAACTGAAGATATTAGGGGGGTCCGATACTTTTCGATGACCCTGTATATGTTGACGTACCTATTCGTTAGATATCGAACTTTACCGTACTAGTTGTAATATATTTTGTTAGAGAAGAATTTCGCCGCTAGCGTATGTGTAGCCTACAGTATGAGTTTTTTTCCGGGAAAAAAGTGTGTAAAAAAAAAAACCTTCAGAGATTGATGTTTAACTTAACCTAATACTTAAAGCTAAAAGTTGACTATTTACACTATGTACACGGTTGTTTTCATACAACTTAGTTTTTCCTACTAATAGCAGGAATATTCTATTTTTACAATGCCAATCATTGTTTGATTACAATAGATTATTGTCTAGCAATAATTGGTGCGGCAGTCTATATTTTAGTTTGAACGGTGCATTGGATGAATTATAAGTTCCTAGATCTTTAAGTTCATCTAGATGTTTTATTTGAGATTTGTAAAAGTTTGAAGTAGCTTGTAATATATCTGCAGTTATATCTTGCATATTAAGTTGATGCAACATGTCTTTGATTCTCGTGCCATAATCAGAGTTGGTGATCATTCTGAGACATTTGTTTTGGAGTGTTTGTAATTTTTTGATATTGCTTTTACAGGTGTTGCCCCAAATAGGGGCTCCGTACAAAATTATTGGTTTTATGAAGGCTTTATATATGATCAATTTGTTCTTGATATTAAGTTTACTTTTGCGGCAGAGTAGATGATAAAGAACTCCAATCATGGCATGAGTTTTACTGCATATACTCGAGGTATGTGTTGTGAAACTTAATTTTTCATCTAGACGTACTCCTAGATATTTAGCACTTTTTGAAGTTGGGGTATGTGTCCCGTCAATAAATAATTTGGCAGTGTTCGATTTTTGCTTTCTACTAAAAATTACTAGTTCTGTTTTATTGATATTTATTTTAATTTTCCATTTTTCGTAATAAATCATGAGTTCATCAATGTGGTTTTGCAAATACTTAATGGCTTGAGGCTTTTGCCAAGAGGTAGCTATTATAGCTGTGTCATCCGCGAAGAGGGCTAATTTTGTTTTGTTATCCATTGGGATGTCATTGATAAAGTATAAAAAAAGGACAGGGCCTATGATGGAGCCTTGTGGGACACCTGCAGAAATTGACTGATAATTGGAAATTTCTTCATTGACTTGAACATAAAATTGCCTATTTTTTAGATAGGATTGTATGAGTTTAATTAAGTAAAGCGGTATATCAAGTTTGTGTAGTTTGTAAATTAAGCCTTTATGCCAGACGGTATCAAAAGCTTTTTCTATATCAAGAAGCAGCATGGCTGTTATCTTATTTAAATTGAATTGATTGCTAATATGATTGGTTATTCTTGCCAGTTGATGAATTGTACTCCTATTGTTTCTAAATCCAAATTGTTCTGATATAAGTTGTTTATTTTTTTGCTCATGTAGTTTTAATCTATTTAAAATAATTTTTTCAAAAAGTTTACTAAGAGTTTGCAGTAAGCTAATTGGTCTATAGTTTTGTGGAAATAGGGAGTCTTTATTCGGTTTCTGGAAGGCTAAGACTTTTGCTAGTTTCCATTTGTTAGGAAAATATGAAATTTTTAAAGCTGCATTGAAAATGTACATGATTTGAATAATTGCTTTATTAGTGAGGTTTTTTAGTATAATGTTTTGAATGCCGCCTGGGCCTGGAGCTTTTGTGGGCTTTAAAAACTTGATAGCCGCTTTAATTTCATTAGGATTTGTTAGTGATATGTCTTTGAATTTGGGAGAACTATGTAGGATTTGAGAATTAGTGTAGGAGCAGGGACCGTTTCGTAGCCTTTTATAGGTCCCCTTATGCAATAAGGTGTTTCCGACGTATTTTGGGCCGCTGAATCCGAATTTCGAGGGTGGATTGCTCTCCGAGTGGGCCGAAATTGTTTATAACATTTTTTTTAAACAATTAAGCAATTTTAAATTTTTTGGTCCAAAAAAAATGTTTTTTTTTATTTTTTGGGCCATTCTAAACAAAAAAGGTCTTTAGTAACTTTTGCGTACGATGGCGCATTCTCGAGATAAAAATTCCCGAAATAAAAAAAAATGCGATTTTTGCAGTATTCAGTACACTGCCACATCGACACATGTAATTTTTTTTTTAGCTACCTATGCTTAAACTCTTCTTCTGACCTTATATTTCAAGCAGAAAGTTAGTTTTAATCATTCATTTTAAACCTTCGCCATTTATTGAAGTTTTGCTAACGCTGTTTTTTGTCTGTAAATATACGCACATCTAGTATTGGCACGCACGACATGTTTCAAGTCGCCGGATCCACCTCGTTATTTTTTACGTATTTTGGGTCACTAAATCCGAATTTTTAGGGTGGAAAGCTCTCCGGATGGTCCGTCATTGTTTATAACAATTTGTTTAAACAATTAAATATAATTTTTTTTACTTTTCGCTTCCTAAAAAAATTTTTTATATTCTTCGGGCAATTCTGACCAAAAAAGGTTCTATGTAACTTTTGCGCACGATGGCGCATTTCCGAGATAAAAATTCCCGAAATAAAAAAAATGCGATTTTTGCAGTGTTCAGCACACAACACATCGACACATGTACTTTTTTTTGTTATCCACCTAGGCTTAAATTATTCTTGTAACCTTATATTTTAAGCAGAAAATCGTTTTAATCAATCATTTTAAACCTTCGCCATTTATTTGAGTTTTACTAGTGCTGCTTTTTTGTAAACATGCCCACATCCAGTATTGTCCCACGGCACGTTTTAAATTCCTGGATTTATCCAGGTATTTTTTTTACGTATTTTTGACCGCGGAATTACAGTTTAAAATGAATGATTAAAACTAACTTTCTGCTTGAAATATAAGGTCAGAAGAAGAGTTTAAGCCTAAGTGGATAAAAAAAAAATTACATGTGTCGATGTAGTAGTGTGCTGAACACTGCAAAAATCGAATTTTTTTTATTTCGGGAATTTTTATCTCGGAATTGCGCCATCGTGCGCAAAAGTTACATCGAACCTTTTTTGGCCAGAATTGCCCGAAGAATATAAAAAAATTTTGTAGGAAGCGAAAAGTAAAAAAATTATATTTAATTGTTTAAACAAATTGTTATAAACAATGACAAACCATCCGGAGAGCTTTCCACCCTAAGAATTCGGATTCAGTGACCCAAAATACGTAAAAAATAACGAGGTGGATCCGGCGACTTGAAACATGTCGCGTGCCAATACTAGATGTGCGTATATTTACAGACAAAAAACAGCGTTAGTAAAACTTCAATAAATGGCGAAGGTTTAAAATGAATGATTAAAACTAACTTTCTGCTTGAAATATAAGGTCAGAAGAAGAGTTTAAGCATAGGTAGCTAAAAAAAAAATTACATGTGTCGATGTGGCAGTGTGCTGAATACTGCAAAAATCGCATTTTTTTTTATTTCGGGAATTTTTATCTTGAGAATGCGCCATCGTACGCAAAAGTTACTAAAGACCTTTTTTGTTTAGAATGGCCCAAAAAATAAAAAAAACATTTTTTTTGGACCAAAAAATTTAAAATTGCTTAATTGTTTAAAAAAAATGTTATAAACAATTTCGGCCCACTCGGAGAGCAATCCACCCTCGAAATTCGGATTCAGCGGCCCAAAATACGTCGGAAACACCTTATTGCATAAGGGGACCTATAAAAGGCTACGAAACGGTCCCTGCTCCTGCACTAAATATGTTTCATTAACTAATTTGTTGTTAAAATCTCCCATGTCTTCTGTTAAGTGGTGTACTTTTTCAAAGTTTTCTGCTAATACGTTAGCTTTTTCTTTATCGCTGTACACGAGGCCAGAAGGACCATGAAGTTTTGGCATTTTTTGCTGATTTTGTTTTTTGAGTGCTTTCGCATATTTCCATAAGGAATTATCCTTGATGTTTAATTTAGTCATTTTGTTGTTCATATAATTGTTATAGAATTCTTTGATATCATTTTTAATTTGGGCGTTTAATGTATTTCTTTGAGTTTTATAACATATTAGCAGTGTTCTTTGATAAAGTCTTCGACAGTGATTACGTACTTTAACAGTGATTCTGCACTTTATACGATTATTTAATTTTGTTTCGTTGATAAGCATAATGTCTATTTTATGATCTTTAAGAAATTCTGTTAATTCTGATATTTTTGACATGATTCCGTTAGCATTCCAGTGTGCTACGTTAATTTTATTGATTGAGTTCGCATTGGTTCCACTATTCATTATTGGTTAAAAGGCATTCGTAAAAGGCGGAGCACCTGGATATCTTGTCCTTACAGTTTGCTAATTTTGAGTTGAGATTTTTAACGATATTTAACATTTCATGTATGTTACAGAGGCTATTCAGTTTTTTAAATTCGCTAATTAATTCTAAGAAAGCACTAAAGTTTTCTGTTTGAATATCACTATTGTTCACTGGTTCATGTGTATTACCTTGTGATTCGCTGATTTGTTTAGATTGTTGCAGGATTGTACTGTAGAGTTGTGGTTGTCTGGGTACTTCTGTCCTTGTTGGCTTTTCGTGTTTCTGTTCTCGTTTTGAAGGTTGATGCAACGCTGGGAAGTTTGTCTCGTTCAAGTTTGCAGATTTTGGATTTTTGTTGGGTGGATTTGATCTTTGTTTTCTTAATGCTTCTATTTTTTGTAGATGCTGTAGGTAGTATGTGCATCGCGAAAAGTTTGCTGGATGTGCTCCTCCACAGTTGACGCATTCTGGATCCGTGTTTTTGTCCTTTGTGCAGTTTTCAGTAAGATGTTTGTCCTTGCATTTAACGCATCGTGGTTCATTGTTGCAGTTGATAGTCCCGTGTCCGAATTTTTGGCACCTGTGGCATTGTGTGGATTTTCGTGTGTTTCTGTATCTTTCCCACCTTATTTTTATTGAGCAAAGGTATTTGATTTCTAATATTTCTCTAATATAAGTTTCTGGTCCAACTTGTAAAAGGTAAAAAGGGTACATCGTGCCGCTATTACTTTTCATTTGTGTTAATTTGATAACTTTTATGTTACACGTTGTTAGTTCCGTTTTTATATCTTCTATTTCTAGATTTGGGAGACCCTTGATGACTAATTTTTTGTTCCTTTTTGACGGAGATGTATAGGTATGGTAGGGGATGTTTTGTTTGTTTAAAACATCCCTAATTTTGCTTGATTCCTCTTCATTAAGTGGAAAGATAGTTACCGATTCTCTTGAAAACTTTAATTTAGTTTTGTTGAACTGCTTGACTAGTTGTAGCGCTACGTTGGTTCTTGTTGTGGCTTCATTTTCCGGACCTGTCATTATGATTGGTGGAGATTTCGTCTCCTTCTTTTTTTTGTTTTCGGCTGCTTCAGTGTCACTACCATCTGTTTCACTATCACCCGCTAAACAATATTCCGTTACAGCAATATCTTTGAAACGTCGCATTATAGCCATGCGACCAATCTTGTTTCATTGCAAAAACATTTTAGCGACGTCCTTGGAACCAGAAATGTCCTGCCACATTTACGGTTTTTAAATAACATTTCATTCGTAACGTACCTGCGACGTTTGAAAACTATGCATCCAACGTTGTAAAAACGTTACATTATTAATTTCTTGGCGCTTCCCTGCTTTCCTAATGTTGCATAAATGTTTCGTAAACGTCGCATAAACTTAACGTCGCATTTGCGACGTTTCAAAAACGCTGCATTAACGGGGGAAATTTTAAGTAGACTTTTGTTTTGTATATCCACGAGCGATGATTCTCTCTCTATCGACATCTTTTGGCATTCTTTTTTATGTAAAGATGCAAGGATCAAAAGTATCAAAATAAACACCAAAGATATCGATAGGGGGAGAATCATTGCTCGCGGGTATACAATATTTCTTGGCACTTTTAGTACAGACTTTCAATAAGTGAAAAGTTGTTATTAATTGTGGTAAATTGAGCTATAAATAATAGTAATTCTTGTCGTTAAAATTGCTTGGCCAAAAAATGCCAACTGTTATAGGGAAATTTAAAATAAAATTAGTCTCATATGCTTTAGATTATTTTTATTTATTATTGTTATTTATTAATGATTTATTTTTAAACATTTATATTAACATTCAACATTTTGTAATAAAAATATATAAAAGATTTTTTTTAACTTTAAACCGCATTCGTGTTGATTTTTGCCTGTTGTCTGTCAAATCTCGTTTTGGCATACTTTAGCCATGATGAAACATGGGCCTGAAAGTGCTGGTCCGTCATCATTGGAAACTGTTTTCGAACAGCGTCTACAAAAGATAATTTTGAATATCAATATTTCTTGTTATGTTAAAGAAATAAATATGCTCACGGACATTGTTTTCTTACATTGAGATCATATAACGAATATTTGGGCAAAATATTGCGGAATTAAGACATTTCATTAAATAAAATAAAATAAAATAAAACAAAAGACATTTTATTATTGAAATGAATTTACAATGTTATCAAAAGTTCAGCATTGCCAAGTACTGAATAATAATAATAAATTGAAAATTTTTGCGGGCAGATTGTAACTTGTTTCATAATTTTTCAAAAATGAAATTTTGAGCCCTTCATTTCGTCAAAATAAACAAGAATCGAAATCGAAAATAACCTTTCAAAGTTGCCGTTATTATTATTAATTCATTGACCGCAAAGTTTCCCTTTTGCCCTTTCCACGAGCATTTCATGGCCAATTTATCCGTCATTATTTTCTGGAGACAGTTTTTAACGTGGTCTTGTGGTGAATTTCCTCCCAGTAAGTAAAAAAAGGTAACCTGGAACATACAACATGAATACATAAAAAACTACACATTACAACAATGATAATAACAATAAAATAAAATAAAAAATAAATAAATAAATAAAAAAAAATAACAATGATAACCTACATGAATGTATCCTTGACAAAAGCGTTCTGGCATTTTTAAATTTAGACTTTTTAGGTAGATGATGGATTTTTACATATGTACAAGTTATAAACCGGGCTTCGAGTAGCAGAACACATCAGGCATCCCGTGTTAAATTAATAACTACATTATTCGATATAATAATAACTACCTAACCAATTTACCACATGATTATTTATAATATATATATATATATGTATATATATACGTATGTACATGTTTGCATTTGCATCATGCTATTATCCACTCTGGAGTAAGGATGTGTTTTAGTTTTGGTGCATATAAAAATAATATAAAACAACTTACCAACTGACTTCGTCGATCTTCATCAGACTTTAATAACTTTTCCAATTTCTGCAATTTTTTAAATTTTTTACAAGCTTTTTTTGGAATACCAAATAAAGGAGTAGACTTAGAAATAGGTAATACGGGCCCATTATTGTAGTTGTCTTGTAAAAACTGGTTTTGTTTTTCTAACAATGTCTTAATTGTAATTGTATTTTCTAAAATACTCAATATGTTTCTGCTATCTGCAAAAAACAAAAATCCATATAAATGAAAATACACATGTTAATTGCAAAAATTACAGAAATTTATCAAATATACAGATTGTTAGAAATACCTGTTGGTAAATTTTCAAAAATGACGTTTCGAGCCAAAAAGTTATTTTCCATTAGCAACTCGCTATTATTTCCATTTTCCTGCACTAAAAAAATATGAATACTTATTGTTTATCAACTTATAACCTATAAATATGGAAATTTTGTAATTCATATATTTATATATATATATATGTATTAACACATAAATTATTACTATTGTCGAGATGAAATATATTATTTTCAGTTTTCGAAAGCGGATCAATAATGAGATCCAGATCTGGTTGATTCCGTTCGACTGCGTTTGAAGGATCTGGAAAATAATATACAATGTTATATTTCATTGTTATATGTAAATATGATAGGCCTTCAATAGTTAAATATAATTAACTGATTTAATAACATATTTGAAAAATAGGTTATTGAATACACAATAATAAAGTACTTAAAAATATTGGAATAGCCTATAAGAGGTATCTTATATACTTTATATCTTTTTAAAATGGTATATGCTTTATCATATAATGAAAGTAAATATTATACAATTATTGAATTTTCGTTATAACTTACTGTTTTGACCAATGTTTTATCAAGTATACAAGATCTTAGATTCCACATCTACCCAGTAATCGAAAATGCATTCAGAAAAGATTTAAATGCATTCATTTCATACGTTTGAATCCATTTTCTGACCCTGTCGAATCCATACGAATAGAAAAATAAATTTTCATAAAATTTTTAATGCTTATGAATTCATTTAATCCAAAACTAATATGTACGAAAAAGAACTTGAATTCATTTGAATGCATACATAATATGTCGAAATGAACCTATTTGCATTCGCATAGATTCATAATTAATATTTTTAAAAAATATGAATACTTATTGTTTATCAACTTATAACCTATAAATATGGAAATTTTGTAATTCATATATTTATATATATGTATTAACACATAAATTATTACTGTTGTCGAGATGAAATATATTATTTTCAGTTTTCGAAAGTGGATCAATAGTGAGATCCAGATCTGGTTGATTCTGTTCAACTGCGTTTGAAGGATCTGGAACATAATATACAATGTTATATTTCATTGTTATATGTAAATATGATAGGCCTTCAATAGTTCAATATAATTAACTGATTTAATAACATATTTGAAAAATAAGTTATTGAATACACAATAATAAAGTACTTAAAAATATTGGAACAGCCTATAAGAGGTATCTTATATACTTTATATCTTTTTAAAATGGTATATGCTTTATCATATAATGAAAGTAAATATTATACAATTATTGAATTTTCGTTATAACTTACTAAGTAGCAAATCTGGAAGACTCGGTGGTGGTGTCATCCTTTGTAAATTACAATCGTCACTGAAGTCGCTTATGTAATCTTTGTTTTTCTTTGATTTCGTTCTTCTTTTTTTTTTGTTAGTGTCAGCAACTATTGACACATCGGTATCGGTTTGAGTTTTCCTCTTTGCTAAATTCACTGCAGTGTCATAGTCATCTTTAAATAAATAAGATTTTATTACTTAGATACGAAATATATTATAAACTCATGTACAATATTTTAGGCACAATAATAAGACAATTTTATTTATTACCTGTTTGCCCAAAGATCTGTTGTAGTTGGCATGTCTGCCAAGAACTTGTGGGCACCAATCGGTTTTTTATTGCTTTTCTGTAATTTTTATCAGGCCATTTACATGTCATTAAATGTCCATTTAAATAATTTATCCAAATTGTTGGAATGACTTCCACTGTCGACGCTTCTTCAGAATTGTCACTATCAAATTCTACCACGGACCAAATAAACTGAAATAGTATATTTACTTTTAAAAACAAATAAATTTAAAATATTCAATACAAAATATGTTGAATGTGGCAAAGATATACGATATTAGATATTACATTAAAGCACGAGAAATACCTTTTTATATGTATATCACAAAGTATGAATCAAAGGAATAATGATGAAATTATCATCATCTGGAAAACCTAGGCATTTAGCAACAATATCCTTAATATTTACAGTATATGATAAGTTCGATATATTTTTAATTTTAACGATATTAAATAATGTAGAAGAACAAGGTGAATTAAAGAATTCTGTTGATTCAATGAATTGAGTTCCTGTTACAAAAATTTCCATACTTTTTTTATTTTGAAAAATACTTTGTATGAACATAATAGATTTATCTTTAAGCATTATGCAGTTTTCTTTATCATTATTAACTTCATAATTTCCTTCATCCAATTTTTTGTAATATACTAAATGTTCATTATTATTTATTCGTACATTACATTGCTGAAATAAAATTGGATAGATCTTATTAGTTTGATTTTTAACTTCATCTTGCTCCTTTAATCGGTTACAAATTTGTTGAAGAGGGTGTTTTGAGGTTTGTATTCTCTTTTTCATTTCATGTAAATAATTTTCAAACTTAAAACAACTAAAAGAATCGAGTGGTCCGTGTGTTAAACATTCTGCAGGTAAATGGATAAGACCATGTACATTATGATTAATATATTCAGGTCCATAAATGACTGCATATTTTTCTACAAAATATACGAGGAGTTGCGATGCATAATCATTATATAGAATATATAATTCAGAGCTGCACAAAATGCGAATAGCACATGACAATGACATAAAGTGTTTGTATATATTCTTGTTTTGTATGGTTTGTAACACGACTGGTCCAATGTACAACAAAAATTGTCGCAACTCAGTAGCTTTATAGTATTCGATATCTTGAATACTTCTTGGTAAGCGGCTAAATTCTTTAGGTATGAACTTTTTCAAAATTAACACATGATTATCAATTGCTTTTATATCGTCATCAATTAGACGAATATTCTTTTTTCCTCGAACCCAGAACTTTATAAGTCTTTTCATCACGCCAAGAAAGACCAAGTGCATGCCATCAAGTGGTACTTGGGACACTAAACCCATTTTTATATCTTCAAAAGAACTAGTGCCATTGTGAAAATCTTCGTCTAATTTTTCTTCAAAAGTTTTATCGGTTCTCAATGTCACTTTAGTTTCTAGAAATGATACTCTTCCATTAATATAATTTCCTGTCTGAGTACACTTTGTGCAGCTATTATAACCTGTATGGCCTTTTATAGATAAAACAAATGATTTTGCAGGAGCATCGCAAAGTAATTTATCAGCCTTTATTTTGATTATTTTATTATGTAAAGTGAAGCCATTTTCTTGAAGGTGTTTAAATTCTGATATGAATACATTCAAAAACTGTTTTGCATCATCAGGTTTTTTGTATCCGTGATAGATTCCAACTGCAAACGGTTTGGAAACATTTCGATCTTTTGATTCGCTTATATCTACAGACATGAGAATTGGCCAGAATTGACTAGTGGAGCTTTTCGAAATTGGTAGTCCATCTATATTTATGCTAACTGGTAGTAAAACTGTCGATTCTAGAGTTTCAAATAAAATATTTTGCAAAAACATATTGTTCGTCACAAGTTTGCGGATATTATTTTCGATGCCGATATGACAATAATTACCGGGAGGAACACTTATTATTTCGTACAAACAAGAATTTGGTGTTTTCAATAAGGTACGTGAATCTGCAGGAAGGTTTGGATATGGTATTCGAAGAATGTCTAATAATTCATTCATCGCAAGTTGACTCAGTAAATGCCTGTATTTAAGGAACCACATTTTTATGTTTTCATATGTATCCTTAGTTACTGATGGATGTTTATCTGGTTCAACTATTTCAATTGTAGGTTCCATTTCATACACTTCGTTTTCGACAGAGCAGCTATCACTATCGTCAGTATTATTTTGTACTGTACCTTCCAATTTTTTATTTACAATTTGCACAGATTGAAAATCAGTGTTTGTAGGTTTCGTTTTATTTTCCGTACTATGTGATTTGAGTACAGCTTCATCTAAATTACATTGTAATAGGTCGTTTCGCATTTTAAAAGAGGGAAGAGTAGATGATAAAGTTTGAAAAAATTCTTTTTTCACTATTCGACGTATGTGTCTTTTTGAGACAAAAAATTTCTTTATTTTACCCATATTTTTATTTTCAATTAAGTGGATAAACTTTTGGTAATTAATTAGGCATATAACTGAAAGAACATATAAATGAAAAAAATTAATTTAAAAAAATAAAAAACACATTACTTTCTATAATTGCAGAGATTAAAGAAAGGGAACAATAATAAACATATATGTATTATGTATACTTTACCTCTTTTCCACCTAATTGTAAGTAGCTAAAGGTATGAGCCTCCTCCATGTTATTAAAAAAAAACTGTATATAAAATTATTGTTATTAAAGGAAAATGCGGTTACGTTTTTTATCACACAAAGTATGGACGGATTTTCTTCATCGATTTTGTTCGTATGCTCAGCGGACAAATTTCAGCAATATGGCGGAGGTTCCGAATATAGCCGAACGCTTCCGAAGATTGAAGACGAAGTCTGAGTTGGTAACAATCGAGCCCGCTTGGGGGCTTTTCGACTATATACATATCAACGAAACGTCGCATTCGCAACATTACATGAATGTTACGTTAGTAAACTGAACGCGACGTTTTAAAATTTCTTGGTGATTTTGTGACGTTGCAGAAACGATTCCGCGAAACGTTTTTAAAACTGTTATAAAGTCACATTCTGATAACGTTACGCATTAACTTTACGTATTTGGTTGCTGTGGAACGTTGTGTAAACTGCAACAAGACGTTGTTACAAAACGTTACTTTTTTCCCATAAACGGGATAAAATGTAACGTTCCATTTATGTTACATGTTTAGCGGGCATAGTCCATGTCGTCATCACTAACTTGGTTTAGAATGTCAAACTTGTTTTTGGATTCAAAAGATTTATTATCACTAGTTGAGGATTGTTTGTCACTAATTTTAATTTTTTTTGATTTTTCACTTTTCTCGCGATCACTAGTTTTCGTTTATAGTTTGTTTTTAGGTGCCATTTTGATTTTTGTTACTTTTTTATAAGGTCTAGATTTAGTGTTTTTTTCACAAGATTCATTTTTAAGTTTGTGATTTGTTCCGCTCGTTCGCGTCACTCCGAAGACTAATTTTAATAAATAAGACTATAAAACTATAAAGCGTGAAACGTGTCACTTCTTACTATCGCGCTCTCCTGTGATGTTTACTCGGCCAATGCCAAAACGAAAATCCCGAATAAATCCCATCACGCGATGGTGACCCGATTATATACACAAGACTCGCCTGATTGCCGCACCAATCACAGACGAGCTTCGGCGATTGGTCGAGGGAGGATTATGTGAGAAAGTGTACAGTTTTTTCTTAAGCGCAAACAAGAGTGTAAGGAGTTTATAACAATGTATGCCTGCTTTCAAAACGTAATGTCCATAAATGTTTCAAAGGTCAAAAAATTTGTTTTAATTCTGGGTAATGCATCAGATATTCGTGTTTAGGGTGCAGTTTTATATTAGGAAAACATTTTAGTAATAATTTAATGCAATTTTCTATTGTATTTTTTAAACAAGCTAACTGACCTAAGGATATCGCAAGGGCACAAATAATATTACATAATTCTCGTAATTTAAGAATACATTGCCAAACTTCATCATTAAAATCTTTAGTTAAATCTGCAACAGCAACAGGCAACAGAGTAAGTAGATTTCTTAACTAATTAAAATTCGGAATAAAATCACATTTTTTATTTGAAAATCTAACATTATTTATGCGGTAGTTGAATAATGCCGGTTTGAACAATTCCTTTTTTAAAGAAAAAGCAATAAACATATTATTAAATATGTATTTAAGATTATATTCGAATATTGTAGCCATATTAGAACCATACTTTCTTCCAAAATATTTTTGTTGGTTTACCAGGTATTAAGAAACCGGATTGTAAATAGTTTTTAAAGATTAAACTGAATTTATTATAATAATGAAAATGAAGTGAAGGTTTTACATAATCGTATACAGAGCGTTGTTTAGTAACTGGCCGCTTACCGCTTGTACACACTTGAATTCGCAATAACAACTCTCACACTCACACGCATACGCATACGCTATAACATATACAAAGATCCTTGCTTAAGTGGCTGTGTAACGGTCATGTATACACTTCTATTGGCGTATATATTTATATACATACATATAAACACATTTTATTTAACAATTTTAACATTAGGTAAATATAGGTATATTTCTTGACCGCTTTTATTAAATATACAATTAAGTTTTTCACGGTAATACGGTCCTTTTACTAATTCTGAAAAGTAAACAAACAAAATATGACGTAACTGGGATATCAGTTCACGTCTCGCGCAATAAATCATTCGGTACTTATATGTAAAAATTTTGAATCACCTACTATTGGATTTCATATTAAAAACCATCCCTCTAGCGCTTAAAATTAGAACTATTGTCAAAATGCGTTTCGCACCAGGATGCCATGTTGTGCTCTTCAGCAGGGCTTATGGCATCCTTGTCCTGGACGCGATATTTAATTTTAAGTTTGTAAATCTAATTTCCATTTTATACTGCATTAAATGCCGGCATATAGCATTTAAGCAGTAATAAAATGTAGTATATATTCTAGACTTTGATATTAGTACTAGAACGTTGTGTAACCGATTATAGCAAATAAGTAATTAAGTAAATATAGGTATATTTCTTGACCGCTTTTATTAAATATACAATTAAGTTTTTCACTGTAATACGGTCCTTTTACTAATTCTGAAAAGTAAACAAACAAAATATGACGTAACTGGGATATCAGTTCACGTCTCGCGCAATAAATCATTCGGTACTTATATGTAAAAATTTTGAATCACCTACTATTGGATTTCATATTAAAAACCATCCCTCTAGCGCTTAAAATTAAATATCGCGTCCAGGGCAAGGATGCCATAAGCCCTGCTGAAGAGCACAACATGGCATCCTGGTGCGAAACGCATTTTGACGAAACAATAGTTCTAATTTTAAGCGCTAGAGGGATGGTTTTTAATATGAAATCCAATAGTAGGTGATTCAAAATTTTTACATATAAGTACCGAATGATTTATTGCGCGAGACGTGAACTGATATCCCAGTTACGTCATATTTTGTTTGTTTACTTTTCAGAATTAGTAAAAGGACCGTATTACCGTGAAAAACTTAATTGTATATTTTAACATTAGCCACAGATCATGAACAATAACCCGTTCGAATAAGTCATGAGCTGCACAAGGAGGAAGACCTGGACTACAAACGTGAAAGTAGCTTAATTGATTCAGAGGAGAATTTCTTTTTACACCCTTGACTTCTTTAACTGAATTGCTTCAAATGCAGTTGTGTCGTAGTCATCTATAATTCTTAAGGGTTTTCTAGCAAACGCGTATTTTTTTAATTCGTCAAATGTATTTTCACAGTAACGACAAAAATGGTTTTTAGTGCTAAAATTTTCAATAAAGCCTCCTATTTGGTGGCTTCCCAAATTGTCTCCAAGTACAACTACAGATCCCTTCAAGCTTTCTGCACAAGATTCAGTATTAACCCTCTGTAGACCGACTGGGTATGCCATACCCGAGCGTTTTATTTTAATGCGCGCCATTTTTGCGAAAAGTGACATAGAGGGCCGGGAACAGGGGGGGGGGGATAAACTTTGAGGCAACAATAAACTATTCCCACCTGCGCTTTTAACTTTTAACACCCTGTCCATGTCCTTCGAGTTCGCTGACTCCTCCATAAGTTTGTTCATGGTGACGAATTCTGCCGCTTGTGCCGTCTACGACAGGAAAAATCCCGTTAGTTTTTTGGGATATTGGTTTGCCAAGTTTGGGTTAATCGGTATGCCAAATCTTCTATCTTTGATATGTGCGAATGCATATTATCACTTTTGTCCATTTGTAACGTATGCCATTTTCTTTGTAAAATATGCAAATTGGCATCGTTTTTCTTCTCAAAAATTTCCATCAGCTTTTCCCACATTGTTCTTGCACTTTCAAGATTCACTAGATGGACCATAACCTTTTTCGAGATCGTAGTGATAATTATTCTTTGAGCAATACCGTCTGCTTTCTCAATCGGATTTCCAAACTGAGATGGTTTTCCTATCAGTCACGTGATGAATACAAATTATGAAATATGGGCACGAATCGTCGAAGCGTGGGCAATCTTCAGTTAACTTGACCACTACCAGTGTTGGGAAATGTAGATCCAACAATTGCATAGTAAATCGAGCACTCAGAATCGGATGTCCTGACTACATCCCAAAAGCCAGATATACAATAAAGCTGAGACAAAATTTTCACATTTAGGACATTGGAACATGCATTTACAAAATCATTAAGAATAATGGCCTGATAACTATTTAAATCAAAGGCTGTATAACGAAGCAATCTTATTTCCGGATATCCAGGAAGAACAAGACATCCACAACAGCTATATTCTTTGATATGCTGGTAATTAATTGTTGATATATTACAAGGAGCTTCGATGGCTTTGCAATTTATACTACGACAGGTTATTTTATTAAAAGGAAATTGAACGGCTTTAGATTCATTAGCGATTATTTCATTATGAGTTTCAATAGGATGTAAAAGATCGAGACGTTGGTCTTCAAGATCTGTAATATTAGGGGAGAAGGGTCTCAAACGGACCGGTCGGACCATACGGACCCCCACGTGTTTCTCCAAGATGGCGCCACCGGCCGAATTGTTACCAGCGTCAGTGGAATGCTGTTAGAACACAGACAATTTGGACGCCGGTCGCCATCTTAACGTAACATTTAATTTCAGGTTTCCACGAGGTATTGTGTTTTGGCAATTTGAAAATTAATTTCTAAGCTGTGCGGAATATCAATTAAAAGGCGTTTGTTTGTTAAAAAAATATCTGAAGGTAAGTTATTTTGATTGTTTATGGTCTCAGCTTCAAAACACACTATTTACATTAGATCGGATCCGGTGCTGTCAATGAACGGTAAGCCATTATGTGAAAAAAGTTGTGGTGGTTCGAAACGGACCGCGAAGTGATGGTCCAAAAGGGACCCCCATTTTTCTGCATTGTAATTGTGTGTAGAGTGTTTTTGAGGGGCGTAGGATGATGAAAAATAATTAAAAACGATTTCTGTCTAATATCACGCATTATTTTTGCGAATATATAATTACATGCGAATGAATCCAGGTCGCGTTGTGCAAATAAATGACTTTCCGGCGATGGTTTCAAGTGCATTAGAGGTTGCCGTAAATGAAACCAACATAAAATCGGCTTTTCGAACCACGGGTATATGACCAATAGACTCGGACATCTTCCAGGAAAACGATTTCATGCCGAGCACCACAACGGATCGGGCAAATCCAAATAAAACTCCGAATCAAGTTGATGTTGTCGAGGAAGAAGTAGAAGACGAAGAGAAGATGAGGAACAGAATCAACAAGAACAACAACAAGGAGAACAAAACATGCCATTGGGTAAATCAAATCTGCACGCATCAACACCAGTCCTCCAGTCAACTCTCGAAACGATTTTGCCTTTCCCGAAAGCTCCGTCGCGCAGCCAAAAAAAGAAAAGAGGTCGAAAGCCAGGCCAAACGGCGATTTTGACCGCAGACACTGAGATACAACGAATTGCAACAGAAGAAAAACAACGAAGTGAAAAGAAAAATCAACAAGAGGAGAAGAAAAAGCAACAAGAGGAAAAGAAAAAGGAAAAGAAAAAGCAACAAGACGAAAAGAAACAAGAATTGAAAAAAAGAAAAAATAAAACGACAGAAAAACGGCCAACTAAAAATCAAAAAGGAAACGAAACATCAAATGAACCACAACCGTCGATGAGTGGCATCATTAGAATTACTCGTGCGAAGAATAGGTACTCGCACATATAAAGAAGACACCTCAGACAGCGATTGATGCCTTTGTTGATTATTTCGTTAATTTATGTTACGTTTCGGGGTAACATGAAATATGTACGGGAATATTTATTTAAGTGGTGGATTTATTTATGTACGTCCAGCACCCGTACATAAGTATCGGCACGCTAAGTCGAACGAACGGGGCGCGCACTTGTGTTTCCCGACGTTCAGTAGCCTCGGTCGGCTACGGCTAAGTCTCTATTTTGTAATCGCGAAAACCGCCTAAGTCCTCGATGGACCTCGACTCTCGAACCTCGCGTAGATTGGAACTGGACGAGCGCGAGGTGTGATCTCTCCGGGAGTCTAGCACCGAATTCCAGAGTGTCCACGTCTTTTTGGATCCGTCGACGGAGAGTTCGCGGATCGTCTGACGTTTCCCATGCCTGGTCAGCAATCCTTCGCCCTGGGAACCTGCTAGCCTCTGCAGGTAACCGACGGCGAGGCTTATATTGCGCGAATTCAGCTCGGCAGGTTCCCAGCCGAAAAATGCTTACGCTTTGAAGTAAGAGTGTCGCGTTCGCGCCTTACTTTTTTCTCGGTCCCACGAATATATCGTTTGACCGGAACCTATCTTATAACACTATTGTCATACATAATTATTAAATACTAAAGTATATTTCGTAATAACTTATAATAGATGCTAATTAATATGGCTACGGCTGTCTACGACCAACCGGTCGTAACAATTTAATTGATTCTTTTGTTAATTTATTTACTTGTTTGTAAATATTTCAATAAAGTTAAAATCGTTTCAGTTGATTCCAACTCGTATGTTTTATTTACAAATTACAATGAGAATTCGAAATTTTGCGTCTAAAATAGGGAGGTCCGTTATGGACCATGCGAAGGTCCGTTTTAGACCACCATTTTTAGCATGTCGAAAAATTAAACTTTTGCCTTTGTGTTCTGTATCTCGAGTTAATAACACCCAGAAACCTCGCCAACAAGCGTAAACATAGAAAACTAATCCCTCTAAAGATATCTGTCGTTAAACGCAGCAAAATATTAATTCTCGTCGAATATATGGCCTTTACCATTTACCCGGTCCCTTTGGGACCCTTCTCCCCTATGTTTTAAACTTTCGTATGTTTTATTGTACTCAATATTGCTAATATTAATCAAATGTAATTTATTATGCAGTTCCAGAATTTCAAGGTCCTGTTTAATTTTCGTTTCATTTGCTTCAGTCAGTTGCATTTTCAAGAGCAAAGTATTGTTGTCATTGGCATTAGTGTCGCAATTGGTATTAAAACGGTAAACGGATAAACAAATAATGATGCATAACGCAATCACAATAGTTAAAATCAAAGATACAATAATTTTATAATAATGAGTTGAAAAGTAATTTAATATCCGCAATCTTCGTAATTTTGTAGCTGAAAATAGTATTTCGGATGTTGTTGAGCTACTTCTAGATCGACCACCAGCCACATCTTGCATGTAGCTTTATTGATTCAGAGGAGAATTTCTTTTTACACCCTTGACTTCTTTAACTGAATTGCTTTAAATGCAGTTGTGTCGTAGTCATCTATAATTCTTAAGGGTTTTCTAGCAAACGCGTATTTTTTTAATTCGTCAAATGTATTTTCACAGTAACGACAAAAATGGTTTTTAGTGCTAAAATTTTCAATAAAGCCTCCTATTTGGTGGCTTCCCAAATTGTCTCCAAGTACAACTACAGATCCCTTCAAGCTTTCTGCACAAGATTCAGTATTAACCCTCTGTAGACCGACTGGGTATGCCATACCCGAGCGTTTTATTTTAATGCGCGCCATTTTTGCGAAAAGTGACATAGAGGGCCGGGAACAGGGGGGGGGATAAACTTTGAGGCAACAATAAACTATTCCCACCTGCGCTTTTAACTTTTAACACCCTGTCCAGGTCCTTCGAGTGTGCTGTCTCCTCCAGAAGTTTGTTCATGGTGACGAATTCTGCCGCTTGTGCCGTCTACGACAGGAAAAATCCTGTTAGTTTTTTGGGATATTGGTTTGCCTGAGATAAATGTCTGCAAGCGTAATTGATTCCAGATAAAAAATCTGCGAACCATTATAATCGAGGTGAAATGCCTGCGAGTTAATCCACAGGGATCTGTGGGTACAGCTGCCGTTACCACGGCTGATGCTGCGTTATGGCTGCGCCCCCACTAGGCTCAGCCTGCCGCTGCGGCTGCGCTACGGATGCGGCTGCGAGCGGCTGTTGAGCCACCGACGGGTCATATCTGATACAGAATTATAATCTGAAATGTGAATTAAGTCTATGGTTATTTTTTATTTTCCATTTCCATCCACACGATTTACCGAAAAAATCAAAATAAATGATCTACCACAAACCTATATCGGCTTACAAGATATAGTTTATTATATTAATTTATTTTAGATCCTCACATTAATGATAACAAAAAATGATTTTTGAATTCGCGTTTGTATTATAAATTTTTATATAGTGTAGTTCGAAATGCATTGAACGATTTTGCGATTTCTTATTTTATTGTGCCCTATTTTCTTTATCGAAAGAAAACGTCACTGGACGCTCTTGGAGTGTACGTTACCGAGATTATTATGCAGCCGAAATTCTTTTTTACTGCTCTAACTGGAATTTTCTGCCCTCGAATTATACCATCATGCCTGATGTGGAGTTGAATGGCCTCAAAACGATACAGCATTTAATGGAGGTGTAGGAGAACAACATTTATCTAACATTCTTCTTCCAAAGGAAGAAGATGATGAGCTGTTGGAATTCCCGTTCTGGTCCAAATTCTCTTGTTAGGCTCACTGCTCTTCAAAACTTTTCTCAGTTAATCCACGGTGGTGCAACGTCCTGTTTTGGAAAATCTACTGTCTCGTCAGATTACGAATCAGCTAAGATTAGAAGTATTTGGTGAAAATTGGACTGCAATAAACGAATCACTCACAATTATTTACACAACCGCACACAACAAAATTTGAATATTATATTTATACACATTTCTTACCCCGATCGGACCGTATTTTGTACTTTAATCCCTACAGGAGTCAGGATAAAGAGAGTTACCGTGCCCTGCACCGGCCTTTTATGTATCAGTTACAATGCATTCGTTTCACGGCATGCAATTCGGACACATTCGTACACAACCGCTGGATCGAGGATCGATACCGAATTTGCACAATCACACGACTATATTGATTAACTTCGCCCACACGAAAACAAAGCGCGCTAAATTTAAATACTCCAAGTGAAATGATAAGGTGGATCCTTACAAGTCTTACCTTCTACCTAGATCATCATTTAAATGCGACTGCGGCTACGGCTGAGCTGTAATATCACTACACTTCCACTATTATTAACCCTCTGTAGACTGACTCTCAAAAACTCCCGCGACAGACTGACTTGGGTAAATTTTGCCGGTCGTTTTTAAAACCACCATATCTCCGACTGCCATGGATGGATTTGGACAAATGTTTGTTTCATAATGTGGAGAAACTTCTCAGGAACATAGTTGAATTAGTTTCAATACCTCAAATGCAATGGAAAACTAGATATTTGAAAAAAACTGAGCGAGGTCCGAACAAAAAATGGCAAAAAAACACTTTTTTTTTAAACGTAAAAAGTATATTTTCTTTGAATATTGAAAATGAACAATTATTTTTTTAATGCAAATACCAGGTTTTCCGTAATTATTTCGCAATAACAGTTAATTTAAACAATCGTGTACAACATTTTTGGTCATTTTTAATCTGAGAAATGTATATATGCATGTAAAAACATAACACAATGAAGTGAAATGGAAATGCTTTATTCAAAACTCATCTTAAGGTACACAATTTACACACGCTTTGGCCGTGTGCTATCAGCACATTGGCCTTAGACACTTTGTACACTTAAATTGCATTTTCCGATCTGCAGCACACAAATTACATCTTTTGAACTTTCACCGGAATAAAATCTTTTATCAGAAAACGAATTTTTTGCCGAAGCGTTGGTTTCGCGGCTCTTTCGACAAGAAGCGGAGAGATGAGTGCCAAACAGAGGTCATATATAAATTTTGAACAATATGATTGTGTTATATGTTGGAACGTAATTAAAACAACAGTGTCGCAGATTAATTCTGTTAACACGTATTTTGGTTTCTTTCTATCAATGTTGTGACGACGAGTAGCAAACAAAATTCTAATCTGAAAAAATTATGAAGCACGAAGAACAAAAAGGATAAAATTAAAAATCTGAACACCGAAGAAAAACGTTTATATAATACAAAACATTATTACATTTTTATGTTTTAGGCAATTTGATCCAATTCCGTTTTACCAAAATCTATTTTCTAAAAGTAGAAATTCAATTTCAAAAATGTCTCTCAGGGAGTAAAAAATAGCTTGCGATATACGAGCGAAGTGGTTGACTTTAAATCGATTGAATGCTTGTGATAATAATGATCAAAATACTATATTCACTGGGACTGAAAAGTACAAAGGAAATAAATTGAAAATTTTTTTTGTTTAAACTGACCTCTTTCTAAACATCCAGGCGCAAGCTGAGCCCTGACTCGCACCTAGATAGATATCCGGGAGCGAATCAGGGCCAAGCTTGTCCCCGGATATTTACAAACTGATTTCTACTAGATTGTATTTGAAATAGTGCGATATGCGATAGGACGAAATATGAATTTACAAAGTAAAAAATGCATGAATGAAGTAAAGGAATGTATGAAAATAATTATAATACGTCAATGAAATGAATGCGATACTGATGCATTATATGTATAATACTGTAAACAATCCTTTATTTTAATTTTTCGGATAAAGAATAATGACGATTCTTTCGATTCAACATGCATTTTTATTCCTTTTCCGTCTACGACCAATCAAACGGAAGGTGAACGGGAAAGGGAAAGCAATGTGGAGAATGCAAACGTTAAAATAAAGGATACGCTTAAAATAACATTAGTCTATTTTTTTCGTTTAATTATGCGATAAATTGTACTACAGCTTGACTCTCACTAAATGAAAAAGGGTTGAAGGTTCACGATTTGAATAGAAAATTATATAAAAAATCACTTAAAAACTCAATGCTGCCACCTATCATTCATAATAGATTTCTATTCGCATATTTATACCGCTTTCAATCCTTTTGCGTTTGCTAGAATGTAAAACAGCAGTGACCACACTGAGTCACATCATTTGTCATAGTTTTTAGAATCGTTACAATTATGTTGTTCATATTTTATTAGTATTAAAAAGCTCAATATTGTAATTTTTCGTGAAATATGTATCATTTATCTATTGTAAATAAAAATAATTATTAACAAGTTTAATCACTTAATCTTCTTCCGTAATTATTTAACTTAATAACAAATCCCTAGCGAAGGGACACATGTCGATTTTACGTTATACCAAAAACTGAAATGGGAAATTGTAATGTTTTCAATTACTGACCTACAATAAAAATAAACCGATTCCTATTGCATGTGATTTAGTTCTGTTTGTTTTATATGTGTATGTTCATTTCCGTGCCGACACTCCCAATCATCCTGTTTTGATAAGGAAACCATTTTATTCCTGCACAAACAGTTCAGAAACAGAAGATTTTCCATTTAAGAAATTACGCATCCGTTATTCAGGTATGGATATTTTGTTACTTAATTATTTATATTCTATTTTCGTGTTAACTGTTCTACCGTGTACAATCATTTTAATTTTTTGTATTTGTTGCCATGGATTATAATCAATGTTTCAGTAGTCGATTTTCTGATATTTGAACAAAGCCCTTATACGGCCCTTACACGGCCATAGGTCAAATTAATAGGCGCTTACTTGTACTGAAAAACTCCAAAATAGAATTAAAATTAGTTAACTTTAACAATTCCGTTATTTAACACTATATATGGGCTCCATTGTCTTTTAAAGCCAAAAATTGTAGACATTCATTTTTGGGATCGTTCTATCGAATGTCGCCGAGAACATTTTAATAAACTTAGAATTTGCCTATAATTTTTACAAAAATAATTACAAACATGTGTTTAAAAAAATTTTCTTTTTTCAAGGTAGTTTTTTGTAATTTGCAGTTTACGGTCTGATTTGATGCTCCGAATGAGCAAAAATATATGTTTACATAAGTTCTCGACATTGCTGGACCCCGTTTAGCAGCTGGTAAAGCATCAAATTCTAGACCGTGATTTATTTGTCAAGATTATTTCACACTATCGTGTTCAAGTTATTTAGCATTGAAATTGGGTAGTGGGACAAGAGCTTGGTGATTGTAGCGAACGAATTTGTTGGTGAATGCCAAGAACGAAACCTGCGGAAATATTATGTGTACATTTTATAAAGAAAAATGAAAAATTAAATGTACAAATTAATCGAGTGAATTGAAATTCAAAAGATATCACAACAAATTACAGTTTAAATAATATCATTGAGCAATAACAAAAATCAATAAATGTTATTCTATGTGGTAATACATCTCTATTTAGGACAAATTAATAATCAATTTAGATATTTTAAAATATTAATTAACCTCTTTCGAAAGAATATTGTTTCAATTTAGTTTTATAACTTTATGCACCGTAATGAAAGGACACAAAAGCAAACAATGATACTTTAATAAAACCTTTTGTGCTTATGTCACTTATTTTTATTTATTTTTTTCTAACGAATTATTACTTAAGAAAAATGTAATCGTCCCGAAGTTTTCATCGCTGCAATGAAATATTTATTTCGATTCACATTCAGCTCCCGCGTGATTGAACATCCATGATAGTTGTACATTTTTGTTACGAAGTGAATACAAATTTAATGGTACACCAAATAAAATGTAACAAACACAGACAAATATTTCATCAATGAAATATTCTTTTCTTTCCGTGTGAAACATTCTACATCTACAGGATGCAGTGATATTATTTTATAAATTAATTTTTTTAGATCTAGAAAATCATTCATTTTTAAATTAATTACTAACATCATCAGTCCTTGGGATTAAATAATTATAAGCGTGTAAAGATTCAGCCGTAGTGTTCGAAATATATTCAGCTTTATCCCATCAGCCAGTGATTAAATTATATACTAATTTTTCAGTAGTAGAAGTATATTCTTATGATCATTTGATAGTATTTTGATCAGTGAGCATATCGTTAATTTTTTATAAATAATCGTCCTTATACATTACAACAGTTACATTACCTTCGTCAACCCTAGTAAAACATATATTTTTGCTGTTATTATTAAATTCTTTTATTACTTAATTTTTTGAAATTTGTTGGTCTAAGTTACTGTGAATTGTTCTTGTTCAAAAAGTTGTGTATGGCGCTCATGCATTAATAGTGTCGAGAAATCTTTGATCCTTTAGATAAATACATTTTTCATAAATATATGTTGGGAAAATATTAGTAATTAATTTAAAAACGAATGATTTTCTAGATCTAAAAACATTAATTTGTAAAATACTACCACTAATTTCTAAGCTTGTTTTTTGTAATAATATAATAATTGATCATTTTTTTATTCTGATGAATGAAGTGATAAATGTGGTAATGTGTTAGAAATCATTATCATAAATATATTTCGGAAAGAATGTAGCTTTTCTGCATCGTAATAAAAAAATTCGTTGCATTATAAGTATAATGCTAATCTTGAATTAATGAACATCCATTCCTTGAGTATTCTTAGAGATTCCTTTCCATAATTTGTTTTGATCCAATTAAATAAACTCAACTTAAAAAACTGTAGTACCAAATTCAGGATCACAAAGTTTAATTGTTTTTAAATTAACATAAAAGGAATATTTTTTAAAATGAAAATAAACGTACTAAACTAACTGTACATTAAAATTTCAGCTACCGAACTTAATTACTGCAAATGGTTACATATAGACAATTATTGTATAAAAAATAATAATAATGCTGTAAAAATTCGTTTTGAAAAATCTCAACTTCCCGAAACTTATTTTTCTTTATTACAATTTTTTAAAATCTCATATTTACGATAGTGACTGCACACGACTACGCTACTAAATGATTATTTTCATTATTCACCTTACTTGTAAGTCGAATAGAATTTTATTTTTATCCGTTAGTGCTCAACCACCGAATTATAAACGTGGGTGATTGAATATTATATGTATATAAACTTTTTGATTCTTCTTTTTTTCTTACTTATTGTTAGTTTACTTAAACTTATACTGTCTTTTTCTTTTTCAAAAACATTTTATAGAATAAAGTTCCGGTTGAAAAATTAGAACCACCAACTCCTTTGAAAATGAAACCTTCACTCAACAAAGGTAAAAAAAAGTCTTTTATTTTTAATCTTGTTTTCAAAAATATTTTTTATATAATTTTAAAAACAATTTTTTTTCTATTCGACTTCAATCACTATTTTTTTCTTTATAGTTGTTTTCACATTCATCTTATTTATTAATTCTGAAGAGGGCCACGAATAAAGTTCTACCTATCCGAAACTAAACAAAAAACAATAATTCTCATAAATTCTATACTGCAATAACATAAAACGATAAGAAGAAAAATTATATATATATATATATATATATATAACAAGCTAATCAATTCTTATAATAAGATTTAAAACGATTGACCGCATGGAAGTACATATATTTACAAAGGTCAGCAAAAAGAATTCAAGAATGAATACTTTTCAATCATTACATAGCCCAATAAAAATTTAAGAATATAAGTAAGAGTCGATTTTGATTTTCGATCCAGAATCCAAATATGACCCCCAAAAATATCCAATTGGCTCTAATTCTTGAGATAGTGAAGGTCAAAGGTCAAAGGGATAAACAATACGATTCTAGGCATTTTGAGCATATATTCACAGACCAAAAAAATTACGTTGTCCCACCAGAAAGAGTCAATTCTGATAGGACTTTTCCCGTATAATCTAAATTAATATGTACGCTAAAATATTAATGTGGACCTAGTTTTTAACCAAATTGAAGGTAAAATGGGTCAAAAACCATGTTTTTTGACATATTTCATATTTTTAGTCTAGGATGTGACTCGACAAAATCAAGAAATGCAAAATGGCGGAACCAATGTGCTCAATAAACTTTTTGAAAGTCGAATGACTTCAAACGCGTTATCGTTCTTAACTATTTTTCGGGAAAACGAAAAAAGGTCCTAAAGCACGATTTCTTACCTCTTTGACCTTTGACAAATTTCGGCAAAAATTAGGTCCAATTCAATATTTTGGCGTACATATTTGGATTCTGTGGGAAAAATCCTGTCAGAATTGACTCTTGATGGCGGCCCAACAAACGAAAAAGTATTCAGAAGTATTGAAAATTTCAATATTTCTGAATGTTGTTTCTTAACCCTTGTAAAAATATTAGAAAGTATAGAATACAGAGAATTTAAATGCTTCTGAATTCTTCGCTATGTAATAGGATTCTTCCCCCGTTTATACAAAAAATATATCATTTCACGGTTTTTTATATTTCGTTTATTATGAAAAATTAATTATATTAAGAAAAGCTGTTCTCATGAGGTCACCTATCCGACTGTAGTCCATAGGGTATTATGCTTAACTTGAAAATACTTCAAGCGTGCAATGCTGACCTCTGGTCTACCACTGTCAAACGTTATTTTAATCTTAATTTAATATTTATGTACACGTAATGCATAGTTTTAAAGTCATACTGCTTTTTTGTCATTTTTGGCCCCCCTCCCCCACATCTTTACACAACTTTAGTCGCCATTTTAATCATACACTTTACATAGGTCGTAGTTCCTGAATTACTCCCTATATATACTATAAACAATAACGTAGATTATGCACTAAGCGGAATTATTACAATAATAGCATTCCAAATTTTCTGGATTGGGAATGAATGAGAATGTCTCACAGAAACACTTCTGGAAGAATTAGGGAAGCATTTCTGGAACGAGAAAGATTGAGAAAGTCTCACAGAAATACTTTTAGAAACATTAAGAAGCATTCCCAAGTTTCTGCATTGGGAGTGATTGAAAAAGACTCACAGAAATACTTCCAGAAGCATTAGGAAGCATTCCCAAGTTCGTAGATTGACTATTATTGAGGATATCTCAGTGAGTCCTTTTGGAAGAATTAGGAAGCATTATCTGACTTCCGGTTCGCATGAAATATTCAGAATGTTAGAAAACATATATTTGTCAATGCTTCATTCAGAATAGGGAAGTATTGGCTTTATAATTGTTATGTTGAAGTATTAAGAAGCATTCCAAAATAAAGTGGTCAATTCTTGTAATAGGATTTGGAATGATTGACGATAGGGAAGTATTCACGGTGATCAACAAATAGGATTCAAAGTTCAAAAATGAATATTTCTCATTGCTTCTCAATCATTCTTCGTTTGCTGAGGGGACAAGTGCATTTTATCGTGTTGTGAATAGATGCTCAAAAATGTCTAATCAAAATTTTGATTACCCTATTGACCTTCAATATCTCAAAAACTAGAGCCAATTGGCTATTTGGGCGGCCATATTTGGATTCTAGTCCCAAAATACTATCAGAATCGGCTCTTACTTATGCGGCAACAACATTTTGTTGGGCTGTGTTATGAATCAATTCTCGTTTGCTGGGATAGTAGTATTGGATTCGCTGAGATTTTGACGTAAAAAATGAGAGCAGCGAATTTATTTTTATAAAAATAAATTCATTACTGTTGGCTGGGCGCGTAGTCAATAATATTGTTCCAATAAAAGGATTATTGCAAATAAGTATATGATTCGACAAACTGGTTGTAAAGAAATGCAAAAAACAAGAAAAGGATTCAGAAAAAAATCAAATGCATTCATTCTGTCATTTTTGTGTACTAATTATGTTATTGACGAATCCATTTTAATACAAAAATAAAATTAAATAAAAATGAAAAACGTACACAAACGTAACTTGAATCCATTTCAATGCAAATATAATATTGAGTTATTAACAGTATAAAATATGAATCCTCAGAAATGAAAAATTGAACAATATCAATATTTTGAATGCTTATGAACCCAAAAGAAAGAAATCAGTAAATGCGACGAATACTTTTTAATGCAGATATAATAATATGTTTTAAGAGGTATAAATTATGAATCCTTACTAATTAAAAATAATATTAATTAACTGTACACTTAACTTTTAACTTTTTAATTTCGTTCTACCCAACCCTGCCAATAGTAAAATACAAGAATTGTTGAGAGGGGAAATCTTGTGCATCATATGGGGCATTGCATGTGAAATCACCAACGTTTCGGAGTCAAATTTCAGAACTGATTCAAAATTGAACTGCTTTTAGAATAAGTAAAGATAAGCCTATGCTGTAAATTTCAGTTCAAAATATTAATTTGTTCTAAAGTTATTGATAAAAGTATAAACGACAAAAATGAAATTTACCATTTTTTAAACGGCAACATCTCGAAAACTATCATTTAGAGAAAAAAAATTATTTATTCGAAAATGTGCAGAAATGCCTAAATTTTGCACTGGTGGAAATGATATAAACAAAGTATTATTGTTTGTAACAAATTTTCAAGATTATTTTGTTGTAACCCAATTTCCGCTCGTATGTCATCTTTTTTCTTCTTGTGATATAAACAAAAATTGTTTGCAAAAATGTTTTCTTTAATTTTGCAAAGTTTCAGTTTGTCATCTCTGAAACTGGATTTGTAATGTAAAGAAAATCGAGCGCATTCATGCTCAATATAGAAGAAATAGAACATTCATTCATTTAATAAAACATGAAGTTTATCATATATTTTATTATACATTTGGTACTTTTTACATTGTCCATCTCTGATACGAACATTTGAAAGACGTACGAAAATAATTCTAATATAAAAGACTTTGTTACTCTAACAGGAACATTTACAAACTTATTCTATACAGATATTAAATAATTTTCCAAATATTGAGCTTTAAAACTCCGATCGGTTATTCCTGGCGAAAATCTCCGTATTATCTTCTTCATCTGAATCAAGATGTGCAGACATAGATTGAGATATTGGTGCTGAGGGATTCATTAAGTCTCGATATCTTACTTCCGTTAATCCTCTATCATTTCTGTATAATTCATGAAAACCTTGATTTCTATTTAGTCTTGACAATGAAGTTAGGAATTTTTCATCGTGACTTATAATAATTAACTGGAAATTTTTATGATATTGGGAACGTAGCTGAACAACATTTGAAAGGGCTTCGCCTAAATTTTTAGCATGTTCTTCATCCAGATTTGTTGTCGGTTCATCGAGTGCAAGAACTGCACATTCATTACAAAAAGTTTCTGCCAATGCCATTCTGATAATTATTGACGCTAATACTTTTTGTCCAGCACTACAACGACCTTTCATATCCATTTCAACTCCGTGTTTGATTTGGACAAGTTTATAATTGTAAGATCTCTTCCGATCTCCAATACCTTCAGTCGAATCGACTCGAATTTGAATCGATGAGGTATCTGTTCCTGTATATACTAAATTCCACATCCTTTCCATAATTTTGTTAACAGTACCCATTCTCTCTTCATGAAATTGTATCATTGCCATATCCAACACTTTAATATAAGCTTTTAAATTATCTATCGCATGCTTTTGCACTACTAATTCTAACTGTTTATTTCTGTAATTGCGCCTAGCCATTCTGCATTTCTCTTGTAAAAGATCATCTTGCAAGTCTTTGATACAACGTTCCAATTCGTCACGATTACCTTTAGCCATGTTCATTTGTTTATGAAGATTTTCTTCTTCAGTTTGTAGATTTCGATATTCTTCCATGAGATCCTTGTGGCACATATTTTTAACAGCATTTTCAAGTTCAGTACACTGTTCTTTCAACCTATCTGCTTCGCATTGTGTTTTCATCAAAGACAAGTTATCAACCAAATCTCTTTTACCCATTTCTTGGAGCGAAACTTGCTCACGACATTCTCGAAGTTTTTTTTCTAACTTATCTTTTTTCGACGTAACTTCTTTACTTTTCTCAGTGTCCGTCTCCAATTCGACTTTTGCAATTTTCAAACGCTCATCTATGTTACTTTTAGCGCATTTTTCAACTTCGCTATTAATAGAACTTAGTTCATACATTTTTTGATTGCTTTTCGACATAGTCTCCCGATCTTTCATTTGCGAGTGTCGGTTGTTTTCTTTAGTCTTTTTCAAGTCTTGAACTGCTTTCGAGAGTTGATGTTCAATGGTAACGAGAACTTCTCTTAAAGATTCGACAGATTCATCAAGACGTGCTTCTCTCGAGTATAAGTCACTCAAAGTATCCTTCAGCTGCTTGACATTCTGCATGTCAGTACGTATTTTTAAAACTTGTTCTTGTAACTTTAACATTGTATTTTGCGCAGTATATACTTTATCCATATCAGTTTTTAAATTCTGTTGTAAATCATCTATCTTCGAATTAGTTTCTTTAAGAAGGTCTTGTAGCGATTGTCTTTCATCTTGAGCTTCTTGTATACTTCGATCCCTTGTTTGTCCAGTTCTAGGTATCTGCGATTTTATCTGTTCTAAAGCTTTATTTATTTTATCCTCTTCATCGATATATTGATCCCAAAGAGCAATATCCCCAATCATATTTTTGCAAATATTTAATCTCGTTTCAGGTTGCGTTAATAATTTTTTTAGCTTTGTAAGGTTTTGTTGCGATTCGAGTAAAGAATTCTTAGTCGAATTTACCGTTTCCATAAGGCGCGAAGACTCTTCTTTTTCAATATATATTATTTTATCGACGATAGGTTTAAGTTGGAGCAATTCGTTATATATTCGTTGCTCTTCTCTTAATTCTTCTTCGCATTGTAGTAACATTTTAGGGTTCAGTTCCATTTCAGTTAATAACTTTCTACTGAGCTTTTCAGCATCGGAAGTATTTGTGAAACCTCGATCGCATAATGGACAACAAGACTTTTGATCGATAGCTTTCAAATATTCCTTGTACGAAACACTTTGATGAGCGTACATGCCTCGCTTATCTTGTAGTCTATTAATTTTCATTGACTGCAGCTGTACAGTTTCATCGTAATTACTATAAAGGCAAAATTTTGACACTTTATCTTTATTTTTTTCAAGTTCATCTAATTTTTTTGCAAATTCCTTTTCTTGGTACTTGAGTGTTGTCTCTAGTCTAGTCATGCAACGCTGTTCTTTATCAATCTTTGAATTTAGATCGCTTATATTTGCAGCCAAACTAATTTGAATTTTATCCACATTCTCTTTTAAGTTTCTTTTCGAAATATCTTTTCCTTCAAAAAGTACAAGAAGATTATTTCCATGTTTTTTTCTCATTTTTGCTATGTGATTTTGAGTTTCGATCAATTTTTTTTGGTGTACTTCTATTTCGGCGTGTTGTTTACTCCGTTGATGAAGCAGCATAATTTCCTTGTCTATTTTGTTAAGTGATTCTTGCAATTTGTTTCTATTTTCGGTTTCTCCTTCGATCAAGCATTCGACAGCTTCGACATCAACTTTCGCTTTGATCGTTTCATAAGTTTTGTTTGCATTGGTTAATTTCGTTTCAATGCTATCTAATTTTTCGGCTGCTGCTCCGGTCAGAGATATTTCAGCTCGTATATCAGATATTTCTTTACTTATTGCAGACATTTCCTTCGTCTTTACAGATATTTCAGATTCTGTTCCAGACTTTTTACTTCTAAATGTATCTACATCTCTTTGCATATGTTTTTCTTCCTGTTCGTGTTCGTGACTTCTTGTTTCCACGGTTGTCTTGAACTCATCAATTTTTTTGTTTAGTTTATGCGTCAGATTTGAAACTTCCTCTTCCGACAGTTGGGTATCTTCAATCTTAATATTCCAGTCACGTAACGCATCTCGTAAAATGTTATTACGCTTCGTAATTTGCGTTTCACGTTGTACTTTTTGTTGTTTTAATATTCCCATATTAACTCTATGATCCGATAACTTCTTAGCCAAATCATTTCCCTCCTTTTCTGTTTTCTTTAACAGTTCTTCAAGTTTATCTGTATTGTCAACTTTCATTTTAAGCATTTCATTGTAGCTTTCTATTTTTTCTAATAATTCTGCTTCTGTTCCTGTATGTAGTTCTTTAATGTTTCCTCGCAAGTTTTCAATCTGACGTTTAGCAATACTGTATTCCATTTCCTTCTTTTCCAAGTTCCCATATACCTTGTCGTATGTTTTCTTCAAATTCTGAATTTCTTGCATCCTACTGTTAACTGGGATAAGCTGTAGATTAATTTCGTTAATTCTTGTCTTTGTTGTATTTTCTCTAGTTTTTAGATTTGCTAAAGAACTTTCTTTCTTCTTAACTTCTTGCACCATCATTTCAAGACCTTCCGATTGAGCTTTTAACGTGTTTACTTCCGAAGACAATTCTTTTATATATTTAGTGGTACTATCCAAAGCTTTGTTAAATTTAGATGTATCAAAAATTTCATCAAATCGATCTTTTAGCTTTTTTCCATCGTCGAGGGGCCAATTAGATTCTTCTTGATGGCAAAACACTACGTAATTTAAAATTGGTTTTGATACACCCATAGCAGCGATTAATTCAACACTTATATCCATACACCGACTAGAAACCATTTGTTTTTCTTTGTTGTTCTTGTCTACACGTGTTAAAACATTGTCTAACGTTTTGAATTGCGCCCCGCCTCTTTGGTTTTGTGTAATTTGCATTGTTCTGCATACAACGAGAATTTCTCCATTTTTATCAATTACTTCTGCTTTAACGTGACCTCTTACCGAGTGTTGCCTTGTTAATTTTGGTTCGTGAACAAACGACTTTCCTTTATCAGAATCGGGTGGGAATTCACTCGTTGTCGCATATTTTAGTGCTTCAATAATTGTTGTTTTCCCTGTTCCATTAGGTCCAAGAATTAATGTTAAAGGTTTTGTAAAATAGATTGAAGCTTCATCTTGTTCGTCACCAAAATTTCTAATGCCACGTAGAGATAATTTGCGAATTCGTGACATTTTTTGTTAAATCTGAAGTGTGCTGCAATAAAATTTATTGATTTTTATATAGAACAAGACACTATAAAATCATAAAATTGTTTCGTACTTTTATCACTTGTATTTTCTTATACTGCAATCTTTGGCGCGCATACAAGGATAATAATTAAATAGATAGTCAACTTCACTACAGTTTACGTTACAGTACGCGTGGCGACATCCCTCGACAAGATTGGACATCGTACCTAAGTACATCTGTGATGTGTATATTCATTGTTTTAGGTGATAAAAAATTCCTCTATTCTGATTGGTTGGATCACGGGGTTGCTACTGACGAATATTTCGTTGCCGCAGTGCGAATTGATACATCTAGTAAATATTAAAAAATAACACTGGCCGACAAATTTTAGAACCAAGAACCAGAACGTACTTTTTCGAAAGTATTTGACGCGCTGAATTCGAATCCGAGCTCAGAATAGCCCCTATACGTCAGGTTTTTTAGATATTTTAACCCATTAACGCCTGAAATGGCATTTTTTATACTTCATTTTCAATCAAGTATTTCGTATAAAAATCGAAGTCGAAAACAATTGAAAGGTACATATCCTATTGTTTTCGAGGTCGCTCTTCAAGATTCTGAGGTCAAAATTGAGTTTCAGCTATCAGGAATTCCAATATGGCGCCGATTTTTAAAAAAAAATTCCAAAAAATTAGCAATTATTTATTCCTATCAATTTTTTTCGAACTATTAGAATATTGGAATTCTATTGGAACATAATGGTGCATAATGGTGCATAAAACAGTTGAATGTTAGAAAAAAATTTTACTTTTATACCCCACCTCATTGTAACGACCTCAAAATGGCCTCAACAATGAAAATTTCTTTGAAAAATTTCTGAACGTTCTAACTCAAAAACTACGTGCTGTTATAAAAAAATGCTAAGAATGAAAAGTTCTTAGAATTCATCGAGAAATAGCACGGAATTTTTTTAGATTTTTGTGATGAATTTTGTTTTTATTTTTTCAAAATTGTAATTTATTTTCGAAAAATTCTAAAAAAAATTTAGTGTATTCTTTCATGAATTCTAAGGGTTTGTTCTCCTTTGTATTTTTTCCGAAAGTTGGTATAGTGGAATTTTTTCAGATTTTTGGGATGACATTTTGAGAAATTTTTTTTCAAAATTATAACTTATTTATGAAAAATTCTGAAAAAAATCGGTGTATTCACTTATGAATTCTACGAGTTTTTTGTTCTTTGCAATTTTTTCCAAAAGTTGATAATTTTTGGGGGGAAAAAATCCTAAACTATAATATTTGAAATTCATTTCCTCGAAAACTATTAAGTTTTCGAAAAAATTCCAAAGAACAAATAACTCTTAGAATTCATCAGAGAATACACTAAATTTTTTTCAGAATTTTTTGTAAATTAATTACAATTTTGAAAAAAATGTTGAAAAAAAAATTCTCAAAATGTCATCCAAAAATTTTGGATAAATTCTACTATATCGCTTGATGAATTCTAATAACTTTTCATTCTAGGCATTTTTTTTTAAAAAGTTCGTAGTTTTTGAGTTAGAACGTCCAGAAATTTCTCAAAGAAATTTTCATTGTTGACGCCATTTTGAGGTTAGAATGATGTAGGGTATAAAAGTAAATTTTTTTTTTAAATTCAACTATTTTATGCACCATTATTCAAGGTTTCAATAAAATTCCAATATTCTAATAGCTCGAAAATAATTGATAAGAATAAAAAATTCCCAATTTTTTGGAAATTTTTTTCATATTCGGCACCATATTAGAATTCCTAATGGCTGAAATTCAATTTTGAGCTCGGAATCTTGAAGAGCGATCTCGAAAACAGTAGGATATGTATCTCTTAATTTTTGTTAACTTCCATTTTGATACAAAATACTCGATTGAAATAGAAAGAAGAAAAAGCCTTCTTTGGGCGTTAATGGGTTAATATAGGAAATAAAAGAAATATGTTCAAAAATCTATAAAACTTTCATTTGTTCATAATTGTAGACTTTTGTAAACATATTCTTAGTTTAGGCATATATGTTTACACTTTTTCATTTATTACAGTTATATATGTAAAGAAATAATTAGTTAAGTGTACACTCACAAATATATTTATACATATATATTTTGTATATGTGTACATAAAGAAATAATGCGGAATCAAGCAGGTTTTAGTTTTTTAAATAATGCCGGTATTGTTGGTCTTTCGTCACAAAATCAAGTTAAGCGCCATTATCGAAACCGGAAATGTTCGTAAACTTTCGTGACCGTACGGCTGAGGCAAGTAACTACTGTCGCCGCCGTGCGGATTTTATTCTAACTCCTTTCACTGGCGACAAATTGCGTCAACGAAAATAACACGGCGATGCATGGTCAGTAGCAGCCCCGTCTCGCTATTCTGATTGGACATTGTTCGCATCTATAAACCAATCAGAGGATAGCGCTGCGTACTCTTTCGCATTGATCGCTCATTCCATTAAATTCAAATTTCGGAGGGCATCGTTCCGATTTAGAAAAAAATAACAAGTTAAAAATTGTTTATTATTAAATACTACAATAAACTGAGATTAATATATGCCTGATAAGTGTTAACTTTTGTGATTTTCGATCTCGATTTTTTTGCAGGAACCGCTGAATGTCGGAGGTAATGAAAAGTCGGAGGGCGTCAGGTATGTATTGATTTTTTGGGTACTCGACCGCGCAAGCTCTTTACTTTCTGAATGGATGACGCGATTACATATGGCACGAACAATTCAGAAACGACACAAGTGCGGATTAAAGGCGTGAAAGAATCTCCCAGCTGCTCGCTTTGCGTGCAGTGAGATGACGAGGATGAAATTTAAACTTTTTCGTTCAACCTTCTTGTTGATGCTGTGCGTGTTGGCCACACTCGCCACTAGAGAATTCGAGTTTTATCGAGGTAAGCCAATGAAGCACTTGTCAGTGTCGAGAGAATGGAAGGACTCTTTGCTTGTTTCTCAGCCAAAGAATATTTTCAATAAATTTACTAATTTCAAATCGGTCGTGGTTTAATACAGCAATTCGGAACTTGTATATGAATTATAATAAACTTGCAATTGAACTTTTCAATATATAAACATTAAAATCTTGTAATTGATTTAAAATAGTATTCGCCAATATTTGATTTTATAGAACTTTGTTTTTCAATAACAATATCTAGTTATACTATAAGATCCATTCGTAATACTGCTACATGCAACAGATCCAAAATGGTGGTGTGTAATTGTTTTGGAGCTGTTTGTTTCAGTTATTAACACATTTCTGCAGTCATACGAATATATCTGCGTTTTCTTTGATTTCCTGAATTTTATATTCTTATAAGTATTTTTTGTTATAGCAAATTCTTTATTGCATTTATTACTTTCATGTTCCATATTGTCACTTATCATCTATATCTTATATCTATATTGCGATATGGTAGTTACAGAGTATGCCAAATATATATATATATTTATGTGAGGTTACAATGAAATATATTATAATTAATAGAAATAAAAATATACTTTAGTTTACTAATTATTTTCTTAAAATCAATTACTATTATTATTGGAACAAATAATTCAACAGGTAAATCATAGTATTTAATTCAAAATCTATTGAAATGAAAGGTGTGAAGAATTTTGACAATTTCTTTACAAATACATACAATTTTTTGTTATTACAACAATATATAAGACTTAAACAATGATGGAGAAATATACTTTGGGTTTTCAACAGATTAAAATCACAGCTTCTTTCTTCTTCCAAAAACTGCTTACAATTTTTCAACATTCATTTTTCAAAATATTTCACAAATAAAAATTAAAATCTATGACATGAAAAAAGATATATTGTATATAGTCATCATGTTGCCAATGCTATTTTTCAAAAGTTGAAATCATACATCCATTGAAATAACTTATGCAAATAATTTAATTATAGTTGTAGATTGCAGTTTATTGTTCCATGATAAGAACTAAACAATGGATGGTTGAGATTACATCTTTCAAACCTATAAGCCAATTATTTCATGGTACCAAAATAAGTGTAATATATAAAATTTCAATTAACCCTTTTTTATACCTATATTGTACCTATATAGTATATAAAGATATCAAAAAATGTAATAATATAATTAACAAAATTAAATTAGTTTTAAACCAGGCTTATGACCTACTACCAGGATGTTTATAATACAATACTTTTTTTCATATTTATATATAGATTTTTGCATGTTCAGATCTTTATTTTGCATGTTCATATAAATTTTTGGATGTTTATATATATTTTATTATTATATTATTTTATATTATATTAGTATAATTGCATGCTAACCAATCATATTCATATACCAGTTTATTCCAAATAACTGTTAAATCGAAATTGTAGTATAATATAATTTTATTAGTCTTATAAATATGAATGTCACTATTATTTTTTAATTTTTTTAATTTATTTTTTATCTTTTACCTGTTTTCTTTTTTTTTGTTGTTAATATTATTAGGTGCTTCAAATGTTTAGAGATCTTCAAACTATAGCATTTTAACATCTAATGCAATTTCTATAAACATCCTGATAGGTCATAAGCCCGGTTTAAAACCAATTTAATTTTATTAATTTCAAAAAAAACCTATTGTAATAATTCAATTTTATAATAATATAATTGTTTTCCTACAAATTAAATATAACATCATTTCAGTGTTAAATCATTCATCTACTAATATTGTACCACCTAACCTTTTTTTCACTTAATTGATTTTATTATGTATGATATTTTAGAAAAATAAAATTTATGAAGAGGACCTAAACATAAGGTCGAAACGTCAACTCACGGTTTAACACCTGTTTTTTTATTGTCTGTGTATTCCAAAAAGAAACCTATTTTATACAAATCTTTCCACTTAAGGAAAATACAAAACGGATAAGAAGATTTTATTATTATTATTATTATTATTATATTGTACCTATAAGAGGTACAATTTACATAAGGTGGCAATTATGAATCCGCCATTTTGGATTTCTCAACTCAAAATTATTATAATTTTCGTCCGCAACCAGTCAATATTTATATCATTATAAAAGTAAAAAAAAACTTTCTATGATCTCCATTTCAAGGAATTAATAATTATGAAAAAACGTGCTTCGTTTCGCGGCCATTTTGCATCGGCCATTGCTTCTAAAAACAATTCTATTAGTATATTATTTATGTTCACTTTTTATATATTCATTTCATTCATTAAAATCCATTTAGGTGGAGAAAATCGTGAAAAAAAATACGATCTAAAAACGGCATTTTTTTTATTATGAAAAATGTTTGCAGAAATAGTCGTTTTTGGGCATTTTCTCGGCGGGAGTCGATCGGGATTACATTTTAAAATAGTCGAAATGTATTTTCCAAAAATTAAAAAAATTCTTTCTACTATAGAAACTGAGCTGATGTTGAGGTACCTGCTTCTTTCATTTCGGGCAAAAAACGGGTTAAGATCATTTCAATAATTCTATACTTGGCCAATTGTTGTTGACACTTTTACAGTCATAGTCAGAAAAATGTTTAATAAATTTCTTTTATATTTTGAAAATTAGTTTTAAATCTATATTGCAAAGCTCTTGTACCATTTTGATATGCATGTTTATGCTAGATTTTGATATGGGCTTTAATAGGAACAGTACGGATGCTGTGCAAATCTAGAATTAACTTTTAAAATATATTGAGTTATTGTACAGTTAAACTAAAAATGTAATAATGTACTATTTGTATCTCAAAATGGTTACATGCCTAATCAACACAAAACAAACTCAACATATAAATTCAACATTTACAAGCTCAACATTTGACAAGCTCAACATTTTTGAACTCAACAAATAATATCAATAATATAAAAAATAAAATTGTCAAACATTACATTATATCAAGAATAAATATAAATTACAACAATTATTAAAATGTCATGTGCATTCAACACAATCATGCTACATTAACACATACCATTTAACAGCATATCTATCATCACCTAACCTAACCTAACATACACTATTAAAAATGTCATGAAATATGTACATTCAATGTACAGTACATTAATTTTTCTAAAGGTATATCTATATATTATGTATACAGGGTCATCGAAAAGTATCGGACCCCCCTAATATCTTCAGTTAGAATGCACTTAGGAGAAAATGTCCAATAGCAAAGTTGTATGGTTTCAAGCGGGGAGTAAGATGATGACCTTGACTTTGACCTTGACCATGTCCTTCAAGGTCATTTCAAGGTCAATCTAATTTTTTTAAATAGAACCCCCTACATTTTATTGCATATTCTTATAGCTTATCTCGAGAGCTTTCCAAAACACTATAATAAAATATTTTTTTATCAAGTACTTTTTGAGTTATAAAGGTTTGAAGTTAACAATTTTTTGACACAAAATGTAGAATATCTTGTAAAATATTATTTAGTTTTCAGTAATCATAACCTTAATACTTTTGTGCGCGGAATAATGAGACCAATTAATTGGTTTAAAGAAAATACATTAAACGGATCCCCCTAATATTTTCAGTAAGAATGCTTAACTTGTTAACTTCAAACCTTTATAACTCAAAAAGTACTTAATAAAAAAATATTTTATTGTTGTGTTTTGGAAAGCTCTCGAGATAAGCTATAAGAATATGCAATAAAATGTAGGGGGTTCTATTTAAAAAAATAAGATTGACCTTGAAATGACCTTGAAGGACATGGTCAAGGTCAAAGTCAAGGTCATCATCTTACTCCCCGCTTGAAACCATACAACTTTGCTATTGGACATTTTCTCCTAAGTGCATTCTAACTGAAGATATTAGGGGGGTCCGATACTTTTCGATGACCCTGTATGTAGATATAGAATATGATGAATTAATGTGTATGTAACAGAGCCATTTTGGAATTTTTTTTTACATCAGTGTAACCTAACCTAACCTAACCCAACCAAAATACTAATTTAATGGAATATATCCGTGGACAAGCTCACAATATTTATGAAATTCTTTAATACAATTAGTATTATTGACCATTACTAACCTAGATTTAAGATTTAATTTTTGTTACAATTAATTCTATTACACTTGATTGAGTTTCCTAATTGTTGAGTTTGCAAATGTCAAGTTTGAATGTTGAAATTGCAAATGTCAACATTTCACAATGTTGATTAGGCCTGTAACCCTCAAAATAGATTATTCAAAAGTTTGCTAAATGAAGTCATTATTTATTTATTTTCTGAAAACAAAAAATGTATTAAACATAATATTTCTGCACTAACATAGTATGTATTATTTTATGTGTTTAAAACAATATTATATTCTTTTATTTACAAAATCTTTGTAATATTTCTAAAAATATTCTTACTAAAAAACAAAATAGTACAGAAATGTACACATCTTTTTTTTTATTTTAAATATACATATTTATATTTAAATGTAACATATTTTAAGGAAATCTTATAATATTTTTTTTAATGTGTAATAATACTTTTATTAACCCTTTCGCTGCGGCGAGAATTTCCCAAAAAGTGCCCAAAATGCGGGAAAAAAAAATGTGGTTAGATTTTACTGTAACTTGGTGTATAGGGGTTTCTTGGGACGCCGATTACGAATTTCAAGTTAGATTTCGAAAATTTAAAATGGCGGATTCAATATTGCGGGCAAATTTTCTAAATACCAATCATTTCGCCTGACACTTGTTACTGAGAGGTTTTCGGGGTCTCTGATTACGAATCTGAAGTTACATTTTTGGAAAATTCAAAATGGCGGATTCAATATGACGGACTTCTTAATCAAAATTCGAACTTATTACAAATCTTATATCAGTTTTTGCATCTACAATATTACGGCAATTTCTTATTCATATGTCAATAATGCTGCTCGTGGCAGGTTGGCAATAGAAATTGTAAACGACTGGTGGAAGGGCTTTTAAATAAAACGCGCGATTTGATCGGCCGAAAGAAAATATAAACTATTTATTAGCGATCAACCGGTGACAATCCGATCGCGACGCGGACTTTTTCCCTCTCTCACGTTCCGGAACGTTCTCTCTCCCCGATCGTCACTTTTTCACATCTTCGTTCGATTTTTCAAACTCTCGAACATTTAAAGAGACTACTACGTCATATTATACATCGATATTATATTATTCGAATTACAAATAATTTTATCGAGATCGTCACCATTTTGAAGGGCCTTTACATAATTTTCCTAACAGGACACCTTCATTTTAAGAGGTACCCCCATTCGGGTGTGCAATGGCGTAGGGAAAACCACCTTTGTGGGAAAAACCTACGCCGGGTACCGCAGTCGATAAAACATCGATTCTGTCCGTAACAGAAATACTCTCGTGATTATTTATAGAATATTTATACCGAATTTTGTATTTTTATCAAAAACTTCTTCGATTCTGCAGCTACAAATCTTTATTTTTAGTTTTTATAGATATTTTACAGAGTTTATTATCTATCCAGATTATTCCGTGTAAATTTCAAAATTTTGTTATGTACTCCTGAGTTATTGTGTTATATGTGGGAAAAAACACTAATTTCTAGAGTTCAATATGTTACAGTTTTTATTTTAAAAACAATTTTAAACAAAAATATATAAAAACAGAGAAAATTGCGCTTTGAAGACCTTTCTCGAACCTCCTCGTAGTAAAGTGTGTAAGTACATATTGTATATCGAAGCTAACGGGGGAAGGCTAACATTAACTCGTGGTATTGTATCCGCCATTTTGAATTTTCAAAATATATCATCATATTTGAAATCGGCGACCTCGAAAACCCCTGAGTAGCAAGTTTCAAACGATTTCATTAATTTTTAATGCAGAAATTGACCTAATACGGCGACATAGCTCATGACAACGATTTTTACAAAATCGTAAAAACAACATATTTTAAGAACTTGTATCTTTTTTTTTTGACAACATGTTTTTGAAAAAGGACAACGGCATATTGTTCGGTATACCTTAGGCTGGCTAGAAATGGTCAAGTTTTTAAATTCGATATATTATTGACTTCATTAGACTAATTTGTGTCATGACAAAGATTTGCGTTTTTGCCGCAGTCAGAGAAAAGTCCTAAATGACAAAGATCTTTGTCATCCGCAGCGAAGGGGTTAATATATAATATTTAGCTATTACACGAGGTAACTTTCTACTAATAAATTGTACTTAAAAATTTCTTCTCATCAGTTCAAAGACAAAGAATTGAATTTATTTTATTTCGTAAACTGTCCGCTAGAGATAATTTGTTTGAAAGATTCCATCTGCGGTGTGAAAATAATTTAAACATCACCGTATTTATTTAAAATAAGGTAATTTTGTGTCTATCTAATCAACCTCGAGGATTAATCTGGATTTACTTCAACCCTCTAAAGACCAAATGTACACAAATTTAACATAAAGTTTAACAATACTTTTCAATATCTTTGCTCAAAGGACCACGCACATTTTATAGGAAAAGAAAGTTACCATTGAAAATGGATGAAATTGAAATATAATGTAGTTCAAGGCAACTGATAAAAGTTGTCATGGGTGAAAAGCAAAAAACTCGAATTTTAAAAATTCAAAATGATGGATTCATGATGGCCGATCAAAATGTAAAAACGTGACCTAATTGAGATGAAACTGAGTATTCAGAAGTTTTGACGTCGCTGGTTACGAATATTAACGTAGATTTGTTAAACAGCGACTCTAAAAACTTTTTTTTTTATACTTACAATAGTATCATTCTGAAACTATTATGTAAGTAAAGCTAAACTTTAATCATTAACGTAATGAATAGTTATAAGAATCAGGTTGAGCAAATACCCCTTTTAGATACAAAAATATACTTTGATTTTCGTAGAATCAGGATCAGGTAATTTTTTGCGTTTTGACCGGCCATCATGAATCCGACATTTTTAATTTTTGAAATCCGAGATCAGATTCGCAATCAGCGACACTAAAAAACCCCGAATACTCAGTTTCATCGAAATCAGGTCATTTTTTTACATTTTGATCGGTTTCGTGAATCCGCCATTTTGAATTTTTAAAATTCGAGTTCCAATTCGTAATCAGCGACCTCAGAAACCTAGGTATATACATTTTGAGGTCAATCCAATTGAACGTTTGCCTATGATTTTTCCACTAGCTACTTGCCGGAAAGGGTTAATGTTTAATGCTTGATATCTCGAAACCTGTCCATTTTTTTGCTTTGCACCCACGACAACTTTTATCAGGATGATAAAACATTAGATTTCAATTGCATATATTTTCACCCGGAACTTTTTTTTCCTATAAAATGTGCGTGGTCCTTTCGGGATAAACGTTTCTTATGATTCAAACCCCACCTTTGAATGATGTAGAAAAAATTTTTGTAAATGCAAAAGTAAACAAATTTCGCGGCATTATTTATTAACACTACATATAGTGACATTTATTTTACAAATTTTCAAAACGGCGGAGTAACAAATTTTTTGTATACAAACAGGACAACCTGATATATTTTTGGGGCCAGATTTTTTATATTAGATTTTTACGCATTACGCATACTATCAATAAACATGATTACGTCGAGATTTAAATAACATTTCATACAAATTAAAACAAACTACGTATGTAAAATTTTGGTCGCGAAACTAAGACACTTCTATCAATAACCGAAATCGTAAATACACCTTTTCCGAAACGTTTCAAAATATTGGGAATACGTGGTAAAGTACCGATTTCTAACAATCTTACATTCAGAAAAAAGAAAAATCATTGAATTACATTTACATCGGATTAAAAATTAATCATATTTCATTCTTTTTTCTCATGAGGTCTAAATTTACATTTTTTTTTTCTACTATTTCCCTAACTTCAACGTTAGTTATTTATGACCATATTGACAAAAAAAAACGGGCTAAAGTAAACGAACGTTTATATTTTTTTAGTTAATATAGTTTACGAAAATGTTAACATAATAGTAGAAAATATTGGATTATGTTTAGTAAAATATAGGAATTTCTTCGATGCTTCTGTAAACTACTGAAATCGTATTACGTGAATCGTATCACGTGTATAATTAAAGTCGTTCCTAATTGCTTTAAGGGATTAGATTTGCCATGGCAACGTGAAGGTGGCACTTGTGGTCTTTGATGGAAATTCGTGTTGGTCGAAATGAAACACTTATTGTATTCGATTTGATAAGACAATTTTAGACCATTATTTATAACTTTACGAAATATATTTCGCTGCAAATTCTATGGTCATACACGGAAAACCAATCTAATCGTTGCACTTCTAAATATGGACAACCATATAAAATAGTAAACTTCGGTAAAACTAAGTTTGTGATTATTGTCACTAGATTAATTTTTATCTAAACAATAAGTTGTACGACCCGAACCACATAATCATCACAACCACACGAATGATTTCTGTTAGAATGATAAATATTATAACAGTTGTTAAATTATAATTCTTGAAAAGAAACAGTTTTCATAATTAAGCAATGAAACATATAAAATAAATGTCAGTTAAAACGTATCACTGGTTGTACGTAATTAAAATTAAATATAACGAATCTCTGATGAAGATTCTAATCTTAAGTATTGAATTTTTCCTATGTAATGCGAGAAAAACACGACTTTTTTTTCTTTTTTCGATTCGAAAAATATCTTCAAATATACGTATGCGAAATTATTGTTTACAAATATGTATAGGTTGCTGGAATGAACCAAAAGCGAGATAAAATACTTTCACCCTTGTTTATAGAAATATTATACAAATATGTTAAGTTACTATAGATAATATTGCAATTAAACTGGTAAATAAATATATATTCAAATGTTCTATTTAGTGTATTAATTTAGAATTATTTTAAAATTTTCGTAACCTTTTAAAATTATTAAATAGTTGTATTTAACAATGTTGATTAATTATAATAGTACGTTATGCTACTAGTGCAAATGTGATTTATCTGAGATGTCGAAATTTGCTAATACTAGCCGATAGCGAATTGGATAATCACATCTGAAGAGAAATGATATTACACTGACTAAATCAACCATTATATTATATATTTATTTCCTATTTAACAAAATTGTAAGTATACATTATAATTAAATATTATGTCGATGTGATGTTCTATACAATAATCCATTTTCTAATTGACAAAAAATAACAAGGAATGGAGTTAAAAATTTATTTTTTAAAACCTTGTTTATAGTTTCAACTGAAATAAAAATGAAATGCACGTAAATGGGCTAAGGGATCATATTTGTTATACAATAAATAACTTGATAATAATTAAATTTGCCGAATAATAGTATACATACATACCGTTTAACTCGAAACCAAACGTTCGATAAAATGCCTAACTTAATGACTAAATGTGGTTGTGACAACTAAATCGTTCAGATAAAATAACATTTTTAAATAATATCAAAATTAAATATGTTGGTATGACATCAATATTGCGCATAACTTTATAATTGTGATTGCTGTAACCCCGCTCGTTTTTTCCGTGTATGATTTTTTTTAAATTTTCGTAATTCTTAGTTGCGTTCTATTACGTTCCATATATCTGATTCTTTTGCATACTTTACAACGTAAGAATTACTGCACTATAGATACAACACCTATATCTAATTTTGAAAATTGTCATATAAAACATACTAAAATATGTGCAAGTAGTCTTTATATAAATTTGCGTCAGTCACATTTTTGTAGCAAAGTGTTTCAAAAACATAAAGGATTCGCGAAAAAGGATTTAGTAAACTATACCAATGAAATTTAACTCTTCTGTCAGTTTCAGCATTCAAAATATTAAAAGCAGTGTTTAAACAAATTACCATCTATTTACCATTACTATGTATTCTGAGAATTTTAAAGCTTATTTCCACCAAACTTTCAAGTAGAAGTGTCGAATACTCGATTCGAATATATTTTAGTTGCTACTTGCAATAAATAGTTAAACTACTGTACTTCTATGTTATTATAGGTTGTATTATGTCTATTACAATAAGTTCCAAAGTTTTAAAGCATTTTCATTTCTATGCAAACATACTTTCGTCAAACTTCAATTATCTTCTTAAAACGGAAACACTGCTCTGTCAAAAAATAGAATACCTATATCTCTGCACTTATTTAAATGAATTTCGTGCTTATGTGCATAATTTCCCGTATCTCGTTTTTAATTGTATAACGTACGTGCACGTATGACGTTCTTCCGTGGGCGGGAGGAAGGAATCTTTAACGAAAATCATTTCGTTTTACTTAAAAACTAAATACGTGAATTCAAAATAACTATTCATATACTTAATTAGTTGTTGGTTTGCATTTCGTTTTTACAAAAACTTTCGTAATTTTTATGGAAATATTCGAAAAGAATAAGTATAACCGTCAATATCTATTAAAAGAGTATTGCAGAACAGAACAAATTTGCAATTTAATCGAATAATCAGAAAAGTTTAAATTAAAAATGTTCTGTTCTTCTTTTATTACTTTCTCACATATATTATACTGAAATATATAATTGAGATGTTTTATTCAATTTAATTGAAAACTGACAGTGCCAAAAATGATCAAACATCTATTTCAAGTCTGTTACCATATATTCTTAATTATTCTGGATAGTATTACCAATCGGTTTATACAGTAATCGTGAAACGTTTATTTCATAATGTATGTTTTTTTAAACATATGTACATGAAGATTTATTTAAAAGACCTAATAAATCATTTAAATTCATGTTTACAATAATTTCCACGGGTTGTGATTTTCTGCCCCCGACATAAATTTTATCAATAGAAACCTTGAATTTGTGTACCTAAGTTGTAAAAGACCTAAATCAATTAAAATTTAATTACTAAAATGCATTTAGTCCAAAATAACTGAGAACTTCAGTTGATATTTGTTTGTAATATACATTTTTTAAAACTGTATAAAATACAAATATTTTTCATCGTGTTCCAGAGGTTGAGTTCGCATATTACTGTGCAATTTGCTAATTTTACAATAATGTTATAGCAAGATCGAACTTACTATTTTGAAGAAAAAATTTATTATTTAATCGTTTTACATAAATATCCATTTTTGCAATCTGAAACAAACTGGCGGGTTTGTATTTTGTTTCTTGTTTCCATTTATCTTTTTACACTTTTATTTTTATCCGATCATACACTTCCTGTCAATTAGGTTTCATTAGCATTATTTTTTGTTGAGCCTTCTTTTGTTGTGCGCTTTGTGATCTATACAAATTTATTTCTAATTTTGTTTCTCTTTATAGAATGTTATGTCTTGTATCTGATTTGTTGATGGACTACTGTTTTTTATCCTACAGTTAGTCTGTAAGGAAGCTTTAGCTGTGGCTATTTTGTGCTGTGGTGTGCATTTTTTATATATAATTTATATAAAATGAACTGTTTCATAATTACAAAATCAAAAAGCATTTTCAGTTCGCTCCGACCATAAGTCTTCCGAAGTATTGATAAATAATATTGGTTTGGAAAAAATTTTAAAAATATACTTGAAATCAAAGAACAAAATGCAAACTTGAAATTTAAAATACGACGTATATTTTCATGTAAACTCTTTAACCCGCATCCTTCCACCCCCTCACTGTGCGTCACCGATGCACTTCCCCTCTCATTTACCATAGTTGTATAGATCTACATAACAGTAATAAAAGCTAACTTGATACAAAACACCCATTTAAGGTAGTTAGACCCCAAAATATCATATGTTGACGAAAAATATTTAATACCGTTTCCAAGAATTTAATTTTCATTGTTAATAATATTGTTGAAAAGTGAAAGCATTATTCTTCTTGAAAAAAATTGAAATATGCAAAAATAATTTGTTAAGCCACTTTTATTATTTTTTCAGATTTTTCTTCTCCGCTGTTAAACATTTTTTAAAAATGAACGGATTTTAACGAATCGTGGCTTATTTTTTCGATAAAAAGATTCTCTACAACTTTACCGCAGGTATTTTGAAATTTCCGAAGCCAACGATAAATTATCTCTATTTATTTTTTAAAAAAAACTACTGCTTTTAACTAATTTTGAGTAATTTTCGTGATCAGACAAAGAATCTTAAAAAAATTATGCGGTAAAGTTAAAGAGAATCTTTTTCTCGAAAAAATAAGCCTCCATTCGTTAAAATCCGTTCATTTTTACAAAATTCTTAACAGCGGAAATTTCTAAACAGCATATTATCAATAACAAAAGTGGCTTAACAAATTATTTTTGTTTTCAGTTCAATTCAATTTTTTTTCAAGAAGAACAATGCTTTCACTTTTCAACAATATTATTAATAATGAAAATTAAACTTTTGGAAACGTTATTAAATATTTTTCGTCAACCTATGATATTCTGGGGACTAACCACCTCAAAAGAAAATAGTTTTTTCAATTCTGGACCACTACCGACTTTTCAGAGTGCACGCACCATCCCTAGCCCAGATTATTCTTTTTATATTGCATTTTTGTGGTTTGTTGGGTCTGAAACGTCGACATATGTTGAAAAACTATAAGGTAATTTTTTTGTTACTAAAATGGCCAAATTCAATATTTTATCCAGACCTACAGTGTTGGGTCTACAAGATCTACAACAAATATTTGCAAAGAAATGATCATTGTTGCCCACGTATCCGTAAAAATAGTATTATATTGTATTTCTCGACTAAAATTTAATTAATTTCATCTTATTTTGCAGAAGTGAATTTGCCGGAGGATTCGAATTTAGAACAAGTCCTCAGGTACTTGGAGTCGAAAAATCATCATCAACGGGGCATGCAGCATTTAGACAGCCCTTCGTATCTGCGTCAGCGAGAATCCCAGGAGCGTGAGCGCCTGCGGAACCTGTTGATCGAAATGGCGAAGGAAAGGGCATACAAGGAGTTTGCCTCAAATTCCATGAGACAGCGCAAAAACTCCGATCACTGGGATTATATGATGGAGCGCCTGTACCCTTCGAAAATGTCGCCTTATCTTGATTACGACCTGCCACCAGGTTATTACCCTGAAGAGAGAGGAATGAAGGAGTCAATTCTTGATGAGCAGCAGAAGTACAGAAGTTTGGCCAGAGCTATGGAAAATCAAGAGATTTTTAGAGAAATGCATAACCATGACGAAAGACCAGCTTTTACATATGCTTTTGACAAACCTGATCTCAGTAAAGACGCGGAGTTTGCAGTGAGACCAAACGACCCTCGATACTATCAAGAAGGTCCATTTAAAGAAGGTTTGTACATAAATAATAGTACTTAATAAATAACTAAACAAACAGGTTATTTACAAATGGCGTTTGTATGCGTTACCAGTCTGGGTAAATGAGCAAACGTTGGGAAACTTATTTTTATGCATATAACAATTTTTTCAACGAAGTGGACATTTGATACGGTTTTATAGATGGTCGAATCGTGTTTCTGGACTATAATAAGTTTCCTATGACAATCGACTCCTTTATGACTCCGCTGCAACGAGGCTTTTTATTCTAATTCTATCCTTAACCCGGGACATCAACCGGAAAATGCAATATTTCTTATATAAATCGGGATTCTATTTCTTAATATCGAGGTAATAAAAATTTCGAAATGAATTCATAAGAATTGACTAGATACTTCATAGTTTTAGTACACCCCAAGTCTTTAAGAATGTAGAATTATAGTAGCAAACAAAAATTACATTTTTCAGTATCGGAGATTATTTCGCCTCACTTTCGACCGTTTGTTCGCTCGCCTACGTCTCGTACACAAAGAAAAATGATGGATGTCACAAATTTCTCTGCATCTTGACTTCTATCTTAATTTTTAAACTTTTTACTATATTTTTTAATTACATTTTTTGTTACAATTATCTCTCTAGTAGTTTCCTTCTTGCTGATATTGATTTGACTTGTTGCTTTTTTGCAACTGACGTGTTTGTAAATGATGAAGAAGTCTGTCAACGTGTGACTATTCTTCACACCCTGATACCTCTTTTGAATCATTTGATTATGAGTTTTTTATTCTAGAAATCTGATTTTTATTTATAATTAGAAATGTCAAAGAAACCCAACGTATATCAAATTTGCTAAAAAGTGAAGCATTTTTAACATTTCGAATACCATATAAGATATAAATGTTTATAAAATGTCTGCCACAGAGGTTAGGAAATAATCCTGACTTGATGGAGAAGCGCACTGCAGATTCATTTTTGAAAACAGTTTTTATCTATGATTTTTTTGTGACTTAGGGTTGTTTTTTCGTTTATCCGTCAGTATGAACAATGCCGTCGTCACACTGTCTGGTATCTGGCTTCCTATTTTGAATACATTTCTTTTTTGTGTCTGTAAAATATTCTTTTCTTTTAACTTACTTACGACGAACCCTAACAAGCGTTATTCGCCAATTTTTGTGACACTTGGCATATTGTTAAACATCAATATTGTATATGCATTCTTTTATGGGTCTGTTTATCAGTTGATCCGAGTTACAATGAAAAAATACCAATAATGTATGAAACACATGCAAAAAAATAGTAACAAGAATCAAACAATTTAGATTACTTTTTTATATTTTTGTCCGTCATATTGGATCATCCATTTATAATATAGTTAGGGAATCTGGCCCCTTTTCCCTAATGAGCGATCTCGAAAATCTTCGAATAACAGTATTTTTGAAAATTTAGCAAGTACCTATACAGACTTGTTTTTCGATAATTTAACACTATATCAAGTTTCAGGAAAAATTGGAGAATGACTCTTGAATATGATTACAATTAAGATAATTAAATAATTGACAGTTAAAAAACCCGGTACTTAAAATGTCGACTCGTTAATATCCCGATTGGTTCCAAATCATGAAATGTGAAGCTGAAAACCTTCGAAATCAAGTCATGTTTTGGAAAGTCCTGTTTTTGAAGAGTCAGATTTTCTAAAGTCTTGTTTTTAAACTATCCATACATGAGGATTTTGGTACCGACGAAGAAAAATCGCAAAAAGACGAAAGTTGAATTAGAATTTTATATTTTTATTGTTGATATAATATATCGGCAAATCCAGAAAACTTTTAACTTTTATAGTGCCTTGAGTTTATTCCTTAACGAAAGACAGAAAAACGGTTCTGTACACAGAGATTTACTCAAACTGATACATTTTTTAATAACCAACTACTAACAGGGTACCATCTATCGGTGAAAAAAAATGTAGAGCACTTAGAATATTTTAGTGCGAGCTTACGCGTATTTTTAATGCTTTACCTTAAAACTTTTGGATCAATCTTGCTTGTAATATGAACGTTATAGGTTAATTAATTAGTAAGGGTAAATAGGTTCATTATAGATATTTCAAATTTATGAAATATAAAAATTAGTATTTTGTAAATTTTTACTCGTAACTTTTGGAACGTGAAATCTCACAGGTCCCTGTTTAAATTGATTGATATTAGTAAGCAAAAGTATAAATTAAAATCGTAGTTTTATTAAAAAGATAACGTTTTTGCCAGGCACACGTACAATTTACATTCGTATATCCTAATTATAAGAGTAGTTCATTGATCTTTATGTTCTAGAACTACTGTAAATTGTTCAAAAAATAATTCCCAAAGTACTAGCAGAAAAGCAGATACTTTCGTTCATGTGCATGAGTTTTTCCCCCAAGAAGAGATTTCCACATCTGTATGTTTTTCACATGGCTGGATTTCATATAAATTGATATCTATGGGTTTTCGGAGTCGCTGATGGCTTATCTGAAGCCAGAATTCCCAAATTCAAAATGATGAATCCAAAATGGCGGATGTTTGAAAAATATTTTGGATCTTCGAATAAATTGGCATCCGGGAGTTTCTGGAATCACTGATTACGAATCTGAAATCAGGATTCGAAAATTAATCACGACAAATTCAATATGGCGGACATAAATTTTAAGAACTATGTGGATTTTCATATTTATTTTTCAGAATCGCTGATAATAAATTTGATATCAGAATTAAAAATAAGACCTGCTCCCAAATTTAATTTTGATTTAATTAGCAGCGACTATTCATTTTCTAAGTTAGTTCGCCATATTGGATCCACAATTTTCAATTTTAGAATTCTGGCTTCAGTTTCGTAATTAGCGACTCCGAAAACCCCTAGATACCAATTTATACGTAAAACCAAACAACTTTGTCATATATGTCCGCCATATGTGATCCGCCATTTTGAATTGTGGAATTCTGACTTTAAATTCGTAATTATATTACGATTCCCATAACCCGTAGATACCAAGTTATATGTAGATGCAAAGATGTGGAAAGCATTTTTTAATATTTTAGTCACATTTTCACAATTAGGACCCGCTTATGTTACAACAATTTTTCGACGGGTACAACCATTTTTCTTTCATTTTAGATATCACTAAAAAAAAGAGATCCTTTTAAAACGTGTACTTTAAACAAATTTTAGAATGAAAATATATTTTATTTGAATTTTCAAACTCTTGTTTTTCTGTGTTTCTATTCATAATATTATATACTCATTATAGTTACTTTAAATAGTTATGTTTTAGTAAAATTATTACGAATCAAACATTAAGACGGAAATAAAATTTTGTCTTCAATAACTTCAATTAAAAACTGGAGTTTAAAACATTGAGAGTATAATTAACAACAAGAAATCGTTTGGGATTGGCATTGCTACTTAAGCATTTGAAATAATTTCTTAACGCGTGAATTTTAGAATATATTTATTCACAAGATACTATCAATAATGGATGTAAATTTATCGTACATTCGTTTATGAGATAATGAATTATATTATTTTTAGCTGTAAACGAACAACGGGTGGAAGATGAGGCTACTACGAAAACAACAACAGAAGAAACTAGTACAACAATAAAGCCAAACCCGGTCGTCAATACGCATGATTATTCAATATTTAAACATATAAAAATGAACGTGATGCCTGAACCGCACCGGAGAGCTTCCGATCGCGACCCAATTGTTGTGTCCGTTAATCGCCAGGACAGCAATGATATTTATTTTGTTGGTAAGTATAAGCTAATTTCAATACAGAAACGTTATTTTTAATATAACAATAAAAACTGGAATCTATTTAACACCAGTAATATTCTATTATTATAATGTAACTTTCTAACGACATATTAATAAAAATACAACTTTTTAGCCATTGTTGCTGGATGCAGTGCTGCGACAATGTTTGCGCTCGTATTGATCAGTTTAACCTGGTGCAGGTAATTTCTCAGCTCTTATTGTGACCATTTGCCCCCCTTCCATAATCAGAGAACTACTTACTTATTAAATACTTCCTAATAAAACCTGTGATTATCTGCTACGCTCTACAGTAAAATATAAATTAAATATTGTTTAAGATTTTTTCAAAATCTGGATTGTACGATATAAAAAATCCAACCATTTTACAAAAGTAAAACACTGCACTGAGAAAAAAACATAGTTAAATGGACTATATCACATAGTTGGAAAAATATAGTTAAAACTACTATGAAAAATAGTTAAATTTACCACTTTCATAGTCAATTTTACTATAATTTTGTTACACCAACTATCTCCCCATAGTTAAAAAAATCAACTATGTAGAATAATTTAAATATGACAAATATAGTTAAGTTAAAATAACTATAATCTAGTGTAGTCCTCATTTCATACTATATCTCGTAGTAAATGTTTATATTTACTATTATTCATAGTTAAAGTTTGTATTTACTATAAATTCGTAGTAAAGACTGCCGCACTCTGTGTGTTTTGATGCCGCCAGGTGGCGACGCGGCGTTAGCAGCTTTTTTCCCTCCCGATATTGAAGTAGATTTGTATTTGGCCATAATAAGGACCATCGGATGTCAAGATATGATAATACTAATGCACGTGGTATACGCACGTGTATCTATAGACTAGTTACACGACATTGAAATTTGTGTGTATAATGGCATTGTATAATACATTTTTTAATTGGCTAGAGTGTGACATTTACAAAATTAGAGCAGTATTGATTTTTTGGTATTCTCTTTGTTTCCTTGTTTATCTTAAAGAAAGAACGAAGGGCGAAAAGTGAACTTTTCATATGCTATGATATATATAGTTTACAAATATTTTTAAAAAGTAAATATTGACTCCTTTCCGTATTTTTTATCACAATTTCTCTCAGTGAAGGTAGTAATTTTCTGAAATGACTATTTCAAAATAGTTGAGTTTATTTGTCTATTATGATAAGTAGCATTTTGAATCATGAAACAATAGTTAAACTTTACTATTTCAGAATAGTTATCTTAACTATTACCATGCCTAGTCCTCACACTATGATTCATAGTAAAAAAAATGGTCATTTCAACTACTTTTTTTTCCTGAGTGTGTATTATAAAACTAATTAAATTAACTGTTCCTGTTTCTGCAAACAAGACAATAATATTGTTCCGTTTATAATTTCTATGTCGTTAAATATGCAGTAGATTACATAACCTCGAATCTACCTCAATTTTACTGTTAAATACGTCTAATATTAGTTTTCGTACTAATGGCGTAAAAAAACAGCAGGCGTTCATTTGGGGTATGAAAGATTATGCCCGTAATACAAACAAAATTATTTCCCCGAGTAGAATGTAAAATTCGGGTTTTTAGATCGGATTTTATACTCAAAATAGTGGAGAACTCTTATCTTATCGGTGTAATTTTTAGGGGCATAAAATGGTATTTGACGAGCCAAAAAATGTAATAGTATCATTCCAAGTTGTTAATGAAATTTGGTAAATCAATTTATTTTTCTTATTTTTGAAAATATGACTGATCTCCCTGTAAAGATTCATAAGTAAAAATATTCCAGACTTGGGTCGTATTATTTTCTTAATTTTCATGTCCAAATACATAGCCATCATTATTTACCACTAAATATTAATTTTAAATGCAATGAGAAAATAATCACACAACAATTTGTTTGAAAATACGATTTATTGTATAAAACTAAAACAAACCGCATAAACAAATAATTATTTTGTTCGCAAGAATCCAGCGAGTAGCAAAAGCAGCCGCCGATGTTGAGTATCCTGCGTATGGTGTAACAGGGCCAAATAAAGACATGTCACCATCCGGAGATCAGAGGTTGGCACAATCTGCCCAAATGTATCACTTCCAACACCAAAAGCAGCAGATCATCGCTATGGAAAAGTAATCTATCTCAATTTTGTTTTAACATTTGTGTTTTATTTTAATTCTAGGAAAATGTTTGTGTTTTCTAGAGTAGTTCGTTTCATTGCATGTTTTGGAAATTTCGTTTCTTATTTGTCCTTGACTTCTATCCTCTGAAAACTAAATTCACCGAATTAATTATACCCCGTGCGATCGTATCCGCGAAATAGGGAATTACAGGAATTGGGCCACTGTGCATTAGTCGTTGGGAACAACGGACTTATTTCTCAATTAGCTTCGTATCCCAACATTTGTCTTGCATTAAATGTGCAAAAATTAACTAAACGTGTTGAATTCTTTTTTTTTCTTGAACTATTTCAACAGTACATTTTTGTTATGATGTCTGAACGACATTCAAATGTCTGCACTAAGTTGAAATAGCACGTAACAGAACTGAAAAACAAACACTATAGAATGCCGCACATTTATTTCGAATACATTACTACCGATACCATTTTTTTAAAATTTCGGCTCTGTACTTACGAAAGTAAATATTTCATAAGATCGGTACCACACTTTGAGAAAATCGGTTCAGAAACGGCGGAGAAACCCTAGAAATAAATTTAAAAAAAAATCTCGATAGAAGAAAAGTTTAGAATCCCTTCAAAAACTTGAAACTTATATCATGAAATGTCGCTAAGATATGAAATAGTAGTAAATAAACCCGTAACTCGCCTTTGAAATTGATACAATTCTTTTATGTAATTCTTTATTATTTAAGCAATATTTTGTCATATTGCATGTATATAGTATATTAATCTTTGCGCATAAAAATTCAGTTCTCTCCATATTGCGCAATTTGCAAAAGTTTCGACCAAGTATCCGTGATAATAGTATTCATTCTAGAACAGCATAAAGCCATGCTACTTAACCCCTTTCGTCTCAAAACGACAACATTTGTCGCCGGTTTTCATCCTCCGTAAGTTTATGGATATCTTTGAGATATTGTTATGAAATGCAGGTTTTCTATAGTTTTTGGGTATGCTCTTTTCGAATCCGGAAAGTCCGTTTTACGATATCACTTTCCATTTTTTAAATATGACCCATTAAACGGAAGAAAACATGGAAAACAGCGAAAACTTTTTCAAAAAACTGCAATTTTTCTTGCGAAGGCCTCAGAATCCTGTGGCATAATGAGTTTTACTAAAAGTTGGTTAATATTCAGATTTAAGTTATAAAATGGCGTCCTCAAAATAGCGCTGCTCATACGGAATTTTTGTGTTACTTGGGTTTTATTAAAATATTTCTGGTATCTTGAAGTGAACTTTGATGAATATGTAGATTGCTGTTGAGCTGACTGAATACTGATTCGTAAATTTTGCAAATTCAAAATGGCGGATCCAAATACCAGACAATTTTTTTTTAAATTTCGGTCAGCCATATTGGATTCCCTATTTTTAATTTCCAAAATTTAATAACGGATTTGTATTCATCAACTTCAAAAATAATCCACTAGAACATATTCATCAAAATACACGACAAAATACCAGAAATGGTTTAATAAAACTCAAATAAAATAAAAAATCCGAATCAATAGCGCCATTGTGAGGACGCCATTTTGTAACTTAAATCTTAATATTGACCAACTTTTAGTAAAACTCATTATGCCACAGGATTCTCCTTCGCAAGCAAAATTGCAGTTTTCTGAAAAAGTTTTCGCTTGTTTCCACATTTTCTTTCGTTTAAGTGGTCATATTTAAAAAATGGAAAATTATATCGAAAAACGGACTTCAGATTCAAAAAGAGCATACCCAAAAACTATAGAAAACCTGCATTTCATAACAATATCTCAAAGATATGCATAAACTTACGGAGGATGAAAACCGGCGACAAATGTTGTCGTTTTGGGACGAAACGGGTTAAACCAAATATGGCTTCTATCAAATACAATTTTTAAATTAATTTTGAAGACGCAATTATATACTGCAGGGATATTAATTTTTTGTAATTTAATTAAAAGTTATATTGCACGCTCTAAGTAGACACGTTGTTATGAATTTTATAAAAAATGTAAGGTTTTTAAGGAACATTTTAAATGAACCAATTAACTGCTGAATGCACCTGGAATTTTACCTTGAGTTCAGCATTTATTTATCGCATGAATCATAGAAGGGAAAAAATCGAAAATACATGAATTTTATTGTTTCAATGTCGTTATTTTTGCAAAAATATTTAAAAAGTCATGATTTTGTGACTCATTTTTTTCGTTTCTCCAAAAACTGTATGTCAAAACGGATTTGTATCGTCGTAAAATATGCCATAAACGTGCACCCGATGTGTTCACTAAAGGAACCCATCATACTTGATTTTTTTTTTGTCTTATTAAAAAAATGACGGTCGATACGACGAAATATTTGTGCGTTTTTTCAAAATTACCCATCATCGTACACGAAAGTAATTCTTGTTAAACAAAACTCTGCTGAAACTTAAATTAACGTAAATTAAACGTAAAAGGTAAATTACCGCTCTGAAAAAAGTATTCAAAATTAAAACACGAAAATTTTGAAAAAATTGTAACGCTTATTATGACAAATGTTTTAAAAAGTCTCACCGTTGAAATACATAAATATACAATAAAGTCATAAAACGAAAAATAACAACAAAATAACAAAATATTAAAAGAAATCTCTCAGAGGTAATTTACTTCCCCGCGGTGAGAACCGGGCAACGTAACTGGAGACGGCAAAAGATGACATATTTGTTTGTATAATTTATTTATAACTTCGTAAGGTACTTTCCTTTCTAAATAAAAAATAATATTTGTAAAAGAATGGAATTTATTCTTTTGTAATAAGGGGACCATATGGCATTTTTCTTCATATTACAAAAGTTTATAACAATTAATAATTGCAACCCAGCGTTTTTGTAACTACATTGTATATAAAATAAGCAAATAAAAAAACAATGGAACGAAATAAAGAACAATTTGCATAAGTGTCCATAATTTGATAAAATTTCGCAATTTTTTTTCGGAAACAATGTTATTTAGATAAAAATTGCAAAAGACACTTTTTCTTGAGAATATTGCATACAATGAGAAGAAATTTTGTTCATTTGAGTAATTTGAAATTTTAGGGATAATGTCCGCTTTTTTTGAAGCCACCATTTTGAATTTTGAAAATCTGACTACAAATTTATTACCAGCGACCCAAAAAAAAAACCGGCCGATATTCAAAATCACCAAAACCGATTAATATTTAATATTCTTCGTCCGCCATATTGGCTCCGCCATCTTAAATTTCAAAAATCTTATCATGAATTCGGAATCGTCGACTCAAAAAACATAAAGATACTGAAAGCCACAAAAATCGATGAATATTTATTATTTTGGGTCCACCATTTTGAATTTAACAAAACCAACAGATTCATAATTAGCAACACCAAAAACCCCCGTGTAATGAGTTTTGTTTAACCAGAATTACTTTTATGTACAATAATGGCTAATTTTGAAAAACGCATATTTATTTCGTTGTATCGACCGCCATTTTGTTAATAAGACACTAAAAAAAATATGACGGATTCCTTTAGTGAATACATTGGGTGCACGTCTATGACTTATTGTACGTCGATGCAAAAGCGTTTTGACCAAAAATTGTAGGAAAAACGAAAAAAAAAATGAATCTGAAAATCATGATTTTTAAAATATTTTTGTAAAAAAATATTGGAAATTACAATTTTTTGAACATTTTCTCACCACCATTCGAAAGAGCGACTTTGAAACAATAAAATTCATGTACTATCGATTTTTTTCCTTATATGTTTCATGCGAGTAATAAATGTTGAACTCGTAGTAAAATACCAGTGTATTCGGCGATTAATGGGTTAAAGAATATCTATTGTTTCTTTTATTATTTTAGATAAGTACATTTTTTAAATGAAAGCCCATATCAAAGCAAAGAAACATAAGCTGTATTATTTTTTCATGCCATTGTTTTAAATAAAAATTAATTAACTAATGAAGGTCGCAAACCTGATTAAGGCAAATGGGTTAATAACTTTCAATTTTATCGATATTTAATTACATAAACAAATCGCTAAAATTAAATTAAAAGTTACCCTGCCTGAATATCTTAGATCTTTAGAATATTATTGTTTTTTTTTTTTGGTATTAACTAGTCGACCCATGATTAAGATAGTGTTTCTTACATGGGTCTTCTAGCTTAAACTAAAATTATATTGTTTTCTTGTTACAAGTATGTGTATATAATGTCAACATCATGTACAAAAACTGCATTAAAACTACTGTAAATTCAGTCGTTGACAGCGCCTGAAAAAACGTCAGCGTCAGAAAAGAGTAGTCACTGTAATTTGAGTAATTTTTATATGAAATCAAAAAACTAAAGTTTTCCTTTTAGTAGGTTAGTATAGCAACTGCTTGAATTAAGAATTTTAAGAAAACTTGAAAATTGAATTTTTGTTTGCTTTTTTTGTAAATCATTTTTGAACTAAATTTGGCTGAATTGTAAAAGATGACAAAAAATCTCCTTCGTTCAAGCAGTAGTCAAACATGTTTAAAGATGTATGCATAATTTCAAGTCGATCGATTCATAAGTTTTCGAAAAATGTTGACTACCGACTTTAAAAACTTTAATGTTTCTGAAAGGAATAAAGAAATTTGGCTCGGATCGGCTTGAAATTTTGAGACAATATTCCTAATGTGTTGTACAATTGAATAAAAAAATACAGAAGAAATCGATTTTTAAGGGGAGGTTCTAGTCCAGAGGCATGAAAATGTGCATAATTTCATGATTTTTTTTTTAGTGTACATACATATTTTTTTTTTTTGTAAACTTTTGTGGCATTTATTTGTCTATATTTTAAAAAGTTTACAAAATTTGTTCGAGTAAAAATAATACAAAATGGCAGCTTCAGCCCTCACTGACGACGGTCGTGCCAAGTGATCTGAAACGAAAAATAAAAAAAATCTTAAAGTATGTAAATGAAATTTGGGAGGCCATATTAATTTCCAATTTAAAAAAAAATAGGTACCTTTTGAAAAAAAAAACACCTTTTTTGCCTCTTTTTATTTGTTTTAACGTTAAAAAAAAAACAATACTGTAAAATTTTTTGACAAAAAACTTTCCTGAAGGCCCCCTAAATTGAATAAGCTTTAATTTGAGCCATCAAACGTCGAAATCGGTGTAGTCGTTGAAGCGCAATCGCGCGCAAAAAATGGTGTTTCGAGAAAAACGCATTTAAAGTTTGACGAACACCTTTTTTTCGGCCGTCGCGCTCTGTCGTCTAAACTCGTAAAATAAATTAAGCAGGGAAATATCCTTTTGCCTACACATTTTTAAGACCGTAAGGATGAAAATAAAGCAATAAAAAATAGTACTTTTCGGTCCTAGGCTTCGGTAAAGTTCAATTTTACGGACCGAGTGGAGATTGTGCGTCCGAGGATCGGCAAAGCCGGCCCGAGGATCGCACAATTTCCAAACGAGGTCGTAAAATTTTACGGCCGAGGAGCGAACACTATTTTTTGATACACTGTTCGCAAAAGTAGGCACTTTACCGACTGTTTTTAGTCCGTAAAGTGCGAAAATCAGTCCGTAAAATCACACTTTACGGACTAAAAGGAGTCCGTAAAGTGTCTACATTACGGACACGTGTATCAAAAAAGTTTTTTTGGTCGATTTTGACTAGAACCTCCACTTAATGTTTCAAGACCCATGTAACTCCTTAAAAAATGTATTTGTTTTATCTGTTAATGCTTGAATAATACTAAGTAACTATTTATACGTTTGCAGTAGAGTTTCGGCAAATCGAGACCCAGGTTCAGTGTCCGAGGCAGAGAGCGATGAAGAGAATGAGGAAGGAGATTACACAGTATACGAATGTCCAGGTCTCGCTCCAGTAAGCATTTCTTGTTTTGTTCAAATATGAATGAACAACATACGAAATTTTGTAATGATTTAAAAATATAATTAACAGACTACGGAGATGGAAGTAAAGAATCCGTTGTTCCACGACGATCCAACACCGGCGACACCCGGGAAACCGAAAAGCAGCCATATGTAGCTTTGACGCGTGACAAAAAAAAAAAGAGTATGATCTAACTCATTTCCCGGTGTTTAGAGCACTTTCAATGTATCATATCGAAAAGTGTTTATCTACGTCCTAAACATACAAAGTTTTACTATTTATATGACATACAACAAGACGTCGAGTCGCAACTCAGGATGGAAAATAGGACCTCCAACCGATACGTACCTATGTCGCGCTTCTTTTCGTAACGTATCTCACCTTCACCGGGACAAACGTCGTCCCATGCCGCTTTAGAAAACGAAAAAAAGACAGAAAATTATCGTACTTATTGCGACAGTTCCTATTCCAGTGCGAAAAATACCGACTTTTTGGTTAAGTTTGCGTCACAGCACATATCAAGTACGTAGCACCGAACTTAACCTAAAAATTGGATGCATCTCACACATGCGTGTAGCAACGATTGCTGTTCTCTCCGACATTGTATCGCATATGAAAGTAAAATGTTGTAGAGCTTAAATTGCCATGGCATGCGATAGAAAAAAACGTAACTACGGGACGCAGCGTCAATTCCTTCGAACAGAGTGCATAATCAAATCGATTCGGATTGGTTTCAAAGGCGTTATTATCAGTCTGCACACAACGAACGACGCGTTACGGCGCCGTTTTATATAAGATCCTCATTTACAAATATGTATTCTCCATACGGCGGTCTTTATTCATGTGTTCTTTCCTTTATTTTTTTTATTAATTTCCTCAGTCTGCGAAAGTGCCAAAGTACGGAGGAGTTCATAATTTTTCGTCCTTTTTATTTGATTTTTCCGATTAAGTAGATTTAGCGTTATGTTTGCGAGTTTCTTCGTTGAAAATATATACATAGACACATATGTTATTCATATTTTATATATATATCAAGCTTTTTTGAGCTCAGAGTAAAATATTTTAGCTGGACGGAACGCCTAGTCAGTGAGCGCTGGTCGCTCGGTCGGTCAAATCGGCGTGCAAAAAGGTGCAAACAAAAATACAACGTCGGTGATCGGAGACGCGTGCGTTTAGATATCACTTAATGTCATAGCATGTAAAAAAAAAAAAAGAAAACAATCTAGAAAAACAGGAAACTATGAAAATCTCATCGCCGACGTATATCCGCTTTTGTTCTTTCGTGGAAAGCGAGGGAGGAAAAGTGGTTCAGTAGGAGAATTTTGTTTGTTCGCAGCGATCGATCGACTCCTTGATAACAGAGATTATTTATTTTTAAGAAAGGCTACGCAACGAGTGGCGCGGAACTATCATGAAAATTTGACACTGTACTTTGTGGACCATTTTTTGTACACGGATCTATTGTATTATATACACAAATCTTAAGTTGGGACCGTCGCGACGGCAATCGTCGCTTCCGCTGATCTCTGGTAAGCGTGGTCGAAATTCAAAACTTTTATCTTCTCAGAAATGGCTGGCCGGGATACTTTTTAAAGACACTCTGTACATCTTTATATATTACAATCATAGAGAATATTTTATGAACGAAAAAAGAGTGTATAAATATGTATATGTATACATACATATATGTGTACGTATATGTATGTATGTATGCATGTATGTGTGTATGTATGTATATATATATATATATATATTGTGACTTAAAAAATAAAGAGATAACAAGAGTTATTGCTGATAATAGAAAATAAAGATTTTCATCCTGTTGGGAATAGACATCAGTGTTCATTTTTTTCTCACGTCCACAATTTACCCGTCCATTATTTACAACAACATGTACATGTTTCGGGTTATTTTTGTTCACCTTACCCAGTAAAGTGAAATTCAATTGCGCAATAATTAATAATAACAAAAGTTTTAATACTCTAAAAACCACTCGTGTATTATAAATGCCTTACTCGTTTTTAGCCCCTTCGAATATCTAACGATTATTTGGCAAATAAGGAACTATAGTGCTGCCCATCTTCCCCCTCATCACCACACTTTGTGGCCCAGTATAATATCGCCAGATCAGGCTGCTTCCTCGTTTTAATTGGTTTGTTGATGAAAGGTGTCGCCAACAGTCCACCCAGTTGTTGTATATTGGCATCTCTGGTGGTAGCCCTGCTACCAGTCTGCGTAGTAAAAAATTTAATATTTATTAATTGATTTTAAATACTTGGTCGACTTATAGTGTAGGGGAAGTAGAGGCAAAATGGGATTTTGGCGTTTCGCTGTATTAGAACATTTCCTATGTATTTGTTTCCATTGTTTATTTACAAAAGAGTTATCGTAATACAAATTTTGGAACGTATTTCAGTTTCCATTCAGTATTTACCAACCGTTCGAACATGACCTAGGAAGTCGAAGTCAATTTGTAAATTCATACATATTTTCAATCGATTAGTAAGTATCAATAAATTAAACGTAATTAAAATCTTAATTGGATGACTTAATAGTCTTCTCTTACACTCAATTTTCGTTTTTTATTTGTTCCATTTGGGGTTTAGGATGAATTTTTACGACGTGTTTAAAAAATTCTAGTTTGGGGCAAAGTGGGATGTATTCCGTTTTGATTTAGGTTCACAGAGATAAGTAAAAACTCACTTTCTCTCTCTCTCTTGAGTTGTGTCCACGGCTCGTAGTGGCCAGGACACTAATAAATAAATTTTTGATCAATCTCTCTCTCTCCCTCCCCGCTCTCTTTCTCTCCCTCTGTTAAACCTTTCCAGAAGTAATTTTAACAACCCGTCCCACTTTGCCCCTGGATTTTCAGATTTCTCCAAAAAAAGTTTTTTCGTCAAATTCAAATTTGGAATATTAAACAGATACTTTTTTTGAAATGCGTTTCATAATAAGTTAGTTGAGGACCTAAATAAGGATTTCTAAACTACACCTAACCATTCTTATGCCCCATATTTTTTGTATACAAGTTTTTCCAAAACCATCCCACTTTGCCCCCACTTCCCCTATATGATCTATTCCACCAAATATCGAAGGGCTAACATTTATTTTTCTTTCTTTACATGATTTTCTAATTACTTATGTCTAAAAATGAGGATATCACATGCTATAAAGTAGATCATACCGTCGTCATTATATTTTAAATATAATTTAACGAGGTTAAAAATGCATAAAAAATAATACAATAATGGTTTTTGAGCTTACTATTAAAATAAAGAAGATACTGCACATAAAACTTTTTGTAGGGAAGTTTTCGATCTATATTTTTTATATATGAAACATTTTTTCTTGAGATTTGCAGTTTTCAAAACAAATGCAAAAAAAACGAAAAAAGAAACACGAAGTTTTGTGTTTTTTTTTTTTTTCAAAAAGTTGTCTACAATATTTCCGAACGAAAATTTGTAATATCGCATTCGAAATTAGGTTGTTAAAATGTCTTAAAATTTAGATACACTTTTGTTTCGAGTGCGGTAATCTTTTGAAAGGATTTCACGAACGAAATAAATTTCCAATTCTTTTTTCATTTTTAATTTTTGTTAGCTGAGAGCGTATGAGAGCAGACAAGTTTTAAATAGATTTTTTATCGGAAATATTCTCAATTTTCTAAAACAAAAAGATTAAATTAGAAGAAAAGGTTGGGGAACATACTGAAAATTGCGTTAGGTTGATTTTTCGATTTTCACGATGCTACAAGAGTTGGAAAAAAATAACAAGTTTTTGTCGAAAAATTCGAAAGATTTCCGATTGAGAAAACCATTATTGTATTATTTTTTACACTCCGTCCGATATTGATAGGGGCACCTCATTTTTTGTTATTGTTGTCTTTATTATTGTAATAAACTACGTGATGCTGTTTAAGTACATTATATAATTAAATTAACTAATGTTTGCACAAGTTTAGTAAGTCTATTCGTACATTTTTATAAATTTAACCCTTTCAGTCACACATTTTTCTTTTCACTGTATTTGGTTGAAACTCGTTACTCGGGGGTTTTTGGGGTCGCTGAATACGAATTTGACGTCAGGTTTTAAACATTGAAAATGGCGGATCCAATGTGGCGTACAAAAAATTTTACATCGACTAAATTCCCTTTAAAAAAGATACCCAGGAGTTTTCGAGGTCACTGAATACGAATCTGATGTCAGATTTCAGAAATTCAAAATGACGGACTCAATGTGCCAGACAAACAATTGAAAATCGACTAAATTCGCTTGAAAAATGTAATTCGAGGGTTTTCTAATCCTCAAAATCTATTTTCATTTTCGTATTCAGTGACCTCGTAAACCTCCGAGTAGCTTTTCTTTTCAAGGGTATTCAGTCGATTTTCCATTTTTTGTTCGCTATATTGGATCCACCATTTTGAATTTTTGAAAACTGACATCATATTCGTATTCAGCGATCTCAAAAATGTATAAATAATAAGTTTCCCGTATATGTTTGTACGGAATTATTTGTCACAAACGATTTAAAAACTAAAAATGGTCATTTCTTGGTATATGTTTGTATATAATTAATTATAATCTTAGAGACCCACTGTCACGCAAAGGGTTAATGAAAAAAGCCATGTCCCATATTAAGAGAGGCACATACGTTTTGTTAAACTTTTATCATCAAGGAACTGAAATTATTAATTGCTGATGTTCTTTTCATGTTACGTCCTTTCTTAATGCCAATTTAATGTTTTCTATTTGCCAAACTAATTCGATTGTAATGTTACAAATTTCAACATAGTTATTGTATTTTTTAATACAAAAAATAAACTACCTAAAGTTGACTAATGAATTTGTAGTTGTTACTAATGAATTAGTAGTTTTTTAGTCTTTATTAGCAAAACTAAAGCTTCGAGTTTCGAGAGAATAACCACATTTAATTCATGAAAAAATGCAGAAAGGGCCTAAACTAAACCCCCCATCACATGTAGGCATGCTACACTTTTGGAAAAGAAAAGCAACAATGGTTTCAGGAATGGTCGAAGGTACGTAAAATAAATATATTTATTTTTTCATTCTAAATAATTAGTTTGCTAAATTCTAGATGAAATTCATTTCATACATCGGTTGTACTGATTATCTGGTATGCCGAAAAGAAATTTAGCTGATCTTGACGAAATACAAAACCATCGTTTTGTAATACACACTAATCTACCAAATTTAGTTTTTATTAGCAGTAGAAAAGGAACTTTTTGCATAATAATAAAAATACTTTTTTCGAAACTTATTTTTATAAAACAGCCAAATATAAAAAAAATAACATTTTTTGGAAATAGTCGGTACCTGTAGTACCAACTTAAGATTTTTTAAAAGAGTACTTGTTAAGTATGCTTCCACGTGACTTTGAGAAAGATAGAAACAGTCTTAATTTTTATATAGCCCTAAGATGTAAATATTTCTATACGAGTACCCTTCGATAATAGTAAAATTTTGGCACATTATGCGTAAATAGTGATTGTTTATAACTAGCAATATATAGACAATTGATGAAATTTTACACTGTATTTTGTCCAAAACTCTTCATGAATTAATACTCGATAGAGTGAGGATAAGTTTGAAATCGCCTGTACCCGCTATGTAATGAAATCTGTGGAATTACTCACATACAACAACACGGAAAGAAATTTGAAGTAAATGCCACTGCTCAGGGAAGTAACAGCTACCACACGATTTCTGACGAATTTCAAATGGCAGTTAACATTCGAAATCGTTAAAAAGAAAATTTTTATAAAGAGATCCAATTTGAGTGCACCTTTTTGAATAGTTATTCATAATTTTCCAACTATTTAATTATTAATAATTAATTTTAATGATCTATAAACGTTGTAGAAACGGAAAAACTTGGTACTTTTTTCATTCTAAAGCTTTCGTATCAAAAACAGTGCAAGATACACTAAAAATGCACTGAAACTTTTTTGTAGAGCACAAAATTTTCTTCAAAATAGTCGGCGAGGGCCCTGGGCTAAAGTTAATAGCTTAGCCATGAGCAACGATAGCCTAGGGCCCTCGCCGACTTTTTTGAAGAAAATTTTGTGCTCTACAAAAAAGTTTCAGTGCATTTTTAGTGTATCTTGCACTGTTTTTGATACAAAAGCTTTAGAATGAAAAAAGTACCAAGTTTTTCCGTTTCTACAACGTTTATAGATCATTAAAATTAATTATTAATAATTAAATAGTCGGAAAATTATGAATAACTATTCAAAAAGGTGCACTCAAATTGGATCTCTTTATAAAAATTTTCTTTTTAACGAATTCGAATTGTAATCTTCATTTCAAATTCGTCAGAATCTGTGTGGTAACTACTACTTCCCAAAATGCTGTCGCATTGACTAAAAATTTCTTTGCGTGAATATTTTATGATTTCTCAAAAAAAAGGGTTGTTCAAAACCGAACCAATTTAGGTGTCCACAACCGAATATTGTAGGTACATTAAAACCTTGTAAAAAGAAAATAGTCTTTTGCTACATTGTGGTGGCTGTCACTATTAAATCACTAAATATAATCAATTTACTCTGTAACTATGCGTTGCACTTATCTTTTCCTTTGATTAAATTTGATTTGTATGGCTTTTAAGAATAGTGAAAAATAGATTTGTAGCAACGTGTACACTGCCGTACCCCGGAAGAAAAGTCGTATCTCCATTTTCGGTGAAATTGGGACAAAATTATATTTATATTCCTTATAATACAATGCATTATTTCCTGAAAGAAAATATCTGAAATATTTGTTATTAGCTACAAAAAAAAGAAAAATACTTTTATTAGAAATACAGTATTTCTGGTATAATTTGGCTAAAAGAGCCGCAAATCCAAAAATGAATGTATTTTGTTATAAAATCATATCGGAAGATTCCTTGTATAATGAAATATGCTGTATATTTTCTAAAATTAATCATTAAATTAAGTAATTTAGTTTTTGGTTAGAATCGGTTTATTGGCAATACGTCAAAATCGAAAAAATGGAGATACGACTTTTCTTCCGAGGTACGGCAGTACATGTCAGGAAATCAATTTGTTCGCAGCAAAAAGCAAAAGCGACTTATTGCTTTCATATTCGCACAAAAGCTACATGTAGCGACAACATATGCCTGAAATTTGTCGAATTTGATTAATTTCTTTTCAATCAAAATGTACGAAGAGGTGTTCGCAACTAAACCTCTTAACCTACAAATAGCGGAAGATAGCAAAGAAAATGAAAATATAACTGAGTTTAGGTAATATATTAGGTATATATTAGGTATTAGGTATTAGGTATATGTACCATTCATAAAAACTTTTTTTTTTAAATTTAAAATTTGACTTATGTCAAAGTGATACAAAGGATTAAATAATATAAATAATAAACGCTTCTATAATTTGCTATTTTATTCGTATGCAGAAATCACATGTTGAATTATGGAACTATAGAAGTTCAAAACTAAAAAAATGATATTTAAATTTTTTATTATTACGATTTTATGTTAAGAAGTTATTACTGCACTCTTATACCCCGTAAACTTTTTATAAAGATACAATGATAATAAAGCATAATTCTTTATTTTAACTAGATACTTGTTTCCATTAATCATTTAATTACAGTAGAACTTCACTTTATTGTCCCTGCACTTAAGTATTAGTAAGATTCCCTTCACGTATTTAGCGCAGGTAAAGTTAATTCTTCTTCTCTCTCTTTCGTAAACGATACGCATTCGTCGGACAACAAAATGAAAGGCAAAACCCAGAGTAGGACAAAAAAGTGAAGCTCTATTGTATTACCTAAATATTAATATCTAAGATAAAATATGATAATGAAAAAGAAGAAGTATACTCACCCACAATTATTGACTGCCATACAATTTGAAACAACAAGAAACGGATATGTCACTGTTGACGCAAGAAACTGAAAAGTACAATTAAGTTGCAGAATATTGTTTTGAATGAAGTCAAATACTGATGATTATAATTAATAGGGGAGACTGGGGCACATTGGCGGCTGGGGTACATTGGCGGTTTGCTCTTTAAACAAATTCTGCACATCAAAAAATACTGTGCCTCACACAATATATTCTTTGTAACAGCTGCATTGTATTACCCTAGTATAGCTTTGTTAATATTATTCAATTTCGTTATAATTTGGATTGATTTGGTGTACGAAATGTAACTAATTTTTTTATTTTTATTTTATTTTATTACATTAAATGGACCAGAGGCCCTTGATACAAAGATGATGGATAGCTACCGTTAATTCAATTTTGAAAGAGTTCCCACACCATTCGCGATTTCAAAGTGTTCAAAACAGTGCGGACTGATGTTTGCGCTTGCGCATACAGGTGAAGAAGGACGCCACTATATCTCCTTTCTCTATTTTTATTCTCTCATACTGCCAGTGGTGGGGATGAAGGGATGCGGTAAAATAAGGGAAGAAGACGCCATCTTCCTTGACTCGAAAAGTTAAAATAAGGGGAGGGCCACTGTAATTACTTAAAAAAGAATACTATTTATCAACTACATCTTCAAAATTTAATTCGCTCGTCTAACACTAATTGGCGAATTCAGTTATAAATAATATGGAAATGCATTTTTGGGAAATGGATATAGATTCTATCCTGTACTGACTTCCATATATATTATTCACTAATATCATTGTAACATTATGATTTCAAGAGGCTTCATTATAATGTTCATTTTTAGATTCAGTTTTCATTTCCATTTGAAATCTGCATTATATTTACGACAATAATACTACATTAAACTAACATAGTTAAATTAATATACTGCTGTAGTGTTACAAATCAATGGACGAAAAAATAATAGAATTAGAACCCCGTCCTTTAGATAATAGATTTTACTCTAGGATAGAACTCTTTCTAGTACTTTCGCGCCCAATGGAATTCGACCGGATGTATACGTCAAAATTTTAACGATGTATTGAAAAGAATTATCCTTGCTGTATTGAAATTCGCCAGAAAGTATAGTGTCAAATTGAAATGCGTTGGAATTTTTACAAACTATTCAAAAGAATTATTGTTGATTTATTGAAATTCCTCCGAACGTATAAGATCGAACTGAAACGCGTCGAAAAGAATTATTATGGCTTTAGGTAAATTCGACCAGGCATATTGGATCAATTTGAACCACATTAAAATTTTGACGAAGTATTGAAATTAATTATCAGCTTCAATTATGACTTTAGTGAAATTTATTCGGACGTTGTGCTGCAAATTAATATTATTAGTTAAATGAGTCAATTTCATTTTCGAATTGATTCGAATTAAATGGAAGTCCTTCTATTCTAAAATGCTGCATTGTATCATAGTAATGGAATTAAAACGAATTATATAGAATTAAAATGAAACAATTTCAACTCGAAAATGGATAGATTCCAGATTGAAAATTTGTTTGTTCTATTCTTGTAGAGTTGTTGGGACTGTTTATAATTTTTAAGAAATGATTTAACAATTTTACCGTCAATGTGCCCCAGTCTACTAGTTTTCTAAAAGTACTGAATGTACTAGAGTTATATTAATAATACGATTATGAATTTAATAGCAAACGTCTACGATTATTTCTTATTTATAAAATTAAATTTACTTACCGATACTGTAGGGGCAGTATACGCTTTCAATTCACTATCTTTTATAACATATTTATTAATGGAGTATGTTGAAACGCTAACTAATACCAATACAATGGCATTAGCGATTAATCTTGGAACAAGGCCTGAAAAGAAACCCATAATTCCATTTTCGTTATAAACTTCAATGATTGATCCTATTAGGCCGCTGGAATCAAACTCGTATGTTAAAATAAATTTGTACGACATAAAATTCATTTTGTTCATAATTTTCTTACTTATATTTTGTTTCTCCTCCAACAAATTGTGCCATCATCCTCAAGGTTACGACTTCTAAAGGATAGCTGACGATAATACTAACTGTTTTGTTAACCATTTCACGTATAAGATCCTGTTTATACCTCCTCAGCCTGTAGTTTAATAGTTTAATTGTAATATAACCAAATTAGTAAGTACAATCGAGAATTGTTACCGTTCGGCATCTGACAGGTCATCGTCGTCAATCTTTCTATCTGGTTCATCTTCAAATTTGATACATTTGGAAGTTTTCTCGTACGCAATAGCACTGACGGTATATGCACATAATTTTGGAACCAGGCCACGGTAGCAACCGGTGAATCCATCCACACTTTTAATGTATCGTACTGGAACCAAAACTTTCTAATAGAATCGTTACATTATAAAAATTAATTGACTACAATAGAAATTTGAAAATTTAGAGAATAAATCAATATTTTTAGTGTTACGTATATTTGTCATGTATCGGTTATTAAGTGAGATTTAAAGTAATAATTTACCGTATTGAAAAATATTTGGCAGTGCTAAAGCTGGTTTTCCGGTCAGTCTTGCTACTGCTCTAGGTGCAATAGGTTCGTGACCAATCTAAAAGTTATATTGGAATGCTTTCTTTAACTTCACCTAACCTCACTTTTTAAATTAATTTTGTCGATTTTCCTATTTTACCTGTATTAAAACTTTGGCATAATCGATGGGATGTGCGACTGTGTTAAATATCATTCGAAACGCGATTCCGGACCATAATGGTCGATCGCTCTCCATCGTATTGTTAATGTTTTTCAAACCTTTAATTTACTCGATTTACTCTATTTCCCCTCTACGATATATACACTGATATGTGATATACACTCTCGCACACACACGCAATTACGTACACTTATAAAATCAGCTGGGAATTCTGGAATTTGTATGTGGGATACAATTGGGTGTCAAGAAATCAAATGCGATAGGACGGAATTTTGATATCGCAATTCGCAAACCGTAAGCACACCTTTATAATAATTCTAGCTAAATATAAATTGGATAAAAATATTTATCTCCCCAGCACTGTTCAGTGCTCATTGTGATGAAATGATTTTTATATTAAAATATGTTAATAAACTCTCGATGCAGGAGAAGTGGACAAATCCTCTGGTCCAAAATATAAGTTATCAACTTGTCCAGAAGCTGCCTATTACAGTAGTCTTTCCCTTATTCTAATTTGTCCAGTCAGGCAAGATGGCGGCTGTCTTCCCTTATTCTAATTTTCCCCTCTCCCCCACTACTTATATTTGTAGTCTCACTTTTGTCTCTTTTTTTTGTTGCGCATGCGCCGTTATTTGTATTTAGAAAATCCACACGTCAGTGGGGAGAACGCGTGAGGGGAAATATTAAAATAGGAGAAGAGAAAAAATTAGAATAAGGGAAGACATTAGAATAAAGTAAATTAGAATAAGGGAAGGAGTACTGTGGTATGTCCCCACTTGAAACAATGGTTTTTTAATGTATTTTTATATAAGCAAGATTTTCGGAATATTTCTTGACATTAAAAACCAATTAAAAAAATTTTACATAAAACATTTTCGACGTAAAATTGATCGATCTTTCCGAATCTGCCATTAAAAAATCAATCGAGTCCATTCCGAAAAAGTTATGCTTGGTTTTACACAAAAAAATCAGATTTTTTCACTGACAAATATTTTTTAATCGACATTTTCACATTGGAAACGGTTAAGGAAATCACTGATCGTTGAAAATATCGTGTCATCGATCCCTTAACTTTAAAATGTACATGATATCATTTTGAAAATGAAGTTGGAAACTGTCAAAATGGCGGCTCAAACACGAAAATAATGACGAAAAGCTCCTGAATTTTTTAGCGTATTCTTTGATAAATTCTAAGAACTTTTTGTTCAGCGACATTTTTTGCGAAATTCTATCATTTTCAAATAACAAAATTCCTGTTTCCCTATTTTTTGAAAAGTTCAGAATTTTTTTATTTGGAAACGATAGACTGTCGCAAAAAATGTGACGAAACAATAAGTTCTTAGAATTGATAAAAAAAAAACTCGAAATTTTTTCACAATTTTTTCAAATTTTGCGATTTTGAAGATGAAGAAAAGTGTTTTAAAAATTCTCAAAAAATTTGAGCGCATTCTTGGACCAATTCTAAGAACTTTTTGTTCAGCGACATTTTTTCCAAAAGCCTATCATTTTCGAATAAAAAATTCAGGAGCTTTTCGTCGTTCTTTTCGTGTTTGAGCCGCCATTTTGATAGTTTCCAACTTCATTTTCAAAATGATATCATGTACTTTTTAGTGATCTCCTTAACCGTTTCCAATGTGAAAATGCCGATTAAAAAATATTTGTCAGTTAAAAAATCTGATTTTTTTGTGAAACACCAAGCATAACTTTTTCGGAATGGACTCGATTGATTTTTTAACGGCAGATTCGGAAAGATCGATCAATTTTACATCGAAAATGATTTGTCTAAAATTTGTTTAATTGAATTTTAATGTCAAGAAATATTCCGAAAATCTTGGTGAAATTTGTGTCCTCTTGGCCGTTAATGGGTTAATTGTTTTTAATTTTTAAAAACCCCTGCAAACGTGGAAAGTAACAGTTATATAATATTTACGTAATGGTTACATTGTTACATAAATGTGACATAGTTGTTACATAACTGTTACTTTTGTGTTTGCAGGGAACAATTCAATAATTTTTTTCCTTTTGCTGCCGAAAAAGTTTCTTGAACAATTTTGAACAAAAAAGGTCCTTAGTCATTTTCATTTATGGCGTCAACTTTTCCGAAATAAAATTTCTTAAAGTTTTAAAAAATGCGATTTTTGCTATTTTTGAAACACTACCCAACAAACGAAAAAGAGTTAAAACGAATTAAATACGTTTTATTTCGGATTCTTGACCATTTTCATTGAGATCCTTTCTTTCTAACCCGATATAATACGTGAATAGAAATTAAACATAACCTAAAAAACATTGACTAGCAGTTTTTTATATAAAAACACGAACTAAAATGTATGTAATCAATTTCACCGGAACTAAGTAATTATACATGTAAAGGTATATCTATATTTTTTCCTTTTTTCATTATAATAAAAAAAATATGTTTAATATAACAGATTAAAACGAATTTTCCCGAATTCAATAATCGGAAATCCACGTGAAAGTATTAAATCTATGAACTTTGAAATAGGTTTCAGCAAACGAAAGTTCATTGAAATTCATTGAGTGATTTTGAATGAATCTCAATAGATTTGAATTGGTTTTCTTAATCACTAAATATCAATAGAAATCTATTCAACAGAACTGTAACAAATGATTTTTTATTGTATTAAAATCGTTGGTTTCAGTATGTGCTTATTATATTATTGAAATTCATTTAATTTCATTGTCTTTCGCTTTTTTTAATGATTTTGTATTAATAAAAAGTTGTACATTTTATATATTAATTTTTCTAATTATTTATTATTATATATGATACATCTTATCACATAGGAAGGAAATATTATTGCTAACACTTAAATTGTAGTCATTTTCTAGTAGGGGAGACTGGGGTTAAGTGGCGGCTGGGGGCGCTGGGGCACATTGACGGTTTGCACTTTTCTCGAATTCTGAACATTAGAAAATTCTATGCATCATATAGTATATTCATTGTGTCCAGCTTCATCGCCTTGCCATAGTAACGCCTTGTTTATCGAACTAAATTTGGTTATAGTTCGGTTTGATTGATTTGGCATACGAATTGTAACTATTTATTTTCGATTATATATAAGCGTTTTCCTCCGTGTTGCGACCGATATCAGAGTAAGTATTTATACATTTAACTTCCTCTGCTTTCACTGCACAAAATCACTGTGAGAAGTATTGTAATATTTGTATACATCATCACGAAAATTACGTTTTAACTTATAAACTCGGGATGGGGCGGGTTGGCGGGCTTTGCATGGGGCACATTGGCGGTGTCATTATTGCTTGTAAAATATGTTCTTATTGCAGAGAATGGTTCGAAACTGAAATAACAGGCAAAGAGGCGACAGAAAAAATACTAAATTATAAAGAAACATTTAAGAAAATAGTTATATATTAATTTAATACAAAAATTGTTCGAAAATATTGTTTAATCGATGAAAAAGTAATGACAAATAATAATATATAATATACTACAAATAGTTTTTTCTGTAAAAGTGCAAAATGTATGTTTTATTTATAAACGTATGGATAGTCGACAATAGCCACAAGAGAGTGGCGGTATTCTTACAAAAAACATCTCCGTTGACGTATTTTTATTGTAAGAAAGGAAACTAAGCGAAAGCCAGAGATTTTATTTACTTATTACATCATGCCGGTGTATTATAAATTCATTCATTCAATAAAACGCAAGTTTTTATCAACCGCCAATTAGCCCCATTGCACCCGTCAATGTGCCCCACGTGTGGGGTGTATTGGCGGTTTTGAACTTACCGATTATTTAGTCATTTTCTCTCTTTTTAACAATATTTATGAAATATTACAAAAGGCATTTTATTGCTAGACCTTATACCTTCAAAATGGTATATTGTATTAATTGAATTATACTGTACACCATTTTATAGAAATAGATTAACAATTTTACCGCCAACTAACCCCAGTCTCCCCTACCATTGTTTGGGAATGAACGGTTGAGGAGAAAAATAATAGTAAACAAGGTCACATAAGGTTTACTGATACCGCGATTTTCAGTTCTCCTTATGAAGTTAACGCGAGAAAAGCCAAAGCCGAACTGAACTGCAATTTTTCCGCGATCACGAAAGTGGTTCCCCTTCTTCCCTCTATTTTTGAAATTTATCGCCCCGCCCCTTTCTACGAAATACAAAGAGGGAAAAGCTATTATCATCTCTCCCGCGTAATAACAACACTGATCGCTAAATGTTTTAATTCGACGAACAAAGAGTGTTGGTGTTCCCCGACATTGTTCGGTAACCATGTGGTTACCAGTGGTTACTAGCGGCCACGAATCGAACCTCAAGAACGCTTCGTTCCGTCCAGCCTTCAGAACCCGGAAAATAATTATTTTCCTAACGAAGCTGACGGTAGGCCTCAGAACCTTCCGAGCTCTGAGCCTACTAGGACAACTGAAGAACCTTTAGAAATTAAGAAACTATTTAGGCTCGGCTTTCCTTGCGGATCACCGAGCACATACACGGAAAAACTTTTGGGAGCGCTGCTCACCCAAACCGGGCGGGCAGCGCTCCCGCGGCACTTTTAACTTTTCAAATGATGATTAAAAATATAAGAGCGTAAAAATAAATCTTTTTCTGAATAAATATGGATTCATACAATCATTAAGAAAGTTTATGCTCTATTTTTAGACCATCAAATTACTTATATGGTTTATAAAGATCGTTAAACGCGTAAAAATCGGCACTTTTTCCATTTTAACGCTTACGTATCAAAAACAGAGCAAAATAGAGTAAAATTGCACTATGCTTTTCTGTAGAGCGTAAAATTTCCTACAAAAAAGTCAGTGGCAGCCCTAGTCTAATATTAATAGTTTAGCCAGAAATAACACTGGAACTTCAACTTGCAGTTTGATCGATACCCAATGTAAAATATTCGGAATATTCTGTTTAAATTCGTGTTTTCTTTCTGGCCAAACTATTAATGTTACACTATCGCTGCCGGTGACTTTTTTGTAGGAAATTTCACGCTCTACAGAAAAGTTTTAGTGCAATTTTACTCTTTTTTGCTCTGTTTTTGATACGGAAGCGTAAAAATGGGAAAAGTGCCGGTTTTTACGCTTTTAACGCTCTTTATAAACTATATAAGTAATTTGATAGTCTAAAAATATCGCATAAACTTTCTTAATAATAGTATGAATCGATATCTATTAAAAAAAAAATTTATCTTTACGCCCTTATATTTTTAATCATCATTTGAAAAATTAAAAGTGCTGCGGGAGGGCTGCCCGCCCGGTTTGGGTGAGCAGCGCTCCCAAAGGTTTTTCCGTGTAGAGAACGCCGTCTTGAAAACACCACACATTTAAATTTGAAATAAATAATACGGCTTTTGCTTTTTTAACGTCACTTTTACATAATTTGATATTCGAAAATGATCTTAATTTTTAATGAATTATACATAAATTCAACAATATTCACATCATGTTTTGAATGAACAAATTTGATTTATTTTAAATGAAATAGAAATTTAAACAAATAAACGATATAATATGCGGTCCTATACAACCATGGTGTTTTTCAAGATGTAAATCTGGCAGAATCTTTATGTTACAGTCTACGGACCTGTCTACGAAAACTGAGAAATTTCAAAATAGAATGGGATAAGAAGATGTTTTCGTTTTTTTCTGGTAATCTTTATATTACGTTCTACGGACCTGTCTACGACAAATAAGACTAAGGCTCGGCAATTTGAATATAATCTGATTTGCAGGATTCACAACACGTATTGTCATATGAAGAGGAAGCTTGGTATTTAAATATGAAAGTTCGTCGTCCATATTTTAATCTTCAGAGATGTCGCCTCACATTCGTAAGAAATATGCAACCAGCATTATATAGCAAATGTTAGTCGATATGAAAATTGTACGATTCTCCGTCAGTTTCGAATATTTCGATGAAATGAGCAATGTAAAAATCAATGCGTCTTCTTAAAAGCATACTCAATGCACTCGTAGCATCAGCTAGTGGTTCATAGAATCTGCAAGAAACAATTTACTAGTATGTTGCATGGGAATTGACAAATTCTGAGCGATAATAGGTAAAAAGGTGTATTTGTTCTTTTTTTTCTGTTAGTCTTTATGGTACAGCCTACGGACCTATCTACGAAACCTGAGCAATTTCAAAATATAATGGTATAAGAAGGTGTTTTCGTTTTTTTCTGGTAATTTTTATATTACAGTCTACGGACCTGTCTATGACAAATGAGATTAAGGCCCGTCAATTTGAATAAGCTTATTTGCAGGATTCACAACACGTATTGTCATATAAAGAAGAAGCTTGGTATTTAAATATGAAAGTTCGTCGTCCATATTTTAATCTTCAGAGATGTCGCCTCACATTCGTAAGAAATATGCAACCAGCATTATATAGCAAATGTTAGTCGATATGAAAATTGTACGATTCTCCGTCAGTTTCGAATATTTCGATGAAATGAGCAATGTAAAAATCAATGCGTCTTCTTAAAAGCATACTCAATGCACTCGTAGCATCAGCTAGTGGTTCATAGAATCTGCAAGAAACAATTTACTAGTATGTTGCATGGGAATTTACAAATTCTGAGCGATAATAGGTAAAAAGGTGAATTTGTTCTTTTTTTTCTGTTAGTCTTTATGGTACAGCCTACGGACCTGCCTACGAAACCTGAGCAATTTCAAAATATAATGGGATAAGAAGGTGTTTTCTTTTTTTCTGTTAGTCTTTATGGTACAGTCTACGGGCCTGTTTATGACAAATGAGTTTAAGGCCTGGCAATTTGAACATAATCTGATTTGCAGGATTCACAACACGTATTGTCATATGAAGAAGAAGCTTGGTATTTAAATATGAAAGTTCGTCGTCCATATTTTAATCTTCAGAGATGTCGCCTCACATTCGTAAGAAATATGCAACCAGCATTATATAGCAAATGTTAGTCGATATGAAAATTGTACGATTCTCCGTCAGTTTCGAATATTTCGATGAAATGAGCAATGTAAAAATCAATGCGTCTTCTTAAAAGCATACTCAATGCACTCGTAGCATCAGCTAGTGGTTCATAGAATCTGCAAGAAACAATTTACTAGTATGTTGCATGGGAATTGACAAATTCTGAGCGATAATAGGTAAAAAGGTGTATTTGTTCTTTTTTTTCTGTTAGTCTTTATGGGACAGCCTACGGACCTGTCTACGAAACCTGAGCAATTTCAAAATATAATGGGATAAGAAGGTGTTTTCTTTTTTTTCTGTTAGTCTTTATGGTACAGTCTACGGGCCTGTTTATGACAAATGAGTTTAAGGCCTGGCAATTTGAACATAATCTGATTTGCAGGATTCACAACACGTATTGTCATATGAAGAAGAAGCTTGGTATTTAAATATGAAAGTTCGTCGTCCATATTTTAATCTTCAGAGATGTCGCCTCACATTCGTAAGAAATATGCAACCAGCATTATATAGCAAATGTTAGTCGATATGAAAATTGTACGATTCTCCGTCAGTTTCGAATATTTCGATGAAATGAGCAATGTAAAAATCAATGCGTCTTCTTAAAAGCATACTCAATGCACTCGTAGCATCAGCTAGTGGTTCATAGAATCTGCAAGAAACAATTTACTAGTATGTTGCATGGGAATTGACAAATTCTGAGCGATAATAGGTAAAAAGGTGTATTTGTTCTTTTTTTTCTGTTAGTCTTTATGGGACAGCCTACGGACCTGTCTACGAAACCTGAGCAATTTCAAAATATAATGGGATAAGAAGGTGTTTTCTTTTTTTTCTGGTAATCTTTATATTACAGTCTACGGGCCTGTTTATGACAAATGAGTTTAAGGCCTGGCAATTTGAACATAATCTGATTTGCAGGATTCACAACACGTATTGTCATATGAAGAAGAAGCTTGGTATTTAAATATGAAAGTTCGTCGTCCATATTTTAATCTTCAGAGATGTCGCCTCACATTCGTAAGAAATATGCAACCAGCATTATATAGCAAATGTTAGTCGATATGAAAATTGTACGATTCTCCGTCAGTTTCGAATATTTCGATGAAATGAGCAATGTAAAAATCAATGCGTCTTCTTAAAAGCATACTCAATGCACTCGTAGCATCAGCTAGTGGTTCATAGAATCTGCAAGAAACAATTTACTAGTATGTTGCATGGGAATTTACAAATTCTGAGCGATAATAGGTAAAAAGGTGAATTTGTTCTTTTTTTTCTGTTAGTCTTTATGGTACAGCCTACGGACCTGCCTACGAAACCTGAGCAATTTCAAAATATAATGGGATAAGAAGGTGTTTTCTTTTTTTCTGTTAGTCTTTATGGTACAGTCTACGGGCCTGTTTATGACAAATGAGTTTAAGGCCTGGCAATTTGAACATAATCTGATTTGCAGGATTCACAACACGTATTGTCATATGAAGAAGAAGCTTGGTATTTAAATATGAAAGTTCGTCGTCCATATTTTAATCTTCAGAGATGTCGCCTCACATTCGTAAGAAATATGCAACCAGCATTATATAGCAAATGTTAGTCGATATGAAAATTGTACGATTCTCCGTCAGTTTCGAATATTTCGATGAAATGAGCAATGTAAAAATCAATGCGTCTTCTTAAAAGCATACTCAATGCACTCGTAGCATCAGCTAGTGGTTCATAGAATCTGCAAGAAACAATTTACTAGTATGTTGCATGGGAATTGACAAATTCTGAGCGATAATAGGTAAAAAGGTGAATTTGTTCTTTTTTTTCTGTTAGTCTTTATGGTACAGCCTACGGACCTGCCTACGAAACCTGAGCAATTTCAAAATATAATGGGATAAGAAGGTGTTTTCTTTTTTTCTGTTAGTCTTTATATTACAGTCTACGGGCCTGTTTATGACAAATGAGTTTAAGGCCTGGCAATTTGAACATAATCTGATTTGCAGGATTCACAACACGTATTGTCATATGAAGAAGAAGCTTGGTATTTAAATATGAAAGTTCGTCGTCCATATTTTAATCTTCAGAGATGTCGCCTCACATTCGTAAGAAATATGCAACCAGCATTATATAGCAAATGTTAGTCGATATGAAAATTGTACGATTCTCCGTCAGTTTCGAATATTTCGATGAAATGAGCAATGTAAAAATCAATGCGTCTTCTTAAAAGCATACTCAATGCACTCGTAGCATCAGCTAGTGGTTCATAGAATCTGCAAGAAACAATTTACTAGTATGTTGCATGGGAATTGACAAATTCTGAGCGATAATAGGTAAAAAGGTGTATTTGTTCTTTTTTTTCTGTTAGTCTTTATGGTACAGCCTACGGACCTGCCTACGAAACCTGAGCAATTTCAAAATATAATGGGATAAGAAGGTGTTTTCTTTTTTTCTGTTAGTCTTTATGGTACAGTCTACGGGCCTGTTTATGACAAATGAGTTTAAGGCCTGGCAATTTGAACATAATCTGATTTGCAGGATTCACAACACGTATTGTCATATGAAGAAGAAGCTTGGTATTTAAATATGAAAGTTCGTCGTCCATATTTTAATCTTCAGAGATGTCGCCTCACATTCGTAAGAAATATGCAACCAGCATTATATAGCAAATGTTAGTCGATATGAAAATTGTACGATTCTCCGTCAGTTTCGAATATTTCGATGAAATGAGCAATGTAAAAATCAATGCGTCTTCTTAAAAGCATACTCAATGCACTCGTAGCATCAGCTAGTGGTTCATAGAATCTGCAAGAAACAATTTACTAGTATGTTGCATGGGAATTGACAAATTCTGAGCGATAATAGGTAAAAAGGTGTATTTGTTCTTTTTTTTCTGTTAGTCTTTATGGTACAGCCTACGGACCTGTCTACGAAACCTGAGCAATTTCAAAACATAATGGGATAAGAAGGTGTTTTCTTTTTTTCTGGTAATCTTTATATTACAGTCTACGGGCCTGTTTATGACAAATGAGTTTAAGGCCTGGCAATTTGAACATAATCTGATTTGCAGGATTCACAACACGTATTGTCATATGAAGAAGAAGCTTGGTATTTAAATATGAAAGTTCGTCGTCCATATTTTAATCTTCAGAGATGTCGCCTCACATTCGTAAGAAATATGCAACCAGCATTATATAGCAAATGTTAGTCGATATGAAAATTGTACGATTCTCCGTCAGTTTCGAATATTTCGATGAAATGAGCAATGTAAAAATCAATGCGTCTTCTTAAAAGCATACTCAATGCACTCGTAGCATCAGCTAGTGGTTCATAGAATCTGCAAGAAACAATTTACTAGTATGTTGCATGGGAATTGACAAATTTTCAGCGGTAATAAGATAAGAAGTTGTTTATGTTATTTTTCTGGGAATATTTATATTACGGTCTACGGAACAGTCTACGAAAAATGAGATTAAGACTCGGCAATTTGAATATAAGCTTATTTGCAGGATTCACAACACGTATTGTCATATGAAGAAGAAGCTTGGTATTTAAATATGAAAGTTCGTCGTCCATATTTTAATCTTCAGAGATGTCGCCTCACATTCGTAAGAAATATGCAACCAGCATTATATAGCAAATGTTAGTCGATATGAAAATTGTACGATTCTCCGTCAGTTTCGAATATTTCGATGAAATGAGCAATGTAAAAATCAATGCGTCTTCTTAAAAGCATACTCAATGCACTCGTAGCATCAGCTAGTGGTTCATAGAATCTGCAAGAAACAATTTACTAGTATGTTGCATGGGAATTGACAAATTCTGAGCGATAATAGGTAAAAAGGTGTATTTGTTCTTTTTTTTCTGTTAGTCTTTATGGTACAGCCTACGGACCTGTCTACGAAACCTGAGCAATTTCAAAATATAATGGGATAAGAAGGTGTTTTCTTTTTTTCTGTTAGTCTTTATGGTACAGTCTACGGGCCTGTTTATGACAAATGAGTTTAAGGCCTGGCAATTTGAACATAATCTGATTTGCAGGATTCACAACACGTATTGTCATATGAAGAAGAAGCTTGGTATTTAAATATGAAAGTTCGTCGTCCATATTTTAATCTTCAGAGATGTCGCCTCACATTCGTAAGAAATATGCAACCAGCATTATATAGCAAATGTTAGTCGATATGAAAATTGTACGATTCTCCGTCAGTTTCGAATAATTCGATGAAATGAGCAATGTAAAAATCAATGCGTCTTCTTAAAAGCATACTCAATGCACTCGTAGCATCATCTAGTGGATCATAGCAACTACAAGTATTAATTTACTAGTAAGTTACATGGGAATTGTCAAATTTTCAGCGGTAATAAGATAAGAAGTTGTTTATGTTATTTTTCTGGGAATATTTATATTACGGTCTACGGAACTGTCTACGAAAAATGAGATTAAGACTCGGCAATTTGAATATAAGCTTATTTGCAGGATTCACAACACGTATTCCCATGTGACGAAGAAGCTTGGTATTTAAATATGAAAGTTCGTCGTCCATATTTTAATCTTCAGAGATGTCGCCTCACATTCGTAAGAAATATGCAACCAGCATTATATAGCAAATGTTAGTCGATATGAAAATTGTACGATTCTCCGTCAGTTTCGAATATTTCGATGAAATGAGCAATGTAAAAATCAATGCGTCTTCTTAAAAGCATACTCAATGCACTCGTAGCATCAGCTAGTGGTTCATAGAATCTGCAAGAAACAATTTACTAGTATGTTGCATGGGAATTGACAAATTCTGAGCGATAATAGGTAAAAAGGTGTATTTGTTCTTTTTTTTCTGTTAGTCTTTATGGTACAGCCTACGGACCTGCCTACGAAACCTGAGCAATTTCAAAATATAATGGGATACGAAGGTGTTTTCTTTTTTTTCTGTTAGTCTTTATGGTACAGTCTACGGGCCTGTTTATGACAAATGAGTTTAAGGCCTGGCAATTTGAACATAATCTGATTTGCAGGATTCACAACACGTATTGTCATATGAAGAAGAAGCTTGGTATTTAAAGATGAAAGTTCGTCGTCCATATTTTAATCTTCAGAGATGTCGCCTCACATTCGTAAGAAATATGCAACCAGCATTATATAGCAAATGTTAGTCGATATGAAAATTGTACGATTCTCCGTCAGTTTCGAATATTTCGATGAAATGAGCAATGTAAAAATCAATGCGTCTTCTTAAAAGCATACTCAATGCACTCGTAGCATCAGCTAGTGGTTCATACAATCTGCAAGAAACAATTTACTAGTATGTTGCATGGGAATTGACAAATTTTCAGCGGTAATAAGATAAGAAGGTGTTTTCTTTTTTTTCTGTTAGTCTTTATATTACAGTCTACGGGCCTGTTTATGACAAATGAGTTTAAGGCCTGGCAATTTGAACATAATCTGATTTGCAGGATTCACAACACGTATTGTCATATGAAGAAGAAGCTTGGTATTTAAATATGAAAGTTCGTCGTCCATATTTTAATCTTCAGAGATGTCGCCTCACATTCGTAAGAAATATGCAACCAGCATTATATAGCAAATGTTAGTCGATATGAAAATTGTACGATTCTCCGTCAGTTTCGAATATTTCGATGAAATGAGCAATGTAAAAATCAATGCGTCTTCTTAAAAGCATACTCAATGCACTCGTAGCATCAGCTAGTGGTTCATAGAATCTGCAAGAAACAATTTACTAGTATGTTGCATGGGAATTGACAAATTCTGAGCGATAATAGGTAAAAAGGTGTATTTGTTCTTTTTTTTCTGTTAGTCTTTATGGTACAGCCTACGGACCTGTCTACGAAACCTGAGCAATTTCAAAATATAATGGGATAAGAAGGTGTTTTCTTTTTTTCTGTTAGTCTTTATGGTACAGTCTACGGGCCTGTTTATGACAAATGAGTTTAAGGCCTGGCAATTTGAACATAATCTGATTTGCAGGATTCACAACACGTATTGTCATATGAAGAAGAAGCTTGGTATTTAAATATGAAAGTTCGTCGTCCATATTTTAATCTTCAGAGATGTCGCCTCACATTCGTAAGAAATATGCAACCAGCATTATATAGCAAATGTTAGTCGATATGAAAATTGTACGATTCTCCGTCAGTTTCGAATATTTCGATGAAATGAGCAATGTAAAAATCAATGCGTCTTCTTAAAAGCATACTCAATGCACTCGTAGCATCAGCTAGTGGTTCATAGAATCTGCAAGAAACAATTTACTAGTATGTTGCATGGGAATTGACAAATTCTGAGCGATAATAAGATAAGAAGGTGTTTTTGTTATTTTTCTGTTAGTCTTTATATTACAGTCTACGGGCCTGTTTATGACAAATGAGTTTAAGGCCTGGCAATTTGAACATAATCTGATTTGCAGGATTCACAACACGTATTGTCATATGAAGAAGAAGCTTGGTATTTAAATATGAAAGTTCGTCGTCCATATTTTAATCTTCAGAGATGTCGCCTCACATTCGTAAGAAATATGCAACCAGCATTATATAGCAAATGTTAGTCGATATGAAAATTGTACGATTCTCCGTCAGTTTCGAATATTTCGATGAAATGAGCAATGTAAAAATCAATGCGTCTTCTTAAAAGCATACTCAATGCACTCGTAGCATCAGCTAGTGGTTCATAGAATCTGCAAGAAACAATTTACTAGTATGTTGCATGGGAATTGACAAATTCTGAGCGATAATAGGTAAAAAGGTGTATTTGTTCTTTTTTTTCTGTTAGTCTTTATGGGACAGCCTACGGACCTGTCTACGAAACCTGAGCAATTTCAAAATATAATGGGATAAGAAGGTGTTTTCTTTTTTTTCTGGTAATCTTTATATTACAGTCTACGGGCCTGTTTATGACAAATGAGTTTAAGGCCTGGCAATTTGAACATAATCTGATTTGCAGGATTCACAACACGTATTGTCATATGAAGAAGAAGCTTGGTATTTAAATATGAAAGTTCGTCGTCCATATTTTAATCTTCAGAGATGTCGCCTCACATTCGTAAGAAATATGCAACCAGCATTATATAGCAAATGTTAGTCGATATGAAAATTGTACGATTCTCCGTCAGTTTCGAATATTTCGATGAAATGAGCAATGTAAAAATCAATGCGTCTTCTTAAAAGCATACTCAATGCACTCGTAGCATCAGCTAGTGGTTCATAGAATCTGCAAGAAACAATTTACTAGTATGTTGCATGGGAATTGACAAATTCTGAGCGATAATAGGTAAAAAGGTGTATTTGTTCTTTTTTTTCTGTTAGTCTTTATGGTACAGCCTACGGACCTGCCTACGAAACCTGAGCAATTTCAAAATATAATGGGATAAGAAGGTGTTTTCTTTTTTTTCTGGTAATCTTTATATTACAGTCTACGGGCCTGTTTATGACAAATGAGTTTAAGGCCTGGCAATTTGAACATAATCTGATTTGCAGGATTCACAACACGTATTGTCATATGAAGAAGAAGCTTGGTATTTAAATATGAAAGTTCGTCGTCCATATTTTAATCTTCAGAGATGTCGCCTCACATTCGTAAGAAATATGCAACCAGCATTATATAGCAAATGTTAGTCGATATGAAAATTGTACGATTCTCCGTCAGTTTCGAATATTTCGATGAAATGAGCAATGTAAAAATCAATGCGTCTTCTTAAAAGCATACTCAATGCACTCGTAGCATCAGCTAGTGGTTCATAGAATCTGCAAGAAACAATTTACTAGTATGTTGCATGGGAATTTACAAATTCTGAGCGATAATAGGTAAAAAGGTGAATTTGTTCTTTTTTTTCTGTTAGTCTTTATGGTACAGCCTACGGACCTGTCTACGAAACCTGAGCAATTTCAAAATATAATGGGATAAGAAGGTGTTTTCTTTTTTTTCTGGTAATCTTTATATTACAGTCTACGGGCCTGTTTATGACAAATGAGTTTAAGGCCTGGCAATTTGAACATAATCTGATTTGCAGGATTCACAACACGTATTGTCATATGAAGAAGAAGCTTGGTATTTAAATATGAAAGTTCGTCGTCCATATTTTAATCTTCAGAGATGTCGCCTCACATTCGTAAGAAATATGCAACCAGCATTATATAGCAAATGTTAGTCGATATGAAAATTGTACGATTCTCCGTCAGTTTCGAATATTTCGATGAAATGAGCAATGTAAAAATCAATGCGTCTTCTTAAAAGCATACTCAATGCACTCGTAGCATCAGCTAGTGGTTCATAGAATCTGCAAGAAACAATTTACTAGTATGTTGCATGGGAATTGACAAATTCTGAGCGGTAATAAGATAAGAAGGTGTTTTTGTTTTTTTTCTGTTAGTCTTTATATTACAGTCTACGGGCCTGTTTATGACAAATGAGTTTAAGGCCTGGCAATTTGAACATAATCTGATTTGCAGGATTCACAACACGTATTGTCATATGAAGAAGAAGCTTGGTATTTAAATATGAAAGTTCGTCGTCCATATTTTAATCTTCAGAGATGTCGCCTCACATTCGTAAGAAATATGCAACCAGCATTATATAGCAAATGTTAGTCGATATGAAAATTGTACGATTCTCCGTCAGTTTCGAATATTTCGATGAAATGAGCAATGTAAAAATCAATGCGTCTTCTTAAAAGCATACTCAATGCACTCGTAGCATCAGCTAGTGGTTCATAGAATCTGCAAGAAACAATTTACTAGTATGTTGCATGGGAATTGACAAATTCTGAGCGATAATAGGTAAAAAGGTGTATTTGTTCTTTTTTTCTGTTAGTCTTTATGGTACAGCCTACGGACCTGTCTACGAAACCTGAGCAATTTCAAAATATAATGGGATAAGAAGGTGTTTTCTTTTTTTCTGTTAGTCTTTATGGTACAGTCTACGGGCCTGTTTATGACAAATGAGTTTAAGGCCTGGCAATTTGAACATAATCTGATTTGCAGGATTCACAACACGTATTGTCATATGAAGAAGAAGCTTGGTATTTAAATATGAAAGTTCGTCGTCCATATTTTAATCTTCAGAGATGTCGCCTCACATTCGTAAGAAATATGCAACCAGCATTATATAGCAAATGTTAGTCGATATGAAAATTGTACGATTCTCCGCCAGTTTCGAATAATTCGATGAAATGAGCAATGTAAAAATCAATGCGTCTTCTTGAAAGCATAGTCGTTGCACTCGTAGTATCATCTAGTGGATCATAGCAACTACAAGTATTAATTTACTAGTAAGTTACATGGGAATTGTCAAATTTTCAGCGGTAATAAGATAAGAAGTTGTTTATGTTATTTTTCTGGGAATATTTATATTACGGTCTACGGAACTGTCTACGAAAAATGAGATTAAGACTCGGCAATTTGAATATAAGCTTATTTGCAGGATTCACAACACGTATTCCCATGTGACGAAGAAGCTTGGTATTTAAATATGAAAGTTCGTCGTCCATATTTTAATCTTCAGAGATGTCGCCTCACATTCGTAAGAAATATGCAACCAGCATTATATAGCAAATGTTAGTCGATATGAAAATTGTACGATTCTCCGTCAGTTTCGAATATTTCGATGAAATGAGCAATGTAAAAATCAATGCGTCTTCTTAAAAGCATACTCAATGCACTCGTAGCATCAGCTAGTGGTTCATAGAATCTGCAAGAAACAATTTACTAGTATGTTGCATGGGAATTGACAAATTCTGAGCGATAATAGGTAAAAAGGTGTATTTGTTCTTTTTTTTCTGTTAGTCTTTATGGTACAGCCTACGGACCTGTCTACGAAACCTGAGCAATTTCAAAATATAATGGGATAAGAAGGTGTTTTCTTTTTTTCTGGTAATCTTTATATTACAGTCTACGGGCCTGTTTATGACAAATGAGTTTAAGGCCTGGCAATTTGAACATAATCTGATTTGCAGGATTCACAACACGTATTGTCATATGAAGAAGAAGCTTGGTATTTAAATATGAAAGTTCGTCGTCCATATTTTAATCTTCAGAGATGTCGCCTCACATTCGTAAGAAATATGCAACCAGCATTATATAGCAAATGTTAGTCGATATGAAAATTGTACGATTCTCCGTCAGTTTCGAATATTTCGATGAAATGAGCAATGTAAAAATCAATGCGTCTTCTTAAAAGCATACTCAATGCACTCGTAGCATCAGCTAGTGGTTCATAGAATCTGCAAGAAACAATTTACTAGTATGTTGCATGGGAATTGACAAATTCTGAGCGATAATAGGTAAAAAGGTGTATTTGTTCTTTTTTTTCTGTTAGTCTTTATGGTACAGCCTACGGACCTGCCTACGAAACCTGAGCAATTTCAAAATATAATGGGATAAGAAGGTGTTTTCTTTTTTTCTGTTAGTCTTTATGGTACAGTCTACGGGCCTGTTTATGACAAATGAGTTTAAGGCCTGGCAATTTGAACATAATCTGATTTGCAGGATTCACAACACGTATTGTCATATGAAGAAGAAGCTTGGTATTTAAATATGAAAGTTCGTCGTCCATATTTTAATCTTCAGAGATGTCGCCTCACATTCGTAAGAAATATGCAACCAGCATTATATAGCAAATGTTAGTCGATATGAAAATTGTACGATTCTCCGTCAGTTTCGAATATTTCGATGAAATGAGCAATGTAAAAATCAATGCGTCTTCTTAAAAGCATACTCAATGCACTCGTAGCATCAGCTAGTGGTTCATAGAATCTGCAAGAAACAATTTACTAGTATGTTGCATGGGAATTGACAAATTCTGAGCGATAATAGGTAAAAAGGTGTATTTGTTCTTTTTTTTCTGTTAGTCTTTATGGTACAGCCTACGGACCTGCCTACGAAACCTGAGCAATTTCAAAATATAATGGGATAAGAAGGTGTTTTCTTTTTTTCTGTTAGTCTTTATGGTACAGTCTACGGGCCTGTTTATGACAAATGAGTTTAAGGCCTGGCAATTTGAACATAATCTGATTTGCAGGATTCACAACACGTATTGTCATATGAAGAAGAAGCTTGGTATTTAAATATGAAAGTTCGTCGTCCATATTTTAATCTTCAGAGATGTCGCCTCACATTCGTAAGAAATATGCAACCAGCATTATATAGCAAATGTTAGTCGATATGAAAATTGTACGATTCTCCGTCAGTTTCGAATATTTCGATGAAATGAGCAATGTAAAAATCAATGCGTCTTCTTAAAAGCATACTCAATGCACTCGTAGCATCAGCTAGTGGTTCATAGAATCTGCAAGAAACAATTTACTAGTATGTTGCATGGGAATTGACAAATTCTGAGCGATAATAGGTAAAAAGGTGTATTTGTTCTTTTTTTTCTGTTAGTCTTTATGGTACAGCCTACGGACCTGCCTACGAAACCTGAGCAATTTCAAAATATAATGGGATAAGAAGGTGTTTTCTTTTTTTCTGTTAGTCTTTATGGTACAGTCTACGGGCCTGTTTATGACAAATGAGTTTAAGGCCTGGCAATTTGAACATAATCTGATTTGCAGGATTCACAACACGTATTGTCATATGAAGAAGAAGCTTGGTATTTAAATATGAAAGTTCGTCGTCCATATTTTAATCTTCAGAGATGTCGCCTCACATTCGTAAGAAATATGCAACCAGCATTATATAGCAAATGTTAGTCGATATGAAAATTGTACGATTCTCCGCCAGTTTCGAATAATTCGATGAAATGAGCAATGTAAAAATCAATGCGTCTTCTTAAAAGCATACTCAATGCACTCGTAGCATCATCTAGTGGATCATAGCAACTACAAGTATTAATTTACTAGTAAGTTACATGGGAATTGTCAAATTTTCAGCGGTAATAAGATAAGAAGTTGTTTATGTTATTTTTCTGGGAATATTTATATTACGGTCTACGGAACTGTCTACGAAAAATGAGATTAAGACTCGGCAATTTGAATATAAGCTTATTTGCAGGATTCACAACACGTATTCCCATGTGACGAAGAAGCTTGGTATTTAAATATGAAAGTTCGTCGTCCATATTTTAATCTTCAGAGATGTCGCCTCACATTCGTAAGAAATATGCAACCAGCATTATATAGCAAATGTTAGTCGATATGAAAATTGTACGATTCTCCGTCAGTTTCGAATATTTCGATGAAATGAGCAATGTAAAAATCAATGCGTCTTCTTAAAAGCATACTCAATGCACTCGTAGCATCAGCTAGTGGTTCATAGAATCTGCAAGAAACAATTTACTAGTATGTTGCATGGGAATTGACAAATTCTGAGCGATAATAGGTAAAAAGGTGTATTTGTTCTTTTTTTTCTGTTAGTCTTTATGGTACAGCCTACGGACCTGTCTACGAAACCTGGCAATTTGAATATAAGCTTATTTGCAGGATTCACAACACGTATTCCCATGTAACGAAGAAGCTTGGTATTTAAATATAAAAGTTCGTCGTCCATATTTTAATCTTCAGAGACGTCGCCTCACATTCGTAAGAAATATGCAACCAGCATTATATAGCAAATGTTAGTCGATATGAAAATTGTACGATTCTCCGTCAGTTTCGAATATTTCGATGAAATGAGCAATGTAAAAATCAATGCGTCTTCTTAAAAGCATACTCAATGCACTCGTAGCATCAGCTAGTGGTTCATAGAATCTGCAACTAAAACAATTTACTAGTAGTGTTGCATGGGAATTGACAAATTCTGAGCGATAATAGGTAAGAAGGTGTTTTCTTTTTTTTCTGTTAGTCTTTATATTACAGTCTACGGGCCTGTTTATGACAAATGAGTTTAAGGCCTGGCAATTTGAACATAATCTGATTTGCAGGATTCACAACACGTATTGTCATATGAAGAAGAAGCTTGGTATTTAAATATGAAAGTTCGTCGTCCATATTTTAATCTTCAGAGATGTCGCCTCACATTCGTAAGAAATATGCAACCAGCATTATATAGCAAATGTTAGTCGATATGAAAATTGTACGATTCTCCGTCAGTTTCGAATATTTCGATGAAATGAGCAATGTAAAAATCAATGCGTCTTCTTAAAAGCATACTCAATGCACTCGTAGCATCAGCTAGTGGTTCATAGAATCTGCAAGAAACAATTTACTAGTATGTTGCATGGGAATTGACAAATTCTGAGCGATAATAGGTAAAAAGGTGTATTTGTTCTTTTTTTTCTGTTAGTCTTTATGGTACAGCCTACGGACCTGCCTACGAAACCTGAGCAATTTCAAAATATAATGGGATAAGAAGGTGTTTTCTTTTTTTCTGTTAGTCTTTATGGTACAGTCTACGGGCCTGTTTATGACAAATGAGTTTAAGGCCTGGCAATTTGAACATAATCTGATTTGCAGGATTCACAACACGTATTGTCATATGAAGAAGAAGCTTGGTATTTAAATATGAAAGTTCGTCGTCCATATTTTAATCTTCAGAGACGTCGCCTCACATTCATAGGAAATATGCAACCAGCATTATATAGCAAATGTTAGTCGATATGAAAATTGTACGATTCTCCGCCAGTTTCGAATAATTCGATGAAATGAGCAATGTAAAAATCAATGCGTCTTCTTAAAAGCATACTCAATGCACTCGTAGCATCATCTAGTGGATCATAGCAACTACAAGTATTAATTTACTAGTAAGTTACATGGGAATTGTCAAATTTTCAGCGGTAATAAGATAAGAAGTTGTTTATGTTATTTTTCTGGGAATATTTATATTACGGTCTACGGAACTGTCTACGAAAAATGAGATTAAGACTCGGCAATTTGAATATAAGCTTATTTGCAGGATTCACAACACGTATTCCCATGTGACGAAGAAGCTTGGTATTTAAATATGAAAGTTCGTCGTCCATATTTTAATCTTCAGAGATGTCGCCTCACATTCGTAAGAAATATGCAACCAGCATTATATAGCAAATGTTAGTCGATATGAAAATTGTACGATTCTCCGCCAGTTTCGAATAATTCGATGAAATGAGCAATGTAAAAATCAATGCGTCTTCTTAAAAGCATACTCAATGCACTCGTAGCATCATCTAGTGGTTCATAGAATCTGCAAGAAACAATTTACTAGTATGTTGCATGGGAATTGACAAATTTTCAGCGGTAATAAGATAAGAAGTTGTTTTCTTTTTTTTCTGGTAATCTTTATATTACAGTCTACGGGCCTGTTTATGACAAATGAGTTTAAGGCCTGGCAATTTGAACATAATCTGATTTGCAGGATTCACAACACGTATTGTCATATGAAGAAGAAGCTTGGTATTTAAATATGAAAGTTCGTCGTCCATATTTTAATCTTCAGAGATGTCGCCTCACATTCGTAAGAAATATGCAACCAGCATTATATAGCAAATGTTAGTCGATATGAAAATTGTACGATTCTCCGTCAGTTTCGAATATTTCGATGAAATGAGCAATGTAAAAATCAATGCGTCTTCTTAAAAGCATACTCAATGCACTCGTAGCATCAGCTAGTGGTTCATAGAATCTGCAAGAAACAATTTACTAGTATGTTGCATGGGAATTGACAAATTCTGAGCGATAATAGGTAAAAAGGTGTATTTGTTCTTTTTTTTCTGTTAGTCTTTATGGTACAGCCTACGGACCTGTCTACGAAACCTGAGCAATTTCAAAATATAATGGGATAAGAAGGTGATTTCTTTTTTTCTGTTAGTCTTTATGGTACAGTCTACGGGCCTGTTTATGACAAATGAGTTTAAGGCCTGGCAATTTGAACATAATCTGATTTGCAGGATTCACAACACGTATTGTCATATGAAGAAGAAGCTTGGTATTTAAATATGAAAGTTCGTCGTCCATATTTTAATCTTCAGAGACGTCGCCTCACATTCATAGGAAATATGCAACCAGCATTATATAGCAAATGTTAGTCGATATGAAAATTGTACGATTCTCCGCCAGTTTCGAATAATTCGATGAAATAAGCAATGTAAAAATCAATGCGTCTTCTTGAAAGCATACTCAATGCACTCGTAGTATCATCTAGTGGATCATAGCAACTACAAGTATTAATTTACTAGTATGTTGCATGGGAATTGACAAATTCTGAGCGATAATAGGTAAAAAGGTGAATTTGTTCTTTTTCTGGGAATATTTATATTACGGTCTACGGAACTGTCTACGAAAAATGAGATTAAGACTCGGCAATTTGAATATAAGCTTATTTGCAGGATTCACAACACGTATTCCCATGTAACGAAGAAGCTTGGTATTTAAATATGAAAGTTCGTCGTCCATATTTTAATCTTCAGAGATGTCGCCTCACATTCGTAAGAAATATGCAACCAGCATTATATAGCAAATGCTAGTCGATATGAAAATTGTACGATTCTCCGTCAGTTTCGAATATTTCGATGAAATGAGCAATGTAAAAATCAATGCGTCTTCTTAAAAGCATACTCAATGCACTCGTAGCATCAGCTAGTGGTTCATAGAATCTGCAAGAAACAATTTACTAGTATGTTGCATGGGAATTGACAAATTCTGAGCGATAATAGGTAAAAAGGTGTTTTGTTTTTTTTTCTGTTAGTCTTTATGGTACAGCCTACGGACCTGTCTACGACAAATGAGTTTAAGGCCTGGCAATTTGAACATAATCTGATTTGCAGGATTCACAACACGTATTGTCATATGAAGAAGAAGCTTGGTATTTAAATATGAAAGTTCGTCGTCCATATTTTAATCTTCAGAGATGTCGCCTCACATTCGTAAGAAATATGCAACCAGCGTTATATAGCAAATGTTAGTCGATATGAAAATTGTACGATTCTCCGTCAGTTTCGAATATTTCGATGAAATGAGCAATGTAAAAATCAATGCGTCTTCTTAAAAGCATACTCAATGCACTCGTAGCATCAGCTAGTGGTTCATAGAATCTGCAAGAAACAATTTACTAGTATGTTGCATGGGAATTGACAAATTCTGAGCGATAATAGGTAAAAAGGTGTATTTGTTTTTTTTCTGTTAGTCTTTATGGTACAGTCTACGGGCCTGTTTATGACAAATGAGTTTAAGGCCTGGCAATTTGAACATAATCTGATTTGCAGGATTCACAACACGTATTGTCATATGAAGAAGAAGCTTGGTATTTAAATATGAAAGTTCGTCGTCCATATTTTAATCTTCAGAGACGTCGCCTCACATTCATAGGAAATATGCAACCAGCATTATATAGCAAATGTTAGTCGATATGAAAATTGTACGATTCTCCGCCAGTTTCGAATAATTCGATGAAATAAGCAATGTAAAAATCAATGCGTCTTCTTGAAAGCATACTCAATGCACTCGTAGTATCATCTAGTGGATCATAGCAACTACAAGTATTAATTTACTAGTAAGTTACATGGGAATTGTCAAATTTTCAGCGGTAATAAGATAAGAAGTTGTTTATGTTATTTTTCTGGGAATATTTATATTACGGTCTACGGAACTGTCTACGAAAAATGAGATTAAGACTCGGCAATTTGAATATAAGCTTATTTGCAGGATTCACAACACGTATTCCCATGTGACGAAGAAGCTTGGTATTTAAATATGAAAGTTCGTCGTCCATATTTTAATCTTCAGAGATGTCGCCTCACATTCGTAAGAAATATGCAACCAGCATTATATAGCAAATGTTAGTCGATATGAAAATTGTACGATTCTCCGTCAGTTTCGAATATTTCGATGAAATGAGCAATGTAAAAATCAATGCGTCTTCTTAAAAGCATACTCAATGCACTCGTAGCATCAGCTAGTGGTTCATAGAATCTGCAAGAAACAATTTACTAGTATGTTGCATGGGAATTGACAAATTCTGAGCGATAATAGGTAAAAAGGTGTATTTGTTCTTTTTTTTCTGTTAGTCTTTATGGTACAGCCTACGGACCTGTCTACGAAACCTGAGCAATTTCAAAATATAATGGGATAAGAAGGTGATTTCTTTTTTTCTGTTATGGTACAGTCTACGGGCCTGTTTATGACAAATGAGTTTAAGGCCTGGCAATTTGAACATAATCTGATTTGCAGGATTCACAACACGTATTGTCATATGAAGAAGAAGCTTGGTATTTAAATATGAAAGTTCGTCGTCCATATTTTAATCTTCAGAGATGTCGCCTCACATTCGTAAGAAATATGCAACCAGCATTATATAGCAAATGTTAGTCGATATGAAAATTGTACGATTCTCCGTCAGTTTCGAATATTTCGATGAAATGAGCAATGTAAAAATCAATGCGTCTTCTTAAAAGCATACTCAATGCACTCGTAGCATCAGCTAGTGGTTCATAGAATCTGCAAGAAACAATTTACTAGTATGTTGCATGGGAATTGACAAATTCTGAGCGATAATAGGTAAAAAGGTGTATTTGTTCTTTTTTTTCTGTTAGTCTTTATGGTACAGCCTACGGACCTGCCTACGAAACCTGAGCAATTTCAAAATATAATGGGATAAGAAGGTGTTTTCTTTTTTTCTGTTAGTCTTTATGGTACAGTCTACGGGCCTGTTTATGACAAATGAGTTTAAGGCCTGGCAATTTGAACATAATCTGATTTGCAGGATTCACAACACGTATTGTCATATGAAGAAGAAGCTTGGTATTTAAATATGAAAGTTCGTCGTCCATATTTTAATCTTCAGAGACGTCGCCTCACATTCATAGGAAATATGCAACCAGCATTATATAGCAAATGTTAGTCGATATGAAAATTGTACGATTCTCCGCCAGTTTCGAATAATTCGATGAAATAAGCAATGTAAAAATCAATGCGTCTTCTTGAAAGCATAGTCGTTGCACTCGTAGTATCATCTAGTGGATCATAGCAACTACAAGTATTAATTTACTAGTAAGTTACATGGGAATTGTCAAATTTTCAGCGGTAATAAGATAAGAAGTTGTTTATGTTATTTTTCTGGGAATATTTATATTACGGTCTACGGAACTGTCTACGAAAAATGAGATTAAGACTCGGCAATTTGAATATAAGCTTATTTGCAGGATTCACAACACGTATTCCCATGTGACGAAGAAGCTTGGTATTTAAATATGAAAGTTCGTCGTCCATATTTTAATCTTCAGAGATGTCGCCTCACATTCGTAAGAAATATGCAACCAGCATTATATAGCAAATGTTAGTCGATATGAAAATTGTACGATTCTCCGTCAGTTTCGAATATTTCGATGAAATGAGCAATGTAAAAATCAATGCGTCTTCTTAAAAGCATACTCAATGCACTCGTAGCATCAGCTAGTGGTTCATAGAATCTGCAAGAAACAATTTACTAGTATGTTGCATGGGAATTTACAAATTCTGAGCGATAATAGGTAAAAAGGTGAATTTGTTCTTTTTTTTCTGTTAGTCTTTATGGTACAGCCTACGGACCTGTCTACGAAACCTGAGCAATTTCAAAATATAATGGGATAAGAAGGTGATTTCTTTTTTTCTGTTAGTCTTTATGGTACAGTCTACGGGCCTGTTTATGACAAATGAGTTTAAGGCCTGGCAATTTGAACATAATCTGATTTGCAGGATTCACAACACGTATTGTCATATGAAGAAGAAGCTTGGTATTTAAATATGAAAGTTCGTCGTCCATATTTTAATCTTCAGAGACGTCGCCTCACATTCATAGGAAATATGCAACCAGCATTATATAGCAAATGTTAGTCGATATGAAAATTGTACGATTCTCCGTCAGTTTCGAATATTTCGATGAAATGAGCAATGTAAAAATCAATGCGTCTTCTTAAAAGCATACTCAATGCACTCGTAGCATCAGCTAGTGGTTCATAGAATCTGCAAGAAACAATTTACTAGTATGTTGCATGGGAATTTACAAATTCTGAGCGATAATAGGTAAAAAGGTGAATTTGTTCTTTTTTTTCTGTTAGTCTTTATGGTACAGCCTACGGACCTGTCTACGAAACCTGAGCAATTTCAAAATATAATGGGATAAGAAGGTGATTTCTTTTTTTCTGTTAGTCTTTATGGTACAGTCTACGGGCCTGTTTATGACAAATGAGTTTAAGGCCTGGCAATTTGAACATAATCTGATTTGCAGGATTCACAACACGTATTGTCATATGAAGAAGAAGCTTGGTATTTAAATATGAAAGTTCGTCGTCCATATTTTAATCTTCAGAGATGTCGCCTCACATTCGTAAGAAATATGCAACCAGCATTATATAGCAAATGTTAGTCGATATGAAAATTGTACGATTCTCCGTCAGTTTCGAATATTTCGATGAAATGAGCAATGTAAAAATCAATGCGTCTTCTTAAAAGCATACTCAATGCACTCGTAGCATCAGCTAGTGGTTCATAGAATCTGCAAGAAACAATTTACTAGTATGTTGCATGGGAATTGACAAATTCTGAGCGATAATAGGATAAAAAGGTGTATTTGTTTTTTTTCTGTTAGTCTTTATGGTACAGTCTACGGACCTGCCTACGACAAATGAGTTTAAGGCCTGGCAATTTGAATATAAGCTTATTTGCAGGATTCACAACACGTATTCCCATGTGACGAAGAAGCTTGGTATTTAAATATGAAAGTTCGTCGTCCATATTTTAATCTTCAGAGATGTCGCCTCACATTCGTAAGAAATATGCAACCAGCATTATATAGCAAATGTTAGTCGATATGAAAATTGTACGATTCTCCGCCAGTTTCGAATAATTCGATGAAATGAGCAATGTAAAAATCAATGCGTCTTCTTAAAAGCATACTCAATGCACTCGTAGCATCATCTAGTGGATCATAGCAACTACAAGTATTAATTTACTAGTAAGTTACATGGGAATTGTCAAATTTTCAGCGGTAATAAGATAAGAAGTTGTTTATGTTATTTTTCTGGGAATATTTATATTACGGTCTACGGAACTGTCTACGAAAAATGAGATTAAGACTCGGCAATTTGAATATAAGCTTATTTGCAGGATTCACAACACGTATTCTCATGTGACGAAGAAGCTTGGTATTTAAATATGAAAGTTCGTCGTCCATATTTGAATCTTCAGATATATCGCCTCACATTCGTAAGAAACATGCAACCCCGTCAGTTTCGAATATTTCGATGAAATAACCAATGTAAAAATCAATGCGTCTTCTTGAAAGCATAGTCGTTGCACTCGTAGTATCATCTAGTGGTTCATAGTAACTACAAGAATTAATTTTACTAATTTCAATGGATCTTCAATGAATTTTCGTTTGCTGGGTTGTGACGTTTTTCAATTCGATCTTATTGTTTTTTGTTTGCTGGGTACCAAACGGATACCGCTTTAGAATTAATATTAGAAAATTACAAATCTATAACAGAAATCTAAGAAAGAATCAGAGAACCAAGGTGACATTAGTCTGGTTTGTAGCCGCCAGGCGCGACTGCGACGCTCGCAGCCCTACACTTCACGCCCGTGTTTCAGGTTGTAGAAGTGAGATTTTCATTTAGTCATAAGGGATTTCTCCGTAAAGTACCAGTAACGTATAAAGCGAGCCATTCAAATATTGTCAAATTATATGACGTTGATCTTATGAGTACGATGACAATGTGACATAATTTTCTTTAACTGCTGGACATGTATGTTTCATTCGATTTAATATGTTGTATACAATTATTCATGTAAATAATTTTTAATATATACATACAATAATTATGCGTATTACGTAAAACATATTAATAAATGTAAATTAACCAGCAGTCAAGAAAATGTTTACTCCCCTTATATTTTGTTATTACGGTAACTAAACTTACTGAACTGATACAAATTGTTTTGATTATGTAACTAAATATCTGGACTATTATCTAGTAACAACATTTTGTTGAAACGATCACAGTAAAAAATTCCGGTTACATTTTCAGAGAATTCCAACAAAAATGTCTAACAGTGAACCTGTCACAGCCTATATATACTATTTTCATGTATTTTTGTATTTTGATTGCGAATGTGATAAAATTCGGCGCTCGGCTATATTGGAGCTACAATATTGGAAAGTATTAAACTGCAAAAATAACATTTTTTCAGTGTTTTGTCCATATAATGGCCAATATATAACCGAGCGACAAACTTTGTGTTCAAATTCATATTCAGTAGCCCAAAATACGCCAGAAACCATATGAATTTTGTCTTTGTCTTTTTCTTCCCACGTAGATATGCTTATATAGAAAGCTTCAATTTATGATTTGAATAACATAATTAAATTTGTAATTTCTGAAAAATTCTTAAATAAATTCTCCACTTTAAAAATGTCAAAATTAAAAGTGCACATTTTTTCACGATGTCTGAGCTTTACGCAAACTATTATCATTTTATCGTATAAAGCGAAATTGCACATATTAGAAGCCTTTTTTTAAAGGTCTGCTAAATCCGCGAGGTTTGTGATGCCATTTTCGATTGTAAATGTTCAAATTGAAAATGTATACATTTAATAAGTCCAAATCTATTTTATTGTGTTTTAAGGCATTTTTTTTGTTAATGTAATATTAAATATTAGCAAAATTCGTCAAGAATTCGCATAAAATAAAAATGTGAATTGTAAACGTGTAATTTCAATGCATAAATGTCGATAGGAGAGTTGTTTACGATTTACTGGGATATTAATAAAAACGCCATAATATGAATTAGATAAATATCAAGTCTAATAGATACCTCGGAGGCAATATTTACTACAAGTACGGTGTATGTTACGTAAATTATTTGCTATGAGACGATGATAAAATGTCGCTATATTGATAAGTACACTATTTGCCCTAGATTTACCGAGATAAAATATGAACGCATTAAGACTAACTAACAAAATATCTCACATACAAAGACATTTAATAAGAGAATTTTGCGCGAAAAATTAATTCAAGGAATATCAAACAAATCATCGATTAGCTTTCCAAGGTAAAATGTTGTCACCAAGATTACATCGACACCCTAAGTGAGAATGTTAAAACTGAATCAATATGATTTCAAATAACAGAACAAGATCTACGATTAAACTGCAATATACGATGTAAAAGAAAATTCATTTATACTCATATAAGATTCTTGGGAGGTATATTTTGTCCTTACATGTATGTATACCGGAAATAACATAAATAATCAACAGAATGTAATTATAATGTCCCATAAGCTTTTTGCCGAGTTTCTAAAGAACACAGATCGGTACTATTATTTTATTTATTTTTTTCAATAATATACGGGACTATCTTACAAAATAATATGTGTTTGATATAAAATAGAATAACTAAAAGAAATTATTAAAAAATTTAAAGTGACAAATACATACATATGCCTTATTGCATTTTTAAAATTAAGTAAATTGGCTCACTGAATTGAATGTGGTATTGGGATCTGACATGGGGGCGTGGCTTAATTAAAATTTTTCAATATGGCGACGATAAGCCCAAGTTTTGTGTTGAGTATATTGGAGGATTTTGTGAATTATAATAGTTACATTACAAAATATTTGCAATTGGGCTAGTACCAATCCAGCAGAACGAAAATTTGTTGAAGGGGAGAGAGTTTTAAACTCTTGACATATTATTAAGTGCGGGAAAAATGTAAATATCGGAAATGACACTTGCAGCTTCCTTGCGTTTTGTTTGCAAACGTCGCAATTTAAAGGGAAACCTCATGAAATTAATGGGGCAGTATCGAATAAGGGAGAGATTACTTCTTGTGTTCTTGTGCATGTGCATGTAATGAGCATCTGAAATTAAAAAAAAACATTAAAGTTAATTTTAAATTAGAAGTAGACAATTTTAATAAACAAAATAACACCGATACTAAAGTTATTAGGTATGTAAATAACAAACCTGCGTTGGTCACCGTTAAAAAATCTTCGATTCCCGTTAATGGGACTTTTCGTAAATAATGATATAACTGGCGGCAGAAGTCTTACTATTTACTATCAGAACGCACGCTCTCTAAATAACAAATTGGTCTACCTAAAGACTAATCTGCATTAATTAACTGCTACACCTGACATTATACTCTTTACCGAGACCTGGTTGAAGCCCCACATTAACGACCCGGAATTGGGACTTTTAAACTATCTGATTTACCGTCAAGACAGATCATTTGAAGTTTCCCACGTTACACGTGGAGGAGGCGTACTAGCTGCTGTCAAGAAATCTATTAATGTTACCCGTTTAAATGTACCAACATCTACGGAAGCTGTTTTTCTCCAACTGAAACTGGGATTAATTCGGATTATTCTTATTGTAGTCTACATCCCGCTAGGCTTTAACTCAGATATTTTTGATTATTTTCTATCAACGGTTGAAGATCTCTCATCACAAATGTCAGACCACAAAATAATCGTATGTGGTGATTTGAATCTGCCTTATCTTCAGTGGTCCAACAATCCACTGTCAGTTGAAATCAGAAACCTCCAGAACGCCTTCGGTGTATAGACTTAGCTCATCGATTCTTCTCATTCTTGGGACTCGACCAGTTGTATGATATACATCCCAGTAAAAGATACACTTTGGACCTACTATTTACATCAAGTAACTGATCAGCTGCTGCCAGTAGATGATCATCATTTAGCGTCTTTTTTTGAACTTTCTGTACCGTTTAATTGTAACTTACCAAATCGGGTTTTATCATTTGACTTCTTGCGTGGTAATTATGATGAGATTATCCGTGTTCTCGACGATATTGATTAGTCTATTTCTTTCGAAAACTGTAATGTCGACGTTTGTTATGATCAATTTTATAACGCCCTTAACGCAGCTATTATTTCATTTCCGCGGAAAAAAGAAATTACCAGTACAAATCCTCATTGGTATTCTGCCGATCTTATTCAGCTCATCCAGGTTAAAAAATTGGCGCATATTAAATGGAAGAGTTCATAAATACTGATTATGCAAATTTCAAACATTTGCGTGTAAAATGCATTAAAGTATCGAGATCGGCCTATAAATCGCACATTTCCGTAATAAAATCAGACATTCATAAGAATATTAAATCATTTTGTAATTATGTGAACAATCTGAATAAATATTCAGGCTTATTGAGTAGTATGTTCTGGGGCGACAAAGTAGCTTTTCACTGTCATTGTATAGTAGATCTATTTTCTGATTATTTCGTGTCTGTTTATAAAGCCTCAACTATTCCACCATTAATCTCTCACGAATGCGGCGCAATTATGCACTCGCTTAGTATTACTGAGGATGAACTAAAACTTACACTAAATGATCTGGAAGATAATGTTAACTTGGGACCGGACCAGATCCCACCATATTTCGTACAAAAATGTTCGAATGTTTTAGTTAAGCCTTTCTGCTCCTATTCAATAAGTCACTCAATTCTGGTTCATTCCCTTGTGTTTGGAAGACAGCATTAATTTACCCGGGTTTTAAATGTGGCAATAATCAAGATATGACTATATTACAGTCATACAAGAATTCTGAATTGTTTCTCTAAAATATTCGATGCTCTTATTACTAAAAAAAAATCTCTGAATTCTTTACTAGATTTATTGTCAAGGAGCAGCATGGATTTATCAGGGGGCGTTCTACCGTGACAAATCTTCTGCTTTATAGCGAGTATATTATATCATCCTTTGAACAGCGTTATCAAGTTGACTCGATTTACTTCGACTTTTCTAAGGCATTTGACTCAGTTAACCACGGTATTCTATTGAACAAGATTTGGAATATGGGTATTCGGGGAAAGCTCTTTTCTTGGTTGAAGTCGTACTTGGTTGATCGTACTCAGTTAGTAAGAATTTCAGGTGCTATATATCCAGCCCTGTGACTGTCACATCAGGAGTTCTGCAAGGTTCCCACCTGGACCCTCTTTTATTCATTTTGTTTATAAATGATCTTCCTGGCTGTCTCCGATCGGTCAAGTGTCTAATTTATGCGGACGATATAAAATTATATTATCAAATCAAAAGTCCTCTTGATGCGTCAAAATTGCAATTGGATGTAAATAACTTACTATCATGGTTAACTGCCAATGACCCGCTTAACTTTAAGAAATGCCATGCAATTAGCTTTCACAGGGGTAGAGACTTTTTACAATATGATTATTTTTTAAATGGTGCTCCGTTGACTAGAGTCGAATCGACTTTAGATTTAGGTGTTCTCTTTGACAAATCATTTTCGTTTACTGACCATGTAAATACAATTACGGCTAAAGCGTTACGGATATCAGGCTTTATAAAAAGAGCCACTTTTGATTTCTACAAACCTAATACTATATTATATCTTTATAAAACGCTAGTGGAACCGATTCTTATGTATGCGTCAGTCATCTGGTCGCCCTACACTCAAGCCCAATTTAACCAACTTAAATCTGTTCAACATAAAATGTTACGATACTTATAAAACTGACTGGCCAATGCACTTTACCGACCACGACTATAAACCAATCATGCGGAATTTCAATTTAATGTCAATACAACAACTACATATATACTATGACCATTTATTTGCTTATAAACTCGCCCATAGTTGGTTTAACTGTGAGAGTATTTCGTCATTTTTCTCTTATCGAAATATTTTATACAACATCCGAACACCACATACTATTGTAGAAACACAAAACTCTTTTAATTATAGTTAATTCAGCAGTATGTAGATTGCGCCGCGTATGGAATAAGGTTCCCCCATTCATTAGAGATTGCGTTTCAGTCGGTTCTTTTAAATTTCAAATCCGAATTCGTATTAAGCACCTTGATCCAATGTAAGTACTTAGTATATACATTAATATAAACAAATTCTTATGATATTTGTCGTTATCACTTCGGGTTTATTTTTAACTTATGCACATTAATGTATATTAAAGACTTTTATAATGCGATCGTTGTATAATTTTGTACCAAGGGATTCTGGCCCGTTTAATTACAATAAATAAAAAAATAAATATATATACATATGTCACAAGTTAACCTCACTAACCTGTCAATATATAATTATCATTTTTCTTAAAATGCAATGAACAAACTTTCATTCGTCGCTTTACATTTGTCACTTTCAAAGCAATTACCCACGCTTTTAACTTGTCCACTTTCTCTTTTTTTCCAAATATATTTTCAATCAAAACAAAGTCTTCCTTTGACATTGGGAAGCGATGAAATCGGAGTTTTAGATCCTTTTCTGCTGTACTGTAGCAATCTTTTACTATGCAGCGATCTGTATTTGAACTTATAGAACGCGGAGAAAATATTCCAACATCCATAATACCAAAATAAATAATTTTTAGATAAAAAATAATACTTCCTGCTGTGCTTAGCAATACAAACTTTGGGCTTGCAGATCTTCCGCAATTTGCCATCAGGTATCCGATGTTTCATGTCAGATCCCAATAAGTCGATGGAGATAAGGGAAGAAAAAAAAAGAGATGAGGACCTAGCAGGTTCTTCGACAACTGATCTGTTGCGTTTCAGAGTATAATCAAGAGTACGATTGAAAAAAAAGAGAGGAAAGATCTAACAGATTAAAAAGGTTATGCTCAATTTTATACAGAGTTGAGATCACGGTACGCGTGGAGAGAAAAAAGAGTAGGAAGTTGGAAATTGTCAATTAAGGGCACATAATTATGCTCTGTGAAATGCATAGCACTCCCAGATTTCCAGGTAAGATACACGAGAAACTTGTGATGCAATCGAGGAGGCGCCAACCCTTGCCAAAGTGAAGATATCAGATCACAGAGCAGTAAGGTGGGAAGCAATCGTTTTATAAAGATAAATAATACGATGAGATATTGGTGAAGTTGATTGTATTTCCTTTAATAAAACCTACAAGTCTATTGACACAAATTGTAATATCATCAAAATAGGGTTTAAATGACAGCGATGTATCAAAACGGCCACCAAAGTCAACAATATGCAGATCGAACATTGGGAATGCTGGTTCCACTAAGAGTACAATTGAAATGGAATGTACAAGTATTACAGGTGAAGGAAAGAATGCGGGATTTAGATGTATTGATTAACCAGGGCAGAAGATTATCTCAGATTAGAATGGTATGACATTTCTGAAGAAGAAGAGTATGATTTACGTGATCAAAAGCCTTGGAGAGGTCAATGCGGACAGTATCAACATGTGAATGGCATTCAACAACAGAGGAAATAAAGTCTGTGAAAAGAAATAGGTCGAAAAGAGTTAATCTGCCTATAGTGAAACCTCCAAGATAAGTAAGATTAGAAAGGTATTTTGCAATAACTTTATAAAATATCTTAAAAAAAGCGGATAATATAGAAATTGGTCTGTAATTTGAAACGGTAAATCGATCGTCTTTCTTATGGATAGGCTGAATAAAATCATATTTCTAGTGAATAGGGAAAATTCTAAAGGACAGCGAAGAATTAAACAGAAAGGGGTGGGATGTCATCTATTTAAATCAAGCACATACGTATCTGATAAGGATGGAAAACTTGGACCATTGTAATCGTTAAAAGAGTGAACGCAATATACCTAAGCAGAATGAGAAGCAAAAAGATTTGCAATATCGGAATCGAAATAAACAGTAATGTTACCGTGAAACATATAGCTTGGTGATGCCCTATCACATTTTAGACTGTTAACGTATGGCCAAAAAGAACCCAAATTGGATTGTAAATTAGACTAGACTGATATATAATTCTTATATAAATAACAAGAAAGGAGTATACATTAGGCGCGTAATTTCTGAAAGCTAACGTAGCCGTCCAGTTGACGATTAGCTTTCCAAAGTAATTGATATCGTTTCTTTTCGAATATTAAATTAATAAGATCTTTGGAAAACCATCTGAGTATGTGTAGTTTAAAGCGAGTCGCATTCTAAGAGGTACATATTTATCTATAATAAAGTTTAAAACATTATAAAATGACGAAACATCAGTTTCACCGTAACAATTACTGAATGTAAAATTGCTATAGTACAAACGACATGTAGACGCGGCATATGAAATATCAAAAATCATAACATTAAATATTTAGGCACGATGATCATCATCTTCTGCAACTTGCTGCTCGTAGAGTGATGCTGGTGCTAAAAGATCAGACGCAGTACAGCACAAACCTGAGGGTATATGGGCATTGTTCTAGAATTTTGATACTTTATGTTGTCGCTCATTATGATACCTTAACAATTTTAAATGTAACTTTGCAACACTACAGATCAACAAATTTTTGTTCGTTTTTCGTGTAATAAGTGTTTATTACTAATTACCGATATGTAGAAAACAACGAGAGTAAATAAAAATAGTGAATTTGCCTGTTTTTGGTGCGGGACACTCACTACATTTTTTCAGTTTTAACACTGAAACTTTTTGAACCTTTTTTTATGATCTGTGGTTTTTTGTGGAAGTATTTTGGGGAAGTATGTAAACAAATGAAAAATCCTTAACTTAATGATGTGCCTCACTGAGGAATAAAATTATATACCTTCAAACTTGCGAGATAACTTTTTTTTATAGTTGACAATTTAGCAATCAACCTTAGATAATTTTTGTCACATTGGTTTTTAAGAAACCACACAACAGGGGTACATTACCTATATGATAAGAAGTAATTTGAGCCTTTGCCCGAATATGTGCCACCTATACATAAAAAATGCGACCACGTCAAACTTTAAATTTCTAAGCGAAACTCACTTTGAAAAATCAAATCATTTAATGGCACATCTACAATTTAGCTTCTAAGTACTTTGAAATCATTGTGATCTTTTCTCCTATGTTATTAAAGTATTAATAACTTTTGTATTTTTTTAATACAACAAAAAACACACTTTTTGACAATCATAAAATGATTATTCTTTACAAATCGTTTTAATTTTTTGGTATCCTTAATGTTAAATCATGTATTTGGATTTCAAATTTTAATGAAAACTGATTTTGGATTCGTAATCAGTGGCCTCAAAACCCCTAACGTATCAAATTTTATAAAAATCAAAAAGAAATTTTGTAAAAATAGTCCGCCATATTTAATCCGTTATTTTAAATTTGAATAACTATTAACTAGACGTTTAATTTTATATACTAGCTTCTAAAAATTAAGCCATAAGCAAAAGAACTGAATTTTTTATGTATATTAAACGTTACAAAACTAAAAACTAATTTTACGAGTACCATAACATGTTACATTACAAAAAAATACATTGTGTATAAATGAGTCACGCAAGGTTTTTCCTGTCATTTGATCAATTCTAAAGCCAATAAAATTAATTTCATGAATGTGCCTTAAAAAAAAAAACAATTTTCTTCGACCTTAAAGTTTAAAAGTTCTAGAATAATGCCCATATCCTTTAAAAGGGTGATCCGGATAGAGTTGATTAAGTCCAAGTGATGCAACAAGGTCAAATCATTTGAGTGACAAGCTAGAGTCTAAAAACATTAAAACATGATAGACCAAGTTCTGATGTTTGTGTACTAAAAAGCGTGATCAACAAACGTTCCGTTTTGTTTTCTTGACACAACTTGCATGGAAACAGCTTGACAATTAATGAACGTATCAGCTGGATTAAGGCGCTTAACTAACCCGCTCGACATATTACACATTGGATACGAACATTTTGTTCGTAATGAGGTAACAGCTTGCGTTAGATCACCCGAAAGCCTTCGCTATGCTCAGATTTGACTGACAGAGTTTTAAATATTTTATTATAAAACATACAAAAGATATTGTTTGAAAGGTGTAAAGAATTAAGGAATGGGGTTGGTACTAGTCCAATTGCAAATATTTTGTAATGTAACTATCATAATTCACAAAATTTGTCTATCCTCCAATATACTCAACACAAAACTTGGGCTTATCGCCGCCATATTGAAAAATTTTAATTAAGCCACGCCCCCATGCCAGACCCCAATACATCATTATGTGGTAAATAAAGATAACAGAGTAATATTGTCAGAATTAATGCAGTTGGGTGTACACAACTTAATGACAGGTGACTCAGGTGACCATGTTTACTTTCAACGCGTCAGAGGGACTCTAAACACGTCGAGAAATTTCTGACATCTATCGCACGGTCTGGTCAACACAAAACGTACCTCACCTATTTATTATAAAAAAAGTACGGATTTCTAGCAGATTCGACACGGGCCATACCGAAAATGTACGATGGTTTCTGAGTTTCGTTATTAAATCTTTGCGCTTGAATTTCGAAAAGCATTGTGCTTTTATTTCATCGATCGGCTTATGCTGAAAGAGTAAGAACATTTTCTCCGTGTACTAGCGTCATTTCTCGGAAGTTTGCAATCTATGAAGAAATAAGCAAAAATAAAAAATTTTCCCATTTTTACGATTATTTGTTTGAATTGTAAAAAAATCTCCCCCATTGTTACGCTTAATGTTTACCAATTTTCGACACGCACAGACAAGCGACCATATTTTTTGGTGGTTTTTCTGATGAAATATTTCAGTAGTACCTCCAAAGATTGGCCTAAGGACCCTTTAAATTTGCCTTCCCCCTCGATAGTTGTCCCCTAACCGAAGATATGTACTCCTCTCGTTATAGACTCCCTGCAGGTTGAGGTTGAGGATGGTGGAGCGCAAGCGCCGCTAACAGTCAAAATAGTAAACAATTGAAGGCCAAACCTTAAATCTTTATACTGGAAATTCTATAACCCTTATAAAAAATCGACATAAAAATGTACGTATAAAAACACATAGATTACGTATAGAATTTTGCAATAAAAGTCCAATAAATGTCACATAAAAATAACGTAAAAGTAGACTAGCAGATTTGATAAACAGTATATATTCATATACTATGAATGTATTTGTATATATTACGAGTGTTGTGCAACACTCGATTAATTGTACATTTAGAGATAACATTATTATACATATATTTCGTATACTTAGAGTATAGAATATCACATAATTTAAGTGCCGAACGACCGCGATACGCCGTCGAATCGACGATGGGATGTGGCTTTTGGAAGTTGCAGCATCCATTAATTTCTCCTGAAGTAATCGAAATTTCGTCATCTCAAAACATAAATTTTATAATTGTTACGAAATTTCATCATTGAAGAGTCGCTGATGAGAAGGCACGATAAAAAATAATTTGAAGGCAGATAAATTTCTCTTATTAATGTTTTGTTTTTGACACTGCAATCTTGGGTAGTTTAAAACCGCTGACACAGAAATTTATAATGGTTCTTTAAGGCGTTAGGTCATCTGGAAATATTTTCTTGTATGTGTATCTAGAAAGAATAAGAATATTCCATTTAAATTGACAGTAGCATTTGATACCAACGATAAAGGTAATAGATTATTATTGCACTAAATTTAAAGGTTTCTGAGATTTCCCCTCGATGTCAAAATCTACAATGATAGTTTTGTAATGAAAGTATTTTTAACAATCATTATTATAACAGACAAGCACATTAATTTTTATAGTTTATGTTGCCTAAATAACTTAATTTTAAAATTGTTACACTCTAAAATTATTGGATTCAATTGCAGAGTCCAAGAGAGAGTAATCGTTAAATTTCACTCCTATAGGCTTCAATTTTACTCTCTTGGAGTCACATTTACTCCTTTGGGGTATTTCATGCTAGGTTTGAATCCCTTTACCGGTGTAGTTGTATACGGCATCGAAAAGTGGTTACTACGTGGCCGGCCGACAAATATGTTTTATTTCAACTAGCTATAACTTATTCAATTCTGAGAATTTTGAAACGAATAAAAAAAGAAATTGTTCGTTAGAGTTTTTTGCATCTAATGAAGAATGAACAAATTATATATCTCAATAAACAATTAAGTTTTCCCGTATTTATTGACGCCATTAAACTATATTTTGACTCCAAAGAACTCAAATGTAGCCGAACCCGGCCTACCCCATTTTCTACTCTTTTGGACTGAAATTTGAGTCCAATAATTTTAGAGTATAAGATGAAAATATCTTTAATGTCATTTCTCATTCGAAAGGATTAGAAAATGAAAATTTGTAGTTGTTGTATGTTTACAAAGCGCCGAATCAAATACCATTTTAGGGAATGTCAGAACGTAAAAACTTACGTGTGACGGACATTATTATTTATTACACCTGCACAAAACTTCCATCTTTCCGTACCGGTATACGAACCAAAAGTTACCATTTACCATTGAAAGGAACAATTGCGCATCAGTAAGGGCGTTTCGTAATTTGTACCGCCGTATAAGGTTGAATTTTTGGGTTCAAATGTGACAAAAAGTATGTGTATCACAGACGGAAACGGATTGCACTCTCGAGCGATGCTTCAATTTCTCCTCTAGGTCTGCAAATCGAGCTACAATATCGCCAGCGCCGTAATGTTTGTCTTTCCGCCCTAGATACACAACGTACTACTTCGCCACACGTGTCCGTAAAATCCGCACAGTAAAGACGTTAACCCATTAAGTCCCAAAAAAGACAACATTTGTATCTTAGGTTTGAGCTAAGGAAACTTTGTGAAAAAGTAAGAAAATCTTTTGGAAAATATCCAACCCTACTATTTTCGGATACGCACTATACGACTGAATGGTTTAAAAATTGAAAAACATTGATTTTCAATTGTTTATTAACAATTTAAAACAAAAAATATGATTTTTTTATGAAAAATTTTTATTTAATAAAAAATTTGAGTGGGAAGGAAATTTTTTTAACTATCACAAATATGCACAATATTGCACAAAACATTTAAACTTTTCAACCAGCTTTAGTTTCTTATCGTACATTTTTTTTTAACAAAATGGCGGCCAAAAAAACGGAGGCTAAAACATCCAACTTTAATTTCACTTCTTTTTTTGACGTTATTTTCATTGGAATCGTGTAAATTACTAAATTATTTAAGAAAAAATGTACTTAAGTATAATATATTTTTTTAAAATAACTATAAAAAGGGTTAAATATGAAAAATAACGTTTTTAAGGCTTTAACAAGTCGTTTTTTTACGGTTTCTCGTCATTATTTGAACAGGAACTAATGTAATAATCTGAATATCGTTGATTTTCGAAATATTGGTTTGCATTTTGCTATTTTCAGAACAAATCTTAGTGAATCAAGCAAATCTAATAATTTTCATCTCTTAGCCTTTATTTTTTTTCTTAAACAACGATGCCCGACACTTACCGCGAGGAGGTCGATGAATTCAAGTTTCTTCTTTTTTACTTTTTAAAACCGTAAAAACAATATTTTTCATATATTTTTTATAGTTATTTTAGAAATAATATTATATTTAAGTATATTTTTTCTGAAACGATTGAATAATTTACACGATTCCAATGAAAAAAAAACGTCAAAACAAGTACTAAAATGAAAATTTTATTTTTAGCTTTCGTTTTTGGCCGCCATTTTGATAAAAAAAATCGTACGATAAAAAACCAAAGCTGGTTGAAAAGTATAGAGGTTCTGTACAATTTTGTGCATATTTGCAACGGTAAAAAAATTTTCTTCTCACTTAAATTTTTTATAAAATAAACATTTTTCATAAAAAAATCATATTTTTTTCTTTAAATTGTTAATCAACAATGGAAAATCAAAGTTTACACAATTTTAAACCATTTTATCGTGTAGAGCGTACCCGAAAATAGAAAGGTTGGATATTTTCAAAAAGATTTTCTTACTTTTTCACAAAGTTTTCTGAGCTCAGACGTAAGATACAAATTTTGCCGTTTTGGGACTTAATGGGTTAATAAATTAGACGGAAAATGGCTATTTCGTTACAGAGGGCGTAAAGAGTAATTTTATGCGGTGTTTTCACAAAAATTGCACTTTTCATACACATGTGTTTGCAAATATTATTCAACACACGTGTTGAAATGATTTTACCCTCAGTTTATATTACTTTTCCCATTAAAAAATTATCAATTTTACATAAAATACCGCAAACAACATAATTTCATATTTTATATATTGCATGTATAATTGCATGTATTCCTTCTTTTTCTTAATTAAAGGCCGGTTATTATAGAAATTGAAATTATTTCCTATATACTCGATATGTGTTTTGAAAATTAGATTTAAAGAAACATTGAAAAACCTACGTTCTCAATAAACCAAAAAGTATATGGAATCGATATTTTGCATTCTGTTTCTTTCTAGTAGCGTATCGATTATTGGAGATTCTTATTCGAATTCATACTATTTTATAAGATCTGTAATGTACACTGCGAAAAGTAAAAGTAAAATTACATTTCCGAGTTTTTACAATTTTGATGAAGTTTCTTATTATTTTCGTAGTAAAATTACAATTTTCTTATAAAAATCGCCCGAAAATAGGAGGAAATTTACCATAAACATGTAAAATTCACTGTGGAAATGTACGTTTCAACGTCAAATGTAGAAATAAAAATACCAATAATATTCGTGGTAATTTTCCATCGATTTTGTAATTAAAAAATGTAATTTTACATCGTCTTTGTAATTTTCCATGTAATATTACAAGCGCACTGTAAATTGTGCTGTAGGGATTTATGTACTTGCTCCCTCTAGCGAGTCGGAAACCTCTCACTAATAACCGATTGACGTTTTATTTACAGTGTACATCTAAAATCACCCGCCCAGGTAACGCACGTCGTGATGAACTCAAGATGGAATCACTCGTGAGGGTATAGACTCAGGAATGAACTCACGCGTATTATGTCTCGTAACGAGCTCATGATGATTTTACGTCCGAGACAGAGGCGTATGCTACCCAGAAAAACAAATAATTATTAAGAATTATCGAAATTTTAAATGCTTCAGAATCCTTGATTAAGAAATGGGAAGTATAGTATGAAACGTTACACTGGTCAACACAAAAATGTTACAGAGATAAAAATAGCTAATCTTTGTTAATTTTGGGTCGCTGAATCCGAATCCGATAGCGACAATTTTTTATTAGCTCTTGTTTCCAATGTAATATGGGTATAAAACGTAATTTCCTCCATTGTTCAAGGAAGTATATATTTCAATAGAAATATGATAAAAGCTTCAATGGTAGCTTAAAATGAAACTTAACTTCTGTTTCACGAAAACTAAATTTTTCACAGTATGCGATACCGTATTTAACACATTCTTAACAAAATTGAGTTTATTGCGGCTTAAAATCGCTCAAAATTCTGTCAATTTAATCGAAGAATTAATTATATCGTTTTCCGTATTTAATAATTCTCGAAGAAATGTTCAGTTTTAGAGTTTGAGTTCAAACCATTCGATAATCCAAAGTAATCATTTCTTTCAGGTTAGGTACGTTTATGTAACGCGTATAATATCGTATAATCTCGCATTCGTTTCTGAAAGAGCAGAGTTGTTTCGCCCTAAATCGTGTACAGATTTTTCGTATTCTTTTTGGTTTATTGGGTTACTGCGTGTGTGTGGGGGGAGGGGGCAATTTTGGGGCACTCTTAATATATTGAAGCTAATGATCAAATCCTTACGCATTATTCATTGTTCTACAAAAGATAATCAATATCATGCAATAATCATTGTTTTAATACCTCAGACAGAATAGCCCAATTGTCACTTTCACCATGAACTGTTAAACGAAGTATTGCCACTTTCCCAAATTTCTTGTCCACTGTACCTCGAGCAAGGCCCAGTGTGTCAAATTTACCTAATTGCACAGAACTATTAGTTTCTATCATAATCAAATAATTGAATTAAATCATAAATTTAAGTTACCAATTATGATAAATCCATCCTCAGTCACATTATTATTATTCCTATCAATATTTGATAATAACTCAGGTAAAATCTCAATGGTAGTGTTATAAAATTTATCCGATGGATGTTCTGCATTTCCACTTCTAAACAAATACCTGTTATAAAAAAAAGAATGTATGTTACACAGTTTTGGGATTCTTTTTTTAAACTGATATTTTATTGAATAAACAATAATTCTTACTGCATTATGAAAAGTGGTTGAGTAAATTTAATTGAAATTTGATCACCAGGCTGAGGTAAAAGGCCCCAAAAGAAAGATTCACCTTTATAGGCTTTCTGTAAAGTAAATTGATTGTACGGTTTGATTGACGATTCTAACACAGCTGAAGGATTCTCATGGCCGTAATATAATGTTAATTTTCCAAACTGCTTGTCCTAAAAATATAATTACATTTGAAACTTTTTGAACTTTTAAAAATAATCAATAAATATATATTTGTATACCTTACCTTTAATTTTTGTACTTTGCCCTTTAATGAAGAATGTGTTCCGACATGTTGAAACAACGAGGGCTTATAATGCCTCCAGAGATCACTTTTAGCTATTTTGCAGTGTTTCTATAATATTTTTATGATAGTCAGGTTTAAGAATTTATGAAAAAAGAAAGTAATATTTATTAAAATTTTAACTTACATGGTCCATATCAAGACTACAGACTTTATTAGATATCAAATGATCTAAAAGCCAATCAACTGGTTTGTCATTATAAAACATGATAAAAAATTGTACTAACAGAGGTAAATCCACAGACTTGAATAATTTTCCTGTAATAGAATATAAGAAATAACACTTCATTATTGAACCAAGTTTAAGTAATTTTAATTGCAAATTCAGTATTTGCAAGTATAATAAAAACAATACCGATAAACCCAAGCTGGCAGAAATCTAGGACAAGCCAATTTTCCTTTCGACTAATTTTCTGTAAAGCGTAAGACTTCATAGTTGTTATAAAATTTTTCTTAGCTAAAATGTCATCCTCCAGTTGAACGTAAAATGTTCCTCGAGGTTGAGCGTAAGACATGAGAAATACAAAATCTAAATTTTGTTTTGACCTCCAGACCACTCGTTGATGATTATCTCCCAAAGTATCGCGAAGTTTTGTAAAGTCAGGATAATATGATGCATGAGGAGAAATCACTTCGATGATTCCAGCCTCAAACTCACTTGGAAATCTGAAGTGTAAATTTCGTAAAATTGTAAAATATATTTTTATAAATTATTATTTTTTTACAAAGATTATTATAAAATTAAATTGAACTTACTGCACTTCTATCTGCTTAACGATGTACATAACATAATCCAAATCAGTCTGAAAAAATTTTATTTTGCAATTTAGATGCAATAAATAATAGATTGTATTATATATCTATAATTTTTAACCAACTATAATTCAAAATGTGATCTTATAATAGATGTGAAATTTCCAGATTCTATTGTCTTTTGTCCAATATTTTATCAGTACAGTAGAACTTCACTTTATTGTTCTACTCGGGGTTTTGCCTTTCACTTTGTTGTCCGACAAATGCAGATTTTTTCTTGAGTACCTTCCAGCCGTAACGCCTGTCATAGGCACGACACTAGAATTATGAAAGAGGGAAGAAGAACTAACCTTATCTGCCCTACATGCGTGAAGGGAATCTCGCTAATAATGCGAAGGCGCTAACAAAGTAAAGGACAATTAAGTGAAGTTCTACTGTACTATGATGTTATAACTACCTTTCTCATTTAAGATGGCTCCAGCGAAAATCGGCCGAATTGCGTAAAAATATTTTATATTCTAGTTAATGACCCCACTCGTCATCCTGCGAAGTTTCAGACCCTGTTACCGAAGTACCCAATAAACCAAAAAGTATACGGAATCGGTATTTTGTATTCTGTTTCTTTCTAATTCATACTATTTTATACAACCTGTAATTCCATAATTGAATTAATTCGATATTATACGATACCGCATTTAACGCATTTCAAAAATTGATTTGTTGCGGCTTAGAATAGCTTTAAATTCTGTCAATTTAAGTGAAGAATTAATTATATCGTTTTCCGTATTTCATAATTCTCGAAGAAATGTTCTGTTTTAGAGTTTTACAATTCAAATCATTCCATAATCCAAAGTAATTGTTTCTTTGAGGTTGTGTGCGTTTATGAAATATCGTGTACACTCGCATTCTTAACTGAAAGAGCGGAAAAGAAACAGACTTATTTCGTAATAAATCGTACACAGATTTTTCGTATACTTTTTGGTTTATTGGGTAACTAATGCAGTGTAATATGACATTTCACTTTTAATAACAAAACTTTAGAAAGACAGATTTTTGTAAAAAATCACCTGTATATCAATCATTAAACCCTTTGAAGCACGGTGTAGCATATATGCTACACCTTTTTGTAATTCATTATTTACATATTTAAGGTAATTATTAATTAATTTTGCTGCAAATTTTTGCTTCCTTACTTCCAGAACATGTTAGGAAACGTAAATAAATCAATATTTTTAATTATTTATCAAGTTATATTGTTTAAAAAAATTAAACAAAGTGTAAAAATGGTGTTTTTTTACGAAAAATATATGTGGAGAGGACAACGTCACTCAAATATGACAAGACTGGGTACTCGGGGGTTTTCGGGGTCGCTGATTACGAATCTGACTTCAAATTTTCAAAATTCAAAAAGTCTGATCCAATATGGCCGACCGTATTACACAAATTTACTTGATCCAGGTGAAATTGGGTACTCGGGGGTTTTCGGTATCAGTGATTACGAATCAAGCCTCAGATTTTCAAAATTGACGGATCCAAAATGGTAAACTGAAATTGAGGGTGAATCTGACTTGTTTTTACATTTCGGTCGGCCATTTTGAATGTTGTAAATTCGAGGCCTCATTCGTAATCAGTGATCCCGAAAATCCCCGAGTACCTAATTTCACCTCGATCAAGTAAATTTGTGCAATTCGGTCGGCCATACTGGATCCACCATTTTGAATTTTGAAAATCTGATGTCAGATTCGTAATCAGAGACCCCGAAAACTCCCGAGTAACAAATTTAAGCTATTTTCAGCGTAAAGAATGCTTCAAAGGGTTCCCTGGCGAAAAAATCAGATTGAAAAGGAATGACTTTCATTCCGTCTTAGTCCGTTTCATACCGTAATCTGTCCCCTATCCAATCCTGGCCATTCCTGTCGAATGTGTTTCGAAATGACTCAGGATTCGTTAGGATTGAACTTACGGAATGAAACGGATTGCCAATCGAGAGGGGATGACCGAAGACTCGTTCGGATTGAAATGGAGGAATGAAACGGATTGCAAATATGATTCGGAATGACTCAGGATTCGTTCGGATCGAAATCGAGGAATGGAACGGTTTACATTTGTGTCTCGGAATGGCTGAGGATGAAAACGGATAGAATTTTCCGGTATGGCATGGCTTGGAACGGAATGACAAAGTGACCCGGATTAAATTCGGATTAAACAGGGGACAGATTCCGGATAGTCTCGGATAGCACCGGTTTCGGTCGGATTAAATTCCTATCCAGAACTTTCGCCAGGGTTAATAATGATTTCGTTACGATTTTAAAAATAAACCATCACCGAATGATGTAGAAAAGATATTCAGGTGCTCTTCCCATGTTTTCCTTTTCAAGGACGGCAAAATAAAATAAAATTTGTATAGAAAAAATATAATATGTAAAGTGTACAACTAATAATGAAAATATTTGTATAAATCGACGAAAGTAAATTATATATATTCCCTAGTAGAAAAAAATTGACTAAAAATTAATAAATCGAACGGGGCCCTTAAGGACCCTATAAATGTCAGGGCCGGGTCGCTCGAGCCACCTTAAATTATTTCTAGAAGCCTATTTAGAATAATCATAAAGTTTAAAAAATAATCTTAAAGCTAGAGAATTCTAATATGTGCAAAAAGCTAGGGTAGAACATTATTACTCAAAAAGACTTAGAATGGACGTCGGAATACTTTGGGAGCACGACTCGATACCTTTGGACATAAAAATCCGACAAAACAACTTTTACAACAAAAACTTCTAAAATAATAACTTTGTAAAAAATAACTTTTTGCAAAAAATTCGGTTATATTTTATTGAAATTAAAATTTGTATTCAATTGGACTTATTAAACTAAGAATTTATTGATTTGTTTGTTGTGATGTGCCATGTGTGGTCTGTTTAGATTTATGAGATTAGGTTAGGGGTTAGGTTAGGTTAGGTTAGTTTAGGTTAGGTATAATGTTTATTTATGATGTACGTATTAAAATGGTTTTCAAAAGTTTTTATGCCAGATTTCTTTTGTGAGAAATGTTTTTTTGTAAAAGTTTTTCTGTCGGAAATTATTTTTACAAAAGTCATTTTGTCTGAGTGTTTATGTCAATTTTTTTTACCAAAGTTATCATTTTATGGACCCAAATGCTTCTATGTGGCGACTGTATTAAATATCTGCAATATTTTTCCTTTCAATGATTATTATGATCAAGTAAAGAATTATTTTTAAAAATATTCTTCTTTAATATGAATAATAACAATTGTAATAGAATAAATGAATAAATTTAATAATAATAAACTTGAAGATATTATGACTAACTTCGACATTAATTATAATGTATAATTAAGAGATGTTGCTTTAGAGTTAATTGTTAAAACATTATAAGTAGCTTACATACATAATAGTAAAGGGAATAGATTAGGTTAATTTAAAAAATCAATTGGATTTATTTGTATTAAATCTAATAAATCAATTGGAATTATTACAAAGTAAATGTTAAATGACTTTTGTCCACTTTGATTGATTTTAAAGTATTGACAAAATTTAAATTTAATAACTATTACTTGTTTATTTATTTATTCTGTTAACATTTGACAAAATATCAAATACTAATTATTTCTAATCAAATCCAATTAAAGCTCCATGGAATTTCTATGTAATATTTGTTTACAGATTTTATTCAGGATAAGATTTGACAAATTGACAATTATCAATACACACCAATTGACAAATATCATAAATCTAAAACTATTCATTAATTATACGTAATTCAAGCCAGAAAATAATAATTGGGCAATTAAAATCATTTAAAACATATTAAACTAAAATTTTCATGGTGACCTTCAACTAATTTTTATTTAAATTCAGACATTCCTATTTCGACTCGACACGAATATCAATTAACAAATAGTTTATTAAATGAATTAATAGTTTGATTTCATTTTTTAATTGGAATTGAGAAAATTGAATTAACAACCAATGGGAACAATTACCCAGCAATCGGAAATGTATTATATATTCTGAATTACAATACATTTGAATGCGCTATTTGAACTTAGAAAGTATTGAAAAGGTTTGAAATGTATTAAAATTTTTAATGCCTTGCAATATATTTAAATTCAAAAATAATCCCAGTTCACACATTTAATGAAAACAAAAAATATTTCATCGAGCAAGAAACGAATCCTGAACTCCTGCACAACATCAAGCCATAACCATTGGACCACACTTGCTGTTGTAAAATGATGCAAAACTAACGAATAGTTGAAACATGGAGTATTTATGCATTGTGTAAATAAAAATAATGTTTCAAATTTATTACCATTTTCTACATTTATGTAATAATTTACTTATCAACTTTTGAAAAGAACGAATGAATATAGACAGTACATATTTTTGTTGATGAAATGAATATTGTAAGTTTTTTTTCTAAATTACTCAATCTCTAAAACTTTACGAGATACATGAAATTTGAAGAATTTTTATTAATTTTGTTGCAATGATTTGAAGCCACTATACATAATTTGAAAATTTTTTAAATTGCCGATTTCTAAAATTATGAAATTTTTTAATTGTGTAAGACATCAATGAATCATCGCACATCATGTCAAAATTTTGTCAGATTTCACATATCTCATATCATTTACGAGATGTTGGTAATTTTGAAAATAATATATTTATTTTATCAACAAAAATATTGCATTGTACACTTAATAAAAAGTGAAAAAATTGTCAATTGGTTACAAATAAATGAACATTGTTATTACATTTAAAAAAAGTTTACCTGTATATTTATAGGAAATTTTTGTATTGATTTATTTTAGATTCATGTGGATTATAACATTGTATTATGTATTATTTTGCTAAGTTATTGAAATGAATTCATTATTTCTGGTAATTAACTGTTATTATTCATAGATTTGATTGTATTAAAAATTATCATTTCAATCTTCATTTGTATTCAGTTGGATTCAGGACTTTTTTCTTAGTCAATTATAAATGGATTCATATGTATTAATACAACATATTTCCAATCATGATCATGGATTAAATTGTATTTGTATTTTTAATAGTTTCGACAATACTAATATGTATTCATTTGGATTCAATATATTTTTTTGTTTTAAAATATTAGTAAAATATTTCTAGATTCAAATGAATTCGAAAAGTTCAAATTGCATATTAAAAAATGAAAGTCAATAAGTTTCAATACAATTCCGATTTCTGACAGCAAATATTCTGATGTCAATGGTATCATAATAAACATTTTTGGATTTAAAATGTCTTGATCATTATTTAATAACACAATCTACTAAATTTTTACTATTTCAAATGTCTTGGAATGCATTTTAAATCTTTGCTTTATTTAACAGAAGCTTCAATTAAAAGATCTTTTGTAAAAAATATACTAATTTTAAGAAAAATTTCTGGATGCATATGTCGATTCGAAATCATACATAATATAATCTTTATTTAGCTATGAATCAATGGTTACTTCTAAATACTCCATAACATGAGTAGTTTTTATTTTAACCACTTCACTGGTAATGTATCATATGTGTACAAAAAAAGTGTGCCACAACTATTGATGTATCATAATATAAAATCTTCCACAATTTTCAATTAATTTACATGAAATTTGGTATATTATTTAGATCCAAAATGCCTATGCATCATTCTGACCATAATTATTCTCCAATACTAAAGAAATACAAACTTTGGAATATACGAACACTACATCAATACTCTGATATTACGCTAACTTTCAATATTCTGAATGAAAACATTTTATGTACTCCATTATTAAATCTGTTTCCTCACAGATGCTATTTGTATAATTTTAGAAATCCACTAACACTTGCGGAAGATATTAGTGGATCTAACTTACATTTCTTTTCTCCGATAACTAGATTGAGACGTCTTTGGAATGCCTTACCCGCCACTCTTGCATCAATTACAGATATAAATTCTTCTCAACGTTTCGGACCTCTCGGGTGTAAAAAACTGTTTTTAATTATTGACTCCTGAAGAGGGACCCGATAGGTCCGAAACGTTGAGTCTTTTAAAGTTAATTTTAATTTTTTGTATATATTTTTTAAAGAGTTTCAAGTTTTATTTTTTTATATGTTCTCAATTTTAAATAAAGTCTTAATTTTAAAAAAGTGATAAGTGTCTTTAAATTCATGAAGAAGGAAGAAAGAAGAAATTTTTAATTTTTTTTCAAGTGATAGGCAGAGCCCATAACATTTACATTTATTGAAGAAATCAAGCCTATCTTAAAACCCTATTTATATTAATTACTAATTTTAATTTGTATTAATTATTTTTAAGTATAATTGTTATTCTGTTATTCTTTATATATTATTTACTCAAATTTGTACCTCTTATATACTATTATTTTGTTTGTAAGGGCCTGAGTGGTCCATTTAATGAAAATAAATAAATACTATAGGTATTTAAGTAGATGAATACGAATCTGATATTACATTTTCAAAAGCGATTAAAATACTATATATAAAAAAATAGATGAAACGTTATTGGATACAAATAATATAAAATTGAATCATTACCTCTGCTACAAGCACAACAATGAGTGTATCAGCCATCTCGACAGCATTCATACGATCAAGAAGGTTCTTAAGAGTGACCATGAGGTACGTTTGAACATCTCGCTTAACTGTAGGAATGCCAAGAACTACACTTACGCCTGTTCGCCCTTTGCTGTAAACAACAGCAGGTCGTAGACTGTTCGGATCATTGAGAATGTGCGGAAGAAAATTGTATATGGATGGCAATTTGATATTTGTAACATTGTACGTAATATTGGCAATCAGAGACTGTACATCTGGCAAGAGACGAGTTCCTTCCGTCAGTTGCAGTAGCTGGTAAGTCAGGAGTTGTATCTCTTCCTGACTAGTTATATATTTCGAATGCAAATGGTCCAGTTTCGCCTGCAGCTCAGCAATGCTGTTTTGTAAAGTAGCCTCATCGTGGATATCAGGCGACGAGGCGAAATTAATTATGATACAAGGTATAAGAAGAACAAACAGCACTAACAGATAATGTCGGCGAGACGAGGCTAAAGATATAAAGTGACTCGTCATTTTTCCTACCCTCAACTACATGTCGACATTGTTCTACACCGAACATCGGACTAGTCTTCTCGAAAAGATTTCTTCAATCGACTCTTGAAATCGAAGCTGCGTAAAGTAAATATTACATAAAATTATACTCCCGTCAAGTTTTTAAAATTGCTTTTAAATTATTTTAAGATTTATTTGATAAAATGTTTCTGTTCGAGTATTTACAGAGTCAATAAATAAGTGTTGTGCAGTGTACAAAAAGGTTCCTTGTTCCTGTTTTGATTTCGCATTGTTGATAATAACATACCGATGCATTGTTAAGATGACAATAAACGGGTAAACATTCTAGTTGTGTCATTCCGAGCTTGTTTTTCCGCATTCCTTTTATCATATCGCAAAATCAATGGTTATCGTGTTCACGAAAACGCACTTAGCATGCTATCGAATCTTTTCGAAATTCGACTGTTGCATTCATTTTTTCAAAAAATCGGAGCAACATTCAAAGCCCCGTGTTAAACGAACGGTCAATTAAACTTTGCGTGCAAGTTACTCAAATTAGCCGTTTGCACACATGTAGGCACACATCAAGTTATGACCACTTACTCCGACGTCGAGTCGACCGTGTAAACGGGGAGCAACTCTTTTTTTCGCGTGACAGCAACAATCAATTTTTCTGTCCGACCACGTGCTCACATCCAGATTCGCGAATTGGGCGATTTTTCTCACGTGACGTCACGCCCTCATATATATTCCAGATGAATCCATACATCAAAATACGCGCACAAAACTCGAATGAGTTTCAGTTTTTTTTTCGCCCGAAGGCGTTGTTCCGTCCACTGGATAAAGTGTCTTTTTCATGGTACCGTTGTGATTTTGGTAGCGCGACATCCCATTTTCAAAAAGAAAATTTGGGATTAAAATTTACGCTTTCGAAGAATTACCCGGCGCGAGGTTATGTGTTGTCGACCAGTGAGTTTTTACTGCGATTCGCGCAGCCATTTTGAATCGGCGGTATTTCTACGATTCGCAACTCGGAATACTCGGATGGGAATCAAATAAAACTGCGGTTAGGCGGAAAGGGGTGTTTCTTTTCCTTGAGAATCTTCCTCGCGTTCTATTGAATAATCATGAGACCCTGAAACCGGTCGGTTATCGTTCCCGCCTTGCGCGTTGCAACTTTGCTACGACAAAAAATATATACATATTTCAAGATACCGAGCAATATATCGCGTTTATTGATAATTTTAATTGCTGAGGATGATACAACAATCAGTTTGGAAGGCGTGACAATAAATCAAAAACTATGTGGAAATTGTTCAGTTTTAAAGTTTGTGGTTTGAGCAGGCGAAAAAAATTAATAATTGCTACACTGTAAAAAGTGTTGATGTAAATTTACCACGAAAATCGTAGGACACAAAAATACCACTGATAATCGCAGGAAAGTTACCGATACCTGGTAAAGTATAACCTGTTCAATGTAAAATTCCTTTGAAAAGCGGTGTAAAATTTCCATGGAGCTTGTAAATGTACAGTGATTTTCTAAGGAAAATTACACAAACAATGTAAAATATTTTACAGTTTCTGATGGAAAATTACCACAATTATCACTGGTATTTTTGTGTCCTATGATTCTTGTTGTAAAATTACAGTTTTATTGTAATATTACTTTATTTATGGTAAAACACCTTCAGAAATCGCTGGAGAACTACAACAAATGTGTAATTTGACCACGAAAATCGTTGTAAATAATTACATTACTGAAATGTAATTCTACTTCCCACTTTTTTCAGTGTATAGTAAAAAGGTGATCTTGAAGTGTACAATAAGAGTGAAAGAAGCTGTACGTTATTATACGCGTACAATAAATGTACAATGAACAAATTTTCCCAGCAAACGAAAATCGATTGAATAGTATTCATAATAATTGTGTGATTGCCCTGGTAAAAATGGGACGTTACTTAAGAGTGACCGTAAGAGTGTCAAAGGAGTGTGAAAAGCGTTAGAAAAGCGTGCCAAAGACCCAGCAATCAAAAAAGGATTGGCAATTGATTAAGAATGATTCAAATGGATTCACTTGAATTCGTAATTTGTCCAAACAGAATCCCTGTGAATCCAAAAATAATTTTGTAAAATATTGAATCCTCCGAATCTAGAAAATAGAATTCATATTAATCCCTACGAATCCACTTGAATCCAAAAATAATATTATAGAAAATAAATAATGCTGAATGTCTCGGAATTCAAAAAAGCGAATTCAAACCAGTCTCTGCGAATCCATTTCAATCCAAAAATGATATTCTCGAAATTAACTACTGCTGAATGCCTCTGAATCCAGAGGCGAATTCAAACCGGCCTGCACGAATCCATAAACACTTTTTCTGGATTCGAAGGCATTAGAATTGGTGACTTTGAATGTCGAAAAATTGATTCGAATGCATTCGGGATGAAAATGGATTCAAAAGTCCGGGAAACTGCTATTCAGAATTGTAAAAGTGAATGCTTTTTCATCAACCGCCAATCAATTTCCGATTGCTGGGTACCCAATCATGATAGTCAAAAAAGAAGCTTTTTTATATTTTTATTTTTTCGAAAAAGAGGAGTTGAAAATGGGATTTACTTGGATTGAAAGGCATTCGCGGGCATAGGCGTAATTCAACGGAATCCCTTAAAGTTGGGAATTCGGGAGGAATCAACATGGGATACATTTCGATTGAAAGGCATTCGCAGGCATAGGAGTGAATCAAAATGAATCCATTTTAATCAATTTCAATCCATTTCATTCCAGGATAAATTACGAATTTGCGGGGATTCAAATTTTGAATTCCTCCGAATCCTTTTTCGATTGCTGGGGAGTTAACAAAGAGTGAATTTGGACAAAAAAACGCATGTGCACGGATTTCCGACATCGACTTTGATTGTGCACTATATTTACAAAATATAATGTTTGGCTACGATGAAGATATCTTATGTTTCCGAGGTCGCTCTGTCTATTGGCGCTGACAAATTTGCAAGAAAATGACACCTAACCTCTAATTTTTAAGTAAATTAGAAAAAAATACTGATTTTTCGTTACTTTTTTTCTGTATTTTTCGGCGGGAAAGCATTTTTCCATCATTACAAAATGTAATTTTATTAATTATGTAAGTCCCAATACCTATAAGGAATAAGATAACGCCTTAGAAATTTTTTTTTCCAAATCGACGCTGCCTACGGAACCATTTTCTATCGAATGATGAATTTCGATATTTATAATTTCTTTTTCGTGTTTCCAAGTTCTGAATATCATTGTAGGGGGGTTTTCGGGGTCGCAGAACACGATCCCGATGTCAAAAATACGAAATTCAATATGACGGATATCTGATCTAAAAATCGTTATTTCTTATCGAATACACGATCCCGATGTTAAAAATACGAAATTCAAGGTGTCCTATCCAATATGGCAGATATTTGAAGCAACATTAATTCTGTCTTTTAGAATAAGTCAGAAATTGCGCGTATGGAGTTAGTTTTCGGATCGGTGATAACTAAGTTGTTTGCGTGGTAAGTAATAATAATAAATCTTACTCTCATTGAATAAAATTTCACTCCACACTGAGAGCGAATGTTCACTATTTGGTTCAGATTCTTTTGCCTAGACAGAATTTCACCTCTCTTTTCTTTAAAATCAATGATCTCATTCTTTTAGAGGGAATATTCGCTTCATTTAGAATGAACCCTGCCGCTAACTACAGGTTTGGAGTGAAAGTTTTACTGTAATAAATTTAAAGATCTCGTACATATAATTCCTGTCCGATTCGACACAAAACAATTAATTTGGCTTCAGACTTTCGGTGTACAGTGGCCCTCCCCTTATTCTAACTTTTCGAGTCAAGGAAGATGGCGGCTTCTTCCCTTATTTTACTGCTTCCCCTTATCCCCACCACTGGTAGTATGAGAGAATAAAAACAGAGAGAGGAGAAATAGTGATGTCCTTCTTCACCTGTATGTGCAAGCGCATACATCAGTCCGCACTCTTTTGAACACTTTCAAATGGCGAATGGTGGGGGAACTCATGAGGGGAAGAAGTTAACATAAGGGACGAAAAAAAAATTAAAATAAAGGACGCAGTTAAAATAAGAGGAGTTAAAATAAGGGGAGGGCCACTGTATTAGATCCGCCATCTTGAATTTCGTATGTTTGACATCGGGATCATGTTCAGCGACCCCGACAACCCCTATACGAGTAACTTCTACCTTATTCGATAAGAAATATCGATTTTTGGATCAGACAATGATATTCTGAACTTGGTTCCGTAGACAGCCATTTTGAAAACGTCGATTTGAAAAAAAGATATTTGTAAGGCGTTATCTTATTCTTAGGTATCGGGACCACTTTTCTGATACATTTTGTAATGATGGAAAAATGCTTTCTCGCCGAAAATACAGAAAAAGAGAAAAACAGTAACGAAAAATCAGTGTATTTTTTCTAATTTTCTTAAAATTAGAGGTTAGATGTCATTTTCTTGCAAATTTGTCAGCGCCAATCGATAGAGCGACTTCGAAAACATAAGATATGACGTTCGTCATAGCCAAACATTATATTTTGTAAATATAGTGCACAATCAAAGTCGACATCGGAAATCCGTGCACTTATTGGGCCGATTAGGATTAAGGCTTCATTTTTTCCAGGGTGATGTCTGAATTCAGTTTCCGAACCTTTTCCAATCTTTCTATATTCTGAATTATTTTCAATCTTTGCCGATGCATTGAAAATGTCTTCCGTGAATAATTCTGAACACCCTCTCCATGCTTAAAATTGTTTAATTCATATGAACGAAAAAGAAAGGTTATGTATGCACAATGTGTCAATTTTTAGGAGCTAGATAAAGTTTGGCGATTTCGAATATAATTGTATATGTACAGGCTTGTGGAAACACTGGGTCATCATATATGGCCGGAATTTCGGTTCCAAAATGAAGGTTTAATTATTTCTTTAAAATAATCCTGAACTAAGATATAATGAAAACTCGCAGTGTACAGTAGTCCTTCCCTTAAGTTGTTTTATACTTCTCTTATGTTGTAGGTTTTCCTTCCTCTATGTTATATTTTCCCCTAGTTAATGTTGTCATGTGTAATTCATAAGTGAAGTTAAGTTACGAATTTGCTCTCGTTCGATGAACCTGAAGGACCAGGTGCTTCCATCGTTTATTTTTCTTTATTAGTTATCAGTTTTCGGTGATATTTAATTGTATATTCGTTTAAAATGTATTATGTACTGCAACGAAAAAAATATAACTTAAAGGAATAAGCGGCCATCTTGTCTGTCCAGATTGTCCCCCATCCTAAGTTATACCGTCGATTCTTTAAAATGGCGGAAGTTTCTCCAAAGTTATAGCCCCTCACTATCCCTACTTCCGTAACTGTTTATATCCGTGCAATAAGTGCTTCTGTGTGTGAGTCTCGCGAAGCGAGTGTGGCTCAGCGAAACAATATGGCGGGGGAAGGAGAGGAAGATAGTGGACATCACTTTGGACGGTATAATTTAGGGCGGGGCCTACTATACAACATAAGCGAAGGACTACTGTATATAATCAAAAACATTCGTGAATTATTCCCCAAGGATTCATACCGTGAATTCAGAAGTATTCAAAATATTTCAAAATCTGAAAAAACAACAAAAACCGTAAAGAACAGAATTAAACGAGCTGGGTGTACGCAATTGCAATATCATATCGGATTATGTTTGGACAAGAATTAAGAAATAGGATTCAAAAGTATTGAAAATGTCAAGTATATAATTCTGAATAATTATTCGTTTCTTGAGTTGGACATTCAGAACGCAAAGGAGGTCTAAACGAACTGTATACAAAGTGTAGTGATAATAAGCGCCCAGGAAGAGTACAAATATTTCTTTTTGTCACACCGGCACAAATTCGCGATCTTTAAGTAATCCATATACAAAGGCGCGATTGCAGCCGGACAACGCAACTGCGCTTCTGCGCATGTGCAAAAGGCGATCGAGCATTTTTTACCGTTCGCCAGGGTTTTTCTTTGCACGACAGCCAATTTCAAATACAGATCTGAAAAAAAGTCCTGTCACAGGTGGAAACACATTGCATACACTCGGGCGATGGTGCCAAAGCTTATTCAGCTTATTTACCAAAAGCATTGATATTCCTTTTCATTAATCAAACAATAAACCATTAATTAATCACTTGAGTGGTCGGAATATTTGAAAAGAACAGCGATAAAAGTGGTAAATGTCTAGAATATGGGAAATCGGTGAAATATGGCTTCCACAATTTCATATGGAGTATATAAAAATGAATGAAATAAGACACTAAAAAGCGCAGATAGAAAAGCAAACAAACAAAATCATAATGAAAAAACTATGGAGCGGACAGTCCTTCGACAGCCTCACCGAAAGTGCACTCCGCGGTTGTATGGTCGTAATTCTACCAACATGATGGGGATAAATTAATGAATAATTAAGCAAGTCAACATTCTGGATTAGCCACTGAAAACCGCCATTTTGGATTTTGGTAGTCCCGTTTTGGATTCTTCGTCGGAGACTTTGAAAACCGTACAATGTCAATTTTCAAGTAATTATTTTTAAAAATGTCGCCAATAATGAGTTTTGTCTAAAAAAATTTATTGTTTCAAATTTGTTTATTTATACAACCTTTTTGTATCTCATGTATACTATGTTTTATTGAAGTTTTATATGCTATTTCTTCACTAAACTAACTGAAAATATTGATCAGACCGATCTGAATGCGTTAAATACAATATAAATAATACAAATTTAACGAAATAGAGATGGTACCGTTATCACATAATGCAAAGGGTTGCTGACGGTGTGGAAGTATTATTTCGAATAACTATTTATCCTTCTCTAGTAGGAGCTTCAGTTCGTTTACCTGGGAAATTGTGTTCATCGCAAAAGGTTAGGCTTGGGACAAATATAGGAAAAGACACCCGCAACTGTTTAATAAACCACGAACGATTAAAAATTTGTTCCATCGCATTTAATACACTAGATGGGCTCCCGGTTCATTCGTATTTTATTATGGAAACGCTACAAATTTTATTCACTGAAAAAAAATGTTTTGTTTCTAACTGCGAACCAATAATCCGATATAATTCAGTGGTTTGTGCCCCGTTATACAACATTTTGATAATATATGGGCCGAAATGTGTAGAAAATAACTTAGAGTTGCACTTTAGACATTTGTTCATTCCGCGTTTTCACTTACAATACAAATCACGGGACTTTCCGTTACATTTCTCGTAATTAACTGCATGTACACTGTACCGCTTCCGTAATCCAAATGTACTAGATTAAATCGCTCTTTATTCTTTCCCTTAATTTAAAAAATGTATATACGCCGCAACACTTCAGCTAATATAGTTGATTCTGTATTAAAACGTTTTTAAATACGATATCACATATTTGTAATCTCACGTCTGCGATAAAATCAAATGAAAAAAAGTGTCGATTGGAAATCGGATAGGATATACGCTGAGATAAAATTTATTACAATTAATAAAAGCACATTCTCATTTTAAGGATAAAATAAAATAAAGCATATGATTTGTTTCTGTATGTTTTTCCAACTAAATATTTATTTATTTTAAGAATATTTAATACGTAGAAATTAAATATTTTTTCAACCAAAAGAAATATTTACTCAAATCTTAAAAATATATTGTTAAGTGCAGCAGATGTTTCATCGATTAAAAAAACCTATCTAAAAATTATAAATTTAAGTACACTTTAAATATATGTAAATAGCAAAATACTTATATATTCTTATTCATCTGAAATATTACAGATAAAATTAGCTGATTAAATTTTTATTACTGTACCCAATGTAAAATTATTTTTATATTTCGTGTATTTTTTAATTTTCATCGAGGAACCCAATTGCAGAAATAAAAAATTTCAGGTATACTTCATCCCAGTATATTTTCGTAATCAACTGTTTGTACGTTATGCCTCAAGTATATTGAATGTTATGTACATAATACACAATAATTTCCCGCTTTTGGTAAATACGTTCTTCTTTGAGCAATCGCGATAATTGATCAAAATTGAAGAATACCTGAAATATGAAAATAATTATGGATGGGCCATTCTCCAAGTTTCGGAGTCCCCTCTAGCCCATTTCATTTTTTTGCACAATTTCAGTAAATGCAATTTTCGTTGAAAAGGAATTTTCGTGTCTACTTTTTAATTACATGTGGCCTTCTTCTTTAACAAATGCAGAAATTATACTGGCTTTGAATGAAACTCGATGCTCGGAAATTTTTAAGATTGCTAGCACCGAATAAGATACCTGCATCAAAAATTAAAAAAAAAATAAAAAAAAAATATATGTATTATTTTAGATCCCACGGAATTAAAAAGAACATTAATCAATTTTTTTTATAGTGATAAGTTGTCAAAATAAATCATTTAAATTTGAATCTTTTATTATGTTTTTTAAAAAATGCAACCTTAAAAAACTACATACGATTATTTAAAAAAAAAAAACAAGCATTTTTTAAATTGTTGTTTTCTTTATATCGTTTTTTTACATTGCAATAATTGCAGAATTCTTGTTTAAAGTAAAGAAGTCATATCTTCGAGACTGGAACTTTAAAATGTGCATATTCTCATTTTGAAAATAAAGGTGAAAATTTCCAAAATGGCGGCTAAAAAAATCGGTGAAAGATCCAGCAATTTTTTATTTGGAAATGATAGACTTCCGGAAAAATCGTTATGAAACAAAATGTTCTTGACATTGCTTACAGAATACTCGGATATTTTTTTAATTTTTCAAAATTATGGGATTTTGAAAAGTAAACGAAGTGTTTCAAAAGTTCGGACAAAATTCCAGCTCATTTTTCGATCAATTCTCAGAATGTTTGTTCCGCAACCTTTTACCCGAAAGTCTATTATTTTCAAATAAAAAGTTTCTAGAAAAAAAATCATGGAAAAATCGTCCAAAAGTTTAGCAATTTTTTGTTAGAAAATGATAGATTTCCGGAGAAAATGTTACGAAACAAAAAGTTCTTTGAATTTTCAAAGAATACCGTGACATTTTTTCAAAATATGTTTCAAGAAATTTTCAATTTTTCCAAATTTTCTGACTTTGAAAAGTGAACAAAGTATCCAAAAATTCCGACCAAATTTCAGCATATTCCCCCTCGATTAATTGTAAGAACTTTTTGTTTCCTAATATTTTTTATGAAAATGTAATAACAACCGATTAAACCGATCTAAGGTAATGCATACCTTTTTTTTCGATTTTTTCGTTTTTGATGCAAGTACAATACAAACTTGATAAGACGTCACTGCGTTAATAGATCATCTCGATAAGACGTCGGAACTATACCTCGTTAATACGTTGTTTCATGTCCTCCCCTCATCCCCACCACTGCCCTTTCTCAGCGCTCCCAACAGACGGAAACCTAACCTTACGCAGTTTCCTGCCTTACAGTGAGCGAGCATAGCTACGCATGCTTCTGCACAGGTTTGGGAAGGAGAAGCTTACTTTCACTCTCGAACGACGTATTATCGAGAGGCAGGAGGGCAAGTTGGAACCGACCACGAGGTCTTTTCGAGTTTGTACCGTAGCCTATTATCAGAAATAGAAATTTACAAATTCAAAATGGCGGATCGAATACTGCCGACAGAAAGGCAGATATGTTACTTGATTGTATTGAAACTGGGCAACAAGAGGTTTTTCGAGGCCGAGAAATTTGAAAATTTAAAATTATGTAATATGGCCGACCGAAATGCAGAAATGAGTGCAGAAACTTTAGTTTCGGAGCCAGCGGCTTTGAACAGCCTCTGGTGTCAAGTTGTATCAAAATCAAATGTCATCCGGCACTTTGAATTTTCGCAAAAGGCTACCTAGCATTAAAAAGCAGGTACTACAACATGTTTAGACTTGATTGAATTATAACAAAATTAAATGGATAGTAGGGGACTCCTACACGCTGAGATTGCCCCATATATAATTTATCCACCATGTACATTTGTTGTATATCACAATTTTAGATCATCAAAATATGAAAGTGAAACACCAAAACCAACCTAAAATGCTCACGTATGCTGTAGCGGCTAGGGGAAATTCTTCAAAATCTAGGGGATGTTCTGAAAAGGAATTTTTCGATAAGAGAGTACCCAAAAAAGTGCTCTTAATTTGCTCCTACAAAAAATGTAAAATTTACCATTTTTTCGCCATAGGGCAGAATCGGAGGCGATGACACACCGGCTGCCAAGATGACGGCATTTTTATGTAATTTTCCCATTTAACTGGATGGTTACGTGTTAAGCTAGAAATGTTAAAGGTGTTTCGTAGGATGGAGAAAATTGGAAGATTATATTTATTCAATATACATATTACAAATGCGCAGGATCTTGTAGATGTGAGACCAAAATATAGTGCATGCGTTGAAAATACGAAATTGTGTGCTACTATATGTGATATATACGACTAATGGCAATTTATTATATATATATATATATATATATATATATATATATATATATATATATATATATATATATATATATATATATACACAAGAGTTCACTTGTTGACCTTTAAAATTAAAACTTTCAATAAAGTAAATTAAAGCGATAAAAAAAAACTTTCTAAATTATCTCTATACAACAATATGATTTGTCGCAAGTCTCGACAAGCCGCAAATATCGTTCACATCACGCGATAATGAAATTATGTACGGATATATCGCAGAGATAATGCGAGTAAAGAAATATACGAGTTTATTTTGACGATGCGTGTTATTTATATAACGATTATGTCACTTTATCAAATATGGATTTCAAGATTTAAAACGAGTTGTATTTTATGAATGGATGAGCTGTTGTCACGCAAAGAGACTAGAAAACACGGTTAAATGAGTGTCGAACTTTTATATATGTATAGCCCTTAACCTCAGTCCGTTAGCAAGTTATACAATTTTTTATTTTTTATTGAGAATACAACAAATATAACAGCAAAGGTAAATAATTTTCTCTTTTGCGAATTCTCGTCACGACATCAAGTGCAACAACATACAAGAGTTGAACGAATAAAAAATATACTCATCTTAATAGTCGCGACGCGAATTAGCTCTGGTGTGAATGACCCATAATATGTTTTTAAGGACAAATGTGTTATTAATAATGACTTCTGACGACAATTTCACATATTTATTTTGAAAGTGAGACAAACATCCAAGAAGTAAATCTCAAAAAGTGATTTAACGATTCTGCGGAAAGAAGTTGCAGCAATACAATTGTGATTCACTTTGTGCATAATATATAAGAACTGCGCCTAGCAATTAGTGTTTTTGTTAACTATTTTTTAAGTTATAAATAATAATAATTCTCATAGAGAGAAAATTATAAAAAAAATGATACTAGGTTGGGGCTTATTTTCATACGTCTTTCGCAATAGTAAAATAAATTTTTCAATCTATATTAACTCCGAATTAATTTAAAACTTTTACGTACATTGATATTACAATGACGAATTATTTACATTTTTTCCCCTTTATTTACTTTACCTGTACATGAACCGTCACACCAAGAAACTATCGAATGAATTTAAATGCAAGCGGTTAAGAAATTAAAAGTTTTTTTCTCTCTATGAGAATTATTATTATTTATAATTTATGGTCCTTAGATTTAAACTGTTTTGTTTAAATCTGCATGAGTAATGTATACCACTTTTCGTGATTTCTCCCCAAAATCTCGAAAATATTTATATTTACATTACTTAAAATTACAAAATAATGATATTTTTGCGTCCAGGGTACGGCTGCCTTAGCCCTGCTGAAGAGTACAGTAGGCAAGCCGGGTACGAAACGCTTTTTTTTACAATAGAAATTGATAAAAAAAAATGATACTAGGTTGGGGCTTATTTTCATACGACTTTCGCAATAGTAAAATAAATTTTTCAATCTATATTAACTCCGAATTAATTTAAAACTTTTACGTACATTGATATTACAATGACGAATTATTTACATTTTTTCCCCTTTATTTACTTTACCTGTATATGAACCGTCACACCAAGAAACTTTCGAATGAATTTATTTTTTAAGTTGTTGCTAATTCATTATATTACATCCTCTTAAAAGTATCAATTCAAATTATTATGTTTTAAATACATCTCAAATTATTTGTTACATGCGAAAACTTAGCTACAGATATGATTACGTCCTAACTCTTTCAATGCAGTGGGTCGTGGAAAAGGATCCGATTTAAAATTGATTTCTAAATCTCTACACTTATCAATTTCATGTCAATGCCAAAAGGCAGTAAATTATGCCGAGATTGCTGAGGTATCTGTGCATAGATTTTAACAGAAATGCCGTCCTTATCAATTGATGACTGATTCAGCCTCCTGTGCACCAATACATCCCACGTTGAAGACTCGACCGAGGTTTTGTGTCTCTCGCTCCGACGCGTTGTACAAAAATGCCCTCTGCCCCTCAATTTCATCAGGGGGTCTCTGTTCGATTAGTCACATAACAGGCTGTTTCAAGGACTAATCTGTCATGCATACACCCCGGATTAAAAAATCACGACCTCCCATTTTTCGGGGCAAATATAGTCGTTCCACGAAAGATCTTGGATACAAATTGCGTTACTACAAATTATCTTCTCTACGCAGCGTCCAAGATCCCGTAGCTCCTCAACGTTCCACTTTAGTGCTCCTTTAGTTCCAAATGAATAAAGCACGGGTGAGGCAGCTAATATATTTATGGCTGCCACCTTATATTACCCCGTCAAGTCTGATTAACAAATATGATGGAGAAGGCGCCGGTATTTCTTACCGACGGTCGTATTAGCAACGTGCACACCCTGGATATGTCTTTGAGGCACTCTCAGATATGTGCAGGTTTACTCGGGTTGAGGTGGCGGATGAAATTTCCGTCGATAAACTTAATATTGTTGTTGAATGACTACACATTTGTTCAAAGATCGATGTAACTGATTCTCGCCTAATGTATACAATTTTAGACCATCCATACTAAACCCATGGGTAATCTTATCCACATGTTCACCAAGCGGTCCACACATGTATCATAAAGATTCTCGGAGAGCTACGGATAGAGGCAATAGTTTGATACAAAATAGTAGAGGACTCGGAGAATCTCTCTGATGGATACCTCTTTGGAATTTAACCAGTCTAGACATGGTTCTACACTTGACCTATGACATGACAAAGCGCGTTTTCCAAAGAGGCGTTACGTCCTCTCACTATTGTATGTTTGTGTGAAAAGAAGGCATTTGAGCAACAAGCTGAAAAGCTTGTGCAATTTTCAAGCATACCCCTTCATGTAGTCTAGCCAAACTATCGATACGTTACGCTTCTACTGGACTGAGTCCTAACAAATACACCTGCCCATAAACAAGTTGCCCTTGAATTATCATATAAGTCAAATAGTCTTTCAGGACTTGAACAGAGATCGAACGTACCGTAAAAGTAACCTAAAATATACATTTAAATTCCTGCGACTTCAAAGCTGTGTTAAAAATATCAACTCTTATAATATGCCTTTATAACTCTTAATTTTGGCCATCAGATTGAATTTACATCAAGTTAAAGACGAATTTAACACAAAAAAAGCTTATTGGACATTTCAACCAGGATGGATTACTCCGATAACCTAATCTCAAACTTCGCGATTTACACAAATTTTCTCAAAATTTGTCCGCGGACAGTTTTTCTGAAAACACTGATGATATTGTGAAAAGTCAAAGAATAAATAGCAGTTCATGATTCGATTTTCGTCGTAGAGAGAAAATATGTTCCGGGGAAGATGATTAATCGAGGAAGGGACGTAGATAGAGAGTGTACGAAACGGGTGAAATTAAACGCGAGGTCAGTATAAAAAATCAAATTTTATTTACCGATATTAGATGCAGTGGCAATACCGTGTCGGTACAAATCACAAAACGTGTGAATTATATATAATATAACCAGCACGCGAAGCTTGCCAAATTGCGACTGACTGCAAGAAGCCCTCAAGGAGTGTTCTAATTGTAAGCGTGTTTCTCAAAAACAAAAGTCAGGGTCCTTAGCAACCTCCATACCAAGATTTTTCGAACTTGAAACGAAGAATTAACGTATATGAATCGATTTCAAAATCGTCCTCGCTTTTACTCTCTAGACTTCTCATTCGTCAGAGGCCAGTACAAGGATAACGAATATCGAAGCACACCATTATAATATTCGAAGGACTCCGAATCACATGAGATACGAATAACGGAGTATACTTTTTGGTGTACGAAGCTGCTCCGATTTCCGAATCATATGCATTGGTCCCATGTGCCTATCAGGTTATGTACTATCTCTGGTACTATCCACCTAAGAGGGGGAGCTTTCTGAGGACCGAATAGGTACGTCGCTCCCGCTTTGAACTTCTTTTACATTTAAAAACAAAATAAAACTAAAATACGTGGAATTTTAATGTAAAAATTAATTTTACTGTACCAATGGTTTTTCCCCTCATATTGTAAATTTACTATGTACAGCATGGGCTCGATTTTTACCCACTTATAGCGTGGTAAAAACGCGTCGCGTTGTAAATTTACCACCTTCAGTGTATGGAATGTACAAATCGTTCTGAAATTCCTAACCTCCCATAGGAAATTTACAACGTTTAACGTGGGAATATCACCATATTTTTAAGCATGAAAATCACAACAAAATTGTAAATTTCATTTACATTTTTTACAGTGTAGATATACCTACCACGAAAAGAAAAAGACAACAGCAGGGTTTTCCCAATAAAATATTAGCTGGGTGTACGTGTGGGAGCGCCAATTAGATTGAACTACTACAACGTACCAACAAACTAAAGAATATACAGGGTGGACCTCGGCTTGCGTGTCATAGGCATTCTACATATGTTAAAGAAGTAACTAGATCTGCCGACTAATCACGCGGTATTTAGAACTTGTCAGCTTTGCTACAATTCTTAATTCTGTTTTTTTATGCATTGTGAGAAATGACTCGCCAGCCGAGGTCCACCCTGTATATTTTAGCACCAAGAAAACAGGACTAGGGATCCTAGGGATAAAATAATCACTAGGAGAAGCTAGGGATTTCTTTGTCGCCATGCCGGTCACCCAATGTTAGTTATTCTTTCAAGAGTGAGAGGACGCTCACATTATGTAGTTGTTTGTTTCCCGTTCAAAACACGCAGCAGGACGCAGCTTTTCATTTCTCTTTAGTAAGTGTTCTGTGATGGCGATGGATTGAGATTGTTACTCCGACGCGGCTCGACGCAGTTTTCTTCTTGCTAACCTGAAATCGGATCCCCGCAATGGCGGTCGGCAGCACGAAGGTGGTGCAGGTGACGAATATCGCCCCGCAGGCGACCAAGGATCAGATGCAGACGCTCTTCGGCTACGTCGGTAAGATCGACGATATCCGGCTTTATCCGACGATTCGTGATGTCGCCGTTCCTGTGCAGTCACGGATCTGCTACATCAAGTTCCAGGACCACAGCCTAGTTGCAGTCGCTCAGCACCTCACCAACACCGTCTTCATCGACCGGGCCTTGATAGTCATTCCTTACCAGAACGGTGATATTCCTGATGAACAGCGAGCATTGGAACTCACAAACAACGGCACCATAGTTCCAGGTTTGTTGCAAATTTATTATTGTTGTATTATCATTAAACAGGAATTCTTAGAAAATTTGTATACATTACTTCGATTTGAACTAACGAGGGAGCTGTTATGTTACTACACGAATAGTATTTGTTGACATTGTAGTCATATCGGTGAGTTAATTGAGACTGGATATAGGAAAAGACATAGTTCAGTTACTCTTTTAATTCTTGTAATGATGCTAAGTTTGAAGTTACTCATAATGGAGTAAAAAACGTTTTTAAACATAGACTGTATTTTGGAGAACAAAATCGCATAATGATCCTGCAGAATCGATTGTACAGTTAGAAATGCAGTAAAATACAAATGTTGACATAAAACTCAAATTAATTTTTTGTATTCAAAATATGTATTTTGTCAAATTAATAGATCTTCCAAAGTATAAAAGAGATACACTGTAAATAGAAATGCAGTTTACAAATTTCTTCTAATTTTCATTAATTTTTAGTAATTTTTGTACATACAACATTGGAGTTTTACAATATTTGGTAAATTTACCATGTATAGCGTGAGTTCGATTTTGACCCATGTACAGTAGGACCTCTCTTATTCTAATTGTCCAGCCTCTCTTATTCTAATCGTTCCCCCACAAGTCTTCTCCCACTATCACACAAAAAGTCAACGATAAATATTGTCCACGAATCACAAGCTCGCAAGCAAAGTAAGTGGGGGTAAGGGGAAAATTAGAATAAGAGAGGTCGGCGCCATCTTGAAAAACTTTACTAATTAGAATAAGAGAGGTCCTACACTGTAAAAAATCAAAATGAAATTTACAACGCACTGGTAAAATTCGGACATAAAATTTCTGTAATAATACTGCGTTGAGCGTAGGATTTTTTTTCCGAATTGAGGTTAAGTTCAAGACTGCGTTGTAAATTTACAACGTCGAGCTTAGGAAAAATGTTAGACTTGTGTACTTTTACTATGCTGTACGTAGGTAATTTTTCAAGCCCATGCTGGACGTTGTAATTTTACAATTGGAGGAAATATTACAAGATTTTATGTAAAGTTACATCGTTCCACATTGTAAATTCCCTGCGCTGAAAGTGGGTAATTTTTCGAGCCCACGACACATTGTAATTTTACAAAATTTAAATTGTTGAATATGGACAAATCACCAAATTTTTACGAATGAAAATTACAACAGATTTGTAAAGTTCATTTCTATTTTTTATTGTATTTTTAGTGTATTCAATATAACTCTTTAAAGATTTTTGCTCCAATACATCAATTATTAACCTTTAGACTGCCGGAAAATCAAAATTTTGAATCGTCATAAAAAAATGTTTATTTTTAGACTAAAATATATATTAATTTATTATTATTTTCACTTATTAAAGTCATTTAAGATAAATTTACCTCTTCACTCCCCTTTTTACCTACCCCAAATCCATTAAATCTGTATTTTCTACATTGTGCAAGTGGTCATTATTTTGTTTCCTTCAGACTATAATTAAATTTTATGTTTACCCCATTATAAGGGTCGTTTTAGGATTTATTTTAATTGAGATAAAAAATTTGTAATTCAGCGCCAAAAAATACCCCAGAAATGTGTATTTGCATTCCAAAATCAATAAAAATTGTATACCATATCTAAAGGGGTGGTTTTTGTATCGCATTATAAGGGTTATTTTGGGTTTTATTGTAATTTTGACATAAAATTTAAAACCAGCGTCGAAAAGTACCCAGAAAATATGTACTTACACTACACTGAGAGAAGTTTAGGGTAGCAGGTACCCTAAGCTAGGAGACGGGTGGTCCGAAAAATAAAAACCGCAATTAAAACGTGATTAAAAATTGTGGGCGTTAAATTAAAATTTCTTTTCTTTAACACCATCTTTGTTTTAGCTTTAAGAAAGTGTATATACAACTTCTGCACGGTTAAAGTATTTAATGATATTAAAAAACTTGACTGAAGTACAAAAGTTGGTGTTATTTTCATATTAACGCTTCCGTCGTGAAAATGGTGCAAGATAGCATAAAATTGTACTAAACCTTTTTTATAGAGCACGAAATTTCCTACAAAAATGTCACGGAGACCCCTAATCTAAAGTCAATAGTTTAGCCCTAAATAATGCTTAAAGTTGCATCGAAAATTTTTGAGGTTAGAGATCGGTCACCGTTGACTTCTAAGATGAAATTATGTCGTTATTTGTGGCTAAACTATTGTCTTTAGACTAGGGCCCTCAGTGACTTTTTTGTAGGAAATTTTGTGCTCTACAATAAAGGTTTAGTACAATTTTGTGCTATCTAGCACCGTTTTTGATATGGAAGCGTTAATATGAAAATAATACAAATTTTTATACTTCAATCGAGTATTTTAATATAATTAATTACTTTAACTATATAGATGTTGTATACACACTTTCTTAATGCTAAAACAAAGATGGTGCAGAAGAAAAAATTTTTTATTTTAACGCCCACAATTTTTAATTGCGGTTTTCATTTTTCGGACCGCCCGTGCCCTAGCTTAGGGTACCTGCTACCCTAAACTTCTCTCAGTGTACAAAATAAGTAAAACTTGAATACCATATTTGATGAGGTGGTTTTTTATTTTTAATTATTTCAGGGGTTGTTTTTGAATTTATTGTATTTTCGTCATTAGATTTGGATTCAACGTCGAAAAATACTGCGGAAAAGTGTATCTGTACTATAAAATAAATAAAATTTGAATCGTATGTCTAAAGGGGTGAAATATCTTTGAAACAACCCTTAAAATATGACTATCGACCCTTCAAAATGATTTAAATATTTAATTAAATCTACAAATTTAACTTCTATAATGTTCTCATAATGAAAGAAGCGTTTTCTACTATGAAAAATACATTTTTTAAAAATTTGAAATTTTTAACATTAGCAGTTCCGTTCCCTGCTGGAGAATCAGTATATTGACGCACCTCATGATCTACACTTGGTGTATGATCAATCACTGATATAATACCTTAAATACCAGTTTTCTGAGGGCGATATGCTCTTCTAAATCCTGGCAGTCTAAAGGTTAATAAATGTAACACAGTTTTTCTTATGCTCCGAATTAAAGGATTCACCTTGTATACATGAGTACATAAATCATATTTCATGGTAGTCTGCCTTTTTTATATTCATGAATACTTAATTTTCAAAGCTCTGAAAAAAACTCCAATTTTTTCAAAAATACAAATGAAATTGTCTTAATACAATAAAGCTTTAAAATACCAACAGTTTTCTTGATTGTTTAGAAAAAAAAAAAGTCAAACTACTCTTAAAATATTTAAAAAATATAACCTTTACTATTTATGCTCCAAATACATTTTCATCTATAAAATATCTATGCTTTTATGTAAAATGTATTTTTTATATTATATTTAGATACAGCAGATTTGCATCAGTTGAAATTGTTGCCTCACATGGAATCAAAATAACAAATAAAAATGAGTCAACAGGTTTGAATATACGAGAAATACCTGCGTTGTGAAAATTACTTCAATTGATTAATTAATTATCTTTTTAACTGTAATATTATGTATATAATACATGTAAAAAACACTGTATTAATCATTATTTTTGAATATACACTCCCCAGCAATCACTTTTGTCATACCTAAGCCGAAATTGATTAAACTTCAAAATAGTAATTTAAGTTTTCTATATGAATTGTTAAAATCATAATAAAGGATTACGAAATGGCTAACACACTTCTTAAAGTAAATAACAAATCCAAAAGAATTTTTTATTGTCATGCCCAACATTTCGATCTTATTGGAGGTCCTCGTCAGGGGTATCTATCAAATACAAATATATAAATAAATTATAAAAAAAAATATAGGAATAATATTAAAACTTAAAATCTAAACTAAACGCACCATGATGTATTGACAAACGAGACGAACTGACTATTATGAATAATATAATGAATACATAATTTAGTAAACATAACACATACACACTATATACACACATTAATCCATGATACCCAGAACTAATTAAGTTATTAATTAATATATTGTAACTATTGCAGAGTTTCTCCGTATCGAAAATTAATCGCAATTTTTGTATCTTTTTATGTGTATCATTTCTTTAATATTTCTTTCCTTGCAGTGTGTTTCTTTCTCCAAAATTTTAACATCTGAAAATTTAGAACAAAATGGATTTAATTCACAATATAAACAGGAAGTAATACATAAAAGACTGAAAAAAATACATGATAGAAATATTAACAATACTTGTGAAAATGAGGATAACACCGATTTTACTAAGGTAATAGTGATACCATACATAACAAATTTTAACAACAGAATTAAAAAGATTTTTTACAAGTTTAACATCAAGATAATAAGTAAACGTTTCAATTCCTTGGAGTTTTTATTTAAAACTAAAATCGATGAAATTAACATACACAATACTTCAAACATGATTTATAAAATTGATTGCTGCAAATGTGATGCCACATATATTGGACAAATGAAGAGATATTTAAAAACTAGGATAAATGAACATAAAAACAATTGGAAAAAAGAAATCGGACATACGGCCCTTACATCTCACATGATAAATACAGGACACAGTTTCAAATTTTCAGATGTTAAAATTTTGGAGAAAGAAACACACTGGAAGAAAAGAAATATTAAAGACATGATTCACATAAAAAGATAAAAAACTGAGAGTAATTTTTGAACTGACGCAGAGAAACTCTGCAATAGTTACAATATATTAATTAATAACTTGTAGGTGTTAAGGAGCGTTCTCGGTATCATGGATTACACTGTAAAAATTTCTGTTGTAAAATTACTACTCTGAGAGTAGGTAACTTCTACGACCCACTCTGAGAGTAGTAAAATCCCTAGGAAAATTGTAAAATTAACATCAAGTTTGAAAATTTACAGCTTCCAGATTAGTAAAATTACATTAATCTTGTAAATTTACTGCTTCCAAAGTAGTAAAAATTACAACTTTCAGAGTAGTAAAATGACTACTCTCAGAATAGGTAATTATTACGACCCACTTTGAGAATAGCAATTTTACAATTTGGTTGTAATGTTACTACTGCAGTGGTACAATACCTAGCCAAATAGGAATTTTACAATTTTCAGAATTGTGATTTTACACTTTCACTAGTAAAATTGTGGTTTAATTTTACAACTTCCTCGTAATTTTTAAAATGGATTTTTTACAGTGTTATGTGTGCATTTAATGCATATGTGTTGTGTTTACTAAATTATGTATTCATTTTACTATTCGTAATAGTCAGTTCGTCTCGTGTTTAAATACATCACGGTGCATTTAGTTTAGATTATACGTTTTAATATTATTCCTATAGTGTTTTTTTTTTTTAAATTTATTTATATATTTGTATTTGATAGATGCTCCTGAAGAGGACCTCCAATGAGATCGAAACGTTGGGCATGAAAATAAAAAATTCTTTTGGATTCATTATTTATTTTAAGAACTGTATTGGCCATTTCGTGACAGTTAATACTACCGAACAATAAATTCATTTCTTAGTTTAGAATTTCTAAATTAAGATAAAGTCATAAATATACTAAAAAGCTTTCATTTAAGTTGAGAAAAAATGGAAAAGACCCAATATTCAGATTTTTATAGACAAAAAGTGAACAAGATCTTTTGTCCTTAGTTAATTGTTTGCCAATTTGAAACTAGTAACAGTAAGGTAATGAAACTAACGGGGTATTAAAGGTATGCCTTATAGCTTTAAATTGCTCACTAGTTTATTTTTGTGCGACCTTTCTGACCAGAGTTACGACTATTTTTATTAAAAAAACATGATTTTTTTTATTTTGTTATTATTTGGAAAACTACTCATTTTTAGGTAGAAAATACAAAAATTAGGTTTAAATTTAAAAAATACAAATATAAAACAATAAAATTAATAATAATAAAATAATGTAAATTATAAAATGGCCCCCTAATCACCTGATCTGAACCGTAGCTCTTGTGGGAAGAGCTTGATCGAGCAGTAAGAAAAATCTGTCCAAAATCAAAATCTTATTTATAGAATATCTTTCAAAAAGAATGAAACAATTTGAAAGATGATACTTTAAAGAAGTAAGGGTGGTCACTTGGACGAAAAAAAAGTATAACCTGTATTATAAATTAGAGTTAAAATTTATTGACGTTAATACATTGTGTCATCTGTTATAATTTTTAGCAATTTATTGTAACATGACATACACTGTAAAAAATCGTAATGAATTTTACTAACTCATGTAATTGTCATTGACCAAAATTGGTAATATTACCATGTAAAGCATAGGGTCTTTCCCACAAAAAACGAAGTAATTTTATACAGTTATTTATTTATTTAACATTTATCAGCAGGCTGATAAGCCCTTACTAAACAAAATAAAAATACAAAATTTAGCACAAGTGGAGTGCACTGGGTCGGTGATAACGCAACCAAAGAAATATAAAATATGAAACAACAAAATATAAAAAGCTACACAGAATATTACAAAACACTTAAGTGACTAAAAAATAAAATAAAATGTATAGATCAAAGCAAAGATAAAAAGGATTTTATAAAGGAATTAAACGATGCTATAGGGAGGGAAGGAGTTCCCAAGTCTGATAATACGAAAAATAGGAGAATGAAAAATAAAATTTCGATTATTATTCAAAAATAGGACGGAAATTACGGATATTACGGTGAGAAATGCGGGAATGAAAAAAACTTGAAACCGTATTGCAAGTTAAAAAATTATTTAAAGATTTATAAACTATTAAATAATTGTAGTATCTTGCAACAATACCGTGTCTTGCAATGAGGGGTTCATAATTATGATCAAGGAAGCTTATCGGTCTCTGATCTTTATAGCAATGGTTATGTAAATTTATTTACACTGAGCATAGGGAAATTACAAGGCTGTGTAAAATTCAGTCAACAGTTTAAAACGAAATTGTAATTTTATCATTCATGGGGAAAAAACAACATTTTTGTAAAAATACACAACACAAATGTAAAAATTTTACATTAAACGTAGTAATTTTACAGCTCTCTATGTAATTTTGCATCGTTTAACATAGTAATTTTACTGCTAGTGATGTGAAATTACCACATTTAGCGTAGGTTCCATCTTCACCACCTTTAACTTTAATGTGTATTATATCATATGTGTACTGTGTACATTATAAAATGCTCTACAATTAAAAAATAAAGATTTTTGTTGTTTATTAAAAGAATTTGTTATGTAATACATAAATCAAATACATAATAATTTTCAAAACAATTCATAGTATCTAATAATGCAGAAAAAAATGTCATTATAATTGAAATATTAGTGTACGCGGAAAGAAATTTCTAGGTTTTACGTCAAGCTTTTGTTTCATGGTTTTCCTTTCCTCTCAAAACGTGTGCCATGAATAAAAAGCACAAAATCACGCTGTTGAAACCGTGATACAAAAGCTAGAAATTTCTTTCCATATGTATATTTTTAAACGTAACGCTACATTTTGTTCTTATGTATAACTTTGAATAAAGAACTGTATTACATAAAATGAGAAATTAAAAAAAAAAATGTTCTACCTACAAAAAATGGAGAAAAAAATTTTGTTAATTTTTTAAATTTTGACTTTATTTTTGTATTTAACATTTTTTTCTATCGCTCCTAGTTTTCGAGATAATAAGAAAATAAAAAAACATCATCTAAAAATTTAAAAATATGCTCAAATATAAATTCTTCCACTGATTCAGTGAAAATGCGGCATGATCTAAATTAAGCTAGTGGTGTTCAAAAAATTGAATGACCCTTAATGTACAAAAATGCTATTGTATAAGTTTCACTAGAAATCGACAACCAATTCATGTGCAATACAATCTTATTAGATATACTTTAAAAAGAGTTGCATCAATTAGAGACTTAGGTGTAACGTTAGACAATAATTTGTCATTTGTGGAACATTTGGAGCATGTTTCAAACAAGGCACTGAAAGCTTTGGATTTTCTCAAAAGATTTGCAAATCAATTTACCAAAATTAACACAATAAAAATATCATACTTCACCTTAGTTTGAATAATAGTAAAAACTAATATCAAACCAATATCAAAAAACTTGAATAAAGTCAGCATAGGTTTTTTAGATTCACAGCCTATAAATTAGGACAACCGTTACATCCATTTTCACACGATTATAGCTCCATTGTAAAATATTTAAAAATACCTACCATTCAATCGGTAATGATAAAAAAATGACCTTATCTTTTTACACAAACTAATTCACAGAAATATAGACTGCGAATCTTTGATGGATAAAATTACTCTGTATCAACCACAATTCAATTTGAGAAAACCAAATGTTTTCGCATTACATACAACTAAAACAAATTATTCTGCAAATGCACCAATATATCGAATATGTAACCTAGCAATAACTTTATTAACAACACCAAGTATTAACTTTTACCAACCATCACTTACATAGTGATTAATACTTTAAAAGAAAAATTGTCGGTAAAAACTATAAAAGGAACTGCGATATTAGATCTTAAGTGTCATCGAAGTGTTACAAACAGAACTGTAGTAAAATATTTTGTATCAAAGGGTTTCATAACCGTTTATTAAATTAAATTAAATTAAATTAAATCCTATCATGTTTTTTTTATTAAAATAGTCATAACTTTAGTCAGAAAGGTCAAACAAAAATGGGCAATCCATCATTTTAAAGGTAAACGGCATACCTTTAAAACCTCGTCAGTTTCATTACTCTACTATCATTGGTTTCCAATGGGCAAATAATTAACTAACGACAAAAAGTATGGTATTTTTTCTTGTTCGTTTTTTATCCATAGAAATCTGAATTTTGCGTCTTTTCAATTCTTCCTCAACTTAACTGAAAGCTGTTGCAATAAACTTTGAAATGCCGTTCAATTTTTTAAGCTATGATAATTTTTTGCAAAAACATTTTGGAGTTTAATAAATTTTGGCTGAGGTATAGCAAAAGTGATTGCCGGGAGGTGTTTGTTCAAATCAGAAAATACTGAGTCTTCTAAATAATGTGAATCAAATTTTAGTTTTATTTTTAATTAATTTAATACCTACCGTATTAACAGACAGTAACTGTATTTTTCTTATAGGACTCTATCCAACAGAGCCGAAACTTCCTGCCAACGTCATAAATTCCATTGAAGGAATTCCACCTAATCATGTCATCAGCACTCTGGATCCTAAACTGGAAGCAAATGGATTACCGTCATATCCACATTTACCTGGCGACCTGGACAGTAGAAAGATAGAAGAAATCCGTCGAACTTTAATTATAGGTAACCTCAACCCTATGGTGACGGATGCTCAGCTACTCGAATTCTTCGGGTCACACAATATAGAAATCAAATATTCCCGGCTCTGTACCCGTGAATCGGATACAGAACACTACGCCTTGATTGAATTATCCGAGCAGGGTTCGGTGGTACCAGCCTTACAACTGAATGGCGAGATGATTGGCGACAGACCTGTCAAGATGTGTCATTCGGTACAGGCGATAGTAAAGCCAGAAGCAAAAAGCAACGAAGCTGCGCAGAAAGAAATAGAAGAAGCTATGTCACGCGTCAAAGAAGCTCACAATTTAATATCTGCAGCTATCGATCCAATGATCGGTATGCTTTCGAAAGATAAGCGAAGTCGGAGTACTTCGAGAAGTCGGAAGTCCCGATCTCGATCCAGAGGTCGTTCGCGAAGGTCAAGATCTCGTAAGCGATCCAGATCCAGGCACAGAAGATCACGGTCAAGACATCGTAGAAGATCCCGCTCCAGGTCGAAGCGGTCGCGTTCCAAGGAACGAAGAAGGAAATCACCTTCACGCAAGAGGAGTTCTTCCAGAGGACGACATCGTTCGAGGTCTAGATCACGTCGTTCCAGGTCGCGACGCTCCAGGTCACGTTCGAGGGATCGCAAAAAGAGATCTCCAAGAAGAAAAAGTCGTTCCCGATCGCGCAGTAAACGGTCGAAATCCAAATCCAGAAGGTCAAGGTCAAGGTCTAAAACCAGGTCATCCAAATCAAAGTATTCAGAAAAATCTCGCGACAAAGATAGAGATAAGGAGAAGAAAAGCAAGGACAAGTCTGAAAGCAACGGCAAGAAGAGCGATGACAAAGAACGGGACAAGGATCGCGACAAGAAGTCTTCTAGTAAATCTGAAAAACGATACGAGAAAGAAAAGGACAAGGAAAGATCCGAAGAAAAGAGTAGAGCAAGTTCCGAATGTAGCGACAGCAAGACGAAACAGGATTCAGATATTTAAAATTGCAGTTTCTTGCATTAAAAGGAAGTATACGTCGGTTGGCATCGGTGAACTTTGCCAAAGTATACTAATTACAAACTGCAAGGTGAAATGAACTTATTGTAAGAAGTGATTAGTTTAAATATGTATGTTTTTGAATGGATAACAATTGTCGTATGTACACTTAAAGTGGTACATAGATGTGAGTAAAAGACCGTTGATGTTTTCCTCGAACTCTTGAACCTTCGTCGGAGCTAGAAATATTCAAGGACAAATTGCGAAATCACATTCATGTTTGGCGTCTCAAAATAATTGGTCTTAAGCGTGGATGTGACCGATATTTTATAATTTGGATTTCATTTATTTACAAGTGGAAAACATAATCTTGTAAGTTTGGTTTTCGAACAATAAAATAAACTACAATGTAAGAAATGTGTTGTTTCGCACCAATTTATTTTCATTATTTAAAAAATAATTTTATCGATAAAGGAATGGAAAATAATAACGTTTCACGTATGTGTAAAGTATATACAAAATTGGACAAACATAACAAAAAAAAGTGAAAACAGCGTTTTCTTTTTCTTTTTTATATAATCTACACGAGTCTTGGACGTAGATTTTGTACACCCGATATCATACATTTAGAAAATAAACAACAGCAAGAGAATAATTTTCTTCTTTTCTTTCTACAGTAAACAATTCTGTCCGCTTCGATCGCTAAACAAAAACAGTAACGGATTCGTACCTTGGTTCCTTATTACGAAGTTTCGCCTTATATAAAAAGAATACTTTACACATTATACACGTGCTTAAAAAGTACTGACTCTGGCAATCTTGAATTTAAACCAGTTACCGATTGCCGAGTAACCAGATTTTTCTTTATACTTGTAGGTTAACTCTGATAGAACTTTGCTCGTAACTTTCAAGTTTCTTCCGGAACATTGTTCTGTAGAATCTAACAATCTATTTTAAGAGAGAGATCCAGATCTGTTTACTTAATACCTAATGTTGGGCATTCCAGTTTGTACAGCGCGCTTCTTCACAACCACCAACCATTATCCGCCGATTCTTTAATTTCGTCATTAACTTGGGAGGTTATTTCGGACTTTATACTATGTTTTACATCGTTGTCCTGCGGCATATCGAACTGTACATTGCTTGTTACATTAAGCTCTTCGTCACTGTCTGACATTGCTAAATCATCTTGAATACAACTTTCAGTGTATTCCTCGGTTTCGGGTAGAATTAGATCCCTGGTTACGAGTATGTCAGATTCGTACCTCTGCTCTATTTCTATGTTTTCTTCTATATTTCCTGAAAATGTTTTGTTAAAATCTTAGTTTGAAATTCTTTTTATTTTTTGTAATATTCTTACCTCCTTGTATCATTTCCTCTTGCTGCACGTAATATTCAACGTTACCAAGTTCCGTCAGTTCCACTGCGTGTGTATTTTCATTATTCGATATGTTATCTGTGATGTTCATACTTTCTACTTCAAGAGGCGTCATTTCTGTGTGCACTGGTCCAATTCCCATAGGAACTGCATCAAATTCGTCATCACTCGAAAACTGAAGATCTACAAAAATATGCAATAATTTAGTTTTTTTATTTATTTATTAGATCAACGGCACAATGAAGTACCTTTACACAAAAAAAAGTAGTATACAAAAATATTGAGGCGCTATACAATTTGAAACATCAATAAAGAATTTGTAAATAATAATAATCGAAAATAAAATACTTAAACATAATTTTTCGTAGTGTTAGCAATATGCAATTTAACCCATTAACGACCAGCCGCCACTTCTTCTTGCGTCAATTTCAGTCCAGTATTTCGTATCAAAATCGAAGTTAATAAAAATTGAAAGGTACGTATCCTACTATTTTCGAGGTTGCTCTTCAAGATTCCGAGGTCAAAATTGAGTTTCGGCCATTAGGAATTCCAATATGGCGCCGAATTTGAAAAAAATGTCAAAAAAATTGGGAAATATTTATTCTTACCAATTTTTTCCGAGCCTTTAGAATATTGGGATTCTATTGAAACTCTGAATAAAGATGAATAAAATACTTTAATTTTAAGGAAAAATTTTACTTTTATACACTTCATCATTCTAACGACCTCAAAATGGCCGAAACAATGAAAATTTGTTAAAAATTTCTGGACGCCCTAACTCAAAACTACGAGCTTTACGATTTTTTTTTGTTGGTGTCAATATTTTATTTATTTATTTATTTATTTATTTATATATGGTCATTTCTACCCTTTAAACATATAAACGAGTATATATACCTTTTTACGCCAAAAAAGAAGAAACACAATAAAACGACATATTTCCTATACTAGTAACTTTGCATTGACTAAAGCTTAATTAGTTTACACATTCATTCATAATATCTAAGTAAATTATCCGCTGACAATATTTTGAATCTCGCATACGAACTAACCTCGCGAATATTATTATTTAATGCATTCCACGCTCGCTTAAGTCGTGGAACCGAAGAAAAGAATAAGTAATTACTTTTGAGAGTAGATTCCAAGATGGTACGAGGATTACGAATAGAGTATGGATTGGTTCTGTATGGAAATAATGTAGATAAGTTGGTATCCGATAAAGATGTTAAAATTCGATACACAATCAATACATCATGATACGAATGTAGTGATTTTATAGTAGGGAACTTAAACTGTTGTTTGTTAAACTTCCCAAAAGTGAAAACAGATAAAAATCGGATGTGCAAGACACTTTGGGTTAAAGTATATCGAGCCCCACTGTGCGTTATAATGCAATTACTAATTATAGAGTTCAGATAGTCATAGTTGTCAAAATCTCATGTCAACAATAAAGTGATAAAATTTTTACCAAAATAATCAGCAAACAAATTGACTATGCTACAATTAGTGGATGCAAAACGTTCCTTCCAAAACATGTTACGAGGGTAGCGAGTATTATTCCTTAAGATTTTTACAAAAGACCAAAAAGCATTGACATTATGTAATGAATTAAACTACACAGATGAAATATACTCCTTGTATTTTCTGGAACATCGTATAACACAATCTCTTAAACTGTACATAATGACTAGTAGACGCAGTGCACTGTTTTTATGCTTAATCAATGACTTTAACTCCGTGGTATACCACAAGGGATACGAATTAGAGAAAACTCATTTAGTCGACACAAAATTACTAATAGTATTAAAATTGAATTATTACGATAAGTTTTTTTTTGGAAATTAACAAAATTAAATTGGTTTTAAACCGGGCTTATGACCTACCAGGATGTTTATAAAAATTGCATTAGATGTTAAAATGCTACAGTTTGAAGATCTCTAAACATTTCAAACACCTTGCGTGTAATCACTTAGATTCCCGAACGCTATGCTTTGTTTTAATACGTTTATAATCTCAACTAGTAATAATATTAACAAAAAAAAGGAAAGAGGTAAAAGATGAAAAATAAAAAATAAAAAATAATAAAAAATACATTTTTTTTTTTTTTTTAAATAACGACATTCATAATTATATGACTAATAAATTTATATTATACTACAATTTCGATTTAACAGTTATTGGGAATAAACTGGCATATAAATATGATTGGTTAGCATGCAATTATAATAAATCTAAAGAAAGAAAAATTACATTAATACACAAATATGAAGATTTGAAATGTTTAGAGATCTTCAAACTGTAGCATTTTAACATCTAATGCAATTTTTATAAACATCGTGGTAGGTCATAAGCCCGGATTAAAACCAATTTAATTTTGTTAATTACTAATAGTATAATTAATATTCGTATAAAATTTAATTCTAGATCAATAATTCTAGAATAGTCTGCATTCTTATAATCCAATTGAGTAGTATTAAATTGGGGTATTATATTTAATTTTGAAAACTTACCTTCTTCGAGTAAATCTTTCTTCTCGGATATTGTTGGTTTACCAAGTTCCGGCTCAATATCACCGACAACATCGACAAAATCAAACTCTTCCATAGTTTCTTTCTCAAAGACTTGATCTGGTGAACTTGTTCGAGTCTGTAATATCAATTTTATTTCAATTAAAATTCAGCTAGTTAATCGATTGATGTTCATGTGTTTCAGCTTAACATTTAACAATATAGAGAATTTAAATTTATAAACAAAAACATTGCAAAACCTGCATTTCGTGGACGAAAAGAAAGTTAAGTTTTGATTATTGAAGCTTCTAAAAACTCTAAAACAACATTGTAATAAAATGAAATTACTTCTGAGAAATCTGGTTCAGCTATAGTGTAATTTTCCTCTTCCGCTGGCATCCAAGACGTATCAATGTCTGCCTGTTCCATGGCTCGTCGTTGAACCTTTGATATGGAACTTTCCAGTTGTTGAAGATGTGCATCGTACTGTAATTTTAAACCCAATATATATATTAGGGTGATTTAAAAAAAAATTGATTTTTACTTACGAGTGGATTCTTGTAGAATATTAAATATTTGTAAATTAGCCATCATTTTGCAAAAAACAAACGTCATAGAACAAAACTAATAGCAGATTTGAAAAGTACGGAGAAAAGTATGTAAGAAAATATAAATTTGAACTTTTTTTGTTTGTCATTACACAGATAAATATTCACTTGAAAATCACAAAATAATTGTGGTCTTTTGGCATGAAAAGGGTTAACGCGATTTTATTGGGACACTTATTACTAAACATTATGTAACAGTGAATTCACGATTAACAATTTACAATAAATTAAATTTATTGAAAATTGAGAGTTGCGGTGTTCTGTCAGACCTGTCATAACTTTTTCTCGATTTAAAAGATTTTAAAAGCTCTATCTTGAATCAATCGATATTCGATTTAATTTCATTCATTTGCTTTTAGCTATTACCGCAAAAATTCAATTTATTCTTGTTTTCTATTATGTTTTTATAAATACATAAGTAAGTGTCTAGATATTTAAATCCACCACTTATTTTACTTAATTTGTTACTAAATTTTAATTTATAAATTATATTAAATATTTTTAAACAATATTGATCAAAAGCGTCAGTTAATTTAAGTAAAATAAATTACAAAAATTATTTTAATATTTTTATCCTGTTATTTTTATAAACTTACTTGCTAATAAGTATAATAATGAGTTCATATATGAGGAATTCCACGGCACTGTTAACATTCAACCCTAAGAAAAATCAAATTTTTGTTTTGATAGCACATAAACCAATCTTATACCATTACATTTCTAGGGCCACAAAGAATTAAAAAAAAAGCTTTACCACTCATTTTTGAACAAAGTTATTTTTGTAAATCCAAAAAAATGTAAACACAAAAATTTGTAACAATTACAAAGTGATACAGAGACTGAAAAAGTATCTATCAGACTATTTTCATGTATTTTTGTCTCCTGATTCCGAAGATGATAATAAAAATTATCGGTCCTGCATATTTATGCTGCCATTGTGAAAAAATATCCAAAAATGTGATGTTTTTCAGTTTTTTTGCACTTATTTTAAAAAATACAAATCAGACAATAAAAGTGTCCAAGAAAGAAAGATAGAACATCAAATTTTGTACAATGCAAAAATACCATAAAAACGTTCTTTAGTTGACATTTTTTCGACTCTGGTAAAAAAATTAATGATATATCAGGTTTTTAAAGCCCAAAATGTAAAAAAAAATGTCATTTTCTCAAAAATGCATGTTCCTGGCTTAATACTTCATTTTCTAAGACAGGCACACACTTCAATAACAAATATTCTATTAGATATTATCTCTGCCAATAACGTATATCGATGTCAAATTATTTGGATAAAAGTTTTTTTTTAAACAGCCTCAAACTGAATAAAAATGTGGCAAGTACTCATCAAAAAACTGTAATTTCACTCAGTGTTCTGCTTCTTATGCAAGGATAATTGTTACGGAGGTAGAAAAAAAAGTTTCAGTATATTATACTAAGTGTCTTCTTGAAATACTATGAAGAAAAAACTCGATTTGACCTTCATTTGTACGACTTTTCTGCTATTACTTGCAATGTTAACAGTTCGGTGGAATTCCTCATATATCCAAGCCAAATATTTCTTACAGAATTTCAGACTTATTCTTGCAATGAAACAGTTTATGTCAAATGAATAAAAAAACTAAAATAAATAATGTTTAATTAATAATTCTATATTTATTTTCATGATATAATATAAAACCAAGTAATGTTTACTGTTTTGGTAATGCTGAATATTAGAAGAGACTTTGAAAAAAATTAGAAATAAATTAAGGGGATGCTTTACTAACTAAAAAATGGCTAAATTTTCAATCTATCTCTTGTTTAACAGTTTTCAAGGGAATATATTTTTTAATTCAGTATGCGTAAAGTGCTACTTTTCACATTTTTCAATCGCACTTTACTCTCACTTGAATAAAAAAATCTGTTTCAACTACAGTAGGCCTTCCCTTATTTGAACTCCTCCCCTTAATTCAACTTTTTACCTTCCTCTATTTGATCTTTTTATCGTCTTTTCTTTCTGTCACTGCTGATGGCAAGAGAGAGGAGAAATGTTGAAATAAGGTGATGAGCCTGGCTGGACAAGTTCAAATAAGGGGAGGGCTACTGTATAGAACTGGGCAAATCAACCATCCAAACCTTCAATATAAACGACAGTAAATTTACGTTTCCATACATTTTTTAAATCGCTGAATACGAATTTGAAGTCAGAATTCCAAAATTCAATACAACTAAATAAAAATCGCGGATATAACATAACTTACATGTATCGATTTTTGTAAAATTCCAATTTACAATGTAACAATTCACTTTTTCATTCCCGCCATTTTGAATTCGCCATATTGAATTTTGAAATTCTGACTTCAAATTCGTATTCAGCGACTTCAAAAATGTAAAGAAACTTTTTCGAGAACTGTCATGAGAAAATCCACTTTTTCGTATATTTTTTTCGACATTCTACAAGAATTCTCTCAAAAGTAGAAAAAAAAACAATATTTTTTGTTTTTTGAACCACCCATACATATTACAAGCTAAAAAATTAATTAAATGTTTGTAAATATATAAAAGTATACCTCTTTCACAGTATCTACAGCAACTTTCACCAAAACTTCTGCCTTTTGCGTAAAAGGTGATTCCTTTCCGTTGTAAGTAATGCAGTTGTCCAAAATTAGCTGAACATCACCCAGAAACTCTTGTCGGCTATGGTATTTATGAAGCGAAACTTTTTTGGAAATAGTTTCCAAATCCATAGGTTTCTTAATAATCGTATAATAATCTTTGATCAATTTCTTGTCGACGGGTTTCGCGAAAGGCCACGACTCTTTCAAAGATTTCAAAGTATGACTGACAATGTTGTCCAAGATGTATGTCAACGCAACTTGATCGTTATCATCGAGAAGTGGGTTAATTGCTTTTTCTAATCTCATCAAACGATCTTCTTGCTCCCGAAGACACTGTACGCAAGTGTCCAACATATTCTGTGCGACGAATGTCAGCTTACTCATGGCTCCGTTATACAGGGTCGAATTCTGAACCATTTGATTGACGTCAGCCAGAAATTCTTCTCTGCTTTGATACTTGTTTTGTCTCAAATTACTTCGCATTGTTTGCAGATCCATTGGATGGCTGATAATTTTGTAATAATCTGGTACGAGCTGAAAAACAAAAGGTACATTTCAATGTATCCATTTTGAGGTTATTTATGTTTACAATTGGAAGATAATTTACTTTGGCGTTCACCGGATAGAAGAACATGTTTGTATCGGGCAATTTTCTCATTTCGTTCAATATGCCTTCGAGTAGCGAAGACATAACCACAACCGGATCGGTTCTGCGTCTGTTTACTGGTCTTTGATGTCGTTTCAAATAATCGCAACTGCCATCGCTTGGTAGTCGCTTCCTCTTCCTTGCTGAACTCGCAGATAAAGATTCTTTCGGAAGTTTTAATAACAATCGTCGTTTCATTTCTTCGGCGTGCTATTGGCAGATAAGATATTTAAAAGATGTCAAATCTATCGTCAATTTTTCAACTTACCCTTATTAATTTTGAGGACAATGTGACTTTAGTGCCTTCGACGTTGACTAGATGCTGATCCTCGGGATCGATTTGTCTTTCGGTTTCGTCTTCCTGATCCTCGAGCATGCCGCTGGAGTAATTCGATCCTCCGCCGTACTGATATTCCGGACAAGCTTTATTTGTGCGCATGTGACCAACTTGACCGCAGGCTCCGCATTTCAATTTCAGATCTGGTTTAATTTTAGTTTTCTTACGTTTAGAGGGGGAAGTGCAAGGAGAAAGATTAGAGGAAAATGGGTTATTACATAATGAATTAGGAAGACTACTTGAGGATCCATCATTCATCGTTCGGTCTAAACCCGAATTGGGTCTTCGTATTCCTGTCACTCTTTCTCGTTCCTGAATTCTTTTGATTCGTCTAAGTTGTTCTTGTATTCGTCTCTTTTCTCTCTTCATCTCCTCCTTTTGTGCTTCGTCCAGCATTGCAAACTGTCGAATGAAAGAATCGTCCTTTGTGTTCCTTATCGATAAGTAAGCTTCGATGACTGCTGGTTTCCGAACAATTTCCACTCTTGTATATTCTTGTCCTTCGGAGTTTTTGAAGGTTCGATGAATCTTGAGAACGCGCCCGCGTGTTACATCAGTTCCTTCGTCGTCGTCTTTCTTTTTATCCTTAACCTTTTTTTCTTCCGGTTGCGGCTCGCTCATTAACATTTTCCTCAACTCTTGTCGCTGTTGCTCTTCTTTCTCCCGCGTCAACTGTTCACTGGTTTTCTTATTTTCCAACATGTTTTCAATGTTTTTCCCCATTTCTTCTATGTCTGAATTATCTTCGTCGGTGCTTTCATTCTCATCGGTACTCAATGCCTCTGTCGATGCCAAAACACGATTCTGCAGTTCGAAAATTCGTTGACTTTCTTCTTTGTACCTTTCTTGATGCTCTGCTACAGAGAATCGGTTGCCTCGAGAGAATTTGTCCATTCCTTGTTCTCCAGCCTTAGCTTTCTCCGTAGAGAGAGTTCGCACTACATCGATCACTTCCCATCGAGATAACTTCTTGATTTCTTCTTCGGGTACTCCACACTGACGCAGCAATGCCTTAGCATTATTCAGAGACAATCTTCGTAAGTCAGCATCGGTACCAGTCACAATTCGCTTCGGTTGTTGGGCTTCTTGTTCTTCCTTTAATTTAGTTATTTTAATGAAATAAATATTTTGGACACATTAGTGGTAAACTTACTTTATTGATGGTTGGCTTGTTGGGGACTCGAACGTAAGAAAATCCTTCTCCACAACCGGTTGGATCGGCCGGACCTGTCAATTGGAGCAAACACTTGCCTTTTACCGCTTGAATGTAAGCTCTGGTGGTATTCCATGGAGCAACTTTAATTTCGTCATCCATTTTCAGTTGTATTTCATCGTCATCGTCATCCAACATTGTGAAAAGAAACTTTTCTCCGTATCCTGCATCTTTTAGTCTTTGCTCGGCTGCGATCATGCTGAAGAAAGCACAACATTGCTCGGGTGAAACCATTGCTCGGATTTCCTCTTCGTTAGGTAATCGAAAGTCTGGTCTTATCACCCACCAATTTGAATCCATTCCTATGAAAATTTGCGGTAGTATTTATTATAACAGTTTTCTATATTTCTGTGATTTCTGTCATTTTAAGACTATTACCATTAATCGAAGCTGTGAATTGTATAGTGGGCATATCTCCAGAACTTTTAAACTTTAGGTTATTGTACATTATGATCCTTTAAAAATTGTCCCAAAAATTTTACATCATAAATTAATAAACCTTTATGCACATTAAATGTAACATGTGTTTAATAACGACTACAATAATGTAGGAATTTATCAGTGAAAGTTAAACGAGCAAATTCAACATTTTCTTGTGGGCAACACGGTTTATTTTTTTCAGATTAAACAACACAAATTTTTTAACAAAGAACTCCATGCGGTGTAGCTTATAGCATAAATCGTTGGCGATATAAGCAAATGAAAAGGCCTTGCGATAAGGATGTGCCGAATATAGAAATAAAATTATGCACTTTAAACTTGGGTAACTTTTTTTAAAATGTTACGAATTAGCACTAAACTTGAAATAACTCTTTTAACATTTCTGAACAACATCGAGGTTACATTATCCTTATAATAAGAAGTAATTTTAACTTTTATGTGTGCCACCTATGAAAGAGTTCGATGACGTCAAAAGTTAAATTTCCAAACGTAACTCCTTACAAAAAAAATATACATATTTATATTAAAATAGCACATGTTCAACTTAACTTAAAAATACTTTTAAATCGTCGTAATCTCTTTTTTATTATCAAAATATACGGAAATATCATTAACTTTTACACTAACCGTAAAATGTGTACATACTTTCTTCTTTCTACATCTACTTTCTTCTTTCTGTTTCTACTTTCTTCTTTATATTTCTACTTTCTTCTTTCTTATTTCTACTTCTACTTTCTTCTTTCTGTTTCTACTTTCTTCTTTCTTCTTTCTATTTCTACTTTCTTCTTTCTACTTCTACTTTCTTCTTTCTGTTTCTACTTTCTTCATTCTATTTCTTCTTTCTTCTTCCTACTTCTACTTTCTTCTTTCTATTTCTACTTTCTATTTCTACATTCTTCTTTTTGTCTATACTTTCTTCCTGTTTCTACTTTCTTCTTTCTGTTTCTACCTTCTTCTTTCTATTTCTACTTTTTTCTTTCTATTTCTACATTCTTCTTTCTATCTATACTTTCTTCTTTCTGTTTGTACCTTCTTCTTTCTATTTCTACATTCTTCCTTTCTATATATACTTTCTTCTTTCTGTTTCTACCTTCTTCTGTCCATTTCTACATTCTTCTTTCTGTTTCTACTTTCTTTTTTCTGTTTCTACAGCAGTCCTCCCCTTATTTTAACTTTTTCCCCTCGTGAGTTCCCACACCATTCGTCATGTGCTTGTAGTAGCAGTCCACGTTCAAAAGAATGCTGCTGTTTGTGCTTGCGCTTACAGGAAGAAGGACGACACTATGTGTCTTTTCTCTGTTTATATTCTTTCATACTGCCAGTCGTGATGAGGGAAAGCGTTAAATTAAGGGAAGATGCCGCCATCGACTCGAATGGTTAAAGTATAGGGAGGGTCACTGTATACGTAATAAAATATACGAGCTTCTACTCGTTACAAAAATGCTTCGGGAAGAAAATAAAGTAATAAATTAACGGATTTGCATGAATCTTGATACCTAGAAGTTTTTTGCATCGCTGATCAGGAATCTAGTATTAGTTTTATTTTAATGCATTTTCTATTATTATGTTTTTAAACATTCAAAATGGAGGATCGAATATGTCGAACAAAATTGTTTTAAATTAATGAAATTTACTTGCAACGTGATAGAAGAACAAGTTTTTTGCATTGCTGATCAGGAATCTGGCGTTAGTTATTACAAATTCAAAATGGAGGATCCAATATGGCGGACAAAATTTTGTTTAATTCATCAGATTTACTTGAAACATGGCACCGAGAAGTTTTTGGGTTTGCTGATCAGGAATTTACCATTAGTTTTTTAAATTCGAAATGGTGGATCCAATATGTCCAACAAACTTTTTTTAAATCAATCAAATTCACTTGAAACGCGGTAGAAGAAGTTTTTTATGTTACTGACAAGAAATCTGGCGTTAGTTATTACAAATTCAAAATGGAGGACCCAATATGGCGGACAAAATTTGTTTTAATTCGTCAGATTTACTTGAAACTTAATACTTGGAAGTTTTTGGGTTTACTGATCAGGAATCTACCATTAGTTTTTTAAAATTCAAAATGGCGGATCCAGTATGTCGAACAAATTTTTTTAAATGATCGAATTTACTTGAAACGTGGTAGAAGAAGTTTTTGACGACGCTGATCCTGAATCTGATATCAATTTTTCAAAATTCAAAATGGAGGATGCAATATGGCGGACAAAATGTTGTGTAATTCATCAGATTTACTTGAAACTTGGTACCCAGAAGTTTTTGGGCTTGCTGATTCGGAATCTGGCATGTTTTTTAAAATTCAAATTGGCGTATCTAATATTGAGCGAAATTTTAAAAATTTGATAGGATTCTCTTGTAACTTGTCACTTGGTGGTTTTTTAGTTTGCCGATTACGAATCTGATGTTGTCTGAAAATTGAAATGGGTGATTCAATATGGAAGACGAAATTTTTATTAAATTGCAGATTTTAGTACATAGTGACATCTGAGGACTTTTACGGTCGCGAATTCGATTTTGAAATCTGTTTCCATTAATTTGAAACGATGAATCCAATATAGCGAATGAAATATTTTTAAATCTTTAGATTTTAATGTAATTTTGTATATAAGAGTTTTTGAGATCTTTAACTACGAATTTAACAATAAGTACTTACATAAAAGTAACTATTGAAATTAAAATGTTATGTCTAAAAGTATTCAAACAGCAATCAAGTGTATGGAAAGAAAGTTGTAAATAATTTGTTTAAACAATTATTATTTAAACAAATTGTAAATTTTCATAAATATTTGAATACTTCTAGACAAAATATCGTAACTTCAATAGTTATTTGTGTAAATGTTTCATACGTAATTATTATTTTAGTATGCTAGAAAAAAAGATCTCCATATTCTTTCAAAACTATAAATTTACAATCCTTTTTTTATAAATAATAATTATTTTTTAAGTTGTCAAACTTGTTTCTTTACTATATTTGTATTTTTCGAATAAAATGAATTACAATAAGTTTAACAATAATCAAATGATTACTTCTTAATATTAGCCTTATTGATTTTTTGTATTCCGCACTGTTGGATCCTACAAATGGATTATCCAATTTTAATTCCTAATTTTTAGCAAACAACTCCAAAAATTTTGAGAGATCACGTTTAAAAAGTACAAAAAGTATAATTTTCGTCTCCACTGTTCGTACCGATTGTACATCCTTGGACCAGCTTCGCTAAGAAATGATTAAAGTTTGAAATTTTAACTTCAAATTCATAATCAGCGACTCCTAAAACCCTAATGTACGAACACACACTAAAATGTAGCCACAGGAAAAATGTATGCATTTGAAAACCACTTTCGTGGAAAGAAACTCATGCGTAGGTGGGTTAACAAGAGGTAAAAATTAGTTACACGAGTTATTTTCTATTATCCTGACAATACTAGCAAATTTAAAAGTTCTAGAGATATGCGCATATGTTACATTTTTTTGGCATAAGTAAAAATGTGTAAAATGATAAAATGAAATAAATACCTGTTCGTTTAAAATCGGCGCAAAGTTTCAGTCTTTTACGAATACTGCTCTCGCTGTGCAAGGGAAATGCTTTCTTAACATCGTCCATTCTTATCCTTCGTGGTATATCGAGAGATTTCCAAAATAACCTATATATAAAAACTTGGAGAAAATCTCGAACGAAATTATTAGCTTTTTTTGAATTTGGCCCAGGCACTTCGTAAAGAGGACACTGCTGACCGGCGACGAATAAAGCATCCACTTCTCGTATAAAATACTGATTTCTGAAGATAATAATAAAAATTTAAGTTTGTTGACGACTGAAATCAAAAGTCACATTTTTACCTTGTTCTTATAATTAAAAAGTCAGTTTGAGGAACTTGATGCTCGTATATCGGAGCTCTGTACATGTTATTTTCAACAACTTGTATGCTTTGACCCGGACTGAGAGTTCCGAGGAATGGACTAGTATGAGCATAAGCAATTTCACCATATTTGTAAGGTAAAGGACCAGAATCTTTTTCAGCTTTACGCTTGAAATAGTTTTTCACTTTTGTACACATGCCGACTTGATTTATCAGCGGTGGATGTTCCTCAGAAAATTCCACGAGAATTATATCGCCATCTCGACCAGTCAAGTCTTCGGCAGAGCGCATAAAGAATATGTCCCCACCGCCTGCGGCAGCTCTTTCTTGTTCTCTTAACTTCAATGCAAGGATATATGTAAAGAAATAAATAATAAAAAACCATATGAAATAATTACCTTTGCTTTTTTATGTATGTGTTTTTGCAGCGACAAAACACTATGTGGACCAGGATACGCAAGGCATCCGTGACTGTAACGTTTCATCGGAGGTCTATGGAAGTTTCTGAGTCGCATTACTCCTATGTGAGTCGGTACGTAAGGTGGTCGTAGTTCTAACACTGGTATACTGTGTTGAATGATATTTCCTCCAGGTACTTTTAATCTCATTGTCGTTTCTGTCGACCTTGCCATGTAGTACCTAAAAATTTTCGCATAAAACGAGTCAATACTTTATATAAAAAGAGATATATCTATAAATAAATTATCTCACATGTCGTTAGAAATATTAAAGGGGTTACATTCCGGCTTCTTTTGTGCGGGAGTAGGTGCTTCGTCTTCTTCGACAACATTGATGACTCCAGCCTTCCCCAAAAGTAATTTACTTTTCTTAACGTGTGGATGAGGAATTTTCACTTTAGCCTGAGGCCGATTATCTTTGTGCACTGTTTTAGGATCGATATCTTCGGGAATCCCAAGAATAATATTCTCATCATTCGGGTCTAGGGTTAGAATTTTAGGTTTAGGTATATTATTCATTTTTTCCACATCCCAAATAATTTCGTTTTCCCATAGACCATAGACTAATTCCTCATTTTCCACTGGAAAAATTGAGTTCCAAATGTCATCTCCTTCATCTCGATTTTGATTACTTGACTTCGAAGGATCCCTACAATGAATACGCAGTGTCAAATAAAATGCATTGAAATATGTCAACCGAATGAACTAGGACACACATTTTATTTTTCTGTTGCGGCATGATATTTGCAGTAGCCACTCTCACATTTGCTCCGTTTGAAATTGGACCTTTCCCGGGTAAACTAAATGCTTGAGCCGTTCTGAAATCGCTCGTTGGAACCCAACCAGCGGCATTATTTTTGCTGCTGAGTTTTTGCATTACCTACAGGGCAAATTTGAATTTCCATTTTAAATTATTGATATTTTGTCGTTGTATTATGTTGAATTCCAAAATTATAACCTTTTGTTTTATTTCTTCACCGTTCCAAATAACATCGTCTTCCCAACGCAACTGCGAAACCATTAGAAATGCTTCATTTGGAATATCCTTATCTACAGTTTTTTTTTCTAATTCTTTTCCAGTCTGTAACATAATTGTACAATTTTCAATTTTCAATTTCCTAAAGTGGCGTCAGTTTTATCCTTCTCATTTTGGTCATATTTATACCTAATATTCCATTTTTTGTTACATTTTTAATGTGATAAGAGATTATATTTTTCAATAAGTACTTTCAGTAATTTTATTGTTTTTGTTTTTATTATAAACAAATTTACGATTAAAAATATCACTTTTTAATTATTGTTGCTTATGTTTTCGGTATCACTGATCCTGAATCTGATATCAATTTTTTGAAATTCAAAATGGCGGATGCAGTATGGCGGACAATATTTTGAAAAACTTACGTAAAGTTCGATAAAAATCTGTACTCGGGGGTTTTGGGGTCGCTGATTACGAATTCAATGTCAGTTTTACGAAATTCAAAATGGCGGATCCAATATGGCTGACAAAATTGTATAAATTTGAGAAAAGTTTGTGAAAAACTATATTCAGGGATTTTCGAAATCAACAATTCGTAATCAGCAACCAAGAAAACCCCAAAGTATAGATTTTTACGAATTTGTGTTAAATTTTAAAAATGTAGTCTGCTATATTGGATCCGCCATTTTGAATTTCGAAAAACTGAAATCGAATTCGGACCCTAAAAACAATATGTACCTTACATTCGCTGCGGATGACAACGATCTTTGTCATTTAGGACTTTTCTCTGACTGTGGCAAAAATGCAAATCTTTGTCACAACATAAATTAGTCTAACGAAGTCAATAATGTATCCAATTTAAAAACCATTTCTAGACAGTCTAAAACATACCGAACAACATGCCATTGTCCTTTTTCAAAAACATGTTGTCCAAAAAAAGATGCAAGTTCTTAAAAAAATGTTGTTTTTACGAGTTTGTAAAAATCTTTGTCATGAGCTATGTTGCCGTATTAGGTAAATTTATGCATTAAAAATTAATGAAATCGTTTGAAACTTGCTACTCAGGGGTTTTCGAGGTCGCCGATTACAAATCTGATGATATATTTTGAAAATTCAAAATGGCGGATCCAATACCACGAGTAAATTTGTCAAAAAATGATGTTAGCCTTCCCCCATTAGCTTCGATATACAATATCTACTTACACACTTTACTACGAGGAGGTTCGAGAAAGGTCTTCAAAGTGCACATTTTTAAATATTTTTTATGTATGGTAAATTTTTAAATGGTAAATTTTATTCATGATTAAACATCTACATTGTCTGTACACTTGTATTTTTAAACGTGTGTAAACAAAGATGGTATAAATTGAGATGATTAATCCTAATTCACTGTAAATCATTTGATGAATCCAAGCGTTTTAGAAGCCTTATTTATCATAGCATCGATATGGTTTTTAAAGAATAATTTTTCATCATATAGTACTCCTAAGTCGCGTATGACAGTCTTCCTATTTAAATTATCCATGTCTAGATGGTAATTAAAGGTTTCAGGATTGGATCTTGTAAAAGAAATCACTGAGCATTTGTCCTTATTAAGCTTCATGTCATTAAGTTTGCACCAATTGTTCACCTATAATAAATCCGTTTGAAGAAGTGTATGATCTGTAGGGTTCTTGATAATTTTGAAAAATTTTAGATCATCAGAGAAAATAAGAGGGATTGAATAACGAATTCCTTGCGTTACATCATTAATAAATATGAGGAAATGTATAGGACCCAGATGAGAACCTTGTGGAACACCTGATGTTACATGGATGGTCTTTGAATCGAACCATTTGTGTGCGGTTTTGGAAATAACTTCTTGGTGATAATAGAATCAAAGATTTTCGGAATACAACAGGGAATCGATACTGCCCTGTAGTTGCTAATATTCTGCCTTGAGTCATTTTTGAATATTGGTGTAATAAAACTACCTGATCACGCGACACTGAATTTAATAATTCTAATGAAAAAGAAAAGAAATAACTAAACTTAAAACTAATAACAGCTCATGTTTAATCACAATAAAAATAAAAATAACCAAACGATATCACAGCACAAGAACGCTACATTCTTAAAGCAAAGTAAATTTTTTCATGTAATTTATACTAAACGTATTTGCAATTTCCGAACTGTTTTTGTTACCAAACCATTTCTTAAGTAAAGCTGTAAATTTTTTTTTCTTTTGTGGTCATCTTAATATTTGTAGGTAGAGCGTTATAACAGATGGTTCCAAAGAAGCCGAAACAGTTTCTTCCAGCTTCTGTCTGTCTTTCCAGGACTGCTAGTGAGCCTCTTGTCGCATTCCTGGCGACTCCGGTTACTTCTGACAAAGATCTTGTTTTCGATACTTGAAGTGTTGCAGTGAAAAATGCGATTTTTCTTATATCGTAGATTTTATTCTCCCGATACAATTGTTCGGTTGAGTAATTCCTTCCCTTGTTCAAAATTATCTTCGACGTCGCTTTTTGCAAAAATGCCATCTTGCTCATGATGTTGTCATACGCCCCACCCCAGATAATAATTCCATATCTTACTATTGAATGGAATAGAGCGTAGTAGATCTGAAGCAAAGATTGAGTATTTAGGATTTCACGCAACTTTCTGAATAAAAATTGAAGGGGTCTTAGTTTTTTCAAAAGGTACATAATATGCATGTCCCATCTTAATTTGGAATCAATCATTACACCAAGATATTTAATACCGGTCGTTCTTTCAATAGTTTCCAGTAGATGTCCATTTCTCACTTCAAGATGCTCCAAATTCAAAGGAATACTGTCATTGTGGCCACCAAACTGCATGTATTTCGTTTTATCGACATTGACGGTTAGCGAGTTATAGTTAAACCATTCCTTGATAATAGTAAAGTCCTTGCTTGCTATTTGTATTAGTTTCGGCCCGACTTTGCAGCATAAATCACGACCGTGTCATCCGCAACGTGTTAATTAACAATTGAAAATCAAATTTTTGTAATTTTTAAACCATTTTATCGTGTAGAGCTTACCCGAAAATAGTAGGGTTGGGTGTTTTCCAAAAGATTTTCTTACTTTTTCACAAAGTTTTCTGAGCTAAAACGTAAGCTACAAATTTTGCCTTTTTGGGACTTAATGGGTTAAGACATATAAAACATTGTGAAAATAATGTAAAGACTCAATGGTTGGTAGGTTAAATCTACACGAGAGTGACGAATAGTCGTGATCAACGTATGACATTGGGAACTTGATTTTAAATGAGAGGTAACGGATAAAACTGTGCTGAACCGATTCGAGTTTCTTAATCCGAGTCTTTAAATACGGTGCTCAAACTTGAGAGCAATACAGAAAATGAGGTAAGACGAGTGACTGATAAAGTAATAATAAAGTATGTGAATTTTTTTCCCTTTCGCTAACACGTCATCACAATGATCAGCGAATTTTAAAGACGAGTCGATTATTACTCCTAAATCGACTATGGTAGATCTGCTTGTTTACAGTAATTATATATACGAGGCCTTTTCCAACATGTCCCAGGTTGATTCTATTTATTTTTTTTTATTTTTATTTTACAAGCATATACGGGAACGAGCCCTTTACAAAATATATAATGTATTACAAATTAACACTGAACAAATAGCATACGTTGAATATAAGACTTAAATATACTAAATCTCGAGTTTATGATATCTCGCGGGATGGAGTTCCACAGACGGCGAAGGCGAGGAAGAGGGGAATAAAAATGAAAGGAGGACCTGGAGGACTCCTCAATAATTGCTCTAGGATTCCTGAGGTTATGGCTAAGATCCCGATCAGAAAATAAAGAAAAAATAGATACGGAATTTAGTTGGTTAGATTTAATTTTGTAAACAAAGGTAAGATCATGATAGGTATGTAGGGAAGATAGCTGAGGAAGCTGGAATTGACGAATGAGTGGCAGAAAGTTGTGATCAATAAAGGACATGGGAGTACCAGATTTCCAGGCAAGATACCTTAGAAATCTATGATGCACTGAATCGAGGAGGTTCCAATCCGTGCTAAAGTGTGGAGACCAAACTATGGAGCCATAAGTAAGTACAGGGAGAACAAGAGAATTATACAAATAAATAATGAATGACAGTAAAATTTGAGGTGGTACGTTTTATAAATCCAACAATCCTACTAGCACGCATTGTAACTTCCTCAATATGGGGTTTAAAAGAAAAGGTTTTGTCGAAGCGAACACCCAGATCTATGACAGTGGAAAATCTAGGAACCTCGACGTTGGGAAACACATAGTCAAATTTAACTAAATGAGTTTTGCGAGAAAAAGATAAAATGCCAGATTTTATAGGATTTATAGGGAGGCCATTAAGAGAAGACCACAGAACAAGAGAATCGAGGTCTCTTTGTAGACAAGATGCATCCATAGGGGCATTGATCTCTTTAAATATTTTAATGTCATCAGCATAGAGCAGACAGGATGAAAATGAAAGAGTGGAAGGAAGATCATTAATGAAAATTGTAAAGAGAACAGGCCCTAAATTAGAACCTTGAGGAACCCCAGAGCAAATTTGAACAGAGTCAGAGAAGGAACCGTTAATTCGAACTATTTGAGACCTACGAGACAAATACGAAGTTAGCCACGATAGTAAGTCACCTCTGATTCCAATAGTGTCACATTTTTGAAGGAGAAGGGTATGGTTAACTAGATCGAAAGCTTTCGAGAAATCAATATAAATGGAATCAACTTGTGATTGACGTTCAAAAGCATTAGAGATGAAGTCTGAAAATAAATAATTTATGTTGATTTTTCCAAGGCTTTTGACTCTGTCAACCACAACTGCCCCGTTGGCTGCGATCTTACCTAGTGGATAGGATGCAGTCTGTGCGAGTGCTCGGTTATCTTTCTAAACCAATTATAATAACATCTGGAGTACCTCAAGGATTTCATTTGGGTCCATTATTATTTTTAATTTATATAAATGATCTTCCTGACTGTATCAACCACTCTTCGGTGTTGATCTATGCCGACGATGTTGGCAAATTGTACTCTAAGATTTCTAGCCCACTTGATGCTTCAAATTTACAACGCGATATGAACAACCTGGCCGCATGGTCAGCTCTCAATGGATTGCCCATAAATTTAGAGAAATGTAATGTTATTAGTTTTCACAGGTCTAAGCAAAGCTTTTCATATAATTACTTACTTAATAACTCTTCTATTGTAAGAGTAGATACAATCCGTGATCTGGGGATTATTTTTGATAGCACTTTATCTTATAAAGTTCATTTAAATTCCTGTATTTCTAGGGCTCTTAAATATATCGGTTTTATTCAAAGGTGTACTTCCGACTTCAAGTCTGTAAATGCTATTTCCTACTTATATAAAACGTTAGTACTACCTATTTTAAACTATGGGTCTGTAATTTGGACACCTTATGTTGCCGAGTTGAATGACTTACTTGAAGCTGTCCAGCATAAAATTATATGATATTTAGCTTTTAAAACGCATTCTCCCATGAGTTTCATGGATTATAACTATGAACCTTATATGCAGTCTAGCTAAAATAAGCCAGCAAGAATTTTATTATGATAATTTATTTATGTTTAAAATTACAAATAATCTTATTAAGTGCGACCAATTACTTTGTTTATTCTCAATTTGTTCTACACATTATAATATTCATAATCCACGTATCCTGTCCGAGTCCAATACCCGTTCTAACTATATGTTCTATTTACCTACTGTTCGCCTAACAAGGCAATGGAATCTTCTGTCACATTCTATTCGTACATCCATGTCTATCTCAAGTTTTAAATCCTCCTTGAAAAGAACACTAATGGTATAATTATTCTGTAAATGCTTTCTTTGTATGTTGTTCTTTTTCATTTATTTTATATTGTATTTCACCATGTACTCAGTTTATCACTGTTTCGCTATTTATTTTATTTTGTATTCGTTTGTGAGGGCAATTATGCCCATTGAAATATTAAATAAATAAATAAATAAATAAATCATTAATAGAGTTTACCGACTGTAGAGGATGGTTACAGATGTCATATAAGAACTGATAAGATTTTGTAGATCTATAAAATGAAATTGATTTACATTTATCAATATTTAAGGTAAGTCGATTTGAGGTAGCCCAATTGACAAACGAGTGAAGATCTCTTTGCACCTTAGATGCATCACGAGGAGATCCAATCTCATAAAATAGTTTAATGTCATCAGCGTACAATAAGAATTTAGAAAAACTAATACTATGAGATATATCATTTATGAATAGTGTAAAGAGAATGGGCCCTAAATGGGACCCTTGTGGAACACCAGATGAAACGTGGTAAGGGTTTGAAAGGCCGCCACGAATACGAACAATCTGCGAACGGTTTGTAAGATAAGAACTGAGCCATCTAATTGTTGACCCTCCAATGCCTAAGTTGTAGAGTTTACTAACCACAAGACCATGATAGACAGCATCGCCCTGTTTAAATCTCTCAAGAGCATTTGACACATAATCCACAAACAAAAGCAAGTTTGTGGTCGTTGATCTTCCCCTTATGAACCCATGCTGTTCATTACATATACATTGAGAAAAAGATGACATGAACTTGTCTGCCATGATGCAATCCATCAGTTTTTGGAAAACACTCAAAACTGAAATAGGCCTATGGTTCATGACATTCCTTTTGTCCCCAGATAAAATATAATGTACGAGGTTTTCCAAACACTGGGGAACTGACCAGAGTTTAAAGATTGATTAAAGATGATAAAGAGCGGTTTAACTAAAGAATTAGCACATGATTTCACAAAGGCCGGGGAAAAAGGTCAGGACCGAAGCTGCCAGAATTATTGAGTTTATTAATTGCAACTAAAATGTCAGCTTCAGAAATACTCAAGTTGAGTATTTCATCATCAATATGGGTAACATCAGAGATTTTAGGGATTGTAGACAAGTCCAAATAAACAGATTTAAAAAATTCCGCAAAAAGATTTGGAATATCATTACTTGAAGCAAGTTTATTCCCCAAAAACATACTGCATGGGAATTCCTTAGAGGATTTAAGATCTTTGACGTAAGACCAAAAGTTATTAAAATAAAAACTGTAATATTTTAAACTACAGAAATCAACGTTTTATGTAACGTGATAACTCGTGAGTACATAAAAAAATGTGAAATTTACATAGGATAATCTGGATAGATAATAAACTCTGTAAAATATCTATAAAAACTAAAAATATAGATTTGTAGCTGAAGAATCGAAGAAGTTTTTGGTACAAACAGGCTATAGGTTACAGGCTTTGTCAGGCAACAAAGCAAGCTGTCCTGCACTCTACAGGAGACGAATAACAAATTGCCGTAATGTTGAACATGCAAAAACTGACATAAGATTCTTAATCAGTTTGAATTTTGATTAAGAAGTCCGCCATATTGAATCCGCTATTTTGAATTTTCGAAATCTGACTTTAAATTCATTTTCGAGATCGTGAAAATCCCCAAGAAAAAGTATCAAGCAAAATAGTTGGAATTTAGACAAATTTGTCCGCCATATTGAATTTTCAAAATCTGACTTCAAATTTGTAATTGGCATCCCAAAAAAATGTATACACCAAATTACAGTAAAATCTAACCAAATTTTTTTCCATCATTTTGGACACTGAAATTCTCGCCACAGCAAAAGGTTAAAAAAGTAAAACTTTACCTTTTCTGCAAGTTTGAATCCGTAATCAAAATCTTGAACATTTTCTGGAAGTTGAAGCATATCGTACCAAAGTTGCGCAGGACCAAATCGCCAATCCGTAGCTTTAGGTCCCATGTCGTTCTTTTCTTTGGATTCGCTTGATATTTGTTCCTCCTTTTTTCCATCGACGTGCACTGACAACAGCTTTTCGTCATCGTCGGAGCAATACTGGTTTGGACTTACATCTAAATTATGATTACGCTTATGTTCGTTTTCTTCAGGCTTTTCTGAAATTGAATCGTTTTCATCCAGTTTCTTTTTGCGTTTTTTTTTGCAACCTCGCCAAAGCTTTGGTAAGCTATTAACATTCGCACTACCGAAAAGTCTCGAAAACCTAAGAACTTTATTTACTCGAAACTCAGGAAAGAGTTCTGTGACACTAACATTCTGGTATTTTCTTGGTAATATTGCAGCTAATGGTTTATGAGGCTCGTCATCACGTTTTTGGACTAAAGATTTTCCTGGATCTTCGATAATTCTTTTTGCAAACGAATCTTTAACAGGTGCTGGCATTAAAACACTTTGTTTGATACCATCGCACGCTGAAACGTAATATATTTTTTTTTAATTTCATGCTTCTGATAACTGGTTGTCATTATAAAAAGTGTACTTACTAGTAGTCTCTATGTAATCATCAGCCAACTCGTTAATATCACCATAATCTACAGCATTAGGAGACTTCTCAAAGACGTCTTCTTTGCCTTTATCTAATGGTGAACAATGACCATTTGGTACCGGTTTATTTTCTTTGTCATCCTTCGATTCAAAATCAATTTTTGCATCGCAGGATGTTATTTCCTCGACTAATGATCGAAAGCCATCGAAATGGAACAGCGATCCCAGTTGTTGTTTTATATTCGAATCCAAGAACTCTTCGTCCAGTTGACCATTTTCTCCAATATTGCCAAACATGAAACTTACCGACAAATCCATGTCAATATTTTCTTCGGCACTATCATCCATTTTCCAGATCGTTTTCTCTAACGAGAAAGAAAAAACACGTGCTTACTTTCTGTCAGTTCGTTTCGTAATATTGAACGCATGGCAGTCAAAGACAACCCGATTTACGTTTAGATTTTAACGATTAGTTTATTCATTTAGTGGGTAAACGTTGAAGCTAGATTAAAAATTAAAATATATTAACTTTATTTTGAGTCTCGTCTTACTCCATAACGATCAGGTTAGGATTACGCCGCAACATAATTATGCATATTTTACGCGACTTTCCTTCGTGAAAGTTGTCGCTAAAAGTTCGATACGACTTGACGAATATATTTTACCTATTCCGTATTCATGTCGATACAATGAAACTTAATTAAAAGCGAATTATCCAGCATTAGTATTTCTATACGAGTTTTAAACTCCATGTGTTTTGTCGGTTTTGTCGATCACGCACGCAATCACGCCGCACGTAAACAAGTTGTTCGCGAATTGAAACCGGCTTTTTGTCTAGGCCATTACGCATGCGTATTGCGCAGGTTATTTAGTCGCATTATCACGCATGCTGCATAATAACTTGTATTATCACATCTAATAAACAAAGGTAAGGTGGGAGGAAATGTGCATATTAATAAAACTTATCAAGAGCTAATCAGTTCGATTTCTATACTTGGCCAGTGGACAGAATATTTTTCATGTGGTATCCTAACCTCTAAATCGTGTTAGCAAACAGAAAGGAATTGAGAGAAATTGAAAAGAATTAACGAGCATAGGTCTCGAATTCCATTAACGAAAATATGGAATTGAAATTTTGTCAAAAGGTTAGGGTCGTATTTTCTATTCCTAGATCGAGATTGACTAGCAAACAATTTTAATTCCTTTCAATTCAATCGGATCCAAAGGAACGAAATAAGGTTACCCAGACAGCGTTTTTCAGAAAGTCCTCAAAATGAGATCCTAATTTTGATGTCTTTATGGTTTGCTAAGACGGGCATAAAAATTACCCTATAGTTTTTCATCAAATGTCGACGTTTCAGATCCTAAGGAGCCCAATTCAACAATAAAAAAAATTTGTGTCCGCGATCTTGTATGCCCTGGCGAAAGTTCCGGATAGGAATTTAATCCGACCGAAACCGGTGCAATCCGAGGTTATCCGGAATCTGTCCCCTGTTTAATCCGAATTTAATTCTGTTCCAAGCCATGCCATACCGGAAAATTCTATCCGTTTTCATCCTCACTCATTCCGAGATATCATATGTAAACCGTTCTATTCCTCGATTTCGATCCGAACGAATCCTGAGTCATTCCGAAACACATTTCCTATCCATTTCATTCCTCGATTTCTGTTCGAACGAATCCTCGCTCATTCTGAGACATAATGGTAATCCGTTTTATTTCCCCATTTCAATTAGAACGAATCCCCGCTCATTCGTTTCGTCCATGACGAATTAGAATGGAATGAGACGGATTGAAATGGACCAAATAATTTCGGAATAGATTAGATTTATTTGGATCAAGACTGGTCGCACTATTTAGGATTAAATCGGATCAAACCAGATAGAAACCTTTTTCGACATTGCCGGTTTAGATCGGATTAGAACGAAACAAATAATTTCAGAATATACCGGATTCATTCGTTTCAAAATCAACACAGGATTCGTCAGGATTCATCAGGATTCATTCTCATTCAGTGATTATTTCGGAAAGTTTCGGTTTATATCTGATTCAATTGGATATCATTTTCAGTTTCGACAGGAATTGCCAGGATTGGATAGGGGACAGATTACGGCATGAAACGGACTAAGACGGAATGAAAGTCATTCCGTTTCAATCTGATTTTTTCGCCAGGGTGTACATCCGTACGTCCCGTTTTTTTGTCGCGCGATAACTCGCGTACGGATAAGCGTAATGACATAATTTTTTTTTAAAATACGTGTCTTGACATAACTTAGATCTGATTAGATTTTGGCGCAGATGCATCTGTCCATTACTAAAAAACATTAGCTCCAATTACGTTTCTTCGTAGTTTTTGCATTTATTTTGTAAAAATACAAATTTTATTAAAAAATGTTTCAAACAAAAAAGATAGAGCATGAAATTCTCTACAAAAAAGGTTTTATGCATTTTCTTCCTAAAGTCAACGATAATGCCATAAAAACTGGTTTAAAATGATTATGACTATTGTCTGAAAAAGTATTAAATTTGGTCACCTCGGCAAAAAAATTACCCTATAATTTTTCATCAAATTTCGAGGTTTCGACCCCCTACACCCAGGGGTAATCTTCGCTAGCCCCTCGGGCGCGGTGATCACCTACGGGCGCATAAGTTCTTTTACGCCCTTGATACGAAATAGTATATTACTCAACGAGGGAGGTAAAATAAAGAATGTCTCAGGCTGCGTATAATTTTTACCCGAGGTGAAGCCGAGGGTGAGAAACAGGCAGTCTGAAGCATTCTTTTTTACTTCCCGAGGGAAGTATACGATTTTTCTTTATGGCCGGGAGGATAAGCGGCATCTTTCCTCCCGCAAGCGGAAGGAAAGTTGCTGCTTTCCTCCCGGTGTGAAGAAAATAACTATTTCGATATATCTAAAAGATGTCTTATAGATATCTAAAAGATATCCGTCAGAGATCTTTTTGATACTTTCAAGATATCTTTGACGAATTATATGTATATATACAAGATCATAAAAATACAGACAGTAATTAGTAAAACACAGTAAACATGTAATATGCATCGAATAGTCTACTAGAATACACGTGCATGAAGTAAGTGTTTTGCAACTTTTATTTATTAATACTTCGGCTGGCCTGTTGTCGGGGTCGAAGTTTTGAAAATGCTCATTTTCAATTTTCATACATATAAGATTTATTATTGTAACATATCGTATTACATATCATATTGATTATATTATTGTAACATATCTATCGAAGCCACTTGAACCTAAATATGATTGGATCTCCAAATATCAATATAATTTTATAAAATAATTGAAAGCTGTTAGTAAACGAACGAGTATTAAGGAATAGCCGACTTTCCACTGGATCGAAGTTTCTGAGCGAGCGAGGCACCACGCCAACAATTTTTTGACCCCAAACAATTTTTTCCTCTAAAAGAAATGAAATTTATTAAATCCATGCGTAATTATTTTGGAAATACGTTTTTCTGTTCACCAAACTTTTTTTGAATTTTTAAATTATTTCATCGAATTTTAATGGGTCAATGAAATTTGTTCTAGTAAAGTTCAATTTTACGGACCGAGTGCAATCGCACAATCTCCAAACGAGGTCGTAAAATTTTGCAGTCTAGGAGCGAACACTGTTTTTTGATATACTGTTCGCAAAGTAAGCACTTTACCGACTGTTTTTAGTCCGTAAAGTGCGGAGATCAGTCCGTAAATTCACACTTTACGGACTAAAAGGCGTCCGTAAAGTGTCTACTTTCTTTTAGGATAAATTCTGTTAGCAAAAGATGAAAGAACAGACTTTTGCACAATCTATTGCATGCAATTCAGGGTTTGGATTTTTAAGTTTTTTTTTTTATATTTTACAACCTTTTTCTATTTTTAATTAATTCCAAGGAATTGTAAAATTCTGGTTTAAATTCCTGTAAATACATCTATTCGTTCAATTCTTTTCCGCGTTAAAAAGAATATAAACAAAATAATTTATTTTTAATTATTAGCAATATTTTTGGCCAAGAAATTGAATTGGAGGAATATAAATGTTATATTTATTAAATTACTCTTTCATTTTAGAACGAGAACTATCGTACTTTTTTCTAATAGCAAAAAGGCGAAGGCCATCCTCAAAAGACAAAATATAGCAACAGTTTTTTCTTCAAAGTTCCTAAAAATATATTAAACTTTGATATTCTTAATTTAAAAAAACTCATTGAAAATTAAAAATGATCATTTTGAATTAATTCGAGGTCTGTTTTAAAAATAAATAAATAATTTATTATTGACAATGACGAGATAACCACTGTTTGATGGGTTACTGTGCACACCAGCAAGGTCATTAGTTCAACCCGTCTGGTTGTCGTACTTATAAGCTGATTTGGAGTCATCTCACGCGGCAACTATTTGTCTTCTTTTTTTGTCAGGTATTTTGCATGAGCTATTAATGGCGTGTTCTCCTTTAGCAATGATTTTGCACTTTTTCTGAAGAGCAATGTAAAAAATGTTCACTGACTCAGTGCAAGCTTTTACATGCCTCTTATGGAAAACTGCAAATCAACGTCAAATCAGAAAGCGCTTAACCCGCAATCTCGAAATTTTCTCGTCGTCCAATAGATCTATTTTTATAATCTCTCAAATTTTATTCAAATTATAAATAAGATAAACGAACTCTATAATGTTTTAAGATTAAAACGATACAAAAGGGTTAATTAAAAATTAAATGTAAAAGTTTAAGTAAGTATTTTTATGTTAAACTTTATATTTATTTTATTTACAGTGATATACAAACATGCTTTATAACTATATAACGACGTCGACACTGAAACAATTGAAACGATACTTTTTAATACGAAGGGTGTAAGGCTCGATAATTCGAGCCCAAAGGTTTCGCCCTAGGGCGCGAAATCCAGCTTTGCGCCCGGAGTGTTAAAACTCTTATTTATTAATATTTCGGCTGACATATGGTTAGGGTTGAAGTACACATTTATATACATTTAAGGAACCCCCTCCTCCCTCCACTCCCCTTCCATCCTACCTAAGTTACAAAGAAAATGTTCCCATAAGCGCCAAAACTCTCTCCCAGTTCCTGGTAATGTTACATTGTTTTATATTATAACTAAAATCTGTTAGTTAACGAACGAATACTAAGCAATAACAAACTAGTCACAGGGTCGAAGTTTCTGAACGAGCGAAGCGAGCTAGGCACCACGCCAACACTAGTTTTCATCGAAAACTGTCAAGGGTTTTAAGATTATTAATAAATGTTAGAGTTGGAGAATTCAAAATTGCGAATCCAACGTGACGGTCAAAATGTTCCAGGACAAATAAAAACCCATTTTGCAGAGAATATTGGTAAAAACAGTTATTTTGGTCCTCTGATCTATAGCATATCAGATTTATAGTAATTCAACGTGAATTCCGTAATATATTTTTTTTTTTTTTTATTTAAGCTTACCTTAAACCCTAAATGGGTTTATACAGCTGTATATATTATTTAATTCACTCTGTTTACATACAAAGAATTATACATATTATATTACACCTTAATGTTACACTCATTGAGGTAATCGCATATGTATTGTAGCACTCGTATGTTCATTGTTGTGAGTATTTCTTTGATGTCGATCGGTTGGTGGTTATGTATTTTCAGGTGGTCCATTAGTTTTTTCCTCTGTTGCGAGTACAAGGGACAGTGCCACAAAATATGATTAAGATCTTGGATTGCGTTCCCGCATGTACAGCTTCTTTCGTTCACAATTCCTATCCGTCCTAAGGATGCTGCAAGGTTATAATGATCTGATCTGCATCGGTTGACGGTAGTTATTACTCTTCTGGGCAAATTAATCTTGTGGAACCATGGTTTATTGTCGTTCGTATTATACAAAAGAAAATATTCCCTCCCTTTCTTTACACCTTGTTCTTTGTTGCTAGTTCGCGTGTCATCATTAGCTTTATGTTCATATAGCTCGCGGAAATCTGTGTATGGTAAGCATATGTCGGTGTCTGGTTCTAGTTTTGTCGCCTCTTTTGCTAGCAGGTCTGCTTTTTCATTCCCAAGAATACCTATGTGTGACGGGGTCCACACTAGAGTGATATTGAAATTAGATTTTTGCGTAAATTGGTAGAATTTCCTTTTAATACTTAATATAAACGGGTTAGTCTTTGTGTCAATTTTATTATTTTCCAGAGATGTTAGAACACTGAGGGAATCTGTTACGATGTAGTAATTAAAATTTGTGTTGTTTAATGCGATATTAAAGGCTTCGTTTATTGCAAAACATTCACCCGTGTAGATTGAGGATATTGCCGGCAAGCTTCTTTGGATGAAGATGTTTAATTCGTTACATATGCATGCGCAGCCTACAGAGTTATTCTTCACAGATTTACTGGCATCGGTGTAGATTGCAATAGCATCATTTGTTCTTATAAATTTATCTAGAATTTGATTCGGATGCTTAGATGTTTTTAGTGTGTTGCCTACTTCTGTATTTACAGGTATGGATGCAGTTATTATTTCATAATTTGTGACATACATTTCATAGTGGTTGTTGGATCTTAAGAGACTTATTTTCAGAAAAACGTCTTCCACGCATTGTTGAAAAAGTCTTTTCCGTTTACGTTTTTTTTTACTTGTTTTTTTATGAAATTGCTGGATGCTTTGATAGGAAGACAAGTTGGTATTTGAAAGGGCTCTTGCAAAGAAGTTATTGCCCTGGAATTGCGCGCGAGAACGGATTGATTGGAGCTTGGATTCTGCTAGAATAATATTAGTAGGAGTACTATTTCTGTAGCCAAGAGCTATTCGTAAAGCTGCGTACTGTATTTTTTCTAATTTCTGTGAGTTGATTTTTCGGGTAGGGTAGTAAATAAAGGAGCCATAATCTATGAGGGGCCGAACAAAACTTTTATATAAATTGATTAACGTTACTGGATCTGATCCCCACCATGTGCCACACAGAAATTTCAGTATGTTCATCGCCTTGGAACACTTTTTTTGTATATAATTGATGTGTGGCGTGAATGTCATCGAATAGTCAAAAATGACACCTAAAAATTTTGTTGAGTTGCTTGTTTTGATTGTAACGTCATCAAGGTTAATTTCTATGGTACCTGGTAGATAATTATTTCTGTTAAAGAGGATCAGTACCGTTTTATGCGCACAGAGTTCAAGGCCTAAAGTTCTAAGATTGGTTTTTATTGTTGTGATCGTACTCTGTATGAGGTTTCTGCTTCTATTTATTGGAGAAATTTTAGTGAATATGGCGATGTCATCAGCAAACTGCAGGATCGATATATTCTTGGATAGATTATTGCATATTTGAGATACATATAGGTTGTACAATAAGGGGCTGAGCACTCCACCTTGTGGAACGCCTTTAAAAATTAGTCTGTGATTGTCACCCGTAATTTCTGAAGTAATATGTCTCTCATATATAAGGAATTTAACAAACAAGATGATGTTTTTTGAACAGCCTGCAGAAGCTAGTTTGGTCAGTAGTAAATCACAAATAACATTGTCGAAAGCACTTTGTACATCTAAGAATGCTGCAAGCGTGTTCTTACCGTTTTGTAGACCTTCCTCAATATACATTGTTAAGTTACATAGATTATCTATACATGATTGTCCTTTGCGAAATCCAGTTTGGCTCTTCGGTAAGAGATTGTTGTTTTCGCACCACCATTGTAACCGGGTTTTTATTAAACTTTCAAACACTTTGCACACACAAGAAGTAAGAGCGATAGGTCGAAGACTCACGCCATCGGATTTTTTAATGAAGTGCATATAGGATTGTCTCCACTCAAATGGGTATTCGTTTTTCCTATACATTTCATTAAAAATATCCAACAAAATTAATTTGTATTTAGTTGGCAGCCATTGAAGCACAAAATAATCTATTCCATCTTGACCTGCTGCTGATTTATCATTTCGTCTATCTACAGCGTGGTTAAATTCTACAAAATTGAAGGGCGCGTCAAAGAAGACATTGGTTTGGCATTCCGGCAGGAATGACGGATCAGTGGGCACCCACGGAGGACTTATTTTACTAACTGTTTCGTTTATTCTTTTTTCATCTTGACATACGTTTTCCGAAATACTTTTTGGCTGAGTATTAATCCATTTATTTTTAAAGATTTTGCATTTGTTCCAAGTATATTTCGCGTCTGTTCTTAGGTTTATTGTTGCCGCAAATCTTTTATATTTTGTGTAATCCTCCGTAAGGTGAGTTCGATCCCATTCTTTATAGGCGGCTTTTCTTTCTCTTTTTAACTGGTCACACTCCGAGTCCCACCAAGGCACTGGATTTCTATGATACGACGAGTTTACCTTTTTTTTTATTGGCGTGTTCTCTTTGATTGACGCTATGATAATATGAAGGAGTTCGTTATATTTCATTGATGTTGGGAGAAGATCATAATCAGGAGTAAGAAATTCAGAATATGCGTTATCCAATGTTTCTTTTACATTATTCCAATTCGTTCGAGCTGAGTAGAATTTGAAAGATTTTTTGTGGTAAATGGTTCTATCGGAAGTCACAGTAACGAAAATAGGGTAGTGATCAGAACCCCACGTCTCTTCAATAACTTCGGCTGAAATTTGATCCGCAATGGAGGCTGAAGAAAGTATTAAGTCTATGTTGGATTTTTTTCCTCTATAAAAATCTACGTGCGAGTAGGAATCCGAATTGTGTATGAAGAGATCATGATCGTCTATTGCTTGCAATAGTTTTTCCCCATTAGAGTCATTATGAGTACAATTCCACACTATGTGGTGAGCATTAAAGTCACCCATGAATAAACATTTCGTGTCCGATTGCCTGCAGTTGCTTATAATTTGGTCCCAACATTCCTGAGTTAGATTTTGTCCTGGAACTCGGTAGCAAAGTATTAGGTTAAGATTCGGATAAATGTTATTGATTTTTAAGCCGCACATTTCGACGTTTTCATTGGGAACCGTTAGATTAAAGATCTCGGTAAATGCTAGATTTTTTCTCATTAGAATTAGTAGCCCACCTCCTCGCGAATGCTCTCGATCTTTACGATAGCAATTGAACCCTGGAAACTGTATATTTTGTTCTTTATTTAACCAAGTTTCTACACAGGCGAAAATATCTACTTTTTGTAAGATGGGAATTAATTCTTCTTTATGCTTGTGGATACTTCGGGCATTCCAAAATAAAATTTTAAGATGATTAGTCATGTCTTTGATGTAAGTATATGTTTATAATAATTGTTGAAAATTTGTTTCAGTTCTTTTGTAAGATTGACTCTTTTTTAAGCTATTCAATGTCTTCTGTTTCTGCTTCGGTTGATACTTCACGGGATTCTTCTACAGTTTCTTTTAGTTTTCTTATTAATCTTGTGCATCGATTTTTATTTCCGGATGTTGGTAGGGTCGGGTAAATGTCAAGCAACATTTCAATTAAACCTACTGAGTTCTCGGTAAACGTCGATGCTATTTCTACTATATTGTTTGCTCCTTTAGTTTCTGTAAATAGATCATAAATTTGGCAGAATTTTAAAGGATACTGTTTACTTGATTCTTCGATTGCTTGTCTTGTTTTATCCCACTTTATAAGTTGTGAAGAGTTCTCTTTGCTATGTTCGTTTTGTTTTTTAATTCTTTTTTGTTTCGGTCTCGTTGCTTTTTTTGAATCCGAACATTGACTGTATTGACTACTGATGGAACAGTCGTCAGAGTATGTGTCATCTTTCGTGAGTGTTTTCTCTATTCTTAACGAAATTGATTTTAAACTGTCAGTTTCGGTGCTTGGGGGAGGTCTTTTCCTTAGCTTCGCTATTTTGCCAGGAGGAGGAAGTAAAGGATACTCCTGTTCCGTTAAGCCGTTGTCGGTGGATTCCATATAAGCGTTGGGAGAGAACTGAGGGTGGGATATTTCTGTCGTGAGCTTATTGTTTGATTGAGTACTGAGGTTGTTTGTTTCGGATTCCTCCCTATCCATGTTTTCGCGGCAATTCTTGGCTATGTGGCCTTCACCTTTGCAGGAGAAACATGTAATTTTGTCAGAGGTAAAATAAAGGTAATAGGTGGAGTTTTCATGAAGCACAGAAATTACGCTTGGTATTTTTTCGTAATCTTCTGGTGCGACGTAAACTTGTCTTCTAAAGTTGCCAATGTGAGCAAACAGTGCTTCACTTGAGACTGCTTTTAAGTTGGTAATCGATGATTTTATTGTTATTTCTAGTTTCCTTAATTCATTTTCGATGATTTGGTTTGGAATTTCTGGTCGTACATTTGAAATAATAACGCGTTTGTTTTGTGTTATTAGAGGCCTGATTTGTAATTGTTGCTCTTTGATTGTAATTCCTTTCCCTTTGTTTACTACTTCTTCTGTCGTTTGTTTATTTTCGAGGTAACAACATACACGATTCTTGGAAATGCGTGAAATGTATCGTATGCGCTTCGGGTCTATTAGTTTTGCCATTTCTCTAAGATAATCAATGATTTCAGCGTCTGATACATAATCTACGATTATTGCTTGCTCCTTTTTTGGTGACATTGCTTGGGAGTAACTTTGGCTGAATGGGGAATTTGGAGTACTCGGTGTGCTTCCCGCCATTGTGGTTTTTATATATCTTTGCTTCCAAAGATATATACACAATTTCGAGAAACGAGCTCCCTTAGGGGGCCCCTCGAGCTCTTTACTTATCGATTCACTTTTTGCACAATATCGATTTCCACAAGGCACACTTGTATGTAACTCGTTTTCGACTGTTTATAGGGTCGCCGTATTTACTATTCACTATGCAAAGCGCGGTATAAACACGTCCGATACGTCTGAGAGTTCAGACGAGACTCCGTAATATATTTTCTTAAACTATTTTCATATAAAATGTACCCAAGAAAATGGTATTGAATGTATTATTAAAGAACTCTCTAAAGAATATATTTGATTAATATCAGATGATAATTATTATTTATTACAGAATGCTATACAAAGTGTTTTCCATCTGCTGTGTTTTGTACACAGGGTGACAATTTGCTGAAATGGTTATCATAATCTATAATCATAACACTAATCATATCAGTTTAAAAAAAACCCTTATCAGTGATCCCTTAATTGCTTCTTTATTCGTATGTTTTTAATTTACAGCAGTATTGTCTATTATGCTAACAATAAATTCTTCCAAATAAAAGCTGCTTTCACTTGCACTGAACCATACATTTTTTCAGGATAAAGTTCAATAAAAAGAAGAATTGTCTATTTGGAGCTAGAAGCTTGCACAGTAAAGCCAGAAACGATTATATGAACAGCATTACATTGTAAAATAAATACTTAAAATTATTACGTCTTAAATTTTTTTCACATTTAGCCAATGTATAGTGCATAAATCTGTCTAAGTGGTCTTAATTACATTACGACTTATTTTCAATCAATTTTCTTCATAAATTTAAGTATTTTTTTACAATGTACTTATATTTTTCTTAACCGTTTTCTGTATTACACTTACCTAATGAAATCTGGATTCCAGGAACATTATTAATTTGTATATTACAGAATCATCGTCGTCTCATGTCTCTATTGTATTTAAACTTTATACGTCCCCGAAACATAAAATTTGAAGTAAAATTGAATTGTTTAAAAAAAAATTTAAATCAACTGAAATTGATTACAAAAAATCCAGTGTTACCAAGACAAAGAAGTTAAAAAAAAAACTAAATACAGCAGAAAAATATAAAAGGAGTTACGGAAAAAGTTAGGAATGATATCGGCAAATCCTGTTTAAGAAGGCGACACCCTTTTCTTTATCGCAAACTATTTGAACGTAATAAAACACTAACGCACTGCCCTATAATGATATGGTGTGGCATGGAAAGCATGGATTCTTGCGTGTTTTCGAGTCCACTTAACAAGAATGTTATATAGCTCACCAAATCAATTTTTTAATTTCAACAAATGAAATTTTTAATAAAGGACAACCCTCTCAAAAAAAGTAAAGTTAAAAAAAACATTGGTATAAAATAAAATTGTTTTGAAACATTCAAACCATTTCAAAAAATAATTTATTAAATTCAAATACGATTTTATTTTGTTTAGATCGAAACTTTTTTGTAACTTAAGCAAATTTTTGCATTTTTTTAAAGACTGTTGGTGAAAAACTATTCTTTTAACTTAAATAAACCTTTTCTCTGAATATATGTAACTTCAGTTTATCAAAAGTACACCAAAGCGGTTAAAAATGAAGTTAATAGAGACTTGCAACGAGTGGTCACAATCGGTATCAATAGTCGGAATTTAATATAATTTATCACTGTTTCTTATTTTGTGTAAGTTGAAGTTTTAGTAACAGCAATATTCTAATTCCAAGTTTTAGGAATAATCAACAATAATTCAGAAATATAGATATAAACTAGCGTAATTTGCACGCAAACTATTCCGAATTATTTTGAATTTACATAAATGTATTGCAAATTTCACAATTAAATATATCTAAATATTTAACAAATTTAATAATTTGTGGTAAATTTATTTTAATTCTTCAAATCCATGGCTCATCGATTCATAAATGTAACACAGGTATCGAAAAGAATTCAAATGCTGAAGTATTTTCAATCCATCTTCATTTTCGGTTTGTGGACTTATATATTTGGGGACTTGGCTGTGATGTATTTGCTATATGAATCAACCTGAAGAATATAATTGCCGTTGCGCAGGAAAGATAATAACTTTTTCAATATAAATTAGTTACTGAAATATTTATATTAAGGTATCATTAATATTCCTAAACAGTATGCTGATTGTGTCTAATTTGCAGACGTAAATTTGAGATGATCCATTTTAATTTTACAACAGCATTTCATTTTATTCGCATTTATTACTTGCGAATCAATTAACCTATGTCAATAAATGCATTTGAATACGAGTAAGATTTAACGATATAAATTAGAAGAAAATTCGTAACAATGTATATAATTGTCTTTCTTATTAAATAGCGCAGATAGCAGAATAAAAAAATAGAGTTTAGAATGATCTGATAATGTGTTCTACAAGAAGTCGGAAGCGTCAAATTAGGTTTTTCTGAACGTGATATCATTATGAGATCATTCTAACCCATTTTTTATTCTGCTATCGGGGAGCATGATGATGTGAAAAATATTACCAGCCTAAAGAATTTATTAAAATATTGTGTTTCGAGGTAAAGTCGAAAACGAAATTCTGGTAGTTGCGAACATACATGAGTTATACATTTTTGTAATCTTTTAAGATGAGTTTTGCTTTGAATTTCTTTGTGTGACTATTGTACTCCTTGGCACATATTTCTAGATCACTTCTTATCGCAAAAAAAGCAACAAGCTCGGCAACGAGTCATTTGTATAATTTTAAATATATCTTGCTAAAAAAACCGCAGACGCCGAATGACGGAAATGTCAATTTATGAACAAATTTACAATGTGGTTTTCACTGTTTGCCTTTCTCATTATCATGTGTACCAGGCATATGCTTTTACGAAAGATTTTTTACTTTCTCGCAATCTACTTATAATGTGACCTGAAAAAGAGTGTTAAAAACGCTGCTTTGGACGAACTGGAAAAAATCAAGAGACAAGTAAAAGAAATTATACAATGTTGAAATTTTAAACGCTCTTTTGCAATAGAATGATTAACAACTCATGAACCATTTTAAAACGGATAAATTTGATCTTTTACCTCGTTACAAAGTAATTTGTTTATAATTTTAAAAATCTTATAATAATGCCCTACTGAAAATTCTCAGCTGAGAATTCAATGTGAGATCTGACATGAGATCTCACATGAAAACGTGAGAACTCACATGATATCTTGAGCGAGGTCGTAAGAACTCGCATGAGAAATCAGGTCAGAACTCCAATGAGATCTCTGAAAATTCTGAAATGAAAGATGAATTTTACAAGATTTTATATCAGACACCATGAGACCTAGTGTAAAAAATCCCACGATTGTTATATTGAGAAACTAGTTGAGATCTCGATTGCGACTTTATTCATATACGAACTCATCTAGAAATTCAGAAAAAAAAATATTTTGCTATTTTTCAAAATCTCAATTTAGGTTCAAATTGACTCGATGTCAACCCACAAAAGCAAAAATTTGAGAAAATTTTGGGGGTTATGTAATAATGAGAGGTTGATATCGAGTCGATTAATTTGAAGCGAAATTGAGATTTTGAAAAATAACAAAAATACAAAACCTCCAGTTTGAATTATCTCAAGAACCCTCAGAAACACAAAAAGTATTATTTTGTGTAAATCCTTTTCTTCTGCATGATTCCGCATGCGGAATATTTTTCTTTTCTGAATTTCTAGATGAGTTCGTATATGAAGAAATTCTTAGTCGTGGTGTCAGCTGATTTCTCATTTTAATAAACATGGGATTGTGGATACTGATTTTCATGTGTCTGGTCTCAAATCTTGTAAAATTCATCTCTCATTTCGGAATTTTCAGAAATCTCAGCGGAGTTCTCACCTGATTTCTCATGTGAGTTTTCACGTTCTCACGTGAGATCATGTATGTCAGTACTCAGAATTTGCAGTAGGGCGAATAAGGTACCATTTAATAATTCTGGAGATTCGACATATACAAGGCATAAAATTAAAGTTTTTTGGAGTTTTTAGATTCTTTGTTGTCAAAATCAAGAATATATTGTAAAAATAGTTTAAAGCATGAATCATCTCACATGACATGCTGCTCCAAAAAAGTCCCGTTATAGAATGAGAATGTATTCGAATAATCGAATATATTCATTTCCGAATGTATTAGATTTATTAGTTATTAATTATTTTATAACGCTACTATGCACCACTATATTTTATATATACGGTAAATTAACTAATTTTTTACTAGTTATTAATTATGTAAAAATAATTTTCGAAAATTCCCAGACAGCAAAATAAAAAAGAATTTAAAATGATTTCGAAATATGCTCTAAAATAAGTCAGATATCCCACTTTCTGAAGCTTTTCTGAACATGAATTCATAAAGATCTTATAATGACATCATGTTCAGAAAAGCCTTAGAAAGTGGAATATCTGACTTCTTTTCGAGCATATCTCGAAATCAGTCTAAACTCTTTTTTTATTTTGCTGTCTGGGAATTTTCGAAAGTTATTTTCATGATGTCATTATGAGATCTTTATGAACTCATGTTCAGAAAACCCTGAGAATGTGGGACATGTGACTTCGTTTAGAGCACATTTCGAAATCATTCTGAACTCTTCTCTATTTTTCTGTCTGGGTTGTGAATGAAATTCAATCCATACGTGATATTAATAGATAAAAACTATTACTATTAATTAATTTAGAATGACCTTTAAATTAATTTTTTAATTATATCGGTAAATCTCACGAACTGAATCAAATTGGGTAGTATAGGATATCGTTATTACTAAGAAGCATATATATATATATATATATATATTTATCTTGTCAATTAAAGTTTTTTATATTTCTTAGTATCTGTCACAAATACGAAAAGTCATTAAATACTTTTTAAAACAAAATTAAAAGTTTAAACTTTACAAAATTTAAGCTAATATTAGGAAAACTGAATTTCCTCGCGCAACTCGCATACCATCTAAATTTGATACATTTTCCGAGCAATTTTATTTTATTTACAGTTTGAGGTTTTAAGACGTTCATTCATAGGTTTTGAAGTATTAAAAATGTATATTAAATAAGTAAATAACTGCAACTGAATTTTCAGTTGATTTGTAAAAAGTATGACTGCTTTAGAAAATAAATATTGCGGCTGTTTTAAGACAATATGCATTTTACTTTTTTCGCAAGAGAAGTTGCACCGCGGGTACTACGAATACAAAGTGAACTTGTGTTTGTTATGTTTTTTTGTTTAATGAATTAACTATATCCCACCTTTTCAATGAAGTAAAATTAAGACGTTTATAATTAAAAAAAATGAGCCACTAACTTGGAAATTCCTTCATTTCCAATTGTTCATTCAATTGTTTTTTTTAGAGAATTTCATGATCGACATATTTTGTTGTAAACACTTTTTCGTCATGTTTATATTTCTAAAAATAAATGCAAAAAATGGTAAAAATAACGCATTATTATGTGTTTTAACCTTGAATGTGATCTTTGCTTCAATTTTTACTACGATATTCGTGTTCAGCGCATCAATAAGTTACTTCGGTAAACGAAGTTTCAAAGACATTGAAGGTACATATGATCTTTCGCAAATACAATCAAAAATTTCATCAAAAGTACAAAAAATGCTTCTTCTTCCACAAATTTCAATATTTTTCGATAGCTCTTTTTTTATTTTGTTTTTCAAACCTTCAGGGAAGAAATAAGGTTATGCATTTTGCGAAAAATTACAGTGTCAAAAACGCTGATAAAAGAACTTTTTTCACGTTATTTCTCATACAAAATAGTGTCAGAAAACAAACATTAGGATTTTTTTTTAATTATAACTTGACATAGCTGAAAATTCGGGTATGGGTCCCCTTAATTATGTTTAATGCACCTGCTTGAAATTTGCTTCTGAAAATTTTCTTAAAATGTGTATTTTTATGAAAACAGTCAAAATATCATCATGTTGCCTTTAGATAATTATTTCAAATTTAGAAAATACTTTACTCCTATAATTTAATAAAATAAGAATTATTTCATGAAACTTAGGTGTAAAAGTCTGCCAAATTCATACGCTTTTTATGTTTTGCCTATGTTTTCTACAGTGATAAAATTGCAACACTACAATTATTTTCAAAATAGAAAACAATTGAATTTTGTATGTTTTGATCTTAACCCATTAAGTCCGAGAGATGCACATTTTTCAGTTGATTTTCGACCTTCATTCTCAACAGGAAATAAGATTAATATTGACTTGAAAGTGACCAATCATACCATTTTTTGTGCTTTGTCGATTAACGTGGTCAGAATTGTATTTAAATTGCTTCAGAAGCCCAATATGGCGCATTTTAAATAAAATATGAACAAAAATTTCGTGTATTTTGTTTTTTGTGATTTTTTGTCGTATCAATAACGTTGGGGGATCTAAGCACAAAATCTATGGACTTCAAGACTTCAATATCAAGACTTGTCCCAAATCAACGTAACCCCCTTCAAAACGCCAATATGTCGAAAAAATTCATAAATTGTTTTGATAAACTCTTTCTTAAATACTATATACTTTAGAGAAAATTAGCTAAGCACAAAAATGCTTTGGAATGAGTCAACCCTTCCGAAAAAATACTATAGAACACGATTCAGAAAACATATAGAGCACCATTCAAACTATAATTATTAAGAAAAAAAGTAGCTAAATACCTAAATATTTACGTTATAGAAATGTTGAGGAAATGTTGAGGTTGAGGGCATACATTCAAAACTTCCGTCAAAACTTAAAAAAGTAAGAAATATTGCGAATCCCGTGTAAAAAGACCGCGTCCTAAATTTAACTTTGTATGGATGCAAAAACTGATAAAAACTGTACAATGGTGCAAAAATGTAGAACGAGGTCTTTTTACGCAGGATTCACAGATATTACTTACTGTTTTAAGTTTTGAAGGTGTAAATCTTCGAAAAGACGTCCCCCCTCGGAACAAAATCGTAACTAGGTTTTTCCAACGTATTTTTGCCCCCTGAATCCGAATATGATGGTAAAATTTAGAGCTCAGACATATTAAAACCGCTATCTTGAAAAACCCGTTAAAAACGCTTTTTTTTAGTTTTTTGTATTTATCTTGAAAACTGCGGGTCTAAAAAAAAAATGTTTGCAACAAAAAATGTAGGGCATGTAATTTTCTACAAAAAAAGGTTGTATGCACTGTTTTCGTAATCTCAACGGTAAGCCCACAAATCACAAATGAAAATGCCGATAATGAGTTTGTGCAATATACAGTTAATAGGGTGTTCAAAAAATTGTTGTAGGCGTTTCTTCAGAAAAATGATTTAGACGAAACTTTTAGGAAATGACCCTGGGCATTCAATGATGACTTTTGCTGAGAAATCGACCTTAATCTTCTAGGTCTTTTGAAGGTCAAATCGAATGAGTGTCGAATTAATGTCGCTATCAATATCGGAATACGATACTTACGTATAGTAGGTTCAATTATTACTGACATCTGTTGGTTGGAGATTAGGCTAGTATAAAAAGGGGGGTCTGGGGGGCGGAGCCTCCTAGCACGCAAGCACCCATTCGACACGCGCAATATCTTTAGAACTTATAAATGATTCTACCGTCATTTTGGAGGGAACATGAAGACATGAAGTATGAGTTCGTCGAATTACCAACGTGTGCTGGGGGGGGGGGGGGGGGGGGGCTCCGCCCACTAATGCGTGGCGCCAGACTGGTCATTCTGATGATCATCCACTTCCATCGATGTTTTACATGACTCCTTTTGCGACTACGAAAAAAATGCATAGGACCTTTTTTGTACAGAATTGCATGCCCTACATTTTTTGTTTGACATATTTTTTTGTCAGATCCGTAGTTTACATTATAAATCCAAAGTACTCCAAAATAACGCGTTTTTAACGGTTTTTTCAAGATAGCGGCTTTAATATGTCTGAGCGCCAAATTTTACCATCATATTCGGATTCAGGAGTCAAAAATACGTCGGAAAAACCTACTTACGATTTTTTTCCGAGGGAGGACGTCTTTCCGAAGGTTTACCTTTGAAGGAAGTTTTTAATAAAATTGCAAGCCCTCAGCATTTCTATAACGTTAATATTCAGGTATTTAGTTACTTTTTTTCTTAGTAAATACAATTTGTATGATGCTCTAAATGTTTTCTGAATCGTGTTCTATAGTATTTTTTCGGCAGGGAAAGAATACTCTTAAATTTTATCAGAATGCATTTAAAAAATCTGCAAAAATGTAAGAATGTTCTATTTGAGAGTATTCTAAGGCATTTTTGTTCTATGGAAATTTCCTCTAAAGTCTATAGTTTTCCAGAAAAAATAAATTATTCGTCTTGAAATGTAGGAAAGTTTAGGAATTTTTTTCGGAATCGAAATTTCCATAAAACAAAAATGTCTTAGAATAGATTAAAGAACATTTTCAAATTTTTTTAGATTTTTTAAATGTTTTTTTTTCAAAATTTGTTGAGAATGAAGGTCGAAAATCAACTAAAAAATGAGTATGCCCCAGACTTAATGGGTTAAAACTATTTCAACAAAGTTCACTGTGATGCTCAAAATCAGCGTATAAAATTGTATCTCTTGCAACAAACAATGCTTAACCCATTAACGGCCAAGAGGACACAAATTTCACCAAGATTTTCGGAATATTTCTTGACATTAAAATTCAATTAAATAAATTTTAGACAAAACATTTTCGACGTAAAATTGACCGATCTTTCCAAATCTGTCATTAAAAAATCAATCGAGTCCATTCCGAAAAAGTTATGCTTGATTTTTCACAAAAAAATCAGATTGTTTCACTGACAAATATTTTTAATCGACATTTTCCCATTGGAAACGGTTAAGGAGATCGCTGATCGCTGAAAATATCGTGTCCTCGATCCTTTAACTTTAAAATGTACATGATATCATTTTGAAAATGAAGTTGGAAACTATCAAAATGACGGCTCAAACACGAAAAGAACGACGAAAAGCTCCTGAATTTTTTATTCGAAAATGATAGGCTTTCGGAAAAAATATCGCTGAACAAAAAGTTCTTAGAATTGATCAAAGAATACGCTCAAATTTTTTCAGAATTTTTAAAACACTTTTCTTCATTGTCAAAATCGCAAAATTTTGAAAAAATATGAAAAGCAGTAGAAAAATTCTGAAAAAATTTAAGCGTATTCTTTGATAAATTCCAGGAACTTTTCGTTCAGCGACATTTTTTGCGAAATTCTATCATTTTCAATTAACAAAATTCCTGTTTCCCTATTTTTTGAATAGTTCAGACATTTTTTATTTGGAAACGATAGACTTTCGCAAAAAATGTGACGGAACATAAAATTCTTAGAATTGATCAAAAAAACCTCGAAATTTTTTCAGAATTTTTCTACTTTTCATATTTTTTTAAAATTTAGCGATTTTGAAAATGAAGAATAGGGTTTTAAAAATTCTGAAAAAATTTGAGCGTATTCTTTGACCAATTCTAAGAACTTTTTGTTCAACGACATTTTTTCCAAAAGCCTAATTTTTTTGTTTTTTTTTTTTCGAATAAAAAATTCGGGAGCTTTTCGCCTATCTTTTCGTGTTTAAGCCGCCATTTTGACAGTTTCCAACTTTATTTTCAAAATGCTATCATGCACATTTCAAAGTTAAAGGTTTGAGGACACGATATTTTCACCGATCAGTGATCTCCCTGACCGTTTCCAATGTAAAAATGCTGATTAAAAAATATTTGTCAGTTAAAAAATCTGATTTTTTGTGAAAAACCAAGTATAACTTTTTCGGAATGGACTCGATTTTTTAACGGCAGATTCGGAAAGATCGATCAATTTTACGTCGAAAATGATTTGTCAACAATTTTTTTAATTGAATTTCAATGTCCAGAAATATTCCGAAAATCTTGGTGAAATTTGTGTCCTCTTGGCCGTTAATGGGTTAAAGTATTAAAGATAATTTTGAGTTAGAATTACAAATCTAAAACAAATTTAATAATACTTCAACTTTATGAAAACCAATATTGCAGAATAATTCACATTTATTTTAAATATTTATAATTATTTTAAATTTATAATTCTAAATAAACAAACAAAGAATACATCCATGAAGAAAGTTCTTTAGAAATCTATTAAATTGAGAATGATCTGTTTGTAAATAACAGACACTACAAGAAAACTTAGAACTAGATTTACATACACATACCTACCTACCTACTAAGATTAAAAATACTTCTTACAGATTTTTTTAACAACAATTTTTATGATTTATTATAAAATATAATACAAAGAACAATACAATTAAATGATTTATGACTTTGGAAGTTTGTACAATCCTCCTGACAATAACAAATGATGCTCCCTAACTTTCTTATCTAAAAACAGTCTTAATTCTGGTAAACCGCACTCTACAGCACCAGAACCTTGCGATGCAAACATTTTGAGCATTTGGTGAATTCGATCTAGTGGCATTGAGTCTAAATTGGTCAACATTCCCACAATGTAGGACCAAAACACTTGTAATTCTTCTTCTCGTTGATCACTTGCTGACGCCATAGCACTTTCAGCTTCTTCGTCATCAACTATTTCTGCAACCGATCGATTCTTTAACGAACTCTCTTCCTGAAGAGCAAACGTATCGTGCGAAACTTCAGTTATCAGTCCATGCGACAACCAAAAAGTAATTTTACGTCGTAAAATAGTTGTTGGAACGTGCATGACTTCTGCTAATTGATCCAAACTCCATTCACTTTTTTCTTGAAAATGTAGAATGATCGTAGCGTGAATTGGCGTTACGTTTATGTTTATCTTTCTGTCTTTTAACTCTATGTCAAGATTAACATTTCCTAAATGAGATTTCCAACATAACGTTCTGTTTCCTTTCAATGTTTCGAAAGCTTTGACATATTTGTCAAGTTGATCTTGCACTTGTTTGGGTAATTCTAGTTTCCAATCTTCTTTAAACGGAGGCCAAAATTGAGCTGATAGAATAAGAGCTCTTGTGGCGAAATGTGCCTTTTCAGTATTATAATTCTCATCCATTTGAATGTTGCCATCGATTCTTTTGGAGTCGTGTACGTCTTTCAACATAACTTCACAATAATGCAGCTGATGTTCTCCAAACCTCCTTTTCAGTAATTCCAAGTGCCGAATTTCACGTTCAGTTTGGTAGTTAAGTTGCGACAGTAACCTGTCTGCAAGTAACGTTCTGTATTCGTTAACAAACAGATCTTGACTTCCATAAATGTTGACCAACATGGATATTATGTCAGACATTCGTCTTTGCGCTAATTTAGAAGGATCAGCGTCGACTGGATCTGGCGTCCATGTTTCCCAGCTCGCAGACTCGTCGTCCATCAATCCATCTTCCAATTGCAGCGATTCACCTTTCGCAAGTTCATCAGCTAAGTCGCTTGGAGATTCATCTAAAAGACCACTAACTACGCACCGTACTGTATCATCTCTACTTCGCAAATATACTTTTATAGGTTCCGTTATCATTTCTAATAAAACGCCTGTAGGATCTAATTGACGAAGTGCTTTTATTGCAGCGATATAAGCAGTTAGTATATCCGGAGTGTTTACACCAGGATGAAGTAATCGAACTTTCAAGGCTTCTTGCAAGGTACGAATCAAACATTTTCGCAGGTCTGTTCGTTCTAAACAAATACGTAGGTCGTCGATAGCTGCCTGCGACTCTGGATATTCTATTACAATATTGAAAAGTTGTTCGACTCTTACTCTCGCGTACGTTTCGTATAAAAAATGTAGTAACTTTTGTTGAAATCTGCTTATTGTATTTCGAATTTTCAGATCAAGACGTACAGATTTCGAAGATCCACCGGAATATATCCTAATCAACCAATTAATCACAACAGTTTTTAACCAAACTTCCAACGATTTTAACTGCGACGTATCAAAACTGTGATCGCAAGCTTGACTTACGTGACTTTTGATACGAACATGAATCAGGGAAGTGAGAATGCTTCCTACTAATCTTTCCAGCAAACCAAGTTCGATAAGTTTTTTATTAGTTTCATGGAAAACATTCACAATCGTTTGGCATTGACAATTCTTTGGTTCGTGTCCACAACCTTCGCATTTGGTAGGCGTTTCATCACAATTTGCATCATCCATCGCTTCAATATTACAAAAAACATTAAATGCAATTTTGTAGAAATGTCCTATAATTATATTATGCATTGTTGGGATCTGACTTAGCAGTGTACTTCGAATAATAAGTTTAAACTGCACCAAAACTCCAACTGTATTGCATATGCACTTAGAATCCTCACAATGTGAAACTAATTCTAAACGTTCCAGCATTGGCAGAATACTGATAAGAGCTGCATATAATTCATCTACCGAGTTTCTGAATTCTTCGAAACCTTGTCTTTCATCTTCTGTTGATGAAAATTTTCTCCAAAAATTTGGAGCGATTGTTTGCCTTATGTGACTCTCAATTTTGGACATGACGATGCTTTGGACGCATCTTCTGAATTTTATCGTTCTTATTTGTTGTATGTCTGTGGATACTTTTGCTTGATCGATTGGAATGTTGTCGTTTAACAATGGAAAAATTTCTTCGATCCAAGCCATTGTATTAGTTGGTGATTGATTGTTAGTTGCCATTTTTGTTGTTGGTAGCTTCTCTGATATTTTGTGTAGATAAATACTTTACATTTCACATTTCTTCAAACTTTTTCACATTTCACCGCTTCAGAAATCAAAATTTTACTACGATCACAACACAATAACAAAACTTGAAAACCTAACCTATTAATTGTACTGTACTAATTGCGTTCCCCCTTTTATCATTTTCAGTGTATACATATGTACCAAACTCGAATAGAGAAATTCCCTAGAAAGTAAAAGTTACTAAATTGAAGATTGGACACAAGGACAACAAGGACTTGAATCGACTGGATCGCCATTTTGTGTCATTTAAAAGAGTGTAACACTGTAACCACTTCTAATATTCTTTCCCTGCAAACATAAAAGTAACAGTTATGTAACAACTACGTAACATTTATGTAACAATGTAACCATTACGTAAATATTACATAACTGTTACTTTCCGTGTTTGCAGAGTTATGAAGTGTGAAAAGATTTTAGACAGAAAGTAAAATAGGTATTCTAATATACAATCTCATTTTAAGTGTTTCTAAGTCATTTCATTAAATTATGAAATTCACTTCATTTAACCCTTTAACGCCGGGAAGGACACTTTTCTCCAACTATTTTCAATGTTAATTTTCTCTACTACGATGGATGTAAAAAAAAACATTTCTTACGTATTTCGGTTCGCTCTTTCAAAATCTGCCAATAAAATAGCAAAAAAAAAACAAATTTTCCAAGTTTCGGCCATTCTGAAAAAAAATAAGAATTTTTGACAATTTTGTTTAAAAATGCCTTTTTTTCATACGGCAAGTAACCAGATCACTGTTTCACACCAAAATATCACGGCCGCAATGTCTAAATTTCAAAATGGTGAAATTTTGAAAGCATTTTTTCATAACACGTCAATTTACACTCGGAAACTACAATGAAGAAGACACGGAAGTGCAAAATACCAAGTTCAAAATGGTACCTGTGATTTTTCAAAATTTCAAAATGGCGCCCAAAGTACAAAATTTATATATTATTTCATTTTTAACCATTCGTTTGATGTTTTTAAATCACTAATTGCTCAATAACTGCCAATTTATGTCTTTGGAGACATTGACTACGAATATGAGGTCAGGTTTTCAAAACTCAAAATGGCGGATTCAATATGGTGGATGAAATTTCTGAAATATTAACGTATTTTCTTTGAAATGGTCACAGAAGAGTTTTCGGGGTCGCTAATTTCAAATATGGTATCAGATTTTCAAAATTAAAAATGGCGGATCCAATATGACAGATGGCATTTTTTTAAAATTAACGAATTTTCTTTAAAATGGTCACTAAATGGTTTTTGGGGTCGCTGATTTCAAATATGGGACCAGATTTTCAAAATTCAAAGTGGTGGAACCAATATGGATGATAAAATTTTTTAAATATTAACGCGTTAATATTTGTTCCAACATTTTGAATTTTGAAAATCTGGTCCCATATTTGAAATCAGCGACCCCAAAAACCTATTAGTGACCATCATTAAGAAAATCCGTTAATATCTCAGAAATGTCATCCACCATATTGAATCCGCCATTTTGAATTTTGTAAACCTGACCTCATTCGTAATCAGCGACTCCAAAGACAGTTATTGAGCAACTGCCGATTTCGAAACTTCAATCGATTGGCTAAAAATGAAATAATATATAAATTTTGCACTTTGGGCGCCATTTTGGAATTTTGAAAAATCGCAGGTACCATTTTGAAGTTGAAACACTTTGAACCCGACTTTTTGCACTTCCTAGTCCTCTTCGTTGCACTTTCCGGGTGTAAATTGACGATTTAGAAAAAAAAAAAGTTTAATTTCGCGATTTTTTGGAAAAAAAGCTGTATCTGTTTTGGAAAGAATTTTGGACTAATTCTGTTTACAGAATCTGAAAGAAGAGCCTTTTTACGTAAGAAATATTGCGTGCTGTTTTTTTTTTCTGTGCCATAACATTATCCAATATCGCGATGAAGTTGGTGTTAAAAACGTAACCAGATCACTGTGTCACACCAAAATATCCCGGCCACAATGTCTAAATTTCAAAATGGTGAAACGTACTTTTGAAAATTTCAAGATGGCGGATCCAAAATGGCCATTTCGTACATGCTGGAGAATTGTTGACACAATTCTCAATTGCAAACTCTTTCACACTAGATTTGTTTCCTTCTAGCCGTACAGCATTAAAAATTATGACTGTGTTGGAAATAGAAGATTGAATTAAAAGAATACAAATAAAGATAAAAAAATATTAAAAATGAAAATAAAAAAAAATAATAAAACTGAAAATACGAAAAAAAATAATATTAATAAGAAAAAAAAAATGGTTCTTCATATCCCGTTTACCTCCTCACGGTTTGAGCCGGGCAACATTAATAATTTTATGTATGGCTAAAGAACGTGGAACCTTTTATATAAAAAATTGTAACTTCAAAATATGCTACAAAATATAACTCTAAAATGGGCTTGTCAAATTAATTACAATTAAAAATCCGACCAATTATGAAAATATCGTCCCCCATATTGGATCCGCCATTTTAATATTTGAAAGCGGACTTTAAATTCGGGTTCGGTGATCTCAAAAACCCCCGACTACCAAATTTTCAAAAATATCCGATCAATTTTGAAAATACCGTCCGTCATATTGGATCCGACATTTTGAATTTTTGGAGTTCAGATTCGTGATCGGCGACCCAAAAAATATTTAGATACACAGTGTCATTAAAGAGAATTTTTTTTAAATGAAAGGGGCACCGATTACTACCATTTGTGAAAAAAAATTCTTTCGTCGCCATTTTGGATCCACCATCTTGAAATTTTCAAAAGTACGATATTTTGGTGTGAAACAGTGTTCTAGTTACTTGCCGTATTAAAAAAAGTCATTTTTGAAACAAAATTGTCAAAAATTCTTATTTTTTTCAGAAAAATGGCTGCAACTTTTTGAAAATTCATTTTTTTGTTATTTTATTGGTAGATTCTGAAAAAGCGATCCCAAATACGAAAGAAATGGATCTTCCATTTATTTTTACATCCATAGTAGTAGAAAAAATTAATGTTGAAAATAGTTGGAGAAAAGTCTTCTTTCCGGCGTTAAAGTGTTAAGTACGGACACTTTTTTAACACCAATGTTAGCGCGATATTGGATAATGTTATGGCCTAGAAAAAAATCTGCACCCAATATTTCTTACGTAAAAAAGGCTCTTCTTTCAGATTCTGTAAACAGAATTGGTCCAAAATTCTTTCCAAAACAGATACAGCTGTATTTTTCCAAAAAATTGCGAAATTAACAATTTTTTTTTGTCATAAATCGTCAATTTACCCCCGGAAAATGCAACGAAGAGGACTCGGAAGCCCAAAAAATGGGGTTCATAATGTTTCAGCTTCAAAATGGTACCTTCGATTTTTCAAAATTCCAAAATGGCGCCCAAAGTGCAAAATTTATATATTATTTCATTTTTAGCCAATCGATTGAAGTTTCGAAATCGGCAATTGATCAATAACTACCAATTTATGTATTTGCAATCGCTGATTACAAATAAAATATGAGGTCAGGCAATTCAAAATGGCAGATTAAGTATGGTGGATGACTTTTCTAAAATATTAATGGATTTTCTTTGAAATGGTCACCGACAGTATTTTGGAGTCACTGATTTCAAATATGGGACCAGATTTTCAAAATTCAAAATGTTGGAACAAATATTAACGCGTTAATATTTAAAAAATATTATCAGCCATATTGGTTCCACCATTTTGAATTTTGAAAATCCGGTCCCATATTTGAAAACAGCGACCCCAAAAATCTTTTAGTGTCCATTTTTTAAAAAAATTCGTTAATTTTTTTAAAATGCCATCGGTAATATTGGATCCGCCATTTTGAATTTTGAAAATTTGACACCGTATTTCAAATTAGCAACTCCGAAAACCCTTCAGTGACCACTTCAAATAAAATCCGTCAATATTTTAGAAATATCATCCACCATATTGAATCCACTATTTTGAATTTTGAAAACCTGACCTGATATTTGTAATCATTGACTCCAAAGACATAAATTGGCAGTTATTGAGCAATTGCCGATTTCGAAACTTCAATTGAATGGCTAAAAATGAAATAATATATAAATTTTGTACTTTGGGCGCCATTTTTCAATCGCCATTTTGAAATTTTGAAAAATCACAGGTACCATTTTGAACGTGATATTTTGAACTTCCGAGTCTTCTTCATTGCAGTTTCCGGGTATAAATTGACGAGTTATGAAAACATTTTTTAAAAATTTCACGATTTTAAAAAAAAAACAGCTGAATGTTTTTTGGAATGGGTTTTGGGACATAAGAAATCTTGGGTGCAGATTTTTTTTGTTAATCTAATATCGCACTAAAGTTGGTGTTCAAAAAGGGTCGGTCCCATCCTTAAAGAGTTAATTTGTAATTTGATTGATATTAAATTTTATTTCTAATATACTTGCATTTTAGATTTATACATTGATTACACATTTTATCTCGACTTTTAAAAGTTTACATTGAAATATAGGAAAACCAAACATTTCTGTAACATTTTTGTAACAAATTTTAAGTAAACTATTGTTACTATTAACATTTCTTACCAATTAAAAATTCTATGAAAATAAAAACAAAAAATATATGTATTTATCTATAGTAATTAAAATTCTAAAAGTTTAAAAACAGTATTAAAACCATATATTAAATATTATTCATCGTATGTAAAAACAAGAAAAACTGCTGCTTTCTTCAGTGGAAAAACTTGACTAATGTCTCCCGTGAAATTATTTATTCTTGGCTTGTCCCCGTGAATTAATTCATCTTCTCGTTCTATAAAATGCAAATAAAAAAGTTGGATATACATAATTCTCATATAATATCCAATTTTATGTATTGTTTATTGCTAACAAATACCTTTCATCAGTGTATTTAAACCAAACTGCTTTTCTGTATGAAAACTAGCTAACTGCGTACGTGGGAAAACTTCTTTGAACGCATCGCCTCTCCATTGTTCCGATCTTAAAGGCTCATCGCAAGAGAAAAGGAATCCAAGAGAATGTTTTCTTAATTGAATATCACTTTTAAATTCCATTAACTTATCTTTTATGTTACTTTTCTGGCAATCTTCTATTACGAGAGACCAGCTGCTTAAATTTTCTCCAGCAATCGCCACAATCAACCAGTCGATTGGAAATTTGCATCGGTTTGTTTGAATATCGCATAGCATCAAGCCGTCCATTCGACCTCCGCACATCGATAATGTTCCTGGTTCATATCTACAATATTTAATATCGTTAAAGTTTGAATCAGCAACTTTAAATGGGGGAGAAGATAACGAAACTTGCCTGGATTTTAACTCGTCTATCAAAAAACCTGTGTAATCATACGAAGCTTTTAAATTCTGCAAGATAATAATACACTTCGATTTTTGTCGTTCCATCGGCAACAATTTTTTAACAACATATTTTATGTAATTGTTGGGATCGAGTTGCTCGTTACTTTTTTCAAGATACAAAATAGCTTTATATAATTTAGGAATTACTGGAATGAATGAAATCATTGTTTTGCACAAAACATTTTTCCTACAAAATCCTTCGATATCTACTTCCCTTCTCTGATTGCGACTTTCAAGCACCGATATAGCGTAACGACAAGGAAGTTTCTCGCAGTAACAACCTACCAAAAACGATGATTTATTTATGTTTACAATAAATACAAAATACTCTTTAGTAAATTTGTTCATACTAGACAATTTATGCTGAGTGATGGTCATTGTAGGGATCGGTTTAAGTGTGAGACATATATGTTGTCTGCGGTAAAAAAAACCTAAGATTGGTTTAGTTTTCAATTGCAATCCAAATTCACGTGCTTCGGTAGTTCCTTCAAATTCTTTTTCTTCGACTTTAAAATGCCTAACAAAACACTCTGGGCTCTTTGTCGTAAACTGATCAATTTTCAAATTTTGCATGATACTGTTGAAATATTTAAAAGAAAATTCCAACAAAATTTAATAAATTGTAAAATATAATTACTTTTGAATTACACTTTTATGAATTGTGTTCATTTACTTTGTTTCAAATATAATAAAAAAGAACAATGAAATTATATAATTTAAAATTGTAAATCAAACCTGCAGATATCGTCCGTTTCGTTTTCTTTGGTATTCGGTAGAAGATTTTCCCAATGGTCGTTAATTAATGGCATATTTTATTACAAAAAAATGTTTTGAAATATTTTCGAATTGTAGCATCAGAATTTTAAACTTTGAATTTTTCGATGAATATTCGTGAAAAGTTCTGTAGATCGCAGTGCATTTTGGGAAACGAATCGCCATTGGAACTTTCCAGAATTTTGGCGCGAATCATTCGGCTTGTGGCGCCCTCTTTTTAATTTTATTTTTAAAATAAACAATACAATAAAAAAAGTAACAATCAATTCAATACAAAAAAAACTAATAAAAACTAATAAATACAGTAGTAACGGTTCGAGACTCTGTATTTTTTGGCGCAATTTGAATTCCTGTGCAGAATTGCGAGAGCCAATCACATTCAAACTTGAACTACATAATGGCGGGTTCTGTTTTCGCAGTTTTTCCATAAGAGATTTCAAAAAGTGCAAGTTAGAATGCAGAACACGTCGTAAGTATTCTATACATTTTTATTAAAAAATATAGCTTTCAGAATTGCAGATTCCGTAGATTTTTAAAAAAATGTATTTCAAATGTAATAGTGCTGTAGACTCGATTAATTGTTCATGGAAAATGTATATCGATTCTTAATTTGAAGAAACTTTCAACAGCAATTAGAGCAACATTTTGTTTGTTTTTTAAAAGTTGTTATATAATAATAGTACAGTAGTCCTTCTCTTATTCTAATATTTCTAATTTGTCCAGACAGGCAAGATGGCGTCGCCTTCTCGTATTCTAATTTGCCGCCAAAAACGTTTGCACTATTCAGATTCAGAAATCTTGTGAGGGGTTTTTACATCAATGTTAAATTTACACAATATTATTTATTAGACAGATAACCTAACTGACTTATTGTTAAATGTTTTTGTTTTTAAAAAGAGGTTATGTTTGTACGCATGAAGTTAGATTAGAGGAAGTGAAAAAATATTAGAATAAGAGGAATTAAAATAAGAGAAGGACTACTGTAATATGTCTTTATTGATAAAAACCATCAAAAGACGAGTCACAGCAGAGTCTGTTTTACAGACTGATCTACAGACTAATCTACTTTCTAGACACACACTGTAAAAAATCCTGTAGTAAAATTAGTACTCTGAGAGTGCACTGTAAAAAATGATGGTGTAAAATTATTTACAGAATTGTAAAATTACAGTACACTGTAAAAAATTTCAGTGTAAAATTACTATGGCAATAGGTAATCGCAGAAAGACCCACTCTGAACGAAAGAAAACCCCTAGGAAGATTGTAAAATTACAATGCTCATGTAAATTTACCACTTCTAGCGTAGTAAAATTACTATTTTCAAAGTAGTGAAATTACTCTTTTGCAGTAGTAAAATTACTATGCTCAGAGAGGGTCTTGTAAATTACCTACTCTGAACGGAGTCATTTTACAATTTTGTTGTAAAATTACTACGATAGTGGTATGAAATAATGTAAAATCACTAGTCCACCAGAAATTTTACAACTCTGAGCGGTGTAAAATTACAATTCCACTAGGAATTTTACCACTACATCGTAATCTACAAGACCCTCTCTGAGCGTAGTAATGTTACTACTGCAAAAGAGTATATTTCACTACTTTACAATCTTCCTAGGGGTTTCCTTTTGTTCAGAGTGGGTTTTTCTGATTACCTATTGCCATAGTAATTTTACACTAAAGTTTTTTACATCACACTGTAAAAAACTTTAGTGTAAAATTACAAAAGGAAACCTCTAGGAAGATTGTAAAATTACAATTCTCTTGTAAATTTACCACTTCTAGCATAGTAAAATTACTATAATGGTAATTTTACAAGCTTGTTGCAATTTCCGTATGCTTAATGTAGTAAATTTACAACAAGCTTGTAAAATTTACCCTTATACGTAGGTAAATTTACCACATTAAGCGTAGGGAAATTACAACAAGCAGGTAAAATTACCATTATACGTGGGTTATTTCATTACAGATTTTTGCAGTGTAACTTTTACGACCCACTCTGGGTGTAGTAAAATCCATAGGAAAATTGTAAAATTAACAAGTTTGTAAATTTACAGCTTCTAGAGTAGTAAATTCACTGCTTCCAAAGTAGTAAAAATTACAACTTTCAGAGTAGTAAAATTACTAATCTCAGAATACGTATTGCAACCCACTTCAAGAATAGCAATTTTACAATTTTGTTGTAATATTACTATTGCAGTGGTACAATACCTAACCAAATAGGAATTTTATATTTTTCAGAGTTGTGATTTTACACTTTCACTAGTAAAACTGTGGTTTAATTTTACAACTCCCTATGTAATTTTACAAAGGAATTTTTACAGTGAAAAGGTGGAAATCACTATACTAGTGAATATCGTAAATTTACAGTGACAGTCAAATTTCTCTATTACCAATGTAATTTTACGATGAGATTCTCATGAGAATCCTACTTAAAATTTTTCGCAGGACTGATAACAAACTGATATTTAAAATTAAAATTTAAAGATGACGGGAGAGATAATAGTCCTACACTTTACTACAAAAATATTTCTGTAACTTTAATGATTCCCTAACGTGCAGAGGAAGATCATTATAGAGTTTAGCGAAACAATACGAGAACACACCACAGTATTTTTCTGCCGCAAGCTTGAAAAAAGATAATTTGGTGTTTTAGACATCCATAACCCATTTTAGAGCACTAGAATTTTTACTTCCATTCTATCACACGTTCGTTTATAGGGGTATAACTGACGTAATCTCGCATAACAAATCGATGTCTTTTTAACTTGTGCCGAGAAAGACCAGTTGCTATCAATGATAAATCCAAGTTGCCTTCACATTTTGAACAACTGGAATGATGTTACCTTTTAGATAAATCATTTGACTGGAACTAGTCTTTGAAAGTCGGTATGAACTCCTAATCATTAAAATTTTTTATTTTAGTGGGTTAATAACTAAACAGTTATTATCAGCCCAATTTTCAATATTGATAATTTCCAAATTAAATAAACTACGTACTGAAGGCTATCAGGATTAACAGCCATTAAAAGTTCAGTATCATCTGCATACGTTTTGATCTTAATATTGTTAAGCCGATTACTATTGCTATTACAGCACTCATAAATGTCAATCGTAAAAATTATATCACGTTAGTGAATTTCTTTTATTTCTTTTCGCAAGGTAGAAGAAGTACGAAGGATTTATATATCAATATCATCTCGATAAGATTTATTGAAAGATTTATATTTAATATTTATGTACATAAAAAATTGAAATAAATAAACTCGTACGCTATTTACATTGTCTTGATGGAACTTTTAACTATTTTTACATCATCAATAGGTCGATCATTTTTGTCAGTTTCTACAAGTCCTATTCGTTTTACTATTGCCATTCCAGAATGAATTCTGCCTGTAAAATAAAACAATTTGTGTGTTAAAACATTCCAATATACAAAGACGTTAAGAATACATAAAAATATAAAATTATTTCAATGTTTACCAAAAATAGCATGTTTTCCATCCAGCCATTGAGTTGGAGCCAATGTAATAAAGAATTGCGATCCATTTGTGTCAGGTCCAGAATTTGCCATCGACAAGATTCCTGCTCCTGAAAAATTAATTCGAATTAAACACTTATTATTTTTAGTGCAAAATAAAACGTACCAGTATGTTTCAAGTCGTCATGCAACTCGTCATCAAAAACTTCTCCGTATATTGAAGCCCCACCCTTTCCTGTACCAGTTGGATCACCACCTTGAATAATAAAGTCACGTATGATGCGGTGAAACTTTGTTGAATTATAATAACCTCGCCTTGCAAGTTCTGCAAAGTTTCTGCAGGTAATCGGAGCATGTTTCCAGTACAGTTCTATAATAATTTCTCCCATTCTGTAAAACATATAGTATATTGTAAATTACTTTAAAACACTAAAATATTACATTTTCTATATTGAATGTATAGTTACGTTGTTTCAAGGGAGACAAAGGGTGGTTGCCAGTGTTTATCGGGAATTCCTGACGTGGTAGTTACTGCCATGATTTAACCTGAAAAATATTTTATTGTGTTTTTTAAGCATAGAAGTCTATAATTCAATTACACCCCCAGCGGAAATAAGAAAGGTACGAAAGCGTAGGAAAACGTACAAAAATGTACAGAAATGTACAGAAACGTACAGAAATGCAAGATATTGTAAAAAAATGTGCTTTTTGGGCAAATTCTTACATTTTGTTCACTTTTGTATGTTTCTGTACGATTTGGTACATTTATGTGCATTCTGTACGTTTTCATACAGTTTTGTAAGTTTTCTCATATTTCTGTACGTTTATATATGTTTTCAGATATTTTTGTACTTTTTTTGAGTCATGTTGTTTGTTATATGTGTTCGTTCTTTGTCGAATTTTTATAGGAAATATATACCGACAAGCCTTTTCATAGGTACTTTCAGTGCACGTTCAACTCGTTTATTTACACGAACGATGTATATAAATAAGCGCCTTTCCCATTGGCATTTAAACATATTGTGCAATGTTGTTGTGAAGTGGACATTTAAATTTCGAGGACGTACGTAAATTTCATTAAGTTTATATTTAAGTTTTAAGTTTTTTGTAAAATTATCCGTTTAGCCAGTGTTTTTATTTCAAACATTATATTTAGAATTCGTCCGAATATGGCTATATTGTAAGTTTTTAATTTTAATTTTCTCTTTTGTTTTTATGCATATGTATAATTTTGTAAAATTTTTGAAGAGGACCATCATTCTGGCCAAAACGTCAAACTAAAAATTGTCTTTTATTGTCAACGGACCGTACAACCAATACTACTTTATTTCAAATTATTCGAATAAGTGGTCAAGAATTCAACATTAATAATATAGATAATTTTTGTACTTTTTTACATGTCTTAGCATATCCCCGCTAATCGCAGCTCAGATTCCATCAGAAAATAATTCGAGACAGTACAATTTAAATTTGTTTACGTTTTTAATTCAAAGATAGTTTTCTTTATTGTCAATGCAAATGTACGAAATTAACTCTTGAAGGCACAAATAACCTTATAATTATAAATAATTATAATAAATAAGTAGAATATCGCTAACGACAGAAGTTTATATTGTATTTTTATATTAATTTTATAATTTTATTATTGTTATTTTCTACATTTATATATCTATCTTTTTGATGTATTTGCTTAGCGAAAATGAAACTTAGTTAATGTTCTATACGTGTCATCAATTTAAATGTATGTAATTATTTTTGTAATAGGCACAGTAAGTGCCTTTGATCCTATTAAATAAATAAATAAATAAAATAAAAATAATTATAAAATATAAAATTTATTTATAATTTTTAATACATAAAAGAATTTATTACTTTTATTTTTGATAATAATTGTGCATTTACAGTTATCAAATGGGATTCATGAAGTATAATTGAATAAATAATTAAAATTATTAAAATATAAAATAAATACTTCCAACTTTTCAGCAATACTAAATGTCAATTTAAATGAAATAGAGTTTTATTATTTCTATTAAAAATTAAAGAAAATAGTTGCTTGTTTAGGTACAAACTTACTTATAATCATTGCGTTTAATGTATGTGCAGTAGACAACTATTTTATATATTAATTAGCCTTTGCCACTCCATTTTTATTTGTTTCACTTATAAATTCCCATTGATTACTAATGCAACTCAAGTTAACATGATATGAAATAAAAATATATGATAGAAATATTTGTAATATGCATTTTGAAACAAATATATAAATTTATATTGAATATATTGATACCGATTAATTCATGCATATTTTTATATTTTTTATGATTTTTCAGAACCCATTATCCAAGTTTGACAACTATTATTATACAAATCAATTATTATTAGATATGTAATTGTATAAATGTTATTAAATTGTGACAATTTCAATTGGATTTTAATATCTTTATTTTCTAACCTCAAATCAATAGATTTATGAAAAATTTGGTATGTAAATATTAGTAGATATATTTCATATTCCTAAGTTACAAACCAGAACATTTTTAAGCAAGGTACATTTGTAAAATAAGAATATTAATTAAATCTGTACTTTAAAAAGGTACTAATTAAAAAAATATTGTACAAACTAGAAATTTGTTCGCGTTCATTCATGACATAAAATTTATAAAAACAACAAAATTAATAGTAAAAAGTGGTTACAGTTTGTACGAGCTACAGTAAATACGTCAAAACTAAAAGTAAGTACGTACTTATTTATAAACTGTTACAAACAAACAATACAACTGTCAATTATGTTTTCGTACGATGATCACTGTCAATCACTGTCGTTTTTCATCACGAGAATACGCTTGGAAGTTGCATTTCTGTGATGACTATTTGATAACTTTATAACATGTTTACAAATACGCTTACGCGTTCCGAAATACACCTCTCACAGCATCACGTATCCGGAACGCAATATCAAGCCAGTCGTCACATGTTCCACTTCAATGTACATACATAATATACCCATACCTAGGGACTTTGCAGTTCCTCAGCCGTCATTTTAAATGATCCCTACTCCAATTACATAAATCCCTACTTCCTATGTATAGCCTTCTAGGGAAAAAGGCCTACAGAGGCTATAGGCCTGAGCACATAAGACGTAAGATGAGAAAGTAAGAGTGTTTTGTCTTTGTTTAACTCATTATGATAGTAAAAGAGGGAAGTATTCTTACGTCCCCGCCTTATGTTTACGTGCTTGTACTCAGGCCATATCGGGGGTATATTTGGCCATTATCCCTAGAAAATTATGTACAGTGTATACCTAAGTATTTGTACAGGGTGAAGGCGTACAGTATGTAGTCCTTCCCTTATGTTGTACAATCGAGACACGCAAGATGGCCGCTTCTTCCCTTAACCCTTTGAAGCATGGTGTAGCATATGCTACACCTTTTTGTAAGTCATTATTTACATATATTTAAGGTAATTATTAATTAATTTTGCTGCAATTTTTTGCTTCCTTACTTCAAGAACATGTTAGGAAACGTAAATAAATCGATATTTTTAATTAATTATCATGTTATATTGTTTAAAAAAATTAAACAAAGTGTAAAAATGGTGGATTTTTTACGGAAAATATATGTGTAGAAGAAAACGTCACTCAAATATGAGGAGACTGGGTACTCAGGGGTTTTTGGGGTCGCAGCCGAGTACCTAATTTCACCTCGATCAAGTAAATTTTTGCATTTCGGTTGGCCATATTGGATCCGCCATTTTGAATTTTGAAGATCTGCGGCCAGATTCGTAATCAGCGACCGAAAACTCCCGATTAACAAATTTCAGCTATTTTCAGCCTAAAGAAAAATCTATGCTTCAAAGGTAAAGTTGTATTTTTTCGTTGCAGTGCACAACGAATTTTAAACGAATGTACAATTAAATATCATCGAAAGTTGATTTCTAATAAAGGAAAATAAACGATGGAAGCACCTGGTCCTTCAGGTTCATCAGGCGCAAGCAAATTCGTAACTTAACCTCACTTATGAATTACACATCACGACGTTGACTAAGGGAAAATATAACATAGAGGAAATATGTATTGGAAAATAACTTAAGGGAAGAAAACATAGGGCAACACATGTTATAGGAATGCGGCTTCGTGATTAGACTTCGATGGGCGCTAGATTATCTAGGAAGTTTTCAGTCTCCACGAGCCACGTGTTCGGGTTATACGTTTTCATCTTGTATGTACAAGTAGGACCTCTCTTATTCGAAGGTCTCTTATTCTAATTGCCTTTCTTATTCTAATTGTCCAGCCTCTCTTATTCTAATCTTTCCCCCACATGTCTTCCCCCACTATCACACGAAAAGTCAACGAAAAATATTGTCCACGAATCGCAAGCTCGCAAGCAAAGTAAGTGGGGGTATGGGGAAAATTAGAATAAGAGAGGTCGGCGCCATCTTGAAAAACTTTACTAATTAGAATAAGAAAGGTCCTACTGTATGTAAACCCAAACTCATTAATTCTGGCCCTCCGGTCCAGTGTTATCTTTGTTTTCACCTATACATCTATGTGGGAAACAAAGACAACAGAAGCCAGAAGTGACAGAATTAATTAGCTTGGGTGTACACACTGTAACGTCATTTTCTGGGGATAATGGCCGAACATACCCCCGATAGCCTCTATACACCATTTTCCCTAGAAGGCTATACACTGAATTTGCCGGTGTAAAATCACTGCGGGTATTGTAAAGTTACACCGCACTGTTACAGCTCACATGATAAAATCGCATCTCTAAGAATGGCAAAATTACAATTCTGTTGAGTATTTTACTATGATAAATATAAATTACTTAAAAAATGGTAAAATTCTTGTTCTGAGAGTAGGTCATTTTAATTACCCGCTCTGAGAGTAGCAATTTTACTTCTCTCAATATTACTATTAGACTGAAAATCACAACCAGTATTGTAAAAGTAGAATCTTCCACTGTAATATTTGTCGAAGAAAGCTTTCACGAACTCACAAAGTGTATGCATATTTCTAGGTCCTATAAGCTGGCCGTACACTTAGGGCCGAACTGAACCAAACTAGTACGAATAATTGTTGCTTCATTGTTGCTCGAACCTTGCTCTATTCCCGTATTTGTTGCTCCCATTTAAAACAAAAAAAATAGCAGGTTCGGCTAGTTTGCATAAGAGCCAGCCGAACGTAGTTCAAAAAAGAGGGAAATGCAAATACTATCGTAAAAATGAGTATATAGCTAATTATTGCTAATTTGTTGCTAAAAAATTACCGATGTAATATAAAATTCCACAATACCGGTTCTCTGACATTTAAACAAAAATAAGTAGGTGCAGCTGGCTGGCATAAGAGCCAGCCGAACGTACCTCAAAAAGTGGAAAGAACAAAATAATACTATCGTAAAAACGAGCATACAGCTGATTGTTGCTCATTTGTTCCTCAAAAATGACGGTAGAATAGACAACAAATAAGGTCCGACATGACTGACAAACTAAAAAATACACATTTTTTGAAACAGCACCGTAAATCGACGCGTCCCATGAAGCTTACATTAATACAAATGAAATGCAGCAAAAATCATTCAAAATTTGTTGTTGAATGCCTATATATATTTTAAGGACTTAAATAAAAGATTCTATCTAGGTCCGGACCGGTACGGCTAGTAAAATAATAAGATACATTTTTTATACACGTCTTTCAAATACACTGAACAAGCGGGTTCCAAAAAAGTGCAAAATAGACCAAATTTGAAGCGAACAACAATTAGCCGAAATTTGTTGCTCGATTCCTTTGTGTTTCAGGGACGTAAATAAAAGATATTATCCCGATCCGGACCGATTCGGCAAGTAAAATAAAAAATTACACGCATTTAAAAGTGACTAAAGAAGAACGTTAATCGTAGAGACATAAATAAAAGACAAATTAACGATTCTTTAGTCATTTTTAAACGCGTGTAATTTTTTATTTTACTAGCCGAACGTAAAATTACATTTCCGAGTTAAAATTTTTTTTTTATATTTCCTATTATTTTCGTAATAAAATTACAATTTTCTTGTAAAATTCATCCGAAAATATAGCGAAATTTACCATAAACATGTAAAATTTACAATGGAAATGTAAATTTACAACGTCAAAGGTGGAAATAAAAATACCAGTAATGATCGTAGTAATTTTACATCGATTGTGTGATTTAAAAAATGTAATTTTACATCGTTTTTGTAATTTTCCAGTTTTTCACGTAAAAAGGCACGGAGAATGTAAAATTACAAGCGCACTGTAAATGTGCTATAGGAATTTATGTATACCCGTTTCGATAATATAGACATTTTACCGCAACGCCGTATATTTACCATGATTTTCGTTGGTAAAATTACAAGTAGTCCTTCCCTTATTCTAATTTTTTCTCTTCTCCTGTGAAAGAGAAAGAGAGAGAGAGAGAGAGAGAAAGCGAAACAGCTAATGTTTAGTGGGAGAGAGGAGAAAATTAGAATAAGAATAAGAGAAGGCCGCCATCTTGCCTGACTGGACAAATTAGAATAAGAGAAGGACTACTGTACATCGAAAATTCTCAGTAGGCGCTAGTCTATCTAGGGAGTTTCAGTCTGTCCACGAGACATGTGACTAGCGCTGACTAATCACGAGGCCGCATTCCTGTAACATGGGCTTCCCTATGTTCACCCTGTATTGTATGTACACATCTGGGGATAAGCCCCCGATATAGCCTATACAGGCAATTTTCCCTAGAAGGCTATACATAGAGGGAGTAGGGATTCTAAAAAACATCAAGTCCAACAGCGACATCTCGTTTTAGACATCAATGCGTAACCCCGACCCCCGACGACCCAAGCTCTTCTCGACCCCGAGGCCCACATATACATTTATATTGCAAACGAAGAAAAAGAGGTTAATCGCGAATGCCCGGTGGTTCGACACGTCAACGTCAACGTTGTACATTTTCATCAACACGGCCGGATGAAAATGCTTCGAGATTTAGTCGACAATCATTGAACCTGATGATAATCATCGGGTCGAGGCCTTTAGATATAAATAAAATCCTAACCTAGGAAAATTTCTCAGAGTCTAGAAGGAAATATGTTTTCTCCCGATTATGTGGCTCTCAATATCAACGACAGTTCGAGTTCAGTGCGGGGCACTTCTCGTAGCCTCTGGAGGGTATGTCCATACTTTGGCGCATTAATTCTATTTCTAGACTCGTCAGACTTTAACATAAAGGGGTGTTATTTATTTTTTCAGCAATGGAACCAGCTGTCGAGGTTCCAACGGAACGTTTTCTATTTTGTTGTTGTTATCTCAATGTTGTTAATATTTTATTTGTTTCCTGGTGGATCACTGAATGATGGCATTATGAAAGATAAGATTAAGCGCTCTCCAGTGGAACTTAAACATAATCAGGTCTGTAGTTTCATTTAATACAATATCATGTTTAAGTAACAAGTAATGGAGATAGTAGCGAATTGAGAAACTAATAGAATTTAGAAAGATAACTGATTAGATTCACTTTATTTATATGTCGCTATGAAAGAGGAATTATAGGTTTGACGAAAATTCTACAAAACTAGAATGGACAGAATTAAAAGGAATTAAAATGAATAGTGATGATAATATATCATTCTTTAACTTTTAGACAACCGAGAAATTACCCCCACAAATTTGAAATATTTTAATGTCTAAACGTTTGTGAAAGGAGGTAAATTCTACTCTGTACAATAATGAACTTTTGACAAGAATTTCAATTCTCTCACCTAGCGTATCCAATCGATCTAATTATTTCTCTCAAACATTTATTATATATTTTTTCTTTAATCGACATTAATTTTAAGTAAATGTATTTGTTAATTCTGTGCAAATCTCGCATACAAAGACTTTAAAATACCATTTTACATAAGACATCATGTTAATAGGCACAAAATGTTTTTCATAATTTTTCAACACTGAGGTATCCAAATGACTCAAAATTTTCAGGGAATTCATTTTATATTCATATTAATGTTTAGTAATTTTTTCGTCTGTTAATTCTTAACCATACCAACCTCCTTAATTACTCTGTATATATGGTATAAAGTATACAACTAATATTTTGACAAGAGCTGCAATTTAAGCCTTCGAGTGCATCAAACAGCAAGGAAAACTTTGCTCCAAGTTCTAATGATTGTTCTCATAATCCTTCTTTAAGGGAATATTTATTAACATTAGAGCTAGTGAATGAGTGAGTTTGAATTATTCCGTAGCTAGAAAATAATAAAAAATAAACATGGAAATCTTGAATTCTATGTCAGGTTTTTACATTATTCACAGTCATGATAAATTATGTTATTTTTTTATAAATTTTTTAGATAATATACAGTAGGACCTCTATTATTCTAATTAGTAAATTTTTTCAAGATGGCGCCGACCTCTCTTATTCTAATTTTCCCCTTTCCCCCACTTACTTTGCTTGCAAGCTTGTGATTCGTGGACAATATTTTTCGTTGACTTTTCGTGTGATAGTGGGAGAAGACTTGTGGGGGAACGATTAGAATAAGAGTAAGATTAACATATTATACTAGATTGACTCTAAAAGATTTTGAAATCATGTAACACAACTTTAATAATCATTTTAAAACCTATTATTAAAAACTATATAAGTGAATGATGGAGTACAATCTCAACAAACAAAAACGAATAAGATTGGATTAAAAATATATGGTTCCAATCTGGTTTTTTTACATTTCATATTGAGAAATGTCACAACCTGATTCAAAGTTCATTGATTTAATACACATGGATTTCCGAATATTTTAATTCGGAAAAAATGGTTTTAATGCATTAGGTTTTATTGTCAATATATTTTATTACAAAGAAAGAAGTAAAACAAATGCTACGTCAATGATAGACATTGTTTACATTCACATATATTATTATTACTTAGTTCCGGTGAAATTGATTGCATTTTAGTTCACGTGTTCACGTAAAAACTGTTAGTCAATGGTTTGTAGGTTATGTTTATGTTCTATTCACGTATTATGTATATCAGATTTAAGAATGTACAAAATTTCAAAGAAAATGGTCAAGAAACCGAAATAAAACACATTCAATTCATTCTAATTCTTTTTGGTTTGTTGGGATAGTAGTAAACACTAAATCTGAAACATGAATAATTAAGTCTCGAGTATTATAAAAACTTTTAGATCAATTCTTTTTATTTTTTTATTTGATTATAATAAACGGTCATTTGATGCCCCAGATACAAACAAAAAATACAAAACATAGATATACTGCAATAACAAATGATAAAATTAAGTATAGTACTCTAGCATGGAGTTACTATAAACATGTTTAAATATAGGCGAAGGGTTCAACATTTTCGTTCACTGTTTAACGAGTTCCAAATACGCATTAATTTAAAAATAGTAGAGTGAAAACATCTGTTCGATGTACAGGAGCGTTTAACAAGAAGTCTAGGATTTCTGGACGGGCGAGGCATACATCAAGCCAGGCAGTACTAAGGTCTTAAAAATATAAATCGTGGCACTAGTATCAACAAACTGTCTACTAGACCTTATTACAAAATCAAGCAATTTGTAAGCCTGATTAACAACGCTAATTAACTGTTCAAGCACCACTCTTGAAGACACTCCAGATCTTTTTGGAGATTAGAAGAATCAAGTGTATTTCTAACAACTTCAAATCATCCACATAAAAGAGTGATTTTGAAAATTTAAAAACTGAACTTAAATTATTAATAAAAAGAATAAATAATAATGGGCCTAGGCGAGACTCTTGTGGTACACCCAAAGACACAGAAATTGGTTGAGACTTTCATTCTTTTATCCAGACAATCTGAGTTTTACCTTAAACATAATAAAACATAACAGCAACAAACAGTAGGACAAAGCAGAAACTATTCGTATAACATTATTATATTTGAACATTTGTTGCTAAAAAACATTCTGCATTTATTTATAACTTTAAAACTTATCATATTTTTGTCAATAAAGATGATACAGAACTTTGAAATAATGTTTCGCAGCTTCAATCTTTTAAACTATATTGTGATCTTGTTTGGTTAAAATAAAAACATTCAGTATTCTATCGAATGTGATTTATAATTATGACATGTTACAAACATTTACAAATAAAATATTCTGTCGTAAAATAATTGATCATTTGCTGTCTAAAACTAAAATGAAAATTGAACTAAACTTTAAATGTTCAGAGTTAAATGCCTAGAGACAACAAATCTGGGTACCAATTACATACATTACTTTGTTATATTTTCTTATATCTAATTTGTAAATCTTATATACTGTTAGGTATCCACTAACTCTAGCAATGGATACTAGTGGAACTAACTTTATGTATTATTCACCAACTCGATTAAGACTGGAATACTTTACCAGATATGCTTACATCGATACATGACGTAAATTTATTTAAATCACACCTTCGTGTGACGAGCATAAATCTACCCAGCAAATGAAATTTCATTGAAATTCATTGATAGATTTTGAATGAATCTCAATAGGTTTGAATTGGTTAGGTTAGGTTAGGTTAGGTTAGGTTTTCTTAATCACTAAATATTAATAGAAATCTTTTTTTTTTCTTCTATTATGTTACATCGACTTTTCTGAACCCATATGGGACTAAATCGCGATGGGACCTGCAGTTTATGAAGGGGGAATCCGAAACCTAATCAATAGAAATCTAATCAACAAAGCTGTAACCAAGGATTTTCTATTGTTTTTAAATTATTGATTTCAGTATGTGCGTATTATATTATTGAAATTCATTCAATTTCAATAGCTTTCTCATTTTTTAATGATTTTGTATTAATAAAAGATTATATATCTCGTATATTATTTTTTCTAATTATTTATTATTACATTGTGGTACATCTTGTCACATAGGAAGGAGATATTATTGCTAATTTTCTAGTACCATAGTGTTTTTCAAGGTGTAAATCTGGCAGAATACCTGAAAAAGTTGGAATAATTTATATTTATTAATTAAAATCTTTTAGAGTAGATTCGACTATTTTAAGGGGTACCATTATTAGTAATCAAAGCTACAAAAATGTAAATTAAAAGTTCCGACTCTTTTTTTTTTAATTCGGGCTTCATAAAGGCAATTCTAACCATTGTTTGCTATCATCTAAACAGAATCAAAAACAATTAAATAAAATTGGCTAAGAATTTTCTGCAATACATGATTTTTCGATATTGGAGAAAATTCTCTGTCAATTCTCGACAAATTTCTTTGATTTTTTTTAAGAGAGAATAAAAAATTGTTAGAATTGCCTTTATGAAACTTAAATTTTGAAAATTCTATCCAGTAATTTTTAATTTCGATTTTTTCATTACTACTTTTTTCTTAAATTAATTTAAAAATTTCAAAAATTTGGGTGAACATAAAAACACATTTTTTTAAAATTATGGGTGGATTTAAAGAAATTAAATTTAAAAAACAAATTTTTTACATTTTTTATTTCAACACCACTGACTTCCGCGTCAAAAGTTGCTCAAGAAAGAATTTCTTGATTGGATTTTGTTTTGGGTTAAAACATTTTTTTATAATTTTTATTATACTTATCTTCGAATTCCTCATAAAAATTTACTAACAAATTTTTTGGTATTTTTTTTAATGATTCTTTCATTTAAATATTTTATTTCCATTCAAAATCATTTACCTCCCAACTTTGCTATTGGTAATAACCAATTCGATTTTATTCATATTTATTGTATTAATAAACGGACCAAAAGTCCTTTACAAATAATAATACAAAAATGTAGAAAACAAAAATATCAGTAGCATTTTCATCTAATTTTTTGTTCGATTCAAAATCATTAAATTTGTTGTCCTGTAATAATTAACTATCCATTTAAATTCATTCCTGGCAAATATAACTATTTTTCCATTGAAATTCATTCAACGAAATCATTTCTTCATTCCACTATTTTCACATTCAAAATCATTAAATCGAACAGCTTTTTATGAGCTATTAATCATTCACAATCATTGAAACACATTTTCTCATTGAAATTCATTGCAGAAGCTAAGAAAACGAATTCAGAAGTGATGCAGTGAATGAATTTCAATAGATCTTCATCAAATTTTCGTATGCTGGGTATCTTAGTGTTAATTATTAATTTTTTGTACGTTATCTTTATTTTTCTATTTAATTCATTAAATGCATATGATTAAAACTTTAACCTCAATTGTATTATTACTTTGTAAAGGACCTGTTTTAATAAAATTAAATAAATAAATAATTAAAAACGTATTGTACTTTAATGCTTCCAAGAAGATAAAAATTTATTAAATGTACATTTGAAATTGCTAAAACATTAAAAAAAAATTTTTTTACAGAATTTCCAAATATATATTTAAATTCTAAAAATAGTAACAGTTTTTTACAATGATTATTTTGACAGTATTCAAATCTATGTAAAAAAAATGAGTCTGGAGTCTAAAGTTAACTATGTACAATACATTGGATTGTTTTATTCGACTAATGTGTTGTTTAGATCAATCGTTAATTTTTAGAATATATTTTGGTCGAACAATAATTAAATAATCTCAATACAAGATAAAGAGAAAATTCTTTTCAAATAGGAGAGTGAAAAAAGGAAAAAGAACAAAAAGAAATAAAAAATCCCTTCTCTGACAAGATTGATGATTCACTCATTGATCATTCACCTCATGAAAAGGGATCGGTAGATCTGAAACGTTGAGGTCAATCGTAAAATCTTATTCCTTTAGCTTCTCGAAGTTTTCTTACGTGTCAGGGTTTTCTGATTTCTTCTTTTTCCTTTTTTTTTCTTTTTTTCATTCTCGTATTGGAAAAGAATTTGTTCTTTCTTTTGTATTGAGGTGGAAGGAAATACCTTCATGGTATGTCATAAGTTTTAATTATTGTTCGACAGTAGAAAACCTACCAAAATAATTTGATATGTTTTGGTATTAAATATTTATTTCTTAACAGCATGCGGAAAGTAATGTCGTGCCAGAAAATGGAGGTGAAGTAATAGAAGAGCCAGACCTTCAACCAAACGTGAATCAAGTAGACGATAACCAAATTGGTGAACTACCCCAACCAAAACCGAATGCCCTCAAATTTGACGGTACTATTAACTAATCATAAATAGCTAATTAAAAATTATACTTTTTATTACATAACAAAAATCAAAATACGTCCAAAATATTTACCAATTTTTTCTTCAATTAAATCGTATACTTTAGGTCCACAAAACGACAGGCAGCGTGCTGTGGTAAAAGCATTTATGCATTCTTGGACGGGATATAAAAAATATGCGTGGGGTCACGACAATGTTAAACCGATATCCAAAGGATATCATGAATGGTTCGGACTTGGTCTGACTATTATTGATTCGTTGGACACTTTGTATATAATGGGATTGAATAATGGTGAGAACAATTATCCTAAAAAAAAAAACAATTTTTTGTCAATAGATAGGGACTAATTATTTTTTTTTCAGAATTCCAAGAAGCTCGAAACTGGGTAGAAAGTAGTTTAGTATTTACACAAAATAAGGACGTTAATGTGTTCGAAGTTACTATTAGAGTTCTCGGAGGGTTGTTAGCCGCATATCATTTATCTGGCGACAAAATGTTTCTAGACAAAGCAGTAAGTGGAAATAATTTTATTTTCCTCCTTTATGACAAAATGTTTTATTATAAGATTAAGAAATTATTATAGAATATTAATCTTTCAGATAGATCTTGGTGATCGAATGTTGCCAGCGTTCTCTTCGTCTGGAGTTCCATTTTCTGATGTGAATCTTGGTTCAAGAAGTGCTCACAGTCCAAAATGGAGCCCTGACAGCAGCACCAGCGAAGTTACATCGATACAATTAGAGTTCCGAGATCTCAGTCGCAGTTGTAAACAAACTCGTTTTGAAGAAGCTGTCGCTAAAGTTTCCGAGCATGTTCACCAACTGGAGAAGTACGACGGTCTGGTTCCAATTTTCATTAATCCAAACAATGGATTATTTAGAGAATTTTCTACCATCACCCTTGGTGCTCGTGGCGACAGTTATTACGAATATCTACTTAAACAATGGTTGCAAACCGGGAAAACTATCGATTAGTAAGTTGATATTGTTATTTCTATTACTTAAATGTTTCTTAATTAATTTGTTTTATTGAAGTTTAAGGGATGATTATTTATTGGGAATTGCTGGAACACAGAAACATCTTGTAAAGAGAACAGCTGTTAATAAGTTCCTTTTTATTGCTGAACTTATCGGAACAGCTCGAGAAATGAAACCAAAGATGGTAACTTTACTTTTTATTAAAATTCTTTTATAATTTTGTTATTTAATGAAAAATTTCGTGCAGGATCATCTTACTTGTTATCTCGGAGGAACTTTAGCACTTGGAGTTCATAACGGTCTCCCACAAGACCACATGACGTTAGCCGAGGAATTAGTTCGCACTTGTTACCAAACATACGTTATTCAACCAACTGGACTTGCACCTGAAATTACCTACTTCAATGTTGTGGTAAGTTTTGTAGACTAATTTTAATGTTGGACGTTTTTAAAAATTATTTCTTCCAGAAAAATGATGACGAAAACCAAATGGATATGTACGTGAAGTCAAACGATGCACATAACCTTTTACGACCTGAACTCATTGAAAGTTTGTATTACATGTACTACTTTACTGGTAACAAGACGTACCAGAATTGGGGTTGGAAAATATTTCAGGTAAATTAAATCAAGTAATGCCGAGGAGTATTGTACTCGTTAACTAAATATCCAAAATTTACAGGCATTCGAAAACCATACAAAATTTGAAAATGGTTATACAAGTATTAACAATGTACGCAGCGTACAAGGCACTCGACCACGAGATATTACCGAGAGTTACTGGTTCGGAGAAACTTTGAAATACTTGTATCTGTTGTTCGATGATACCAGGCAACTCATCGATTTGGACAAATGGATCTTCAATTCGGAAGGACATCCACTGCCGATTTACAAAACTTAAATACGGTTCAATGTGATTTTTTATAAATCGATTTTTCACAGAACTTCCCAACGTGTTTGTGATACAATTGAACAATTCAAACTCAGTGACACGGTACTCTTTTTCTAATTTTGCATATCTTTACATGAATTACGAGCGAGTGAGCAGAATCTCATTTTGCAATTCTTTTTAATTCGTTTATAATTTACGAGTGTCTACATCACAAGGATCCTTGCAAGTTTTTAGTGTGCAACAATAGATGAATAATTTTAATTTAGCATTCAAGTTGAAACTTTCTAGTCGTACATATTAACGTTCATCTTGTACGTGAATTGACATGACTGACGTTAAGTGATTGACGTAGCAACGTCTGCAACGAAACTTGGGTGCGTTTGTCGTTTCAAAGGTTGTTTAATATTAATTACACTTTTAAATATCGATAAACATCATTTAAGGAGCCTCTAATCAAAATTTAATTGCATCTCGTAACCTCAAAATTTTTGGTTTTATTTCAGTTTTTAATTGTGTCAGTTTTGTCTGATTTTAATGACAACAAAACTGGAATTATTTAAAATATATGCGTTTGACAGTTTTGTATATAAATTTTATAAATATACCGCATTTTAAGTAATTCTGGCTTTGATTTGTACTTTTGAGGTTAGAATGAAAAATTGAATTTTTCATTAGAGACTTATACAGTAGGGTCTCCTTTATTGCATACTGCAGATTTTTCAAAATGACGGTGATCTCCCATATTCTCTACAGTGGCCCTCCCCTTATTTTAACTTTTCGAGTCAAGGAAGTGGGGGCTTCTTCCCTTATTTTACCGCTTCCCCTCATCCTCACCACTGGCAGTATGAGAGAATAAAAACAGAGAGAGGAGACATACAGTAGTCCTCCCCTTAAGTTCTACTTTTCAGCTATTAAGATGGCGGCTTCTTCCCTTAAGTTTAACTTTCCCCTAACCCCCACTACCAGTTTTTTGTGCTCCTCTTCCCGTCACGCGCATGCGCATGTTTTCAGGCGGCATTAAAACGTCAGGTGGTGGGAGAGGCCGTGAGGGGTAAAATAAAACATATGGGAAGAAAATCTTAAAACTTACGGGAAGTAAACTTAAGGGGAGGACTACTGTAGTGGCGTCCTCCTTCACCTGTACAGTAGAACCTTGATATATCGAACCTCGTTATATGGAACGCTCGATGTATGGAAGATTTTTACCTCGGTATATCGAACGTGAACATTCGAGATACTGTAGTCCTTCCCTTATTCTAATTTGTCCAGTCAGGCAAGATGGCGGCCTTCTTCCCTTATTCTAATTTTCCCCTCTCCCCCACTACTTAGATTTGAAGTCTCACTTTTGTCTCTTTTTCTTTTGTTGCGCATGCGCCGTTATTTGTATTTAGAAAATCCACACGTCAACACACGTAAGTGGGGAGAACGCGTGAGGGGAAATATTAGAATAGGAGAAGAGAAAAAATTAGAATAAGGGCAGGAGTACTGTATCAAAGTTCTACTGTATGCGCAAGCGCAAATAGCAGTCCGCACTCTTTTGAACACTTTCAAATGGCGAATGGTGGGGGAACTCACGAGGGGAAGAAGTTAACATAAGGGACGAAAAAAAGTTAAAATAATAGGAGTTAAAATAAGGGGAGTGCCACTGTAGTGGTCGACGGTCGACAACGGTTCGAGATTCGCTCAGTCGCGAAGGTTAGGTTAGGACGCAATGGGGGAGGGAAGTCGACCGAAAGGGAATACAGTACTCCTTCCCTTATTCTAATTTTTTCTCTTCTCCTATTCTAATATTTCCCCTCACGCGTTCTCCCCACTGACGTGTGTCGGCGTGTGGATTTTCTAAATACAAATAACGGCGCATGCGCAACAAAAGAAAAAGAGACAAAAGTGAGACTACAAATCTAAGTAGTGGGGGGGAGGGGAAAATTAGAATAAGGGAAGAAGGCCGCCATCTTGCCTGACTGGACAAATTAGAATAAGGGAAGGACTACTGTATATGCAATAAGAGATCCTCAATTCAGAGAATAACGGAGTATTCAATAAGGGAGACCCTACTGTACTGTAGAAACTCGCAATAAATTTTACATTTCATTTTTTCCTACAATTCTGACGTAATTTTCTTGTGTACGTAATTTGCAAGACGCAAAATACTTAATCTTAAAATTATTGCAAGTTTTTACAGTGTATTTTACATCTTATGGCAAATTTGTATTAATTTAGCGTAAGGTAATTTTTGAAATGTTATGTTTATAAATCATCTAATTTTGAGGTTAGATTATATTAAAGGGATTGTGTAATAGATTGCATTTTCCTTACATTATTAGTGTTTGATGAAAAGATATAATCCATAGTGTTCGGAGAATCCATTCTAATCAAACCCTGTACTTCCTCTGTGCACTCAATTGCTGTAACGTAAGTGCGTAAAGATTCTTCCAAAATGCTCGAACACAGTACTCTGCATTAAATGATATATTCAACTACGTTTAATTTTGCCATGTTATGAACTGGTTATGAATATTACTTAATCGACTCACGGTGCTTTTTAAACCGATTTAACCTGAAGGTTCTGACACTTGGGATTTTCTTGTTGATTTCAAAATACATAATTTTTCGACAAAAACGAAAATCTTCTGTGGAGCCGTTTTTGAAAACTTTTTTGGAAGAAATATTCATTTGAGAAAAAATCTCATAAGATTAAATTTGTATACATTAAACAAAGGATTTTTTTTTTGTCTGTATCAATTTTCTAAACAGTTAATAGTTTAGGAGAAAAGTGATAGAAAACCAATTTTATACGTGTATTGTTAAGTTTTTTTACACTTTTGACTAGTTTTTTTACTCTGTGTGACAATATAGTACTTTATTATTGCCAAGATTGGTATCCTTTAAATTTTGATCAAAACAATTGGTAGCCGTAATCTTAACAGTTGCCATGAAACTTTTTAAAATAAAACCTTATTAATTATATTAAACCTGTTATTTTGAGCTGAATAGTGAAAGTGTTTAAACTATGTTTACAAAAGAAAAAAGATATGTATCCTATAAAAAATCATTTAAAAAAAGAAAAACACATGCAAAAAGTTACTTTTTTTCGTTTTTCTCATAAACTATTGATTGTAGAGAACAATGATACAAATACAAAAAATGTCTTTTTTTAATATCTACAAATTCCATCTGACGAAATTATTTCTCAAATGAATATTTCTTGAAAAAAGTTGATTTTTCGTCATTTTGAATTTTTAAATCGACATTTTTCAAAAACTGCTCCACAGAAGATTTTTGTTTTTGTCGAAAAATGAGGTATTAATGATCTGGAATCGAAATCAACAAGAAAATCCCAGGTGCCAGAACCATTAGGTTAAATCGGTTTAAAAAGCACCGTGGACTCCCTGTACATTATACTTCAATATCGTTTGTAAATAAGAATTAGACGAATTAAAAATCGCCTCGAGACGTGATTTGGAGAAATTATTAACCAGACTTCTAGTCATGGCTCGATGCTATCGGATAGGGAAGAAGAAATGAAATGGCGAAGTAAACTACGAAACAAATTGCACTTTAATCGCCTGTTAGCTCTGTACATTTATAAAAGAAGGATCCTCTCTTTTACTGGCTGTCATATCGGCAATTTAAAAAAAATGTAACAGGACCGAACCGCCGTCCTCTTATACACTATCGTATTAATAAATCTGTAATTTCTGTAAATACATAAAAATCGCAACAGTCAATTTTTCGATCGAAGAATAATCGCCGCAACGAATCACAGCTGGCCTCTGCATCGATTTATTCTTGTTCGTCACTCTTATATACACGTTCATAAATATACTGACGCATATATTTATTATCTATAAGTGTATAATCTCGATGAGCATTTTCTCGCAGTCTCACTTTCGCGCCCTCGCAGTCGAAGCTATCGCTGAAAGGTTTCCAGCACCGGGCTGTTAGATTTTGAACACTTTACTTTTAAATCTTGGCATTCAGACTATCGTGCACTCGCAACACTGCTGGCTAAAGTATACGCATTTGATCAGACAACTGTCGTCGTCGACGTCGTTCATAAGTTTTTTTTCACTGCCGTCGGTGTAATCGTGATTCAATCCGTTGTGTTCCACAACCGTCGGTGGGGGCTCTGGCACTGGGAAAGTTTTGTGTCCGATTGGCACTGCTTCTTCGATCATCTCTTCTTCGGGGGTTACGTCGCCATCCTTCTTCGAAGGCATTGGTGAGGACCTCTGATTCTTTGGCGTGATTTTACCAGGACGAACTTCATCTGGCATGTCGTAACCAGACGACGGAATCGATGCTTGTAGCGTTGGAGACGAGTCCACTGACGTTATCACGCTGAAACAAACAATTTTTTTTGGTCATTAATCAGGTATTTATTATTTATTACAATAATTAATACTATTTGAACAAAATGTTGAGACATGATTGGTTTATATCGGCATTTCCAGAAAAAGTATCATTGTATTGCCACTGTGTATGTTTTATTAACTAATGTTCGTATATCGGTCTTAGAAATACATAAAAGTGTTATTGGGGATCCTGGGATGTATGTCCATAAGATTTCAAGTCCATAAATAAAGCACAAACAGTGTAAAATAATCATGAACCTTCGAACGTACTCTTGGCTTTTGTGTGTAACCAGTTATGAATTCAATGTTTATAATCATTGCAGTACTTGCGCGCAGTTAATCAATTGATCGATAGAAGTTTCCTATTAAAAAAACCCTAAAAAATGAAAATTTTATACAGTTAATCGTGTGCTTTGTCCTAATCAGCCTAATCAGCTACTCAGAAACTCATGTAACCATTTTTATGTGTTTAAATGTCACAACCGTAATCATCGGTTATAAAAAGTACGCGCATTGATTGGGAGCAAATATAAAAAATTTGTTCAGTACTTATGTGTATCAGGTTTATAGGTACCCTATAAGTTTGAAAGATGTGCTATAAAAATTTCTTGCGTTACAACGTTTTATTTAATACAAATTACGCATTTACTGAAAAAATGTCATGACCGTAATGCATCATATCGATGTTGAACCCTCTCGAGCTGTTCAATACATTTAGCATAGAAAGGTCTCCATATGACAGATCTATATGTTAAGATGGGTAAAACAAGTGTTTTTTATAAACATTACTAATTGCTGAACAATTCGTAAAGTCAAAAGTGGAACATTTTACAAACCTTAAAATCAATAAGGACCTACTAGTGACCATACGAATGTGTTCAACAAATTTGAAAGTCTGGACAAATATCACCACTAGATCCTTAACACTTAAAACTGTTTGAAGAGTTTTTGAAAAATTTGGAAAAAAGTTGGTGTATTTTCTCATAAATTCTAAGAATTTTTTTTTCAAAAATCAAACTACTCCACTGCAGTTTTCACTGAAGACCTGGAAATAATTTTCTTATTTTATTTGTATTTTATTTATATTAGTTAGTTAGTTAGTTTATTTATGCCATAGGTTGAAAACCTTTAAGCAATGGAATTTACATACACAATTGCTACAATTTCTCTCGCAATTGTGTGTGACAAACACGAGTTTCATGTTAAAATTAAAATAAGTTGTATAGTAAACATCAATAAAGTGAAACAATGATTATAAAAAAGGTGAATGGTACATAATTTTTGCTGATAATTAAATTATATAATGACACGTACATAATTTCAGTAGAATGAATTAGACGAATCTGGTAAGAAATGCAAGATGGCCAAAGTAATGTTACTATTTGATAAAAGTTATTTTTGAAAATATGCGTTAATTTATCGTTTTGATTTGCATGTCGTATATTATATATTATCTGATGATAAGAGATGCTTAAGTAGTCTTTCTTTAAACAAGACAACACCTATCGTTGTGGAATTCAATAGACTAGATGGGAGAGATTCCCAAAATTTAATACCACAAACTCACAATGAACCTTCATATAAGTTTGTTTTGCAAAGAGGACGTCTGAAATTATGACTTTTCTTGCTATGGTTTGAGCTACAAATATCAGGAGATACCATTGGAAATAATTCTTTTAAATAAGATGGATTTAAAATAAAGAAGACAAATTTCTTGTAATTTAGAATGAGTGTAATCTATTGGGATTGCATCTCACATGTTATGTAAACAATTATTTAATTACTTTTACTACGGTCCTACTGGACAGATTGTAAATAAAATAAAGGAGAAAAAAAAATAATAGAATTTCATTTAAAACGATTCAAGAATAGTTAATTCTCTACAGATCATGATGACAGTAAATCCAAATCTATTTATGAAGAGATTACGTATAAATTGAACTTCAAATAATTTATCAGATCGCATAGACACGCATCAAAGCATGTCTTCGTAGTATAGATCTATAGTGTCGAGGTTATTTAATATCTACTGTTCACTGCATAATAAGTTACATGACACCACCTAGGTATTGTATTCGTGCTATGACCAGATGAAGGAAAGCACAATTATGCTAGTCTACAAGAATGCGAAAAACGTCAGTAAATACTATAATGTTTAAAATTTACAAGTAACATTCAATAAACTGAAGAATTTATCAAAATAATATAATTTATAGTAATATGAATAATAACGACAATATATTTAATAAACTAAATAATACTTTCGTTGTGACTAAGTAATTAAGCACCCTAATTTTGAAGATTCAAATCCAATATGACCAGCAGAAAATTATAAAATCTTTTGAATTTTCAGGAAACATGATACATCATTGTTTTTACAGTTGTTTATCACAAAAATCTGACCTCAGATTTTCAACAATTTTAAGAAATTTCAGCTAATTATGGTGTAAAGAAAAATGTATGCGTCAAAGGGTTCAAGTTTTATTTCTTGTATTAGGAAGAGATTTATTTAAAATTTGATGTAAAATGTATAAAATTTAACAGCATAAAGTTAGCAACATGATTTTCATAAAGTAACATAACATTTTGTTAGAGATGTAGTCAGTATCTTTAAAAAAAATAAATGTAGAATTTATGCAAATTTCGAAAAGTGTGAAAAGAAGAAGTAAAAACTTTCAAAACCGTTGAGACATAGTTAAAAAAGTCGTTTCTTTAAAATGCAATAAATCCAAGTGTTGCAACTCGAATTAAAATCAGACATTCAGATCGAACACAATAAATCGCCATTCTCATTCTCTTATCTACCTAATATATTAGGCATCCTCATCAATCTTTGGTGGTCTTTGTAGCTTTATAAAAAAAAAGGCGAATAGTCCTATATCCTGGTGAAAAATGCCCTCCCAACTCTTATCTACCATATTTAATTTCTTTTCAACTGCTGCTCGACTGAAGAGTCCAATTTATCGTTTCAGGATTGAGGATGCAAACTGCAATCCGTCGGTCCCCTCCTATTGTTCTGTTTTTATTTGCGATTTTTTTATAGACAACATTTTGCCCGTAGTTGTGACTTAGATTTTTTGTTGTTTTGGAGAGAAAAAAAGTAATATTTACAATGTCGAGCTAGTCAATAATTAAGTAGTCATTCCCATAATTTATTTAGTAAAATGTAGTATGAGATAGTTACATTATTTACCAAAAAGGGAGTAACCATTAGCCAAATGTACTGTTCATCGATAAAATGAAATGCATGAATGATTTCGGCTTATTATAAATGGATTTTAATTTATAAAATAGATTTTTTAATATATTTGTTCAAATACATTTAGAAAAATATTGTTTTTTTGGCCGTTGTATATAATTACCGATATTATTAGAAGCTCTAATACTATCTGAAGAGGACTCGAATCAGAGTCAAAAAGTAAAAGATTTTTTGCCCTTCGTTTAGACCCTTGCAATTTTTTAATTTCTCAATTGTTTTAAAATCTGGTAACCCTCCACAAAACCCGTAATTTACATTTTGTTTGTTTTTTCCCCTTGTAAAATTATAATTTTTTCAACAATAAATTTAGTTTTCCTCAAATATACGACCTGAAAATACCAAAACTTTTTAAATACTGTAAATATTTGTTCAACTTAAAAAATAGACGAACATAATTACTAAAAATAAAGCCAGTTTGGAATCTGGAAATAATAAACATGCAACGGTTCGTAGAAATACTTCAAAACCAATAATTTCATATTAAAAACTAACCAAATAAAATAAATTAAATAAAACAATAAAATAAGTAAAGATTCTAAAATTGGTGTTGTAAATAATGATGTTTTTTTTTTAATTCTCTTAATTGCAATGCAACTTTTTTAATTTCAGTAACTTATTAATAGTTATTAAGTTACTTGGTAATTAGCACTTTAACTGAAGAGAAGACTGAGTCGACAGTTTTAGGTTTGAAATACACCTTCAACAAATTATTTCTCTAGTAATTTTTACGAGGAATGCAATGGTACGAAAATTAAAACTGGGAAAAGAATATTGTTTACCTATAAATTTAGCGCGAAAAAATAGAGCTTTTTAAAAAAATTCGACATTTTTCTACAGTAATTTAACAATTAAAAGAATTAGGGTGAACATAAAAACACATTTTCTAAATAATTACGGATGGATTTTAACAAATTCCGTTTTTGATGAAAAAAACAAAATTCTTATCGGTAAACATTTTGTCAAAAAAATTGTGTACAATTTTCATTCTAGCACCATTGAATTCCACTTAAAAAATTGTTTAAAGCTGAAAATGTCGTAGTCACTCCTAAAATAACAAAGCAACATAAAAACACAAATTATAAAAATGATCATCTTATATATAATTGGCAAATTTTGCTAAAAGTTTATCTTAATCTTTTTTATGCATAGAAGTGTAAAATTGGTATTAAGCTACATGATATTATGGACACAAATTCATGTATAAAAACACGAGTTGCTTAAGATCTAATTCAGTTCGATAGCGAACGTGCCATCAAAGTACCTGAAAAGCTTTTGGAATCGCCGAATACGAATTCGGTTTCAGGTTCTCAGCATTTAAAACGGATCACCGTACGTAAAATTAACTGAACATTCAGAAACTTCAATTACATTTTTCAAAAACATACATGATTTTTTCCAAAAAACATAGATTTTTCAAATGTGTTTTTCTTTATATCTTTTTTTTCATGCTGAAATTGTTTCGGAATGGTTACTCGAAGTAAAGAAATCGAGACGTGTTCGAAAATTATAGAATTTCGGAAAAAATGTTATTGAACACAGTTCTTAGACATGAGCCAAGTTCTTAGAATTGTTCAAAGAATATGCTGAAATTTTTACAGAGCCTTTTAAATACTTTTTAATTTTTCAAAATCTCGAAATTTTAAAGTGTTCAAACCATTCTGTAAACATTACAGTAAATAAAAATTTTTGTCAATAACTACTTTTTCAAAAGTCTCTAATTTTCAAGTAAAAATGCTTGCATTTGTGATGTTTTTTTTTCGTGTTTGAATTTTGAGTCGAATTTTGGATGCACTCACGTTTATGTTAAACATATCTATAAACACATTTTAATGCAAGGATGTCGAGGACGTCCCGATTTCTTTACTTCAATCAAAAATTCTGAAACGATTTCAGTTAGCAAAAATAGATAAAAAAATCCATTTGAAAACTCCATGTTTTGTCTGGAAAAAATCGTGTACAGTTTTTCATTTTTGCATTTTTTGAAAAATCTAATAGCAGACTCTGAATGTACAGTCCCCCATCTTGCATTTTTTAATTCTGACATCAGAAAAACCCCCATACATGATATTGAATCTCCCAGAATATGCGTAAGAAAACTTTTAAAACCTGGAGTTTATAAATCCATAAAAAGAACAATCTTTCAAGTCGCCATTTTGAAACTGTCATCTTAACAAAAAATTATTTTTCTAGCATGATCTTATTCCTTAGATATCGGCATTACTTTTCCGATTGACTTTGTAAATAAAAATTATTTCTCATAAAAAATATGAATTTATAAAAAAACCATGAAAATTCAGTATTTTTTATATATTTGTATTAAAAAAGTGAGGTTAAATGACGGTATTTTTTCATTTTGAAAGAACATAAAAAAAACCCATACAAAATTTCATATAGTAAAAAATTTCAGAGAAAATAAATAAATATCGTTCATTAGGAATAAAAATTCAATCAAATTTTGGTCTCATAAATTACAATTTCTACGTCGAGCGACCATCGCAACGACTGCAAGTTCCCTATTAAAAAAGACAATGCCTAGTTATAACATATGTATATTATGTACTACAAGTCCTTGTGATTACCAAACACCCTTTTGCCGATAAAATCTAAAAAATCAAAACATACCATTTGGCTTTTGTGCAGGGGTACATTCTGGCCTTCTCCTCTTGCGTCAAGGTCGCATAATGGGACATCTGTTCTGGTGTCCCGCTCAAACCCATTTTGATAGTTTGTAGCAGGCTCAATGAACGCAATTAAAAGTACGTCTCGATTTCCTATACTAACATTCGGTTTTATTTTTTGTACCTATACTGCCGAATTCGCATCGATTTTCCAGACTCCTTGACGGATTTCAAAATTTGCGCCTTACATCGAGAACTAAGTGTAATCATTTTATGTTCCAATAAACTATTTTTTTAGTTCTATTCGTTCTTAATAACATTATTTAATTGTGCTGCTTTACTTATATGTAATATTATCGAATTTTACATACTTTTAGGTATCATTTTATAATTTTTATCGATTTTATTGAATTTAAAATGCTGCTTTTTACGTGAAGCATTAAAGAATCTAAAGTGACTGATTTTTGCTAAGAATTGTATATCGGTGGTTTTACAGTAGGTTGTTGTTCAGTAAGTAGGATTTTTAGGGTTAAAATTATCACATAAAATATGCGACGTTCGTGTTTTAAAATGTTTTTTTTTTGTTATAATTAAAAAAATGAATATTGTATATTTGTAATAAATACACTCAAAAGCATCGTATTACCATTTGTCAGTATTGGAATTTCTCACTCTATTTTCCTTTCATTTTAATACTTTATTTAAAAACAAAATAATAAATAACAATAAATAAATACTCTTGCGACAAAAATTAAAATTATTGAATAAATAAATGTCCTACAGTATTGGAGTTTCTGGATTTTAAGGTATTTTCAAAATTGTAGACAAACAACCATTTTAATATTTAAAACAATTTTAATGTATTTTTAGCACTTTCGAGACAAAAAACTACTTTGAAAACTACACGGATATATATAGAAATTTTAGTACAATACAACACGAACTTGTACTGTAAGCAATATTATGTAGATGGACAATTTTTAAAATATGAATCGTCTAAAAATGGTCTCCGAAAACAAGACCTTTGGATCAATAGTTTACATATGGCCACATTTGAACTGACCCCGACATTAAATACTAGTTATCTTCAGGTTCCTTCTTTCCTCGACTGTTTGTCGATTTTCTTTTGATGTTTCGTATTGGAATAATCGATTTTTGTATATTTTGTTTTGAAATATTGTAAGGTATCGCAGGTGCCCAACATTCAATTTTAAAAGGTTAGAGCAATTTGTCACTAATAATTTTAAAAATTTGTAAAAAAAAATATTCTTACAAAAATATGCATTTAAAATGCTTAAAAATTCGTTTAAAATTTAGACTAGCATTTAACTCTTAGCGGCATAGTCGTCAGCACTACTGACTACATAATTCTCTTTACGTTTTCGCATTTTTTTAATAGTATCTTGTAAGTTTTAATCCCAATATTTTTTATTATGTTGCGTACGAAATTTTTAACTATAATAAAGACACGAAAAATTGTTGGTGATAAGTACACTTTTGTTGTTAGTAAAGAAAGTACGAAAAAAATCAAGTTTTTTATACTAAATGTATTTTTGACTAAACTACATGACAAAAAAAATGTAAAAAAAATCTCTATGAAATATTTCGGGTCGCTGATTACGAATTCGGGGTCAGTTTTTAAAAATTCAAAATGACGGATCCATTTTCAATTTTCTGCCCATCATATTGGATCTGTCATTTTGATTTTTGAAAGTCCAAGGTCGGATTTCTAATCAGGGCCACGAAAACTCCCAAGTAACAAATTTCAGCTGTTTTCAATCATGTAAATGTGTCAAAATAAGAAATGTGCACACGAAACGCATCCACAATTTGTGTACCTCGTCTCATTTTTAAGAAAAGTGATCTTAAATGGACAAAAATTAATATTCTTTATTCATCTTTCGAGTTTGCAACCTCAGAATTTCCTTGTCGCATTTTCGACGAAAGTCGAAGGTTGACTAAACACTAAATTTAGAGATTTTTAACCACATTTTTCTTGAAACTGCGGGATGGTAGGGAAATTATGAGGGTGACATTGTTTTCAACAAAAAAAAATATTTCAGAAATGGTATTTCGAACGATAAAAGAAAACACTCCGGGAGTAGAACTCGATTTTGCGCCCTGCAGTTAAATATTCGGGCGCTAATTATCGAGTTCCACGACCATCGTATTAAAAAATATCGTATGTGCGAAATATTCGACGAGTGCGAAGTTTGTCTCACGAGCGAAGCGAGGGGTAATTGCGACCTTGTTACATAATATACTATTGCTACAAGAAAAAAATTCGCTTTTATTGTATTTTTATTGTTGAATGACGTAATAAGAAAAAAAAATGTTATTACTACGACATTTCAGTACTTTGGCGTTATTCTCGTGAAATAATTCGTACAACGCTCTAATTATAAAGTGACAATTATTATGTTAATTCCATGGGTAATAGTAGCGAACAGAATATATATTAATTTATTGCAATTATATTAAATGCTATTAATGAAATATTTAAATTTGTCGGAAGTATTCAATTAAAGATTGCGTTCCATCCCGATATCACATCCATGGACACTGAGTCCATACAGCATTTACGATTTAACAGTAAAATTATTTATAAATCGTTATTAGGTAAAACTTGAACGAATCTTTTCATTGGTGATAAAAGGTTGATGCCTCCATCTTTTAGAGATATGCCAAATCCGTTTCATATACGTAAAGTTGTTTATCTAGAGACAATCGTCCGTGCAACTAGCACGTGCGAAAATAGAGACGTAAGCTCATCTCTTGCAGCGAAAGTAGAGGATCAGGTTTCCGCCTATATGGTGAATACGAATACGTACTTATGTAGCAATTATTCACAAGTGAGATATGCCTATATTGCATTTCTTTATTTATGGATAATGTTGCAAATTGTGTTTCTTTCTGCTTACATTTTTATTCCCATTCTCATATTACTTCTTTTGGGTTAGAGGTATATATATATATATAGATCCGAGGTAAAAAAGTAATATGACAAACGATAAATTCTCCTGTCACTGACTATTATTTTAATTCCAAAATAAGAACTATATATCGTATGCAAATAATATTTGTATTATCAAAATGGGAGTACTTCTGAAAATAAAACATCTTTTAGTGTGATAATTTACTCGAAATAGACATTAAGTAACTGTTATAAAGGAGTGAAACATTTGTATCATGTATGATAACGTAAGAGAAATTAAATAACCTGCTCATATCGGTATTGATATTTTTATATGGTGTAATAAAAAAATGAACGCGATACATAGATTATTTTTTCGAGCTATAGATGGCTATCAAGTAGAAAAGTGATGGTTGGACATTTGTCACCTGGAATCTGGACATTTGCTAATAAAAAATTGTACATCAGTCAATACAAATCGTGATGTTCTTATCTATCTACTCTCTAAATTTCTTGAAGTGAGAATTCAATCTTTGCTTAGTGAAAACCGGGCAACTCTCGTGAATATTCAACTCTTTAAGAGTGTTTTTAAGAATGGAAATTCGCGCATTTCTCTACAGTTGTCAACTCCACGACTCTGAGGGAAAGAGTGAATTTTCAGTCTTGCTAGATTGAAATTTCACTCTTAATTGAATATTCAGTCTTTCACGAGAGTTGCTCGGTTTTCACTAATTAAAGAGTGAATTCTCACTCCAACAAATTTAGAGAGTAATAAATTTGTTATCTTACTGATTGTAGATGTCGTTTAGAAGTTTGATATTTGGTGGTCCATTTCATTTTTGGATTTGTGCGCCTCCTAGTGTACCTAAAAGACACTCGTAACCCCAAACGTTTTCTTTACTGTAAAATTTCCATATTAAATTCGATTTTTCCATTTATTTACACGCTCTTAGAAAATTTCCATACAAATATTATATTTTTCAAAAAATATTTTTGTATGGGAATTTTCCAATGATTTTTTACATTTTACTGCAAGATATTTGAAGTTCTTTCTTTCTTGATTTTCATTGTATAAATTATATTTAAGAGACAAAACATTTATGGAACGACCCCATCTTTCAATTTTGAGGAATTTGTGGAACAGCATCGTCTCGAGAGTTGCATAATGAGGAGATGCAGACGAACGAGCATGATGCACCTTCGAATTCAGCACACGCCCGGTCGGAGTGCGCCTTAATGGCAAAACTCAAGTGAGAGTCGTGACAACCAGCGCATTCCACGAGGCAATAAAGGCTAATAAACGTCCATTTAATAAAGAGATCGCCTTCGGCATCATCGATGCACCTCCACATAAAAAAACAATGAGAAAATTCGATTTCGAAACTGACTACGTGCGCTAATGAGCAAACTTTTAGTCCAAATTTGATTTTGTTAACCATAAACATTTTTATAAATAAAAAGTAGATCTACTGAATAATGAAAGTGTTACTATAGAAATAATATACTAAAATTTCAAGTATATATCTCAAATCGATTTTTATTTAAGCAACTTGAAGAGCAGCCAGTCTATAATTCTGAAATCCAAAACTTTTGAGCAAAATGACCTTTTTAGGCAGTCATACTACTGGTACCCTTTAAGAAACTCCTTTGAGGTCAGAGTAAATTGCGTTTTAAAGGTAAATTGTCTGTCAAGGCATGTCCTCGAGAAACAAAAATATCTTGCAAGGTTTCTACATATTTTAGATCGATGATTACGCGTTAAGCATTTATTTTGAAACCTAAAAAGTTCACTAGGATATGTTTAATTTTCCCTGGCACCATTTTCTATTTGTATATTCGTATTCGTCAGGAAAACAAATTGTCATCTTAATTTTTGTATGAAGATATGCTTACAAGAAGCTGGCTTTATGTATATTTAGACTTTTATTAAAGATTAGTTTTTAGCAAAACTGATCTGTAATTTATGTCAATTACTTTTTTTTTAATCATTCTCAAAATAAAAATGTTTCTTCATTACTAAATGATAAAGTTTACTATTTAAATAGTAACAAAATATATAAAGTAGCTCAAATTTAACAAAATTAGTCACGATTAAAAGATACACAAAGAGAGAAGGTGTGACTTGGGCATGAATGGAATTGATGTACCATTAATGGGTTAATGAACTCTTTTTCTGTGATTTCCAAAAATGTGAATTCCTAGTGAGTAACAATTAACTTCGCACGTAATCGATTTAAATATATCACTACTTTATTTTTTTAAATAAAATTGAAAAATGATTATCTTAAACAGTTACTAAGTTAGTAACTTTGTACTTGCAGTATTTTGACATAAACTTAACTTGTAGTTCACGTGCTATGGTAAGAAGACCCAAACAGGTTCTAAGATGTAGTTTAGGACATTCACCTTAGATAAAAAAAATGTCACTTCCAAATGACTCAATAGCAATGATTGAAAGAAGGAAGGGGACAATGTTGAATTCTGACTCTTCGTTATTTAATTGGGTATTCTTTAAGCGATCCTAGTAAGATACAAAATTGCGAAATAAAAACATCAGGATTCCTGACAATATTCGTTACCACTATTATTCACGGTACTTAAACTAGTTTTTACTGTTTTAAAATGCAATCCACATTTTATGCCGATCGTTACAATAACTTTAAAATACAGTAGTTGAATATAAAGCTTCAACTGACCGACTAATTTATGTTGGTTTTAAAAAATATTAATCAAATTTCTCACACAATTTCTTTTTTTCGAAAGAATAAATCGGTAATTAAAATAAATTAGCATAAAAGTACAACAAGAGTGCAGGTTATTTAAATTTCTGAAACGAATTCCTCGATTTTCAGTGGGATAAGTTGCAAAATATCCAACTTTACAGTTATCAGTAAAATCGAGACATTTTTCGTTGTTTTTTATTCTGCTTACGTTTCATGAATTTCGTTACTCTGAGTGATATTTTATTTTTACAATCGGCGAACTCTCAGACCGGTTTCGGCTCGATTCATTTTGCACTAACTTGGCTTCAAAAAAAGTGGCTGATAAATTTCACAGCTTAATGGATCAAGTTCATTTTTCTTTTTAATTGTCATTTTTTAAATTAAACTTTTAAGAGTGACATTGATTTTTTAATAAAAAATTGAAAATTTGATGAATAAATGTTTAATTACCACTTTTGTACATGTTACATAATTTACTTGTTATATAATTTCGTTTTGTTAAAATTACTTTGACTTGCAAATACATGAAAAAGTTATCGAATTTAGTTTATCAATAAATTTCAGCTGTTCGCGATTAAGAGGCTGTTGAGATAGGAGTAAAAGTGAACATTTCAGACGAACCACTATATATTTGGGCCTGTTTTGCGTAGGTGGAATTAAAAAGTCGACGATATCTTATTCGCGTTAATTTATTCACGCGGCAAGAAGGCCATTTCAAGCATCTGAAACTAATCCTTTTTTTAAATCTCTTACACTTAATTCCATTAATTAGTTTCGCCATTTTTGTTTAAATTTTGTTGCAGTCCCGAAGAAATGAAGAGATTTCGATTTTTCAAAAGTTGCCTGTTTGGTTTTACAACATCAGAAATCGGGTCTTCCCCAGAATTTTTTGCATGTATTCGTTTTGAAAAACTGAAATCCAAGTTTCCGTTTGAACCGATTAAGAAATACCGGAAAAAATCTTTAGTTTTTCAGAACTGCGCCGACAAACGAGGATAATTGTAACGCAATTGCATTTTCAAAGGGAATAAGAAACGGCGGAATCTCGGGGATTCTTAAGGCAGAGTATTATTCGCATTGTTTGCATTACTTTAAGGGGATAGCAAGTATGCGAGGATGGGGTATAAATAGGAGATTCATACGAGAATTTGCAGCTGCTTCATGGCGCACTGCACCCGGCACCGCATCCGGATGGGAATTCCCCCTACTGAAAACACAAGGTTGATTCGTGAAAAGTACGCCGGAATCGTTAAAGGAAACGGCATCCAAACCTGTTGCACCACACGAAAAATAAAATTTTATTTCAACAGAAAAATAAACCAACTCGAAACCCCTTTTCGGCCTCGCACACGGAAGTCATTGTACTTTGCGATTTCCTGTGCACATAATTCTTACTTAATTATAATGTAATAATAGTTAGGTATTTCCGTCAAAAAATACGTTTTTTTTTAATTGAGTATTTATGTTTAACGTGTATGTCGTTTTTATTATCTAAGAACTTCAGAGACCAACAGTGAAAATGCTGTGAAATATTATTTTTCTATAGACCGTCATTAGGTTGCAAGAGCAAGTTTTCGGTCCGCGCCTCGTACGTCACCTGAATGACGAAAACAGACAGGGCGGCAATAAGACACTTTCCGCCCACCTATCCGGGCCGAAAGGTGGGCTTTTCGTGCGGGTGTGACGAAAAATATTTTTGCAGTGGTAGTAGGAAGACACGGGGGAAGGAACATTTTCAATGTTCCTTTGGTACTCAGTTGAGGTACTCTTGTATTTAAAAATGTCCGCAATTAGTAATCCCTGTTTTATTTCCAAAGGAAATTTGGCAGGAGAAATAGATTCTAATCAATTTAAGGTGACAAACAGAATTTTACTCTCTTGATACCAAGCAAAGTAATCTACCCGCGTCTAATAACTCCTGGATAAAAATCCTGATTCGAATTACCGTCTTAGCTTTTTTAATTTTGTATCGTTACATTTTTCACTTAAGGAATCACTTAAAAAAAGTACGTAACATGGGATCCTTAAAATTTTTTGTCATACATATTTTCATCGTGGCACCGACCTCAGGTGTCGCGTCGATGGGGGTGGGGTAGTGTCAAGAGGGACTCAAGGGTGGGGGCGGGGGGCAAGAACGAAAAAAAAAACATAAAAAGCCGGTTGCCCACGTGGTATGAACCAGACATGTGGGCACACATTTAGTTAGGCACGTGAAAGTCGATAAAGATTGCCCTTTATGGATGAAGAGGAGGAAAACGAGATTCCTCCTGGCTCCGCAAACTACATACTTAACGTCTTCCGTTACTCGTCGAAGTTTTTTTTACGTGACTTTAATCAGAAAACGAAATGCGATCTCAAGTTAAAACGATTTAAATGATTTTTTTAAATTTCACTAGTTATTTTATTATTTACATAGCAAGATGCGTGGCAAAGTTACTTGTCTTTTAAACGATTGCAAACATTATATGGGATCTCAGAAATTAGGGTGTGGGTCGAAAAACCGACAACTAAAAAACCGACAGTCATCACGGCGACAATTAAAATACCGACACTTCAAAAAATGACTGTCCACTTCTCAATGTGTCTATTTTTTATATGTCGGCTTTTTGTCTGTGGGCTTTATGAATGTCGGTTTTTTGACCTGTCAGCTTTTTGATTTGTCGGTTTTTTGACCCGTACCCAGAAATTAAAATATGTCATTATGGGTGCGGGTCGAAAAACCGACAAATCAAAAAGCTGACAAGTAAAAAAAACGACAATACAAAAGCCGACACTTAAAAAAATTACTGTCCGCTTGTCAACGTGTCTATTTTCTTATGTGTCGGCTTTATGACTGTCGGTTTTTGACTTGTCGACATTTTGATTTGTCGGTTTTTCGAGCCGCACCCCACTTTATAATAATCAAGAGATCTTGTTAAAAAGCGCTTAGAATTTCTGTTGATCTAGTAATCTGTAACATAAACGGGAAATGGACAATGGTTCCTTGATTTCCTAAGTGGCTTTTTGAAATTCCGCATATTTACAATCTCGTTTTTTAAAAATCTGACAGGGCTTTGATAATTTAATCCAGACGTCGATTGTGCATTCTTAGTTGAAAATATATTTTTTTTACTATGGCAAATCAGTTATTTGTTATAAATAAATAAATGTTGTTTAACTTTAATACAGGATTTACGTCAGCAAATTATTTTGAAGCTAAAATATTTGTACAGACACTTTTGCTTTTCAATATAGTAATTTAGTTTTTTCATGCGAAAATCTGCCATGATTTCTTATAAAAAAATATTATAGATTTTAAAATTACTTTAATTTTTATTTTACATTCAGAACTGTATTTTTGTAACTTTCTCTAAATTGTTAAAATTTTCAAAAAGATGCCTTTCCTGTACATTGAAAATCGTAGATTAAAAGAGAATATTTAGATAATTATAAATGTTATTTTCTATTTTTTGATGTTTTTATAATTACTTTTTATTGTGAGAAATGAGACTTCTACGGCATAAAAAAAAATAATTTTGAGATTGTTTGAACAGAAATGAATTCTTCATTCTACGTATTTAATCAACAAATTTATATTTATAAATATCCTAGTTTCTAGTAGCAATAGCTTGAGCGCAGCACAATTTAATAATGATAGATACCGTTTTATTAATTACAGATAAAGTAGTAATTCGCATTAGTAGCTAGTTCAAATTCGCAATGTGTTATACACTTTTAACGATTGCTCTAAATACATGCGGTAATAAGAAACAATAGTGATGCTTCGATAATCATATTACGCGTACGTAATTTCACTGAAATCGTATTTTCTCACATGTATTATTTTTGAAACCTGTTCAGTGTGTTATTCCAGGGATCTAACTAGGTAAAAAAAAATGTACAAATATAAATAACCCTGCTTTAAAAATATACCTAAAGATTAGGTACAGACTTGAGTGGGATACGAACAAAAAAATTAGTTAAAGTATGCCCAAAATAATTCCTCATTATTTCAATGATCGTTATACTAGTAAAATAGTCATTTTGTTATTTTGGTGATATTTTGAGAACTTGTTTTTCACAAAACTAGTATTTTCATCTATCTTGAGGTAACTAAGTCGGGCGAGAGTCAAAAAACCGACACATAATAAAATAGACCCATCGACAGGAGAACAATCAGCTTTTTGCCTGTCGGTCTTTCGACTGTCGGCTTTATGACTGTCAGTTTTTTTATCTGTCGGCTTTTTGATTTGTCGGTTTTTCGACCCGCACCCACTAAGTCTTTAAAAATTATGTCAAACATATCTAATTATAAATAAACATATTTGTATACATTTTTTAGGCATCAAATTTGTCTCGTATACTATTGACAAATATTGTGACTTATTCGAATTAAAAGTATTTCTACTAATCCTAATTGTAAACAGAAATGGCAGGTCTATGCACTAATTACAACTTATTTACCAGCGATTACGTGTTGTTGTTTACCTCCTCATTCATGAAAATTTCATTCAAGTTTACACACAAATAGAATTTTTCATTGACCGCATAAACTAAGATCTCTATTCCTCGCTAATTCTTTTTAAGGCCGAGGAATGGACGGTTGCAATCAGTGCAAAACGCAGTAATATAATATTAATTAAATAATTCCCTATCATGGAAGAGAAAAAGGAAATGGCGCTAATGATACGCATCGGGACTTTTTTGACCTAGGCCGTATCCGTGGCGTTGTTCCTGTTCCTCTTCCATCGCCCGTGGCTCAAAATTACTTTTCCGAGGTCAACGTAACGAGTCTGGGAGTCTGGAAAATCGCGCTGCTCGACAGCCTGGAAAATTACGCTTCGCTGAACACGCAAGTTCGCATGTTGCAGCAGTTTCAAAAATTTTATTGCTTTTCTTAATTCCTTTCATCATTTTTCTTCGAATTAATAAGAACCTCTACTGACTTTTTGTAAGTTGATTTTGTGATGTTTCTTTTTCCGGAACATCTTAGATGCAAGTGCTGATATGATGCATTCGAATTTGTTGGGGGAGAACTTTTGCAATTTTTGTTTCAATTTTCAAGTGGTAGTTTTTGCTGCGTTTGAAAACAATTGCTTTTGTTACGAAACTAATTGTTTTGTTTTCTCGTTGAAAATGGAGAGGAATACTTTCTTCAAAATGCATGAAGTACGTGAGAACTGTTTAAAGAAACAAAATAAATTGAAACTGAAGAAATGGAGTAAATTACATAAGAGTAATTCCTTTCTCATTGCGATAGAAACAAAGTCAACTATCTTTTGTCTAACAATACAATGCTTCGATTTATTTGAAATAATTTTATATTGTAAATACTAAATTTTTAAGTAAAACTAATTGTATTCTATAATAGAATTCTGATTATTCGCGAAAGGAACTTTAAATTTTATTAAAAGTAAACAAAAATAATAAAAAATAAGATGAAACATTACTAATTTTTTTATAATTGTACTAATTAACATTAAAAAATAATACTAAAAACAAAACGAAATAATTCATTAATAATAGATCAATTACTTACAATTTATTTATGCAGTTGTTAAATAATTTTCATTTTTTAAGAACTTAAACTTCTCGAAATGACAGTAGAACCATAACGATTTCTCTTAAAATGTTGTTTTCAAACTTTTGACGCGTCAAAACACCACAAAACCAATCGGACTTACTTTCTCTTCACTGTCAACGAGTTTTGAGATCTACTTTAGGAATTATAAAAAGTAAAAACTGATATTTCAAATGGCTAACAAACCGTTTTGGAAAAATTTAAATTGCACAAAACATATCTCCTGAACGACACAGTACATACGCGTGTAAATACTGATTTTTTAAACTATATTAAAAAAAAAGGAAAATCCGGCTCCGAGACGGATTCGGTTGCGGCTGCGGCAAAACTAAAGTGTCGATCGCCTCTAACGATTTTCACGTGGAGCGAAATGTATTCGAAGACGTCTTGCGGAAGGGGAAAATGAGGGATCTTTCTTCAGCGATAGGCTATTCGTCCAACCAATAAGAACGGGATTCCCCGGCACATGGGTGCGTTTGAATTTGCCCTTTCTGGCGCGGGAATTGCATTCTGATCAGAGATCATGATAAAATAGGCAACGAAGTTACCGGTCGGTACGACTTATCGGGGAATGGTAAATTAAAATTTTTGTTGATTAAAAAATATAAATAAATTTTGTTGGTAAATGTAGTCGCACAATTTCCTTTCTACACAGAATAAGTGCGCAGGTATGTTATTCATTTAAATGCTTTCCAAATTTCTTGGAGTGAGATTTCACTCTTTAATTAGTGAAAACCTAGCAACACTCGTGGTAGAGGGAATATTGAACTTTTTAAGAGTGAAATTTCAATCTAACAAGAGTAGAAATTCCCTCTTTCCCTTCGAGTCGTGGAGTTGACAACTCTGGAGGAAAGAGTGAATTTTTAGATTCTTTTGTTAGATTGAAAATTCACTTTTAGAGAGTTGAATATTCACTCTTCCACAAGAGTTACTCGGTTTTCACTAACCAAAGAGTTAATTCTCACTTAACGAAATTTAGAGAATGCGTCTTAAGTTCTGTTAGGATTTGTTGAAATTATTCCTATCAGGAAACTGTATATAGAAAAGGCGAATTTAATGTCGTTGACAAACAAGAAAATTTTTTTTATTAGAAATGAATGAAGCGAAATTTCAGACATTAATTTTGTTGATGGAGAATAATTAGTTTTGCATGAAAAAATGAAACTACATTATATTGACAGTTTTGTGTTAGAAACTGTCCTGTATTTTGTTTCTTCCGGACAGAAAAGAAAATGTGCTTTTTCACGAAAGGTCGCAAAATTTATTCTATATTATCGTTTAACTCATTAACGCCCAAGAGGACACAAATTTCACCAAGATTTTCAGAATATTTCTTGACATTAAAAGCCAATTAAAAAAATTTTAGATAAAACATTTTCGACGTAAAATTGATCGATCTTTCCGAATCTGTTGTTAAAAAAAATCAATCGAGCCCATTCCAAAAAATTATGCTTGGTTTTTCACAAAAAATCAGATTTTTTCACTGACAAATATTTTTTAATCGGCATTTTCACATTGGAACCGGTTAGGAAGATCACTGATCGGTGAAAATATCGTGTCCTCGAACCTTTAACTTTGAAATGTGCATGATAGCATTTTGAAAATAAAGTTGGAAACTTTCAAAATGGAGGCTCAAACACGAAAAGAACGGCGAAAAGCTCCTGAATTTTTTATTCGAAAATGATAGGCTTTCGGAAAAAATGTCGTTGAACAAAAAGTTAGAATTGATCAAAGAATACGCTCAAATTTTTTCAGAATTTTTAAAACACTTTTCTTCATTTTCAAAATCGCAAAATTTTGAAAAAATATGAAAAGTTGCAGAAAAATTGTGAAAAAATTTCGAGGTTTTCTCTGATCGATTCTAACAACTTTTTGTTTCGCAACATTTTATGCAAACAAAAATTTTACCTTTTAAACGGTGTATGCAATTCATTTTAAATTTGGTATACAGAGTTTTTTTTTTATTGGCAAATGAAAAAAATTATACCTTTACCTAAGCAAAATTATGAAAAGAAAATGCCGCTTTTGATGTTTGCCTAAATCCTATGATTTCCTAGAAAGAAAAATCCGAAATGTCTAATATCATCGTACGACGAAAATCGTTGAAAGTTAAGCATTTCTTTTGCTCAGGAATAGGGCGACGAACATGGAAATCACAACAGACACTTTTCCTTTACAATTTTGCGAGAATTACGATAACTTTTTTTTTCATTTGTGAAATTAAAAATTTGGAGAACGAGTCCGCCTTATTGTGTTCGCCATTTTGAATTCTAAAAAATTAAGTTCAGTAATAAATTTCAAATTAATTCATCTGATTCTACTTTTTTTTTTGCGCGTTATTCGAAACGCCATTTTGAATTTTTAAATTTTGAGTGAAAATTCGTGATCAGCGTATTTCAATACGCTAAGTTTTCCATTCGCCCAACATTTTTTCAACGTGTATTGAATCCCAAAAGCTAGTTTTACTGAAGTAAAATAAACGTTATGGTTTAACTACATCAACTGAATTAAGTAGTTTTTTAAAACTATGTTTGGATCTACTTTCTGTATATACCTATTCAGACAATGCAATCTATAACATAACAATTAAGAGGCGGTAATTAATAATAATATCAATAAAAATGATAGTAATAATATAATAGTGATAATAATAATAATAATTCATCTTTATTGAATTTATTGACATTAATATACAAAAAGCAATCAATAATAAAAGTGTGTTAAAAAATGAGTCACCGCTAAATGTTTTCCAGGTTGACCCAATTCAATTATAAAATTTAGATAAAGCGAGTATTTTTAAAAAATATTTGTTTTAATGTGAAAGGATGACCTGTCAAAATGCAACGGTTCCCTGCGGTTTTGTACTTCAAAGATCTTGTTCATCCGAAAATCGGCACGTAAAGCCTCTTAAAGGCACTTTAGAGACACTTAAAAAATCATCTCTGAATAGTATTAAAGAAATATTACACATTTAAGTCATTCAATCATACATTTTCTATCATTCCATTATAAATACAAAAATATCTAAATACAAAACCTCCGATAAAACGGTCTTTTTTTGTTTAAAGTGTATTGGAACTAATATAGGTGCGTTGTAAAGTACTAACAAAAGTGATGATCTATTTAAACATTTCAAATTTCATATTTAAATAATGAAAAGCTATTCCCGAAATATTATAAAAATATTTTAATCGACTTATGTCCGTTTATTTGACAATATTAGCCCAAATTCATATATATTCGTCATCTTTTTAGGGTTATCGCAGGTCAATTAATTAGCTCAGAAATGAAAATACGTTGTTAGGAACAAAAGACATCACGTCACCTATTTAGAAAAATTATTTTTACTTGGTTCATCATTCACTTCATTTTTCGGAATTTCTTTTGTCAAACCATTTCATGACAGTTCAGTTTTTTAGGTATGTTTTATCGTCACGTGGAGTCCAGTAGGATAGATTTACCCATTCGGTTCCTCGCCTTCCCATCTCGTTATATTTACCAAAAGAAGAGGAGCGTCGCCCCCACTCCCGTCAATCGCGTTATGTTCGTGACGTCACAGCAGACCCTTCCTGAGACCCTAGCCCGCAAGGTGGGGGGAAAAGAGAACGGTGTTGGGTAAATATAACGAGACGAAACCGGGAAAATATGCTGGAACGTAAATATAGTGAGATTCAATTATACCGGGTAAAAAAATTGTTATTGCAAGTATACAATGCGCATTCGAAAGCTTAACATCTCCACGGTTAGAGAAAATGTATGGAGATAGGTTAGTAAATTTAAAATGTTATTTTCAAGTATTCTCGTGTCAATGAAGACTTTCTAAGTACTATGATAAAAAAAATAACACAAATGATTAGTAACAATTAAAAGTCACTTGTACCTCCGCGAATGAATAAACCGAAATGGACGTCGCTGAAGCCATCGATTCATTGTTCCTGACTAAAGGCAAAAAAGAAAAACCAAAAAAATGTCACTTTACGTAATACGATCTAGAATCGAAACGCGTAAAGGCATAAAATCCTTCCTTTTTAAAGGAACAGACGACCGCCAAGCAAATTTAATGCCGGGCATCCTTACGTTTCGTCAAATACGGAAAAGGAATTCTTCGTAAGCCAATCGCTTCCCCTTGTCGCAACTAAGGATTCTTTTCTTTACCACACAAGGATATACTTTTACGATTCCTTTTTTCTCTCGTCTCGTTCAACGTTTTTCAATAGTAGGCTCACTGTTACAATGCTCTATACATTGAGGGCTTTACCACCGAAAGAGATATAAAAAGTTTCTGTGACGGCGGTTCAGACTTTGGAGGATAACCGCAAACAATGAGGTCAATGTTCGCATGTGCAATTTCGCTATGCAATTGATGTTCGATTTTCTAAATCTGTACTTTGTGATTTTGTAAGCACAGATATTGAAGAGGTATTCTACCACACGTTACGTAAACGGAGATGATAAATGCACGACAGAAAAATAAACGTACGTAATTGAGTAGTTGTAATTATTGTCGATTATAAAGAATTTCTCGTCACGCATATAACGATAAGATGTGGCGATTAAAATAATTGGATCACGTCTTCTAAAATTAACTCCGTTTTGACACTATATTTCAGAATGATTATCATCTATGTTTATTGAATAGGTGACATAATTAATTCAATATATGATAAATATTTTTAACATCTGACGTTAATATTCTTTCATATTGGGACAGAAGAGATGATAAATAAATATGTATCATTTAAAAAATAACAATATTTCCTAAAAATACAGACCACTATGAAGTCAAATTTCCATGTGGCACTTTATATTAGTACTACTTTTAAACAAAAATTGCTCCTTGTTTCATGTATATAATTGCCGGATTATATTAAATTATGCAAAAATAACTATAAACGCAATATTACGGCGAAAATAAATAAATTTCGAAACTGACAGGTCGCTTTCCCACCAATCGGAAATACAAATATTCACTGTACGTTATTATCTTAAAGCTTATAAATTGATTTCATTTCTTAATTAGAGTTACATTTAAATCGTTAACACGTTACAAGTGCTTCATGTACGCAATCCAATTTTCCTGGTGGAAAATGAGTGAAATTGATCATTTTGTCTGGGCCTTATTGCTGATAACATTGATGACCAGAACACTGACAGAAATTGACTACTGTGAAACCAGCCCAAATAAAATGATGTATAAAATAAAACAAAATGTAAAAATTAGTATCAAATTATGAAAACCCAGTAATGATAATATTGTAATAAATAAACAAATTATGTAAACTTTTTGAGTTATACATTTATATTGTGCAATTTTTTAAAATTATATTTTGAAAAATTTTGTGTCACAATAAACCTGAATATTACAAAATAAGAGAAAATTTAATGTATTCAAAACAGTCACATTTATTGTTTGAATATATGACGTGATTCTAAATTGGATTCTTTACCGAAAAACGCTTATTTGCTTCCGGATACGGAAATGCTTATGTTTTTGAAATTCTTATTGCAGCAATAAATGGTGAGAAGACTTTGCGCGATTTTATCGTTTTAGAGTTCCTGAACTACTTATAACCTGTACAGGAGAAAAGTGGATGACACCATTACTGTGACACTACAGTTAACATCTATCTTATTTTTCCAATCTAAGTATCAGCGTAGTCCCTATAAATTTCTAGTCCTTATAGTAAATTTAAAAATATTGTCGCTTCGGGGGCGCCAAAGGTTATTGCTGCGAATCCGATAGAGGAAATTGAAAGATTTTATGTTCTCCGTCGTCAAAAAATGTGTTTTGAAGCAATTAATAAATTAATGTACCATCTTTGTCGCTGATTTTTATGTAAAGTAAACCAAAAGTTATTATATAATTTCAAATATAAATTAGAAGTTGCTTTTATAATCCGTGAATAGTAAATAATTAATTAAAATTGAAAATTTTAGCGTTTTCGGTCATTTATTTGACCATCTTCAGAACACATTATAATCAGAAAATTAAGGAAGTGGGAGGATAATATTTTTTAGAGATTGTTTTTAATTATGAAGGTCTTGTAATTCCTTCGTAATATCCATCAACCCAACATATTGGCATGGTGCAAAATGCATACATTTATTTAACTAAGAGGTCTTTAAAAGAATAACGTAAAACTCGTCTATAATAATCATGTCCTTCCCATAGTAAACAATTTTTTCTGCAAAAATATATTCCTCACATTAGAACATCATTGAAGCCCCTTCAGTGATTCTGATTTAAAATGTCACTTACAATAGAGTGTTTCTAAGATTGTAAATAGATATTGAATTAGATTTCAATTTCAGATAAATCAGATTAATTAACCTAGGCAATTAACCCCTTGAGCCCTAGTTTTTCTTTTCCCATATGAATGAAAAATTAGATGAATATATTCGTCATGGTGCACAGGAAGGTCAATAATAATTCAGAAACTCGTGCATTAGCCTTTATTTACATCTTTATTTCATAGTTTGCGTAAAATGTGAGGCATCTGAAAAAGGCGCACCGGTCCTATCTAATCGCATGTTAAAATGCGCTGTGTAATGTCGAACTTTACGCCCTTATATCAACAACTACTATTTTATTATTGGAAATTTAATGAAATGGACATATGACTGTATTTGTTGTAGAACGAAAGTTATAATTTACGTTATTCGTGGATGAACATAACTTAAACGTAGCCGAAGCTGACTAACATTTACCTGACAGCAATGGGCATTGTGTTCTGTAATGATATAACGTTTTCACCACCCAGCTTCTCATCATCTGTATATTGTTGTGCTTTAGTAAGTAGTTCAATCTAGAACCCAGATCATCGACTGTACCATATATATTTACTCGAACGTTTGTTGTTAACAGTTGCTTGCATTAAACAAAGTACACGTTCATGAGGACATCGTGAAGAGTTTTGTTGAACAAATTTAAGGTTATATGCATTCTAAATATGCCAATAATTTGAGGAATTTATTGGATCATAAGAAATGATCCAATGATTTTAGATTCAGTTGGTTTTAGAAAGATTAAAGTGTTGTTCTTTTGATGTCAGAAACTTTTCAGTAATGTTGTGAAGATGGGGAAAAATTTATACACGGAAAAAACACCACGGTTGTTAAACCTAAGATATGGTTATCTTGACCATATTATATTGATAATTATTCCCTTCTATATCTATGGTTGCTGGGACCATATCTGTTGAAAGGGTTTTCATTTGCAAAGTTCTCTTTTCAATAGCAATGGTCGTCCTTTCAATATTTTAATTCACAATCCTTCTTTGATCGGTACATCCAAACCTGTTTTTACCGCGATGATCACGAGAACGATGGACTTTTTTACTATTTCTTTTCATTTTGTATTTTTGATACAAATAAGGGACACAGCTCGAGACATTCGCAGGGGTTGAACCTGGGGCCTTTTGATTGTCAGTCGAGACGCTTCGAATGTGACTTCATAACATTTCCGAATTATGCAGATTAATTTCTGCCAAAACGCTGGAAAAAAATGAAAAAAGAGGTTGCGAAATTCCGTGCAATTTATTTATATTAAATTTGATGTATGATGCTTAAGGTAGCTCGGTAACAAAGGAGCGGATTTAGCAGGTTCCCAGTCGGGGGGCCTTTATTATTTTTTAAACAGAACTTCTTTTCGAGTGTAATATGGAACGTAATACGCAAAATAGGTAATGAATCCAAGTATTATCGTGTTAGTGTGAAAATAAAAGTGCCAAATTTCTGATCATCCATTAATTCTTGATGCCCCTATGCTACACTCTAAATTACTTAAAGTGAAAATTGATTCACTCACTGCTAAAGGTTACTTTTTCACTGTTTTAAAGTGGAAAATTCACTTTATTAGTGTGAGACGTTTCTATTTACTTTTAATAAAGTGAGATTTCCACTTTAAAGCTGGTGAAAAAGTCACTTTTAGCAGAAAGTGGCTCAATTTTCACTTTAAGAAATTTAGAGTGTAACGTGTCGCGTTAAATATTTCTTGGATATGGTCAACAGGGTATGACGAAGCGTTGCATTTCCTTGCCGCATATTATAATAATCTTTCATTTAATTCTGTATTATACGTAAAAAATTATACTTGTATTATGACTTTCAAAAATTGCCGTCCTATAAGGCTACATATTAAAACTGTAACTTTAAACGATTTTTCTTTCTGGGATGTTCGGCGACCCTACTTCAAATTTAACACAAGGATTCAAATATATTTCAAGTACACGTACAATTTTTTTTTCAATTTCATCTGTATGTACGAATTTTTTACCAAGTCACCTTAGGATCTGAAGATATGATACTATAACATCATGGATATCAAAATATATAAACCAACTGATAACATTCTTCCTACTATTTAAAATGTAAGACTATAATTGGGCTAACATCATAGAAAGCCCTACTGTAGGAATCTATCTAAAATATAAATAAACTAAATACGTTGAAAGTAACAAAGTTCATTGTTTTCATGATATTTAGCCTTTCCAAACTGAATAATCTTGATACTTTTTTTGATGTATCCAATTTCATACATTTTCCACTGCAACGAACCAAGCGATTTTATTTTTTACAAAACCAAAATTTCTGCATGGCTAATTCAATTACGCACAAAGCGTTATTGATAGGCCGTCGAACGAGTGCTCGGTTAACCACAAGATTGAAATCTATACATCCATGCCTGGACCAATGGGTTTTTAAATGTTTGCATGTGGCGCGTGCCCCGCGATTCTGCAGACTGATGACCAAGGCAATTTCGTTAATTGTGTCACGAGCATTGCTTCTACGTCGAGGAGCTCGGACTGTTCCTATTAGAATCGTTTACGCACAAAGTGACCAGGGGAATAATCGTCGCCGTGGCGATGCGAACATCGACCTCCGACGGTCCCGAGGCCGAGAGAACCTTATTAAATCTTTCGTGTCGAGATACTTAAGTCGTTTTTCAAAGAAGGACGCCTCTTTAGTCTATGAGACTGAACTTGTCAACATTCTTTAATAAATTCGGTAATTAATGCCTAACTTCTTAATAAGTATATACTTAAGAACGGGACGTTTACTACTGTGACTAGTGCGTTCACCACTGTGCTCATGCTACATTGTGTAATTGTTAAGCGTGATGAACTATTTGCGAATGATCATTTGACATTACTTAAAGTTACGATTAAACCTAGTTCACATTCTGCTATTAGTTGCTGACATCATTCTTTACACAAAGGATTGTTAATTCAATACATCAGGAAAAGAAGATGTGAGGTATTCATCGTTTCGTTCTGCACATTGTCGCTAGAATATTATATACACAGAATTTTCTGAAACATGTTAACCAAGATTTTTAATTAAAATTTTAGTTTTAATCACATTTCTAATTTGCTGAAGCAGTATTTAGTAATTTTTAATTACAGTAACAGAAAAATGTAAGGTAAATCGAAATGTATTTGATTCATTAATATTTTAGGTTGATTTATTGTTAATTGCTTAACCCTTTGCGGCATAGTGGCTGCAATTGTAACCACCTATTTCTAAACAGTTTTTGACGAATTTGAAGTTGTTTTCTTTGGATTATCCGCTATTTTTTGTTTTTACATGTTCATGGGATGTTAGAATATCAAAATTCATGCACATAGTCTGTAAAATTATTGTAAATTTTTTAATAATTAACAAACAAAGTCTAAAAATGATCATTTTTATATAAAAAAATCATTATTGACAAATCTTTTAGAGATAATCGTACGAAACTGCTTACTCGGGGATTATCGCGGTCGCTCATTGCGAATCTGACCTCGGCTTTTAAAAATTCAAAATGACGGATCCAAGACGAGGCGACCCAAAAATGAAAAATTACCGGATCATGATGAACCTGGGTACTCGAGGGTTTTCGGGCTCGCTAATTATGAATATGATCATAGACTTATACATTTAAAATTAAAAATACCTAGAGTAACCAATTTTATCTTGATAAAGTAAATTTTCACATTTCCGTCGGCCATCTTGGATCCACCATTTTGGATTTTCAAAATCTGACTTTTAATCAGCGATACCGAAAACCCCCGAGTAACAATTTTCAGCTGTTTTCCATGTAAAGAAAAATGTATGCCGCAAAGTGTTAACCCTTTGAAGCATACATTTTTCTTTACGCTAAAAATAGCTGAAATTTGTTACTCGGGAGTTTTCGGGGTTGCTGATTACGAATATGGCCCAGATTTTCAAAATTCAAAATGGCGGATCCAATATGGCCGACTGAAATCGAGGCTGAATCTGACCTGTTTTACATTACGGTCGACCATTTTGGATCTGCTATTTTGAATTTTGAAAATCTGAGACCTGATTCGTAATCAGTGATCCCGAAAACCCCCGAGTACCCAATTTCGCCTCGATCAAGTAAATTTGTGAAATTCGGTCGGTCATATTGTATCCGCCATTTTGAATTTTGAAAATCTGAAGTCAGATTCGTAATCAGCGACCCTGAAAACCCCCGTGTACCCAGTCTTGTCATATTTAATTTACGTTTTCTTCTCCACATATATTTTCAGTAAAAAATCCATCAAATTTTCACTTTGTTTAATTTTTTAAACGATATAACATGATAATTAATTAAAAATATTGATTTATTTATGTTTCCTAACAAGTTCTTGAAGCAAGGAAGCAAATTAATTAATAACTACCTTAAATATGTAAATAATGAATTACAAAAAGGTGTAGCATGTATGCTACAAGTATCAACGTTATTACGATTTTATACTATTTGGATATGACGTGTTTTATGTACTGCGGCAGCTTGATCTTGAAATACCGTATGAAATAATCAAAATATAACAGGAATCACGGTGGTCTTGTAGCGTGGTGATAGCGCCTGTCGGTAACAAACCGAACTTCACTAGTGTGTACAGTAGAGTCTCGGTACATTTGCACACTTGGTTCCTCGCCTTCCCCTCCCGTCTCGTTAGATTTACCAAAATAAGGGGAACGCCGATTCTCCCACTCTCCTCAGTCGCGTTACGTTCGTGAAGGCCCTTTCTGAGGCCCAACCCGCAAGGTGGGGGAAAAAGAGCGGCAACAGGAAAATATGCTGAGACGTAAATATTGCAAGTTGCAAATATACCGGGAATTTACTGTTCATAGTTCATACGGAACCTCCAGAGACGTATAAAAGTAAAAAAATTCATGTGATATGAAGCTATTCTTTATGAGTAGCGTAAGTGATGTACATTTATTATCAGTACGGAATAATTTATAATTTACGTATACAGCTATCTCATCTACTAATTAATGCTGCTACGGAATTCTATCATTATTGAAAAATGTTACCCAGTTTTCGAATGTCAGTAAAGTATATTTACTACAGCGAATGTATGTATTCTTTATACCAACAATTTATAAACCGCCAGTAAAGATTTGTTACCCCTCATTATTGTGCGATTTGTTATATAAATTTTAAAAAACTCACCCCCTTTTTATAGTGATCGGAGGCGAGTCTACAAAAATGCAGAACACAAAACAAAAATTCCTAGTGTTTACGCAAATTGTAAAAAAACATTAGGACCAATGGGGAGGCGAATTCGCCGTAAAAAGTATTTTCACATTCCAAGAACGTGGGACTTGTTCTTTTCTCTTATTGGACCCCCTACCGATATTTTTAAAAGAGTATTAGTGATGATCGATAGCCGAATGCGCAGTTCTTTGTAGTTGGGAGTCTATTACGTTCGAAATTAATAGCTCCTTTTGAGATTTTGGTTACTGGATGGTGAAAATTGATAAAGAAAGGGCCACACAAAAGGAAATCTTAAAACAGTGAGGTTTTATACGTAAATCCGAACTACTAGCAAACAATTTGTGTTTTTTTAACCACATTTTTTTGTCGGGTTTAAAACCTAAAAAGTCGAATCAAAATGGCGAAGGGACAATTTTATTGAATTCTGTAATTATTATATATAATAATTTTGTTTTTATGTGAAAGTTATTATTTTCATTCGATAGAAATTAGATTTTTAGAGTCAGGGACTGCAATTTTTTGTTCATTTCGAGTATTATATTGCTTTTGTTACTTCAGAGAAAAAATTGTATTGCAAATTTTACTGTGTGAGATGGAAATGTGGCAACATATTTTTATTTTATAAAAATTTACCATAATTTTTTATAACGAGACCATTTAATGATTGTTTTCTATCAAAACCTAACTCCAAATGACTACTTTAACATGGTGCAATTTTACGAACAAATTTTTAATATATATCAAAATGAAAACCTAAAGGAAAATATTGTGTTAATGTAACCTCTGCCTACTATAAAAACACTGTTACATTACGGGTTTAAACCTCGCTTGGTTCAGTAAGTTATTTGGAAATTAAATTTAAATTTTTTATATGAAAATTACAAATTCATATTCGGAATCGTTATTTTTCTTATTTTATTTCATTGAAATGGTTGCCTATCAACAAATTTAAGAATTTTACAGAAATTCCGTGGTTTATATTTTAGATTAAGAGATAGGGAACGGGACCACCTTATGGGGCTAACGTCAGCTTCGAAACAGGAAGTCATTCATCGAGATGGTTAGGTAAATGAGATATGAAAACGTTATTCAGAGATGAATGAGAAAATACAAGACGGAACATAAAATACACGCGTAAATTCCCAAAATAAAAAAGACGCCATATCAGCAAAAACATTAACAAATCTATTCTCTTTTCCCAAGAATTAAAAAAAAACAATGACTAACGAACAGGCACACGCATTTACTGAAGTATTTTTGAGAAACAAAGCAGCTACCATAAAAAATAACAGGATCTACGAAACACAAGTCACGGATCCCGCTGACGAAAAAGAAGAGTCACCGTAAAAACGAGGGTATGAAAAACGAAAGAGCGGGTCGAAGAGCGTGGGTCCGCAGAAAGAACCGAAACACCCGAGGGAGCCTTTAAGATTCACAACAATACTTCACGTGTCGCAAAAATCAAACTTTCCCAAGTAATTTGAACCTTAAAGTGAAAACTGCACCATAAAATGGTCAAAACACGACCTTCTAACTTTACTGTTTACCAATATGCCGAATCCGGGTATAAACACGTACCCCGGAAAGGCCCTTTTGTCACATTTACGAGCTGTCAAGATTACCGGATACAATCTGGTGATCTCGTTAAACGTATCCCACTGTATGTCATCTTTAAATAACGGTCAAGAATTTCAGTAAAATTTGTGTATTTTTCACTGTTTCAATAACAACTTGTTTCTGGTTAACACAATTTGACTTTGTCCAATCAGAGAATACATTTTTCTGATGCATTTTCGTAGTTTGAATACAAATCAGTTTAAACATTTTTCCATTATCATTTTCGAGATATCCGCCATTTTGTATTTTGTCCAAGTTCGTTTCTTCCAGAATTTTTTGCAGCAGACCTTGCCCTCAGTTATACCGTCCAAAGTTATATGTATACCCAAGAGCATCGATTCGTTTCTTTCGACTCTCATCTTGCCTTTGTTTTCCCCTATACATCTTCATATAAAAGATAAAGACAACAAAAGATCAAAACGGAAACAATCGATGCTCTTAGGTGTGTATCCTAAGTTATACGTTTGCCTTGTCCAAAGTTATATCAGTCTCTTTCTCACACCCCCCCCCCCCACATTGTTTCGCTGAGCCACACTCACACATAGAAGCACCTATTGCACGGATATAAACAAAGTTACGGAAGTGGGGTTATTGAGGGGCTATAACTTTGGACAATATGTTGTCCAATCGCCATTTTGAAAGAACCCAGCGTATAATTTAGGAGAAGGCTATTGTACAATGGAAATTAATAATTAAAATACTCTCATTTTACGCCTATTAATTACTTCCAGAATATGAGTGAATTTTTCTAGAAATAAAAAAGTGATTGTTAAAGTTATTAGTGAAAAAGAAAAATATGAAAATTGAGGTATCTGTAGAATAAAAAATGTTGCAACTGCTTCTGCTATTTTGGATCTATGGAATAAAATATGTATGTTAAAGTATGAAAAATGTTATAAAATGTCTGAATATTACAAAATTTATATAAATCATTCTTGTATTTGGTGCAACTGCATCTATTACACATGTACTAAATTTACCATTAACTTGACCTTGTTATACATTATACTTGGTAAGTTTTCTTTGTTAAGGTTATTCATAAGCGAACTACTTTAGTAATAAATGCCTTTGGTTTTTATTTCAATTTTTATACTTCTGACTAGTAGAGTAAACATTTTTTTTAAGTAGTATGAAGAGTATTATACTCTGAAGTTTTGAACAACTACTTGTTTAGAATTTTTCATACAAAGTTTGTCACAAAAGTTACATATCAAAAAACAAAAACAAAAATGTTTATACTACAGAATATAAGTATAAAATATGTGTTGTTACTAGCAGTGAAATTTTACTAATATTTGTCTTTTATACTTATCCTATATAATGTTTATTTAATAGTTTAATAATAACTAACTAGCTAAATATAATAATATTGGTTTTAAAATATTGTTAAAGTTATTAATGAAAAATAGTTTATAAAATTGTATAACTCAATCAATAAAATCCTTATGCAAAAGTTCTCAAGAAAACTTTCCAATATTCAAATACTTTCAACATTACTAAATAACTCAAGAAAGGTACAAAAAAATATAATGATCTTAATCTAAACCACTATATCAAAACGTATGTACTTGTACACATACATGTGCACTTATTAAGAGTAAACATTGTTTTAGGACATCTAAACATATGGTAGATAGTAGATTATAATTTATATTAACAATTATGGTGAATGAAGGGTACTATAACAAATTAATAATAAACTATAGGAAGGGTTTCGTAATGTACACACACGCTTGTTAGTTTTCACATGTAACAATCACTATTTGTTATTAAATGAAATAAAAATGTAAGGATTTGGACATGTACAACTATAACAGTCAAAAACATAATATAACTGAGAAAAAAATCATAATTAATTACACATTAACAATATAATCATATTTAACTAACACAGCACTTTTTTCGAAATTTTTTAAAAACTTTTCAAATGTAATAAACATAATTATTTAAAAAACAGTAGGATCTAGATACTTGTAACCATATTTGTGTTTACTATCATTAAAAAAAATTTAAATATTTTATTATTCAATAGTGTTATTAAAATTATACATACAAAAAAATTCTACAAAAGATAAAAATAACCTCAAAAAATTACTAAAAATATAAATCATACCTGTAAGCTTGAAGGTAGACAAAAACAATATTCAGCAAATCCCAAATGACAGAATACATCACCTTGTATTAAAAAAAAAAGGAATAAATTGTTGTCCAAACAAATTATCACGAATAAAATATAAATATACAAAATAGTACAAATCAAAAGTCGCTGAAAATTACAAGAAGAAAAATACAAAAACAACTGAAAACATGAATGAAATAGCCTGCCCGCCAAATTCTTTCAAAACATTGCAAAATCGACCTAACCTCTAAGTTACAAAAATTGATAAAACAACACTTTTGAAAATGAAAAAAAAGCTTGACTCACTTGTAAGCCCGCCTTTCTGGTAAGATTTTAAAACGCATCTTTCTTCATTCGAGTTTTAGTAAGCTTCGCCTTCGAATAATCGCGCACGACTGGAATGGACTCTGGCTGGACCAGCAGGACGCCGCTAAAGGAACGGGAATGTATATCTGCACAAAACGGTTTTTGCGTCTGCGTGTGCTCCGACTCTATTTCTCCTCTCTCTTTCTTTCTCTTATTCAACCTCTATTCTTATTTTCGCTGCCTCTCTCGTTGCCCTTTGAAAGATCGGCCGCCATCTTTGCGCTTCGATTGCTTTCTGTCGATATCGATTTCGAAATTCCCGCCATTTTCCTAGCGGGAAAAGCGAACCTATGCGGATTTTGATTTTGGGAATCGTGGAATGCAACTGCGACCTCAGTGAAGATATTTGGAATTTAAAAGAAAATGTTGGAAATTGGCAGATATTGTTTTTCTTACCGGTTAAAAGTTGAGAATATTTGGACACTGCGGCTGAATTCTCGCGAACAAGTGAAGGGCAAACGCGAGATGGGGAGTTCGTGGTATGTGTGTGTGAAACGGTGGACTGTGGAGTCGGTAAGGTTGGGTTGGGTTTGAACCGCGCTTCCTCGACCGTGTCCTGGAAATACAGAAGGAAGCCTTGAAGAATTCGGTTATATATACTGGCCTCAACGTTTTCTCATTTGTGTAATTCTGTTAATTTAATTGTTATTTGTAGAAATCCAATATGGTGTGATTTTTTCAAAGAAAGTTTTGTATTTTCTAGATTCGAATTTTCCACGTTCTAGCCAAGTTTTCAGGCGTTGTTTTCGAAATTCCTAAATAATTGCGACCATCCATATATAAATGCAACCAACCTTGCCATGAGAAGCATGGTGTCGGTGTGTTGCTGGCCTCGGATGCAATAATTATAGACGGCGCTAGTGTATTTAATAGTTATAAATAAAATATATTGAAGTTTTGAAGTTTCAATCAAAGAAAATGTTGCACTCTTATGGCGTTAAATTTAACGGTAATGAGTATTTAGCAAATATTTTCAACGTATTTTGATGATTGTGGATGGAGACAGCAAAATAAAAAAAGAGTTCAGAATGATTTCGAAATGTGCTCTAAAAGAAGTCAGGCGTCTCACTAATTGCTGAGGGTTTTCTGAACACCCTGCAAACACAAAAGTAACAGTTATGTAACAACTATGTAACATTTATGTAATGATGTAACCATCTCGTAAATATTACATAACTGGTGTTTGCAGGGCATGATGTCATTATGAGATCTTTATGAACTTTTCCAAATTTAAAGTGAAAAGCGGTTTTCAAAGGTTTCATTCCAATGCTGTGATGCTCATTCATCTAGTCACTTTTGTACCAGTGAAAGATTCACTGTATTGAATGCAGCGAGATTTTGAAAAACCAGACATTTCAGAAAACAGACATTCAAAACCAGATATTACAAAAACAGACAATCAAAAGCCAGACATTTAAAAAAACAGACATTGAAAACCAGTCATTTCAAAATGCACACATACATATTTTGAAATGTCTGGTGTTTGAAATGTATGTATGCTTTTCGAATGTCGGGTTTTTGGGTGTTTTAGGTGCACCAGAGATTTTCAATGTTAGCAAAAAAGTGAGATTAGAACCCGTGTCGAAATTCACTGTGTGACACAGTGAGTGCGGCCATTTTGAACTAAACTTTGGCCAGACGATTTGACGGAAAGACTAGAAAATCTGATGTATCGAACACTTGCCGTCTGATGGCGCATATGTATCGCATCGAGCACATGAACGCCATGCAGTATCATTCTCGCAAGCGGTGAAATCCGAATAATCATGGGATAATAGACATCGATAGCCGGTAATATATGGAAATTTGTTGATTAATCTTTGTCCGAGTAAATACAAATGTAATTCAAAAATATGCTTATAACATTAGACATATATTAAATATTCACTTGTGCATAGGGAAATTTTACTTTGTATAAAGTGACATTTTCACTTTTACATACAGTGAAAAAAATGCACCATTTAATAAACTGAATTTTCATTTCTAGGAGAATGGTCCGATCGGTATACAAAAGTAAGATTTCACCATTGTGCAGTGAGTTTTCACTTTAACGATTTTAGAGTGTGGTTTTTTAAAACAATTTTTATTAAAACTATTCATTTAACCTACGTGGAAGACACTATTATTTTCAAAATAGTACTTGTACAACTTATCGAGTAACGTATTTTTATTACAGATAAATTTCTCATATATTTTTTGCACTATTCGACGTCTCATTAAATGGGTTACCAAATTCGAATCAGTAAATTCACGAGGAGCCGTCACACATCTTTTTACCCAAAAATATTCAATATTATCACCGAGCATGACGTTCATTACTCGTTATGTTCTAAAACTACTATTTTCAAAATTTATAGTGTCTTCTCCACAGTTAAATTAATAGTTTTAATGAAAAAATATTTTACAGAGCATGTTCAACTAAAAAAAAAGAAATTTCTTTATGGCGTAGGTCCCATGCACCCCCGATTTTAACCGAACTACCATACTTTTTTTGTAGTTCGTATTTTGATGCTCCGATTATGAATGTAACCATAAACATTGGTGTCAAGGTCATTTTCAAGGTCAAAACAGACATACGCGTTATTTTTTTTTCGTATTTATTTTCAAACACAAATTATATGAAGAACTGTTTCAATCAAAAAGTATAGAATATTCTTTTTATACGGATTAAATTCTGTATAAAAAGAGGTGTATTCAATTTTGTTTATAATATTGACGGTTACGTCGTACATGAGGGATAAACAATCGGCTTAGCATCTTCATTTAAGCCTGTAGCATGGTTCCCACTTTGGGGACATTAATGTACATTGATTAGTGTCGAAGTTACAAAGAAAATAGAATATGACCCTTTTGGTAGTTTTGTATGCTCTCTTTTTTTTATGAAATATTTGTTGGGAAAATTTGTATTTTTAAAAATAAATGCAAAAAACGAAACAATAAACGCTTCTTTTCAGTTTTGACCTTGAAAATGGTCTTGTTGGCAATTTTTATAGGCATATTCGTAATCGGCGCATCAAAATTCAAAAATATATACTAGTTGGTGGGTTTGGGGTGGATCCTAATCAAAAGTTAATTTTTCTTATCTTGTTTAGAAAAATTACCAGTTAAATGAATAGCAAAATAAAGTGATAAATTTGTATCTACTTCATCGCAAAGCTGATACAAATATTAAACTTTTATACCTTAGAATTTGTTTATATTGTATCGGTTTTGACACGTTTACTTTATTTTCGTGTCTGGAAAATAAAAATAACTCTTATGAACGTGATAATGGCCATGAAAATTAGGAAATTATACTTTTCTGTATAAAAGTTAAGAATGTTATTTTGTTATTTATAGCAATATATATCTTTGTTATTTTTTCAGTCGTTTGTGAAGTTAAATAATGCTTTTAACTCAACCGACAAGTAGTTGAAATGTCGAGAAGATATATATATATATATATATATTTTAAAAAAATTAATTTAACAAGGGTATATGTTTTGGTTTTAACCCATTATCTTTTACTATTCAAAAATAACTTTCTATTGAAGACGCTATGTATCCCGTGGTTTTAAGGGTTGCTGATGACTAATCCAATGCAAAATTGCGAAATTGAAGGATACTGATACATTATGACGGTTCGTAAAAAGTAATGTCAACGAAGCGTTGAAGAAGTCAATCTGCAAACAGTCGATGTCAACGAAAATATGTTTGTAAGCTTTTGAGGTTGTTGGAAACGAATCTAAAGTCAGAATTGCCAAACTCAAAGTTGATGATTCAAAATGACTGACATCAGGAAGTCAGTTTGAACATTTTTAATAGAAATTTCATAAAAAACGATGTGAGTTTTCAAGGTCGCTAGTAGCAGTCATTTTAAATTAGGTATTACTGACTTCAGTTTTGAAACAATGACCTCAAAAATTTACATAGATCGATTTTTTTTTAAATTTGGATGTAAGTGACATAAGAGTTATTGGTTTGTTTTTACGTCCGCATTATTAATCTCTTATTTTAAGTTTTGCAATGTTTACTTTAACTTCGAATTCAGTAACCCAAAAAATATACAGAGACCTATTTTCATGATATCAACCGTTTGGAAGGGTTGATTTGATCAAATGGTTTGTTACATTAACTGATATAAGGAATTAGTCACTTTTATATTTTCGTAATCCACGACCCTTAAAAGGACATATATTTTCTTTGGGAAAGAAATACTTTTTAACGGTTCAAAGTGCATTTGCCTTAGATTACAAATCGCTAATAAAACCAAAGAAACATCATCACCAAAATACAAGATAATCGGTAAACCTATGTTCTTTGAATTTGTCAGATCTGATTCTAGTAATTTGTCTTGAGAACATCTGGAAGGCAAGTTTGATGAAAATCCGTTATTAATAGTGCAAATTTAGCAAGTTTAACAAAAACTCAATTGTTATTAATTAAAAAATGATTAAAGAATGTAAGAATGAAAGTAGGTTAAAAAAATTAACATTGTGATTTATAGACAATTTGTTCATTATTTTCTCTACACTAATGTTTTTTTTTAAATAAAAAATATTTGCGTTCTATCTAGATAGGTCAGTCTTAATGAAAAATTATAATTCATTGAACTTGCAATAACTCCATTTCTTTACGTAGTTTAATAGACTTTAATAAGATCTTACATTACACTTGCCTTCAAAATAATGTTTAGAGAACTAGGCTGTCTTTTATTACTGTTTAATAATTACAAATGCGTCCTAATTGTGTAATTTCTGTCGACAGTAAAAATGTACTAACGAATTACAGCACTTGTTAGTACGTTTGCATATTAGAGACGTTTTTATTATAGCAATAACATGTTTCTTAGTACCAGTAATGTACGTACACCTTGTATATATACGTAGTCAAGACGATTATAATGTGCGAAATCTAGGGCCTTCATGAAGTTAGCACTTGACTTTGTAGTTTAAAGATTTACAACACGTAAAACGATTTCTAAATTATTATTAGTTTAAAATGCCATATTTCCTTAAATTGGAATGTGAAACTATACACAGATAAATATATTTATTTTGTAAAGCAAGTATTAACTGCTTAACTTTGTACAGGAGTGTTTATGTGAAGAGCAGATATGCTTTTTTGATAAATCACATTAGTGTTCAAATCTTGAAGAGTGTTATAATTATTGTAATTTAAAATGTGTTATTAAATTAACTGCTTTAATTAAAAAAATGATTTAATCTTTAATTTATAATTTTCATTAAACTCTAATATTCAAGATGATTTTATAAAAAATTAAACATCGAAGAAAATAAATTTAGACCCAATGAGTTCGTTCTTATTCCTAGAATCAACTTAATGACTTACAATGGACCTAAATAAAATGCGTGTCTAACAATTTATCGGAGGTCGAAGAAATCGGCTTCATTCGTGCGTGCAACTTTCTGCATTTTTTGTGATTAAGCGTTAAATGTATGACGAGAAATATTCGGAGCATGTTTCTCATTTTTGTATCGTTTTTTGAGAGTGATGTTTAAATCACGATAAATCACGGCTCTTTATAAAATGACAGCTGAACCCTCCTAAGTATCATAGAAGTACCAGTGAAATAATCCAGTTAATGAAATGGAATTAAGATTAATTGACTGGAAAGAATTCTTGTGCTTTTTTGTAGGAATTATTTTATTACTATTTTTTGTTATGTATTTCATAATATGTGTTAGCTTTAGTATACTTTACGTTATGTATTGTCATGTTTAATGAACTTACGTAACTTGGCTCGGTAATAATGCAAATACTCACTATTGCAATATGGGCAATTTTTCATTTAAACTTTCATTTCAGGTCATCTACAATGCATAATCTAAAAGAGCCTCTCATCCATATAATTCAGTGGATTGTTACGTGAATGAAAGTCAACGATCTATTATTCGTAGTAACCAACAATTGTAAGAACAGCTTGTGCATTTTTATTTGGTTTAAATTTTAGTTATGTTTACACATAATTAATTCCTCGGCAATGTTTATTCAGGGTTTCTTTTTTAGCATTCTTGAAGTTTAGTAAGAAGTAACTATGTAAATTTACTTTAAAAGAAATAAATTATTCTTCCTTAAACCTAAAACCATAGTCGATTTTTCACAAGAATTGAATTTATTTTGCTTAGAAGATGCTTGGAGATTTAAAAAATATTATATCAAAGATCAAGAGTGGTAAGGTAGTTTAAATTTTTAATGATATATCTATAATTTCTGATATTATTCTATAGTTATACTTGGTTTTTAAGTGCAAAATTTCGGAACATAAATGCAAAATTTAAAGATCGTCACAAAAATATACTGTTATCACAAAAAATGAGCGAATTACAAAATACGGTTTGAAATGGGATGATGTTAAAATTTTGGACTCCCATTAACATGTTTTTTATATTTGATATTTTTGGTTCTGAGTCCTGTTCTGAGTCCTTAATAACAATCTTCAAGCAAATTCGATCAATTTTGAAAAGTCCTAAAAAGCGTCTTGAGATAATAAGTTTCAAAAAAATCCATCAAAATTTGTTGAACACTCTTGGCCCGAACAGAGAAGATCCTTTTGATAGCAAGAGAGTAAAGGTACAAATTTGTCAAACATTAGTAATAGGAAATATTCTACATACATAGCTTGATGTTGTTACATGGACATTATATAAACTTAGTTTCTGGTTGTTCCAGCTCAAAATAATGGAGGGTAGGCTGTCAGACTACTATAAGTAAGTACTATTAGTAATTTTTACTTTGATACTATTTTAGGGGATAAAAAGAAACAGTACAAATCTGTAGAGAATTTCCATTGATTCTATCATTGCACCCAAAACAAATTCCCTATAAACATTTTTTTTATAATGTATCATTGTAAATATGTGTTTTTTTTAAGTTTCTCTTCTTAATTGGTTTTCATCATCTATTCCCTTTAGTCGTCATTGACTTTTACTATACTCGAAGAATTTTGTATATACAGATTATCAGTTACATAGCAGTATAAATATTTGTTGAGAATTGAATTGAAATGTTTGGAAACACAAACCTCCATCATCAGGAAATGATTTAGTGGTGTTTGCTTAGAAAAACGACATATAAGCAAACATTTGTCAGAATCTACATCATATATCATAAATATTAAATTGGTAGGTTTTACATTCCAAAATAAATGTCATTAAATTAATATTTAATATGATACATGGTTTAGATATTCATTGTTTGCCTTTAAATTCACTTTGCCAGTTTTTTGGAAATTCATCCTGTCTCATCGTCTGTAAATTTTACTATTTTAATAATCTGGCTACCTTTTGTTGTCTATTTTTATTTATATTCTTTTATTTTAGACTACGTAATGAGACGATCACGTCCTCACAAAAAGTTTCTGTATTAAATGCCACCCCGATAATTCGTAAACAACAATAACGGTATACAAACGCTTTGTTGTAATATATATTTTTATATTATCAAATATCAGACTACACAAAGAGAAAAAATATATTTAATCCAACCATTTTATAAAAGTAAAACACTGAAACGCAAAAAATACTTAAAATAACTATTTCTGTATGAAACAAGGCAATAATATTGTTCTGTTTACTATTTCCTGATCGTTACATGTGCAATTGGGTACATAACCTCAAATCTACTGTGGGTTTACTGGTAAACAGTAACTTTAAACATTCGCGAATATTGAAGTGGATGTAACAAAATTGTTTAAACGAAATAACCCCTTGTGTAACAATATTTTTGATTTGGTATTTGTGGCATTTCTCGAGACTCCGGCAGATCAAACTTGAAATTTTCTATAAAACATCTTAATACCATTGTAAATCAATTACGTATTCCAGAAAAGATAAAAAAGCGCGCGGCTGCCAGAACCTGCTTAAGTAAAAACAGACATTGTATGGTATACTTTGCAATATTCTTAACTGAAAAATTACCATCAGTAAATAACAATCTTCTCACGTTGTTTGTCCTACTGTTATTATACGTTAGAACCATTTCAACCCTTTTCTATGGTTCCATTGAGCTTTGTTTCTTGTTCAATGGCTAAGAATTAAGAAGATATTTCCTTAGACGTAAATAAAACCAAATAAAATATTTCGAATTAAAAATGTGAAATAATTGTAAATTGGAACATAATAAACAGGGATGTTAAGTTGATGGGATGAAGAGGAATAATCAATACAACAAAACTTAAACGATTGTTTGTCTTATGAGATTTATATCTATCTCGGAAATTTCCTATGCAATGATTCAAATTTTCTAATGTAGATTTTGATAGAATGATACTTATAATACAGCCCAACAAAAATTTAAGAATTTCATGTTGTGCTATAAAAAAACGTTGATTCTGGTAGAAGTGTTGCTCCAGAATCCAAATATGACCACCCAAATATCCAATTGGCTCTAGTTTTTGAGATATTGAAGGTCAAAGGGTTAAAAATCCGATTTTAGGCATTTTGAGCATCTATGCTGTTGTCCAACCAGTAAGAGTTATATCTTATATGATTTTCCCGCAGAATTCAAACACATATGCCCGAATATTGATGGGGACCTAATTTTTGACCAAATTGAAGGTCAAAGGGGACGAAATCATGTTTTTGGACATTTTTCAAGTCTATATTATAGAATGCGACAGTCAAACCTCAAGAAGTGTAAAATGGCGGAACTAATATGTCTCACTAACCTTTTCAAATTCGAATCACTTCAAACTCGTTATCATCTTAGCTAAATTTCGAGAAAAAACAGAATTTGGTGTACATATTTGGATTCTGCAGGTAAAATCTTATCGGAATTGACTTTTACTGATGGGACCACAGCATTTTTTTGTTGCTGTGAATAGATGCTTCAAAATACCTAGAATCAAAATTTTTACTCCTTTCATCTTCAATGTCTCTAAATCTAGAGCCAATTGGCAATTTTGGAGGTCGTATATGGATTCTGGGGCAAAAATCTACATTCGAATAACGCAAATAATTAAAAATATATTTTTTTATTATATATATATTATATAATGCATGATGAACAATATCATTTTTCATTTTTTCCATTCATTTATTTCTTCATATTTTGAAATTAAAATTAATCTATATGCAAACGAGAGATAGCGTTAGCTTACATGTGTTATTTAAAAGAACGAATTAGAAAATAGAACTACTAATTTGTATCCAGTGCTTGGCAAGAAGAAATCTATTCACTTCGTATGATTCACCATGATCTAGAAATTCCAGTCATGTTTGATTGTCGTGAATATTAAAGAAGGAGTCAATAAAATCTTGATAGGTCTAACATCGTATTTAATTTACTAAGTACTCATTACAACATTGTATGTATAAAACTTCATGCAAGTAGTCTTATTCAAATTTTGGAATCTAACTCAAGAAAGAAAAAGAAAAATTACGTTTGCCTAAATGATCTTTATGTATTAATACATACTTGTTACCATATTACAGGTGGATTCTTTGAAAATTCAGAATATAATCATAGTAGTGACTATGAATAACGTATCTTGATATAAGTGTTCAATGCCAAAAACAAGTGGGTTAGAAATTCATCTGGTCATATGAAAACAGTATTAGTTCATACATGTTTAATATATTAGATGCTAGTTTTGGGGATGTTTTCTTACATACATAATAAATAATTTGATTATACTATTCCTGTATTTTAAGTCGTAACGACTTAAACAGAAAAACGAATATGATATGAGGTGACATATGCGAAAATGGCAGGCATATAGGAATAAGTTGTTAGTTTCCTCCTGTCTCGTAATTGCAAATCGTACATAAAGAAAAAGTAACAGCTGCAGAAATATGAGTGTGTATGAATTGCAAATTACAATCTCCTTTAGTCACAACAAAAACGCCACAGAGACTAGTTAAGAGACAAAAAGTAAATAACTTATAATAATCATATTTTGATTTTATAAATAACAGCAGCCTACTGTAAAGTATGCATTACTGTTATTAATAAAAGTTAATAATAAGAAAATTGCAGTGAAAAAAATATTAAAAGGATTCATCTTAAAAATATTTGTGTATATAATTACCTTGCGTAATTAACAACAGCTATGAGAATGGTTGGTTTTTAGGTTCTGGCTTTCTCGCAAAGATTGGTTTTAATCATTTCTCACAAAATGTATGATCATTCAGAATTAATGACGTTTAACGTAAGCGTAAAAAGTTAATAACATAAACACATTGATGACTTGCATTATTACAAAGTCAGGATAATTTGTTTTCAGTATAGCATTAGCACTTTTGCTAGTTAATCTAATACATCATGTGCGGCAACCTTTCTTTAGTTGATCAACTATTTAAAAAATATATCACTGTTTATAATTGAAAAGTTTGATCATACCCATTTATTGAAAATAGGTGAGATATTTCACCCGTTAATGTTCTAATGGGCAGAACTGGAATACAGATTTAAAAAGAATGCAATTTTTTTTGGTATGATTTAATTATTACAATTTTCAATGTATGATACTAGTTTCTGATCATACACTGAAAACAATATTTAGTCCATTTACTAAAGTCTTTAGTAGTTTTTAACTCACATTTCCTTAATTTGACTTAAATTTAGTTAATCCAACTTTCAGTTACCTGAACTGCAGTTATAACTAAACAGCTATATAAGCTACAAATAATTCATTCCCACTGAGTAACTCATAATTTACTCAAATTTACTAAATATTTTTCTCAGTGCATATGTCCGCCCTGTTTCTTTTGACTTTATTATTCTATCATATTAACACACGTAAAAAATGTCCACTTTTTGCAATTTGAATAACAATTTATAGTCTTAAAAAATGTTTTAAATTTAGAACTCAATTGGCTCTGAATAATTGAACATCAATAAAAAATCTAATACTGTATCTAGAGGTTATTGAGATTTCTGAATTGAAATCTGATGCAAATTTTTATAATTTCAAAATGGAGAACCCAGTATGTCGAATACAAATTACAATAGTCAAATAGATCGCATTCAGCAACTCAAAAATGTGATTGTGGGAATTTGGTCCGCCATGTTGGATCCTCCAATTTGAATTTTTTTAAATTTACATCGCATGTACGTATTTAACGATATCAAATACTATTAAATACGTTAATATTGTTTAAAATTTTCTTCTTGAAAAATTCGTACTTCAAAGTATTTAAAGCGTGTTTTTGGTAGTTATACTTGAAAAAATATGATTTCACGTATTTTGATTATCGAAAAATGTTGTTACTTGAAATAAAAATGATTATTTCTATACCAATGCATTCTTTCAAAAATATATGAAACATTTAATTTTCTCTTTTAGCGAAGATGTCGCGATCATAAAATTGACAGCAGAACTTGCTTTTAATTATCGAAGTAAAACTAGATGGCCCTCAACTTTAAAATACTTTCTTTTCGTGTTTGAACGTCATACTACTTAATAAACCTGAAAATATAATTATTTAGCGTCATTTAAAAATCCAAATTTACAAAAATCAGAATATATAAATGCATATTTACGCATTTTTATTGTCATAAACTACCGGGAACATGATTCTGAAAGGTAAAAATATGAACAAGTTTACGTTGAACCCTTTAAAAATACACTATGGCGAAAAATTCATTAAAAATAAACCTCAATGGAGTATTTCAGTAATTTTGAAAAAGAAGAAGTATTAAACATTTTTGAATCTAACAATGTTCGTTGTCCTCGCCAGCTGTTAGCAAAAAGTATTATATCGTGCAATATTGATCGCCATAAAAAATAAAAAATAAAAAATAAAATGAATTTGTCAACTTGTCTACCAGTGACTTTGACATTGGGGATTGTCAACATGATCGTTTATTAAAAATTCTAAATGGTAAAAATTTGTATTAAAGTAAGTAAAAAGAAGCTGAAAGTTATTCATGAGCCTTTCATTTTATTAAGGATGCACTCCAAATTCTAATCAGATTAAAGTGGGGCCAAGGTGGGCTCCCTATGAAGACAATTTTTTATTTCATTTTGTCTGCTGGTATGCACCCGGATCAAGAATGGACTGGTGCACGGGTGAACGAATAAGATCACGGACATTTCGGTGTTTTTATGTTGTGGCCGCTACATACTTCGTTAAATAAATGAATTGCTACACTAAAAATAATGCTTTAAAAGTATTTTAATTATTTCGACTGATTGAATGAGTAAAAGGATTGTTTTGTATATATACTAAACAAAAAAATTGTCTTTCAGTAAATATTTATTTGATTAGTCGCAAGCAACAGATCTTGTTTATATGATACTTCTTTTTATGAAAGCATACTTTATATAACAAACAATTATATAAATATGCAACACATTTTCTATTCAATGTCATATTTTTTAAAATTTGTGTTTTATTAGGTCTATTTTAATTTTTTTAAAAGTATTTTTCGAAAGCGATACCGTAGTTCTTAAATATTTTAAACACTGAAACTCACTGGGAATTCATTAATTCGCTACAGATGAAAACAGTTTTACTTCCAATTCTTGTTTTTTACACCAATGAAATGGGAAGAATTCAGTTTCCTCCTATGGAAGATCCAGACCAGACGTATCTGTCACAAGCAAATAGCTTGGCATTAAAATCTTGCACCAGACAAGGTCAATCATAAATAAAAGTTATTAATCCTACTCCTGTTATAATTATTTCGCCAAGTATTCCAAAAAATAATTTACAAAATGACTAATCGGCTTTTAAAAATTCTGCTCCTGTCAGTCTACACATTAAATTTGATTCAAAAATAATATTAGCTTATTGAGTTATGAAATTAACGAGACATTTATGCAAATTATTTCGCACAAATATTTTTGGGAATGTGGGATATTGGAGGATTAAAAATATTTTAAACTTTTTCCTTGCTTGGTTACGTCAATGGCTCGAGATATTTTCGAAAGTATTTTTGAATATTCAGAATGAGATAACATGTATAAAAAAATCATTTCCATGTGAAGAACTTTACTTCATGGCAGTGTGATTTTACTTTAAAGTTTGAGATTTATATAATATAAATACGAATTTAAAAAAAATAACTGCTGCAGTGAAAGTGCTAAGTACATTTTTACTCTTGTTTCGAAATTGTGGGAATATATGTTCACAATTGTTATTGAGTAGATGTGATGTTAAGTAATATCCAATATTTTAAAGTGAATTATTTATAAATGGCCCATAACTAATCGTTGTGTAATAAAGTTTAAAAATTCGTCCTTGCTTCCATAAATCTCAATAAAAGGGGAATCAAAGCGATCGGTTCAAGTAAATCTGGTTGCTAATTCTGTAAATTGTTTTGAATTTAATCTGCATTATTAATAAGTAGTTGTCTGGTTCATTTTGAGTTTAATATTTATTACTGGTTTTGATAATACAAAATTCGTTTAATAAAAAAATATTTGATTGATAACGATGTAACTATCAACAAACTTTCAAGCTATTGGAAGACAAACATTAACATCGACTAATCTGGCGAATCTTGGTCCTCTAACGAAGCAAGTTTTGGCTACACGAGTGAAAAAGACTTAGAAATTGACTATATTCGCCAAAATAATCAATCATGAAAAAACATCATTTTGAATAAGTGTCTGATGAATTTTAAAGAAACGCTGTTGACAATATGTTCAGATTAACAAATAAATAAATAAAATTCTGTTTTACCAATTTAGGAAGCTTTCAGCGACCGGATAAAAAGTTTCTCAGCTCACACTGCGAAATAATCCACTAAAAGTTTCGGCGATGAACCTTCGCGGCGTGTGTGGGATGCTGCAGCAACAAAGGCCGATACCCGAGTGCGACTGGGATGCGTGATGCAGTTCGATTCGATGGGAAACCGGTACTGAAATCTGCCTCGGGGCCTGTCGTCGGTATCCGTGGGTGTTCGCCATATCGAAATCCTACCGATCACGAGTGGGGATACTTAATAATATCGCAAAATCGCTCGATCCATCATTAACACAGATGTCGTTTAACTGCGATCATCCTGCCCGGTCAAGGTTACATTTGGATTTCGCACGGTTACGCCTCGAATTCCATTTGGCCTTTTATTACCGTTCATTCTATTGTGGTGTCTTCAAAATCCATTTTCGTTTTGCTGTCTTCTGCCTCGTAATAAACGGCGCAATGAATCTGAACATGGTCGTGAGAGACACCTCTGAATGGTAAACGTCGCATGAATAAAAGATCACCGTCTGAAGGTTTGGTGGTTTCCATTTTAAAAGTTTTGTCCAACGTTTTGGATACTGTAAACTGATCGTTTCGAAAAGAATTGCAAAACAAAGAGAATATTGGTACATTAATACCTAATGAAAGTCTTTACCAAAATGTTACAATTATAGAATGTCCATTTTATGTGAATTTGTATGCCAATACCATGTGACCACAACTTCAAATATAAGGTAAAGGTGCAACGAGAATAAATTTTCTTCGTACAATATGTAAAATGCCAGGTATCTGACTAAAACAAAAAGACACCGACAACGAACTCTTTTGGAAAAATCAATAACACTATAATTCCCATACAAAAGACTTCAGCAAGAACATCAAGCTTGTCTGGAACCTCTTAAAGTGTATTCCTCCCAGCCCACGCGCGAGACAGTAAAAACTTAATCGAGCAATATAAAGAGCATGAAAATTTATCTCGGGATAATATCTAAGAATGAGTATTCACCCTGGACTTCGTTGTTCGTTCTTCTGCTTCGATATAACCCAGGCTCGTATGTGCTGGCGTTTACTTCCGCCTTCCTTCTTGGGACGACCGAAAAGGTTCTTCCCACGTTGCGAGCGCGGTCTCGAGAACATTGTTTTCTCCTTTAATCAGTTAGGGATTATTCCTCAAATTTCAATGTATGCACGCCTTTAGATGCGTCACTTTTAGTTCTTATATTACCAGTTCACATTTAGTTAATATCGTAACGAGACCTGTAAATGCTAAAATTAGGATTTATTTATATAAAATATTTTATCCATAAATATGAAGAAACCGTTGTCCAATCATTTGAGAAACAAAACTGGTTTTGAGTGATTTCTATCAATTTAGAACTAATGTCAATGAACGCAATAAAATTTGTGGGTTGCTTTTGGTGATGATTATGCCACTTTATGCGGAACTGATTTTGGGAATGACAAACCAGATTTTGAACTAGTAAAGTGGTTTTTTATTGTATATAGATCATTCCAAGCAAAGTTGTTGTCCTTGACTCCTTGTCCTTCTGAAAATCTCCATATGGAAGTAGAAGTAGAAATAAAAATGTGATGCTGCCAGTGACCGAGTTTTAGTGGTCTCTTTCTTGAGGGCGACGAAGTAAACCGCATAGCGGCGCTTCGAGCTCCTTAGACCTCCCACCACAGTGCCGACTCTCGGGCGTTTCCCCCTTTTCGTCTCCTTCCTTTTTAAACCGTAATATACGTGATTTTGGAACATGAGAAAACGGTGGGAGGAGGTAAGAGGATAAGGTTTCTGGGGAGTGGCGGGATTCCACACACGCTGGAATGACCAACAAGATATTTAACTACCGGTTTCCAACCACTGAAGGTTCATTCCAACCAAAGTTATTGTCCTTGTCCTATTAAAAATAGGATCCTGGACAGGTACAGGAAAAGAGTTGGACACGAAATAAATATCGATTTGGATTGGAGTATAGCAGAAGTAATAGGACATGGACCATTGTTCCTGTAGCATCTCATGACTAAAAGCCAACTACAAATGGACAATTAAAAGATATACCAGTTTTTAATTCTTTGTGACTGGACAATCGCTTTCTCCCTATTCTATTTTACTTTTGGTGTCATTTAAAGGTCACAAAGGATTGTTTCTGCAATTTTAAGAATTGGAGTGAACTGATTTTGAAACACTCGCTACATTGTGGATACGTGACCAACATTGCATTAATAAGATTGCATAAAATTTTATCTTTCATGAACCAGCATCGAACATTCGGAAGACAATCGCACGTGCGAACGGAGCGTTCTTGCCCGCACATTGGGCCGGTGCGGATGACCTCGCGTGAACTTTTTCCCCCGGATCGTCGTCGAAACACCTTCTCCATTGCGACTAACACAACAAGACTCCGTCGGCGATTGTGAGAAAGGATTTTACGCTCGCCTGTAGTCCCTGCTCGCCGCGACTGAATTCTCAAACGATTTATCTCGAGCGGATTTCGCGTGACGCAATGCGCGCTCTCTTGCATTTTTAAAAAGTATATAGGCATTCACTTCGTGCGGTGTCTTCTTTCGTTACTGCGTTCATGCGAATCGATACTAAGCCATAAATTTTGGTACTTTTTATTTCGGATATTCCCACTTTTTATCCAGACTTTACTTTAAATAGATTTCCGACTATCTCAATTGCTATTTCATTAAATTGCGTTAATTAGCAAATACCTTTTTTTCTAAAAGTCATACTATTTGATTTAAATATTTGGAATCACCATTAATTATTTCAAGACAATATATTATGGCACAAAATATTACGTATAAATGTGATAAGATATTGTATACATTTATTATTATTTTATTAGTCCCCAGTACCAAGTCTATTTTTGGAAGTGTTTAATACATACTTGAAACTTTGTGAGTGACTTCATTTTAGCGAGTCAAACAAAATTTTCCTCTGCGAAACTGCTCGAAAGTGCTGCGAGTGTGTTGGCAAGTACACATACGCGAAATATGACGAATTCGCCTTCTTCTGCGGCAAAAGATTTTTTGGACAATGTGACCAATTGTTTAATAATTATTTATAAAATTAACTGGCCACATTGTCCAACAAATTTTTTGCTGCAGAAGACGACATCACGAATTCGTCATATTTCGGTCATGTGTGTTCGAAAACGTGACCTTTCGAACATTATCGCAGAGAAAAGACTCGCCAAAATCAAATCAGTTTTAAGTATGTATTAATCGCTTTCAAAAATATGCTTGATACTGTGGACTATGTGTTAAGTTAGGTTACATTAGGTCACGTCAGATTTAAATGGGTTACTTGATGATATATTACGTTAAGTGAGGTTACGTTAGTTTATGTTAGGTTATGTGAGATTATGTGAGATTAGGTTAGATTGCATTAAGTTCATTTAGTGTTCAGCAGATGATTGCGGAGCAACTAAACGTGTGTCGTACTTTATTTCTCGGACACGGAAGAAATAAAGGTCCTAATATATTTTTATTTATTTATATTATTTATTTACGGGCAAATTTGCCATCACATACAAATATAAGATAATAAGAGAAAAAAGAAATATATACAAAACATAGCTTAAAACAGAATACTTAAACAAAATAAATACTTAAAAGTCAAACAGCAGTCAAACTCCCGTTAACGAATATGGCGCGCACAACACGAGGCGTTTAAATTCTCGGTAACTAATATTTGAGGAGGAAATATCGATTCCCCATCTGCAACTTTTTCTTCTTCACGGAAACCTGCATTTTGCTGACGAACATGTTCAATATCGTCAAAATGTCTTAAGGGGCTTAAAGTGGGGATACCGACGAAAGGGAAATTATTCGTTAACGGAATCGTCTGGATATTGGAAAACCCGTTAAAGGGGGTTCGACTGTATGTTACAAACAACTCATAACAAAAAGCGACATGTGAAAGATAAAGGTGATTTTGGAGAATAGTACATCAGGAAGATCTGCATTCTAACTTAAATTCAGATGTGGAAGCCAAACTGTTTATGGAGAATGGAAGACAATTCCAGATCCTTCTTGAACGAATGATTGCAGAGTGGAAAGCAAAATTTGATCCACATTCGACTTCAGACAGGGAACGGAAGGAACGGTGGCAATATATAGGTGGGCGAAATAAAAAAAGATTCGAGACTTGCGGTGATTTGACGTGGTCAGATAATATTTTATGGACTAGCTACATTCGTATATAGATATATCGTAAAATTTATGGAGTGAGTGAATTGTTGAAATTTTAAACTGAAGCTGAAGCGAGGAAATCTGTGCATGGGATTTGCCGATTTATGTAATAAATATCTCAAGGATTTTCTTTGCACAGATTATATGATACAAATGTCTTGTTTGTGAGTTTGGTGGCCAAAGGGAAGATGGAACAGTCAAATATGAGGGAACCAGTGATTTGTAGAGGTTGATGACTGCAGATGATCTGTAAAGTGTTGTGTGGAGTAGATGATGAAGCTAAGTTGCTTAAAGGCTTTATTCGAGACTAGTTGAAAGTGTCCTGAAAAAGACCGCTGGCAGATCGTTACACCCAAATCTTTAATTTTTGTTTACTTTGTCTACTGGATGATTGTCAATCAGATATTGGTAGTCCATGGTTGAAAGTGACCTAGAGAAGCAAAATGCTTTACATTTAATTAGATTTAGATACAGGCGATTGCCATGGTTCCACTTGAAAATACTCTCTAGATCAAGTTGAAGCTTCGTGGCATCCAATGGAGACTAAATTACATTGTATATTTCAGGCCGGGAGCATAAAGAAGGAAATGGGATGAACCGATCACATTTTCCATGTCGTTGATGAAGGTAATGAATTATAAAGGGCCTAGGTGAGACCCTTGAGGCATACAAGATTGAACTAAACGCTTTAAAAGGTCCAGACATATTGCGTCTACTTGGTTCGCAGCATCAAGAACATCGTTGACAAATGATGAGAAAAGTAACTATAAAATCAAATAGTTTCGATATTCCATTTAAAATACAGACAGGGCGATGGTTAAAATTGTTTTGTTTATTTGAATATAGAAGCAACAAAAGACTTTTTTTCACGAACTGGGAAATTAATCAGAAGACAGCGAATAATTAAAAATCAAAAACAAAGGTTCGATCAGTGAAGATATACACTTTCTTATAAATATTGGAGGCAACATATCCGGACCACAGCTTCGGTCGTCTTTCAATTGTTTAGATGCGGCGAGTTATATTGCTTATGTAAATTTTTGTAAGTATGTGGCTCATAATGTTTGCGTAAGTTTTCTAATATTATGAATTAAAATTTGTTAGTTGGGTTATGTTTTGGGTGCATATGAAATGACTACAATGCCATTTCGTGTAATGTTGTTAGGTCGCTTTTTAGTATATTATGCAACAAGTGCGCAAAGTGCATTTTACCGCACGAGCAGCGAGAGCAAGCACGAGTCGCCGACATAGTCGCAGTGCGGTAATATTTACTTTGCGCACTGCTTAGGCACTAGTGCGGTAAAATTTACTTTGCGCATCGAATTTTAGTGCGCAAAGTCACACTTTGCACACAGAATTGCATAAAAAATAATATTTTGTCTTATAACAGTTTTTTTAAATTTCCAAAAAATCATTTTTTTGTGATACTGTGATCCTTCAAAAATATTTTGAAATATATTTTGTGCAATAATATTTTCATCAATAATATTTAGAGGTGTAATGAAATATTATGATTTAGATTGAATGACATCATACAGAAAGAATCTATTAAGGTTCTTTTCATTTTAAATTTATTTTTAAGTATGAAATCGTGTGTCCAAATTGATAATTGTATAGAAAATACTTATAAATCTCTCACACGTACGGATTCCAATTAAAATATCCCAATTTTCGGAGTTAAACCTCCGAAAATGTATAATCGTGAATTAAATTGTAATGGATTTGTGCTTAATCGCGATTTTAATTACCGAGTGTTTCAAAAAGTTTCACAACCAATTTTCTTGTGTACGGATGACCCCAAAAGTGTATAATTTTCATTATTTTTATGAACTTTGACGAAATTCAGGATTTATCTATAAGGTTGCAATTTTTTCACGTAAATCCGCGAAACGGTTTCGAAGTGCTTTTTCGGAATCATCAAGCGAAACGCTGTGCCACGTGCTCGGCATAAAAAATTGCTTCCTGGACGTTTTCACATTCCTTTTTGTTAGTCGAACCACAGCCTTCGGTATACGATCGCACTGATTTGGGTTTTGTGCTATAGAATCGCGCAACATTGATGACAAAATCATTTCTCGAATTTCACTGAATCGAGAATCACTGCGCTCGATAATTCCTTAGAACACGCACAATTTGATGGTTGTTAAAAAAAATTTTGATAACTCAGCAGGAAAAGAGTTTGAATTCTTTGTTTGGAAGATTCAGTCACATTTCCGCAGATTTTTTTTTATTGCATGAATTTTTTTTTTTAATTAATTTTCATTTACATTCGTGAATATTCAGTATGAATTTCATCGTTAAAGCAGATGCTTTGATATTTACCAATTTCTAATGAACTATTCAGATTAAAGGTTCTTTATTTAAATACAAGCTTTACACTTCCCATTTATTTTGTTTCTACAAAAAAAAACGTAGTAATAATTATTAAATGCGTGAGGTTGCCGGGTAACACATAAATATTTAGTCAATTACATTGCTGAATACCATCAGCATTACTATAATAAAGTTACGTATTCAACCGTTGTAAATTCTATATCCGTATTACATTTCTTATAGGCATTAAATTCACATTTGGAGCGGAAATTAGCACATGACCATTACCAGAACGTCATCAGTATAGAAACGAATGTGAACTAAACTGGGTGCTTAGTATCTACTTAACCTGCGATAGAAAAGTAAATGTAATAGAAAACTTAGGATCTTGCAAGGTTGAGCCAACATGAAAAGCATCAGACATTCAAAAAGCGTTACCATAAACTTAACCTCGAATTACAGACGTAAAAACGACTTTTACAATTGGAACAAGGCCACTAGCATACTGTGCGATTAACATCATCAAGAACATCCTTAATATAATTGACGCACGAAGTTGAGTCTGATCTTATTGCAAAGGAATTATTCTAAGCAATTAATAGAAATATAAACTTCATATCTTTGTTTTTGTTATCTTCTGTCATGTCCATGTAACTCTTAGCCATTATAATTGGCATGTCATTTAAAAACTTAGCTCAAACATCAGATATTGAGTTTTCTTTACATTTAATGTAAACATTACAAATTGTATACGGGACTCGATATAGATGTATGATCATTGACTATAGAAGATCGCGAAATATGCCGAGACAAGTTGTGCTGGAAATATTATGCTAACAATTTTTTGTAATCACTGCAAATAAAAGTTGCCACTTTTTATTACTACAAAAAAATACACCCATATAGTATTGCATGCATCAGAAGTTTGTAAAATGTAATTTTCATGAAATTATGCATGTGACTGTATAAAAAAAAGCTTCACTTTTTCAATGACGCGTCAAAATTGTGTTTTTAATTATAACGTCTGTGATTATTTTTACTCTGTGGTAGCGAGTAGTTAACTTAGAGTAATGAATGGCAAAAATCTAATGGACATTTTTTACTGTTTCATATTTGTGATGTAAATAAAATAAAAAAACTGTGTACAAAATAAAAAAAAAGTGTTTGATAATAACTGGCAATTTTTCTTTAGCAATAAAGATAAATGAACATAGTTTGACTTGTTTCATTATTCCAAAAGAAAGCTCTTCATCATTGCATACAATTTTGCATATTTAGTTATGGTTAAACATGTTACTAAAAATAACTTATTTGGTTCAAGAATGAGCCCAATTAGTCTAATTTATTTTTTGAACAAACATTTCTGAAATATGCCTACATTTGACATGAATCGAAACACTGATATTTGTAGATCATTCCCAGGAAGGAATAAGCAAAGACTACACCAACGAACTAAAAAAAATACTTCGAACAAAGAGTACAAGCATCATTATCTAAAAATCACCATCACGAATGAAACTTGTTAGCATTGGTAAATATCAAGAACATCAACATAACAAACACAGCGTCGTAATGCAATCAAATCTTAAGTAATATCTTCACGAAGTCGAAACTCAAAGTTCGAAATCAAATATTTTTCAAACTCATTCCCAACTAATTTTCACATTGTAAACTTTAGGTACCGCGAAAGTATGTGTCACGCGAAAATAATTGAACGTGCAAACTGGCGCTTGGTGTTGAACTTTTGTGCTTCATGTGTACCGTTACATTTACAAAGGTGTCTTAATTTATTCAAACACTAAAGTCACGACGCGCTTCGTGCAACTGCACACCTTTACGGAGACGTTAATACTGACAGTATTTCGTAGCTCGCACCGTTGTTACACCAACAAATGTTATGTACGATTCAACACTGACGACTTAGATTACATCACTCGTTAGAGAATGTGTCTAACCTCAGTCCAATGACCATGATGCGGCGAGATATCGCGATCACTTCAAAACAGTTAGACGTCAAACACTCCCAAATCCCCTCTACATTAAACCGTTTTTTACGGTTGCGATGACATGGATTTCATAAACGTCGTGTAAGTAAGTGGGTAGAGGAGTACAGTCGAATTTTCGAAAAGTTGAATTTTTTGTTTGTTTTAAAGATGCCTTAGTGTTTTGGAATTTTTACGATGTGTTCTGGATACTCTTAGCTCAAAAGTATTATTTGTTATGCAGTATATTTTATTTTGATAAACAATTAAGGTAAATGTCCAAATCATGAAATAGGCGTTATGAGAGTGTTGTGTATTAACACAAAAATTAATTAAAAAAAGTTAAACATTGAATATTTTTACTGTGTACTATATAGTTATGATTAAAATAATAATTACATTTATAAAATCAATTTGCAGTTGCAAAATTATTGTAATACGGACAAAAGTGTATAAACTCACATCCCTATTATGAAACTCGTATATAAAAGTGAAGTTTCTCACTCGGAAAAAATTAACTTATCACTTTTTGAATGTATTTTAGCTTCCTGATTCCGAATATGATAATAACAATTATTGGTTGGGCATATTGAAGCCGACATTTTGAAATAACCGTTTTTACATTTATTATCAAAAATATAGACCAGACAACTAAATATTTGAAACAAAAAGATTGAGCATGAAATTCTGAACAAAAAAGGTTAGATGAATTTTTTTCGTAATGTCAAAGGTAATGTATACAAATATTGCAGTACAGGAGACTACGTTGTACGTGACGTTATGGGATACGGATCGAAAAACTGAAAAATCAAAAAGCCGACAGGTAAAAAAATCGACAGTCAAAAAAACTGCAATCGAAAAGCAAACAGTAAATTACTGTGTGCTTGTCAATGTGTCGGCTGTTTGACTGTCGGCTTTTCGACTGTTAGCTTTTCGACTGCGGTTTTTTGAATGGGCATTTTGATTTGTCGGTTTTTCGACCCACACCCAGGTTATGTGACACGACGAACCGATTATTCTCAGGTACATCTGTCTTGGCATTAGCGTTGATATGAATACAACTTTTTCTGTAGAGAATTTGATTCTCTATCTTTGTTGTTTTAAACATTTTTTTGACCGTTTTGTATTTTTTTAAATAAATGCATAAAACTGCAATAAAACGCGTTTTTTTAAATATTGTGGCTTCTGCATGTCTGAAGGGAAATTTGTATTGTCTTATTCGAACAGAGGAGGCAAAAATATTGAAAAAAAAACTGGATACGATTCTTTTTTTTTTTAGTCAGAAAATTCCACCCCCTGTTTTACCCACGTATTAGGTTAGGTTTACACTTAAATTAAACACTGTTGTTTAATCCATATGGATGTAGAACTAATTGTGACTTATAGAAAATCGAGAGTTCTTTAAAATGTTTAAAATTTTCTTTTAAAAAACGTAAAACTCTAAATGTAAAGTCAATTATATCACAGTTTTATAATAGGGAAGAAGTGGGATAAATATTACTGCATTTAAGAAACTGCATAAAAAACAGACTGCACAAAAATTTATGTCCGTATTGTGAAACACCCATTTTTATAAATTGTGTATTTCTACAACCTGAATATTTGTTTGATAATAATAATGAATGCAAAACTGAACTTTTTAGTAACCAATATAATATAATGCTTTAAAACAATGTTATTTGATGAAGATTCTTGAAACTATTAACCATGTACGTTACCAGTTTAATGATAATGACAGATCGTTTCGCCCTGACGAAAAGACATTTACGAATAACTATTTTTTTCTTGTATTTGACAATGTAATCATTTATGTTGAAACGAAATTAAACAATCGTTTCATGCTTACAATTTTTGTGCAGATAATATATGCTTTAATTAAGGTGTAATACTAGTATTTATTATCGTGTATCAAATATTGGAACAGTGTTTCATAATATTGTCGCTTTTACTTTATAGGACGATAAGTTATCTAAACATTTTGACTGAAGTTGTAATTTTTTTTATTATATGTATTCACTGAGAGCATAGGTGGATCTGCATGATCTAGCGCACATTATTTAAAATTTATTAATTGATGTTGATTATAAATGAAGAATGTATTCGGGAGTTACGGTGGGACTGTAAACGATTGGGAGAAAAGGACGCAAAACGTCCTACAATAGATTTTAAATCAAATATAGTATATACTTACGAATTTTACTGCGATGATTATCAATAGCTAAGATTTCCATGGTGGAAATCACAAAACAACCATAATTCATGTTTTTTTTTGCAATTATCCCGTAAAATGCTGAAAATTTTGCAAAATGCTTTCAACAAAAGTTATGGATCTATTCAAAATTATATTATATTCTATGCCATTTTTCAACAAAATTATTAGTTTTCGAGAAAAGTAGACAAAAATCGAAAACGCCATGAAAAAAGTTTTCAGCACAAATTCGCGGAATATGACGAATTCATGATGTCTTCTTCTACGGGAAAAAATTTGTTGGATAATGTGACCAGTTGATTTTATAAATAATTATTCAACGATTGTGCAAAGATGAACTATTGTATTTATCATTAAAAACATAACCTCGTAAATTGAGTAAGTTTAAACTCTCGGAACTTACACTAACAAAACGAAGCAAAGAATTTATCGGACATTGTGATCAGTTGAGTTTATAAATAAATATTAAACAATTTTTTTACCGCAGAAGAAGACATCACGAATTCGTCATACTTCGCGCATGTGTGCTTGAAAACGCAGCAGTTTTGAATATTTCGCAGAGAAAATGTTTGTCAGACTCCCCAAAAATGAAGTCACTCACAAAGTTTCAAGTATGAATTTAATCACTTGCAAAAATGTAATTTTACTAGTACATTTTGACTTTTGGGTTGAAATGCAACGCATGATACTGCGTCGTCCAACCCAGACCCCCTATTTTAAATCAGCCTAATCTCCAACTAATATTATTAGTAAAGATCCAACCTTTGGTATCGTTTTCATCGTGTTATGCAATTTTTTCGATTTTTCTCGAAATCTACTAATTTAAAGGGGAAAATACATAAAAAAACAACGTTTATTGAATCGATCCACGAATTTTATTTAAAGTGCAGTTTGAAATATTAAGTAAGTTACAAGATAATTGCTGTTTTTGCCATAAAAATAAAATTTGGGCCAATTTTTACTACTAATGTCGTAATCAGCGCATCAAAATACGCCATTATACCAGTTCTCATTAAAATAGTACGGTGGACATTTTCGGAAGTGCACCCGAAAACAACATTTTTATTTTTCATTTGTGGGTGTTGTACTACAACAAACAACGGTTTAACATGGATAAACACAAGGACATATTTAGTGACGTAATACTTGATTGCCTTCCTCAAATTTCTCCAAATTATTGCGGATGGCTGGACTTTGCTTCACTTCGTTATGGCGGATGAGCATCAGCAAAGGTTATGTACACATATTGGCGGGAACGTGTCAAACGAGCTTGAATAGGCATGAGCAGTGCAATGTTCAAAAGGGACTATAGTAATATAGTACGACCGTGGTAATATATATAGTCACGCACTTTACACTACAGTAATATTATAAAATTATAATATACTGTGTGTGGTGAAAGCTTTGTAAAACTGACATACTTCAAAATACTTTTGCCTTCTGACAAATACTGTAAAGACAGCTTTTTATGATGGATTTAATTGAAAGAATCAAATTTTGTACTTGCATATTATCGTTGTAAAACCTTCTCAATGGAGGTTCATTTCGTACTATCATCAAGCCCACAAAAATCCACAAATACAAGTATTTTTCTATACTATATTTTGTCAATCTTAATTTCTTCATTATTTATTTTTTTGGAAATGGTATTTATTTAAATTCGTGATAATAAACGAATTATAAGTTAGGTCTTATACAATTTTTCTATACTTCAAACATTTTTATATCTGTCATCCTGGAATCTTTTCCGCCTTCAATATTTTTATTAAAGGTTCTATTGCGCCGCTAATTTGCTCGGCTTCAGGTGGATTTTCTAATCACATAAATGACTCGCATTTGTTGACTTTATTTTATTAGTCATCTGTAATATTAGAAGTCTTCGATCTAGATATCTGATGTTTTTATTGTGTTTGAAAGTACATGTTATTTATTGTTATGAATGTGGTTCCTTATGTATTATTCTATAGATACCTTATCGAAATTGCTTTTTAATGACTTTCGTAACTAATTTTCTTAAATTTCATCGTAAGAAGTCACGAAATAGTAAATCCCGAAAATTAGGTGTTTATTTTTTTAATGGTGTCATTGACATGAGATAAAAAAGGTTACATGATTTATAGTAATCTGCCATGAAGAAAATGCAGAAAATATTACTTTTTTTAATTACTGTCAATTGTAATTGTAATTACAATATTTATAAATTTGTATTTTTTTTAAATAGGTATTTTAATGATACCTGTCGTGACTAGATACAATTTTTTCGTTATTCTTCTACTGTACGGTTTCTTTATTCATGCTAAAAATATGTATGCAAAGATTGTAATAGTCACTTCCACAGTAATGTTTTATGTACATAAAAATAACTTTTAATATGATTTATGTTATTCATTAATAATAATAATAATAAAAAATTGCACTATTCATTTATAGCAGATTGTAATGTGTAACAACCAATCTAAATAATCTTATAATTTCTATTATCAACAAATCTATATAATTTTATTTTATTTTAGCATACAACTTCCCCAAATTTGTTTGAAAAACAGGTGTTAAAAATTGCATATATTATGTGCGAACTGTATGTATTTTATTCTACTTTGTTACGATTCAACAAATGATCACACTGTGTTTAATAAGCATTGCTAATAATACAAACACAATAATAACTTGAAGAGTTTAGTTTACTTGAAAGCTTTGAAATTAACTTTTTATTTGAAAATTAAATTAAAATGAATAAATATTAGCAATTATTGAAAAACATAAAACGTTTCCTTCAGTCCTTTTCATAATGTCATTATTATGACGTGAAAACGCCTCAAGAGCTATGAGTTGTATGCAAATTTTATGAACTACATTGTAGCACAAGTTAATTAATTTTTGCCATACTGATTGCAAAAACTAAACCTGCGTAATCGATTTCGTCACTCCAGACGTAATTAATATCTGCGATAACCGCATATATTCAATTCACACGGGTAGGATGATTTGTAAGGTCGTAACAGTTTTATATTCACTTGAATATGTCCATAAGAAAAGTGTTGTTTCAGATATGAAAGCTGATATAATTAATTACTAGTAAATGAATTAATATATATATTAAAATGTTTTTTTATATTTTACTCAATCAAAATATATTACTGCTTTATAAGGATTACGATGTGTGAATTAGAAATTGGAAAATAAGAAAACAATGAATTTGGAATGATCCAATGATCAAACAAAAAATTGTTGTTTTCTGTGCTGGACTCTAGATTACGCTAATCCGACGTATTTTGAGCTGCTGAGTTCTGCAATAAAAAATGAAGATCGCTGGGCAAATTCTAGATATAACTTTAAAAATGATAAAAAATTAGATTTTATGGCTATGTAAGCTTTAAAAAGGTACTCGCTCAAACGGAATCTGCAGTAATGATAAATAGCCTCATTGTAAATTTTATAATTTAACCTTAAAAAATCATACAATCATATTGTATAGCAATGGTGGCTTATAAGAAAAAGAATATGAATTTTATTAAGTTGAGAAACTATTAATTTCGCCTTATCAGACATAACCTCAAAAAATCTTTTCAAAAATAAGCTTTTATAGCAATATATACACATCAAGAAAAAAAATATGGTACATAACACATTCCCTACATTACAGTATGTTTTATAATCCATTTTTTGTGCCTGTTACTACAGCCACGTATTGTCCTTGCACGAGTGCATTTTATTATAATTCAAGTAATTTTTGAATGTAGATGCGGATTCGGAGGGTCAAAATATAAAAACATAATTGGTTATTTATCTGAAACAACTCATATTGCATTTTTTACAAACCTATATCTTTATAAAAGCTAAATTTTATCAATTTTTTATATTATGTCCGCAGTTTGTCCAGCGTCTCCCATTTTTTACTGCATATTCATGTATAGCAGCTCAAAATATGACAGATTAGTCTGATTTTGACTTCAGCACAAAAAACAAAAATCTTTTTGTGGGCCTGTGTTATTAATAAAAATCGGCAAAATTTTCAGATTAAATTCAATCTTCGTATTATTTACATTTTGTCATTTTATTTCAAAGAAATAAAAATTTAGTTACAACTGACAAATTTAAGCATGCCCTCAAAGTGAGTTGGAAGCCAGTGGTATCATGAAAATGTTGATGGGAATGGGAAAAAGGGGAAAAAATACAGAAAAACTGTCCACCATATTGACTCCGTCATTTTTAATGTTTGAAATCTGACGTCACATTTATATTCAGTGACCCCAAAAACTATAAAACCCATTGTACATATCATTAAATGAAGTTTAATTTAGATGCCTGGTAATCATCCTAAAAATCGGAGGTAGACAAATTCGCTTTTAAAATATCTCGAAAATATAATCAAGTGGGATGTAAATTTAAGCGTTTTTCTAAACTTTAAATATGTACAAATTAAGAATCGAAACCAGTTTTTGTCACCATTGCAAAATAGCAGTGTATCTCCCTAGGCTGCAAACTAAGTATATTCGAGAGCAAAATAAAGTCCTTAGACTCTGAGTGCAAAATACTATTTTCCGATCTACATCGCAGGTGCAAAATAGCTCGCTTATGTATGACAAAATAGTATGTGCCACATAGGGATCAAATTAGGTGTTTCAAGACTCATGCGAATCAGTCAGGGCATCAAACTTGCCTCGTCAGGAAACACCTACTTCCCTCGCTAGTTGTGCAGATATTGCTATTAATTCGAATGGCCTGGGTTGCGGCGATGTTTCGAAAATTCCGATTTTCGATTTTTTAATGGCTTATGAATCCGTGTATTTGTTGAAAATATGCATCATGTAGGTATACGGTCGGATGTTGAAACTTTTCTTAAATTTGGCCAAACACTATTACTGCTTGCGAGATGATTGAAGGCTCTAGTTTGATAAGTCGTTTTTAACTACGTTTTGTACATAGTTGCAGCCAAATGGAAGTACTAAATTTGCACTAAAGGTTGCTTTTTTCTGCCCAGCTTCAATTTTTCTTATTCTATAAAGAGGTTGATTACACTGTATTTTGTTGATACAATTTCGAAAATTGTTGATCGAAAAGCGGGCAAAGGTTGTATGAAATTCATTTTCTCTTAATTCTTATTGCATCTAACATTTGAGTGCTCATACTAATACATGTACATACTATTATTATTTTTGAGTTTATAGATATTCCTTCGAAATATAGACAATAAAAATTAATTATTTAAAACGTCCGAAATGAAACGATTTTGTATCAGGAGAATTGGATTTGGCCGCTCATCATGAATGCGTGCATGCATGCGACCAAACTCCCAATTTACCCGATGTTGTTGACGTGAATGACATTTCATTTGGAGGTGCCGATGGGGAATATCGATCGGATACTTAAAATGATGAATAGTATTCGTAAATCATTAAATCCTATTGTAAGGCGTCAGTAGTGGTTAATCATCGCGTGACTAAGTGCAGTTGCGCGCATTTGCACGATTCCACCGATTTATTGCGGTCCGGGTACAAAGTACTCTCATGTGCGGTATGCGTAATTCGCGTGCCATTAAACTTCCGTGTAGCGCAGATCCAGTCGAGGGAATTCTTGGCTGCAGGAGTCATTTCGAGGTGAAAGGATGTAACGAGACACGCTCGGTTGCATCCTTTCAAGGTCAAGGACAGCCGAATGCATTCGAAGTAAGAGATACGAGGGGAGCAAAGATAGGCCATTTCATTGACTTCCAGACACTTGCATTAACTTGTGTATTTTAACGTTTTGAAAATACACGGATATCTATTTTTTATTTGGTGACTTGATGCGGACATTTCGTTTCGAACATCATGATGATGTTTAATATTACGATCTTCAGAGTAATGACACCGTCTAATTGCACACGTGTAGAGTAATATGAATACGCTTTTACATGAGTAACAAACCGTAAACGAATCCTGGAATATAATACAGACCCTGGCCACTTTTGACGCCTAGTAATTATTTTTCAAATTCTGGTCAGAAATTGGTTAATACGTAATCGGTAATAGTTTTTTACTGTCTACATTACAGCAGACTAAAGTGTATCGCATCAATTTAGTTCAACAGTCTGAAAAACATTCAAATACATACACTATAACTAAATTAAGACATCTAAAGTCGTGAATGAGTCCGCAATACAAAAAATCCAACATATCATTGGGATCAAAAACGGTAACTAAAAATTGATAACTATGCTAATGTTTGCAGCAATAAGAAATTGCCGGTACTGAAAAAAGTTTGTAACAATTCTTGGAGGAAATAGAGTATGGAATTGCAGACTTTGCACCAATGAACATGAATAACGGTCAACCGAATGAAGATTGCTCATGTTCATGAACTATTATACATTTATAAGTAAAGGCTATTGTCTCAGCCAAAATTTCAAAGAAAGGTGTCAATTTGGTTGCCTACCACTAAATCTAATTTTGAGTTATCCTATGCCAAAGTAAAATAAAAATTCTCACGTAACGAACCTAAATAAAGATTAATAGAAGAACCAAACACAGAAATATTGGCTAACAATATAAGACTGACAACGTTAGCAAGACAGGAAGAAAATGTTATTAACTAGGATATAATTATACGGGTCCACACAAAAGAGTGGTCTGTACTTTTAATGAGATTTGTCAATCTTTATGTATTTTTGCGAGCTGAATCTAAATATGAAGCCTGTTTTGCCAGAATACGAGACTACCCAAGATTTCGAGAAAAATAACGAAAAACCACATAATAATGTGTGCGAGAAAATTTAGAACAAGATTTTGGATCTGGATTAAGTGGAAGTTTTTGTATTTTTATACTCTGATGTTGAATCTGAAATCCCTTTAACCCAAACAGCTCCAAAATGTTTATTAAATCGCGATAAATAGCTAAAAATCACATTAATGAGTGAGAACAAAAAATGTTTTGATCTTAATCAATTATTTATTTTTTTTTATTTTAATCCTACAAAATAAAGCTGGTTAATTTTTTCTACATTTAGAAGAGTTCACCGCAATAAGTGGCTCGAAGTTGAAAGAGGGTATCTTCGATGGTCCTTAAATTCGAATTCTCTTTCGAAACTTAAATTTCATTAAACAGATGATTCACACTGAAAAAGCAGCATAGCAAAGTTTCAAGAATGCATTTCAGACTGTTTAGGAAATGAGAAGAGTTTACAAGAATTTGGTTGAAGAGTTAGACAATTTAAAAAAGTTAGGTTACTTAAAGGATCTCAAATTGCACTTCTTACATTCTCATCTTGACCACTTTTATGGAAACTTTGGAGACTGCAGTGAAGAACAAGGAAAACGGTTCCATCAAGTGAAATGGAGAATCGATACCAAGGAAGACGGGACGTCAGCATGATCGTAGATTAATATTGGACTCTTAAGAGAGAAGCTGATCAGAATGCTAAGAAGAGAAAGGGATTTGATCTTTCGTAATTTTTCGCTATTTTTTGCGAGTTACTTGAAATTTTGTATTTTTTGGGCTAAAGTGACTTCAGATTCAGATTCTTCAGAATACACAAAGATTGATAGGTCTCGTTAAAAGTACAGACCATCTTTTTTTGGGCCTCTACTGTTTTACACGATTAAGATCAGGTCTTTTTTGGTATAGCCTGAGTTGCATAGGAACAATTGAGTTTATAGGAGTAATTCGTAAATGGCAAAAGAACCGTAATAGTATATTGTGTATCTAGGGCGGAAAGGCATGTATTACGGCACGGGCGATACTGCAGATCGAGTCGTAGGCAAAGACGAGGCGAGCCGAAGGCAAGACGAGTCATGCCGTAGACGAGGGATTCAGCATTGCCCTAGCGTGTAATGCATTTCCGCCCGTGCTACATACGATAGTTTTTGTCACACCTGTCGACAAAAATGCCACCTTACTGGATGGCGGTAACGAGTGGCGGGCTGTAATGAGAACAGCGGGCGGTAAAAATTGAAAAACGCCCGTGCACATGCGCAGTTGCGTCCTCGGCCATAAATGGCAACATTCCGTTCGCTTAACCTGCACGGAAAGGTGGCAGTTTTGTGCAGGTGTGACAAAAAATATGTTTTAAGCATTTGCTTTTGAAGACATCAATCTTAATTCCTCGTTTTATCCCTGCTATTCACTTATAAATGAAAGCTATAAATGTATAAGCATCAATTAATGAGCCAAAGCAAATGGTATATATCTTTCCACGTGCAGAATAAAAGCATTAAAAATATGACATTGCAAACTGGAAAAGAAAGATAATAATGATGCTAATAAGCAGTGTACTGTATGCGAAACAAAAAATACAATATTGACAATTAAGCAATGAAAGATGTGAGGTTTTGAAATTTCTAACAGCGATGATACCATACTGCTAACTATCTACGCTGACGATGTTAGTCTGAACCCCAAACTTTTGTATTACTTCCAAGTTAAGTCGAACAATAAGTAGCAACACATAATTCGGTTGATTCAAGAATGCGAAGAATGCAGGTTGCAACGCGATAGAGAAGAATTGCATCTTTTCAAGGTCAAGGAGAGCCAAAACGGTCCGAAGAAAGAGACATAAAGAGCAGTGAGGCGGGAAGATATAAAAAGCGCGAGAAAGATAGAGACCCTTGAAAGTTTGACCTTTGCTCCCTCAATTTCAAAATCCCATTTAACTTAACTGCGAAAGTTACAAGATGAAATTGGAGAACTTAAATCACAGGTCGGCTTCGGTCGGTTGTAAAATCCCTTTTTCGGGCCTCGGTAGTAAGAGCTCGTTATTCCGAACTAATTTAACGATAAAGGTTAAGTACACGCTGCATTTACTAATGACGATCAAAGTAAGGCCGTTCTCGCATCTTTGTTAACACGTAAAAAAATCGATTTTATTTCTGTATTAATTTTTTTCTTCAAACTTAGCATATAACGAGAGGGCTCATTAGAGTTCGCATGGCTTTTGAACAATATACAAAACGTATAACGAATATCATTATTTTAAAATAATTTGTTTCGGTTTTCGTAGTAATTACAGGATCTGCATAATAACATTAATGTTATCCAGATGTTTCCAAAAGTTGGCCGCCATTTTGCGTAATGCAGGATACATCGACGATGACTATAGTACTAAGGGATCTCACGAGTGTGGAGAAGATCGTGGGCAGTCCTCAATTGCAATTTATATGACCGGAAATGTGAAACATAAGGCAGACCATGGGCTGCGATAATAACGTACGTCAAAGTACACGAGAGTTTACAATATACATGGTTCAGTGTATTGGGTATCGAAACGTTCTCGTATTTATAAGCACACATGACCTTGTAAGCGAGGATTATTTTTTAAATAATAGCCACAAAACAACATGCCGACTTGACAAAGATAAATATTGAAATCGTAACGGAAGTAAATATAAATTATTTGTATACGCGTTCTTGCATTTTGTAACAATGTTGCAACTTTTAATCCAGCCATATGAAAAGTCCCTAGAAACCTAATATGCTGGATAGACAATGGACGTGTGCTTATAAGAGCGGAAAGATCAAGTACATAAGAGAAAGGAAGACATACGACCATTAGCGATTACAATGGAATCGCTACTCGGCACTTTCAATTCTGCAAGAAAATTAGGTGTTAAAAAAGGCCTTTCTTAGAGTTTCTTTAATGAGTTAACTAGCACTCATTAAGAATTTTAGGGTTTGAACAGGTATGGGTCAAGTTTCAAGAAGCTGCTCCCCATTTTGCACATATTGCTACTGAAAGTGAGGGATAATAATTAAAATATTAACTCGAGATTTACGATGAAAGAAATCTACCGCCTATAAGAACTTCATTAGCGTAAGTTATGATTGAAGTTTGTATTAGTAAGTGTAGAATAGATTCTTGTTATTTATTTTTGTATAAATCAATTTACAAATATTAGTGAATCATTGCTGCAATTTTAACGTCACGATATGTCGTCGAAGTATACCTCGGTGGGAAAATTACGCACTGAATAATTTTCTTTTAGTAGTAGAGAGGTGTCTATTTTAAACCTAAGATGTTGACGTATTCGTGTCAAGTCTAATTGCGTACTTCTTATTGTTTACTGCAGCGATAATTTACTGTAATTTCATTGCAGCTCCTAAGCAGTAAATCTTCGTTCGATTATTAGTTTGTATTGTATTCTGCTCCATATCGCCATGTACATTTACATAATGCGTTTCGTGCATACCTGGGTTTCAAACGTCATTTTCTAAGCCTTTATTCAAATACTATATTTTCAGTCGTATTTTTTCGAAAAGATAATGCTTTTGAACAATTGTAATTTACTCCAACGATGCATGCATAGGATTGGAATTGTGTGTGACCTATTTTTTACGGGGAAGAGTAAATTGTTGAACATCAAGGCAATTATCTCGGGTTTAACTCTTTACTTGTTCCAATCATCTATCTAAAAAGTGAAAGTTCGAAGGAATACTATGTGATAGAATTTATGATTTGTCATATTGGTACCTTAGATGAGTTGAATAAGATGTGGTTTTACGAGCTAGATTCTTAACGAAGCTTTCTCAAAAGAGATTTTATATTCTGCGAAATAGATTTTTACGATTTTCTTAAGAAACGTTATCGATATGATAATGAATTTATTTTAGTTAGTCCATCATTTTCGGAACTGCTATAGCTTCTTTAATATTGCAATTATACAACTCGCTACGCGAAGTATGGTAACGCTGTAATTATTATTTATAATTTACTGTTTAGATGAAATTGTTAGGGATTGGAATATTTTTTTGACAGGGGTACTTTCATTCATAAACCGGTTCCATTATTACATCATGATGGTATGATAAAAGGGTCCAGAATATTTTGTCTCCGGAAAAAGGGAGCGGTTAATTAACACCTTTTGTAGGTAGAAATTAATGGCTTCAATCAGTTATGTCTAAATTTAGTTTGAGGTCGATAAGTGTAGATAGAAGAAGACAATTATTAAAAGAGAATTAATTCTGTCGTTAGATAAAGTCGAAAATCAAGCAGAAGTTATTTTGCATAGTTTCTAATATGGTCCATCTTATACTGCTTGTGTGCGGTTCTCCTTGCTTGATTACTGTGCAAGTACGATAATTACACAAACATTTTTATATAATCACTCAATTATCAATTAATATGTTAGTGTCGAACCAAATAAACAGTACCAATTCTTGCACCTGCCGATTTAAAGGTCTCTAGACTCTGGAGGATCAGTGTAGAGTTTTAGGGATTTACTATACGGGAAAATGACTTGAATACGGTGTTAGTTAGCACAACTATTTCCTTGCCTTATTCTGACCACTAAATAATTCGGTACCTTCTGCAAAAATTTACTGCACACGTCTATTCGTCGTGATCAGATTTTTAGAGAATCGACGCGACCATTTAAGCAGTGTCGGAACTTCAGCAGCGAGAGATAAATAAACGTAACCTAATTTTATTCGCGAACCGTTATGATGTACACATCTGTCAATTCAACTCTGGCACTTATTAAAGAAACGAATACCATACACGAGTTCAAAATAACGGAGGCACTGTTAACGTAAAGGCTACAAAACAGCACGCCATAAATTGGATTTCAAACGAATAAAAATCAAAATCAGCATACTTCTCAAGCCTACACGACCTAATTAGCATTAAAAACAATTTTGAAACTGATAAAATTAATCGTGGAGACCTCAAGTATTGGAGGCGTTATTGCCAAATTCCACTCAAACGTAAAATAAAATAAAACCCCCACCACGCTCCATAAATTAATCAGTATCTGTGGACATATCACTAGAGAAAGTCGGTCTCGCAATTCTTTTTTTTTCACGAACGTACGACGCGACGCCCCTTTGCCTCGTGCAGTCTCGCTGTAAGTCATGTCCCTTTCTTAAAGAGTGCATGTAAACGCGTCGATATAGCGAACCGGTTCTGTGGACAGGCAGCGGGATGAGGAAGCAAAAAAGTACGAAAAAAGAAAACATAAAAGCAACTTTGAACTCCCGTGCGCTGACGTCCCTTGCAGCAAATATCGCCTTACAAATTTCAGGGAGAACTTTTTCGCGGAATCGTATTGAGCTTCTTTTCCACGAATGGTAACTTGCGAAATGTCTTTATCGGACACTTCTATTTTTGGCGACATTAGTAATTACTCTTTGAAATATGAACGTCGCGCTATAAATTTGCATGCAATCTGATCACTGCCTTCGGGACCCGGCTATTGTCAAAAGAAGAAAGCGAAACACCGCCACATATGACATTGCGCGAAATAAAAACATCCTTGATGCATTTTTAGAAATTTGTACTTAGAAGTTTAAATGTACAATTAAAAATAAGGTTATGAATGCTGCTGCAGAATTCGCCATTTTCCGCTTGTAAATCCTTAAAGCTTGGGCGATGTTGCAATTGTATTTAATTGACCGTAATTGACCTGCTTATTGCATGGGATCCGTGGACAGAGGATCGTCAGACCTCCACGAGTCTTTGATTCATTTATCATTTTCTGTTTCTCTGGTTTCGCTCTACTTTATTTGCTATCTTAAATGTGACCTTGAATTGGAGAATCGGTAGAATCCGATACATATACCAGCGCTGCCTTTAATTTAAACCGGGCTCTTTTAAAGTGGGAACATCTTTATATTGCGGATTTCTTGGAAGTTTTCATTCGCTCCGTCACTACTATAGTCAGGGCTTGGTTCGTGGCGAATTAAATGCGATGCTTTCTCTCCGGTAGCAGCTGTAACATTATGCAGTCACTATGTCTACTTCCATGCTCCCGGTTTTTGTCATGTTTACGGATCAGCAATCTTTTCCTTCAGGCCCACATTGTATCACCGGATTTACGAAGATCTCGTTATGCTTTAACCATTCTGCGAGATTTCTTTGTTGCTTAACGTTGCGCGATTTTCAGTGAAATCGTCGTGAATTATGTTGTCAGATTAAATTAAATATATTATGTTGGTCTATGAAGTTGGTCTTCACAACAATAAACTTTCTGATAAATAAATAGTCCATGATAATGTTTGTGTTGAATAGACAAATAGTACAAGGGCTTTCGAGATATAATTCATGATTTTATTTAAAAACAATTATTACTTTTTTAAACAAATAATTAAAGTTCTAACCAACGGAAAGTTTTGATTGTTCCCGTATAAAGTTCCCAGGTGTCGTCAGCACAACAAAAAGCGCTGCGACAATGGCGAGATCACACATATGGTAGTTACATACTCCGCGGTCAGGACAGAACTGCAAGCCATAAGGTTTATGTATTTCATCATCCCGCAGAAGCCAACGAATTTCACCGAACCGCAGGAGCTAGTAATTTTCTCTGATTGTACGTTGCGTTTGGCCCAAGCACCTATTTTTCTCGAAATCATGAGCCAACGTTGAATTTGTTGCTCTTAAATTATCATTAACTGTAGCTTCCACATTTTTACGGTCTAGTCCAAGTTGTTATTTGTCGAGATATTTGGAGATTTTTATATTTTGTATCTGAAAAAATTGGTAAAGTGGGTAAAGTAAAAGAATGGTCTGAAGACAATGACGAAAATAACTGATGTTGTTCATTCCTTATCGTTCTTTATCTTTCAGATTTTATTTTGGTAATATTTGCTTTCTGTTATTCATACGGCGCTTTTGTTATACAAAGGAAGTAGCGAGTTTCCTTGAATGTTTGTGAAAACGAACTGAAATTAAATCGAAACTTTAATAACATAAGAAATGAACTCGAGGAAAGAAGGAAATACGGAAAAGGAAAACGATATACATTACGTAGAAGGAAAAAGAAGGCAAATCTGCTTTCACTAAAAGTCGACGCTACTGGTAATACAATAAAAAAAAAGTGATACAAATGGCTGGGCAGTTGCTTTAGGTAGAAAGAAGGCCTTCTCATGTACCGGTCGTGGTTCGCCATAGCCCAATTAACCTAGAATTGCAGATAAGTTACACAAGATACATGCGAATCAAATCTTGCGGCGGTGCTCGTGGCATTAATTAAGTTCATTTTCTTGAATAAATTGCTCAATGCGCGACAGAAATTTCCATAAATTACGGACCAATATTGTTCGTCGACTTCCAAACTCCACCTCCAGATTGTAGATAAAAAATAATTAATTCTTTTATATATTTTCTTGAGTATATAACATATAAAAGTAACATACCTGAAAGAATATTTCTTTTATAGCGGTGGTAACTTTTTTTATAGGTTTTTGCGAGGCTTCGACATTTATATTTTTGACAAAGGGGAATCAGCAGGGTGTCAATTTATTCAAAGCATCGCTTCCGAGACTAAATAATGGACTTCTAAAAAGAATAACATCCTACTGTTGTATGAATGTGAATCGACGACATTCATATTCAGCTTCGCAGGTTTTGCGATTGTGGTCAATCGATTTGAGGCAATCCTGAAGAAAGCAGAATCTATAAAAGGTTAGATCCCACGCTGCACACCGCGAGAAACTCGTCCGTGCGTTGAAGCACTTTGCGGGTTTTGCGCGTCCCAGCTGGAATCTCACGGATCGCGTACACGAGAAAATCGTCGTCTGGGAATTTTGTATTTTCTGAATATTATATTTTTTGCAGCGTGAGAAAAAAAAACGAGAAATATTCAAATTTGACGTTTGCTTATACGTGCAATTTCTGAAGCCAAAGCGTAAAGTGAAAGGCGTGCGCCTGAAACGCTCGTATGTCGCTCCGGGCAAAAGTTCAACTTCGTTTACATATTTCTACAATTATTTATTTAAGGGGCAATTAATTCTTTGTTTAAATAAAAGTGTGCAGACGTTTAACTAAAGCGGCAACAAACATGTACATACTGGAACCTGTCATGTCCTTTTTTAATGGATATTGGACAAGTGGTATCTATTCCACATTATAAATATAATTATGGAATGTTTTTCTATTGCAAAATGGACAACAGAAGTTTAAAGTGACTACAAAATTAAAAAATTTTATTGTTTATTGCTGATATTGAATCTTCCATTATGACTTTAGAATGGACATACGGGATTAGTTTATTTAGCAACTAAGGTTAATAGATGAAAAGTGCCTTTTGAACTTACTGGTCCGACGAAGTGCTTGGCACCTCTTCGAAGTAAACATCCGCATGTGTAATGATCGTCGAATCCTTCATCTTCATAATTTTGTGTTAGTGTCCAGAAAGTTTCTAACGGACCCTCTAAAATGGCACTGCACTGTTTAGATTATCCTAACTTAGTGTTTCCTTTGTTTCGAGTTTGGCTCTTGCATTGTAACGAGAATAAAACACTTATACGAATTGATCATTTTCAAAAACAATCGATTCAAAATTAGAAATCCAAAATAAAAATCCATTCACTTCCACTTCATACACTTTTCGAAAATGCAGGCGTTTGGTATGAAACATTCAACTTTAACAACTGTTTGGATTTTCAAATTTGGCACATTTTCGCGGGTTATGGCGAGGGGTTATAGGAGCAATGCTGATATAAACAAGGATACGAGAAAGAAACGAAGAAAAGGATTTGCAGCGTCCCGCGCGTTTGACGGTCGAGACTCGACAGACTCGATCGACCCATGCCGTACTGTTGGTGTTGTTCCGCAACGACAGAGACGGACGATCTATGGTTAGGTTGCGCGCGCATGTCCTTTTCATAATTCCAGTGTCTTCTTCGTTTCTTCACTTGGAAAATGCGATTTTTAAGGGTTGATTAAGTTGCAAAGAATGCCTGAGTGACAAAATGTCTTTAGAATTTGTTCTTTTTTATTTATAGACTGCAAAATGGTTGATGATCTTTGGTAGAGAATATACTTACCTAATAATGAAGCGATTTCAGTTTTATATTTTTGATAAAATTACCTACTTTTATCGTATTTTAATTTTTCAAAGTCATCGACCCTCCAGTATTGAGTATTACGACTTCAATGTGCTTCTTATCAATAGTCGCTTTATGATTGTCGTAAACGGTTTGTGTACAATTGTGAATCCTTTGTCATCTTGCATTGAAATCTCTGCCAAGACGTCGTTCAAAATGACGGTATACAGCGCGATTTAACTGGTCTTTGAAGATAAATTTAGAGAGTTTTTACTGATTACTAAAGTTTGCTTAAAATTTACATTATGACATTAATTTTAACCTACTAATAATAAGTAGTCTTAGACGTCTAAATCTTTAAGATATTATTAATTAATTAATGTCTGTAAGTATTTAGTAAGAATTAAAAATGTATTCTTTTTTAATTCTGTATAAAATTATAAGCCAGTGCACATCCGTTATACTCTTGACAAAAGAAGTTAGGTAAGTAGTAATGAATTCTTTATGTTTGGTGGGTATTCGGACAAACTCTGATTCCAAGAGTTAATTAAAATGCATTGAAACGAATTAAACCTATGTAATCAGAAAATAAAACTAACTACATATGAGGAAAATATTTTATTATAAAAATTACCCAAGTTTTATGAAGTCAAGGATGTGAAGAAAGGTTTTTCACTGAGTTTTTACAAATTACTGGATGATTCCCAAACAGCAAAAAGACACCTTAAAGAGCTCTTTAAGAAGTCATAAAAATGGTAAGATTTCTTAAATACTTTTCAGAAAGAGCTCTTAAAGTAATCTTAAAGAATACATATGCATCGATTTTAAGAGCTCGATAAGACTTCTCAAATATGAGGTCTCAGACAAGAGGTCTTATTTCCCAAACAGCAAAAAGACACCTTACAGAGCTCTTTAAGAAGTCTTAAAAATTGTTAGATGGCTTAAACACTTATTAGAAACAGCTCTTAAAGTAATCTGTAAGAAGACTTATGCGTCGATTTTAAGAGCTCTGTAAGCCTTCTCAAATATCAGGTCTCAGAAAAGAGGTCTTATTTTAGAATTTTACATATAAAAAAAAAATAATACAAATGAAAATTTCTGAAAATTATAGATTCTATTTTTGCACCTCAATTATTAATTTATATCATTTTTTAGAGTTCCCTTTTACTGTTTGCATATTTATATAATGGATAGTGATTACATTCAATAGAATTTGATCATGCAATAATAATAAATATCTAAAGTTTTTTTATTTGGTCAGGGCAGCTTATAATCTATCGGTTTGCATATAAAGTAAATATCGCGCCATCTCATATTTGGATTCAATAGTCACCTGGTGCTTCTGGAGAAACACAGATAGATTTAAGACCTCAAACATAAGACCTCTTCGAGATTACGATTTTAAGAGGTCCTAAGTAAGACATCTTTAAGTGCTCATTTTATAGATTATCGTAATTAAGACCTCTTCAGGAGGTCTTTTTGGATATACCTTAGGACTGAGCTCTGGGGGAACAGTTTAACAGCTATGTGCTGTATGGGTTCTCTAAAGGACCTCGCATAAAATAAATGCAATTTTTATGTTAGCTTAATGTGAAGAGCTGTTTTCAGAGGTTTCACTGAAACGCAATGATTTTCAATGACTAGTCATTCTTGTAACAGTGAAATATTTACTATGAATGCAGTGCCATTTTTCACTGATAACAAAAAATGGGGATAAGAATCGGTATCGAAATGTTGAACTATAAAATCTGATGTATCCAATTCTCGTCGTCTGGTGGCGGATATTTGTCGTATTAAATATTGTTATCTCCCAAGCGATGAAATACGAGTAATTCTACATCTAACAAATGCGAGTTCCGAATCGATCTTACCCTTTGTTGCATCGAATGGAATAATAGACATTGATGATCGGTAAATTTGTTGATTAATGACATTTTCACTTTTCCATGCAGTGAAAAAAACCCACTATTTAATAAAGGTATTTTAACCTTTACAAGAGTGGTGCGATTGGCATTGTATCATTATTTCACTGCTATGCAGTGAGTTTTCATCATTTAAAGTGTCTGCATACGATTTCGATAAAAATTCCTCATGGGGACATCAAAGTAAAAAAATAGACAGGTTTTAAGATATCGAGATGAAATTAACAAAATATAAAATTAAGAAGACCCCTGTTTGACATGCTTTTAAATGTGCTCTATAGGCCATCTATTTTAAACTTTTAGATAGTTCTGAATCGATCTCTTCGTTTCATTGAACTGGGATAAATGGTTCCACGGATCAAGATATGACTGTTAAATGCTATTGGCCCCAACTTTGGTCAGATTCACCATCGATTTTGGTTTTACTCAAGGCGAGAACCTACTGGATTTTGATCTCTGTGGGTTTGCAAAGGCAAAGGGGGTGTGCTATAAACTTCGATATTCACATACAATGTTTGGTGCTTGCAAATTAAAAATCAAACATTTGAGACCATGGTGAATCTAAGGATTGTTGATTTTCATATCATTTAAATTCCATAACTTGTTCCTTGCAGCCAATGATCTTAACTGAAACAAATAAAATAATAAATTCCTAACCGCTAAATCAAAACCTTTAAAACTTTCATTATTGTATGCAACTTATTTTCGCAGTTCTATCGAATTATTTTTTCCCATGTTTTTGTGGGGGGAGTGTTTTATATTTCTTGACTGGTAACATTTAGAAAAAGTTCCGTAACTCTCATGATTATTTCGCCAAATATCTTCGTAACGTTATACATTTCTGTTTCTTCAAAACTTTTAATTTTTAAAAATATTTGGGAGTAGAAAATATTGATTTAAATTAAGAAAGTAATTCTTGAATTAAGTGAGATTTATAAAGAAGCAAAAAAACACATTAAAAAAATATATTCTTCCAGAAAAAAAATATGGAAATATTTGAGTGACTATATATTCAAATAAATATTTACTTGAATATCAAACAATTTTCAATTGATTATTATAGTTAATGCGATCGTCGAACAATTTTTTAAAAGTATTTAAACCTTGCATTTTATAAAAATATTAAATATTTCGAGAATTCAATTGAAATTGAAATTGAATTCTAGACACTAATTTTATTTACAGAATTTGGAGGTTTATAGATTTAAAGTACTCCATTCTTTTCAAAATGCAAAATATTAGATACAAAATAGAAGGCACGATAAAAGTAAATAATTGTTCCTATTTGTTTGTATATTAATGATGTCAAATTTTATGGCAGCACGTTTTTTTTTTGTAATTTGAAAAGCGCTTCTCAAATGTTTGTACACTTTTAATAGTATAGTAGAGACATTTGTGCGGTTAATGCTTACGCTTCATGAATTATCACATTTCTCAATGGGTACAAATGTGTACATAATTTTCATACTGTACGTAAATGCACACGAAGTCATAATTTAGAAACTGTGTAGAATCTAATATGATATATGTATATAAATAAGACTTTTGTATTTTCAAATTGGGATATAGAAACCTGAGATTCGTCAGACAACGAAATTTGTTCCGACGTATTAAAAACTATATCAAAGAAACTGACCAAAAAAATTGGTAATAAAATTTGATAATTTTTATGTAACAACTGAATTAAATCAAGACTGGTCTTATTTACCTTTGGTATGTTTCGTTTTGTTATCAAGTATGACTTTATTTTAATTAAAAATAATTTGTAATTTTCTAGAATTTAAAATTGGTTGATTCAGAATGAAGAAAGATTTGTAAGACATTTGTATAAAACTCTTTCTTAAATGGGTTTCTTAAAACAGTTACCGACGTTGCAAGACCTCCTGTCTTATCTTTTAGGTCGAGTTGCTCACAACCACAAAATGCATTTACAAAAATGACACCTTGCTGTACCTGCTTAGTAGTACCACAAAAGAATTCTTTCACTTGTCGACAAAGGCAATAAACCTGTATAAAAGCGCAGTAAAAGTGCAGTGCTGGAATACGTTTGAATATGCATACTCAAGCACTCCCAGAGCAACACAAAGACACGTGTTGCGCATTGTCTCATAATTTTTAAAGCCATGCGTGTAAAGGAGTGATTAATATGTTTCTAATTTATGATATTCGAAATTTGTATTTTAATTGCAGGATTTAAAAATGCAATAATATAAATCACAAAATATATATATGCACAGCATTGTATCATTTAAATTTGTACCATTCTTGGAATGAATACATATGTTTATTTTAAATCTAATTCCAAAAAGCTACGGCAAAAACTAAATTCGTTCGAACACGTTAATGAAAAGTATTTCTATTTTTCAAACATTTATAAAATCGACTCATGGTAGCTCCTACATTTCATACACAAATGTGTAGTATGGCGACATCTATGAAGACAATTTGCAGCTCTCGCAAATGTTAAGAATAAAAATTGTCTGTGAAATTCTGTAAAAAGGACCATATCGCCCGTTGATATTATAATTAAAAAAAAAATCGAATGGAATCAGTATTAATGCCCTTTAATGAAATTTACAGTACATCAAGAAATTACTTATTTGAAATAAAATAAAATATAATCTAAAATTAAGTAAACTTTACTAACAAATAAACATTTATCTATTTTATTGCAAAGAGTTTTATGTTTATTATGTAATGCTGAAGAAAGTATTATACACTCTGAAAGACTGCAAAAATTTATGACAAATCTTACAAGGGCTTCAAAAACTTATCTGCATTACTGTTAATATTTACAAGTATTTTAATTTATTTTCTCAATTAAATAGTATACTTATTTTTCTAGAAATGTGATTTTATGTTCACGACTTGCTCTGCGAGAGAAGCATGATTGAATATACTTTTAGGGAACAAATTTGATGAAGTTCTACAACATTCTTATGTCCGTTTTTCCAATGGTTTCTATTCCGACATCGGAATATCGTCTCTACAATTCAGAAGAGTTGCCACGAAAAAACTTTTTATCATTTTTTCTACTATTTTATTATTGTTTAAAAACAGTACGAGACACGCTCGAGAGACTAAAAAATACGAAGAATCTTAGCAGGGCTACAGATCTGTTTTGGAATTCCTAGTCACAATAGTACAATTTGCCATTCATATTTTCTCTTAGAGTATTGATTGTTGTGCATTTTTTTACATGTAGTCCTAAAGATTAATTTCTGCACAGATATCAAGACAAAGAATAGACTATTGTTTAAAGTGGGTAAAACAAAGCGTTCCCACCGAAATAATTTTTTTATTTTTTACTAGGATTATTATTCTGTGGCACGTCGAAAACTGAGATCCTGGGACACCGGTTGTTTTGATTCCGGGATAGAATTATGATGATTGTTATTGCGGATGCAAGCGTACATATATCCAGCATCTTTCCGGATGACGCGCATCAGTAAAGGGGAGTCACGCTTCACGTGCGTCGATTATTATCCCGATCCAAAAGAAAATCCATCAACGAGAGAGGAAAAGACTGGGCTGGGTAAAGGCGCGTATCCGAGGTCATGAACGAGTCACGAATACACCCGAAGGCATTTTCTCGTTACTATATTGATCTGCAAATTACAACTTAAGTAAAAGAGAAATATCATTGCGCATATGATCAGGCAGAAATCGCAGTTCAGTATCGGTCTGTGACTCAAGAAACTCTTTTAAAATCTAAGTTTATATTCTTAGTCGGTGACTTAAGTCGTAAAGGTCTCGGAGCTAGAGAAAGGATATACTTGAAGATAATGCGTCAATTCATGATCGAATGAATGAAACTGGGAATCGAAGAAAAACAATCGTATAAAGCTCGGTTAGATGTGATAGGGATAAAATTATTAGCATTTCGATACGAGGCTAGTATGAAAAAATGAGAATTTTTGCAAAATAAAGTATTTTCATTCTTTGACAATAGTTTTGTTCAAGTTCATTTTTAAATTTTGTTTTTCATGTACATCTGTTACTTACTAAAAACGATATTTAAAATGAAGGGCTCCCACAAAGATGTTAAATTTTCTTTCAATACGAGAATAAATTCTCAATAAGAGAGAAAAAAAGGAATAATAAATGTCAATACGACGAAATATTAACAAATCGTTGATCATCAGCCTCTTGCAGAGGGATCGGTAGGATTCAAAACGTTGAGGTCATCGCCCCCTTCTATTTTTCCTTTTTTTTCTCCTATTCAGATTTCTTTTTATTTTTCCTTTTTTTCTTTCTTATTGAACATTTTTTTCTCGTATTGAGAGAAAATTAATCATCATTATAGATCATAAGCTCTTCTTTCTAATTATTTTTCGACAATAGTAAAAAAAAAGTACATTAAATTTAATTTCACTAAAAAACACTTTCAAGTGGTTTATGTTTTCAATATTGTACCCGCCAGTCAGAAATCGTATACTTTGGATGCAATTATTTAAAATAATAACATTTATTTTTCCAACCTCAGTGATAATATCTTCAATTAGATTTTCTTCATTTTGCCGGGCATTGATTTTCTAAGGATGGTGAAATAAAATTCTGATTTTTGTTTTTTGGTATTTTGTTCACTCTTATTTTTAAGATGATATACTACTGTATTTAGTTTTTTTTAGCTTTGTGAAATACTGCATGATGGTTATTATTATGTTTCTCCCAGGTTTTGCACATATCTTGCTAAGTATCGTCGTTAGCAATAAATTTGTTTATGGTTATTATTATTTGTTAGTAAATGACATATGCTTTTTTAGGTCTATGTTTCAACCACTTGTAGGTATTCGTCAAGACTGATGACAATATGATTACAAATATCTATCTACAGGAAATGAAGGTGAAAACCTCCAAAAACTCCTCAACCATTAACGTCCAGAATTAAAAAATGTTCCTTATTTCAACTCGTTGGAAAAAATTGTTACTACCGGACAACAGTAATTTCATTTTTTATGCCATAGTTTATGAGTGTCCTGTTTTCGAATGTGAACTTTATTTTTTGGTACGAACAGATTTTTGCTAATTGCCGACGATACACTAAATTTTTTATTTTTGTTTCAAAGATTTTTAAATTATTATACAAAAACGTTGTTTAATATCTTTGTAACCGTGGATCGAGTGAAATAAGGACTTTTACTTTAAAGTCCAAGAGGCATGGGTTCAAAATTGAAAATGGCGAATTCAGAAATGCGATTTTGATTGAGAAAAATGATAGAATATCGGATCTTACTGTTTTCTTTTTGTAAAGTAAGTAGAAATAATCACTTTATACCCAAATGCTACTTTTGATGAGCAATTCGTTAGAATTTTGACATTAAAAACTTGCTCTGGATAAACATGTATGAAATTGAGTAATGAAATGTATGGAATAATGCAAGATTTTTATGTTAAGCTACAAAATGGCGGCTGAAATATGGCGGACACGTCTCAGAGACTTGAAATAGTTATACAAAATGTATGCGAAACCATTATATATTACTGACAATTTATATAAATCAATGTAGTACCTGTCGGTAATTGTGTGCACATTTTATTGGTACGTGTTTACCTTGCTTGTTACAAGCTATTTTACGTGTTTAATTTTGAACTCAGAATCGTAATCACTACGTGAAGTAACACAAAAGTATTCAATTTCATGCCTTATTTTTCAAAATGGATATCTCTATCGTGGTGTGTACGGTACGTTTCTTACAGTTTCTTAAGCATTTTAACAAGTTCACGATAAAAAATAGACCTTACGTATATAATCATTAATTGCAATTAGTGTACAAAGAGGAAACATTGAGAAATCTCATATTCTATATATTATATATAAAACTTTTTACAATTTGGGAAAAAAAAGAATTTTCAAATTGAGCAATATGGCAACAGATCATGTATTTTTCTATAGAAGAAGTGTACAAAAATCCTAGTTTTGTGCCGTCTACCTCTTCTAAATTCTCAAAAATTGGCATTAAATCCTGAAAATGAAGGACTTCTCGGTAGCAGTAATAACTACTAGTAACAAATATTGTTTAAATGTTTATGCCTTTTCCTTGCTTTAACACTTCCTCTTGCAGGTGCCAAGGGAGAAATGTGGCAATCAACATTACTGCGATACTTTTGAAATAACAATAAGTAATGTAATAAAGCTAGACTTGGTTGGAAAATATCTACATAGAAAGAAAAAAGACAGGTTAGGGGATCGCTGATCAGGAATTTGGGGTTAGATTTTTTAAAATCAAGATTCCGATATCGTAGACCGAATTTCATGAAAGAACTCAAAATCACGCTAGAGATACGAATTTCATCAATAATGTTCAGAATATATCAAATCAGGTTTAGTTATTTTGATACATCGATGCTTTGAAAAGGTTGTTTGAGTCGGGGCAATACGAAAATATGTTTAGTTGAAGTTCATACATGTTGTGCACTTTTTGTTGCGAATGTAGAACGATCCCGCGACTTTATTGATTGCCGAACACAATTTACAAAAATTGAAACACACGAAAATTTGTTCGTTTCTATATATAAAATACGCCAGGTTGGTTTTTTAAGCAATTTAAATGCAATTTTGACCACGCCAATCGAAAGAGCATACTAGTAAATAGTAGGGTTGGGTACATTCAAGTCAACATTAATTTTATTTCGTGTTGAGATTGAAGGTCGAAAATCGATTTAAAAATGTGCTTCTCCGGACTTGTTAGAGGTTAACTGCGTTTCATTTGAGGTTGAGATGTACGCTGCGTATTTAAGTATTAGTTTAACTATTTTTCATCATTATGTGTTTTAGTTTAATAAAATAACTCCATTAACCATGTTTTTTCCTCAGTGTAGGGCCCTCATCTTTCCAAGGTTAAATTTCTACCTAAGTATTGATGACGATATTTGTGTACATATGCAGATTAAGTCTACAGAAGACACCACTTAAAATACCGTATTTGAAATTTTATGTTTGGGAAGTGCCGAAGTAGTTTTATTTGAAGCTAAAGAACTTTCTTTCTAATAATTTTAGCCATCTTTAGTTGCCCTCTTCCAAATAATGTATTTCTCAATGTCATTCATCTCCTCTTCAAGCAGAATTTTCAGCTCTACAACTTAAACCTGAATAAACAATAATTAGTTTTTTTTTCAGGAACAAGTGTTTACATCTTAGTGCTAAAATTTTATGAGTATTAATTTTGCGAAAAAATGTTTAAATTGCGATTATTTTGAACACGTTTTGAACTTGACCAACTTAAAGTTTGATTGCGTTCAGGACCTCATAGAAAAATTAAAAAACATGAAGTAAGATACTTTTTGAAAGATCAATGAACGATGTTATTGTAATCATTGAAACAGTTACGACGATATCAATACCCTACACATTTACTAAAAATAATTCAGGTCATCGTAATTAACATCTTCACGGACAACTTTTCTATGTTAGTTTAGTAGTTTGTTTGTTATATTACAAATGCGTAGACATAAACATGACGAAATTTTTTATACAAAAATGAAATCTCTTAATTTGATCTACATTGTTTTACTCTTAAATTCGATAGCTAAATTTTATAAGAAGAAAATCATTTGAATTCACTATAAAAATTAAAAGGAACAATTTCATTAGCGATACCCTGTAGTATAGAAATCGAAATCGGCCACGCTAGCACTACAGATATCAGGAGGTGGCAGTGATTCGTCACGTTTTATCTACACACGCATGCATTTCAATAAACATTTTGTTGAATACGTAAGGTATATTTTTAGTGTAATGCCAGAAAAATAAAAGTCAAAATAAACTATTACTTTTTAAATGTATTCAGTAACGTTATCGGTCGTTTATATCGGTACGATTCTCTTATATATTTTAAATAGTTAAATATTGTTGCCATTTTGAGGACCATTGCAAATTAATATTTTAGACTGGTCCCCGCTCAATTGTGTAAGCGGAACACCACTGGGATGTGTAATGGCGTGGGGAAAACCACAATGTTGGAGAAAAAACATGCCTGGTACCGCAGAATTTAAATCGTTCATTCTGTCCGCACTAACTTGAAATTTATGACATATAATAATAGCCGATACAGTTCGAAAGAGAATTTTTTTATTAATTTAATTCTCTATCTATCAAAAATTAATTTGATAGATGCCCCTGAGGAGGATCGTCCAACAAGGTCGAAACATTGAACAAGTAATAAAACTCCATACCTGGAATGTTATCCAGCTTTTACTTTAATAAAAACGAAACCCTTCCGAATTGTATCGGCCATTATTGTATTTTTTAAATTTACTAAAAGTGTTTTGTTATCTGAAATTAGCTAGTCGATTCCTTACCATTTCGTATTACACATTCGTTGTTAATTTAAAAATTGTATCCCTTCCATCCCTCCTGAATGTAGAAGGATTTCTGTCGTTAAAATGAAAAAAAAATGTTGGGAAAAAATTAATGAATATCGGCAACAAATCCATCATAAGTTACTCGTTTTAAGGCATTGCGTTCATTATCATCAATATGCGAGCATTTGCAAGTGTATATTGAATAAAGAGCATAATTTCTTTCTGGTCAACACTGAATTTTATTGGTAAATGTAAAGACTTGTATCATTGCATCTTGACGTTTAGAATACAAGAAAATATTAGGCAACCACGTGATGAAGATATCTAGTTATTAATATTTCTAAGACAATTTAATGAATAAATATTTATTTTGCAAGGGAATTCAGTGACTGCCGAAGGTATTAAATAAAAGCTATTGTAAGAATAAGAATTAAACGAGTTTATTTGTATGTATGAGTTTGGCATCGAACGATCTCTGTAAAGGATTTATCGTTGCCTTTTGTTTCTTTGTTATGTTTCAGTACCAAGCTATAGCATACCAGTATATTCCATCCTAGTTTCCTTAGCGTTGTCCTCACATTTCTTCATATCCTGTTAAACACATTGGCCTCATAATAGAAATCTCCAACAGTTTTGTGTGTATTTTTTGGCGTCTTGAGATTTATTCTTTCAGATCTCCGAGATCCATCGGATATCCTGTACATATTGCGAATTCAAAAATGTGAACAATTGGGCCGTGGCTTCCAGCATTGTTTTATTTATATAATACAATTTAAACGAAATGCAGACAGCCATACCCGATGGCGCTACTGATATTTTCGAAAAATTACTTTTTCGTAACTGCGTGCGTAAACTTCGTTTGTAAAGTACTTTTGATGCCTATCTTTCGCGCCTAAAGTAAACTTTTACGCACTCCCGACGACGATCTTCGTAAGTCTCCTGAAATTGAAAATGACAGATTGAATATTGCGGATATGTTACGTAAAATTTCGTTTTTTTGGAATAGAAAAAAAACTATCGTGTGCTAGTCAGATTTTCAATTTAACATATATACATTAGTACACGATAGTATTTTTTTTTTATTGCAGAAATATAAAATTTCACACAGTGAGTTCACCATATTGAATCCGCTATTGTGAATTTCGGTAAACTGACCCAATATTCGAGTTTAGCGATGAAATTTGATTTTTTCGGATGTTACTGCTTCCGTAAATAAAAGAAGGTCATGCATAACTCGAAGTAACTTATTTGTACGATATTACTATAAATAAATCCTGACAGATCCAACTAACAGCAATTTCGTCACTTTCAAAACTTTTCAACGTTTATACGCTTTGAAAAGAGAAACAAAATAAATTTATATAGGTTATGAGGTTATAAAGTGATAAAAAATTCGTATTATCCTTCGAATCCGAAGGTTTCGCCCTAGGGCGCGAAATCGAGCTTCGCGCCCGAAGTGTTAAACATTTCATTTATTCATGTTTCGGCTGACATATGGTGAGGGTCGAAGTTTTGAAAATACTCATTTTCACTTTTTACGCATTTAAGAAACCCCCTCCTCCACTCCTCTTCTTTCCTACCTAAGTTACATAGGGAATGTTCTTGTAAGCTCAAATATTCACTCAAAAATCTATAATACGAACTCGTTTTATATTATAACTAAAAGCTGTTAGTAAACGAACGAGTATTAAGAAATAACAAACTCGTTACAGGGTCGATGTTTCTAAACACTAGTTTGTCATTCAAATAATAAGAGCTATAGGGGAGGGCAGGGCGAATCGACGCTGATTTTGTTATTGTCTCATAACTGCTTTTGCAATGCGAATTCGGAATCAAAACTAGTGTTACCCGATATGTTATTTATTATTCTAATTTACATACCTGAAAAGTATGGTTTGTTTTACGGATACCGCCCTACGGACGCACTTTAATTTGCAGTGATCTTTACGTAGAACATTACGAAGTTAAATACAAAACGCGAATAATGATATCGGGATCTTGCACATCAGTTTTTCGCTTATATTCGTGAATAATAGTTTGATACAAAAAAACTCGATATTACATTTCAGTGACCGATAATGAAGAATGGTACAATGTTAAATGTGTTTTAGTACTATTTGTTATAAACATCATATTTCGCAGACAATGAATGTTCAATCGTCAACAATGTCACACCTGAATCACACAATTCTTATTCCGTATATAATATAGGCTGATGCTTCCGGGAATATTCCCATTTTAACACTGTCAGCAAAGAAGAAGGCGGCAGAGGGTAGTTATCGTTAGGTTCGAGTAGTTTCTATACATATATTGTAACAATATCTTGTTCCTTAAATAGGGTGAATATGCCAATGAATGGACGGTTTAGCATTTTTCACACTTTGATCGCTTGTAACTTTTGAATTCTTTTATGAAAAATTAATTATGATACCACCATTAGAATCGTTAGACTCTGCTCTTTATGACCGTGTAGTTCAACCTTTGATTTTATTTAATTATTAACCTCGTCTTCATACGTTTGTAAAAAAATCCGCTAAACCCCAATGAATAGACGGGTTTAATCAAATGGGACGTTTTCAGTACCAGTTTTGGATGGCTTTAAAACGTTGCTTTGATTTTACAAAATAATAAACACTGAAAAATAAATAGTACTGTAAATATTGTTTTGAATGTTCAAAGAACATAAAAATATGTATTTTGTTGCATGTTGTGCATCATACATTCATAAGAAATAGAAATATGTAGAAAATCGTCCATTCATTGGTAGTCGTCCATTCATTGGCATATTCACCCTATATTAAAATTGAAAATGAGCATTTTCAAAACTTCGACCCCGACCGCAGGTCAGCCGAAGCACTGATAAATGAGCACGTCTTGTTCACACTGATGCTTATATAATATACATACATATGCATTGTATATGTGTATGTACAATTTATGTTTATTTCATGTTAATCTGCTTTTTACGGCATTATCGTTGATTTTACGAAGAAATGAATACAACCTTTTTTGTAGAGAATTCGATGTTCTATATTTTTTGTTTGAAACATTTTTTTGTACGATTTGTATTTTTTGTTAAAAAATGGAAAAACCGTGTTTTTTTTGTTAAACCTCCCCATAATCTAGTATGCATTGTCTCTAAAAACTAATCAGATCTAAGTTTGGCCAAGAGAAACCCAAATCCGTTTGTACTTTTTAAATTCGTCATTTCAGTCGCGAGATATCGCGTATACAAAATTTTGCCCACGGACGGACGGACGGACGGACGGACGTACAACCTAACGGACACCAATTTTTTTATTGTTGCTTTGGGTTCCTTAGGGCCTGAAACGTCGACATTTGATGAAAAACTATAGGGTAATTTTTTGGCGGAAACTGACCAAATTCAATACTTCGCCAGACCTATGGTCTGGGTCGAAGTAAAAATGTACGAGGATTAGATTCCTAAATAGGAAGAATATCTGAATAATGTGGGAAAGACAGGATTTAAATATAAAAGAATAGATTATTGATTTACGTGAGACGGTAAATAATCGGTAAGTAACACTTTATTTCCAAAGGTACATAATAATGTAACTCAAAACATTATGATGTTGGGCAGTCTATGCTATCATGCTCGAAATGGTTTATATGCGCCATTTCGCCCCGTTTTCCTCTATTATTTGAAATCGTTAATCGAAAGAGTTAAATGTACTGTAAGTTGTTCAGATTACCGAATCTATACTTCTAAAGTTTTTCAAAAGAGAAATTGGATATTTTATTATGTCGTAAAAATGTGGTAAAATTTGATTATGGAACGGAGTTTGCACGTGTCTTGCAGATATGTTCATATACTTGTTTCATATTATACCACAATAAACAGTGTTTAAAAAATACGTAATTTTAATAAATTCTCAATAGGGAACCAAATTTAATTATTTCGCCGTTGTTATTAAAAAATATTAAATTAGCATTTTCTTGGCGTGACGGCATAAATACGAATTACAAACAAAGGGGATAAACTTAAACAAGCATCGTTTTGGTATGATCGCATGCGAGAGATTTTAATTTTAACGTAGATATATAAGGCTAGAAAAATGTATTTTTCTATTGGAAAAAAAAAAATCCACCTGTTCATTTCCTTTCAAACTATTGCATTTAAAAAGCGTTTCGCACTCGACTGCTGGTTGCGCTCATCAAAAGGATCCAACAGCCATACACACTGCACGTATGTATTTCATTAATTTGAAATTTTATAATTTATTATTTTTTTTATGGAGAAAGTTCGAAAAGTGAGATGCATTTAGAATAGAGATTTAAAAAAATGTTATTCTTTGAGACCTAAAATCTGTTATAAGTTTTAAATCTTAAATCTTAAATAATTTTTAAGAGACCCGTGCATAATTTAAATTCTCAATAGTTAACCTAATTTAATTATTATAATATTAAATAAATATTAAATTAGAATGTTTAGAAAACTTTTCTCTGAATTATACTCGTTACAAGAATACATATTTTAGTATATTTGGATTGGATTATCTCGTCATCAATATATACAATAGTGAAGTATATTTTATGACGATTATGATGAAGGCTACTAGCATAGTTATATATCACTAATCAAACATGATTAATATGTATACATATTTCCGTTATTAGAGCTATAATTCCGAGTTTCACTTTATCTTGTTTTCTCTGTTTATTCATTGTCGGTCCTTTATTCAAAATTTCTATTCCACAGTTTTGCAAAACATCGCCTAAAATGTAATATTATTGACGAGGCATTAAATCTTTCAATCTTGACATTTCTGTTTTACACTGATAAAGATTTCTCCAAATTTTCTCAAATACAAGTAAAAAAGTGAATATTTCATTGCATATTATGTAGAGGATATAAAAGGCCGATTTATGAATTTAACCAGCCCGAAGGTTTCGTTCAACAGTATATAAAAAACGAGTTGATATTTTTATTTGCTAATATAAGCCAATAAAATATCATTTCATTTTCGTGTAAGATTCGAAAACGTAAGACTAAAGCTGTAATATGCAAAACATAATACTAAACAGATAAATTCCAAGCTTTCTTATAAATTGTATGTCGATTACTACACTGTAAAAAATGTCCTGAAATTTAATGTACATTTAATGTCATCATTCTCAAAATTTGTTTCGTTTTTTTTTTAATTGGCCGGAAAATTTCATATTAGGAATATTTTAAATATTTTTGCCAAAATATTCCTTCAGCGAATGTAATATTCTGGATACAAATTTCAATGTTGTGCGCATGCGACTGAAATTTAATGCTCATATACATTAATTTCAATGTAGGGAAAACGTGGTAAGCTAGTGATGAATCTGCTTAATATTAATGTATATGCCTTAGATTCAATGCATTAGTTGTTGAGATTTTCAAGATGAACATGAAAAAGGATTAATGTACCTGCTTGATATTTGCTTCCTTTACATGTTCATTAAATTTAATGCATTTCCTTTTTACGGTGTAGTCAAGAAATATTTTCTTGTAGTCTTTGTCGTCTTAGACTCGAAAGATGGAATATTAATTCATCAATGTTGTATGCAGTAGCAGCACACGCAAAAATCTCTTTCAATGTTATTTTATTATCAAATAATAAGGAGTCAAATTTTCAAAATTTTTGATAGTTTATTTGATAGAATATTTGCATTTTTGTTTGTAAACTATTAATTAAAAAAATCTTGAATTCAAGCATTTATATAATATCGCCGCAGTTTTGATTGGAGTATGAATTTTGTTAGATCAAAGGACGAAATTGACATTATTTAAGGAAAAAGTCCACGTTATATAGATATCACGAATCTTGTAAAGATCATTTCTTGGAAATAAAAAGTAGCTTCACTAAAATGTATCACTTCACTTTTTTACCGGCTTATATATCTTATTAAATTTCGTGCCAATATTAGCGGTATCTTTGGAAAAAAGTTGCCAGAAACCCATCAATTGATATGCGAACTGAAGTATAAACTGGTGTCTCGCTATTTTGCTAACTATTTTTCCTTGTTCAATCAGATCTTTGCGTATTCTGATGCCGATGCAAAATGTACACTATCTATTCTATTGTCGTCAATACATGTTTTTAAATTATTGTTTTAACTTGGAACAATTTAAGAGTGGCAAATTGATTTTTAATGTATCCTTAGTGGATAGTTGTATTTCTTAACTAATGTACACTGTTAGAAATGACATGAAATTTAATGTAAGATCAATGCCCACTAAGACATTAAATTTAATAAGTTTGTTACTAAAATGTATCTTTGTCCAGTCTTAGGGCAATTTTGCATTACATTTCATGCATAAGTAAATTAAATTTACTACACGTGTTTATTAAATTTCAATATAGTTTAAGAATGTACAATTCAAATGCATGTACCTGAATTTTAATATGAGTGAGAATGCAATCTTTAGTTAGTGACAACCGAACAACTCTTTAAACAGAGTGAAATTTCACTCTTTTGGATAGAAATTTCACTCTTTCCCTCCGAGTCGTAGAGTTGATAACTCTGGAGGAAAAATATTTACTCTTTCACGAGAGTTGCCTAACTAAAGAGTGAATTCTCACACCAAGAAATTTAGAGAGCAATATCCAATTACAAGCGCTTGAAATCTCAACAAACATAAAGAATATATTTGGCAGATGTATGTACAGGAAACCCTCCTTATTTCACAAACTAGGCAATAGCTAGACACAAACCATGATATCAGTATTTTGTTATAAAACTCTCTATACAGTAGATAAAATTAAATGGATTAAAATCGCATAATCATCTGAAAATCCTACCTAATAACTATTCAACAAAATTATTCAAAATATGTATGAAATAAATGTGGATTGGAGAAGGGCACATATCAAATACAGCGAACTGTTTACGATCCTGAACGTATGTTATTTACGTTTCACGGTTGATATTCTTTTCGTTTCCAGTGGTTCTTGGAAAAATTGTACCTTGCTATTAAGTTAGAAGACAATAATCAGTATCTCGTGAATATTCGCCTGGTGGATTGCCCGTTTGCATTGTATAAGTTTGGTAATAAGATCACTCTTTCCCCTCCATTTATAATTAGTTTTTGTCGGTTGTGACCATAGAATCGCATTAATTTATATTAAAACATTTCAGGAAATTTATGTACCTGAACTGAGCGTATAAACTTCTATTACATTTCATTATTATTTCCACTAGATTTCCTACAACAGATCAATTTGAATTCATATCAGATATATTTTCGCAATTTATAGTAAAATTATGAAAACTTGCAAAATTACGCCTCATATGTGATATACAGGTGTCTTACATTCTGCACCTCTGTTTAAAGGAGCCACAAATGTAATATACTTAAAAGATATCTCGTGTACAGATTATTAGATTTTGTATAATGAACAATTGAATCTCTGTCGGTCACAACTAAGTTTTGTAAAAAAATAATATATTTGGTATATTTCCGTTTGAAAATTTATTAAATAATTGAAAGTAGGCAGATTATAATTGTAATTCAGAAAATGCAAAATATATTTTTTGTATTTGAATAATAATCATGTGAATTCCAGAGTCGTAAAAGTAAGTTATTCATTAAATAAAGCTGAAAGAATTTTTAGAAACGAATATGCTTGTCTGAATACAACATAATTATAAAACAAACATAAAGTAATGGAGCTATTGTTCCGTGTTAAATAATTCATTAGATGAGTTTCAATACATCAAAGAAACGATAAAATACATTGTATTGAAGTTAATTACTACTGAAGGTAATTTTAAATAATAGTTATTACTGACGTTTGTGATTATGCAAAACCTCGAAGACTATTTGGATGGTATGCAAAGAACTAAAAATTTATCGTAATTTCTCGAAGAACAATTATTACTTCAGAATCTTTCTAGTGTGATGTTGTTACATAGCATTCTTTCCTTATTAGCACCTGCAGTTAAAAAAGGAATTTGCTCAGCTCCTGGAAATATTTGAACAACGTTTCCGGTCGTTATTTTTGGTACATTTCTCGCTGACTCATATGAATGAGTTGAAACCTTTTCTTTACATTTATGTATAGATTTTGGGAAAACTAATTGTCCTACAAAATAAAACTAAATAAATAACAATCTTTCTCCAGATTTTTGCATATCAATTAATGTAATGGACGTTGGTTGCTTGTTCTATTGACTGTTTCTAATTTATATTTTATGTACTATTGTTTATTGTACACTATTTTTAATCAGAAATATCAATTTTAGTATTTAAATGGCACTACTCGGCAACCACATATTTTGTTGAGTGTCGGATTAAATTGTTGGTGCAATATAAACCTCTGAATAGCAATAAAAATAGGAATTATTATTCGTTTGTAAAATTAATGAGCTACAAATATTTTGAGGAACCCTACTTTTACAAACAATAATAATAAATTACTACAGTATTGCCAGTTTAGGGGGATTAGGCAATCGTAGTAGAACATTTTTTCATTCCTTATGGGGTAAATTTCTCCCACAATATTATTAAAACTCTTCTTAAACATATAACATTGAATTACATTAATAAGGATAAATTGTTTTAATGTAAGCGTAATTATTTATAATTCTGTGTATTATACTTATATGTCACAGTAAGTCTAAAATTTCGAATTGTTTTTATGTTGTCCAAATCATAAGTTAAAAACCAGAATAATAATTATTTGGAATTTAATGAGTATTTAACTAGAAACTTTGTTATCCATAAGACATTATATCAATTTTGAATTCCATGTATTCTTTATCTATCTTTGTTGTATTATTCTTCCTACATGAACGGATATTCCAATTTCTGGCCACTGGATTATTGCACGCGATTGCCATCTTTCAGGGGTTAGTGCACTGGCTGACGATTTTATCGTTCACATATTTTAAATTTTTGATAAATATTCGAAATTGAATTTTGACCTGAAAATTTAATGTAACCTGTATTATATTATCTTCTTTAACGAGTTCTCATTCATTGCGAGTATAGAATATGAAATGTTTACAATGTTGTAAAACATCAATAATTTGTTTGAAACTATACAGTAACTTAATAACATGAAATATTTTTTTATTTTCAGATACATTAAAATTAATAAAGCTTTTTCGAAATTATGGCACAATTACTAAAACAAAAAATAAAAATCCATTATCATTCTACGATTTTGTTTAAGAGCGTAAACAATTTTGTCACATGAGTCAGAAAACCTGCAGTAAAAAAGCCGACAGTAAAAAAACTGCTTGTCGATGTGTATTTTTTTTTGTTTCGGATTTTCGTCCCGCTGTACTATTTGAGTTCATTATTATTCTGCCTACGTGGGTGGTTTGATCTAACATGAAAAATTGAAAATTCAAAATGGCAGATAAAAATTTCAAGAATATTTCTTCAAATATTCCGTTATTTTCTTCAGTTTTTCACATGTGTTCTTATTTCTCATATTTTTCATATTTATTACGATAGCATTTTTTAAATTTTCTACAAAATGAGGGTTGTTCGATTCTTAATTATGAACCATTATGTAGGTTCAACGATAATAAACAAATTTCGATGCAGTGAAAAAGGAAAAGTCTTGAATTCACAATTTTATACCAACATTATAAATGGTCTTAGAATTATTTATAGGAAAATTGTGTTTAAAGATATATAAGAATACTATCCCATGCAATTATGGAGAATTGAAGGAAAACAAATCGTCCTTAAACAAAATTCTTAAAAATCGTTTAACTTTATATGTTTTTACTATTTAAGCTACAATTTCAAAAAATTCCCGACTTGCTGGAATAATTTTCATGCCAGATCTGTTTTCAGTACAAAAATTTACCAGAATCACCCACACATTCTTCATAATTGTGCTTCGCATAATTGTATAATTAAAGTTCATTAAAGAATCAATGTAAATTAATGTTTTGTACGGATAATGAACGTAACACGAAACGTAGATAAAAATTCTATTTGCTAAAAAGTTCACCAATATGACTTCAATGGACGCAATATATTAAACGGTACCAAAATCATAGAAATGATATCAACCTCATATGTTGATACACATAAAATTAAGTTAATCACAGAAAAAACACATTTAGTTATTAAAGCTATTTGTATAAAAATGCAATAAAAATATAACGCGACAAAAAGATTCTGTTGTATGAGTATTTATGATATTTACGACACGACAAAGTCTGTATTGTTCAAAAATAAGATTAATATTGACTCGAAAGTGACCAACCTTACCAATTTCTAGTACGGTCTGATTGGAGTGATCAAAATTCAATATAAATTGCTTCAAAAACCAATATGAATTTATGAAACTAAAATTTCGTGTTTCCTTCTTTGCAAACTTTTTGTCGGGTCAATAAAGTTACGGGATTTCGGCCAATTTGTAACCAAAAGTTCAAAAGATCTATGAATTTCAACTAGAAAATGTTCTGTTTTGCCCCGAATTAACCTAACTTCTTCAAAACGTCACTATGTCGAAAAAATAATTCTTATTTTGATCAATGATGAACATTATTAATGAAATTCGATCTCTAGTAGGTTAACTGTCCCTAAAATGTAGGTACATGAGTTTTTGGGATCGCTGATCAGGAATTTGTGTTAAATAGTCAAAATTGAAGAAGATCGGTCCTTATCGTATTCAGAAATTCAATAAAATGCGTTAAAATCATGACACAATGTGTACACGGGGGTTTTCGAGTCCGTTCATCACGAATATGAGGCTAGTTTTTTAAAATTCAGGATTGATTCGATCAAATTTCACGAGAGAACTCAAAATCAAACTAGAGATACGAATTTCATCAATAGTGTTGATAATGCATAATGTTTATCAAATAAGGTTTACTTTTTTTACCTATTGGCGTTTTGATTTGTGCACATTTGGCTGTGAATATATATATGCGCCGATCTTGCAAGTTTATTTATTATATTTATGATAAAAAAACATCAGAAAAAATGAAACGCACGAAATTGTTCATGTTTTATTTAAAATCCGCCATATTGATTTTTAAGGCAATTTAAATACAATTTTGACCTTGACAATGGAAAGGGCATATTCGTAAATAACAAAAATAATAACAATGTTAAAAATACTCGAAAATCAATAAAAAATGTGTATCTTGGACTTAATGGGTTAAAAAAACATAAGGAAACCATTGAAGGAAATACTGAAGTTTACAACTTCAATTGCATAAATACTTCTCATGCCTTTAGCACGTGATTCCTGAACTTATAAATCCATTAGCAATGTTTGAATGTTAATGGATTGAAAATGTATACATCTTCTATAATGTATGTATATTTCTGTCATGCCAGGCTGTATCATTATGTGCGTTTTTTTTCTGAACAGTTGTTAAACAAGAAAGTTAATGATATTATGGATTTCAAATTCTTTTGTGGAAGTGATATGATTTATACACTTGTTAAGAACTGAAATATTCGGTCTTCATGGCTATTGTGATAAACATTAAGGACGTTATAAACGAATCTTGGGTGAAATGAAAGTTTGAACTTTTTTCTGAATGAAATATCCTCATCAAATTCCATAACTAAATGAGCGACCATAAGTAATAGTGGAGAATCCATGAGTCTTGGTATGAATTTTATTTTGGAATTTAAAATTGTTCTACAGTTGTTGTGAATGGTAATACTAACATTTTTAAATTTGTTTGTTGGTAAAGAAGCGAGGCTTGATTTTTTATAATTTTTATCGGTAACATGATGTTTGTTGAAATATTACTATGATTGATTGATTAAATGATACCATTTGTTCATATCCTGGCATTATTTATAAAGGAAATGTATAAAGGCATGATTTATTTTATAAAATGTGGTTTGTTCCGATGAACATAATATTCGGAATAACTAGAAAGAAATAAAACTAAGACGCTTTTAGCTTGATACTCATTATGAATTCGCAATGTCATATACGAACACCTTTATATGCTTGCAAAAATTTATACACTGAGAGAACAGCATAGTTGTTAGAATCAGAATTGCGTATAGTAAATTTTCCTGCCAATCCTGAAAAGTATAACTCTCGGCATCATAGTTATCTCGACTATACTTCTAATTCTCACAACTACACCATTCTATCAGTTGACCAATGCGTGTTATATTATATATGATTTTTTTTTCATTTTATAATTAGATCGTTAACTACTATGTTAGTGTTGATGTATATTGTAAACTAAATGTTTCATAAGTCTTTCAACAAAGGTTGAAAATTTGAATATTATATGCCACACAATATAATTCTAGGAGTATACATTTATTTTATTCTGTAACTTTTGTTGATCTTTATCTGATATCATAATAAATGTTCTATTCAGACAGAATTTCTATAATAGCTCCAACCCTAGTAGAAAATGGGTTAATTTTCTACCAGGGAACGTGTAAAATTTAAATATCAAAGATCGAGATGAGTATAGTGTGTGTCAGTAAAATGATGAGTTTACTAATGCTTAGGTGTAACCTTTTTCAATTATTAGTGTTTGTAGGTTTGAATCGAAAAATTCTATAGCATTTTTATAATTTGAAAAAGTACTTCATTTTGTAATCATACTTTAAATTTTGGATAGGAGTAAGTTTCTTCATTTCCATTTTAGTATTGAAATAACTGAATAAAACTGATCATTTGAAAATCATGAAATTATTTGAATCTACCATATTTGACATTGGTAATAATAAAATACGTATAGGAGTATTTGATTATATATTATTTATGAAACAAACTCAAAACTTCAATACAAGTAAATGCTAGAAACGTGTGAACTTACATACATATACCTATAGTGGTTTTAATACTTAGTTAACAGATTATTGGTGTGAAGTCACCCATCAGATATAATTTTATTCAATTTGTAACAATAAAATTAATAGATTGTAAACTTTCGATTATATTTTTAGATGTTATATATTCACATTAAAGTGCAACCTCACAATATTTGGGAGAACTTACTGTATATCATAATTATCGAACGTAGCCATTTGGTATAATAAAAGTAGACAGATCTACACAAATTTAAATAATTTAATTCCCAACTTCGGACCAAAGTTCATTACTAATAATTTTTGAAAATAACAACAAATGAAATTGCGATGTGATCACTCTGCTTGTCTCCAAGACAACAAAACCAACAATTTTACTGATACCGTAATGTAGTTGAAATTTATACAAAAAATTAACTGCTGCAAAAATAATAATCCTTCACAAATACAATTTGGATAGCACCTTGTACACCTAAGTAAATGTACGACAGTCTTCGTTATAAATATAAATGCACATAGTAAGAATTCGTGAGAATGAACAAAATTTGTTACAAAAGGATCAACATTTATTTAACAAACATATTGGTACACGAAAATAACTCAAAATCAATCAGAAACTTAAATTATACTTTGTAAGTTTATGTACATCACACTGCCTGCGCTTTCTTCTTTCCTTCTTTCTTTTCCGCTAACTTTCTTTTGTGTTCAGCCAATTCTTCTTTCAATATTTGTTCTCGTTTATCCACAAAAGACCATACGTCTTTAGAGAGTAATTCTGGTTCCTCAAATGCTGCAAAGTGTCCACCTCTTGCAGGGTGTGAGAACTGAATAATATTCTTAAACCTTTCCTGGACAAGAGATTCTGGCATGTACAGCAGTTCATGAGGGAACATGGCGACTCCAACGGGACCTATGATGGGCAGTCTAAAAGAAAGTAATTTAATTATTTTATGGACTTTAAAAGTATGTTTAGTTCAGTTAGAATAGAGTAATTTTTACATAATTTCACTTAAATGGTTTGTCTATTTGATATTTTATATTGTCAGTATTTAATTTATGTTAAATATCGCCACATCCGTGAATTTCATCACCTTGTTAGATGTAGTAGTGAAACGATCTTCTATTATTGTGAATTATGAAATATATTTTTCCAAAGAATTATTTGAAGACACGTCAATGTGAAGAAACTATAATATAGCCAATAATTGGAAAACGAATAAAATGGTGATTCAGCCTTTATGGATTGAAAATTGAGCCACTCTAATTAACCCATTATTGACCAAATGCACAAAAATTTAACATGGAGTCTGGTAGTATTTTTAGTATTAAAACGCTTAAAAACATTTCTGGTTATTTATTAAAAATCAAGATTTTTCAAAGTTGTTCTTTTACATATCGTTTTTTTATAATTTCCAGCATTAGAATACTTAGACGGGTATATATAACACGTCAAAATTGTCTGGGCTTCAATATAGTGAAGACTAATATAAAAAAATTCAATATGGTAGTCCTCAAAATGTCGTCAGAAATGAAAATTTCCTTGAAAAAATTCAGGATGCCCCATAAACCAATCAGTTTTGTAAAATAAACATCTAAAAATAAAACGTCAACGAGGAAGACATTCTTTGTGAAATTTTGAAAAATTTCTAACATTTTTGAAAATGTTTAAAATTTTCCGAAGCAGGCTGAAAAATTGTAGTATATTTCTTGGTAAATTTTAAGATTTTTTTTGTTCTTGACAATTTTTGGTTTGCACTTGACAATGTATGTGTAAATACATTTTTCTATTTTAACTTAAACACCAGCAACTTTTGTAAAAATTGCAAAAAGCTTAAAATTAATTTGATTATTTTTCGCGACTGGATATCAGCCAATCAGAGCGCGATATTCAAAGGGTTCTATGGTCATTTGTTTAAAATTATACTGGAAATTCCACGGCAGCTCCTGGAAATTGCATTCGAAAATTGCATACTCGCTACTCATTTGTTAAAACTTCTAAATTCATATATTCGTCTCTCCTGTCTGCTCAGCTGTAACCTCAAATACCGGTCACAAAAAATAATCCGCCGAATACCACTCGACCTTCAAAATTAATCGCAATATTTAACCTGCAAAACTTGACATATTCACTTGTTTGCAACAAAGCTATCGAGAAATATTCCGATAATTTTGAAGGTCTCGGGATATTACAACTGAGAATATACTAGAATGTTTTCCGAATTCTTCAGAAATTTTTTAAAATTTACAAAAAAAAAACCTGAAAAAATTTCCTCGTTGAATTCTAAGAACTTTTCATTCTTAGCATTTATTTGAAAAGGCTGATTATTTTAGAGTCAGAGCATCATGAAATTTGTCAAACAAATTGTTATTTCAGCAGTTATTTTGAGACCGACGCGATGTATCGAATTTTTTGAAAATACGCTTCATAATATTAAAACCCATACATTTTCTTACACATTATTTATACCTGACTAAGGTATTGCAGTGCGGCAAATAAAATAACGATAATGAAACTTTGAAAAATTGTAATTTTTAATAATTAACCAAGTGTAATTTTTTTATTTTTGAACTTTCCGATACACCGATCGAAGGAGTGGGGGTTAAGCCATAAAAAACATTAATCACAAAATGTTAATCATTGCGTTTTAATGCTAGATAGTATTGTTAAACTTGATATTAAATTTGTCATGTGAATTCTCACATTTTTAAGATTGATTTTTTATTTCATAAAGAATGAGTATTCCCGCGTGATCTGCTAAGCTGTAAAGTTACTCAATGTTCATTTTTTAAGAGTGAATTCTGAATTCTGATAAATTAGATACGATATTGTTTAAACTATTATGAAATAATGATGATATTTATGAATAATTATATATAAAAAAAAATAGTTACATATAAAAAGCAATGTCTATTATTATAATTTACTAGAAGAAAATACGATGCTTTAGTTATCATTTTCTTGAAACAATAATCTGATATACGCCAGAAAAAATAGTCAGAAATTGGATGTATTTGTATTACGTATTCTAATGTCAGGTGACTTTACTTATTCTCGATTTTTCGTTTAGGCTAGAGAAAGGTAGAATGACAAAGAAAAATAAAAAATTTAAATGAATTAAAGAAAATTAAGAGATAAGGTAAATTCAAATCATTACTTGGCTACGACATGACCCCTCGTAGCTTTGTTCATAGATTCAGCGTAAAGTCTGAAACTTGTTGTTATTGAGTTTGTAACCCAATACACCATGACGTTATCTAATAATTCATCCATGGTGTATTTTTCGAGTAAGCCTCCATCCTCACGGAACCTGTATTCTGGATTTGTCCATGTACTGAACTTTTCAAGAATGTATCCTGCTAATGCAGCCGGAGAATCCGAAACACCAATACCTGAAAAATGACCATAAATTATAAATAACATATTGATATTTTATTGATGTCATTTTTTAATAATATTTCATGTTGTATTTGCAGAATATCAAGAGATTCACGACCTTATTTTTCATGCAGGTATAAGAAAGCCAATACTTGTAAAAATCATATAAAAATATCAAAACTGCCTAAATACGTTATACTTTAGTTGCAGTCTTTCCCGATATAAAATGAAAACTAATTTTATGTATCTAATGATCAACTCTAGATTCAAATGAAACAAAACGTGAATTAAAAGTAATAATTAATTATTTTAGAAGGGTACTAAATTCATTAAAAACAGTCATCTAGTACCGACGTTTTGTAAAAACTTACCAACTGTATCAGGTTTGGACGATTGGATATGCATGTATCCACTTTCTTCTACTAATCGGAAGAAATGATAACTCATAGGGTACATTTTTTCACGGTGTTTCTCCTCAACGACTAATGACGGAAATACAGAACCGACTAATTGCATTAAAAAGGTCCATTTTGTATTTACAAACGCCATATTCAGATGAGTTCCTATAATTCTGTAATATAATAATTTTTAAAATTATTTATCAGCCTATCGTAGTTACATAAATAATAAATCTAGAATTAATCTACTCTGTTTCTAGATGGATTATTATCATTACATTTTTGGAGTTTTCGTATCCGTCTGGTTTGTAGGCTATAAATACACAGTCTTAGGCTTTGTGAATCTTCCATGTTCTTTTTTTATACTTTGCAATATGGTGCAGAACTTTCTTCGAAAGGCTTGAATTTACCATTTAGTTTTCTAGTCTCGCGAAATAAAAAACAATATTGTTGATCATAAACAAATAAACAGAAGTCATGTGTATAGATTTATTTTTTATTTATGATTAAAAAAATTATTACGATAAATTTATTCACATGCTGGAAACAGTTATCTTCTATTAAAATAAGTATGTGTTTTGTACATCAGGAAACAGGATTAATATTGACGGAATGAGTTTCCAGTCCGAAAGGCCGGCTTTCAATACAAAAAACACTTAAAATAAAAGAAGTACCTAAAAAAATTGATAGTTTGACTAAGATTTATGGTTAAAATCTGTATAAATATATGAGGAATTCGGTAGAACATTCGACCCTAAAAAATAACATTTTTATTTTGATAACACAACAAATTTTAAAAACAATGGTAATATTTAGAAAGTTCTGCAGATAATGTAAAACATGTGTATTAGACTATTTTCATGTATTTTTGGGAATATTATAATCAAAATTATTGGACAAGTATATTCACGCCGACATTTTGAAAAATAACAAAAAATGAGATAGTTTGTTAGTTTTTTGCATTTTTTTCAAAATTACACATCAGATTCATCAATAAATGTTTTTATGAATAGATGTGTATGTGAAGAACTATAATGCATGTCCAATTTAGATCTTTATAAATATCATTGGTCGCATCATTATTAATTTTACGCCATAGAAAATGTTGCTGTTGGAACCGTGAATACATAAAGAACTATGGGAGGACACAACACCAGTGTACCTAATCTGAACTTTCAAAATGGTTCAATAGACGATTTTCAAGATTATAGACGGTCGTACAGAGTATATTGAAAAATTAAAAATAGCAAATACAATTATACATCTATAGATAATAAAATGAAAAATAATGTAAAAAATAATGTAATGCTGTAAGATTGGTTGATGATTTCTATCCAGATAAAAATTTAATTTTTGATAGCATCGGATGTTAAAAGTACTGTGGAATTTCTCTTACAGGCAATCTCGTTACTGTAAAATCTGGAGATACAATACTAAAATTTCTTAATGCACTGTAAACAAATTTAGTTAAAATAACTAAATGGGTAGTTGCCTAGTGGGAACTAAATATTTAGCAGTTTTACGATACATTTAGTTAAATTGACTAAGATTTAGTTAATCCAAATCAAGTTTAGTTAGCTGACCTAAATTAAGCACAGAAAGTACTAAATATTTATTTCCCACTGAACAACTACCTATTTAGTTATTCTGATTACATTTTTTTACAGTGTGGACATTTATGTTCTTCTGGTAAAAACTGATCATACACCTGGTTGAATTATCAAGAAAATACATGTTTAAAAAACATTGTATAAAACATGATTTTAAGTTCGAGTGTATCCAGCACAGTGCAATGTTTAGCGCATCACAGAAGTGTTCATATATACATGGTACAAACATAAACCGAGTTCATTTTTTGTTTACTGCACGACAGGAATGTTTGCCGCCACGAAATTAAAAAATGTTTTTTTTTTGCGTAACAAAAATGTAAAATATGACAGGCACACAATAAAACAACCTATTTTCGATTAGCTATTATCTCCAACAATAACATATTTTGGTTTCAAGTCATTTGAATAAATGTTTTTTTTTATAAACATGAACTGAATATATATAACTGTGATGATTAGAATAAACGTGTTATTATATATCCTCTTAGAAGGTGGTAATCGGTACGGAAGCATACAAAAAAAGTTTGTAGAAATTATACTAAGTACCTTCTTTAAATGCCATAATAAGAAATGTCTTTCGTTTATACACTGAGAGACTGTAAATAACAAACATTGTAAAACTGTTTGCAAATTTAGGGATAATCGATGCACATCTATAATAAGTCTAAAACTTTATACTAATTTTTAATATAATTCTAAGAAAAGGCGTATGTATAATTTTAGAATTACTATGGCTGGCATTATCCCTAAATTCTTTAACTGTTTTACAATTTTTATTATTTACAGTCTCTCAGGGTACGCTTTTCATGCAAGTGCACTGCAAAATCGGGTGTCTTATGGGTATCTTAAATGAAGACATTAAGACACTTAGAAGTGTCCTCTTTTAAAATGTGTCTTGATTTAGGCGCCTTAAATACGAAGTGTCTTAAAATTCAAGATATTTTCTGCCTAATGCAATAAAATACATTTAATTGTTATCTTCTGCTCTTTCCTGTGGTATTTTTTTTGGTGCACTTCGAAAACCAATCAAAGACAAATCACAAAACAAACATTTAAAAAACCTGACTTTAAAAAACCAGACATTTCAAATTGCAGACATTAAAAAAACAGACTTTGAAAAACCCGATATTTCAAAATACAGACACCTGCGATTGGTGCGTTCACTACATAAAAAAATGATCTCGGGTCGCCGTCCTTGAAACCTCTCTGGAAGGTCATTGTCAAAAATGTTTGACCGAAGGATTAATTTTCTAGGTCACTTGAAGGTCAAATCAATTTGACCCACTAAATCATTAATTACATTATTAGAATGTGAACATTTTGAAATGTTAGGTTTTTGAAGCATCTGTTTTGTGATTTGTCGGGTTTTTGAGGTGCACCCAATTTTTCACGTGTATCACAAGGTGATGGAATTTAGAAAAATAAACAAATTTAATGTAAAAATTACCTGTCTGGATATAGTGCAGCGATATTTGTCGCGATTGCACTTCCCCAATCACCACCTTGTACGTAAAATTTGTCTATGCCAAGCCTTGCCATTAAATTTTTGAAAATTGGGGCCATCTGTATAAGTATGCAAACAAAAAAATTTAGTATTGGTTGTATAGTTATCAAAATAAATAATTTATTGCATTTTTTACTGAAGTTAGCAGTAGTATTTCTTTTAGATTATACTTTTGTACATTAATATTTTAATAATAGTGCATATCTTTCATGCATTTTTTTGGTAAGTTTAAATGTTCTAGTATAGAGTTAATTTATTGAATTAAGGTCTTACTTGAATCTCACTAAGTCCAGGTCTTACGGCGGCACTGGAAAATCCATATCCAGGTAAGGAAGGCACAATTAATTCAAAAACGAAATCTTTGTCTGGTCTCGGTGTTGACAACATTGGAATAATCTTTTGAAATTCGACAATTGATCCTGGCCAGCCATGGAGGAGGAGCATCGGCAAAACTTTCACCTGTCGATCTTTTGGTAATTGCGGTTTTATGTGGTAAAAGTGGATGTCCAAACCTAGAATATATGTAATTTCATTTTTAATTTTTTGACAGACGTCACGAAGTTCATTTTCTGTATGATATATGTAAACTGTTTTGTGCTGAAAGTCATCATAGAATATTCATTTTTACACTGCTTTTGGGAATTGAGATATTTTATTGAATTACAATTTACATCCAAGAAAGTTCAGTTTTTGTTGCATTTTAGTTCTGAAAAGTGTTTAAATGTAGCTCACTAATACAATGCTAGTTTCGAAAATGAACATTTATAAAATATAATATAAAATCATCAAACTATTGTCAAAAGTAGAGAATATGACTTTTAATGTTGAGGAACACTTTGAAAGTAAATTATTAATGGATGTAATACAAATCTAAATTACAAATGACAACCAATGCCGAAAAGATATGTCTACAAACTCATTTTAGCAGAAATGTTGCAGTCGGTTTAGTAGAAAAAATAAATGAACATTTAAACCTATGTATTAAAAGTATTGACTTGCATGTATTCCGAATCAATTACTAGCTGTACTAACGTGGGAGCAGTATCATTATTTGATGCGTGATCCGTACATAGACGCAAATAATAAATCATATTATACATTTTTCTCAACTGTTGCAAAAATGTTAGCGATTTATATTTTCAATATTAAATAATTTGCGAGGAATTGAGTTGGATAAATGATAATAAGATTTTTAAATAATTTTGAAATGAAGTATAGTTTCTTTTTGTGATATCAACTTATAGGTAGTGAGCTAAGCCCTAGCTACTTAACAAGTGGCCTTGATATCGTTCAGGGCATTATGCTTTATGCGACTATGAAGAGAACCATTGATTTAAAACTGCCGGTTGAGAACGTGATATTTCAGTAACATTCTAAGATGAATTCTTTTTTATTAAATTAAAAAATTGTAATATTCTTACATAAGGGAGACCATAAAGTGAACACTAATAGACACAACATTTTATTAATTATTTTGAAATAAATAAAAACTAAAAGTTAGTATTTTTTATTTTCTTACAGAACAGTATTATCGTAAACATATATTATTGAAAATTGAAACATTGTTAGTAGCGCATCAATTATATTTTACATAAGATCTACCGCTATATTATGCTTCTTTAAGAAATGACTTGCATTTGGTATATTTACGGACATACTTGTACTAATTGGCATTAGATACATTATCTATCGTTTTTTCATTGTCTATAGTATTTTACGGTAATTATATAAAAAAGGGAAGGGAAGATGAAGACTTGATTCAATGTTGCAAAATCCAAGTTCATTTTTCGCGTATGAGTAACATTTAAATACCTGTGTAATGAGAGGAATTTTTAATGTGTTATTTACGCAATTTCCTTTTTTAAATAAATTTAAAAACGATATGAGACTTCAAATCTAAAAATGGAAACAGTAATTATATTCACGATCTGTTGGATCCTAGCAATTAAAATTCTGGTTCTAACGACCAAAACAATTTTTGTGTGTTACTTTAATCTTACAATGTATCCCTCATTTTCATACACGAAATTTGGTTTTACTATGATAATGATATTCATAATAAGATACAACTTTTTTTCAATGAAATTTGTAGGTTAACATGCAAGTCACTATTTTTTCATTTACCTTTAATAGTTTCCATATTATCGTTTTTAGTAACATTAGCGATAAAATGAGGAAATAATAGAATTTTTGTATATAATTACCTTGAATCTTAGTCATAAATTGCGGGTACTTATTTAAGAGTGTTTGCCTTTGAGACCAGTTATATTTGTTCCTCCAGTAGTCGACAATAGTTTTCAAGTACGTTGAGGGAATACCGTAAGTCCAAGCGGCACCTTCCAGAGGCGGAACGAGTGGCCTTGTCTTGTCTAATCGCTCATATAGATCATTGATTACCTACAATTGGTGTTATGTTTAATTCGCACTCGATCTTATGCGACATTATGGATTGCAAATCAATTTTATCGTGACAAATTCTGTTCCGATCATAAAACTAATTACGCGTGCGTAAATCTTTATTTCGAAACTTTTTTACGGCATCACGGTCATGGACAAATTATGTATATTTACTTTCTGTGGTAAAGTAGAAAAGTGCATACGTAACAATAAATTTTTACTATTCCGCTTAATAGTATCATATTGTTATAATATCACGAAACTTCACAATATTAATAGTAATTTTTAAAACTAAAAAACTGATTATTCTATCCTTATCATATACTCGTTGCATATGTAAATATATGATATACATATCCAGATTTAGGAAAATACAATACATAAAAATTCATATTTTTGATCATTTTTATCAAATTATTTAAAGCGATAGAAATAAACAGTAAATTCAATGTCAATAATATTACACGGTCAGTCTGCAATTGTAGAGAATTTTTCGAAACGAAAAACGTGCTAAAACGCACTACTGTAATAAAAATATAAATAGAATTTATGATTGTACGAGCTTCGAATGGTAATTGATGATATAATGTCTGGCTTACCTCCTTGGGTACATTTATTTTGTATGGTTTTATATCCTTTGGATCAGGCTGTCGCTGTCCCGGGCCCCAATATATTTCTTCTATTTCGGGAATTTCAGTGGTACCACTATTACTGAAATAAAAAAATATATATTTTATTACTCTGATAATTTCTTAGTCATGTTCTGTGGGTTATATTGATATCTGAATATTTTCTGATGATATGAAAACAAGAAGTTGTTGGGTACTAACAGTAGTCTAACTTTATTTGAGTGAGAATTCACACTTTACGGAATGAGGAATTAGTCACTGTGGTGAAAGAGAATACTATATCAAGTACTCAATTAAATAATATAAATTAATCGTTTCTATAATGTAAGAAAAGAAAATTATTTTGTTAAATTGTTTTGTTAGAAATTTGGATCAAATGTAGAATGGTCGAATTTTGGAGTTTAACTAACTATACGACCAATGTATGCAAAATTTTAATAGTATTAAGAAACTAATTATTAAGATTCTATTACTAAAAAATGATGTTGATGACTAATTAGGATAATAATTATTATAATAGTACCCAGTATAAATCTATACTAATTATTAGTAGCATTCATGTCAAAATTGCTTTAGTAAATTTAACTTTATTTATACTTTTAAATTAAAATAATTTTACTTCGAAAAAGTAGTGAAAACTTAGTAATGAAATTCGTGATAGTTTTCAAATTTAAACTTTAGTGGATGTTGAATATTCTTTTAAATGGTAATTGGAAATATAAAATTTATTTAGCGATCATAATCTTCTCTATCGACTGGTAATACCCTCGTATGATTTATTTTGCACCTAAAATAGTCTAGTGTTGATTTACGCATATTAACGTTTTAATAAAATTTAAAAAATGTTGTATATGTCTAAGAAGTGCAGTAAAAGATAATGTAGCGATGCATGTTTCTTTATTATTGTTTTTTAAAAAAATTTCGATGATTAAAAACCTTATGCATATTTCTTGGAGTGACGACCTCATAATAATCTCTGCAAGATCTTTTTTTTAAGCAATTTATATTCAATAAATAATGTCACTTTATTACTCATAATGTAATGATATGGCACAATTAAATTTATCGTTCAATAGCACTTGATATTTGCCATGCCATTCTTAACGATACTGAATTCTTATACCTAATACATCTAATAGATAAAGCTGTATGAATTTTAACAATCATTTTTGCAGGGGAATGAAATTTATGTTTGCAATTTTGCAAAAGAGCAATAGTTTAACATCAGAAATCTTAGTATACTTTTCCGAAGATTTTCGATGTGCTGAATCCAAATCTGGTCCAGATTTTGAGATATCCTAATCCAAAAGTGTAAAAAATGAAATAATTATGCGTTACAAAAATTTGAATAACTGTATGAAAAAAAAATTGAATCGGAATTATTAAAAAAGCATTTTTACATTAACTTGCAGTTTGCCAAATTACGAACAAAATTTTGTTACCCCGCGAAAACTTGCTGAAAACAGAAAAAGTCGGTGTTTTTTTGCACTTTTAGGTTAGGGATATCTCAAAAGATATCTGTTTCTAGGTATGGAGATCGGTCTGATTTTATTGGCCTATGTAATAAATCATTAATTTGATAATAACTGATATATAATAATGGTATTAACAACATTTAAAGCATTTAATGACAAACAATAGATTACGACAACATCGAAACAATCATAAATCAGGAACCACAGTGAAAACCACCAATAAATACTTAATTACAGACTGAATATTTATGAAGATAAATAAATAAAGTATTATGTAAATGTAATCAAAAATTGTAAACGATGTAGAAGGAAAAGATTTTACTTTGAAATAATGAATGTGAAAAATATATAAGAAAATAAATGTAATAAATTTTTGTCGTAATTAAAAAAGTGCATCTGCTAAATACACAATTATTTCCAATTACATAAGAACCTAGTATCATATTCCGCAAAAAAATGGCAAATAAATTAATAAAATAACCGATAAAATAGGTTCGAACGGAGTGCTATTTCACTGATAAACCTGTTGCGATAATGCATTCCAAACTGAAAGATGTAAACAACGACGCAATACACGCCCACTTTTGTACATGGTTGAGAAGATAGTGCCTCTTTTATCGACAATAACTGAATGAAATAAGTTGCGTAAACAATAGCATAATTCAGAAATTAAATGATTAATTTATCAGATGAGACGACATGTCTTTTTATTTTATATCGAGTGAAAACTGATCCGGCGGAAGCGAAAGTTGGCTTCGTGTGACATCGTTCTTGCAAACTACAGATTTCTCGCACCTCTTTAAAAAATAGTTTAACATCAAGTAAAGCTTAAATGAAACAAAAACAATATTCAAAGAACTACGTCTTACGAAAAATTATTCGTAGAGATTTTTACAGACAATTTTGTAGAACACTAAAAAATAAAAATAAGAAATGCTTTAAAACAACGCTGGAATGCTGACACTGTATATGCACCAAACACTTCAACAAAATCGCAAAACGAAATATTTTGAACTAGTGTAATTTTGTATATATAATAAAAAAGTACTAAAAACTCACTTGTAGTACCACGAAATCCCTACTGTTAGAAGGAGAAGAAAAAATGCTGTTTTTAACATCGCGACCGTGTCTGCCGGCGTTCCCCAGCGTACTGCCAGTAGTTATGTGCGACGAGTTTCTCAGTTTCAGAATGTTGGTATCACTGTGATGAAGAATCTCATATAACCGTCCTGAAAGAACTGAGATAAAAAATGGCAAACGATTGTGCTGAAAGAAGGAGATGAACGTCCTTTTCGAGCTGGTGAACAACTGTAGCGGTTCGGTAGTTTTGGCTTTGCAGTTATACAACAGGAATATATTATGACTTCCTTTTGAGAACCGCTGCAGTAGCGAGCATCATCGTGAGTTGACGTTAAAACTTGTCATCTCGTGGCCTTCGACAGTGATTACTCGTTGGAAAATTGAATAGTGAGTGATTGATTATGTGTGATAACATTGTAACTCTCAATTTCAAAAATTAAATTAAACATTATCAGAATTTCTATAAAAATAATTGTTTTATTTTATAATGATTTGCCATCACTAATACAAACATGAGTTAGATCTTAACATTTTTATGTGCACTGGTACAAGAATGTTAAAGGTATTAATTTTGTTTGATGAATTTTAAATAGAAGTTCATTTTAAGTTTAGTCATGTCTGCTTGCAGGAATGATTTTTGTTGTAAAGCTGACTAACTCATTTGTGTGCAAAAATCTTATATGAAATATAAAGATTCATTTTGTCTTTGCAACGTGTCATTCAAAGGATGAATGGTGAATTGTTGCATATTTTCACAGTAAAAGGCATAAAAGTTTGTTCATGTCAAACCGTGTAATTTTTTTAGCTTAAATTTCATTGAAATAGTTTAGACCTTCTAGACCAATTCAGTTTCTTCTAAAGTAAATGATATAAAGCATGAGTCTAACATTTACTTCATGATTTGGAGAAAACGTCTTAGTAAACACTATTAATTACATGTTTGATGAATTATTTTAAATCATGATATTTTTGTTTTGATTTAAAGCGGAATCAGAATTGATAGAAGTAAATTGCCATTAATTATGATGGCGATTATCATTTGGCATTCTGAAATACTTTAGTTTGAGTTTACATTATTAATTCTTGATAACCTATGTATCAAGATCCTCCATTGTAAATGTGCAAGAGATATGAAATTATATAATTTCTTATACGCACAAATTCTATTCTAAAAAAATCGGCAATACGTATCTGCTGGCATATCCTGTACAGTTTTACATATACTTCAATTTCCACCCAACATATGTACAAGATTACCGAATGGTATTTTTGTCTCGCGTTAAATTTGAATGGGTCAGAAGAATGCTGAAGAGAAAATTACTTTGTCAAGTTTAAACTTGTAATCGTTACCTACAGTTTTTATTGTGTTGGTTTTTGTTCAATGTCAACAAAACGGAAAATTCCTGTTTAACTATTTTAAACTCTGTTCTATAATCATTACAAAATAACCGATAAATTGGATAACAGCATGAACTTTTATAATTTAATATAATTTGAATAATTCGTTGAGAGAAAAGTTGTGTATGTTATGTTATATTGATAATATAATGAATTAATATAGCTCCAATATTTTTCCTGATTTGAAGTTTCTTTTCAGTATAAAGCCAGAAAAAAGCAGCAAACAAAGTTTGCCATTTTTGTCACCTTCATGTAGTGGAAAGAAAATTAATGTTTACAAAATGTAATAGTTCTCCAGCTATTTTTAATGTCACGATCAAATTTTTTTAACCGTGAAATAAATTTGAATTAACCAATTAATGCCCAAAAAGACATTTTTGTTTAGTTCAATTTGAATCAAGTATTTCGTGTCAAAATCAAGTTGAAAAAAATTGGAAAGGGAATATCACACTATTTCAGGAGGTCAAAAATGAGTTTCAGACATCAGGAATTTCAATATGGCGCAAAATTTGGAAAACATTGCTAAAAAATTGGGAAACATATATTCTTTTCAATTTTTTTCGAGCTATCAAAATATTGGGATTTTATTAAACCTATGTACAAAGATGTTCAAAATATTTGAATTTTAAGAAAAGATGTTAGTTGTATACCACACATCATTGTAACGATCTCAAAATGGCGTTCTCAATGAACATTTTTTTGAAAACACTCTAGCTCAAAAACTACGGGCTTTTTTAAAAAATAGTGAAAATTAAAAGTTGAGAAATATAGTAACATTTTTTTCAGTTTATTTTGATGATATTTTGAGAAATTATTTATTTAATTTTTGTCAAAACTTTAAATTACTTACTCAACTTTTCGAAAAACATAGCAATGAATAAAAAATGCTTAGAATTCATCATGGAATAATCCAACATTTTTACAACATTTTTTATAAAAAATTTAAAGTTTTGAAAAAAAAATCTGCATAAAAATGAGTCAAACTATTATTGAAAAATTGTTTAAAAATTCAACTATGTTTCTCAAGAAATTCTAAGAACTTTTCAATAGTACAATTTATTTCAAAGAGATCATAGTTTTTGAGTGAGAGCGTCCGGAAATTTTCAAACAAATTTTCAGTGAGAATGCCATTTTGAGATCGTCACAGTGATTTGGGATAAAAAACTAAAATTTGTTCTTAAAATCCAAATATTTTTACCACCACCATTTGTACATAGTTTCAATAGAATCCCAATATTCTAATTTTTTGCAATTTTTTCAAAGTGGCATATCGGAATCCCAGATGACTGAAACGCAAATTTGACCTCGGAATTTTGAAGAGCGACCTTGGATTTGGTAGGATATGTACCTTTAAAGTGTTTTCAACTTCGATTTTGAAATACTTCATTGAAATTGAAACAAACAAAAGTGTCGTTTAGGCGTTAATGGGTTAATCTGATCAGTTATGGCTATCATTTGCTTGTAAATATATCGACTGTGATTGTCGTATCAAATGCCTCAATTTAAGATCATATTCCAAGAACAACTTTCAGACACTGAATCGGTCTCGATTTTATATTAAGCTTCATTAAATAGGTTTTCAAAACATTTATTCTTCAACATTATGTAACAAGTATTTTAAGAATATTATAGAATTATATTGATATTTAGTTTGCTATAAGCACAGAAAAAATTAATTTAATGTAACTACGTTGATTTTAGCCACGAGTGAAGCTATAGTATTAGCCAGAAACAATTTTCTTTGAATGACTATACATTTGGACAAGTAACAAAAAATGAAAAAAGGATTCTAAATTAAGAAATACGGATCTTTTTATGATGGAAGCTGCTATATTTAAAAAACTACAAGTTGTGTTTATGAAAAACAAAAGATTTGCTTGAATAAATGCCATATTTTAATCCAATGCTGGGTTAATTTAATCCATTTCGGCCAGAAATATCCATTTTGGGCATCAACTTTCAACAACAATCTATTTTCACCACCCCAAAAATATTGAAAAGCCATAGTCTGCTATTTTCGAGGCCGTTCTATTGATCTATATTTTTTAAAAGACGAAAAAATGTCCAACCCCTGGGTTTCTTCAATTAAAGAAAAAAAGGGTAGGTTTTACGGATACTTTTTTTAAAATGTAATTTCCAATGCGAAATGCACAATGAAAGGCACTAAAATGAATGAAGACGGGGCGGTCGAGGTCCAATGTAAAAAACTTATGCCACGATGTTGTCTTATTTCTTTCATAGAAAGTAATGAACCGGTCACCTCGCAGAAAACCGTAATAAAAGCTAATAACACCTTCAGCAGCGGCAAAATTGCCGACGATCGTAAACATTTTTCAATTATACTTTCTTCTAATAATGAGAACTCGGGCTAGAATAGGACAATCTTCATTTGTGTCAATTGCGATATAAATTCGAATAATTTTGGTAAAAGTTGAGGAGAAAAATAAAATTATATATTACTAAACATTTTAGAAAAGTGGGAATGTTAAGTAAGAATCATTGTACAATACTCTTTTACAATTAACAACAATCCTCCATCACATTATTTCGGGCTTCCTTGAGATGACCTTTTTATGTTTTTTTTTTTCTTCAGTTCAAAATGTTTTGGAATTGGGAGTGATTTTGTTTCTGTGTTGCAATACTTAATTGCCTCACCTAATTGAAGTAAACAAAAAAAAGTGTAAATGTTAAAATCGAATTAACTACAAAAATTGTATCACTGTTGGTAAATAGTGAATTTATAATTCTTTGCACAGCCCGTTAAGCCCTAAAGAGGATAATGGACCTTTTTGGTAGCTCGATCGTGCAGGACCGGCAATTCATGAGTGACAAAGCTGACACCTTACCTGTATTACCTAATCTGTATTTATATTTCTACATTTTTAGAAGTAAATTTACTTTAAATAGAGAAGCACAATGATTATTAACAAAATTAAGATAATTGGCGTTGATAAAACATTAAATTAATAACAATAATACAGATGTATTTTTACTGATAATTCGCATTTTGGCATTCAATATTTCCTCAAAATTAATTGTAGATAACGTCATATTTTTTATCCATATTTCGAATCGGTATAATATAATCAACTAAAATCTCGTTTTTTATTGATTTCTGATGGATTACTAGATAGATATTAATGAGTATGCAGGCGATTGCCTCGAAACCCGGCTGTTAAAATTTACAATTTATATGTTATTTTCCGGTAAAGTTATGTCGATAACGACAAAATAAAGCCAAAAAATAGTTTAAGTATAAAATATATCAATTGGAAACGATTCTGATGGATTTCGGTTTTCGATCGAGCTACCTTAAGATGGAATAATTCGCAGTGTGAGTATAGTACCTCATTTTTTACAATATATATTTTTGTAATTTTGTATCACAAATATTACATACAAATATACATAATAATATGCAATATATATTAATATGTATTTCAAATGTTCGTTTGTTACTCTGCATTAGAAATTAAATTATGCAATTGCATAAATTAATGGCGAGTTTGGTATATTTAAGTCAACATTTTGCCTGCAAAATCGTAGCATTGATATGTATGTAGTATTTTTATGCAACTAAAAATATTTACAAACAGGTAAAATGATAATTAAACTGCTTGTATAACATTATACAGCTACGAATCCAATCGGCATAGTTCGCAGAAGATTTCTACCATACTAATTAGCTCATCAAGTTTTTTAGAAAAACATTTCTGCTTGTGATCGTGACCAAGCTTAATTCTCTATATATAGAGTTCATTGCAAAAATCGATATTTAAAAAATTGACGTATCATTACACTTAAACGATTCACATGTCAGTTAATATTTTTAGAATTTAAATGTTTAGAATCTTTAGTTAATGAATAAATAACATCTTTTAATGGAATATGTTATACATGGTGTAAAAATTATATTTGATAAATTTATGATTTTTAAATTTAATTTCAATAAAATTAATTGAATTGCTAATACAATATTTAAAAAATATTAGCATATCAATTCTGTATTTTAAAACTAAATTAACATCTGATATAAAACTTCACAATGTTGTTCGAAATGTGATTTATTTAGCTAAATTTGTAATCCATTTCCAAATGCACGTGTGTAGTAAATAGAAGCGAATTCAAGGAGCAATCATGGTGATGGTCTCGAGACGACAGAGTTTAATGTTGGTTCGCGATGATGATTGTTACTACAGTGGTTCTCAAAAGTAAGGGATAATACATTGTGTTTAACTAGCTGTTTGGTTTCTATTTTAGGTAAATACACTGTAGTCGAGAAAACCTTTCCACTAGTATATTAACATTTAGCAAATTAAAAATGTTTCAAGTAAAATTATTCATAATAAGAAATTTTATCTCTTTGTCATTTTAACATTTGCCTCGGCTAGATGAAATGCTGTTGGTGTAACGAAGCCTACGCTAATTAATGCAAATAAATAACATATGACAGTCGCTGACGCTTAACTAGTCTCAGGGTATTAGACCTTCACGTATGATACACATAGGAAAACCCAACGAAATGCATTAATACTTTCAACTTATATTAGATGCCACAACTGAGATTTACTTTAATGAAGAAGAACAAGATAGTGAATTTGTTATGTATTAAATATCCCGATGGTATTTAGTGAGTAGACGTATAGACTTGCCCACTTAGTAATAGGTTGAAAAAGAAATCAGATTATACGATTATATCGATTTCATAAATTTTATAAATATGGTATACATTGACATTTTTCTACAAATTGTTAAAATATAATAATATAGCAATTCATATAAAAAAGAATTATATTTTCTGCCCTAACAGATTTATTAAAGTCATATTTCTTATTTAACTTTCTACTTAGGCGCTCGATACGACACCCAATGTCCGTTTTTATCGTATTTTTTAAGTTCTTGAAATCATTCTGAAGTCATGCTAAAGTCAGTGGTATAGGATCTCAAAGCGGATATTTGAACTACTCAACTAGTGTACTGTATGATAAATATCAAGAGCTTAATTACAAAATCATTACAAAGGAAGCAATAGGCAGCCATCGTGAAATGAAAAATATTGATTTATTAAGTTTCGTTTATGTCATACTTGGTGAATAGTTAAATTTGTTAAGGTCCTGATTAGGCACGTAACGCCATGTTCAGGTCCTAATTATTGCCTTAATAAACTTCTACATGTTATGGAACTAATAAACTATATTTTAGACACGCTATTGAAGATGCCGATTATTGCTGCTTTTTTATAATTATAATATTGTTATATTTATTATTCCTCGTAGTTTTGTAACAGTATTTGTTGGTATATTTATTACCTAGTCAAAGAAGATTACTTCTTATGTCATTGAAAAAATGTGTTATCTCATTCTTATCGCTTGAGTCTCGCGTGCAATAATCGGTAAGAAAAATGGCGAAATTTCCGATGCGATATCCAGCGATACTTGTTTGTAAAATCGACATAAACACGACGAAGTACCGATTAAACAATGTCTGCTTAAAAATTAAAAAAGAAAAGCTATGTGGGCAAATCTAGGGAACTTTTCATTTTTGGTACCAAAACATTTTTTATATTTATTTTGCAACATAATATTTTCCTTTTAACTATATATTCAAGCTATCGTCCTGAATTGAAAGTCATGAGTGTCATTTTTATGCCACGGAGCGAGTAACAAATACGGTTCAATGAAATTCGGTTGTGGGGTGTTAGCGATAGCTAATTACAGTTATGCCGTCAGATTTTCGACATTCAAAATGGCGGTTCCAATATGGCGGACTACATTTCGAAAAATTGTTCAATGTAAATAAACCTCGGTTCATGAGTATTATATAGGCCACTTACTACTCGTCGTTTGTATGTTATTAGATACTCGAAATTAAAAATGGCGTCTAATACGATGAATTAAAATTTGTACAATTGCTTGATTTAAATGGAAATCAGATATATGCACATGTGGATTATTGATACACAATCGTAAATCTTGAGGACTATTTGGAATAAAGGGAGAATACGGCAGACAAATTGTCCATAAAGGACTGCTAACTCTTAGTAATAAAGTCACCAATGAGTGACATTTCTATACGCTGTTTTTATCTCATTTAGTCATATATATATATATATAGCACGAATTTCTGATTTCTGATACATAGTCACCTGCTTTAAAAGTGTCTACAATTTGATGTTCGTCGAATTTAAGTCACATTTTAAATTTGAATCCGCCATTTTGAATATTGATTATCCCAGAGAATATTCATATTCAGCTTACACCTTAATCGATGTATTTTATTTTTTTTTTTAATAGGTATAATATTGAATCCTACATTTTGGATCCGCCATTTTGAGTTTTAAAATTGTACGTTCAGATTCATAATCAGCGACCTCGAAAGGCCGTCCGAGGGAAGAGGTACTAATCTGCAAAATCCATAGATGCCGTCATAATTTTTGGGTAAAGTATGAAAGCAGGTTACCATCACGAAAAGAAATAATTAAAAATATTGTTTATTTTAAGTATTTTTAATTAAATAAAAAGGTAATTTTTTAAATAGTCACATATTAAGTAAAAATGTTTATACCTGTATAGAATCATATGCAAATGAGATACATAGATGGTTCAAAGCGTGAGTTGTTTGTTTTTATATTAGTAACAAATGCCACGTTGTCTTAAAACAATTAATGAAACGGCATGAAAAATACAATTGATAATCTAACTTAATTTTATGTTGCTATAAGACTTCTCACACAATTTTAAATTCCTGTATTTTTGTTTCAAAAGCAAGCACATACATAACATTCTGGCCATTATTTACTTTATCTATTTTACTACATATTGCACTATGAGAAAATACATTACCTTGCACGATGTAGATGTAACACTGCTACTGTTAAATAATTTGTAAGAATCACAAGTGACATTTTTAATTTTTAAATATTCGAAAATTTGTAGAAAGTGTGTGTGTTTACTACTTGACTTGATATCGCCTATATATTATTGTAAAGTACTTAAAACAAAATATAAGCATATAATAAATATATCTTAATATTAAACATTTTTATTTCTTTATACCACTGTATTGTCGAAAGTTGAAAGTTATCTGGACTTGCATATATATATATATATATAGATATATAATTTACTTACCCACACGGAAAATAAATATATGCGACATATATGGTAAATAAATGCACATATATTTTCGGCGAAAAAAACAATATGTGACATATATGTTAGATATATGAATGTACATATAGTTTTAAACTTATATCTGGCATATATTCAACCTACATATGTCATATATTTTCGGCGAAAAATGCAATATATGAAATATATGCCACATATATTCTCGCATATATTTTCATCGAATATTTTTTCCATGCGGGTAAATATATCAAAATGAATTAAAAAGTTTATAGTATAATCATATTTTACTTCGCCGTTTACAAAAATGGCACAAATTTGGTTTTCATTTTTCCACTCTAAGGTTATTAATGATCTTGGAAAATCTAAAAACATGAAAAGGACCGATTGTTATTAAAATAGACTGTAGATGCATAGGGTTATAAAATGAGTATTCTGGTTAATGCGATAATGATTATCTAAACCATTTTTCTAAACGATGAGTATTTTATGACGTTTACAAGTGCAATGACATTTTTCAGACAACTTTTGATGTTTTATTGTAGATTCTGTTTGTACGTAAACTATATATACGTCATTAAAGACGTATCCCTCCTTTGGGATTCATCAGTGTCGATGTTACATCGATCAATAGGGTCAGTGAACTTTCCATTAATAACACTGTCCGAGACTGATTTTCCTTTGACGATCGCAGCATCATTTCCAAACGGATTTTTCATGCTGAAATCGATGGCTCTAGCAGAATTTTCCGATCACGTCGCAATTTCGAGAATAGTCATATCCAAAGGTTAAACGCTTTGCTATAAAATAAATCCGTTCGATTATATTCTTTCAGAAATCCAAAATTCTTACAAAATTTTAACTGTGTAATTTCTAAATTTAAGTAAGTGAAAATTTAATTTTGGAAAGTTACAAATCGGTCACAGATAGAAAAGCATAAGTGCATTTCAATTTTATATTTCAATTATTACATACGATATAATTACTCATAAATTTTTCAAAAAAACATTTAGTTATTCATATATGGAAATTGTAACCACATTTTATGACGAAAATGTTTCTTTTAGACCTGGATTAATTAGGTTAGAAGTTGCGAAATCTAATAATCGTATCGTCCTGTACATATACTTACAAAAACTACATAAATAACTAATAAAGCAATGATATATGACTTGCTTATAAAACACACAAAATTATTTGCAAATTAAAAATTGAAAGTTATAATTATGTAAAGTCCAACATAGATTTTATGTTTTGTGCGTTTAATGAAAAGACCAGACGTTCTCCAGAAATAAAAACATAAATGTGGCACAAACACAATACATGTTCATAAAAACCACAATTAATTTTATATCAATTAATTTGAGTATTATTAAAATAGGTGTAAATATCAGTCAGAGAAAATGTTCCATTGAAAAATTCCCATACAGTCTGGTTTCAGCGGGATATACTCTAAAAATGAAGACATTTTCGATATTTTCATGAATTAATTAGAATACCTGTACCTAAATTTTGTTGCCAGTATGGGTCTTTTTTTCAGGCAAATATAGGCATTATTAGAATTGTCCTGGCATATCTCGCTGACACCAGACAGTATGGGAAAGTTTCTAATTTTCTCTTCTTCACAAGCAGTCACATGTTTGATAAATATTACTCATTTTTTTTCTCAGTGTATGATTAAGTAATATGTCCACACGCATTGTTGTTATTATAATGACGTTTAGTTAATTATTAGTAAAGTAATAATTCCGAAATACTAACTTAACTACTCACTACAAATCTGCGATAGTTACTAATTGGGTCCAATTTTAAAATTTTTTAATAGAAAGTCAACTCGAAAATTAAAATAATATCAATTAAATCTCATTAAATAAAAGAAAAAATTAAATCTCATTAAAACGCGTGAAATATATTATAAAACCATTATAAATATGCACTAGTTAATGATGATTATTAATTTAAAAAATATCTGCGCCTACTGACCGGCAGCCCACTATACATTGCTGACTACGCTTCCTTACAGGAGATTTATTCAATATGTTAGACTAACATGTACATAAAATTTGTCAAAATTCATATACTTGGTGTTACGGTTCTTTTACTGCATTAAAATAACATTAAGAAGCTTATTTAAATTATTGGGTTGTTGATGTCAACCACTAATTATGACAAAAAGTTTGATATAACCTGTTTGTGTATCATTATCGCTGGCAGAATTTTTCATTTCTTCAGAACTGCATATACGAAAAATTAATGACTCGACCACTATCGGATTCTGCACACCGCTAGCTATAATATCTAGAACTATATGCCTATTGCTAAAATGCACGTTTCGTCCCGGTTCCCCTATGTGGACTCATCAGTAAGACCATGGAGGACCTGTCTTAGATGTGCATATGGTTTTTATTTTATTAAGTTGAGATTTTAAATATTTCTAGCACAGGAGGAATACTAAAAATATTGATAGAATATCTACGCATTAATTGGTAACGGGATGTCGTTACACGTGCGTGTATACTTGTATTCCATTATTAAAATATAAATTAAGTATTTTATTTTCTTTACATGTACATACTAAAACTGTTTTAGACAAATTTAATTCTAAAGGTATCGAAAACCAGCAGTTAAACTCGTAGTCAATTTTCAATATGAAAGGTTCGAGTCCTATGGAGTAAATAAACTACTCCTAATTTGTATCGATATTAAATATTAATCCATGGAGTTCAAAGCATGTGCTCAAGGTTTCTAATATCTTACTACTATTTATTAGAGTCAACAAGTTACTACAACCATTTTAGAGTGCATTTTTACATGTAGCTTGGGTTATAGTAACGTCGAATGCAAAGTAAATAACCGGTGAATTCATAATTGTCCAAATTTCTAAAACAGGACTTCGTTATAAGATCATCGATATCTGCAGTTATGGGACGAATACTATATTCAAATAATAACTAAATTACTTTGAATTTGTTAGTACTTTCATCTATCACTTGCACTGTCAGAATATATCAATAAAAGAAGCATCCAGATAATTTTATTTGTTAGAGATATTCCTTAAGTGATCCAACTTACTACGTAAACAGCAAGATCAACCATTATAAAAATGTTTGATATTTCTTATTTTAATAATTAAACGGTAACTCCAAGCGTACATTTTATACGTGGAAAAAATGATATGGGCTTAACAAGGATCTTAATAGAACTACAAAATTTAGGTTGTTTCCACTCAATACTTTGTGAAACACTAAAAAATACCAGGCATTTGTATAAAAATATGTCTAAATTTGAAGTTCAGTTATATAAAAATACTCGCATTTCCCCTTAAGAATACATTTGGTTAAACGAGTAGTATAATAGAGCAGTTTGTCCGAAATTACATGGTTAAAGAGCTCGAAATGATAGAGCTTTTTCTTTGTCAGACCTTTTATTAACTTGGGTCTAACTTGTGCCTTGGAAAAATGGTTTTGCTTGTATATGCTATTGAGATGGTGGTGATTCAAATCTATACATGATATAAAAATAAATGATCAAACTCACTCACTCATGATTATTTTGTGATGTATATAATTAAATAAACATAAGAACACATAAATTATGTGTTTTTCAGAAAATCAATAACCCTACAGGTGCTTCAGTGAAGACAGGTGAGTTCAGTCCGTAGTAACAAAAATTGGTAGAAAGCCGACATAATGTCAGAATTGTTGGCATTATGTCGACTTTCTGCCAACTTTTGTTACTACGGGTAGCTTTAATGCTAAAGATTTGTTCACATGTTGCCTTTGTTATGTACTCAAAAGCAGGGGGTGAACCTTTTCTAATAGTATAAAAGGAGGGTTCAATTTGTTGTGTAGAAAAAACAACAGGTTTTTAGAATTTGTCATTTAAATTCCAAACATCGTAGGAGTGAACGAATAAAAAACTGTCTGCGTTCTTCCCAAACACCAGGTTTGTGCTAATCACAGACCGAGAAGTATGTGTTAAACTCAAAATTAAATGTGACAGTCACAGGGAAGTTTGTGTTACAAACAAAAGAAGGTTGTGATGATCCTAAACCTGTGAGGTTACAACCCATTTTTTACTAAGCATAGAAATTTGTAATTTTTTTATTTTTGAACTAGTCAAAACCACTCCATCCAAAGGATATGCAATATGCAATATTTATCGTTTACGTCAACAAATAATGATTGACAGTATATTTTTTAAAAGTTAGATTTTATTTTAAAACAGATTCTACACGCTTTGATAAAGTTTTATGTTTCTTGGGCCCATTTTACGGCAAGGTCGGTAAGTTGTCTTCTTGCGCGTCTTACATCAAGTCGATCTCCCAGTTGCGGTTTATTGAGAACATGGCAGTTTCCAGGACCTACACAGTAAATAGACATATATGTTTACATAGTTTTTTTTTATATAAATTTCCAAAATGATTTGAAATAAGTTTAATTTAAATCAATTTTATTGTATATTACTAAAATATGTGAATTACTTAAATATAATATATGGCAAAAGGTCCCATAACACAAGATCCAATTTTACCCTTTCTAGGTATATTATAATAACTACAGGCCAATGTCAACTTTATGATGTATAACAGAGGCCAACTAAATTTTGTTGCCTTATAAGTAAGAGTGGTTTCTGATTTAGCATTTTTGTTCCAGAATCCAAGCATGTACACCAAAATCACCAATCTGCTCTAGTTTTTTAGATGCTGCAGATCAAAGGGGTAAAAAATTTGATTCTAGGCATTTTTTAGCATGTATTTACATCCCAAAAAAATGCTGTTATTCCATCAGTAAAAGTGAATTTCGACATGATTTTCCCTCAGAATCCAAAATACGTACACCAAAATATTGACGAGGTCCCAGTTTTTTACCAAATTGAATGTGAAAGGGGTTAAAAATCGTGTTTTTGGACATTTTTCACATCTATGATATACAGAAAGCAACGCAAAAATATCAAGAAATGCAAAATGGCGGATCCAATATGCCCGACAAAATTTTGGAAATTCGAATGACTTCAAAATCGCCATCGTCTTGGCTACTTTTCGAGAAAACTAGGTCGGCATTATATATAGGAGATGTATAAAATGTTAAAAAAATATTACTTTTTACCTTTGACCTATAATTTGGACAAAAAATATGCCCACGCCAATATTTTGTGACTCTTACTTGTTACCATGAATTTCTTAAATTTTTGTTGCGTTGTGTAAGAAATCAGAATAATGAATATGTAAACTCTTAAAAATAAATAAGTTATTAATAAAAGTGGAATATCCTTGGACCGATAAATGCGCCCAGAGTGATATAACGAAATATTAAATACTGATGATATCTTGGCGAGTTAGGTTTAAGTTTAGGGTATAGGTATATATATTTCTGCCAAATAAAAATAATTTTAAGTTGTTACGATAATTTAAAAAATACGTCACATTTTATGAGAGCTTTACATTTCTCCTATGTTATCATATTTTACGTACCTTCAATATCGATGTTTACGGATTTTGGATTTGTTGTATAGTAATAAACCGAACTATATGGATCGGAACGTTCATGTAAAAATGCTAAATTTGTAACATTATTCAGAGCTGAATCAACCAATGCTCTGGTACTTGCAGCGTACTTTTCCAGGTTTTCCCTATCCCTGCAATAAATTGAATAACAACAGGATTAATAATACCAGGTATAACCTAAAAATCTGCGAATTTTTTAGAGTTAAATAAATACTAATATAAATGTAATACTACAAGGAAATTAAAATGCCTAAATTAAAACGGATAAATGAAACAACATATATGTAATAATATTACCATCCTGTATACGCATCATTACAAACTTCAAGCAGAAAATCAAGATCGAAATAGTTGCCAGAAAGAATATCTTGAACATCGGTAGATGTTGTATATATTGCTGCTTCGAAACATTGTAGATATTTCCATTGTCGTAAATGAGCTAAAATAATCACAAATTACTTTTACATGTAACCTTTTTCGAAATAGGTTTGTATTGAAAACTGATTTTGATTTCAAGGAATCGGGCAGTCAGTTTATGGAGAGAAATAAAACGATTTAAACGACTAATATCAAATGTTAAGCTGAAGTAGTTCTTCAATATAATATAATAAAATGATTATAATTACGAAGTAGTCCGTGTTTTTGTGCAACCCATGAAGCATCTTTCAAAACACCAATGTATCCTTCGTACAGAGGAGTGCAGTATTCCCCACGATCCTTTCGTAGCATCTCGTAAGCTTTTGCCAATCTAGTGTATGGTGTTCCAATATTTTTATTATTCATCACTTTGCAGACATCATGAATAGAGCTGACCAATTGCACTCTGTGACTTGTTAGAGATGCTGTCAAAAGATGAGCTATTAAAAATACAAGTATATTGGCATCTTTTTCCTTGAGAGCAGTTTGACCTTCGACAGTCGTGCACAATCTGAAATTCAAATTATTGGAAAATATGAATTTGATGCGTTTTGAATTTTCGAGACTGGAAAGTTCACGACAAGAAAATCGTCAAAAGCGGATGTGGTTAGATTGATAAAAATACCTTAAATCCGTTTTATTTTAAGTCAATCTAAAATATACAGATGGTCCTCCAATGAAGAATGCCTTCTATTTTTTAAAAATCAATGTTAATTATTTGATAAAAGTTTCAGATTACACTAGTATATTTTTTAATTTTGGATATTTCATTTGATTAGACGTTTTTGTTAGTTTATAATTTTTAGAAAAATGATAAATAGTTTTGGAGCATTTTGTGACTGCGGCAATAGGTAGTATTTAATGATACAGTTAGCCGGTATTAATCCCATTAAGTTCTCTGCATAGATTGCAAATCCTCCATCAGCGTCTGCCATAGAATTATTTTTCTATTTCTGACAAGTTTTTAGGAATCAATGATGCACACCTGACGTAGCTTGCCAGGACCAAATTCCTAAACTGTATTTCCTTCTTAAAAGCTCTAAGCATTGCGCAATAGACGATTTAGGTCAAGTAAATGTGTCTTCAGAGTAGTATTTCATGTAGATTCATATGGGTTTTCACATTGTATATTCAATGCATCTAAAGTCTCTTTCAGTACATCAGCTATTTAAAAGGGGAAGTTAAACAAAGATCGCTTTAACTTAGATGTAAAGAAAACATGTGACAAAGTTGAGTTTAGTAAGTAATCTAAATGTCCAAGTAGCGAATAAAATATTAAGTGAATAAAAAATATACACGAATCATATGCGGAAACTCTTCAGTATTGAATACGATAAAACCTTCTATTTATAGTTTACATAGTATTAAAAATAAAAAAGAATTTGATTTGATTGAACGTTTATTTACAACGAAAAAGCTGCATTTTTTGAAACGCAAAAATATTATAACAACAGCCCATATAAGTTGGATCTTTCTAGCCTTATAGGCGCAGTATTTTTTTCTTTTTTGCAAAACAGTTTTCAGTTTGGCTCCTTTTTTCTATTTTTTTGCTAAGCTATTATCTTTGTAACATCATAAATGAAATCTTGTTCAGTTTTAACTGAATGTTTGGTTAGGCCTGTAAAATTATACTCATTTGGGGCGTAAATTTTTATTTTGTGATCTCCTTACTCCTATGTTTTTCTGTATGAAAAAAGAATAAAAGTTGGTTTTACTATTTAAATAGTAGACCTAGCTACCTAATCTGTCCAGGTCACTATTTAGATAGTAAAGTTAAATAAACACGATTGCTGCGTCTTAACCTGCTATCCAGTTTGCAGTTACAGCTATTTAATTAATTTTCCACGTGGTAATAAACCGTCTTTGCCATCTACATATTATGTTTCATGTAATTTTTTTGGAATGATCATCATTTATAAATAAATGGCGTTAATGATACATATCTGCATAGTGTGGATTAATTTCATACGATAATTCGTTTAAATAATCAGGATTTCAATTAAAACAGATTGATGGTATTTTCATCAATCTCAATACATCCACTTTTGCCGATTTTCTAGTCGTTATTACACGGAACTCATTAGCTTCAAGCCCATCATGCCGAATAGTAATTATGCAAGGTGTCCCACTTTAACCGATACAAGTAATAATTATCTTCGTCAGGGAAGCTAACAATTGAAATAATAAAAGTGGCGAAAATTGTAGGAAATCGAGGGGGAAATCGAATGGTGACCTGTGATATGGCCTTGCATTCGATTTTCAGGATTATTTGAAGGACAATTATGTTTTTTTTTTAGCCAGAACCAAATTTGTTCTTAATTACAGGAATAAAAAAGCGAGAGATTTTATGTTCGTAATAAATTTTCCTTCAATAACACCTTCAGCTTTAGCGTAGTCCCATTAGGATTTTTTACATCATGTTGCCTTCAAAAGGGCTTATTACGCGGAAAGCATCTGGTTAACATCTCCATGCAATAACTGCTCAAGGGTAGCTCCATTGACAAGAAGGCTTTTGCTGAAGAACGCAAAGTTTGCCTTCAAATGACCTTGAAAATCGAATTGAAAGTTATATCCAAGGTCACCATTCAATTTCCCCTTCGATTCGCTACAATTTTCGTCTGTATAATTTTTTTTATTCGCGGCATCTGTCACGAAATATTTACGTGTATCGGTTTATATGGGATACCCCATACAAAATATATTTTTCTCTGCTTTAATATTTACTGATACGAATTGCTGATTTGCTTCACTCCACTAGCAGTTTTCATGAGCGCACTTAATTCTTTGAAACCCTTGCGAATATTGGATTCACAATCACGTGATTCTTCTCTGAATGCTTTAAATGCATTCACATAATAACCTGCAATTGGATTCAATAAATTTAGTCATTTGTTATAATAATAATCTGAAATATTAAAATGTTAAATTAAAGAGCTAAAAGAATACCGCAATTTTAGAGTCTGATCTTAAGAAGTATAGATATTAAATATTTTGAACCTGGCGTCTCCATGACTGCGTTTACAGGTGCTCTAAGTATGGCAGCTCCTATAACTAGATCAGGATATTGGACGCGAATTAGAGTGGTTACAATTCCAGAGAGTCCGCATCCCTGCATAATCCATCTTTTACTTCTATTCTGGTCAGGATTTTTCATTGCTTGTGATTCATCCATTGCATTCATAAAGTAGACCATGTCGCCCACCATTTGTTCGAGAGAGAAATATTTCAAGTTTTCGTCCGACAAATTTCTAAAAGTTTGGAATAGTTTTTATATCAAAGACGAAGCATGAGCATTCTATAACACAATTACTTTTGCTCGTCGTACGTACAACTTTACCACTAATGGATTATTTTGGTTTTGGGAAAAACTGGTTTACCAAATGTTTTCGGTACATATTGAGTTCTATGCAATGCTATAGATTTATTTCGTATCTTTTGTTGCACTAACTATATGATTTATTATTTCATTGTTCATATTTTTAAAGTTATAATATAACGTTAAGATTGTAGTAACTGTAAACTGTGTATAAATATAAAATCGTTATTTTAAAAAAATTCGACAAGGGGTGAACGAGTACCCTGGTAGAACGGACTTCACCATATTCTTATAGAAATTGCCTATTGGTTAAACTTGCTGAATTTGGAGTATAAGATAGACCTCAACATCCTAATTTAAAGTATCAATGGGTACCGAATCCAAAAATAAATGTATCTCGACTCACGAAGGTCGTAAGTACGCGCAATTCAGCATTTTGTAAGAAAACCAAAAATTAACCAGAATTATTTCTCACAGCTGTATAAAGAATTTAAAACTCGTGTACGAATTGTGGGTATACATTTGGTTGTGGAGTAATTGAACTATTGTTTCAATTTTTTAAATTTACATGAATGGTTTGGCATTGTTTAAAATTTTGTTTAGAGTACACGTATTATTTAGTTCTAAAATTATTTTAAATTCCTACTCTGTAGGGCGACTAAATCCATAAAATCGAAGATCAACCACATAAAGATTTGTTTTTAGTCGCTTTGCTTGTTCCATCCACAATCCTTCTTCTATATGATACGCTTCGATGTTAGCACCGTCAATAATGCCAAGGATTGATGGAGCATTATTTACGTCTTCGGTAGTGTGGACGAAATATTTCTATAAGTAATATATAATTAATGTACATTTATAACAAAGTAGTTGAAGTGCGCAAATAATTATTGTATGTTATAAACTACCCAAGCTATACGATGTTTTATTATGCGCTGTACCTAATGTTTAATGTGTTTTGGGATATTAAAGTTTAAACAATGTCCTGTATTTTAACAAAAACTATGTAATATATTATTATTTTAAGCATAAGCTTTAATGTTTTAGAGACATTTAAAATGTTTAAAACGTACTACGTCTTCAAAAGTCACATAATAATTAAGTTAAATGGGATGTCCATTAATTTTGAACTTCGTTTTCTGTTATTCATATTTACTTTAAAAAAATTACTTCACGTGAAGCACGAAGTAGTTTACATGCGCATGTTTGTCAATCTAGCATAAGACCGGGTAATGATATTACTTGGGTGATGTAGTTTAGTAGTTTGAACATGACGATAATGAGTTTGACATTGAACTTCAAATATAGTACCCTCTTTTATTGGTAATTGAAAGCCCCGTGCAGGAAAATATGTTTTAACCGAAGTAGTTTTCCTTTAACTTATAGATAAAAAAAAGCAAGGCATTTTTAATTTACAATCGTCAAACATTTTTAAATATTCACTTTGATACTCGGTTTTGCATGAAATGGTCGATATAATTTGTAACATTTTTATTGTATTAGAAATTAAATTTGTATACGTATGTATTATGTACCTGTTATTTTCGATTTGCGGGTTCAGAATTTGTATAGCCGAAAACAAATAATGAGAATGTTACATAGGCGTAAATTAAAATGTGTTTACTTTATCATTTCGAACACTTGCAAAAAATTACAATTCTTTAACCGCATTAATAAAAATTTCTTAAAACAATTTGTTCTAGAATGCAACTTTTGAGTAATTTATGTGCTCAGAAATACATTATTAATTTAGGGCTACACTTTCATGATAAGAATATTTATAATAATTTTTTACAGGCAATTTTATTCATTTTTATTCAAAACAAACTAGATAAAAAGCCATTCGAACTAATTACTTCTTTTGCGTTTACCCATTTTTGATATTATATGTAATAATGCATAATGAATACATGAAATACGTTTTTCCTTATACGCGAAAACAATTTTTTGTCACACCAGCACGAAAAGTCCATCTTTCTTCCCGCGAAAGAGAGCGGAAAGTGCCCGATTGCCGCCCGGTCTGATAAAGATGGGCGTCACCGGGCGACGAAATGTTTTGACGCCCGGTGACGTCAATCAGCGGACGAGAGAATGTTTTTTCCTCTCTCTTGTAATCTGATCTCTTATAATCTGTAACAGTCTTTCATCGAAAAACAATCTTTCACGCTGTGAAGATCATTGAATGTGCTTGAGAGCCTTTTGGACCACTTTACACGCCCTAAGGGTGAGTTGGGCTTTTCGTGTACGGGTGTGACAAAAAATAGTGTACGCATCGCGAGCGCAAACACGCATTGCAAGCATCGGGCGACAATGCCTCTGTTGCCGCCCTAGATACGTAATACACTGTTACAGTTCAAATTTAGAAGTTAGAGGTTAGAGGGTGATTGAAGAAACAAAAAATTGCGTACAAAAAATTGAATTTGTTATGGATAACCTATAAAATATTTCTAGGACATTGGAAGATATCTCAGCGAGAAAATATTTGCAAAGAAAGTCAATGAATTGTGCTGCATAATATTTGATATATAATGATTCTATACAAATGTTATTAAATTATTTGCAGTCTAAATTTATAGAAATTACAGAAACGATAAACTTAGTTTAATTTGTAACCTGAAAGAATAGACAAGTCAGAAAGGTTATGTGAATCGCTCGTCTCAGAGAATCGTAGCAATTAGTTTTTTTTCGCGATTTAATTAATAGACATGCTACAAATTACACTATCAAAAACGCAACTACTTCGAGGATTAAATATGTTAACCTCTAAATTGCAAATTTCATAAGAAACATCAAATTTCTGAATATTAACACTCAGGATCGGTAAATGGGATACAGCACTAGTATTAAAGTAAAAAAAATCAATTTTAAAAGAAAATTCAAGTAAGAAACATTACAGCATAAATCAGTATTATTATCAATTGTCAGCGGCGTATTTATGTGGACGTTAGAGAGCGGGAAATTTGATATATCGCAGAAACATCTTAAATATCCTGAAAATGACCTGTCATATATTTTTTGTCTGAATCTGTGTCAGATAAGTAATGTTTCTCCAATGAGTACCACTTTTATATAAAGAATGTTTAGGTATAAGATTTAAATTACAAACTGAAAATATAATTTCCTATTTATTATATATATTTATTTTGTAATAAAATGGAAGACAAATATTTCGTTGTATGAGAAACTCTAATAGTCGGTTTTTAACAATGGGCGTAAAGTATCAACGCAAAAATAAACTTTACGCTGGCAGGCGATTATTTTGACCGAAAGAATAAAGTGATTGCTTGCATACTACACGGTGCGGTAATTTTTTTTCGTCCTTGTAGGAAAGTTTGTTAAAGCTCTTATCAGGGCATTGATCCTCAGCGTCACATCTTTGAAAATTAATATTTTTTTATAGAAAATATTCATGAGAAATGTTTCTGAAAATCAACCCGGTGCAATAGTAAAAAATAAACAGGAGTGACTTTTATTTTTCATAATAGCAGCGCCGCCGCTGGTCTTATCGTTTTTTACTTATTTAATCTGCTTATATACTCGCAATATTTCATTCCAATAGTACAAGAAAAGTTGCAGTGTATATGAATGTTTAGCTAAATTTGTTTGAAGTTTATGTAGATTTACTGATGAAATGTGCCGAAATTAATTGTAGATAAGAATAAGATAACTGTCCTTGCAATTTGTAGAATGTTATTTTAAAAATTGATAGTATTAGCAAATCTGTTGGAATTATAAGTAAACCATAAGGTAATTATTTTATTTAGATTATCAATCATATCATTGTTTTACCTGTTTCCACGTTCTGTTGTCTGATTTATCTAAATGATTGAGACGTTGTGTGAAGAAATGATGTTCTACAGAAATAACTACTTGAAAGCTGCAGAAACAATTTACAAGTACAAAAAGTAAGAAAAAAAGCATTGATTTCATTTTTGTTTGAACCCTACTGTGCAGTTTTGACTGGAAAACTTGTTTACTCGACGTTGAAGGGTTCATAACTAACTGCGTATTCAATAGCTACGTTGTTAACAAAGTAGGTAACTATAATATATTTGTAATGCGAAGTTGTCACTAAAGAAAAATAATTAACATAACGAAAATTAGTTTTCGCTCATATTAATGGATACTATGAAAAATGAATGAATGTATGAAACATGAATATATTGTGACTGAATAACGTGTGTGGTCTACTTTATAATATCTTAGTAATTTACTTCAGTAGTTCCAATCCTGTAAACCATGTTAAAAAGTGTCAACTTTTTTATGATGCGAATAAACAATTATTTTTGAATTAGAACCAATTTACAAGTAATACTTGTGTACAACAAACTTAAACGTACACAAACATTTTATGGACATTTTAATGTCTAACAAAATTAGTACCTATGAGTTTATCACAGTAAAAAATGGTAGATGTTTTTAAAACGCAAGGCTCCAGTTACAGGAAAATAAAAACTCTTGCCGACATAACCTCAAATATAGAAAAGTGTACAATATTTAGCAATACTATCCAAGTTTTAATGCGTTTCAACATGAGTACATAAGTAGTTAGGACACATCTTAGTAATAACATTTATTTCTTTAAAGGCGAAATGGCACATCTATAAGAATTAGATAAAGGTGTATAAAATGAGCAGTCTTATAACGTACATGCCAGCTTATAATTAATAATTTTTAAAAAGTAGTCGCGGTTACTAAAGAAGAAAATTTTCGTTTGGCTAAAAATCGTGTTATGTCCAGAGTATAATTAGTATATCCTAAAACTTATATCATATTCTGATCTTCTTCTACTAAACTTGGAGAGTTGCGACTAATATAGGCTGGATCATTGTTTGGAAGAAAGCTTCTCTGACTTGGAGAGGTTTAAACATGAATTTGTGCAGAACTTTAAGTGTCCACTTCCAGCTTTTGATCATTCAACTCATTGAACTCTAAGTACCTTTCAAGGGACTTCATGTATCAGCAGTAAATCAAAGTAGTGAACATCGATGATCCTACAGAATAGGGCCTGGGGAATAAAATTAAGTCATCTGCGATTCCAATGCACATTCTTCGCAACGAACGCATGTATTCTCTGGAAAAAGTCGCAAAGGTTCATCACCTAGGAAACTGAGGAAAAGAAATTGAAATAGAAAACCAGTATTTGGTGCCACGTTGATATTGAATTGCAGGTCCATCAAGTACACAATCTCTAAAAATTCCAAGATCTTAAACGATTTTCTGGCGCTGAGCAAACGTTTCGGATGCGGAAAGTTCAAATACTCAAAATCACGTTTGATGAAACTTCGTTTAACTCGAAACCAACCAGACTCAATATCCCACTAACCCAATTGTGCCTCGCACCCCACGAAGCACAACCTATGCAAATCTAATAAGCTCCAAGAATACAATTCTTTAAATTTTCAGAATTGTTAAAATCCCATTTAAAGAAAGGGAAAAGACCAATTTCGTCTCGAAAGCATAACACGGAGTCCATTTTGGGAGAGTGAAATGCTACTTAAAAAATGTCAGTTAGACCTATTCGAGAGCTTTTCCGGAATGAAGTGCCCATATACTCGAGAATCATACAGTAAAGTGATCACTAACACAAGTAGTTATTTTATAAACAAACCAGTTCTTAAGAGGCCCCAAAAAAATTAGCTTCCATATTTGAAATAAATAAACGAAATACGATTCAAAATAATCGATATTCTATGCCGGACCGATAAATAAAAATCTCAGAGATCCCCTGTGAGATGAAATGCAAAAATGAGCAAAATATTTTGCTGAGCGTTTTGAAAATATAAAAGGGATAATTTCGAGATTTTTAAGGACCTGTATAGGAGAAGGTCTTCGAGAAATCAATGAGTTGCGGCAAAAAACGACACAAACCAATTTAGAAAATTCACTGCGTCGAATATCCTGTAATCTTTTGACACACGGCAGAGAAAGTGTGAAAAAACAAGCAATGAAATCGATGGGGAAGTTGCCGATTTTGGAAATCCTAACTTGATCTGCATGATCTCCTCTTGGAGCCTCGATCTAACCACATTTCTTGAAATTTGTAAATAACAAATTACAAATTCCAGTGGGAGAAAAAAAATAATGCCCAGGAAAATCTAAAACATTTTATATAGTACGATGAAGTTTCATTTTTATACTTTAAAATGTACGTTCCAATTCAATGTGCTCATTATGTCGGTTCGATTATCAACCAGTATGGAATCTATATTTCTACCATGGGTTCGATTGAAACTGTTAACAAAAATAGTCTTCTGTTTTTACTCACTTCATTTGTAATGTGACAATTTCGGGCGAACTGAATTTGCAGTGAACCCTGATACAGTATGGATTAAGGATTATTTTGCACTGCGTTTCATTCATTTATTTTTTTTGGGCCAGATAATTATGTAGTACTTAAGAATAGGAGCTGATTTTGGACTTTTTATGAAGTCTCTCTTTAATATCAAATTTTGAATTGTCTTTATAAATAAATTGAAGGATGCATGTAAAAAAATATCATAATTTTCTTATACTTTCTTATATAGACAAATTTTATTAATTAGAAAATTATTACATGGTTTCTCTTTGTTGCATACTCCTGTAAATATTATAAAATAAGTATAAAGTATTAAAAACATAACATACGGATGGAGAATTCCGTTTAAATTATTTTAATTGCGTTGATTATGTTGTATATGATTGTTCTATTTCGTAGCAGCCCATTTCTTGAGAATAGATGTAATACGCTTCCTAGCTTGAATTACATCTTTTGGATCTCCATGCTTGGCTGGCTGTATCACTTGGCAATTGCCAGTCCCTGAAAGAACACGGTGTTGCAGGAAATATATGTATTGTATTATAGTTTAATAAAAATCTATTACTTTACGTACCTGTAATATCTATATCAAGTGACTGTGGATTTGTGTTATGATAATGTACAGCACGATAGGGATCTGACTTTTCATGGACGAAAATCATGTTTGAAACATTAGGCAGTTTTGCATCTATGAAGGATTTGGAATTGTTTAAAGAATTCTGCAAATCGCTCAGCTTCCTGACAAAAAAAACAAATATTTTAGGACAAAATAGAGCAGATGCGCTAGAAAACTTAATACGGAAAAAGCAAGACCAAAATAAGCTGGACATTTATTGATTTGCATAATGTATTAATAATTTACCAATAATTATTCTAAATATTCTGCTAAATAGCTAAACCGTGTTAGAAAAGGATCATTACCCTACAGAGAACTTCTGCTAATTTTTGATGTGTATAGCTACGATAGTTTTAAGCCAACGTATTATATAACCAATTGTGCGATGGCCTTAATGCTGGCTACTTTGGAGATACATTCATCTACCTGCTCCTATATATAAAGTAGTTATATGGTCTGGATAGTATTCCTTATTATTTTTATGATTTCTTTATACTGAGCTTTGTATACCGCAGAAAAATGAACAAGTACTACAACAATATCTGCAAGGAATTTGGCTAAGTTACAGAAGTGAGCCGTTCATCAAATTTCATCATAATCATGACAGCAGACTGATCATTTGTGATCATATGACCCATTACAGAATGGAAATGGGCAACAAAATAAAGAACATAGGCTGCTTTTCAGATAAATCTTCCAGACCATTTCTTTCGCGTTTTTACTCCTTTATAATTTAAAACTTATTACAATAAGAAGTACGCAAGTATCCTACACGCTTTTGATTCTTCGACAAATTTATTCCAAAGTAGTGACCTGGCCCTCTCAACGATTATCATGGTGCTCAGGGTTTGGTCGAATGTGCCAACCTGAAGCTCTGTAAGGGGAACCCCATTCAACTTCCGAAATTCGACAATTTTAGTAGGAGAGTCTCTAAGCTGCACTCGTATTCGTGGCTCACGCTTGTACAATTTATTATTTTCTTTATATTCAATTGAATTTTAATGTGTAAATCACGAGGAGACATTTCTCGGAATGGCTTGTGCGCAAACTTTTATTTTTTATATCAGCCTAACATCTAATTACACAGGCATGGATGATAACCAAACTTTTATAAATTTTTATTTTGTGAGAAATATCTTTTCGGCATAGTTGTTAAACACGTGGCTGTATATGTTACAGCCTCAAGATACCGAACACGAAATCAGATAGTTATAGTCCCAAGGGATCATCCTCAGCTTCTTCTCGATAATGCTAGCATCTTTTTATCATAGCGCTCGTAATCTAACAAGGAATGTTATCGAAGGTATTAATCTAATATGGATTCGACGGATTAAAAGTGTTAAAATTTAATTTAATTTAAGAATGCATAGCACATTCAAGAGAAATACTCTAGACGTAACTTATATTTATATAATCATAGTTTCATCCATACCTCTAGAGTATTTCTCTTGAATGCTATACGATAACTTCCCTTGATAGAAATAGGTCGTCATTATTGTATCTATTCTTGTCTTATGCTCTCATGCTCAGCATTTTTTGAAAATGTACACTCCCCCGTTATGCTCCTTAACAATGGCACTATTCTCCCGCGTAAGTCATGACTTTATCCGAATGTTTTTATAAATTGAACGATATTCAAATATTCATGTATAATTTCGAATAGGGATATTTGTTATCCTGGGGATGTAAGCCTCTTTAGACGTCGTTAGAGCGTTTCGTCTTCTATGGAAATTCGTCTCATTTTCTCAAATCCAACACACAATTAGTTAATACTTCATTTCGATGTACACTTTCCTACGTAACATATTTCAAGACATCGGAAGCCTGAGAGTCTTTTTTATATTAGGAAATAATTTTGACATGAATAAATGTAGCCGTAGTTTTCCTTCAAGAGCACCAAAACGACAGAATTGAATATTATAAACATTCTACATCTCTCGAAGGTTAGTACTGGTGAAAAACAGAAGCGATATAGTATTAGTGTCATCAGTCTGGACTGGGCGTCAGCTTGTGGACTTAATGATCCATATTTTTTTAAGCCCAAAGTTGCACTGCGATTCATAACGCATTTAGTGTCTTTTGTTATTGGCCATTATCCATCGTTTTTGCGCGTTACCTTGTTGACTGTTGGGAATTGTTTAATTAGATCATTTAATGCTTTTATAGAGGTTAGGATATCCTCGTCTTGGTTCTCTTCATTTTTCTCGTCTTCGGGCTTTTTTGCATTCATGAAGAGATGTGTACTCGTTTGGGCATTAATTTGTCAGCTCTCAAATAGTAACTAACTCGAGCTTTTTGAGTATATATCGTCAAACTTTACTTTTAAGTAGGCTGCATGACTGTGGTCTTCTTTACAGGGTGTAATGATAATACAGCGCCTTAAAGCGAGTCTTAACTTGTCTAGTGAAAGGGTACTCCTTAACGCTAAAAATTCTAAATTAAAAATAATCGATTTTACAAAATGAATACTATATGTCAGTTCTAATCATTACCCTTTACTTCTTTAGAAATACCCTCTTAATCCCTCTATATTAGTCAGTAGTAATAAGAATATCTGAAATAATATTAATGAAAAGTTTGCTGCAGATAAACATAAATATAAACACTGCTGTAATCTCACCCTTGAACGCGTTATTTCCTGTTAATGACTATTTCGAGTCCAAAAAATGAAAAAAAAAACTTATTTTAGTAGTATACGTATGAATAATGTAATAACCATGAAGGAAATGTATCTCTGCATATTCCTTGAAGAAATTTTAAATTATAGCGATCACCCGAGAATATATTCTTCACTTTTTTAGTCGTTGTGAACAATCCGCCATAGAAACATTGTAAATATTTCCACTGCCTTAATTGAGCTACGTAAAGAGAAATAATAAATTAATGTATTAAATGTGTAGAGTATTAAATAAAGATCAAGTTAAATAAAATCTGGACACAACTTGGCAGTCGCTTCAAGCGAATAAAATTGAAGAAAGCTTTTACTTCCGTATTAAAAAATGCATATGGAGTATTTCTTGAACAAAATTTTACATTTAAATTAGAAAAAAGTCATTATTATGTTAATTAATTTATGAATTTTTAATGCATCCAATAAAAATTTCATAAAGATGAGAAAACTAAGCAAAATATATTACGTAGTATTTGGTTCAATTGTGAGTCCCACGAAATGTCGCTCAGCTTATCCGTGAAATCATCATACAACGGTGTACAATGTTGATTCATATCGTGACGCAACACGTCGTGAACATTTGCTAATTTGTAGAAGGCAGAACCACCATTTTTTTTATTCATTGCCTTACAAATTCTATGGACCGAAGTCACTCTTTGAACTTCACGATTTGAAGCAGCAGCTTCAAGTAGGTGACCTATTAAAAATGATAGCATGTTGATATCTTGAGTTTGTAAATTATTTTGACCTTGAATAGATGAGCAGAGCCTGAAATTCACAAATATGATCATTATTAACAATTATTAGGGCATACATTTTAAATCGAAATGATCATCTATGATTTGAGCAGCATCCGTCGAATTAAGAATTACGCTCATTTCTTGAAAGGCTTTTTCAATATTTTTCATACATTGTGTTGATTCAGCTTTGAATATTTTAAAGATGTTAGGGAAAAAATCTGCAATAATTGTCTCTGTATTATTATTACTGTTTATTTAATCAGCGCAGTCGTCTTTACCATAACTTTCCATAGTTGGTTTCAAAGGGGGTCGGTATGCAACTGCACTGATGACAAGATCAGGGTATTGAGCCCGAAGAAAAGATGATACAAGTCCAGCTAGTCCACATCCTTGAACAATCCATTTTTTACTATAATTTTTCTGTTTATCTTGTCGTGAAATCCTCGAGTTCATTTCATTCATGAAGTATACAAAGTCACGAACCATTTGAGGTATTGAAAGATATTTTAGGTTTTTATCCGACAAGTCCCTGAAATTATAATTCACTGATTAATATTCTGGACTATCAGTTCAGATACTGAGAGTTATACAGATATATTCAATGCTCTGAATATGCAGGTTGTCACAACTTTTCGGAAGAATCAAGTTTGATACATGTAAAATGGGCGACGACGCGACGTTTATAATAATATAGTAGATTATTATGAGAGATTAATTAGATAATATGATTCAGTCCATCATCAAACTAGTTATCAGCCAAATGAGGGAAAAATATTTAAACATGCGTAAGTGTGAATGTAAGCTAGAGTTTAATCTAACAATTCGGTCCTTAAAATAGAATACCCAATATAAGGGTTTCTCTACTCCTGTAGGTTTCATTACACAAGAGCATAACAAAATTGTTGGAGATGCTGCATCTTATCGGCTGCTGAATCCGCTATCCATTTGGGTCCATTGTGTGTAGATGTTACTATAGTCGACACGAAATAAGTATTAAAAGGTAGGCATTTTTTGACAATTTGAGGTAACGATATATCAATTTGGTTGATTAGAAGCTTAGTTGAAGCGGGTTTTTTGTTCTTGGGGGAATCATAATAAGCTTTTATTTTCCATTTAGTCGCAATAAGTTTTAAGCATTTTGAAACGGTATAGTCACGCCCAGTGGTACAGCCAATTATTCTTACGTCTGAAACGAATCTTCACAAAGAATCATTAATAATAACTTACAACCTCGCGTATTATAAGAATTTGATTTGTCCATCCTCAAGTTTCTTCATATTGAAGCAAAAACATGAAAATATGCAGTACTAAGAAGATGTTATCTCGCAGAACATAAACAAAAGCTGTCGAACAACAATGAAAGAGAAATATCGACAGATATATCTCGTCATTTTAAATTTTCACTGCTAAGTACTAATATGTCTTATAGAAATTGAGATTGAGTTCTGTTTATAAATTATTTACATCTTACTGTAGAAGAAAAACAGCATAAATAAATTTAAGTATTATAACACAAGATGGTTTTGGGCTCTCGAAATCGGTTACACTCATAAAAGTTTTCTGTCTCTTCCAAATTTTCTTTTTCAAATGATTTAGTGAGCTTTGAAGTTAAAAGTCTCCGAATTGAAAAATAATGTCCCTGAAACGGTGATTCAGGGATCTCCTGTACAAGTGTAATAAGTTTAATCCCAGAAACACGAATTTACTTACTTAGTTGGTCGAGTGTATCCAAAAAATCTGAGATCCGTAACAAAAAGGTTGGTTTGAAGCTGTTTGGCCTGATCCACCCATAATCCTACTTCGGCATGATGAGCTTCAACTGAAACGGCGTCGACAATGCCGAGAATAAAGGGTGCATCTGTACTTTGCGAGTGGTTTTAACATAATATTTCTGTAATTGTTACACGTCTTTATCAATCGTTGCATTAAATAAGAAGATTAAAATGGGGTCAGAAGGTGAAATGTCTATTTTAAAAAATTATGAATTTAGTTTTCATTGGGTCCAAATACATTACTTTAAAATGATACTGCATGCATACAAATTGCATCAGCTGTCGATCAAAATAAGATTACTTTCATCAAATTCAACTTAGGATGTCTCAGACGAACTCGCGTAATTGGACATGATTTAGTTCAAAATGGACCAAAATGTGGAACTAATCTGGTGCAAAACGTATCATAATTTGAATCATTTAGACCTGAAAAGTTACATAATAAATCACATATTTTGACCCATTTTGTACCAAATCGATTCCAAATCTATTATGGTATCTAAAATGTTTAAGTATTTTATATTATTATAGGAAGACTCATGCAAAACTCCGCAAATCGATTTTTCCACCCGAGTTAAAATTCCAACAGAACCGACGAAGACATCGATAAATAAAGACACGTGGAAAATGGAACCTTGCATTAAACATAAAATCGAGATGACGGCTGATCGTTGGCCACAATTCCTGGATGGTCACAAACTCTTACATGACCAAGAAAATGATCAGGAGGTACACATTTGAAAATCACTATGGAAAACTATTGACACCAGGAAATAAATCACATGTTGCTATTATGTATTTATGCATTTTTTTTTTACAATATAAAACTTTTTAATATGACCTCCTCATATGGAGGCTCGGCAGAAACTGTCAAAAAAAGTTGTGCATTTTAAAAATCAACGTACCGTAGCCCATGCCTTAGCCCTGAAATTTTTGGCAGTTTCTTCGGAACCTCCATAAAAGGAGGTCATATTTGGGAATAATATTAAAATCATTTTATATATGATATAATATGCATTCAATGAATATTATTAAAATATAATTTATTCCCTAAATTCGTTATTGTGTCAAGAATTTAATTCGGATTTTGTCCTAGTAATTTTCAGATGAGTACCTGTTCAGCATTTTCTTAGCCTTAGGTAACAATTCGTGACGATCCAAGAGTTCACTGGCCAATCAGCGTTCTAGTCGGATTTCGGTGGTTTCTTTTTATTTTTAAGTCAGGATTCCATTTTTCGTAATGCGTTTATTTGTCGACGATACGTCGGTTGTGTTGGAATTTCAACCTAGGTATGGAAAAAGCGTTTTGGTGGTCGATTGTGATTTTTCTTTTTCCTGAACTCGCATATCTTCGGCTTGAAAATTTCAAATACCAGGTACAATTATTTAAAGAAATTTTTCGTCCAATAATTGGAATTGGTTCCGTTCAAAACGGATCAAAAATATTATACTTATTATTAGTTTCCTTATTTTTAGATAAATACCGAATTTATTTTTGTTTGCATGCAAAATATGATCAGGGTGCCTGATTAATACATAAAAGAATACTAGTAAATTAGTCGATATTGAAAATATTTTATATACAAAATTTTGGTGTCTCAGTTTACTAATGAAACTCCACTAAATGTCTGGCACCAATTCATAGATTATGCGACCAAACTCAGAAGTTTTTCTCTTGCTTTTTAATTTTCAAAAAGGTACTTTCGGACTATTGAACCCAGATAATACAGTTTGACTTGAGTGATTCTCAAATTATTGTTTTGATAATAATGCAACATATTTTCCTCAACTTGGCACCTTAATAGGTCGTTCGACAATTTTGAATTTTAACGGTTTGGTCGTTTTAAATATGCGTTAGAGGTTGTGAAGTAAGTAAAGGTTAATTACCAGGTAATAATAATATATTTACGTAAGTAATCGGTTGTGTAGTTTTTTCCAACCGTCGACAATTCCAAAACATAGTCCAGAACTTCTATTAAATGAATATTCATATTCATGTCCCAACACTTCTAATTAAATTAATTAAAAATGCTTTAAATCTAATCCTGAATTATAAATGAATTAGAAAAATGCATTATTTTTTAAAAGGACAATTAAAATGCTATGTTCTTGAATCGAATGAAATCTAATTTGGATATTGCATGACACAGTTCGAAATTCTGAGACTCCTTTTCTTGTAATTCATTAAAGTTAACATCCAAGGCATGAAAATTATTTATTAATTACTTCCACCTACATCAAAGTTCTGGGCGAAGTATTAAATTTGGTCACCTCGGAAAAGAAATTACTTTATAGTTTTTCATTAAATGTCGATGTTTCAGACCCCAAAGAACTCAAAAATACAAAATAGTATATTATGCTTCAAGGGAGGAAAGCGCGCGATTCCTGAGCGGGAGGTTTACTGCCCGAGCGACGCGAGGGCAGCTCTCCTGCGAGGTGCGCGCGCTTGCCTCCCGTGTGGCATAACGCTATTTTTCTCCCGACCCCATTCATTACTCCCGCTGGCGGCACTCGTCCCTAGGGGGTAATGAGAACGAAGTGCGCATGCGCCATGGCGCCCGGGTGGAATCGGCGGCTTTCATCCCGCTTTCCAGGCATGGAATACCGACATTCCGACGCGGTCGAGATAAAAAATATTTGTCCATGATCTTTTGCGTACGTACGTACGTTCGTAACTCGCAGATTTGATTAGTTTTTGGAGTCGACCCATACTAGATAACGGGGAAGTCGAACAAAGAAAGCTGAAAATAGTACATTACTTAACGAGGGAGTTAAATAAAGAATGTCTCAGACTGCGTGTAATTTGGACCCGAGGCGAAGCCGATTCTTGTCTGCTAAAGGTGGCCATACAAAATACTGTTTTTTTGTGAAATAATCGTGTCTTATTCAAATAAATGCTTTAATCTATCTTGAATCACTACTTTTTTAATAAAACTCTTTGTATAATGTGTGCTTTCTCATAATTTATCTAAAACTGTCTAACAATGGACGATATCTGCAGGTGAAATAGCAAAAAGTTGATTTTTCAGCATAGGTCTAATAATATGGCCAGGGACTGTATAGGCAATGTAGGTTGGAGTCACTGATATATGTGATATGGATAGGCTATAGGGAGTCAAAACGTGGGACAATTTGAAGGTTTCCGTTGGAAGGCGTTTGGCATGAAATGGAGGGGGTATAGTTCCCGAAGGCGATCCGAAACCACCCGACTGCGTCCGAATCAGCCCATTCGGCCACAGAACCACAGATTCGTCATTTGTATCACTGTGAAATTCTGATTTTTACAAGTGTGACTTTTTAGTATAAAAAAGAGCTCTGCGTTCGCTACGATATACGTATACAGATTAACATAATTATAGTTTCCAATGTGACATGTTTATAGTACGCCTTACGTTAGTTATAAAAAAAAATTACAGAATATATGACAAATTTCTATCATAATAGTAATATTGTTTAAAAAGACTTCATTCCAGAAACTAGATTTTTATTAAAAAAACATTATATCTCGTTACACTAATTAATTATTTTTACAAGACGAAAAGTGGAGAATACAGGTTTTCTTGCAACGTACCTATTTTATCTTTTCATTACATATGTTAATTACTATTTTTCTTGTTAATTAAAGCAATAATTATTTTTGGGGTTGCACAATTATATTTTAATGATATTTTACAATTAGATTGTAAGTTAATCAACGTTTGCTCCTTTGAATTTCGCGGCATTCTAATAAAGTGTGGAAAGATATTTGAATCCCTTGGAGTAAACCATTATCACCCCCATATAGACGTGGATTATTTGCTCCATAAGACTAGGAATTTACGCCTTTAAACTGTCAATTTATTTCATATTCAACTGTATATACATTATCAATCAAGTCAATATACATTATTAGGTAATGGTGAAATCTCTAACCGAAAACAATTAAATAATGTCATTAACATACTTTTAATCAATTAAACAATTTGTGTAAATTCGATGTATGCGTAACAATAGAAGTAAATTATATTTCCTTAGATTGTTGTTATTGTCTGGCATCCGCAGCCCACTTTTGAACGAGATTAAGGATTTGTTTTCTTCCTTGAACTAGTTCACGTGAATCCCTGAGACTGGATTTTTCAAAAATGTCGCAAACTCCAGTTCCTGAAAATTAATTATAGTATACGTATATTCATTGTATCTCATTGTACATCTTTATTGTATATCCCTTTTGTAGCCATTATTTTTCGAATAATTACAAAGTAATATATCTTTTATATGTGAATATATTATACTACAAATTATTCAATAAAGTATAGAAAAGTTTTTTTTTCATTCATTGTTTGCGATTCTATATTACTGAATATAAACAACCTGTTTTATGCTTAAGAATATCTTTTATTTGTTTATTAATTGGAAAATAGAAGAAAATGTTGTGTATTTTAACACATACGAGATTTTGTTCATAAATCTGACGTATTTTTATAGTTTAACAAAATAGAATACTCTATTTACTGATAAATTAAGAAGAATATCATTTTCCAGATATTTTATAAGGTATTTTTGATACCTGGAATATCAATGTTGACGGATTGAGCGCTGGTTGTACGATAAAATCGATTCCGGAAAGGATTATCCTTTTGATATACGAAGGCAACGTTCGTAAGATTAGGCAAATTCTCAGAAGCATATGCTGCTGCGTGAGCCATATTTTTGTTAAAAATGTCCAAATTCCTATATTTTAGAGAAACACATGGTTAATAATGTTAGTTACTATATAATAGATATATAATAAATATAACAAATCTTCTATCATAAAAAAATATATTTAAATAATGGCGCACTAATGAAAAATACTTTATTAATATTCATCTAAGCCCATTTTTACATAACATTTAACTAAGTAGGTTAATAGAAGCTCTTGGATTGAAGATAAAAAATTACCATGTGGAGAATGAGTCTTTGCAGACTCCTAGCAGAAATTCAAGACTAATTTTATTTCCGATGAATATGTCTTGAGTTTCTTTAGAAGTTGTCATCAGTCCTATTTCAAGGCACTGACTGTACTTTCGTTGCCTCAGTATAGCTGAAATCAAATGTAAACGTGTGCGTAAAAAGGAAAAAACTGCTGTATTATTACATAATGTATTATATTAAATGATATGACAATATACAAGTGTCGTTGATTTATAGCAAATATTTCTATTCGCGTCTTGGTTCGATCTGTGATCGTACACTGTACATAGAATTTTCGAGGAACGAAAAGGCATTAATTAATGCAAAAACCTAATCGAATTTATCATCAAATTAATTAAAAGCTAAGTGAAAAACCAAATATATAAACTAAAGTCTTCGACCTGGGTGCCTACCAACTGGGTACCTACAATACGAGTTCGTATTGTAGTTTTTTGAGTGAAAATATGCGCTTAACTTAACCTATTAACGCCCAAAGGACACTTTTTCTTCCTTCTATTTCAATCGAGTATTTTGTATTAAAATGGAAGTTAACAAAAATTAAGAGATACATATCCTACTGTTTTCGAGGTCGCTCTTCAAGATTCCGAGGTCAAAATTGACTTTCGGCCATTAGGAATTCCAATATGGCGCCGAATTTGAAAAAAATGTAAAAAAAATTGGGAAATATTTATTCTTACCAATTTTTTTCGTGCCCCTAGAATATTGGAATTTTATTGAAACTCTGAATAAAGGTGAATAAAATACTTCAATTTTATGGCAAAATTTTACTTTTATACACTTAATCATTCTAACGACCTCAAAATGGCCACAGAAATGAACATTCCTGGACGTTCTAACTCAAAACTACGAGCTTTACTTAAAAAATGATAAGAATAAGAAGTTATATCCCCCCTTCTTGCACCATCACCGTTTTTTTAGTCTGAAACGTCTACATTTGATGAAAAACTATAGGATAATTTTTTGCAGGGAACTGGCAAAATTCAATACTTCGGCCAGACCTATGGTTGAAGTAATTACGTGAATAAATACTGTTTACTGCAGTGAAAACGGAGCTACTATTTGCAACAATGTCTCATTAATAATTAGAAATTAGTAACTTGTTTGTAACTTGGTGTTTTATTGTTCCGAGCAAAGTAAAACATGCATAGTACTAATGCGAATGTAAAATAGCGCAAAAATGAATGGTTATAAAATTGCACATAGTATTATTTTTTCAACTCCTTGCGCGAAATTTGATTTTGCACACTCAAATCAGTACGAGAAAACTGTATTTCATGCAGTTAGAAAAAATAATATACGATATACGTGCGAAGTAGCTGGCTTTCGCAAGTCACCTACATCGCACGCTTATATAGTATAATATAAAATATCACTATTATAAAATATCTAATGAGAATGGAGCTGAACGATTTATAGTATATTAATCTGAAAGTAAACGATTTCTTTAAAGATAAGTTTAAATTTTTAAGTTTAAATAAGGAAAATTCAATTTGTAGTTTTTTTTGGGTCGTTCATTATAAATCTGAAGTTCGAGTTTCAAAAGTTAAACTGGCGTATCCAATATAGCGAATGAATTATCCAGCGACCACGAAAGCACAAGTGGTGCTAAAAATGATGAAAAAGCAATCTTGTACTTGGGGGTTTTCGATGGCGCTAATTCCGTATCCATCATCTAGTTTTTAAAATTTAAAATACCGAATCCTATATGATGGATTAAATTCCGAACCTTTAATTGATTTATATAAAACTTAGTACGTAGATGATTATCGAAATTTAATGGAAAACTATTGTTTCGATATAATATAAGCGCATATTTAATGAAATTCTACGGGTATTTAAATTTTGCAGAGAGTATTTCAAAATTCTGCCGGGTTATGTGATATTTCCGTGGTCAGTTTCGGATTTACCGTGGAAAAATATGGCGGAAATATCTCGGAATTCATGGAATCCTAACCATTGTTAGCCTCTGTTATTTAAACGAAACATAATTATTTTAAACAATACATTTTAGTAAATGCCTTCTTCACTCAACTTCACTCTTCTTCATCCAACATACTTTTGAATCATAGTGTGGCTTGGTAAACGTAAACTAATTTTTTGTCTGTTTTCACAAAAATGCATATATTCGAATTCATAATTTCTATTTACTTGTTTAAAAATGAGGCACCTCTTATTATGGATCACTTTTATGTTCCATACATTCCCAAATATATTTTAAAAAATGAGATTCCAATAATACTTGATGAAGATTTTATAGCAATGAGATTGATAAAAAGTCCATGTGGTACACCTAAATGCATCTTCGGATTATTCAAACATTATTTTACCGCAAATTAGGGGTACACCACAAAAATCCGGCAAATCACAAAACAGACACTTCAAAGAAAGAAATTATAAAACCAAACATTTAAAAAAACAGACATTCAAACACCAGACATTTCAACAAACAGATTTTCAAAATATTTGTGCATTTTGAAAAGTTTTTGAACGTGTGTTTTTTTAAATGTCTGGTTTTTGAATGACGGGTTTTGAATGTTTTTGAGGTGCACCCAAAGCACACATTAAAAAATCGGACATTTAAAAAACCAGACATTTAAAAAAACAGACATTTAAAAAAACAGAAATTAAAAAATCAGACATTTGAAAATGCACACATATTCGGGTGCACCTCAAAAATCCGACGTCTGATTTTTTAATATTGGGTTTTCGAAAGTGTTTTGTGATTTGTCGGGTTTTGAGGTGCACCCACGACAAATCGCGAAATCGACACATAAAAAACCCGACATTAAAAAAACAGACATTAAAATACCATATATATCAAGTTGGACATATTCTAAAAATGTAATTAATGATAGACTTCTAAATGTGCTTAATAAACAAACCGGGGATGACCTTCATGTGATCTACAAAATGAATCCCTTGCTCAAAAATTGTTGACTTAGCCATAAGCTTCCAGTGAGACCTCAAGGACAGCGACCGGGGATCATTTTTTTATGCAGTGAATATAAAATAATATAAAATAATCGGACGTGTCAGGTTTTTGAATGTTTGTTTTTTGAAATTTCTGGTTTTTGAGGTGCACCCCAAATTACTTTGTAAGCATGGAATAGTTATTAGTTATTTCGTATCCTGGTTATCACAAGTAGCACGTGGTTGAAGAAACTATACGATATCTACTTTCAAATCATATCTTAAACCTCGTGGGATCCAGAAAGTTAAAAGTTCCAGAGATATGCCTTTATGTAATTACTTTTTTCACTTCCTGCATTTTTCAAATATATTTTTCTAATTTTATGATTTAAAAAATTGCTATATTTTATTTTATTTTTAATAAATCCTTTCAAATCAAAGTGCACATGAATTATCTTAAAATAAAATTGTGAGAGATAATTACGAAAGAACTCGTGGGCTTGAGCACCGAAAGACACGTCTCTGATCTTCTTTATGTAGTCATCATATAACGGCGTGCATTCTTGGTGCCTTCTCATTCTCAGCGATTCATGAACTTGTGCGAGTCTTTTATATGGAGACCCATTATCTTTGGCATTCATTACTTTACATATATCGTCCAGTGAAAGGCCAATGTCAGTTTCTCGTCCAACAACTTGGGAACCAATATTATGGGCTATTAGATAAAAGAGTATAGAAATATCTTGGTCCTTCAAATGGGATTGATTTTCAGTAATTGAGCAAAGCCTGCAAAATTACAAATAATCAGCTTTATAACATTGTAGAGTCTTCTTGTGCATAAAATGAATAACAAATTGTTTGTTCTGTATGAGGGAAAGACTCTTTTCTTATGTAAAAATTCTGTGTTATTAATTGGTATTAATAGAGGATATTGTCAAGTTTACTCAAATGCATCGCCTAATTCCTGTGCCGCACTAGATGTTCTGGATATCGCATCCAGTTGTATAAAGCCATCTCGAATATTATCCATGCATTGGGCAGATTTCTCTTTTATGGAGTTGAATATATTTTTAAAATAATCTGCGCATAATCAAAAATGAAAAATTATAATTCAAATATTTTTCAGTGATTGTACATTACATTATATAGATTATTTGAAAATCCTGTGCAGATGCACAGAAGCTACTTGCACTGCTCCATGAGAGTATATCCGTCCTCGGGAGCTCTTCAAGACCTCCAACTCTTTGGTTTTGTTTTAATGTATAATTTTATTTAAATTATTTTATTAAAAAAAACGAATCCAGTCGTCAAGAATTCAAATTCGGAAAAGTAGTTGTGGATTGAATTTGTACAATTGTTAAGGAATAGAAATTAATTCGTATTTATGATCCTGAATTCTGATTCCTGATATTTAAATTTGTTTTTGTCTACTAAGGGTTAGAACAGTATTTTATAGCAATTTGTAACTCATCATACCTGAATATTCCACAATTGGAAGTGGTGCTCCAACTGCTACTGCACCGACGACAATATCTGGATGCTTTATTCGGGCTATGATTGCCAATATTGCGGAAACGCCACAACCTTGAACAATCCATTTTTGGTTTCGCCTTTGATACGGATCTCTGCTAACTATTAGGTATTCATTCATTCCTCGCATGAAGTATTCCATATCTGCAATCATTTGGTCGACTGTCGCGTATTTCAAGTTTTCCTCCGCTAAATCTCTACAATTAATTATTAGGGCAAAACATATAAAGTTATATTAATTTTTATATTCACATAAATACTTAGAACAGTAAATGTTATACAAATGCGAGCAATCTTCAATATTTTTTTTAACCTCAATTATTTTAGCTGACTCGCAGTAAGTAGTTACTGAATCCAGTTGATGTGTATTGATTTTTACTTCTAGTAATTTTTAATTTAAAATTGCCATTATAAATGAATGTAGATTCATTTTAAAAGTAGTTACTAAGCAATTTTTAAAAGTTCTTAAACAGTAAAAATCGTTTTTAGGTTCTAGTCATACTTACTCTGTTGGTCGACTAAATCCAAAGAAACGAATATCAATAACAAAGAGGTTTGTTTTTAATTTCTTAGCTTGTTCAACAAAAAATCCCTCCTCGGCTTGGCTGGCTTGAACACTAAAGTCGCTAATAGCAAGGATGTTTGGAGCATTATTATCTACGCCATATATCGTTTTGATATAAAATTTCTGAAACCCAGTTGTATTACATTAAATATCAAAACATTATTTGTTTATTGACTTACATTTTCTAGTAATTTATATACGAATAGTTTTATTATGCCTTATTATTTATGATCAACATGTTAACGTAATGTAACGTATATATGTCAAGTAAACGGTCGTAAATTTATCGTTCCGCAGTTACACATTATAAAATTTGCTAAAGTGATCGGGAGTAAAATTGCTTACATGGTAAAGTATATGAATAACTTTTGGACGCATTTGTGAAGGAAAATACAAACTTTGGAGTACTTAGATTGAAAAATTCTATAGTTATTCGTCACACTTGTACCTTCGAGTAAAATTCGATAATTTCGAATAGTAGATCCTCGATACACCGAAGGCATGACGTAGGCGTGTCTTCTGTACGTACTAAACATGTACTAGACTTATCTCCCGATTGCTTTCACTGAAGTTCTCTTCAAAATTGTCTTCCATATTAGCGAAATTCAACAACGGTTAGAGATATATGTCAAGGTCCCTTTCTTTCGAGAGATGCAATCCAGGATTAAAACATTGTAACAACCTCTTTCACCCTGAGTGTAGTTTAGATTACACGTAGTTTGTAATAAAAGCATTCAGCAAATAAACTCGAATTTCTGAACTGATCAGACATTCGAAAGCCGCTGAAATTCCGTCATCGACGATATATACGAACGATTAGGAAGGATCTGTCACAAGCGCAGACTTAATCTCGCTCAGTGCAGTCGCTTCTCATATAACAAGTTTGACATAGATTGATAGATTTAATAAAGCTGCCTCAACATTTCAGGGAACAATTATTGACTATACGTTGGCCTTAATTATTAAAAAGCTAACAAAACTAAATTGTCTTAGTGGGGTGAGGTTAATAGGAGGTGAGAAATCTACTTCTCATAATGAAATACAGTAAGTCATAGTTAAAATAAATGGTATAGCAAACTCGATTCCTGAAATGCGTTTGTCCAAAAATTATTTGTTGTATACAAAAATATTTATGTTAACCACCGTAAAATATTTGCCGAATCCATTCATTGAAAATCGTCGTGTACTTTCTCGTATTCTCGTGTACAACTTAATCCAACTACAGTTTGACAACCTTTCCATTGTATACAGTGCACCTTGACGATATCTTTAGCAGTCTAATTTTAAATAGTCATATTTATTTGTTTATGATCATAATTATCAAGTCACATCTAATAAAGTACTTGATTACTGAGTTATCTGAGATTGCTGAGTTACCTCAACTTCAACTTTGCACAAATTTATTTAATAAATAAATTTTCTCAATTTTAATTAGCAAATCCTTGGAGTCACCGAAACACTTTTGACGCCTGAAATTTCAAACTCAACTCACCACATTATCTGTTTACAACTTCGAAATGATAGATTGGGCGAACCTGTTGGTTGTGTTGAGCTGCATTTCTATATAGGTATTGCACTTGAACATTGGCAGTACCCCTGCGCGCATATTGTAATAAAACGGAATATCTAATATCTAAAGAATCCTACAGGAATGTCCAGCTACTTATTGTAGTTTTTTATCAACGTCCTGAAGGGTCCCTTATATAGGAATTCTTTCAATCTTTATCAACATTTTTTCCAAATTATAACCATTATCTTATTACTGCTGGTTTTAATTCCAGTATGATGTCGTCTTCCACTGAATCAGCTTATGTCAGAATACAACATGTGATCAATGCACTCTATCTTGTTCTTTTTGAACCCACTCACGATAAGAATATATCTACTAGATCGATCTTTTTATAGTAAAATTTCCTGTAAAAAACCAATTCTGCATTTATAGCAAACCACCATCTAGTGGATATCCACTTTCCATTTGATGCATCAAACGTTTTACCGAGCAATTTCCACTTGTGAAATTTTAAACGTTTTTTGATTGCTAATCAGTTCAGTTCAGCCATTAGCACCTTGTCACCCAGCGAGAATATCGAAACAGCTGTAATCGGTATCCTAAATTCTGTTACATTCTTGACAATATTGCTCCCTATCGTAGGGTTATTTTATCGAATACAGAAAACATTGTTTCAGAGACCAATACAGTTCTTCTATCAAGCAATCTGGTCAATTTTAAAAGTTGAAAAGTCGACTAAGAATGTTGCTTATCAAAATCAGTTCATTTCAACTAATAAACTCTTTTAAGTACATTTCACCTGATCAGGCTAAATTTGTATTAAGTTAGTATTTCTGATACCTCGTTCTTTTAATTCAGTTTCTTTTTTTTTTGCATTCCAATTTTTTTTTTATTTTTAATTTAGAGACATCGCACCCGAAGAGGTTAAGAAAGTGATATGTCAGAATTCTGGATACTATTTTCACTATAGCATTCAGTCTGCTATTTTAAGGGTGCTTACTGATGTTCTACCCAGTATTGAAAATCGTGACCATTCATATCTTCTTTTGTTTTGTCAATGTTTTTGATCCATTGCCTCATGGTATATATTTAAAAAACTTCCTCCTAAACGGCTAGAAATATTTTTGGAAATTTTACCATTGCAGTCAGTAATTTTGTGTGAGATAATAATGGAGAAAGTTGCCATTATTTATGGCAAAAATTACTAGAGGCGTTGTCATTTTTACTGTCTAAATAGTAACTTATATTTCTATTAGAAGATTAAAATTTTTCTTGTTCTGCAAGAGCCTGTCTCAAAATTTTCAAAAAAATTTGTTCGTTCACGCAACAAGCTGTATGAGGATTGCACGTTCTCCGGGTGGTTATCGGTTAACATTTCTATTTGCAATATTTATAAATGACTTTGGACAGTTCCTTAAACACTCCACGTGTATGTTATTTACCGATGTCTCGCAGATGTATATTCAATGTTCTGTACATGAGCAATAATTAGTGCCTTTGTCAAAAGTCTGTCACGTGATTGCTAATTGGGCAACATAATAAAAATGCAAGCGAGGGTCCTCGGGCTTGGCATATATCTTAATTAATTCAATTACTACATAATCTCTCGCTGGCAGTCCAACCGCCCCCTTTCTTACAAGGCAATCCAATCGATTTAAAAAATTATAATTATTCTTGTTAAATGAGAAACATAATTTTTTTTGCAACAAAATTAATGTACAAATAGCTATTTTCAATAGAGTAAAATATACAACCCGCGGTTGTGAAGTTTCATTTTTACGGCTTAAATAGGGCAGGGGCGGTGTCATTTTACACCTAGTACATAAAAAACTAGCTTTTATTCTCAGTAGACTGAGACATTTATAACCTAATTTGCAATAGAAGAAAAATAGTCGTTGAATATACTTTATTTCTAGGAACCATTATGTTCATAAACGATTATTATAATAAGTTTACAAATTATGTGTAAGATATTACCAATTTTTTAATTTGATGAAGATATTACCTGTTGCCAAATTCGAGTATTGTTTCTATCAAAATGATCAAGTCTTTGCGCAAAGAAGCGATGCTCTGGTGGAATGACAACTTCTGAATGAGAGCAAATAATCACATACGGTAAAATTGTATACAAACTTAGCGAAACTCTCATATTTACAGACACTGTTGCAGAATATTAGCATCAAGTCGTGCAGAAACTATCATTAAAACAAGCATACGTTCCCCTTAGAACTTATCAAAGAAGTCAGTTGAAGTAATTGCTAAACGATAATGATAAGTGTTATATATAGCGACAGCATTCCCGGCATTTTCTTTTTGTACACGGATAAAATAAATTTTGAACAATTTTCCAATTTTTACAATCTCTTTTTAGAAAATTCAAATTTTACTAAAATACAGAAAAAATATAGGAATTACTGAAATGTTGAGTACTAATTACGTTTGTAAATATTGGAGATTAATGCAAATTTATATATGTTCTGCAAGCGCAACTTTTTGGATATAATTTCAAAATTCACTTTTTTTAATGCCTTTAGTCTCTTATTGTATTATGCTTATCTATTTTCTGAAGGTGTTATCGCCTATAAATAAGTATAGTTTTAAATAACAGTAATAATAAGGCTTACTTATTCTATTAGTTTACATCATACCTACCATACTTGGTTATTATCTAAATTTAGTTATATCGGTACTATAAATCGGTATTATAAGTTTCGCATATTCACCCTAATGATAGTTGCTATCAACATTTTAAACACACGTTAACAAGTAAATTAAACATGTGTATTTACGGTGTACCTTAATAAATGACTATAATTTTTAGAGTAACATTCGTTAAATATTATTTAAAATAATTGGATATTAGGTAAAGTAGAATGTTGAAATGTGCTCTTTATAAATAGCTGGGACATTAGGTTTATTAATTGCTGTTAAATTAGAACATTTTTAATTTTGAACCTTTATATTTCGATAAGTACGAAATCTATGTAACTATATTTACACTTTAATTTTAAATAAAGGTAAAAATCTGCCTTAGGATATATAAATCAAGTAAAAAAGATTCATAATTAATTGAAGCTATTAAAAAGATAAATTCAATATGACCTTCAATTTTTTCTTTTATTTAACCAATTAAGAACCTAAAGTTTATTCAAATAATGCAATTTGTACAGTACTATACTTAACATTTAAGGCTTTAGAAAGTTCTTTGTTGTACGTAAAGCATGTTTAAACGTTAACTGCGGGCATCATTTAGCCGTGAAGGTTAATTGCCGAATAGACACAACTTTTAAAAAAATAATTGATCACTTTAGATTTTCTTAGTTAATTTCTAAAACACATGAACATTTAGTTGTTAAGAGTGCCTGATAAATATAAATATGACTTAAAACGTTTTTGTTCATAAAATTAGCATGAAATATTGTATAATATTACAGAACTGTATGACTAATAGTACATTGTATTACATAGTAATTTATACAGAAAAATTATTAATTAGGAGAGTAGGAAATTATTATTATTATTTCAAATCTTTTTCACGGAAAAGAAACCTGTTTCACGGCATCATATTTGCACCCATCTGTCTAAAAATAATGTAAGTTCATATTAAAACAATGCAGCTATTATAAATTACGGTTAGGGAAACTCAGATTAAGTAAATGCAATGAAACTGAACAATTGTAGAACATATAAAATCGGGTTAACTGCTTGCCAATTGAACGTCAAATATGAACAATTTCAACATTTCGATCCCCGCTTCTTCGTCAAACTAGATATAAAATTGCTAAATAAATTCATTACTGTATTTGTATAGATTAGTTCGGTATACTATATTATGAGCTACGCACTCTAAAAACGATTCTCTCTCAATTTGAAACGTTGAAAATTCCCTAATTCAATGGGAATAGTCACTGAGTGTCATAGTAAGATATTACTGTTTGACTCAGTGAAATTGGTTTACTACTAGGAAAAAATAATTAGTGGATTTTATTCGTCTTTTTATGCACTTTCCGGTGATTAAAATGATTTTTTATTTTATTTATATATTCATCATGATTTTTCAGTTTAAAAAAAAATCTAACTTGGATGTTTTGAATATTTTTTTAAACAGACTCAAATGAAATCTCGTATATTTTTTTATAAAATTTCATTGTCACAATTATGGGCCGGTTGGTTCTTCATACATAAATGTGCATAATAATAAGCGCATTTGGGTATTGCCGCTCACAAGGCTGCATTTCTAGCTGAGTGCGCGTATTAATTTGCACATTTCAAGATGAAAACCCACCGGCCCATAATTGTGACAATGTGATTTTATAGGAAAATATATGATCTTTCATTTGAGCCTGTTTAAAAAAAATATTTAAAAGGTCTAAGTTTGGGAAAAGTATATTTTTATTTTTTAAAGTGAAAAATCATGATGAATATATAAATAAAATAAAAAATGATTTTAATCATCGGAAAGTGCATAAAAAGATTAATAAAATACACTAATTATTTTTTCCTTGCTTGGACACAGAACTTTAGAAACAAGCGTTTAATGCGAGACACCGAAAAAGGCTAATCTTATCTGTTGCCCGTTTGGCATAGAATGCCCCTACCATAACATAACCCAACAAAAATTTAAGAATTGCATGTTGCCCTAAGTAAGAGTCGATTCTGATAGAATTTTTGCTCCAGAATCCAAATATCACCGCCAAAGTATCCAAGTGGCTCTAGTTTGTGAGATGTAAAAGGTCAAAGTGGTAAAAAATTCAATTCTAGGCATTTTTGAGCATTTATTCACATCCGAAAAGAATGCTGTTATCCCACCAGTTAAAGTCAATTCCGATAGTATTTTTCCCGCAGTACCCAAATATCTCCAACAAAATAATCAATTAAACTCAGTTTTTGATAAAATTGAATGATTAAAAAACTCAGATTTCCGGCATTTTGAGCAGCTATTCACATCCCAAAAAAAATATGTTGTCCCGTCAGTATGAGACAATTCTGATATGATTTTTCCCGCAGATATCAAAATATATTGACGTGGACCTAGTTTTCAACCAAGTTGAAGGTCAAACCGGTCAAAAACTATGTTGTTTGGACATATTTCACATATTTACTCTAGGATGGGACTCAAAAAATCAAGAAATGCAAAATGCCGGAACCAATGTGCAAGGAACATTTTGAAATTCGAATGACTTCAAACTGAAAATTTTGAATGATTTCTCACCCCTTTGACCTTCAATTTAGGCAAAAATTAGATCCAATTCAATATTTTGGCATACATATTTGGATTTTTAGGGAAAAATCCTATCAGAATTGTCTCTTAATGGCGGGACAAGAGCATTTTATTGTGCTGTGAATAAATGCTCAAAAATGCCTAGAATTGAATTTTTTACTCCTTTGAACTTCAATCTCTTAAAAGCTAGAACCAGTTGGCGGTCATACTTGGATTCTGGTGCAAAAAGATGCACCAGATTCGACTGTTATTTGTACGGCAATAAAATTTTGTTGGGCTGTGTAATTAGTGAAATACATTCACTGCTTGAATCAGTGAAATTGATTTACTCGAAACAATAGAATTGATTCACTGATGGAATCAGTGACTTTTTTTTTCTTTGGTGACAATCATACTGAAAGCCTTCTATACCCACACCGCGTAGTAATGTCAGTCCATGTGTCGATATAAAATATTTCGACAGTCCACTCCAATAATTATATATGACTAAGATCCTTCATTTCCATTATTTAAATATTTAAAAACCATTATCAGAAACCACGTGAGATTTTCAATGATGTCTTGAGTCAATGTGTGACATTTGTTATTCGGGAAAAGATCAAAATAATAAATAATTTAAGGTTTTACATAGCAATATTCTTTGGTTGAGAGACTCTACAGAATGTTTATCTATTAGACGAGTTTTCGGTCAGATTGAGTGCGTCGTTTTCCTTTACAAATGAAAGTTCTAAAGTTGATTCCTGAAGTCTGAACAAAGTGTTACTGGCTCCAATTTTGCATTTGAGTTATCAAGTCCACGGACTAATTTGATAGAAACTATATGTATAAATCACAAAAACTGAAATCGGAAATCCAACTTCTAAGCCCCGAAAACTTTGCTATGCTCTCTCGACAACAAATAAAAATATTAATTTGTTTTGAAAAATATTAATTGTTCCAATTTCAATAAAATAATAAATTTCATTACTCAAATACTTACTTTATTTAAACGAAAAATGATACTGACATACTACCTAAAAAAAACAAAATGGCACCGAGTATTTACATCCTCGATTGTTTGACCGTGTCATAATTGACTATATACAGGGTGTCCAAGAATTGGGTAACGATATTTCAGGAAGTGATTCTCCATGATATTTCAAACAAAAAAGTCCTGAACCAAAATTGGATCTGATGCTCAGAATTTGAATGACGGGCCATTGAAGTTTAGAAAAAAAATTACTTTTTTTTGTTATAACTCGACTCACTTATAAGTTATTTCAATTAGTGAGGGTTCATTTTCAAGCTTTTTTAAGCTCTACAATCTATCAACAAGAGTATTTGACCTGTGAGTATTAAGTTATGGCCTCAAAAACAAAAAAAATCTTTATCGGATATTTTCAATGTCTAAGGCGCAATGTGTATTTGAAGAATCAATAAATATTTGATTGATTGGTGGGATAGATGATAAGATAAAGAAATTACTTCGTAAACTTTTGGTATATATATTATTATTCTATTCAAGAATGTCTTCATATAATTTTCTTATTTACCTCAGCGTGTAAATGTAATAAAATAATAAATTACTACTGAACTTAAGATATATAACAATCAGCTTATTATAGTTTTTCTTCATTGTAGGCTGCTGATTGACCACACGGTAATAAGGTCCAGGATTTTCTCTCTTGCTTGAACCAGATCACGTGGATCATCCGGAACTGCCTTTCCCAAAATTGTACAAGCACCGCTTCCTGAAAAGAAATAATAAAATTAGAAATACTAAATATGGTATTCATCGGTCTCCTAATGTATTTTACACATATTGTTGCAAACTAAAACTAACATCGTGTCAAAACTGTTTAATGATTATTTGTACTGAGTGGAGAAAGTGGAAATTAAAGATATACAATTGTACGTTGGGTTATGTTAAACCTAGCAAGGAACAACGTGTATATTGGCGTGTCAAGGGACCGTTCCACTCCCGAAATAGTAATAATTTGAATATGTTTACTAGATTTTATGAAATTGTGTGCATACCTGGAACTTCGATGTTAAAAGATTCTGGGTTCGTAGTTTGATAAAATGTGGACCAGAAAGGGTCAGACTTTTCATGTACAAATACAACGTTTGTTAGGTTAGGTAAATTCTCACTGAGCAATACTTTCGTGTCATGGATGTATTTTTGTAAATTCTCCAACTTCCTGCATTACAAAAAAGAATATAAAGAATAATAAAGCTCTGTATAATGTACAAATTTGCATACAATAAATAAAAACATGCTTATCTGTAAATACTTTATTCGATAATATGTTACGATTTAAGATAATAAAATTACCATGTTGGGAAACTGTCTTTACAAACTCCTTCTTGAAATTCGAGACTAAATTTATTTCCGGAAAAAATGTCTTGTGATTCTTTAGAACTAATAAGAAATCCTAGTTGGAAGCATTGATTGAATTTCCGTTCTCGCAGTTTAGCTAAATCAGGATCAAAATACACTACTAATTATAATATAGTCATCGATTTGGCAATGTCCTTATTCAGAATTAATTTTTTTGTATGTATGTTGTAATTCATTCAAATTTACAAGTGTATTTTTAAACGTTATTCTTATTTGTATTTTCAATATTTTTATATTTCATCATTGTTTTCTCAGCATTATTTCGGCAGAAAGCTGATACAAACTAAATGAGTATTTTACTATTTCTCTTCTGCAGAAAATGTAAATTCTAACAACGTACGTCATATGTATTTTTTTGTAAATATTTCAGACTAACAAGTCGGTTATTCTAAGAGTATTTTATGTTTCTAATTCTTGAAAATAGAACTCAATTGTGAGCTACAGTCATTTTGAGTAATTGTTTTTTAGTTGTGGATATAAATAGTTCAAAAGATATATTTTAAATGGAAACTGATTTTACTATGTAATGTATTGTTCAAAATGTTATATACGTGGAAAAAATCTGTAGGAAACTCCTCTGAAAAATCAAGCAAAATTTGTCGAAAAAGTTCGGCGCCCGACACCTAGTAAAATTTACACTATATAACTTCGGCAGTATTTGCTCGACTACTTTGGTAACATTGACTGACGTATCTGAGTATGATGGGTTATGTAAATATATATATATATATATATACTGAAGATGTTCGGCAAATATTGCCGAAGTTTCGATTGCGCACTTCTAGTTGACGCATTTCAGTGGAATTAATAATGATTTTTTCCGTGTACAAAATAAACGAAGCTTTAATTTGTTTTTTAATATTTCAATTGTTCACGCTATTATGGAAGCTTCTATGAAAATGTTGAAATAGATGGAAGTGTTCTTGACACTCCTGTAAACGCAATTGATTTTATATGTTTTGACTTGATCATTCTTATAGCTTTTTCGTACATAGATGAAAATGGTAAGAAGTAAACCAATTTCAGTCCAACATGTTAATCTAACAATTACCCGTAAAAAAGAACTGAAGTTTGACTGAAGTTCATCACTTAGTCTCTACGTTTGTGCACTTCAGGATCCAGTCTTTGCCATATATTGCTCCCTGTTTATTAGACCTCAATATTGTAGGAAAAGAGATACTTTGTATATTTCCGATTTGTAAAATATAATTCTGCGGTGGTAATTCAACACTAGTAAAGATATTATCAAATGTACACTTACGAAATAAGGTTTTCAATTGAGCAATGTATGAAGTGTTCTTTACGTTTCTTATGTGGTCATCATACAATGGCGTGCATTCTTGATTTTTACTAGCTCTTAAAGATTCGTAAACTTGGGCGAGTCTTCTAAAGGGTGAGCCATTATCTTTGTTATTCATAGATACACAAATATCGTCCATAGAAAATTTCTCTCCAACTACTCGAGCAATGTCTGGAGCAGTAATTATAGTAGCTATTATGTAATACAGTATAGAAATATCGTTTTTCTTCAAATACGATCGATTTTCATCAATTGAACACAATCTGAAAAGTTTTAAGACCTTTATGAGTTGTTTAAAATGGGTATACTTCATATAATAATAATAAGTTAATAAACTTCGTTAGTCAAACTCTATACAATGGGAGAGTTGTATCTTTCCATCACTGTAAAAAATTTCATGAAATTTAAGACAAAAGTATGAAGTAAATTTCATAAAAATAACTAAAACTTAAGAATTTGTTACTGAAAATAGTTTAATGACTTAAAACTTAATATTCATTTCTAATATTCATTAATAAAAAATATAAAATTTAAGAACCTGAAACCTAACCTCGAAGGTCCTATGTGTTTGCTGTCTTATTGTTAGTCTAGAATATTCCGGATGATCTGGATTTATTAACTAACAATTATTAACTAAAAACAATTGATATGATTTGTATATTGAAATAAGTTTACAATCACAATTGATCTTTGCAGCAAACAAATTATAATTGATATTCCAAGTTTATTAACGTGACATGAAAATTGTTTGACTGTTATGAACCATTTTCTTCTAACATTTATGAAATTTACTTCCTACTTTTCATTAAAATTGAATTGAGTATATTACTGAAAAGCATCGCTTAATTCTTGCAGAGCGTTAGATGATTTGGAAATAGAATCCATTTCTTTGAAGCCTTCTTGGATATTTTCCACACATTCGGGAGACATCTCTCTTATTGAATTGAATATGTTCAAGAAATAATCTGTACATAATTGAACACGTAAAATTAGAACATTTTTGCTTTTGCATTAATCAATACTTAAATAAAATATATAAAACAACTATGAAATTTCTTGGGTTAAAATTAATTATTAGGATAAAATTGTTTTTTCTTCGAAACAAAATTATTCACAGAGTCAACTGCAAAGCATTGTTTTAATATTATTATTTACATATTTATTTAATTATTTAAAAGAAATATAAAGTATAAGGATTAGAGTGGAGGGCCAACAAATTTAATGTTTTAGCTATGTGCAAAACTTAATTGAGTATGTATGTATATTTAGTAATAAATATAAATGAAAACAAAAGTTGATGTGTCCTCTACTACAACTATATGTTTTCGGATTTTTATGAAATAATTATTTAGGGATACCGGGTTTAGATTGTACACTTTCAATAATTTTTCTCATCTTCTAAATCTATCCATTATATTAAAGTGTAAACGGTAAATTATGTAACATAGTTCTTTAAAATATTATTGCATTTTTAGTAATGTTCACAAGAAAATAAATTTCCCAATCGTACATAATTTGTTCCGTTATTCATAATATTAGTATGACACCAATGTTATCATTAGAGCTATCTTACACATACGTGTACACTGGGAAACTTTTTGTTACAAATTATCCTAAATGGCAATTTCTTGATACGTTTTATTATACAAAAATATATATTTATGTTTGAAATTAAATAAATATGTAAAATATTCATTTGTTTGTAAATAAATTTAAATGCTTGCAGAATCCATATTTTCCATCAAACTACTACAAAGAGGTATTTGATGTTACGTAATGTAAATGATGTCTGCTAAAGTAATAATTAAACCGGAGGATTTGTAAGCAAAATTTAAACCACTTATGCTTAAATTTGTATACCTGAAAATTCTACAGATGGAATTAAAGGAGCCGAAACTGGAATAGCACCAATTATAAGATCAGGATATTTTATTTTTGCGTGTACAGTCAAAATTCCTATCGCTCCGCAGCCTCCTATAATCCATTTTTTACTTCGATTATTGTGTGGATTCTTACTTTTCAAATATTGGTTCATTTTCTGCATGAAATTTTCGATATCCGCAAGCATTTGTTCCACTGTAAAGTATTTTATAACTTCATCCGTCAAATCCCTGAATCAATTATTTCGCATCAACAATTACAAATTTATCTTTGCTTTTTAAAGTCCATCATTAAATTTGTTTTAAAATAAATACTCACTCTGCTAATGGACTTGATCCAAAGACTCGAATATCAATGACAAAAACGTTTGTTTTTAATCTTTTAGCCTGCTCCGCGAAAAACCCTTCCTCTACTTGGTGAGCTGCAACAGGTCGGTCACTAAGTCCAAGAATGTTCGGAGCATTCTCGTTTACATCGGGTATGGTTTTAAAGTAATATTTCTGAAAGTATTTTTTTGTTATAAAGAGGTTTTGGTATTATATGCATTATTTAACCTCTGAGTCTGGCGACTTTCGGTTATGCTATATTACAGTAGTTGATACTATACAGCATTTTTACCTGTTGCCAAGTTTGGTTGTTGTTAGTATCAAAATGATCCAGTGGTTGAATAAAGAATTGAGTTTCTGGTGGAATGACAACTTCTGATTTAGTGCCTATAACAAGATGTGTAAAAATAATTAACAAAAATATTGAGAAAGTCATTGTTGTATGGAATGTTCACAAGTCACTGGAATGTTTTGAATAAATATTTGTAATTTTCAGTCTTTAACAAAACAACCACTAGTAGTAGTTGGTAAAGAATAATGATAAATTTACGTTGAAATAAGAAATCTAATTGCCATACAAGCTTTTCAAAAACTACATTAATTATCGAAGGTTTAAATAAATATTTGTGACTTTTCAGTCTTTAACAATGTAACCGCCGGTAGTAATTGATAAATACTTATGATAAGTTTACATATAACTAACAAGACAACCAATTATCTTAAAAGTGTTTCAAAACCGAATTTATAATTACCTCGGAATAGTAATAATAATAATTTTCCGCAATGTCACGTGGACGCGTAGTAATATAATATCTTAGTGATGAGATTATGCTCAGTTTTGATAACCTAATAGCTGGTTACACAAAGTCATAAAAAAATGGTTTTATGGGAAGTGTTTGCAAACAATAAGTTGCCTTATTGAACATTCTGACTATTTACGAACCTTTGGTATTCAAATATGCTATGATGTCACCGGAAACGACAGGATCCTGACGAGCTGCTTCATACAACACTATGGTGTACATACAAAATGTCTACCTTTATATCAAAGGACATCATAAAAGCGTATTCTGTATTCTTGCAATTTTAGTTTTTAGTTGGATTTAACAGCAGCAAAGGTGGATATAATGTAGAGCATTTGAAATGACGTAACGATAACTATACAAAATTTATATTAGAAAGTACTGCTATAATTGCAACTATTTTCGCAGCTGAATAGTAGTTATTCACAATATAGCTTCACTGAATTGTAAAAACTTTATTTTTATATCATATTTCAGAACTTCGGTTTTTACTTTCAATGGGAAGTAATGCACTGATTCCAATAACACAAACTGTAGGTTAAAGGCATCCAAATTAAACCTACTCATACATATAAGATAAGTCCTTATCAATTTAGATGCCATTCTCAGTAAACTTTCAATTCGGTGTCACTACTTACTTTGCTCATATGTACGTTATTTTTATATCAATACCATAGTGAATTTAAAATATTTATGAGAATATATACCTGGAATTCTTTATTATGTACATATACGAGATTTCCAAAAACTGGGTAGTAATACTTCAGATTTAGATGCTATTTGATTTTTTTATGAATAAGTCTAGTACCAAAATTGCATCTGGGACGTATTTGAGAATTTGTGTGGCGAGACATTGAATTTTTAAGAAAAAAATCACTTTGCTTATCCAAAACGTAGTGTTTATCGAATGAATGGAATAAAAACCACGAAATCACAAACATCAGAATTATTTTCTTCTATGTGGCTATCACTAGCGAAACATTTAAATATGTCAAAATATCATTGCAGGGAATCAAAAAAAAAGGTACATGTAAAAAAAATGAGGCATAAAATGGATCGTCAATCACATTTTCTGACTCAGAATCAATGTTGGTCTTTGAATTTATTTCTGAAATTATAACATACAGTCTAAATTTAAAATATTATTGCTACTCAGTTTCACCCTTGTATACGAGTGAAAATGGTACTTCAATAAGTAAAAAACATTCAAAAACAGCTAAATGGATTCCACTTCAAATTCGTTTGTATATTATGCCATTCCCTTCAAAATTAAAATTAAAAATTGGAAATTTTTAAACGATATCTTAAAATTCAATACGTTTAACAAAAATGTTGTAAGTATATATTTTTTCGAAACGGCCATGGTAACGGAGACAGAAACCTTCGAAAAAAGTAGTTAATATTTTAAATTCAAATAACTAATAAAAATGAAAATGTTTTAAACATTTTAGTACCAACACTTAGTGAAACAAGGACTACATAATAAATAGAGAATCTGTAAGCGTGGCTACTAACAGCAGAACTTGAATATCGTAGCTTTTTACCTAAGTTGTAATGTAATTTCAATTTCTCTCGTTGTAAGTTAATTCCCTAAATTGTTTTGTTACGCGACTGTTCCTATGAACCTGCTTTTGTAATTTTTGATTGTATCGTTTTTGTTAATTCCTGTAAATCGACGATATTAATCTATTTTATTTCATGCGATATATATATTAACTTTGTACACTTTTGTATGGTTGGCCAAGAGTTTAAAACTTCGGGTCATAAAAATAAATTACTACTACTACTACTACTACTACTAAATAAATGATTAACATAATCGGCAATGTTTCGCTTTTGCATAGAACAGCTCAATATGAACATTCGCGCCATTTTTCTACATTTCTGTGTGATTCTTTTAAAAGATTCAAATTATAGTAAAGCAACCTTCTAGATAATCCAAAATTACGATTAAAGTCCGCTATGGAAATATTTTTAGCAGTTTTAATATTTTATTCTCATTGTGTATAATTGTTTTCACTTTATTAAATATACTTATAAACATAAACACACTTTTCCTTTAATTTACGTTCAGATTCATTGCTCTCATTTAGTACACAAGATTGAATATTTGACACTTTCTACCATTAGCATTTATCTTTCACATATTTATTCTTAACAAGTAGATGGTTGATAAAGAAATCAATTAGCCAATAGTGATATATTTTCGTTATAGGTTAATTTCACAAATTGTTCCTTTTTATCAGTTTTTTATCAGAAAACTGTATGAATTATACGTATGGTGATAATTAGCGAGACATCATTATTGACGTAAAATTAAAATCTACGTTTTTATTTTGTATTTATTATTAATTCTTCATTCCTTTTTGGCGTTGGATATCCATCCTGCCATGACATCTATAATTTCATTTCTAGCATCAGTTATTTCAGCAGTGTCATCTGAATGAGATTTGTCAAAAATTGCGCAGCCACCACTCCCTGTAATAAAGTAATTTTAAAATTAATAGTCAATTTAATAGACAAATATCTTTTTAACACTCAGGGCGTAGAACTCGATTTTGCGCCCTGTAGTGTAATTTGCGAAATATACTATATATCGACTTCCGACGAGTGTCATTGTCACCCTCGCTTTGGTCGTGCGACAAAATTGGCACTCGTCAATGATTGATAATTCCGCCCTTATTACATAATATACTATTATAGTTGTATAAAATATATACGTTTGCTCACCTTCAATTAAAATATTAACCGACTTCTCATTAGTTGTGCGATAAAATCTTGATCGAGCAGGGTTGGACTTTTCATGGATAAATATAACGTTCGTTAAATCCTGGAATTTCGCTTGGATCCATGTTGTAGAACGATTCACGTATTCTTCCAAATTTTCCCTTTTCCTAAATTTTAATAGGACGTGTTTATGATAAATTTATCATTAAAATACGCTCCAAATGTTTCGCTTGTTACAAAAATTATTTATAAGGAATAAATTATTAAAAAATAGAGAATTGCATTCAGCCAAATAATTTTAGGAAATGAAAATGCCAAAATCACCAAAATGAAAATGTATCTTTGCAGATTCCTTCCAAAATATGAACTTTAAGCTGGTCACCGTGGAATACATCTTGTACCTTCCTCGAAGAGGGAAACAAAGCTAACTGAGTGCACTGTAGGTATTTCCATTGACGCAATTGTGCTAAATGAAGCAGATTGTGTCATATTATTTTGTGATATTATTTTAAAAATAATTATTATTGAATGATAAAAAAGTTATTAGTTAATCAATAAATCATGTGCAAGCGTCATATGAATGGCGACCATACGTTAAAAGGCCGAAATGTCATTTGACTCGTTTCGCTCGTGCGACAAACTTCGTCTTCGTCCAAAATCGATAATTGCGCTATTGTTACATAATATACTATTAATTGGTCGTACAAAATATCAGAAACATGACTTTTGATATCGAACAAGTGTTTTGAAAATTAGACATTCTAACCTGCACGGCAAAAAATGAAATATCTGAGAATGAAGAATTTCGGAGATTACAACAAATGGCTATCCCGTATAACGCAAAGCTCTCTTTAAGTTCCTCAGGAGTTCAATTTCAGAAGCTTCCTAAGACCTCGCACAATTGCTCCAAATGAGTTCTCTGGAAGCTCTGCCAGTAAGCTTACACGGACGGGCACAATTTTAAGTCTGTGCGAACTCTCACGAAACTCTGAAGAAAGTTCTGACAGAACTCCAGTATACTTCTGTTGAAGCTCCGATTGCTCTTGAAAGTGCTCCGTGGAAGTTCCGTTACAGAAGTACATCTGAGTTCCGGGCAAATTAGTTAAAGGGGTAACCTAACCTCGACCAATCAGCGAACGGCTTTCTTCTGGTGCTTCTGTGATATTTATCGTGATTTTGTATTGTTCTTCCCGCATAGAGATATACGAATAGAGCGCGTTATTTCTATAGTTCACATGGTTTACGGATAAACGGTGACTTTGTCGTCGAGGTGGTTTTCGTTGAGGTTGCCTTTCCTGGTCGCGGATCGTCCTGGAGGACGACGGTTGCCTTATTGCCTGCCCGTTTCCTGGCCTGATTCAAACTTCAAACATCGAGATTAGGTTAGAACGAATAATATAATATTATTAATCTTTATTTGCATTTTTCAATCGGTTTTTGTTATTTTTTGCAGCATTTTTCTCTTTGGATTTTTGCCCTGTGTGATATTGCTGCTGTTGGTTGTGGTTCGTTGGCTGCTGTTCCTCCCGCTGCCGTTCCTGAGTCCCTTCTGGACCATTTTCCTGTTTTTTCATCTTCTGAGTAATTTTACTTCTTCTCCGATAAAACGTATATGAGACCTTCGAAAGAGCTTCCAGAGAGCTTCAAAAGAGCTTCAAGAGAGCTCCCAGAGAGCTTCTACAGAGCTTCCAGAGAGCTTCTAAAGAGCTTCCAGCGAACTTACGTGCGAGTTCCTTAGGAGTTAGAACGGAGCTACATGAGTGTTCGCAAAAGCGGACATAGAAGCTCCCAGAGAACTCCATATTAAGTCTATAGTTATTACGAACGAAGCTTTCAAAATGATTAAGAAGGTTCTGAGGAGCTCCATAGGAGCTTATTGTGTTATACGGCAGAAGTGACTACGAATTATATTTTTTGTCAAATGTGTATATAAAAATACTATTGCTTTATAATGTCAGTAAAGTACAAGGCGGGTGAAAAAATCGTGAAAGACGAGAAGCGGGCGCGAAATGGCGAAAACCGCCCGCGAGATCCCGGAAGGCACACGTGCTGAATACATTTCATGTCGCACGCACGTAAAGTCGACGTTTTGGGCAGGTGTGACGAAATTATATTAAAATTAATGCATTGTATTATAAGTATCTATTGCTCTTTTAAAAAATGTAATACGAAATTAACCTAAAGAACCGGTAAGTTGAAAGAGTTTTGAGACGGGGCCGGAAGTGGGAAAAAGAGGCGTCTTTTAGGACGTCGTATATCCTTATTAATATAAATTCGTTATTTTGTAGTATAAATAATTAATTGTTATATTTACGAAACATTTCATGCAGTTGGGCACTGTACGATACGTCTTTTAATTTCTTCACGTAGTCATCGTATAAAGGAATACATTGTTGATGTTTGGCGATTCTCAACTTGTCGACAACTTTTGTGAGTCTCTTATATGCAGATCCGATAGTTTTATTATTCATCATCGTGCATACGTCCCGTAGTGCATGGACATTGTAATTTCGGTTATGTGCAATTTGAGAAACAAGAAGTCTAGCAATTGTATATGTGAGCGAAGAAATGTCGATGTCTCTCAAAATTGCTTGGTCTTCTGTTCCTGAACAAAGTCTGAAATTTTTTAGGTTTTTATTTGTAATTTACACTGATTGAACAATATAGTTGTCAGGATCAGAAGTATAATCAGGCTTATAGTGTGTATAGTTATGTGTATTTATTAATAAACGGACCAACTGGTCCTTAAAAAAAATAGTTATCTCCAGTATACTACTCATCCTCACAAGCACTCCATTCTGTCAGTTTACATTCCTATTACAATTTAATATAGAATTTCATCTAAAAATAATAAAATATTGTGTTAATAAAGTGATATATTTATACAATCTTACACAAAAGCATCTCCCAATTCCTGTGCTGAACTAGTTGTTTTTGTGATGGCATGCAATTGTCCATAGCCATTTATAATATTATCCATGCAATCCGGTGAAACGCTTCTAATGTAACTGAATGCGTTCGGGAATAATTCTATAATAAATCAAATTTATTGCAAATGTTTAATCTAAATTGCAGATTTCATCGAACGAAATTTCCTTTGTTAAACACAAATTTAACATTTTTTCAAGATTTTTAAAAAGTATTCTCTAAATTAGTTAATGCTAGAACATGAGAAATTGTTCAGATTAATTTCTCATACCCCAATGCTCCATGGTTGGTATAATTGTTGCTCCACATTCCACTGCACCAAGGATGAAATCTGGATCTTTTACACGTGCTAAGGCCGCCAACAGTCCAGGGATACCAGTACCTTCTACAATCCATCGTCTGCTTCGCACATGATACGGATCCCTAACTTCCAGAAATAAATTCATTCCTCGTATGAAGTATGAGATATCTGCAGCCATTTGCTCGATTGTAAGATATTTCAAGTTTTCATCTGATAAATCTCTGCAATAATTTGTTTATTTGTATATTAATTCACCAATGTACGAAACAGAGTCGTGATTATTTTACAAAAGTAAATATAGATTTTATGAAAATGTGGTTTCAATCAAGGTTTACTTACACGTAAAAGTTTATACATAATTATAATGTACATATTTATTAGGCTAAAAGAGTTAAACTTATAAAAATCCTCGTCATTAAAATCAATTTTAGTGACTGATTATGTACAAATAAAATGTAGTGAATGTGTTAAAATGTTAGCAAAGAAGTTTTTCTTACTCTGTTGGCCTTGAAAATCCAAAATAACGAACATCAGTAACGAAAAGGTTTGCTTGTAACTTCTTGGCTTGTTCAACGAGAAACCCCTCTTCGGCATGATGAGCTTCAGCAACTCCGTCAATTAGACCAAGAATGCATGGTGCAGAAGCATTTAAAGCGTTTATCGTTTTAAGAAAAAATCTCTAAAAATTAATATTAACAAAATTAAAGTCAATGGCTACTTATATGCATCTGTATGAGGAATTCTCTCGTACTTTTAATATTCGAAGAATTGACAGTTATTTCCTAAGCTAAGGTATTCAAATACATTTTGTTTGTTTGGTTGTATATCTGCTAAGCCGCATTACTCAAAACGTTCTATAGTATTATTATGTAACACGCATGGAAATGCTATCTCTTATGTATTTCTCTTCGAACTGAAGAGCAAATTATTTTTGCGTTGCCGCTAATGAAAAATTGTTTTCTCACACTCTGAGCGTCAAATGCTATTTTGCTCCCTATAATGCGGTAACAAAATAGCGCATTGTCTCCCTAGGGAGCAAAATGAATTTAGCCGGAAGCAACATAAGTTTTTCTCACTCTATTCCCAACATGCTATTTGGCTCCCTATTTCGCAGGAGCAAAATAGCACGCTCTCGTATGAGAAAATAATATGTGCAACAAGGGAGAAGAGGTGTTTGTAGACTCACTCGAATTGCCGACCTCGCTTTGGTCGGGCATAAAACTCGCATTTGTCGGCAAACTCTTATTTTGTTCCCTAGTTGCACAATGTACGATTTTTGTATTCGGAGCATAGATGGCATTTATCTTCAAAGATATATGTCTTTAAAAACTGCATTGTAGAAGCATGAGCTGATTGTAGAAGTCGTTGAATAAAAGCAGGGTCCAAACTTATTTTGTTCAAAATATGTATTTTATTTATAAAAACTATCATAACAAAAAAGAATTTTTTTAACCGATTACTATTTCTGCTTGGAAAGTAATGGTATTTTTGTAAATAAAAGAACCCTAATCAATTATTTTGTATTTATCTGTCATACAGAAATCTGGTTTGAAAAATGTCTGTAATGTGTTGCCAATTTTTTAATAACTATTTTAACGAAAATTCGTGCGAAAATACTCGATGCTTGAAATTGAATAATTGGAAGAAACTCAAAGTTGCTAACTATCTATGATTAATATAGCTAATAGAGAATAACAATTAAGCAGGGCTTATAACCTACAGTGCAATTTTTGTTTGCATACCAATGGTAGATGGAGGTCTACTACCACGAGCAACAAAATTATTTTTTGATGTTATTTTGTACCCAACGTTTCGGACCATTTTAGGGTCCTCTTCGGGGGTTTTGACTTGACGAATTATGAGTTACTTATAGTTGAAAGAATTTTGTTTAGTACCTAAGGTTTGAGGTTCGTGAATATGAAACTAGGATAACTTTTGCGAAATTCCGAATAGCGGCTTCGACATGGCAGATCGCATTCTAAAATTTAAGGTTTTCCAATTTTAACAGAGGCTAAACAAAAAACTGTGTGGATGTAACTGCACAACGTATTTATACATTTTTGTTAGCTGCTTTAAAACTTTTTTTTGCAATTAGTGAGTGGAACAAAAACAATGCTGTGAAAAGAAAATTCACCAATTTGTTCCCCTTTAAGATCCTCTGAGATAATGGTACAAGACTGATTGATATACCATACAATAAAATTAATTATTATCAAGGTCGAATGTTAAAAGTTCAAAAGAATTCCTCATATGCATTTTGTAGTCTATATTTATAAATCAAGATCTAAATTACCTCCGCAATATCAACCAAAATAACAGCTTTATTACGTACATTTCTTAACATGATTATAAATTCGTAAAAGAAAAATCCACCAATTTTAAATCGAACTCGAATCATACTAACTTATTATTAAATAATACAATTTAATTGAGCTGTAAAAAGAAAGAGTAATTTTTAAAATTGCTGCTGTTGGTACCCTACGTTTCTGAATCGAACTATTTGTAAAACTCGGCAATATGTAAGACGTTAGTAGACAAAAAATTAATATATTTGGTATATTTTATCTGAGAAATATGAAGAGTCATTATAAAGTAACTTATTTTATACTGTACTTAGAATTATAATATCCAAAGTGATACTAACAAGTACCATAATGTAGTTTATTCATAGTAACGAATGTTTGTTCATAATAATAAACTAATTGTTTAATCTCTTTGTTCATCAGCTATTTCCTGATATAAGTTCGTCAGAATCAAGTAGGTTTTGTCGTGTGTTATTTACAATTAAGATTATGCATGCATCATTTATATTTACATATATACTGGACTCGAAAGTAAATATTTTGTTTGATTATAACTTATTTCTCCTTAATATTAACTTAAAAAGGAGAGGAGAATGATATATCTCTTTCGAAAATATTAAGATTTTCTCCCAATGCCTACACGAAAGCTGATATGAATAGCCCAAGGTATAAGGCAACATTTACGTGATCTATTGCCTAAAGTTGACATTATGCCACATGAAGCTGACATTTGTGGACTTCACAAATAGTGAGCCGAAGAAAGAAGAAACCTCCTGTCATTTGTATTGTTTACTCGTTATTAGTTAGCATTAGTCGAGGTGGTCGGTCCCTATCGATTGCGTTAACCGTGTTTTCTATGCAATTGAAAATATATATGGATAGCAATACACCTATCTGGATTATTGTGAAACTAAAGAAGGCGGAAATCCATAACATTCGTGACAAATATTAATATATTCTTTAATATGTAACAACGACATAAGGAAATATATGCAGTATGTACATTATGCTAACGGCATCCATACATTAGAAATATAATGACTTTTTCGGGCTCCTAATCTGTTTTCATAAATGCGTTGTTATTAGTGATGACATATTCTATTGATACGAGTAATATCCTAATTGCTACTTCACAGTTTGAATGTGCATCTGATATAATGATAATCATAATAAAAATTAGAGTAAGTTAGATTGTAAATAGAATTTTTACTTTAAAATCGCAGTATGAAAATAATTAATGTGAAAGAATTTTCGGTATTAGTAATTAGTCAATAGGTAATTTTTCTACCGGGTGTACATTCACAATAATTATTAAATTCATTAGTATTTCTAATATATTATTGATTTTTTGTACCTGCTGCCAAGTTCTAGTATTGTTTCTATCAAAGTGATCGAGACGCTGGGCATAGAAACGATGTTCAGGTGGAATTATAATATCCGATTGACAGTAAAGGACGAAATGTGCAAGGAGTATTGAAAATAAAATCGAAAATTCCATATTTGTGCAGTGTTCAACAGGCGACTGGAAAACTTAAACTGATACCGTTTTACACTTTTGCGGACCGTTAACAAGAAAGTTTAAAGCAATTGTTTTTAACATTAATGATACGTATTATATTTCGTAAAGACGTGTACTAATATTGTTTGTAAGTTATTTGAAACTTAAAGCATTACGTTGGTAAAAAATATTTTTCATATTTTCATGTTCGAAAGTACACATTTGTCCACGTGCTACACATTGCTTCAGATCGTTTTATGGAAGTAAGCGATATTTTCCGATTCACTTGTATCTGATGTAGAATTTTCAAACCCGAAACGTAACATGCAATCGATTCTAAATTTTCAAAAATATCTGAAACAAATATTATACATGATACATCGACACCTATTGCAAAGACCTTTTTATTTCTGGAAATAAGTTTTTGATAAAAGTGCGCAATAGTTATTTTCTACGGTGGGCGTAAAGTGGAGTAAAGTAGAGTCTTTAAATAAAAATTACACGTCTTTTTACATATTATTCATTTTACAGTGTGTATAATGCAAATATTGCTTCATATATGTTATTTACAGGGTTGTAGCCATTGTGAAATAATTTTCAAATTCCCTTTTTCTCAGTGACCACTTCTACTTTTTTAATATTAAAGCAATATTGCTAACATTGTTCTATTTCTATAGTTGTTCACTAATTTCTTTTTTATATCACGTTTCTTTAATCCATTTTGCGATAATGTCATTAAGTTGTCTTCTAGCACGGGTTAATTCAAAGGAGTCGAATAATTTTGCTTCTTCTAAAATTTTACAGTTTCCGGGCCCTGAAAACAAACATCAAGATCATTAATAATGCATTTTTTGTACTAGTATCTTTACGAAACATTTCAAGGGAATTATTCAATTGGTAGTACGTATTTATTTGTTCACAAAGAAAAATAAGTATAAAATATGCACCTGATATGTCGATGTTGTATGATTTTGGATTTTTTGTGTAGAAGAACGCTGCAGAATAAGGGTCTGATTTTTCATGCAGAAACACGGCGTTTGTTAAGTTAGGAAGAACATTTGTAAACATGATCTGACTCTTGTCTAGATTGCTTTGTAATTGTTCCCGGGTCCTGAAATATAAAGTTATTTTAACAAAATGGTTTTGATGAAATAAAAAGTTAACTATCTACATTAGAAATTACAGATGCTAATCAAATTGGATGCTTTTAAATAAAGTTATTTATAACAAAACTACTGCTCAGTAATTAACAAATGAAATAATGTTTAATGGATTAAGTTTACTTTACCATGATGGAAATGAATCTCTGCAAATTCCTTGCAAAAAGTCAAGATTGAATAGGTCCTCTCCAAATGTATCCTTTGCATTTTTAGCACTTGTAAAAGTAGCTAACTGGAAGCATTGTACGTATTTCCATTGACGTAAGTTAGCTAATTCGAAAAAGAAAGTGTTAGAGGATTCAAAACAATAAAATTATATAAAATTATGAAGTAAAATATAAAATAATTTACTTCTTTTCCGTTCTTAATTTCATAAGTGAAAACAATTTTTGTAATTGATTTGTTTAATACAAAACAAATAAATAATATTTTTCCTTCGTAAAATTTCTAATCATAAAGTTTTGTTCGGAATGTAGAATATCGAAAACTAAATTCTCGTGTATACTTACGAATCATATCATTTAATTGAGCATTATACGATGTATCATGCATTCTCTCAATTAAATCTCTATATAGCGGAGTGCAATGTTCGCCCCGATTAATCCGTATCATTTCATAAGCTTGCATTAGTCGTTTGTATGGGGACCCCATGGATTTATCATTCATTATCGTACAAACATCCCTAACAGTTTTTGTTACTTTTTGCATTTGTCGATTTACACTGACAGCACCAAGCATGTGTTCTATCAGGAATGCAAGAGTTGACAAATCCTTCTCCTTTAGAGCAGGGGTACCTCTGATGTCAACACATAGTCTGGAATTTATTATTTATGGATGAGTTAATAGTAGTTTTTGATATGAGTGGGTAAAAGTTTTTTCTACGAATGTGACGCATTAGCATAAACAACATTTTCGATGTCACATGCGTCGAGCAATATAATTTTAAGCAAGTTTGCGTGAAGTGCGTTTAAAAATGCCAAAAATATACGTAAAGTCGCATTTCATGCACACTGCATAAATTCATTAATTTTACTCATTTCAATACTAAAATACAACATCAAACCATCACTGGTATGATGAATTAAGATAATTACTCTACAGAGCTGCTTATTTCCTTAGTGCCGCTCGTTGATCGTGCAATTGATGTCAATTGTTTGAAACCTTCTCGCATGTTTTCTACACATTTGGGCGATTCATCTCTATATGCATCGATTACTTTTACTACATAATCTACGCAAAAATAAAATTTTTCATTATATTGAGTCATTAAGTACTTTGAATCATGTCGAATAAAAGCCGTGTATAATTTTATTTTTGTTATACCAGGGTTTTCCATCATCGGACGTAAAGGTGATCGTAGGCACATAGCACCAATAACTAGATCAGGATATTGAGCACGTACTAAAGTAGCTAAAATTCCAGCGAATCCACAGCCTTGTACAATCCAAGTTCTACTCGTATTGCCGTAACGATCATCGGAAGCTAAATATTCATTTCCTTTCTTCATGAAGTTGGCGACATCACCAACCATTTGTTCAATAGTGAAATATGATAGGCCTTCGTCCGATAAAGTACTATAATTTACAGTATTATGTGTTTACAACTAATTAAAAAAAAATATTAGTTTTTGTGAATATGTTGGAATCTCAGGAAGAAACAAAATGTTTGTGTTAATACGTTAATGAAATTTCGCAAAGCTACATTAAGTTAGTACAACCAAAAAGTTGGTCTGAAATTCACAAACTGTTTTCTAGTAAAATTTGTAAAA